>CM077643.1:245811918-247264418 GCA_039707465.1 Rhabdophis nuchalis | reverse complement strand
GGACGTGCTGATTATATACCTGGCTCCCCGCTATGTATCAGCAGCCTGGGGCGTTGCATAACATCAACCTCGGGCCCTGGCTCTGTGAACCCGGACCACCTAGATCACGGGGGGAGCCCAGGGGGTTGGTGCGCATGACCACCTGTAACCAACGGCCACGCGCCTCCACCCGGTGATGGCCTTCCTGTCTCCCATCGCCCCTGCCCCTCCCTACAACCATTCTGATCGAACAACTCTCTGTACAATTGACCCGTATTCCCCCTCCCGTATTGGACTCACCCGCTTCACTCCCGTCGCCGCCAACTGCCCGAGCTCCTTGAGATGATCGCTGCGGTGGCAGTTGAGACCCCCAGACTGGTAGTCATGGGGGACTTCAACCTGCCATCGCTGGGCGGATCATCCGAGGCAGCTCGAGAGTTCATGGCCTCCATGACGGCCATGGACCTGACCCAAGTAATTCAGGGTCCCACACACACGGGAGGACACACGCTGGATCTGATTTTCGTCTCTGGTCAGTGGACGAGTGATCTGGGTGTAGGGGGTTTAGCTATTGTGCCCCTGTCATGGTCAGATCACTCACTTCTCTGGCTCGAATTTCCAACCGCTGCACCCCACCGCGGGGAGGCGGAACCAGAGATTCCTAAGTGGTTCCGCCCCAGGCGCCTGATGGATCCCGAAAGGTTCCAGACGGAGCTTGGGCCATTACCTGTGACCCTGACCCGCGCCCCGACTGAGGACCTGGTGGCCGCATGGAGTACTGCGGCCGCCGGGGCCTTGGACCGGGTCGTGCCCTTGCGGCCTCTCAGGTGGCGGCAAATCACCCAGGCTCCTTGGGATCTGGTGAGACGCCTAGAGAATAGATGGAGGTCCTCACGGTCCAAATCTGACCGAACACAGGCAAGAGCCCAATTGAGGACTTACCTTGTGGCGATTAGGGTGGCCAAACGTCATTACTGTGCCACTCTTATCGCGTCCGCAGATAACCGCCCTGCCACCCTGTTCGGGGTGACCCGCTCCCTCCTTCAACAGAGGCCGTGGGAAGCCCCGCTGCAGGGCAGAGCAGAGGAATTTGGAGAGTATCTGCAGGACAAAATCGCTCAGATCCGGAGCGAACTGGCCTCCACCGAAAGTGGTCTGGAGGGATTATTGGACGCAGGTCTTGAGATACCTTTATGGTTGACTCTGCTACTTCCGAAGATATTGGACAGGTTGCGTAGGCGACTGCGAGCCACCACATGTTTATTGGACCCGTGTCCCTCCTGGCTTGTACTGGCATCCTGGGAGGTTACACGAGGCTGGCTCCAGGAACTTGTGAATGCTTCTTTGAGTGAGGGGTTCTTGCCGACTGTCTTGAAAGAGGCGGTGGTGAGGCCCCTCCTCAAGAAGCCTTCCCTGGACCCAGCATTGTTAGTAAATTATCGCCCGGTTTCCAACCTTCACTTTCTGGCGAAGGTTGTAGAGAGTGTGGTGGCGCAACAGTTTCCCCGCCACCTGGAGGAAATTGATTATCTGGACCCGCGCCAGTCCGGCTTCCGGCCCGAACACAGCACCGTCACGGCATTGGTCGGGTTGGTGGATGATCTCTGGAGGGCCAGAGATGGGGGTTGTTCCTCCATCCTGGTCCTATTAGATCTCTCAGCGGCTTTTGATACCATCGACCATGGTATCCTATTGCATCGGCTGGAGGGGTTGGGGGTGAGGGGCACTGTTTTACGGTGGTTTTCCTCCTACCTCTCCAGTCGATCGCAATTTGTGTTGGCAGGAGGGCAGAGGTCGACCTCGAGACCACTCACTTGTGGGATGCCTCAGGGGTCGGTCCTCTCGCCGCTCCTGTTCAACACATATATGAAGCCGCTGGGTGAGATCATCCGTGGTTTTGGGGTAGAGTACCATCTCTACGCTGATGATACACAGCTGTATATATCTACCCCAAACCACCCCTACGATGCTGTCGAAGTGATGTCCCAGTGTCTGGAAGCCATGCGGGTCTGGATGGGAAGGAACAGACTCAGACTCAACCCTTCCAAGACGGAGCGGCTGTGGTTTCCGGCATCCCGGTACAACCATTGACGCCATCACTGGTCATTGGGGCAAACATCTAGCCCCCGTGGATAGGGCATGCAACTTGGGCGTCCTCCTGGATGCCAAGCTGTCGTTAGAAGACCACTTGACGGCCGTCGCCAGGGGGGCGTTCTACCGGGTTCACCTGGTTCATCAGTTGCGGCCCTTATTGGACCGGGACGCCCTTCGCACAGTCACATGCACTCGTGACATCCCGTATAGACTATTGTAATGCTCTCTACATGGGGCTTCCCTTGAGGTGCACCCGAAGACTGCAGTTAATCCAGAACGCGGCCGCGCGGGCAATTATGGGAGCTCCTAGATGCTCCCATGTAACACTGCTCCTGCGCAAGCTGCACTGGCTGCCTGTGGTCTTTCAGGTTCGCTTCAAGGTGTTGACTATCATCTTTAAAGCGCTCCATGGCACGGGACCTAGTTATTTACGGGATCGCATCCTGCCCCATACATCCCTTCGGCCGATTCGCTCCCATAGAGAGGGACTTCTCCGGGTGCCGTCCACCAGGCAATGCCAGCGGGCGACGCCCAGGGGACGGGCCTTCTCTGTGGTGGGCCCAACCCTCTGGAACGACTTACCCCCCGAACTTAGAACGACCACGGATCTCCATTCCTTTCGCCAGAAACTTAAAACTTATTTTTTCCAACAGGCCGGCCTGGCCTAGTTCACACCACCTAGCCTATAATCTGCAGTTAAATTGTTTTAATTGGTTTTTAGGGACACAGTTTTAACTTATTTAAATTTTTTAGCACAGGGATACTAATTTAATCTGGTTTTTAAATTTTGTATATTGTTATGTTTATATATGTTTTTTAAATTTCCTGTGCACCGCCCCGAGTCCCTTCTGGGAAAGGGAGCGGTATATAAATTGAATAAAAGTCTAAAGTCTAAAGGATAGATAGCTAGATGATGGATGGATGGATGGATGGATGGATGGATGGATGGATGGATGATCGATAGATGATGGATAGATATAGACAGATATAGATAGATTTTATTTCAGCTTGGAAACCCCTTGATTCCAAGCAAATCTTAGCAGCTCACAAAGATAAAAAAGCATGTAACTATAGTAATAAGCAGTTGGTAGAACAGTTAGCTAACCAAACAAATATGTCTCTCTCTCACACACATACACACAGAGTGGGGGAGGGGGGAGAGAGGGATATGGGGAGAGGGAGGGGGGCACTTCCAACCATCCTAGCCCAAAACCTGGGAGAACAGCCAGGTCTAGAACTGGAACTAGAATTACAACTTAGAACTCAGGC
Organism: Rhabdophis nuchalis; assembly: GCA_039707465.1. Classification (NCBI taxonomy): domain Eukaryota; kingdom Metazoa; phylum Chordata; class Lepidosauria; order Squamata; family Natricidae; genus Rhabdophis; species Rhabdophis nuchalis. The sequence goes on along the minus strand of CM077643.1, from coordinate 247,261,076 downwards.
ACCACCTCATTCCAGAGGGAGGGAGTCACTGCAATAGAGAAGGCATATTTCCAGGGTCCCAATCGATGGAAGTGCTTGATTGGAGACACCAGGAGCATGCCAGCCCTGGCAGATTGAACCAGGCAGGGGAGAGCCTTCTCTGTGGCAGGACCAACCCTGTGGAACGACCTACCTCCTGAAATCCGCACCATTCCTGACCTCCGCCTCTTTCGCAAATGTCTTAAGACTCACCTCTTCCAACTAGCCGGCCTTGCATAACCCCAACCCTGCCAATTGTAAATGGGGATTTAAAATGGTTATAACACAGGTACCTAATATCTCTGTATTTTGTATATATTGATTAATTCTATGTTCGCCGCCCCAAGTCCCTTTGTGGTGAGATGGGAGCGGGTTATAAATATGAAAAATAAATAAATAAAATAAATAAATATCATGGGAAATAGGCAGTCACTCAAGTAACCAGGTCCTCTACCATATAGGGCTTTATAAGTTATAACAGGATCTTGAAAGCAGCCAGAAGCAAACTGGCAGCCCAGTGCAGTTCTCAGAGCAAGTATGTGACATAGGTGTACCAAGCCATGATCATCACTGCCCATGCTGCTGCATTCTGGACCAGCTGAAACTTCTAAGTTTATTTATTTATAAGACTTGTATAGCTGCTCATCTTAGGCCACAAGTCTGGGAAGCTCACAACCACAGTAATACTATGAGAACCATAAATTAAAAACCCATGGCCACAACAGTCCTCCCAGAATGCTCCAACAGCCATCCCACATCACTCTACCTCAATGCCTGGGATATTGGAAGGCTAAAAGGTTTGGTGCCTGCTCAATGTTTCACAAGGCAAGGGGGGCACTGAAAAGGCACATTCCTGGGATCTCACTAGATAGGAAGATTTTAGGGAAGGGACCTGGAAGATGCCCACCTATCTACCATAATGGGATAAGCAGATACCTTTCAGGAGAGGCTATCTTCAAGGGCAGCCCCATGTATAGTGCATTAGAGTAATCAAGCCATGAGGTGCCCAGAATGTGAGTGATTATCTCAAGGGTCTTCCAATATAGAAAAGGGCTAAAGTGGACAGAGGATTTCCTGGCCATCTGCATATCAAGCAGAAGCTACAAGTGAAGGAGGACCATCAATTACAAGACCGATAACTTCTACAACAATGTTCCCAGAAAAAGGAAAAAGGAAGAGAGGAAAATAACTGTCTAAAAGTAATGGGTCCAAAGACAGCCTCTTAAGCAAGGGAACAATTATTTTCTCAAAAGAGAAAATTCGTATCAACATTGTTGGCAAAAACTTAACACTTTAGGAAAGACATTTTCTTACAGTGTGCAATGATCAGTAATATAGTTAAATTAATAGTTTGACTTTAAATCTTCTGTTAAATATACTGAATTAACACCTTCATTATTAAACTTCAATAGATGCAAGATTAGGTCTCACCTTTAAAAAAAAACTAATACGTCATCTTACTGATATCTGATTTCCCCTCCATGACATATGAGTGAGGTGTCTTATTTGAAGACAATCATTATTGTTGCTCTTAAGCATAATCCTTCTCACATGGTGACTCTTAAGATTGACTGGTATGCACAGAACATAAGGCCTTCTGGATCCTGCGAATTGTGCCAAGCTTCTTTTATGCATGCCTTCATCAACTAATAAAGGCCTTTCTTTGTAAAACTGCCTTTGGTTGATTTTATAATTAGCTTGTGTGTCAAATGGAGGTTGTTATGCCTTCTTGCTTGTGCACCACTTTGTAAGAGCATAGCTATGAAACAGCAGGAAGACATTCTTTATTAAAAACAATGATCTTGTGCATGACAGGTATTCAAATCTGTTTTTTAACATGAATTTCCTTATCCACAGCCTGGGACCTGGACAACTTTTCATTTTAATGCATATAAGAGGCAACACAAAAGTCTAATCCACTGCTGTTATCTAGCAAGCCTCTGGATTTTTGCAGCTGGGATCTGCAAAAGATTCCTAATCTACAATGAATCAAAAACGGTTGTTTCATTAAAATCCAATTACAGTGGACAGTGTGAGGGAGGAAGGGAGGATCTGTTGTTACTCGATCAACCACCTATGTCATAAAGTGAGGGCCCAATCATGACGTCTGTATTTAAGCTTCCCAGCATGCCTTGCAGGAGTCCTTAGTTCAATCTGATATTAACTCTGCTCCTCCTCTGAACCAACCTGCCTATTTGGATGTTCTCATTCGCTCCATCTAACAAAATATAACTGTGAAAGGTATAAATGAAGCATTAACAAAAGCTCTTTCCCCTGTTCTGGACTGCACTGCGCCAATTCTGTCTGAAATGAAATCTTGAAAACTAATAATTGGCCTCTATTTTTTTCTTCTGGCACCAAGGTAAACTACATTTACCTTGCTAATAAGATTAACATTTTGATTTCCCCCCCTGTATTGATCACCTGGATTTTTGTTGTTTTAAAACAATATTTTACTTAGTTGTTATAGCTCCCACTTGATCAAAACAAATTTCTTCTTTTATGCCAGATTGCTAGGTCCTACAGAACAATTAAAGAGAATCTATGGGTATAGAGTACCTTAATTGGTAGTTCAAAATTACCTCTGTGCACAGAAGGTAAAGGGAGGGAGGGAGGGAGGGCAAGAAATAGGTATCCTTAAGGATGCAGCTCTATCTGAGAAATATATATCACTGGCTTCCATAATATGCATTTCTGGATTTTCACCTTGTAAGATTCCAGAGGTTACACAAATACTGGAAATATTTTTAAAGGAATGATACTTCATTTACATTACAGGTAAATGCTGGGTAGTACATGTGGAATTACAAAGATACAACAAACAGCATTTATGTACCTGGGTTTTCTCAGAATCTTTATCCATTAGAAAAACTAATGTTGTACTTGTGAAGTAACATTGTTAGTACTGTATAATATGTAAGAATAACCAATCAAGTGAATATCAATTGTTCAGAATAACTGCTTGATTACAAAAATAATTATAATTCTAATAGTGGATGATCTCCATCCCAATCCAGAACAGTATAATAAACTAGAAATAGCTTAAACTGTATACTCACATCAACCAAACTAGTGTAGCCTATTCGTGAAATAATTGCTCATTCTTTACAAAGAACAGATCTGGAAGATGCAATAGATAGTATGAGACACCAGATGATGCTGTTTCACAGGTTATGAATAAATCCTGTCTGTGATCTTTTGCATGGACTCTGTCAATCAAGAGGAGTCCATCTGTATTCTGAAGCTTTCCTGGTTAACTTGTGTGAAAAGGTTTAATGAAAGTAATTCTCTTCTGTGGACTTCTTCTCCATTATAAGGAAAGTCTTGCCTTCTTCATCAAGTTAGTGCAAGTTAGTGGAACGCTAAACTGCTATCACAGCTGAACTTCCAGGCTATGATGTCACTTTTTAACAGCAGCACGTAGGTCATATTGAATATTTTACCTTTGACAAATCCACCCATAATCAGTCTTCTATTAGTGGTGGCCATTTTGTGACTTTTCAGGTAATTGAGAGTGACAGGGTTCCTCGTTAAACTTACAGAGTCGGGGGATTTGGGTCAACTAGACCTACCCCATGTGATTGAACCCACCCAATTCTAATTCTGAGTTTTCATTCAGATTCTCCCTTCAGTTCAAAACAAAACACATTTTAAAAAATACAATGATTCTCAATAGAAGAGAATATTTGTAACTCAGTTGAACCCTGGGGTTATTGGAGCTCTCTCTGAGCTTGATTGTTTTCTTGCAGACATTTTATTAGCCATCTGGGTAACAAACATCATCAGTGCAAGAAAACAACCAGCCTCAGAGAGCATCAAGAATTTCACAATGCAAAGATTTGCTGAACAGAGCAGGATCTTTTCTCCAATATCTGTCCAAATCAACTTACCCAATGATAGCTCCTAGCACTGACAGTTAAAAAGATTTTGAATGTTCTCCTTCCTAATGAATTGATGGAGATCTTGCTAGTCATCAGGATAGTAAATTTCCTATTGAATGATTAATTCTGGGAAAAGATGGCAGAACATCATGGACCATCACAAAATTCTAAGTTGATTAAATCCAAAGATGTTACATTAAAAAGAGTGGCTTTTAATTTCCAAAAGTAAATTATCAATAATAATTTGCTTCTTCTCCTTCCCAGAAATCCTGGGATAGTGTTTGATGCAATATGATTCAATCTAGCATTATTTCTGTGTTTACCTCTAACCTGCAGGCTTGAAACTGATTATAGATAAGGCTCCAACATCATCTGTGGGTCCGTTGGACTGCAATACGATCAAACCGGTCAGTTCTAGGGGAGATCAACCATGACTGCTTTTTAGAAGGCCAAATTCTAAAGATGGAACTCAAATACTATGGCCACCTAATGACTGGAGAAGAGCCTAATGCTGGGAAAGATTGAGGGCAAAAGAAGAATGGGACGGCAGAGAATGAGGTGGCTGGATGGAGTCACCAAAGCAGTAGGCATGAACTTAAATGGACTCCAGAGGATAATGGAGGACAGGAAGGCCTGGAGGAACGTTATCCATGGGGTCGCGATGGGTTGGAGTGGACACGACTTCTCAACTAACAACAACCAACATTATCACCAGTACAATATTTCCCTTTTTATCTTGAAGATTTTTTTGGAAGCTCAAAAATGTGCCTCAAAATGTATTGTCTCATTCTTCTTCTCAAAGTAAAAAAAAACAAATAATAGATTGTTATTGAACTTTTTAAAAAATATATATGCATAAATATATCCAATGATACAATAGAAAGTTTACAGTGATGGATTTGAATCGTATACATTCATATTCAAATCCACACTCAGCCATAAAAACGGTGTCACTATTATTCCTTTCTCCTTTTAATCTTACAGAAACAGAATTTCTGTTCATGAATTTCTCTGAAAGTTTATTTACTTATTTTATATACAGAGCAATTGTGAGCTGTCCAGAGTTGCGTTTCTTAAGATGGGTGATTATATAAGTCTTTAAAATAAGTAAAATAAACACCTCCATTCTTTTTGTTGGGTCAAATCTTTTGAATGAGTAGAGTACTTTTTCTGTCATTATGTGACAATCATGAGTAGCACACTTTGTTGGCAATACTGTACGTTATCCCTCTTCCTGGGATAGGATCTTGACTTCTGAGTGTTTCCTATACTCTGTGCTTCATTATAGAAAATCACTTACTGACATCTCTTTTGCCGATCAGCCTCTGCTGATCTCCGAGTCTGCACCTTCTTTACCCTTTGTGTTACCCTTTTTGGCTCCAGTCCTTGGCTGCATATTTAATGTTGGACGTTGGCTACTTTCCCTTTTTGTTCTAGTATAGTATAATTTAACAGCTGCCACACACACCCCTTTTTTACAGGCTTTGTAAAATATAGTTCATCTTTTCACAGGAATCCTTTGTGAGTGTAGCATTTCCTTACTACTGTTTCATAACTAAATGTGGTGTCACCCAGCCATAATTGGAATGAAGACAATTTCTATTATCAAAATATTATATGTGCGATGCTAGAAAACACTAGAAATCACTTCTGAGGATACTTCATTCATTTGTGACCAATATTAAAGGGGAGAGAAAAAGAGGAAAGTTTTCTTTTTTTCTTCCTAAAACCATAAAGTTTTGCATTGGTCATAAGCTTGACCAAAAATGTAGGGTAAGAAATGTGAATTTAGTTGAATTAGACTTTCCTATTTGTCATGGGAGTTTCAACTTACAGCTAGGATGCTGAGATAGAGATATGTGGGGAAAGGTTGATTATTCATTCTTGAAAGTATAGATGCCAGCAATTACTGCAATCTTTCTTCTGACTGAAGCAAAATACTCCAATTCTTTCCTGGGAAGAGAGCAAAAAGAAAAAAGAGAGAAAAATTAATATGGGTTAGGTGCGCTAAGGGGGGAGGGGGGAATGCTACAGTCACATATATCTCCACGGCTGAAGGAAATTATCTTCAAAGCGTAAAACTCCAGTTTCCATGTAACTCTCATCATCACTGAATGGTTTATGAGAAACATTCAGAAAAATTCTCAAGAATGGAAATACACTTATTAGGGTCACGCAAAATGTCACAACTAAAAAAAGCAGGATTTCTACATACCTTCATCAATATCGATCTTGCTTTTCCCTTCCCAGGTAAGCATGCAAATGACAAAGGTGCTCTGCTTCAAATCTGTTATGGCCTAGCCCAGGGGTCAGCAATCTGCGGCTCTGGAGCCGCATGTGGCTCTTTCATCCCTCTGCTGCAGCTCCATGCCATCGGTCGGCGTCACAGTTTTGAGAGGAGCTTCCGGTTTGGGGAGGGGGGGGGAAAGCATAGTGCGCCAGGAGAAAACTCTATGGCAAGGGGCGGGTTTTCCAGTCGGCTCCACAGTTGATAGGGCTTTCAGTTATGACAGATAGAGGAAAAAGGACGCCATACTAGGAGGCGACTCTATGGTGGGGGAACTGAACTTCCGGTCAGCTCCAGAATTGAATGGTAGCAGGGGAGGGGGGGAAGACTTTTGGTTAGGACCTTAGTGGCTCCTAGTGTTTTCTTTTCTGTGGGAAACGGGTCCAAATGGCTCTTTGAGTTTGCCAACCCCTGGCCTAGCCAATGGTTATTCTAGGAGGCTCCTATAAGGGGCAAGTAGGGTATGGTTGGTTTGCCTTGTCCCCACTTTCCCCTCTTTCTTGCATGGCCTGAACTGCACATTCGCCTGCCTGCTGAGTTTTCCAGAGTCTGCAAGCAGACAAGAGACACGGAAGAATCCCAAGTGCCAGCAAAAACATAGTTCACAAATGTATTCAAGTCAATCATGCTTTTAGATTTAAATTCATTTCCTTTGCCATGCAAATATATAAATAAGTGTATGCTAAAACTGCTTATTCTAAACTAACAGATCTTTTTCTAAGCAGATGCTCACCTATCACCACTCTCATTTTGCTTCAGCCTCTGAGAATCATTTTTCTGTACTCTTCCCTCTTGCTCCCACCATCCATTCAGATCACCTAGCATAACTATGTTTCCCCTGAACCATATTCATTCAGAACGATGCACAACTTTCCAACACCTAGAACATAGAATAATAGAGATGGAATGACCCAGGCAGGTCTTCTAGTCCAACCCCCTAATCAAGCAGGAGACTCTGTATCATTTCACATAAATGGTTGTCCAGTCTCTTCTTGAAAGCCTTCGGTGATGGAGCACCCACAAATCCCGAAGGCAAGCTAATCCATTGGTTGATTGCTCTCATCATTGGGAAATTTTTCCTTAGTTCCAGGTTGCTTCTCTCCTTGGTTAGTTTCCATCCATTGTTTCTCATCTTGCCTTTGGGTGCTTTGGAAAAGAATTTGATCCTTCTAAAAATTGACTTTCTAAAATAGTTTGACCTTCTAAAGACAGCATGGTCAATAATCAGTGACTGGCTGTATAGCGTTTAACATTTGTTAAGATCAATTGTACCTCAATAGAAATCAATACATTCATATTACTGTCTGATGCAGCTTGGCAATCAGATAAGAAACAGATTTAGAAACTGTAGTGCTTGCATTGTGGTTGAGAGCACTTAATAATAATAATAATAATAATAATAATAATAATAATAATAATAATAATAATAATAATAATAATAATAATAATAATAATAATAATAATTTAATTTATATCCCGCTCTCTCTCCCCGAGGGGACTCGAGGCGGGGCACAGGCAATTAAAAATACAAATAAACACAGACAAGTACAAAATACAGAATTAAAAATAAATTAAATAAATCCTGCGCTAAAACCTATAAACTAAAAACTACCCCTAAAAAACCCTAACCTAAAAAGAGACTACCCAAGGCCGGCCAGACGAAAAAAGTGAGTCTTTAATTTTAAGCGGAAGGAGCGGAGGTCCGTAGTTGTCCTGATATCGGGGGGAAGGTCATTCCAGAGGGCTGGGCCCGCCACAGAGAAGGCCCTTCCCCTGGGCGTCGCCCGCTGACAAAGTCTAGTGGACGGCACCCGGAGAAGTCCCTCTCTGTGGGAGCGAATCGGCCGTGAGGATGTATGGGGCAGGATCCGATCCCGCAGGTAGCTAGGTCCCGAGCCATGGAGCGCTTTGAAGATGGTAATTAACACCTTGAAGCGCACCCGGAAGACGACAGGTAGCCAGTGCAGCTCGCGCAAGAGCGGTGTTACATGGGCAAACCTAGAGGTGCCCATAATTGCTCGCGCGGCTGCATTCTGGACCAACTGAAGCCTCCGGGTACACCTCAAGGGGAGCCCCATGTAGAGAGAGTTGCAATAATCCAGTCGGGATGTCACGAGAGCATGAGTGACTGTGCGAAGGGCGTCCCGATCCAATAGGGGGCGCAACTGGCGTACCAGGCGAACCTGGTAAAACGCCCTCCTGGCCACGGCTGTCACTTGATCTTCCATGGACAGCCGGGTATCCAGGAGGACACCCAAGTTGCGCGCCCCATCCACAGGGGCAAGATGTTCGCCCCCTATGGCCAGCGTTGGAGAGAGCTGGTTGAACCGGGCAGCCGGAAACCACAGCCACTCGGTCTTGGTCGGGTTGAGCCTAAGTCCGTTACTTCCCATCCAGATCCGCACGGCTTCCAAGCACTGGCACATCACCGCTACGGCATCGTTGGGGTGGTTTGGGGTAGATATGTACAGCTGGGTGTCATCAGCGTACAGGTGGTACTCTACCCCAAAACCACGGATGATCTCGCCCAGCGGCTTCATGTATGCGTTAAACAGGAGAGGCGAGAGGACCGACCCCTGAGGCACCCCGCATGTGAGGGGTCTCGGGGTCGACCTCTGCTCTCCTGCACGCACAAATTGCGATCGGCCAGAGAGGTAGGAGGAGAACCACCGTAAAACGGTGCCTCCCACCCCCAACCCCCCCAGCCGATGCAATAGGATACCATGGTCGATGGTATCGAAAGCCGCCGAGAGGTCTAATAGGACCAGGATGGAGGAACATCCCCCATCTCTGGCCCTCCAGAGATCATCTACCAACGCGACCAATGCCGTCTCGGTGCTATGCCCGGGCCGAAAGCCGGACTGGCGCGGATCTAGATAGTCAACTTCCTCCAGGTGACGGGGAAACTGTTGTGCCACCACACTCTCAACAACCTTCGCCAAGAAGGGAAGGTTGGAGACTGGACGGTAGTTGTTCAAAAGAGCTGGGTCCAAAGAGGGCTTCTTGAGGAGGGGCCTCACCATGGCCTCTTTTAGGGAGGCAGGCAAGGAACCCTCACTCAAGGATGCGTTGACAACCTCTTGGAGCCAGCCTCGTGTCACCTCCCAGGATGCCAGTACAAGCCAGGAGGGGCACGGGTCCAATAAACATGTGGTGGCTCGCAGTCGCCCACGTAGCCTGTCCATATCCTCGGAAGTAACGGAGTCAAACTCCTCCCAAACAAGATCTCTCTCGTGGCATCCCACTGGGTCATGAATGGGGGTTAGCTCACTCTGTATCTGGGCGGTTTTCTCCTGCAGAAAAATCACAAATTCCTCTGCTCTACCCTGTAGCGGGGCTTCCCGTTCCCTCTGTTGAAGGAGGTCGCGGGTCACCCTAAACAGGGCGGCAGGGCGGTTTTCTGCGGATGCTATGAGAGTGGCACAATGATGACGTTTGGCCACTCTCAGCGCCACAATGTAAGTCCGTAAATGGGCTCTTACCTGTGTCCGGTCAGATTCAGAGCGGCTAGCCCTCCATCTTCTCTCTAGGCATCTCTTGCGGCGTTTCATCACCCGCAGCTCCACAGTGAACCAAGGAGCCAGGGTGGTTCGCCGCCGCGAGAGAGGCCGCAGGGGCGCGACCCGATCTAAGGCTCCCACGGCCGCACTATTCCATGCGGCCGTGAGGTCCTCCATCGGGGCGCGGGTCAGGGATACAGGAAATGGCCCAAGCGCTGTCTGGAACCCATCCGGGTCCATCAAGCGCCTGGGGCGGTACCAGATTAGTGACTCTGGTTCCGCCTCCCCGCGGAGGGGAGCAGCGGTCGGAAAGTCGAGCCGGAGAAGTGAGTGGTCTGACCATGACAAGGGTGTGATGACTATATCCCCTGTACCCAGATCACTTTTCCATTGGCCCGAGACAAAGATGAGGTCCGGCGTATGTCCACCCTCGTGAGTGGGGCCTTGAATTACTTGGGTCAGGTCCATGGCCGTCATGGAAGCCATGAACTCCCGAGCTACCACGGATGATTCGCCCAACGATGGCAGGTTAAAGTCCCCCATGACTATAAGTCTGGGGGTCTCCACTGCCACCGTAGCGATCACCTCCAGGAGCTCGGGCAGGGCTGCTGCTACATAGCGGGGAGCCAGGTATACAACCAGCAAGCCCAACTGCCTCCCTAGGCCCCACCTCACGCAGAGGGACTCACAGCCGGAAGTCTGAGGCACAATGGTCTCTCTCGGCTCAAGGCCTTCCTTAATAATGACCGCTACCCCACCACCCCTGCCTAGGGCCCGCGGCTGATGAAATGCGCGGTAGCCTGGTGGGCACATTTCAACGAGGGGATGTCCTCCCTCGTGGCCCAACCAGGTCTCCGCAATTCCTACCAGGTCCGGCTCCCCCTCTGACACAAGGTCACTAATGAGGGGGGCTTTGTTGACAACGGACCTGGCGTTGCAAAACATCAGCCGCAGACCCTGGCTCTGTATTCCCTGGCCACCTAGCCTGCGGGGGTTGTGGCACCCAACCGTTTGTAACCAACGGCTACGTGCCATCAACCGGGAGGAAGGAACTTGTCTCCCCTCGGACCTGCCCCTCCCCACGACCCTCTGGATGGGGAAGCCCTCCACCGGAATGACTTGTGTTTCCCCCCTCTTAACGAAACCATCCGCCTCCCTCCGTCGTCTGCTGGCTCGGCCCGTTCCCTTCTGGCTAGTCTCAACCTGTCTAAACCCTCCCCCCTCCCTGGTGCCCCCTAAAATAAACAGCAATTTGTTAACTAAAAAACCCCTACACCTGCGCTTTCGCCACTTCTCCTGACTTATTAGTCCCTCATCAAAGTGTGCCCTTGATAATACAGCGGGCCATACCTGCGAGAGGGGGGACTCCCGCAGTAGGATTAGGTCTGCCCTTGAATATATTACGGGTCACATCGACAGCAGGGAATCAATTTGGGTACAGAGATGTTTAGATGGTCGGAATAAATATTAAATATTAAATAAGATGTTAAAATATATATTCAATAAATATTGGAAAGATGTTAAAATTAATTAATTCCAGTAAGTTAATGATACGGTTTAGAAAAGTTAAAATCCTGGGTATGATGGTCAATAAATAATTGCATAAAGTGCACATGATCACATAAGTGCACTATCACAGGCGTGGCCTTAGCAAGTCCAGTCCAGTCCCACTCTTCCAGAGCCTCAGGCCTCAGCCAAAGATGGTACATGGTTGGGCCCCTTGCAGGATCTCCCGGCCCCCCTTGTGGGTCCTGGTTTAAGTTGGTTTAAACAGAGTCAGTAGGGAACAGGGCCTCAGCCTGGATCTTCTTAGGCCTCGGCCCAGCTGTTATGCGGCCTCCCGGCTCCCGGCTCCCGGCTGCTAGACCTCCGATTTTCCACTCACCGGTACTCTAATGGAGTCGGCCAAATAAAGGAGTCCAGATTGGGTCATCTTGGCTACGGCCCTGCTGTTATCGGGCCTAGATCGTCCTCGCCAGGTGTCCCTCCCAGACTGGCATCCCGGCCTTCTGCGTCCTGGCCCCCCATGGCCCTCCGCACTCGGCAGTCCCAGCTTGCCTTCTGTCCAGCCTGGCGTCCCGGCCTCCGGCAACCCGGCCTCTCACGTCCTTCGGCCTCCGACGGTCGGCGCGCCTCGGCAGACCTTCTGGCAAGCCTCCTGCCCAGCCTCCTGCCCGGTTTCCACCTCTCCAGCGTCCAGCAAGCCTTCTGCCCGGTCTCCAGCACTCCGCTTTCTCCCCCGCTTTCTCCCCCCGGCGGGCTCAACAAGCCCGGCATCGGCCCGCCATCGACCTGACGCCCGGCGTCTCCAGCTGACCGGCGCCTTCCGGTCAGCAAAACCCCCGTTCTTGGCCGTCAACTCACCCTGGGAGGCCGTCCATGGCCTCGATGGTAAGCCAGGGTGGTCACTTACTGGGCCCGACCCTCAAAGCTGGTAAGGAGGGTCGGGCGGCATCTCTTTTAACCAAAAAGCCCCCGCGGCCCGCGCGGAGCTCAAAGGCAGACCGTCATCTCTTCGCGCATGCGTTATGTGTTAAAGGATCAAGGATCCACTGTCCCCTTGGATTGAGCAGATCATACTACTTCAGGAATTAGAGATCTAGCAATGATCTGGACTGATGGTGTGGGACAGCAATTAAAATCTTACTGGTAGTGGGGACATTGTTTCTACTGTGAGAGCTGTGTTAGGGATGGGTGTGTGAAAATGAATTTAAGTAATCCAAAAACACACTGATAACAAGCAATGGCAAGGAGAAATAATACTAGAGTGAGATTGACAGCTTTCTGTTCAAATCCATCCTATTTCAAGACTAATAGGAAGAAAGTGAAGTGACTGCCCATTCTATCACAGTGTATTCCAGAGGATGTATAAATTTGGAAAGAAGGATCTGGGCACAGGCTTGGCAGTCTATGGAAGCTGCAGCTGGTGGGGGGGGAGGGGGGGAGAGGAGGACAGTTAGAGGGATTAAGACTATGATTGGTGTATTCCTTGGAGCCAAAAGGGAGGGAGAGTAATACAGCTGCAGTGTAATTCTGATTATTGGCAAGTTCAGATGAGTCAAGGAGAAGCACCATTCTTGGCAAAGTACATCCTTTTTGTAATGTGAGCAAATTAATATATGTGGGGTTTCTGAGAAGAAAAAAACAGCATCTTTTCCTCTCCAACTTCTGCTATGGCAATCTGCTAATTAGGCCTTTGAAGAGGACTAAATCCAAGTTTATTGGTTTGCCAATAAGATCGTATGTGCACAGAAAAACAAATGCTTGTATTTTAACCAAGACAAACAAAGCAACAATCTCGCCAAAGAAGAGGAGGTAGGAGAGGGAGACATGCTTGGAGAATTTTTTAAGACATTGCAACACTGGAAGATCCTGTAGTTGACTAGGTCTGGCAGGATGGACAGAGGAAACGGAAGGGGGATTTGGCAAAGCTGCAATGTAGAACAGATGGGAGAAACTCTGCATTGGGGGTTTTCGTGGTAGACACTGTGGGAAAAAGGTGGCCAAAAGTTCAATTATAATATGCATTCCTTAGAACCAAAAGGCTGAAGATTGAGGGACCCGGCTGTCAGCATGATATTCTAATGGAACTCATGGCATATGAAATATTAAAAAAATGAATGTCATATATGGTGTTGAGACAAAATGCTTCCCCAGAACAGTAATTAGTTGGCAGATATCAAGGGTGGGCTGCTGGGGGTTTGCAGGGGTTCGGGAGAACCTCTAGCTAAGATTCTGTGCGGTTCGGAGAACCCCCTAATCCCACTCCTGGCTGGCCTCGCTCACCCTGCCCCTCCCCTTCCAGGAGTCCCCACACAGCCCATTTTGGATGCAGGTAAGTGCAGGGCATGTGCAGACACTCAGGGAGTACCGGAAGTTCGGGAAGGCCGGAAATGGGCCCATTTCTGGCCTCCAGAGCCTGGGGAGGCTGTTTTCACCCTCCCAGAGGCTCGAGGAAAGCCTCCGGCCTGGGGAGGGAAAAAACATCCCCCCTCCCTGGGGTGTAGGAAGCCGACTAGGCCATGCCCACCATGGCCATGACCACCCAGCAACCAGCCAGAAAACCCCTTGCTAAAAATTTTGAAGTCCACCCCTGGCACATATTAATGGCTCAAATCTTAGATAGCAATGCTTTCCACACAGAAATCCCAAAGTTAATTCTTTAGCCTTTCCACTGAAAAAGATATTCAAATAGGGCAGAATAATATTTCTCCTGGATTGCTGCTACCGGTGAGTGCAGGCAATCCTAGGAGTAGCATACCAATGACCTAACATAAAATATAACTTCATTTAGTTATAGAACACAAATATAATGCACTCTTTGGGGTTAATTTCAAAGGTGCAGCTGAGCCTGAATACATCAGCCAGGTTTTTCAGTAGTAGCTAAGTGGACATGCGCATTACACATTTGTAGAAATAACTGCATCACTGCCAATTACCCATTTAATAAAGTTCAAAGTTTTGGTTATATGACAGAAGACTTTGCCAACTTGTAAAGAAGATACCCACCAACTTTCACTGTTATAGATCTGATTGGTGAAGCCTATATAACAAGAAACATTGAAGGCTCTTCCAGGGTTGTTTGTGGTAGGTTTTCTTCTAGTAGCTCTTTCTCCTGAAATTTAGAAGGGGAAGAGGTGTTTTCTATATCATCTTTAAAGTGCCTGCTGAAAACTGATCTCTTCACCCAAGCCTTCCAAACTTTTTAACCTATACTTTATATGTGCATTTTTTCCAGAGCTGGTATTTAGCAGGTACTGACCAGTTCTGGAGAACCGGTAGCAGAAATTTTGAGTAGTTCGGAGAACCGGTAAATACCACCTCTGACTGCCCCCTACCCCCCATCAATAGAGAATAGATGATCGGGAGGGAATGGAGATTTTACAATATCCTTCCCTGGCCGCACCCACCAAGCCATGCCCACCAAGCCACGCCCACAGAACCGGTAGTAAAAAATGTGAATCCCACACTGATTTTTTCATATTTTCATTAATCACTTTGAGACACTTCAACATAGTGGGCAGTATGTATATAAATAAAATCCATGGTGTATGATGGACAAGGGTGCTCCTGACCAGCATGTATCTTCATCTAGATAAATAAAAAGTTAACTATGAGTTTGTTCAAAACTGCTAATCTCAGAAACTATTGCACCAATCGCCACCAAATTTTCACACAACATTCCTTACAAGTGCAGCACCAATGATACGTACAGATTGTGTGGATGGCACACTGGTGCCAGGTACATGCCACGCAAATGTAAAACTGCAGCTCTTCCACTCTCCCCGCTCCCCTTCGCGCCCCCCCCCCATAGCCGCTTTTCAGCTCACGAGCGGTGGAGAGGTCTGTGTCATATCCATGACAGTTGCCTCCTCAGCGGCTTCTCTCTCCTCTGCTGCCGGCCCGTGCCACCAACTCCCCCCGCCAAGGCTGCTGCCGAATCAGCGGCCTCTCCTCCGCCGCCGGTGCCACCAACTCCCCCCCACCAAGGCCACTGCCGAGTCAGTGGCCTCTCTCTCCTCTCTCTCTAGGTAGATAGATAGAGGGATATAGAGGGAGAGGGAGAAATACAGTAGGTAGGTAGAGGGATATAGAGAGAGAGGGAGAAATACAGTAGGTAGGTTTAACCAGACTGGGCCACAGCAACACCTGGCCGGGACAGCTAGTTCATAAATATCAGAATCAATGGCTAATAGGGTAAGGTATTTAAGGTTAGAGTATTATTGAGGGATTACTAAGACTGGGTCTGTTTCTTCACAGACTCTTAATTAAACTCTTCTTACTCCGTCTCTTAATTCAAATCTATCTCCCAGTAATTTGACACCCTTAAATTTGGTTCCACCCCACCCTTGAAAAACATGTTTTTCTTCCCGTAGTTTTTGGAGATGTAAACATATATATTTGTTCAGTGGCTAAGACGCTGAGCTTGTTGATCAGAAAGGTTGGCAGTTTGGCGGTTCGAATTCTGGAGTGAGCGCCCATTGCTTGCCCCTGCTTCTGCCAACCTAGCAGTTTGAAAGCGTGTAAAAATGCAAGTAGAAAAATAGGAACCACCTTTGGTGGGAAGGTAACAGTGTTCCATGTGCCTTCGGTGTTTAGTCATGCTGGCCACATGACCACGGATACATCTTCAGACAGCGCTAGCTCTTTGGCTTTCAAATGGAATGAGCACCACCCCCTAGAGTCGGGAACGACTAGCACATATGTGTAAGGGGAACCTTTACCTTTTAAACATATCGTTTTACACAAATGTGTTTTAATACAATGGCCAAAGAAAAGAGAACCCCCACACTCACTTCCTCTTATCTTAAAGCGACAGTCAGAGTTTAATAGAACCTTCTTCACTATGTTAACTTCAGATGTGAACATTTTTTATCCAAGTGGCTTTGGTTCTGATTGGCTAATTGAGGTCCCTTAGGACCTTCACACTATCTCTGCCAGAGCCCTGCCTTTAAAACTCTGCTTTGTGAAGCTTCCCAGAGTTGGTATGTATTTTGTTGTGGAGTCATGCAGAAAAGTACTGGGTAGCCTTTCAAACATTACCGAGCAAGCCAGCATTATCAAAAATGAGGGATGCAAGCACTTGCAATACAACTGTATGAGAAAGGCTTCTGGTTTGTCATCCCTTATATTCCATGGTTAAAAACAATGAGTATTTACCCTGAGAAAGATAAATTATTTGAAAGTAGAATAGCTTTTCAACTTCGGACACACCCTAACTCTCTTTTGTATTCAGTTTGTGCCAAGAAGATATTTGATCTACCATCCCTTCCAGAATGGAATAAGACAGCTCGCTGCAGCCAACTTGCCATGGGTCAACTCACTGCGGGACAATTCAACAATTCAATTTAATTATTTAAAATAATTTTAAAAATATATTAATTTTTGTAAGGCACATTTCATTTTGTTTCCTCTTTGGCATCCTTTCTTTAATGATTCTAGTCCACAATTTCTTTGATATTAATCTAACCGTTGTCCTATGGTGAATTGGCCACAGCAAGTTGTCCTGCAGTGAGTTGGCCATGGGGAGTTGTCGTAGACCCTTTGCTTTCTTCTCTAAAGTGTGGCTTATCAGAATAAATACTGTTAATCTGCCTTTTGTAAACCGCCCAGAATCACCTCATAGGAGGAGATGGGCAACATACATATTTAATAAATAAATAGGGCATTCCAAGCTAATGGTAAAGGTAAAGGTGGCTCAGTGGCTAAGACGTGAGCTTGTCAATCAGAAAGGTTGGCAGTTTGGGCGGTTCAAATCCCTAGTGCCGCATAACGGAGTGAGCTCCCATTACTTGTCCCAGCTTCTGCCAACCTAGTAATTCGAACGCATGTAAAAATGCAAGTAGAAAAATGGGAACCACCTTGGTAGTGTATGGGAAGGTAGCAACGTTCCGTGAGCCTTTGAAGTTTAGTCATGCCGGCCACATGACCACAGAGACGTCTTCGGACAGTGCTGGCTCTTCGGCTTTGAAACAGAGATGAGCACTGCCCCTTAAAGTCAGAAGACAAGCAAATACGTGTGAGGGGAACCTTTAGCTAAGGGAGAGGCGTTATTTATTTATTTATTAAATGTTTATGCTGCCCATCTCCTCCTATAAGGTGACTGTAAGTGATTTCACAGGCAGATTAACAGCATTTTATTTCTTCTGATCAACCATAATTTAGGTGGGGGGAACGAAAGCGTTGTTTTCCTGGGACGCTCATGGCCCAGGTTTTATAACATTCAGTCCTCGCCACTGTTGTAGATCAGCGGAAGTGGGCCTGACAAAAAAAAAAAAAAATATGGACGCCCACAGCCAGACAGGCCGGTCGTGGCTGAGCAGACCGGGCTTTTCAACTGCCCCCCCCCCAGCGCCCCCCTCCCCCAGTGCAATTTGGCGGTTTCTCCTCGTCGCCGAGCAGCCTGTCTCTCGGGAACCAGGCCAGCTGGAAGCCAGTAAGAAAAACCTCGCGGACGAATGAACGAAGCCTGAGGAGAGGCAGGAAAGGTCCTGACGCTCCCGGAGTTCCTTGCCTACTTTGCGGGATTCGGAGAATGGCAGATCTTCTTCCCGTGGGGTTTACCATCAAATTGCAAACCGGCTGGAACCTGGTGGCGAAAACCTGGGTGGTGGTGGGGCTCTTCCGGGATGCAAAACACCCAAAGGCTGATAATCTCCCCGGTGCTCAGCCCTGTCAATTAAGCCAGAGCCAAAGGATGTGCAGACAGTGTAGAGAAAAGCAGCCAAGATGATTATTTATTTATTTATTTATTTATTTATTTATTTATTTATTTATTTATTTATTTATTTATTTATTTATTTATTTATTTATTTATTTATTTATTTATTTATTTATTTATTTATTTATTTATTTATTTATTTGGATTTATTGACCGCCCCCTCTCTCCGAAGAGACTCGGGGCGGTGTACAGGAATTTAAGAACATATACATATAACAAATTAGAGGGACTGGAAGCTAAAACGTACGAAGAAGGGTTACAGGAACTGGCCATGGCTAGTCTAGTGGAGAGAAAGACCAGGGGAGACATGATAGCAGTGTTCCAATATTTGAAGGGCTGCCACAGAGAGGAGGGGGTCAAGCTATTTTCCAAAGCACCCAAAGGCCAGACAAGGAATAATGGATGGAAACTGATCAAGGAGAGATTCAAGGAATCTAGAAATAAGGAGGAACTTTCTGACAGTGAGAACAATCAACCAATGGAACAGCTGGCCTTCAGAAGTTGTGGGTGTTCCATCATTGGAAGTTTTCAAGAAGAGATTGGACTACCATTTGTCAGAAATGGTGCTGGGGGGGGGGCTGGACTAGATGACCTACAAGGTCCCTTCCAACTCTATTATTGTTATTATTATTCTGTTGTAATTGGCAGGCGATCTTAAACCTTCCTATAGCAAATCCTCTCCTCAGGAATGCCTCTTCTCCCGCGCATCCGATTTTTATTGGTGCTCGGTTGACAGTTGCTTCTATACTGGAGGAGAGAGACTGTTCCGTTTCTGGTGCTAAACCGAGGTTGCTTTGGTGATTTATGATCCGAACCGCAATGCAGTGTATTCACCAGCATGCTTAGCGTGAACTTGGTTTATGATCCACAGCGGGGAAGGTCTGGATTGATGCAATTCATTTAAGCTATAACCTATTTGAGCTCAATGACTTTGTTTAATTTGAAGAATCGCCAAACTGGATATTGAATCGGACCCTGAAATATCAAGGATTAAATTTCTCTCTCTCTGACTGAGAGCTCACATAGCTCAGTAATCTGTAATGAGAATGTTGCGTTTTTTAAAATCTAATAACTTGTATTATCGATAAATTATGATTTCTGTTCATTTGTATGGCTGAAGTCTAATGCTGCAGTACTTCACTTGTTTGGGGCGAGTGGGGAAATAGTCCATCTGAACTAAGTGGGGGTTATTTCTGAATAAATCCACAAAAAACTGCACTGCAAACTTGTGTTGTATCCTTCCTTGGAAGTCAACATAATTTCGCATTAATTAGAATTCCACACCAGAAGGGAAGCAGGCAAACCTGCCCTTAACTTTTGATGAAAAATGGGGAAGTTCTAGGAACTCAGGGAGTTATCTCTGTGACCATTTCTCCACGATTCACCTTTTCTTGTCTTGGCCAAAGCAATCCCATCATAACCTTGGCTAAAATAAAATCCTATCTCTTGCTCTTCTCTTGGTTCTCCATTGATGGGTTTGATGAGATTCCCCATTGATGGAAACGGTGTCCCATGGATAAGATGGGATAAGTTTCCCCACTCAACACAGAATAGCAGAGTGTTTCTTTTTTCCTTTCCCTTTCCCTCAACATATAAACAGCCACGTGGAAAAC
This sequence comes from Rhabdophis nuchalis, assembly GCA_039707465.1. Lineage (NCBI taxonomy): Eukaryota > Metazoa > Chordata > Lepidosauria > Squamata > Natricidae > Rhabdophis > Rhabdophis nuchalis. The sequence goes on along the minus strand of CM077643.1, from coordinate 247,241,556 downwards.
ATCCACCACAAGGGCACTTCAGCAGGAACGAGGAGTGCCTGCCATTACTGCCCATTTCTGTAATTTTGGGGTTCACAATATGGCTTCCTTAAGGCTACTTTGTTGAGCCATCTCCTACGCTTCATTTGGATAAGATTTATCTTAGAAAAAAAGGTGAAATGAAATGCACAGGTTAGGGAAATTCTTAATGAATCCACCTGACGTGTTTAATTCAGCTGAGCAATTCCGAAAGTTAGGAGGAGCATAAGAGGACACAAACAAAAAAGGAAACCCAGACTTCGAACGCCAGAAGACTCACTATTCCAACAGAAAAACAAAACCCACCTTTACTATAAAATCAAAGGTAAAAGTTCAGAATGGAACTCACTTCAAACACCTCTCAAATGACCCACCCCCTTCGGTAACTTCTCTGCCGGTCTTCGGTCTGGAACATACCCTATTAAAAGGCCGCCAGTCAATAAATCTTTGCCAATCTAGAATGCTCGATTCTTTCTGGAGAAAAGATGGCTGTCCTCCCCGGCATTGCAAAAACTGAATAAACTAGCCTTGAAGTGGGTTTGTGATATGAACCGGGATTAGAGAAACGTCTGAATTTAGACCGAGAAAAGTCCTCAAGAAAAGGGAAAGGGTTAATAAAGAAGCTCTAGGGAAGAACGAGACGGGAAAGAGACCGGGTTTGTGCCCTAGTAGTGCTTCCAAAGCAACCCATACACGCACCGGTTTTCCTTATTAAAGTCAAAGTCGCAAAATCTTTCCTTTTTCAAATATCTGTCATCTTGTGAAGTAAGCCATAATGTTTCTACTTTTTACACAATTACCAGATTTTCAAGTTTTGGTTATCCTCGAGTAACCCGCGCCTCTTACAGAGATTCCCTTGGGTTTGGCAAGAAGCAGCTATCGTAAGCTGAGTAAGGACCAATGAACATTCAGACAGAGGTCATAATTGGGCGTAAGGACCAACGAATTCAACGAGGCTTATTTCCAAATAAACTCGACTAGAATGCATTAGAAACGGGAAGCTGGATGTCAATTAAGGCTCCCCCCCTTGAACAATCTGGGAAAAGCCAGTCTAGTGGTGGTGGGGAGGGAGGCAGGGGTCGTGGGGTCTGGAGACGCCCTCCCAGTCGCTTCCGTCAAATGGGGCTTAGTACTTTCCTGGGAAAGGCCGAAAGCAAAGACATTCTTCAGCAAAGTCCATTAAAATGAATGTATTTTATAGTTCTCCCAGGCCGTCGAAGATTGGATACCTCCATTCTACTGTGGGATGGACTCCCAATTACGTGGCACCCGACAGCGCCTTAAAATGCGACTCCTGCGGTCTTGACGTTAGAAGCGATCACTTAACAGAGCCAGCTGACTTAAGTCTACCTGCTTTGTTGTGCATCCAAATTCGCATATTCTAGTACACCTATGCCACGTGTGACTTCTCCGCACTTCCTGATGTTTATTACTACCTCGTTCTCTGTGGTCAGTGATAACCGATCGCTGGTAGGAAAAATTCAGTAATCTGTAATGAGAGTGTTATTTTAATCTAATAACTTGTATGCTAGATAAATTCGACAATAACTTTTAACACCACAAACGGCCCTATGATTACTCAGTAGCAGGAAGGAGTAACAAGAGGTGCCGTTTTTGAAAACGAGTTTGGAGTTACAAGCCGGTTCCCGGTCCGGTGGCTCAAAATGAAAATTCCCCTTAGTTTAAATTGGACTCACTGGACTAGACCATGCGCCGAAAGCTAGTCGAAACAGCGGACTAGATCTGCTAATCGCAGTTAGCTACTCTGGCTTCGATCACCAACATCACTACTACTGCTCCATCTGTTGCAGGGGCTACTGGAGTAGCCGTACTGAATTTATCCAGGTGTGCGTTTTTATTTCCTCCTCGCTTCTTTTTTGTCGCTTTTTTTTTTGTCGACGAAGCGAAAGAGCAGGAAAGTTGAAAATGATAGATATCGAAGGAAGCGCCACTTCTGCCCTGTATTTCGGAGAGGTCGATCCAATTCCCGCCGGATGAATCCAATTGCTCCCCCCCCCTCAGCTCTCCTATGCAGCTCGAGGTGAAAAATCCACGCGGCCAGCCTCGCCTCTTCCTCCTCCTCCTCCTCCCCCCACCTTCCAGGCGGCTTTGCTGCAGCGTCCAGCGCCGAAAAGCGACGGGATGCTGGCATCCAACTCTCTGTCCCTTTGGCAAAGCTGCCCGCGCTCTCCGGCCGGTGTTATTTCCGACGGATTCGGTTTAAAAATAATAATAATAATAATACACACACACACACACACACCGGGAGGGGAAAGAAACAGGAAAAGGGGAAGAGGAGGAGGGAGGGAAGGAAGGAAGGAAAGGAGAAGAGTTTGTAAAAACAAATAGGTGACTCAGCGAGGCTGTTTATACTGGGGGCTGTAATTTCCCCCCCGTTTCTTTTTCATCCGTGCAGGACTCCGCTTCGCCCGCCTCCCCGTTTCCCCGCCTTTGCAAAAGCAGCGCTCCTTTGCCAGGCGGCGGCGGCGAGTGGCCGGCAGGGGGCGCTGCGAGGGTCCAGCCAGCCGCTGCAACCGCTGTAGTTGTCCTGGTTGGTTCGGCGTCGAGTTAAACACAATGTTCAAAAGCGGCCGGGGAGTCCGAGGAGCCCTCAAAGCCCCTGCGCCAGCCGCTCAGAGCCCGCCGAGCCCGGGGCTGCTGCTGCTGCTGCTGCTGCTACGAAACGGAGGGAGACTGCGCGAGAGGCATGCAGCTGAGGGCGGCCGCGGCGCTTTGCCTCTGCTGCCTCTGGAGCGCCTGCCGCCTCCGCTACGGGCAGCTGGACGCGGCGGCGGTTCGGCCTCCGGTAGCGGCCAGTGACGCGGCGGCGGGGGCGGCCGCCCCCGGCCTCTGGAAGTCAAAGCCCGGCCAGCGGCTCAACGGGGACGGCGGCGTCTTCGGAAACGGCACGGTGGTGGTGCCGCACGACTACATGGTGGCGCTTTACCGCCGCCTGGCCGGCGGTCGGGATCCACCCCGGCCGGAGGGGGAGAGCAACGATGCCCCGGGCAGCCGCCCCAACACCGTCACGGGCTTCGCGGACCAGGCGCGGGCACAGCCGCGAGGTGAGCGCCTCCCTCCCCCCCCCCCAAAAGGACTCTGCTTGGCCCAGCTCTTCGCGAGCGGGCCGGTTTGCGCGCAGAGCCGTCTCGGGAAATGCGCTGCATCCAGACGCCTTTGCGCCGGAGTCTCTCCTTTTCCTCTTTATCCTTCTTCTCCGGGATGGCGAGTGGGATTGGCTCGGTCGGAGGACCTTGATGGATCCCCCCCCCCCCCGCCACTATTTAAAAGTGCTCTTTCTGCCTAAACCGGGTGGTTTGATGTTGAGGAGGGGGAGGTCGATAGGCTGCGAGCCGTTTTGGTTTAGCTCTGCTTTGAGATTTTGTTGTAAATGGGGGTGATGAATTTGGGGAGTTGGGAGTAAAGGAAAGCCCCACCGTCCTGTTGGGAAATAATTAGTTTGCCCTTTCTTCCCTTTCCCCGTTTTCCCACTAATTCATGGAAGGGTTTGGTTTTGCCTTTATATATATCGCAAAGTGTAGATCACAAAAACAGCCACCCTGCAAATATATATATATATATGAATGAACCATCCCAACGAATCCAACTACAAGGAATCGACCCCGCGATAGTAAAGGCCAGACACAAGCTCTCTGAAAAGTAACTTTCCCTATTCCTCAAATTACTCCCCCAGTTAATCGGTTTTGATACAGAAGATCGATAGGTTCCTTCCTAATCTAACCCAAACTAACCCTGCCATTCTTTTAGATTGGACATTAAGTCTAAGATTTAATGCTTTTTGCAGGGTGACTGTTTTTGTGAGCTACACTTTGCGACTGAAAAATAATTTCACGGTTTTCAGTTTCCATATCATAAACGATTCTTGAAACAAAGTTCATTTAAACACTAATAACCCAAGGAGAAAATTACTGCAGACAGACCTGGGCCTGGACCCAAACTGCTGCATTTGTTGTAATTCGACGAAAGCGGATATGTACTGCCGTGGTGGCCGCAGAGGACAAAAAACCCAATATCACTGATGTTGTTACCTAGTTTGGTCATGAAAGGTATGCAAGAAAAGCAAGCTCCCGAGAGTAGCAAGGACTCGACCATTAATATTGTTTGTTCTCACCAAACAACTCAAAGTGTTTCTCTATAACAGTGGTTCTCAACCCTCCCCCTGCCCCGACCCTTTAATACAGTTCCTCATGTTGTGATGACCCCCAACCATAAAATTGGTGTCTCGGTTCCTAAGACCATGGAAAATATGTGTTTTCTGATGGTCTTAGGCGACCCCTGTGAAAGGGTCGTTTGATCCCCAAAGGGATCCCGACCCACAAATTGAGAACCCCTGCTCTATAAGGAGTTTCCATCCGGGGCAAAGTCGAATCAAGTCTGCAGGTTCCTTTTGAGGAATCTGAGGTTTGGGGGGATCAGTGAGTTGCCGGAATGTGGTAATAACATCACCTCAGAAGCAAAGGTGAGCTCAGGCGACCGAATTCCTGGTTTCACGACTGGGAAATCGTTTGCTCTTTAGGGAGGAAAATGGTCAGGAGAAGGTCAGGAAGACCTGGGGAAAGGAAAAGCAAAGCTGTTGTTGTTAGTTGTGAAGTCGTGTCCGATGGACCCATCGCGACCCCATGGACAATGTTCTTCCAGGCCTTCCTGTCCTCTACCATCCTCTGGAGCCCATTTAAGCTCATGCCTACAGCTTCAGTGACTCCATCCAGCCACCTCATTATCTGTCGTCCCTTTCTTCTTTTGCCCTCAATCTTTCCCAGCATTTGGCTCTTCTCCAGTGAGTCCTTCCTTCTCATTAGGTGGCCAAAGTATTTGAGTTTCATCTTCAGGATCTGGACTTCTAAAGAACAGTCGCAGTTCAAGCAAAGCTGAAGGGGGTTCAAAAGACACTGGGATTTATTGGTTCGGGGGAAATGCGGTTTTCGCTATAACCTGTGTGTGTGTGGGGGGGGGGGGTTGTATTGTGATCAGATGCAAAGTGGGACAGGCAAGGGCGACTCCCAACTTCCCTTCCCTCCCGGTAGGCGGGCGTCTGCCCCGAAGCAACTTGATTCCTGGTGTAGAAATGGCGGGAGGCTGACTTGGCTGGAGCGATGGATGGGGCGCAGGCGCGGGGCCAAGTGGGTATTAACAGGTGGAAGGCCGCGGTGGGTGGGAAGAAGAAGCGAAGACCGGAGCGGCCAGGTTTAGAAAACTCCTTTCAAATCCCACCACCCGCCCCGTCTGTGGCTTATTCGATCGCCGCTCGGGCAAGACTTCCGAGGCTGCTGCTGCCCTCCGTCTTATGCTCTAGTGGTTCAGCACGCTTTTCCCGGCCCGGGATAACCCCAGACAGCCTCTGCGAGGCTTTTCCTTCTTCCCGGGACTGGCTCGGGCTGCCTCGACAGCAAAAGGGACACTCCCCCAATGAGTCAAGATAACAGAGTCCTTCCCCTCCCTTCCTTCCGAGGCTTTCCTGGGGCCGTCTCTGGCGCGAGTGTGTGTGTAAGGGAGAGAGGGGAAGGGGAGGGGGGGGGGAGAGAGAGACAGAGGGAGAAAGAAAAAGAGGGGGAGAGAGAGAAAGAAAGAGAGAGACAGCGAGAGAGAGGGGGGGAGAGGGAGGGGGAGAGGAAGAGAAACAGAGAGAGAGGGAGGAGGGAGAGAAAGAAAGAGAGACAGAGAGAGAGAAAGAAAGAGGCAGAGGGGGGAGGGGGAGAGAGAACGAGAAAGAAAGAGAGAGAGAGGGGGGGGAGAGAGAGAGAAAGGGAGGGAGGGAGAGAAAGAAAGAGCGCGAGAGAGAGACTTTTGCGAGATGTTTGCAACCGAACTCCTGTGGATCGCTTAAGCTCCGTCGGAGCCCTTCGTGGGAAGAGGGAGGCGGGCAAAGGATGATTAAGAAAGCGTGGCGCGGCTACCTCCCTGCTTAATCTGCCTCCCTGCCGGTGGCGGCGGGACTCTTGTTCCGCCACCGCTGCCAACCGGGGATGGCGGGGTGGCGGGGTGGGGGCGCTTGCCACTTTGACTCGAAACGGCGAGCCAATAGCAAGAGTGTCTCGGAGCGCTGAGCCGCGATTGGCCGGTCTCTAAAATGAGCCGCAATTGCAAATCCAACTGGAGAAGAGCGCTTCGCAGCCCAAATGATGGGAGCTCAGGGAGGGGAGAAGTTAAAAGTTGCCCGCTTTGAATTTCCCTTTCCTAAAAGGGCATCGCACCTCTTTTTTGGGGGGGACTTTTGATTCTGGCTGCCTTACGGTCCCTTGGGTGATTTATTGCTACGACTTCGTGGCGAGGTTTTTTTTTTTCCTTCCAGGGTTGGGACGCGGTATCAAAAGACAGAGAAGAATTGCGGGGTGGAAATGAAAAGAGTATGGGCGAAGGACAGATTAAAATTGCAGGAATAGGTAAAATTCCCCGACTAGCTTGAATACTTTCCCCCAAGCGTTTTTCTTTTTCTTTGCTTTAGTCTGAAAAGACACCCAGGCCGTAAAAACGTTTCACTCGCCCGAACACATTTTCGTTCCTTCCTCCCTTTTCTGACAAACATTTCTTCTAGTTTCAGCATTCGGCAGGATTGTCTTCCAAATGATCCGTGTTGGATGAAACGCCACGTGAAAACAATAGAAAAGGGGAAAAAAGGAAGGAAGGAAGGAAGGAAGGAAGGAAGGAAGGAAGGAAGGAAGGAAGGGACAGACAGTTGAGTCCACCAACCCTACGGATGAAACTTAGTCGCCTGTTATTGTAACTGAACCAAAGTCAACGGAGTAACGGGTAGAGAAGCACACACTACCTTGTAAAGATGCGCCCGCTGGGAAGGAGAAAGGAGCATTTAAAGCTACAAGCGAGTCCAAAGAAAGATTTAGACAGAGTGACTGTCTCCTAGCTTCTTTCGGTTTGTGTTAGGGCAGGGGTCTGCAAAGTCGGCTCTTTTAAGACTGGTGGACTTCAACTCCCAGAATTCCCCAGCCAGCATAGCTGAAGTCCACTAGTCTTAAAAGAGCCAACTTTGCAGACCCCTGGGTTAGGGGAACAAAGGTCCCCCCCCCCCCCATTAGAGACGAAATGAAAGACTTCAAGTAAGGAGAGCGGAGTTGCCAGTTCTCCTTGGGGACGCGGGACACGGTGCCTGCTTGAGATGCCCAGCCTTCGGCGATGCTGTCTGAGTCACGCGGGGTCTACGCCCACAAATTTCCTAATTTTGTTTTTCTTCCCTTCCATCAGGTCCCATTCTCCAAAACTGCCTGGACAAGCCCTTGGGGTTTTCTTGACAAAGTTTTTTTTTCTTTTTTCAGACGTGGTTTGCCATTGCCCCCTTTCCTAGGACTGGGGGAGAGAGGTGACCCAAGGTCATTCCACTGGCTTCGTGCCTAAAATAGAACTAGAACTCCGAATCTTCAGGTTCTAGCCCAGTGCCTTAACTACTAATCAAACAGGCTGTTTCCTAATGAATGGGGTTGGAAAAAGACTGAAGAGAGGGGGGGGGGGAGGGAGGAATCTGTTCCAAGAGCTCTCTTCGTACCAGAACGCGGGGCTGCCCTGCAACCTTTGCTCCACGCAATTGGAGCAGGTCTCCGATCTGCATCTTCCAAATGCTTGGAAGATGCAGATCGGGGACCTGTTCATCCTCAGAGAAATATATGGTGGGTACGCGTGGATTGGAATCTCTGCCGAAATAATTTTCAGCTTTGTTCATATTTGTATTCACAAAAGCAGGTCCTATGAATTTGCAGGTGAAGGACCACAGGTATCTACTGATAAAATATTTCAGTATGTCGGCGAGGCAAGAACGCTAGATTATGGCTCGGAAGCCGCCGAGGATAAATTAATGGATTTTGGACGCGTGACTGCAGAGTCTTAAAATAGGGAGGTTGTGGAGTTTGAGCTGGTTGAATGACTCTTTCAACCTGCTCTGATCTTTGGCCTATTTCTTTTTTATTTGTTAATTGCACAAACTCGTTAAGGAGTTGAGTGTTCGCAAAAAAAGAAAAGAAAAGAAAAGAAAATTATAACATTGTCGATTCAGTTAGAGGAGGCTCCCTAAATCAAGGAAATTAAACTGATTTGCGCTATCCTTCTAACAGAAATGGCAGCCGTGCGGGGGGTATTAGCTAGTTTATGTTTCACCTGTCCTGTTTTTTTCCCCCTCCCTAACCGCGCGAATGTTTTTATCTTCGCTGATTTCGGAATAAGCCTCGTTTAATTCAGCGATTCGGACTTACATCATTGCTCCTTCTTTTATCGCTCAGAGAAAACAATAGAAACGGGAGGGAATCGCGTTGTGTTTAGACTTCGCAAGCTGGCGTATCCTGGCAGGCCTCTTCTGAAGAGAAAAACAAATCCAAAAACTTTCTAAAATATCAGAATGTGCCTGTAAGGTTAAGGACAACACCTGCAACTACCTACAAATCCCAAAACTCTTGTATTAAAAGCTACCTAATCTTTACATGGAAAACACATTAATCTAAAGGTGGTCTGTTGTTGTTGCTGTCGTTAGTTAGCTGCTTAAATATTATTCGGGAGCAGTTGGAGGACTCCGATTCCCCATTAAACTCCACCAGGATGGACCATTTTTGTTCCTGCAATACCTGGACACACGTCTGTATGCTAAACGTTTCCCCTAAAGTCAGCAATCGGCAATTTATCGCCTGCTCTCCGAGCATACAGGGCAGCAGACGACTGTGAGTTTGGACGGACTGTGAGCAAAACAGAAAGACGGGGTGTTTTACAGGCGCGTCAAAGGAAATGGATCGAGATGCAGGGAAAGAATATCAGGGCAGGTTTGATTTTGAGTTTTGAGGTCCCGATGCTGCAGAAGTAGGAGTCGAGGTTTCTGGAGTCCTGGTGGCTTTGAGACGCCTCTGAGGCCTCCTAAAGACCGTGGTTTCTGGAGGCACGGCCAGGATCCTTGCTTAACAGATAGCTCAGCATCTGAACCAAAGGTATTTTTTCAAGAAGCAACTGGACTCCAGTTCCTCTTGTGGGGGGAAAAGCACCTTTGGAGCAACCATGATCTGGATCAGGGGTCTCCAACCTTGGCAACTTTAAGACATGTGGACTTCAACTCCCAGAATTCTGGAAGTTTAAGTTCAACAAGTCTTAAAGTTGTCAAGGTTGGAGACCCCTGATCTGGATAGTTGAGAATCTCCATAGACACTTCAGCATCTGAACTGCCGCGTGGAGCCTTGGACAGGAACGTGGGAGTCTTTACACCCCCCATGGAGATGGCAAGTCTGGCCTACCGAAGTTGAGATAGCCGTCTCCTGGCTTCTCTGGTCTGCGCCCCGAATTCGGCCGCAGATGGAGAGATAGCAGAAGGAGACGCTACTCTGGGAGCTCTGGGCGAGATGAATAAATAGTCTGTAACGCTCTGAAGGACTTTGGTATTTCGTTCTTTGCTGCCCCTGCCGACTCTTTTGGCGACTTCCAAAGAGCCAAGAGCAGGAAAGCCTCTTTCGCAATTCATCGAGTTCAATGGAGAATGCGAGGACCAGATACAGGGCACTCAGTTTCAAATCTGTTCCAGCGAAGTATGGGAATCGCCGTTCCCAGAATTCCCAGCCAGCAGGCCCCCAAGTCACCCATCCCCAATACGCCGGGAGGCCCCATAGACTGGGGAAGGAAGATACTGATTCTGATCCGCACTCAGACCTGCAAGGTTTTCTATGGCGATTATTTGCTCCAGCTATGCTGGCTTCCCTATTCGGGGTGGCAGAAACTGATTTGATTGCTCTTGTTGGGAAGAAAGAAAAACGACGATGGGCTTCCCAGGAGCCCCCAGTTGGCCACTGCAAGTGGCCAGCATGGTCATCTTTCAATTAATCCACTAATAAGCCCCACAATTAATGAGTGCCGTGGGCCCCATCCTCCAGCTACGAAAGATCCAGTCTCTTTGAAATCCGGCGGCTTCATGGGTCTATGTAACTATGGCTATGTTGAAGGAATTTGCCATTACCTCCTCCCAGAATCCGTCCTCTCCCCCACTCCCCAATTTCCTGAAGGTCTCTCCCACAAATTCTAACCAAATCTGACCTCCTTAGCTTCGGAGGTAAAATAAGGTCAAGTAATACCTCCAGGTACTGCTGAACTACAATTCCCAGCAGCTCTAATTAGGATATTTCAAGTGGGAATAATAGCTCAGCAACATTTGGAAGGCCAGAAGTTCCTTGCTTCCTTGCTCACCTTACTTGGTCATGGGTGATTCATTTTATCCAGCATTTGGGGAGCCACATCCTACAGTACTGTTGAGAAAGCCCATATGAGAATCTTTTTTTTTCAATCTTTCATTTATTTTGCCTCTTCCTTCCCTTTATTTATTTTAATGTTAGGGTGTATATTTATTGTCACATCTGGTTACTTTAATTAATCCCAGGAAAAGTCCATGTCTGGTTTCTAATGTAAACGAGCCGAGGTAGGAAGGGGATTCAGATGGGTCACCTCCATAAGGGATTAATTCACTCAACACTATTCTCTTCCTCCACCTTCTCTCCTGGAGCATTTAAATAAAGAAAATGTGCAAGTAGGCACACATGTGAACAAATAAAATGATCCTTGACAGACCAGGGAAATGTTTAACTTGGCTCATAGCAATGAAGAGGGTGGGTAGTGTGGGAAGAAAAACATGGGCCCATTTCTCTCCCCCCCCCCTTCAGCCCATTCCCCGATTGGGCTGGGAAATAAATGCAGATGCTTGTTGTACAGTTCCTTCAGTGTCTCTTGACCTGTCAAGGGTGGAAGGTTTTAGGTGGGTCATTTTTATGGACAGATCCTCTCCGACTGAACTTTTAAAAAGGAGATAAGATTTCAGCTCCCAAATTATCCTGCTCCCTGAACGTAGTTTTCAAAGCCATTTTTGAACTCCTCCCTCCCCCCATGTTGTGTTGAGACATTTTTTGCACATGCTGAAAAGCACAATTTTAATGCAATTTCACGAAGCTTTATGGGAGAACAGTGGATTCCACTTCTTTCACAACAGGCATGGAGTGTGTGGTATGCGTATCTCTGTAGATGGGCAACAGGTCCAGCTTCTAGGGGCGATGGGGGTTGTTATGGGGGGGAAACAGAATTGTCCCCCCCCAAAAAAGCTTATCCAAACAGCAACTGTGTCCAATTGGTCCGAAAACCTAGTGGGAATAAAGCAGGGAGCAGGGAAAGTGGATAGCCCAGCTGGCACTGAAAGCGTTGGTAGACCGGGCAGGCAGGCAGGGAATCCCTTTTGGTACAGAGCCAGAGGGAGCCGCCCTTGCTCTCCGGGTTCAACAAGGCAGCTTCCACCCATCCATTTCTCTTCTCTTCCAGACGACTCTTCGCGGGAGGCCGGTCAGCAATACCTCTTCGACATCTCTACCCTGGCGGAGGCGGACGAAATCGTAGGGGCCGAACTGAGGATCTTGCGGAAAGCCGCCGAAAACAGGAGCTTGGCGTCGTCCCCGGAAGGGATGCTCCATCGCCTGCTAATCTCCATTTGCCCCGACCAAACAGAAGAGCGGGAGCCGGGCCTTTTGGACTCCAGAGCGGAAGACCTTCTGGGCTCCGGCGACGCTACTACGCCCCAGTGGGAAGTCTTCGACGTCTGGGCAGCCTTGAGGCCCTGGGCCGAGCCAGGCGGCCGTCCCCAGCGCCCGCCCGCGCTCTGCTTTTGGCTAAGGGTCGTCTCGGCTCAGACCGGGAAGCTCTTGTCCCCCCGGCAGCTGGGCTTCGGCGGGGAGCGCCCCTCGCAGCCCCACGAGAGGGCCCTGCTGGTGGTGTTTTCTCGCACCAAGCGGAAAGACAACCTCTTCAAGGAGATCCGCCAGAAGATCCGGACACTGAGCGGCGGCTCCGAGCTCCCGCCGGGCTCCCAAGAGTTATTAAGCCCAAGCGCTCTGGCCAAACAGAAGCGGCGGAGGCGGCGGACGGCGCTGGCGGGCCGGGCCGCCGGCGGGCGAAGCCACAGCAAAAAAACCAGGAGCCGCTGCAGCCGCAAAGCGCTGCACGTCAACTTCAAGGAGCTGGGCTGGGACGACTGGATAATCGCGCCCCTGGATTACGAGGCCTACCACTGCGACGGCGTGTGCGATTTCCCGCTGCGCTCCCACCTGGAGCCCACCAACCACGCCATCATCCAGACGCTCATGAACTCCATGGCGCCCGAGTCCACCCCGCCCAGCTGCTGCGTGCCTTCCAAACTCAGCCCCATCAGCATCCTCTACACCGACTCCGGCAACAACGTGGTTTACAAACAGTACGAGGACATGGTGGTGGAGAGCTGCGGCTGCAGGTAACGGCGGCGGCCACGTGGGAGCCTCGTCTTTTCTCTCTCTTGTCTCCGGCCTCGCCCCTGGCGGGCGCGGTCCCCGCCGAGCGGAGCAGGCGCACCGCGCCCTCGCACCCCAGCGGCCTTCATGTTTTGGGCCTGCAGGGCCCCGCGCCCTCTCAACAGATTTCCTTGCGGGGAGAGAGGCGAGGGGTTGGCTTCAGCGGTTCTGGCGGAGGCGCCACCGCCTCAGAGCTGAGCGATGGGGTTTGCTGCCTCTCGCCCTCCGACGGCTTTTGGGATAAAAAAAGGCCACCGAATCGGCACTTTATAAAGAAACGGGGAGAAGGAATTTCCTCTCCCAGAAGTCTCCGGGAAGGCTTGTCTTTTCCGCCTGCCTGGAGGTTAGCTGACTTTGACAAGTGTCTTTCTTAGTAGTTTCCCAACTTTTCTGATCTTTGGGGAAGCAGTGGCGACATATGTGTCTCTGTGTGATGCACATACATACAAACACAATATCTGCACATTCACACCTATGCTTTCTTTATGGTTCTGAAGTATATTCTGAAGGCCCACCGTTTGCAGAGGTCAGGCTGATGAGATTTAGGTTCCCTGATCTTTGGAGAAGCAGCTGCAACATGTGTCTGTATGAATCACACACATAAACACAGTTTCTACACATATACATACACACACATCCTACAGTTTCTTTATGGCTCTGAAGTATATTTCGAAGGCCCACCATTCACAGAGGTCAGGCTGATGAGATTTAGGTTCCCCGGGGACATGTCAGTTATTGGGGACACTCCAAAATTCACTAGCAACTGCCTTTTGAGTGGATGACTGGGAATTCTGGACCAGCTGGGATCCCACAGGAATACAGTTGAGGGGATAGGATCCTACAGGAATACAGGTTTGCAAGCCACTCTCTTGACACTTTCATTTCCAAAGACTTCAATTGTTCCCTCTTGAAGGTTCCACCTTATACTTATTAATCTTGATAGCTTTCTTTCAGAAGATAGCTTTTTAGAACCACAAAAGCATGGAAGGAGAACCTCCCTGTAGCTCCTGCAGCTCTGTGTCATTTCTTGGAATGGGGTGTCTCCTTGTGTACTGCAAAGCACCTTTTAGGAACTGAACCAGAAGTGCTCACAACCCGATAGGTTACCACAAAAAGTCTTCCTTTAATGCATGGGTCTCTACATTTGACAACTTTGTGGACTCCAACTCCCAAAATTCCCCAGCCAGCTTATTATTTCATGGAATTGCTGGCTGAGGAATTCTGGGATTTGAAATCCACGTTGCCAGCTTTGGAGATCCATGCTTTAGTGTCATGTTAATACACTTCAATTACCCCACAGCAAATCCTTAGCATTTTTTTTTTATTAAGAAGAAAAACTGGCCCTATTCTCATCATTTTCTGAAGTAGGTTGGAGTGGGAATTTTTGTAGAAACACCCACAATGTGTTAATTACCTTAGTGAATACTGTCTCCTGACCTGGAATTAGTTTTATTTAAAGTTTTAAACTCTATGGAGAGTAATCTATTTCAAATTGGAAACCATTTTTTCCTGTTCAGATTAGTTGGGGTGTGTTTAATGTGTGTGTGCATACCATGTCTTGATAAAAATGATGAAGGGTCCACAAGATGTCATTCCTGCTTTTAGTCTTGGCACACATGTCCATTCCCCCTACAGATGAATAATGAATAAACGTTGGCCAGGTGTTTAATAATAATCATTACCACTGTTGATTGAGGGTCAAAAGACATTTTTCCTATTGCAACAAAATTGTGCTGACAAAATTAGGTTGTCACTGATAAAATAACATACAGTCATAGAGCAAAAAAAATCCTTGTTGCTAGAACAACGTAATGAAGTGTGGATTTAAGGGACAGTGAAAGCCTCTGATCTTCAGATATATTGAATATTTACTCCCATCGATTCCAGACAGAATATCCAATGACAAGGATTATCGAAGTTTCAATCCAAAACTTCTGGAGACTATCAAATTGTCTAAAGTAGTCCCAATTTCCCCTTTTTGCCAATGTCCTTTCAGTGTTGTTTTTATCTTCGTAGAGTGTCTCCAGGGGTAGGGCATAAATAGGTCACTACGAATTCATTTCAAAGAAAGTTAGTGAATGCACTCAGGGAAATATTGAGCCAGATGATGCTCAAAGTCTGCTTGACATCTCAAGTACTGAATCAAGCTTGTCCTCAGTTTGCCCAGCTTAAATCTGGTGTTTTGTTTCTTGGCTATGAAGGATGCAATGGAATATGTTAGCCAATGGCCTTGAACTGTATGTAGATTTATTCAGAAATCCGAAGTGCTGAAATGGCTAAAAGCAACATGAGATGGTAGCAAAATAGCACTACTATAACATATCACCCATTATTGATTTTAAGTACTTCTGAGTCAGTCACCTGTTCTGTACAAAGAGCTGAGGGGAGATAAGCTTTGTGTTGGGGTGGTGCACATAGATCATCTATGTCAGGGATGTCCAAACTTGGGAACTTTAAGACTTGTGGACTTCAGCTCCCAGAATTCCCCAGCCAGCTATGCTGGCTGGGGAATTCTGGGAGTTGAAGTCCACAAGTCTTAAAGTTCCCAAGTTTGGACATCCCTGATCTATGTGATCGGAAAGCCCAGTGAGATGAACAAAGTGAAATCAATCAGTCCCCAGCTTTCAATAAAAATTTCCCTAAATTCTTAACTTGGTCTCCTTTGTGTTATTAGCCATAATGGAAAATGCAATTAATACAAATAAAAGGAATGGCTTCAGAATGGAGTAACAGTAAACAGATTGCAAACAAGCTTGCAGGACTTACTATTTAAAATAGAACTCTGAACATCCAGGTACAAAAAGCAACTCCGAATATAAATGAAGAATTAGGAATTGAGAGAATGTCCTAAATTGAGTCCAAAAAATGTAGATACCATCTATTAGATTTTGTTTAGGGGAAGGGAATTTTTTTGATAATTGTTAATTGTTACTGGAGGGGGGGAAACCCCTTTCTCTACCCCAAATCACCCACCAGCAAATGTATATTCGATTTCAATGGCAAAAACCTAATTTGAATAGCCTAATTATGGGGTAGCATTGGAATGGAGCTTCTTGTTTTGGTGAGCGTGTGCTTGCAGCGAGATGGATTTCACAGTCTGCTTTTTGCCATATTGGCAGAGGTTCATGGGAATTGACTCAATGAACTTTAAATTGGGAAATATTGCTATATCAGTGAACACATGCTTAAAATTTTTTTTTTAAAGACAATTATAGGAAAACTCTTGCCTAAATATCTTATGGGAGCAAAACAAACAAAGCTATTTGTTGATAGAAATTTGAATAAAAGACAGAAAATTGTCTCAGAGCTGAATGAATGATTTTGCTTCATTTAGCACAAGATGTTCAAACTTGGCAACTTTAAGATGTGTGGACTTCAGTTCCCAGAATTCCCCAGCCAGCTTTACATCTTAAAGCTGTCAAGTTTGAAAAACATTGATTTAGTTATTTTTCATGAATTGTTAGGACCCTCCTGAGGTTTTTCCCAGCTCTTCCTCCTATTTATTTGCTTCCTTGATGGATGAATATTACTGCCTCGATATTGGAAATGATCTATAGCTACCATGATGGCTACTGCTGGCTGAATTGTCCATGAACCTGACCACTTTCCAAATTAGTGGCCATCATTAATCTTTTTTTAGCAACAGACTCTACAGTTTAAAAATGCAGAGTCTGAGGAAGTATGTAATTACAGTCCTTAATCATTCATTGTTCAGTTAGGACCACCAGTTATAACACTCTGAGAGATGGACATATCTACTTTTCCCACACCATAGATAATTGTAGATATCTTTATGATGTTCTCCTCACTGGATCTTAGTCAAACTAAGAATTTCTAAATGTAGATTTCCCCATAAAGTAGATGTTACAGCTGCTTGATTGATTAGTTTAATTATCTTTAAAAAGGTTATCTTTTGATGAAATGGCTGTTGATATTTCAGGTTTCTAAGAATTCAGTATTCTGCTGCAATTTAAAAAAAATAAATCAAAATATGCTAGAGCTTGCAAAATACAGCTGCAATAAATACAGAATATCCTTGATTCAATCCTAGGAATTTCCAGTAATCAAAGACACTATCTAAAATATTAGGGGAGGATAATACTACTGGTCAATGTTGCACAGGATTAGAATTGGAGCTTGCTTTACCTGGATTGTTGTGGATTACTACTTCCAGCATGTTTCAGCATTGGCCAGGGGCTACTGGGAGATATAAATCTCCTCCAACATCTGTTCCCCATTGCTGGTGTAGGTAAAACTGAATTAGAGAGTCATGTGCCATTGTTGTATAGCTGTCATGCCCTTTCCCATCGCTGTTCGTGCTTAACAAGCATCTCCTATAGCACAAAAAGTCACGGCATTCTGTTTTTTTTCCTTTCACAATGCAGCATGATTGGCATGCTCATCCGCCAATCTTAAGTAAAACAGCCATTATTATGAGTCAATATTTATTAAAGAGACAGAAAACAAACACTGGACTTGTTAGATTGGAATCCCCTTACGTGCTGGGCATTTGCAGGCTTTTATCAGCGAAGTCCACTCAGACTAAAGAGGCCTAAGAGGTGCCATCTCAATTGTAGCCTCTCTTTCTATTGGCAGGAGTCTTCTGAAGCACAGAGGGAGTTCAGATTGCTTGTTTGCTCAACTTCTGCTTCCGATTATGATCTTTTCCTGCCAATCCGGTGTCTCGGTGATTGAAGGCTTGTTAATAACACTGCCAGGGAAGGTTACAAGAGGAGACAAATGTGTTGCAAGTCCTTCAGCTGGATTGTTACTTTCTTTGGGGTTTCGGAGTGAGACAAGATGAAAAAAACAACCCCAGAATGCCCATGCCCTTAATTATATCTGAAGATCATAGTATTCCATAGAATCCATGCGAACTTGAAACGTATGCATCTTTTATGTTTGCATTTAATATTCTGAACAAGATAAACTTTTTATTTTCATCCTCTTTTTTTTTTTAGTTTAAAGAGATCACCTGAAACCACAGTTGGATCCTCTCTTGCTTCATATTTTCGGTATCATGTTTGCTCTGCAGATGCATTAGCAGAGTATTGAAAAGGCTCTTTTCTAGCAGGGAAGAATTTAATATGGATTAAGTTGGCTTTCAACATGCAGGCATTAAAATGATATTTTCTCCATCTTTGTATCTCTCTTTCATCTGGAAAGGAATATCCCCCTTATGGCTCATCGTATGCATTTTAGAGACAAGGGACAGCACCTTTCAAACTTACCTGGTCAGAATTGAACTGAAATGCATCTTAAATAGAAATTAAACAGAGAAATTATTGAACTAGACCTTGGCATGTCCAAGTGATGCTTGCAGTTAGACATATAAGCATACACAGTCCTTGGAGCTGCCTGCATGAACAGTTGGAGTTGGCTGGAGATATGCTCTGTCTGAATTGTAACCAAGTAAGGCTGAATCTGGACTGGCATGTAGATATTCATCTCATTCCAGCTGAGGATGGTGTAAAACATTATGGTTAAACATATTGCACCACGCTTAATGCTGATCGTACATTGTATTTTAAAGGCTTTTAAATTCCTATTATTGATAGGAATGCATTGTTAGTGAGAAACCTGAAAAGAGAGCGACTAGATGGTCTTTGGCCTTTTGATCGTGTCCCTTTAGATTTTAGAGTAAAATACAGAGTGCTTCCCTTTTACTTCCTGTTAAATCCTTTACATGGATATTTGCTCTGATTTAATCTTTCACAGCCTCTAACTGAACTATAATTTGGGCCACATTTTATTAATAAGCACAGTTCCAGTTTGCACCAGTTAGGAACTTGAGGTTGGACACTCTATATTATTACCTTTCATCACTCTCCATTGTTTACCACCAACTCTTTGTGACAGCATGTAAAATGCATCGGTATTAAGCTCCTATTGTAGCAAAACATAATATTATAAATTATATAACATTATAAAATCATTAGAAATATATGGAAGGGATCTGTACTAATCTGAAAATCAATCTCACCAGACTTTAGGATTCAGTATCTTCAGTATCTTTTATACTTTTATAGTTGTCTGAAATAATTCAGTCTGATTGTGTATAAAATGAAAAGTTTTAGCAGTGGGGATGGGGTACAAAAAAGGTGCATTGTACCCCATCCCCACTGCTAAAACTTTTTATTTTATAACTATAAAATGGGGCCCTTAATTGGCACACTTAGCAAATGAATACCATTGGGACAAAACTCCTCTCAGATATAAAGCTACCTGTGGTGTACATACTGTATAAAAACATGGCAGGAGAGGCTCTAGAATCAATATTTAATCAGTGAGATGGTACAGGGGAGAATAAGATATATCCAGGTGAGATAAAATGTTTCCTCAAGATCAGATTGGACGAGATGCAGGTTTTTTTAAAAATCCTAACAGAAAAAACAAAACCTCTAGCATGATTTTCTGCTTTGGAGAACCGCAATGAAATAGCAACAGTTCTGATCTTGCCATAAACAATAAATCTTTTGCATCATATTTTTGAGGAGTAGTGGAATTGGCAATGATCTCTTTTTTTAAAAACCCAAATGATTTGTTGAATTTTTATCGGTATATTTCATCCACAAAACTTTACTCCTTCTTCGAAAATGTTTACACAAGCTGCTTGATACATGCATGTATAACATACTTGCATATTTATTATTTGCCTTCACTTATGGAAAGCAAGATATGCAATTTTATGCTACAGTCTTTATGTGGTTTGTGTTTGAAAACAAGCCCAACTATGCCTAACTTTTGCAAATTGCAACAAGGAGAGGGTGGAAAGTGTGTCTGCTTTGGGCTTCTTAAATGCAGTTCAGAAGGATGTCTATTCAGCTAATATTTGATTCCAACTCCCACTCCCCTTCAAAAGCATGACTCACTAATCAGGCATTATAAGCTCTACAGGCCAAGAACAACTTCAGGGCTAGGAACTCCCTGCCCCAATTGCAGGGTGACAATGCCTTATGAAGTCCCCAGCCAATCAATTCAGGTTAGCCATCCTGAACCATAAACTAACTGTACCACATTTTAATCTAGCACATCGATTCTCAACCTGTGGGTTGTGACCCCTTTGGGGGGGGGTCGAATGACCCTTTCACAGGGGTCACCTAAGACCATCGGAAAGCACATATTTTCGATGTTCTTAGGAACCGAGACACCAATTTTATGGTTGAGGGTCACCACAACATGAGAAACTGTATTAAAGGATCGTGGCATTTGAAAGGTTGAGAACCACTGATCAGGCATATTATACAGACTCAGCCCTGGGGTAGTTTATGATTCTGCATAGCAATCTGAACTGCCAACATTGGGTTAATCTCATAAACTATGGTTAACCATAGTTGGCTAGTCCAATTATCTATGGAGGGCATAAATTATAAGTAAGCAGGGAAAATTCTCTCTTTGGTATCTGCAAGAACCCAAAAAGTGACAGGATTGTAGCATGCCTGTCATATAATCCTGCCTCTGCTCTGTTAAATGCAACCATTTCAAGGGCAGATTTAAAAAAAAAATCTGCGGTAGAGACTCATGGATGTACAAAGTCTGATATTTGTACCTTCCCCTTCTCGCCTCTCTCCCAACATTCACATTGGTTAGAATCATAATTTTATTGACCTTGGTGGAGATACGCCTGATTTACTGTGGGTTTGGACTCAGGTCCTATGAATGTAACTTATCTCGAAATATGGCCAGAGGGAAGAGAGTGAAAATGTCTAGATAAAAAAAATAGTGTTGCACATTTTGACATTTTTTACATTGTTGGGCTGCAAATAGTTGAATTAACTTTGGCCAGACCTCAAGAATGCCCCCACAGTTCTTGGCTCTTGGTCTTCGCCTACTTTTCTCATCAATATTTTCTCTCAGCTTAAATGTTGATGAGTCCTTTCCACAATTTGTGCAGTTCCCCTTTCCTTGAATAACTTCAGAAAGAGTTAAATATATGTGGAAATGAAGCCATTGATATTTAGTTTTAAAATACAGTGTTAACAAGACCGAAGATGTTAACAATCCAGATCTAAAAAATGCACTTAGGGTGTTTTCTGTATGCAATTCCATTCTTCATTGACAAGAAACTGGATTCCTTTTTATTATTATTATTATTCCCCCCCAGGAAACTAGTTGCATTTTCTTTATTCCATATTTTGAATGATTCAGACAAAAAGGTTGTCGGAGCATATTTAATTTCTCTGGCTAAGTAAGCGCAATTGCTTTCTGTATATACTAAAACAATATTTGCAGTCTCACTCCAAATCCAAGGCAGCATGCTTCCAATTTTGCATCCTAATTTATACATTTAGTTCTCTTGTGTCAAAATCCCCAGATCATTTTCTTTGTCTTGGTCTTTCCTATTTTTTTTTTACTTTGTAGAACTTTTATTTACGGTGTTCAATATATCAGTGTATATAAAAATAGATGCCTATTTTCGGAGTAGAGATTAAAATGCTATGTGGATCTATATGTGAAATGTTCTATGGAAGATAGCTCTGTAAGCAAGGGTGTAAATGCATTGTACGTATTCTAAAATTTAAATAGATTGTACATAATGGATTGTAAATCAGTTGTAAACAAGCAATATATATTTTCTTGAATATATTATATAGTGGTTTATATTTGTTAAATAAGCAATTATGTATACTCTTAACTAACCATTTAAATATTTTGTACAGATAAGTTTATTAAATATTTTATTGATAAGTTGCTTCTCTGTATTTTTCTTCAGGAAACTTTTTTTTAGTATTGCACCTTGTGCCTTAGGATACTGCTTTTCTCACTTGGCATCTAAGGAACAGAGACAATGATACTGTCACCCAGATGAAATAGTGACTAATAGTTTTGTTTCACACTTTCAGAAGAAAGGCCGGGAGTTCAACCTCTAAATTAGCAAGTTATACAGGAAAGATAGATGTACAGTGGTTGTCAGGAAATTTATACATTTCACTCACCCTTCTGCATTTTGGATACTAAAGCTGACAGGACAGAATTCAGACTTATTTCCATATCAAAAGTCAGCAATGTAATGTTAGCAGCACCAGCAATCATTGTAGGTTGGTAAAGTTTGAACACTTGATAAATGCTGGATTGAGCAGCTGAGGGCGACTGCTTTTCTGCCTGCACCATTATGGCAGTGGTTCTTGAGTTACAGTAAGTCTTGGGAATCTGTGGCCATGGCCCCGTGGCCACAAAAGGTATTTAAAGGGAGGGTCAGTGGTGAAGAAAAGGCTGAGAACCATTTGTATGGTTTTTCTATCCTGGCACTTACCTGTGTTAAGAATGAGCCAGTACTTTAATAAACCATTCTTTAAGATGACGTCCATTCAATATTTGGCAAGTCAGCTATGTAGCATCTGGGGACCTCTCTGTTTAAATGGGATTATAGCTTTCTGCCTTCAGGTTCTGCCAAGTTTCCAATGTGTAAGGATCATCTCTCTCACCACAGCACCTGTATGCTAAGGGAAGATTAAGCTTAGATGTGTGTCTGTGTGTGTAAGTTTCCACCATCTGACGTGATCACCTGTAGAAAGTAAGATGTCTTTGTTGGACATGTACAAACACTACTGTCAGGAAGACAAGGGGCAAGACATATTTTAAGGTCAAAACAGAGGGATAATATTTGAGAGATATAGATAGAGATCTCTCTAATTCACTTAAGTATAAAACGGAGAAGGGACAGCACAATCAGACTTGCAAGATTCTGTTATTATAGCCCAAATTAGCAATAGTACTTAGACTCATATACTGCTTTACAGTGCTTTACAGCTCCCTTTAAGTGGTTTAGTCAGCCTATTGCTCCCAACAATCTGGGTCTTCATTTTACTGACTTCAGAAGGATGGAAGCCTGAGTCAACCTTGAGCCGGTCAGAACCGAACTGCTGGCCTTTGGCAGAGTTAACCTGCAATACTGCAATACTGCACCATCACAGCTCTAGCATTAGATTTTCATTTTAAACTTCCGTAAGGACATTCCTATTATGGCAATTGTTTCTGTCCTCTTTCCAGTTAATGGTCTTGCTTGAAACCAGACTTGAAACCAGGTTCATTCATTAAAATCAGTGGTAGTCAACCTGGTCCCTACCGCCCACTAGTGGGCGTTCCAGCTTTCATGGTGGGCAGTAGCGGTTTTGTACGATACTGAAGCACTTTCTTCCTTTTTCTAATTTGGCTTCCCTACTTTATAAATCGTCATTACTGTGGAACCAGTGGGCGGTTAGAAAATTTTACTAACAAGAGATACAAAAGTGGGCGGTAGGTATAAAAAGGTTGATTACCCCTGATTAAAATGAAGTCAAGGAAGAGGGTAACTAAATGAAAAGAGGACGGCATCATGGATCTCCTTTTATCAGTATGTGGGCAACATTTTAATATTTATATAAGCTTCAGTGGGCTACGAATTCGCATCTTCAGAATCCCACCAGTGCTCTTTATAACATGCAAAATGGAAAGCCCTCCGGCTCCCTCTTCATCATGCACAGAATAAAATATCTCTAGCTGAGAAGAAAATGCAAATGAGTGATAAAATGACTAATAAGAACCGAATATACAGCAAGTATACAAAAATGTTCACCAGAGTTATCCTTTTTATCATGTGATGTTAAGGAGTTCCTGTCAATGCCTAACACTTCTTTGCTATGTCTTCTTTTACACAAGGACAATGGTGTTCTCCCTCCATGGTTTCATTTTATACAGTTGTTGTCCTACTCCATAAATTCTGCACGATCACTGCTTAAAGCAGCAGCCACTTTTGGCAGTCGCTCTATATTCCCACTCCATAGCTTTCTCTTTCAGTGTTATGTACTGCTTTAATTACTCTTGGTCACTAGGAGACTCTCAGTGGGTTCTTACATTGCCTAAATTTCAATAAAGAGGCTTTGGGGCACACAATAATCCCAAGCCTTAACTTGACCCTGTGACCCTGAAAATAAAATGACAGCCTCCAGGGTACAAGTGGGTTTTTACACCATTCTACACCAAGTGTTAAGTAGCTTACTAACAGTCACATTCTTCTCTGTTATTCAAACAAAGTGTTTTTCAGTGGACCAATTAGAATAAGGAGATCAGAATGAAATAGTAAATAGAAATACTGTGCTAATGATCATAATGTTTATAACGTATATGTTTATGTAGAAGATAGATAGATAGATAGATAGATAGATAGATAGATAGATAGATAGATAGATAGATAGATATAAACATTTAGAAATCTTACAGCTATTCATTGGATATAGATAGTCTGGTTCTTCATGTGGACAAGGTTCAATGCTTCTACAAGGTAGCCTTTCTACAAATACAACAATTATATTCAATTCTTAAAAGCAAGTTCCTCACTCAAGTTATAATGAGAAATTGTTTAAAGGAAAGTTTTACTTATTAGTTTTATTTTCATGCTGCCTTTTCTTCCGAAGCTCAAGTCAGAATATCCAACACTTCCTTCTTTTATTTTCTCTCACATCAACAGCAACCCTGTCAGGTGGAATGGCTCGGCCCAAAGGCACATTGTGACTGATGATGGACTTGAACCTACTGTCTTCTTGCTGCCCTTATTTTACCATGTTTTATCCAAAAAGTCACAAACAGGTTAGGAAGTCAATGTTCAGGCCTGTGCAAATCCCTAGAACGTACAGAAAGGATAAAATAGTACTAGTTTTGACTCATTAAAGCCACTGTATCTTTTGCAAGATTCACTCACTCCTCCCACACACGTATGTACACATGCAACCCATTTGTTTTGTAAGCAGGTGGGAGTAGCTTCTGAAGTAGCTTTTCAACTCAGTTTAAGAGATTCAAAAACAAGAGTTGCCCAGCCCTCATTTGTACTACAGGCTTTAATTGAACAATTGCTCTGTTTCACTACAACCACATTTACAGAGTCCCAAGTTTTGGTTTCTTCAATGATGTGTCTTGTTCTATCTGCAAAAAAATGGAACATGAGAGCAATTCTTTCAGAACTAGAAATGTGCAAATGAAACACAAGGGAAGCTATCTAGGGGAAACAGAAGATGCGTTAAAGATGGTTTTCTTTTTCTGTTACCATTTTCATGACTTGCCATGAAAGCCAGCTGGGTGATCTTGGGCGTTGGTCCCTCCCTCTCAGCCCAATCCACCTTGAAGGGTTGTTTTTGTAGGGAAAATAGGAGGAGGAAAGGGTGTTGGATATGTTCACAACCTTGAATTATTAAAATAATAAAGGTGGGGTACAAACCAACCAACCAATTTTTATTTTTTTTTGCTCGGCACTCCCAATTTTTTTGCAAATCAAACCCTTTCCTCCATACAAACATATTTTGAAACTTACAAAGCAACGAAGAGCAATTAATAGTGTTTTGTTTACTTCTGAACAAACAAAGGTAGAAACTGACTGTAAAACTGTACTCCTAGTACTTGCTCTGGCTCAGTTTACTTTATTCCATTTAATTCAAAATTAAAACTGAGAAATAATGTTTATTCATCACTTATCAATTTCAGTTTTCTGCCATTGGAATAACAACATTCTGAAACAAAGATCAAAGGAATCATTCAAATGCAGAAAGCAAGAAGAAGGTAGCTGTATTATTAATGAACAACAATTCTTAAAATAAACTAGTATTTCGCATTAAGCAATTAATTTACAAAATTAGTTTAAATGATCACAATCCTATATTCCCATGTGTAAACGACTAATGAGCACAAACATTTTAAGTTTCAAGTAAAAGCAGGCAATGAATCCCTATGATTAAAATTGTGTTGAGAAATCCTGCAATAGTTCCAAGATAGGATTATAGAGATGACCAGATAATGAAAAGAGTAGCAAAATTAATAAGCATCATATTCTGAAAATAGGCTGTCACTGGACAAATGGATCATACTTCACCGCATGAATGTGTCCTATGGTCAGTGCTGGGTGTTTTCAATTAAATATTGAACGTTTTAAAAACTGAGTTTTCCTTTTGGCAGGCAACACTTGTTACTACCAGATTATAAATGCTCCTCTGAGTGACCACATCTTACGCACAAAAATATTATAGGAATATGTTTTTTTAAGATCTACAAAACACCAGGATTTAATGAGACCACCGAATAAAACAGTGTACAAACAACTGAGTTATGTAAATGTAATACCCATACAGAATAATTTTTTACACTTCAAAAACCCTCCTTAAATGTTAGAGACAATGCTAGATATGCTTATGCGACTTGGATTTCCAGTAATATTAATATCTGTCCAAGCAATATATATGCATGTAGGTCAGAACATTTAATACATCTATTGACGTTTTATAACGGTTCAACATATCCTGTCAAAGCCCTGGGGCAAATACCTTGTGGCTCTATTTATACCTGCCTACTGGAGGGGTGAGGGACGATATATTGGTATGCTAACCCCAGGCAGTAATGGGGCTAGATAAGGTTAGTTGTCCCATGGAAGGTCCTCAGGGTTGGTTTGGATTAAGCTAACTTCCACCATTAGAAAAACCTGCAAGGAATAAATGCAGAGCTTTCCCTTTCTTTCTGTTGCTGGCCCTGAGGCTAAATTAAGATTAATGTTTTAGATAGGCCAGTCCCCCCAGTAATCCTTTTTCTTTTTACTCCTTGCAGCAACAGGGGTGGGGATGAAGCCAGCTGAGAAGGGGGTAGAGCTAGTTAAATCTTGTGCCCATCCTGCCTGCAATGGCTTCAATCAACAGCGGAATCCTTTCTCCTATGACCGTGATGGCGAACCTATGGCACGGGTGCCACAGGTGGCATGCGGAACCATTTCTTAGGGCACGCGAGGCATTGTCCTGTCAGCTCCAGTGTGCATGTGTGCACTGGCCAACTGATTTAAGCCTTCTTTTGAGGCTGTTTTTCACCCTCTGGAGGCTTCAGGGAGCTCCTGAAGCCTCTGGAGGTGGGGAGAGCGAAAAATGTGCACCAAAAGCAAGGGGTCACGCACATAGCATTAGGGGTGTGGCATGCCCATGCACGACACCCCCCTGCTCTCCCCCCTTTTGGCACGCGAGCCAAAAAAGGTTAGCCATCACTGTCCTATGATTAAAACAACCACCCCCCAGCCCACCACTATCACACAGCAGACGGGGACAGCCTTCCAGGCACCTTAGCAATGCCTGGGCTTCCTGCCAAGATGGCCGCTCTCTTTGTTGTCTGCTACCAGCTCAGATTTTTCCTGGTGGTGGGGAGGAGGGATCGCATAGCACAGAACCAGCCAAGCCGATCATCCAAACACAAGTCCTAAGTTTGCAAAAATGTGAACCAAGTGACAAACAGCTTCTTTTTTTCTTCTTCTTTCTTTTCCAGTCTTGGCCAGCAGCAGATAGTGGTGCTGTTGGAAATGGGGCTTCTTCCTCCACAACGAAGCCCAGTTGCGCCCTGGGCTTTTTTTCCAGGGTGGGCCGGAAGCAAAAAGAGATGCCCAGCATGTCTATGTGTGCAATTTTCCATTAGTTTCTCTCCCCCCTCACAATCACAGGGCTACCCTAGCTTAGGTAGTGGTCAAGGCTAGGGAGAATGACAAGCATAGAACATGGCATTTAACACAGCATGCTGCATTAAATAATCGGGTAGACAAGAAGAATGGTTCAGTATCAGCTTATGGTACACAAGGTAATCCCAAGTTTTTTTTCTCCCAAATTCCCAAAGTACGAGCATTAATGTATTCGCTTTTTGTTTTTGTAATTTGTCAAAAATCACAAAAAATGAAGAAAAAAACAGAGGTAGGGAGGAAATTATTCCATACCCAGCAGAGACTATTTCTTGAGAAAAATAAGTAATAAAAGAAGTATGTCATCCACGTTCTGTCTATTCTAAAAGTAGTTCTAATATAACATGTACAGCAGTCCTTGACATATGACCATAATGAAACCTGCCCAACACTATTTGATGGCCTTTTTTGTGGCAGTTGTTAATCAAATATGGTAGTTCCTAAGGAAACACGGTGATTGTTAATCAAACCCGTTGTTTTCTATAGCGGAGAACACAGACTTCTGTAACCCCCAGGTTTTGGAAGAACAGTCATAAAATGTGTTCACGTGACACTGTATTTTTCGGAGTATAAGATGCACCAAGTTTTGAAGAGGCAAATGTTAAAAGAAAAGTTTTTGCACTCTGCAAACCTCCCCAAAACAGCCCGTTTTTCATGAAAATGGGCCCATTTCCACCCCCCCAAAGGCATGAATAGCTTTTAGGAGGCTTGTAGAGTGCTCCTGGGGAGGGGGGGGGGGAAGGAACAAGCAAAAAGTGCGTGTTTTTTGCAAAAACGGGCTCAATTTTTATAAAAAAACATTGCATGCATAGCCTTATGGAGCCTTTTAGAGTGTTCCTGGGGACTGGGGGGGGGAGGGGCAAAATTGAGCAAAAAACGATCCATTGTTTGCTCATTTCTGCCCTCCCCAGCCCCTGGGAGCTCTCTGAAAGCCTCCATAAGGCTATCCATGGCCATTTTGGTGAAGGAGGCGGGGCTTCAGGTGGCAAAAAATTCAATGTATAAGATGCACCCAGATTTTCAGCCTCATTGAGGGAAAAAGGTACAACATACTCTGAAAAATACGGTAAATGTAGGCATGCTGCAAGTGCTTGAAATGCGGTCACATGACCGCAAGAGGGGCGACCGTTGGAACCACTAAAGTAGGTTGTAACTCTGCGTTTTCAGGTAAGTTGTAATTTTAAATGATAGATAAGCAATAAGCAACTGATCGTAAGTCAAGAACTATCTGTAACTCAGCAATTATTCCCACTGTCTGAGGCAAAAGGTTGTTCATATAGAAAAAAGACAATTCCATAGGCTGGATATTGAGTAATCAAAGTCCCCTAATGAAGTGGAGTAGACAAAATGTGGCTCCAGTTTTAACATTTGCATACCTCTAACCAAAGTACTTAGATGTTTCTCAATACAGATAGTATTATACAAATGCCAACCTTTCATTTAACAATAGCTGAAAGTTATGACAGCCGTGAAAAAGTGATTTATGACCTGTCCTCATACAACCATCATACCACTTCCATATCATGGGATTGCACTTTGGGAAGTTGGCAACTGTCTTATGTTTACTACTGGTGCAGTATCTGCCGGTCCATATGATCCCAATTTGTGATCTTCCAAGCAGTTTTCTGTAAAGCAACTTCAATTAGAGAAGCAGAATTTGCTTAACATCTGTATGTGATTCACTTAACAACCATGTTAAGTGGCCATGTTGCAAACATGTGAAATTGCTTAACAACTGGTAAAACTGGTCATAAAATCATGTGATGACTTGCATAACAATCATTTTGTTTACCGAGTGAAATTCTGATCTCAATAGTGGTCATAGGTCAAGGATTACTTGTAAGAAGTACTATATCTTACTAATTCATTGTTGGTTCTGCTTGTGAGCAACATAGTTCTTTTTCTGCATCCCAAATATATGTCTTCCATCACAATGGATGTTGAAAATAATTTAAGAAATAACAACAACAATTTTGTAGTGATTTGCTATTCTAATATCATCACCCTAAATTAGATGCTATTTTCCCCCAAAGATGAGTGACAGTCGATTCTAACCCTAATCACTTCAACAGTAAGGGACACAATTATGGGTGCAATACTACTACAATGTTGTGGCAGAATGAATAGTGTTGATGAACAGACTTGATATGTTAGAAGATCTAAACACCTAATGCAGGGGTCAGCAATGCACGGCTCTGGAGCCGCAAGTGACTCTTTCATCCCTCTGCTGTGGCCCCGCCGCTCAAAATATGCATCACAACCGCCAATGTGCGATACCGGCTGGCATGTGATTAATTGAGCTTTTTGACCCCCGGTAGGCCAATCATGGATAAATCCAAGAAAAGAAGAAAACAGAATATTTAATTCAACTACATATGCTAGTTTTCTATCCGCTCATGAAATAGGCAGGCACGGGAAGGGTTTAGTGGTTCCTGGTGCTTTTTTTTCTGTGGAAAACAGGTCCAAATGGCTCTTTGAGTGTTTAAAGTTGCCGACCCCTGACCTGATGTAATAATTAATACAATCCTGCTAGAGGCACTGTGCTAGCTGGACAAACAATTAATGGGCCATTAATTCATAAATTTGGAAAATCAAAATGGCACATGGAGGGCAGAGGATCTCTTTCTTTCTTTGTTACAACAATCCTCTGAGTTACCTGAACAGGTAGTCACTGTTTGTAGAGGGAGACTGACACTGGCCTAAAGGAATCCAGGGCTCTGGTTTGATACAGTCATCCCCATGTGTTTACAACCTTACCTTGGACATTTGTTAGAAACCTGTCAACAGGAATGTAATATGAGCCATCAGGGTAACACCAGAGCTTGAAGAAAAAAGCAAACTATACTAAACAGACAGATCAAGGCATGACCTATCAAGGAATATTACATGGCCACGATACAACTAATTCCTCCTGCTATCCACTTTGTCTTCATCCTAGCTTGGCGAGATCATCCTGTATCCAGCCTGTTATCATTTCAGCCATTTCTTTACTGGAATCCAAGACAAAAGAATGGCAGATTCCTTTCTCACAGATTCGAATATCTCCGTCTGGAAACTCCATCTTCATCTCTTCGTAGTACTGCAGAGGACACCATTTGTCAGTTGTTCCATAGTAAAAAATCAGCTAAAATAAAAATAGAGAACTGTCTTAAATTAAAAATGGTGGCGGGAAAAGAAAGAGACCAGAGCTAAAGCCAATTACCAGGCAAAAAAGGAAGATATGAATAATATCCAAGAGAGAGAGAGAGAGAGAGAGAGAGAGAGAGAGAGAGAGAGAGAGAGAGAGAGAGAGAGAGAGAGAGAGAGAGAGAGAGAGAGAGAGAGAGAGAATAAATTCAAGAAATATCTAGGTAATATAAGTCAATGGTCAGAATTTCTTCAATGGAAATTACTGAAGTTGTAAGACACTTTTCAACCAATCAAGAGACCTATTAAGAATTATTATATTGCCTAGTAACCCAATGTGATACTAAGGAGAATAGCTCTTGATTGGGAGGATATTAAATCCACAGCCAACATAACAGGTGGAGAATGCAGTGAATTTTTTTTTTTACATCTGCTTATCTAACCAATCTACAGGCAGAAATGTTTCTTCTGCCAGGAAAATCCAGGAAGTTTAGTCCTCCTCCTCCTCCTCTATGTTGGATGCAAAACAAAAAGTCTTAGATGTAAAAATTGGAACCTGAGGATCAATGGGATTTGTTTCCAAGCAAGCAGCTTAGTATGGGCTGCTTGTTTATTGACTTATTCTATTTGTATAGCCATCTATCTCAAACCATTAACTTTGGGTGGCAAACAATCGTCAAAACAAACAAACTTAGTATGGGCCATTGCACTTTCCAGTTGCTTTTGTTTTAACTTTTAGGGCCAAATCGGACATCATACCAAATGCGTCATTTTGTCAGGGTTTTTAATTTTTTTTTTAAAAAAAAACCCTTTTAAATAAATAGCAGCTGCAGAGAGGGAAGGATTTTTCACTGGGATCTCAGCATGCAGGGAAGGAAGGTGAACCCTTTCCTCCAAAACATGAACTGGGTGTCACTGCCCAGAAGAAAAGTGAATAAAGAAAATAAAAGTAGACCCAGACTGTCCAAGGAAAACATCCTGACATCTTGTGCTTTGCTTGCAGGTTATCTCTGTCTGTGTAATTAAAAACTTGTGGATTTCATGACCTTGAAAATATTTAATCATCAACAGGAGCCATTCTATATATCGCCGAAAAAAGGCAAGTTTCTTTTACTTTCTGGGCTGCAGTGATACAGCATGAACACGATATCTGCATTTTCCCTTGATTATGCTTCAGTTTTTCCCAACCCATCATAACACTAGCCCATGAGGTATCGTTATAAACTTCTGGGACAATTCTTTGAAATGATCAGCTTCTACTTCGTGTTGTTGGTTGGCTCTCCTGGGCTGTGATATCAAATTCATGCTTTATATATATTTAGATGAGTGCTTCCTTTTGCCCTGCTGACCTCTTTCCTCCACCACCATAGTCCTAACAAAAGCTGCCTTCTTATTTGATTTATATCCTGCCCGATGTAGAGGAGCTCAAGGTGGCATACAATGAATCCATCCTCTTAATTCTTCCCAGTGGTGAATTTCAATTTTGTTTACTACCGGTTCTGTGAGTGTGGCTTGGTGGGTGTGGCTTGGTGACATGGCAGGGGAAAGATACTGCAAAATCTCCATTCCCACCCAACTCTGGGGCCAGCCAGAGGAGACATATGCCGGTTCTCCAAACTACTCAAAATTTCCATTACTGGTTCTCCAGAACCTGTCAGAACCTGCTGGATTTCACCCCTGATTCTTCCCCATAATGCACCTGTGAGGAGATGAGGGGCTGAGAATGACTGAGCCAGAGTCATTTGCTCAACTTTCAAAGGTGAGAAATATATTAGAATTAAGGTTCTAGTTTACCATGCCACACTGGCTATCTGGCTCAAATGTGGACCAAAATGATTTCCAACACAATTAAAACAGCTTTAGTTAATGTTCATTTTCTCCAATCATCAATGAAACACCCTATTCTTTCCACGCTTCTGCTTCCGCCTCCTCCTACAACATGCTTTGTTTGGGCACTGATTATAGGAATACAGGTAGTCGTTGACTTACAACCATTCATTTAGTGACTGTTCTAAGTTACAATGGCACTGAAAAAAATATGACCTGATTATTTTTCACTTACAACTGTTGCAGCATCCCCATGATCAGGAAATTTAGATGCTTGGCAACTGGCATGTAATTATGATGATGGCAGTATCCCGGCTCATGTGATCACCTCTTATGACCTTCTGACAAGCAAAGTCAATGGGGAAACCAGATTCACTTAACAACCATGTTACTAACTTAACAACTGCAGTGATTCATATAACAAGTGTCTTGCTTAGCAACACAAGTTTTGGGCTCAATTGTGGTCATAAGTTGAGGACTATCTATCATGGCTGCAGCTGACGGTATTTCAAATCTAGCATCATGTTGAAGGAGCCTAGATTCCATAACTTTGTTCCTAAGAGCACATAATAATTAGGATTGGAGTCTGATTAAAGTGTGAATTTTACACTTACTGTATTTTTCAGAGTATAAGACGCACCGGAGTATAAGACGCACCATGATTTTGAAGAGGTAAATTAAAAAAAAACACGTTTTTACCCTCCCTGGCTCCCAGGAGCACTCTGCAGGCATCCCAAACCATCTGCACACCCCATTTTTTGTGAAAAATGGGGCATGCAGAGAGTTTGGGAGGCCTGCAAAGTGGATGCTCAGGTGCCTCTGCGAGGAAACATTAATCCAAATGGAAGGGATCCCTACCCCTCCTCATCCAATGGGCCGTTCCCAGCCAAGCACAGCAGCAGCCATTCAGCAGCCCCTGCATGTCTTTCCCTCCTTGCTGAAGAGAAAAGTTGATTTGAGATCAATAAAAGCCTTACTCTTTAAGAAGATCAAGCTCCCACACTTCGCATTTTTGCCCTCCCTGGCCCCTAGGAGCACTTTGCAGGCCTCACAAACTCTCTGCATGCCCCATTTTCCACAAAAAAATGGGGTGTGCAGATCTCTCACGAACTTTTGTAAAGTGAGTATTTAATTTTTCATAAATATGCCCAATATGATGGCAGTTAGCTGAGATTGTTATCAACAGGATGTTTCAGCATTTCTAAGAAAGCAGCTATTTCCTATACTGATCCTATGCCATTAAAACTAAGGCCTCTCAAAGAAAGTGTCAGTCCCAACAAAAATGTGTTGAAAATATCCCTAAAAATATGTCTGCCTGTTGTGTGTTTGCCAAAGGTCCAATATGGAATAAAAGCCTCTAAATGTCTGAGGGGCATTGAGTTCTCAGTGCCTTCAGTTTAGGTGTAAACGCTCATAGCAGTAGAATCAGGCTAAAGGCATTAGGCTTTGTGACCAAATATATTTTCAAAACAGTCAATCTATATAAATAAAAATGTAAAATAGTTTGTACGAATCCACTAATCTCAAAAACTACTGGACCGATTTACACCAAACTTTCACACAATGTTGACAAGGACTTCTGATAATAGAATACCAAATCATCTTGTGCCTAGCACACGTGTATCGTGTGCAAGGCATGCACAAATAAATGTTACTCACTGAAACCAGTTTAAGCTCCGTGTAACTCCTGCCATCTGGCTGATACGTCATGGACACGTAACGGCAGAAAACCGCCTTGAAGGAACGTTGCCAGGGGCAACGTGGAAAGCAACACATGCTCCTCCCTGTCTGCCTGCAGCCGCTCTCTTCCACACACACACACGCACACGCACGCAGGGCCACAGGATCAGAAGCGTCCGAGCCCCATGTGGTAGTCGCCTGGCGGGCGTGTCGGACGGGACAGCCGGGCGCGTCTCCACCAGCTCTCTCCGATGGCCACCAAGGTGTATTTTCCGGAGCCATTGGAGAGAGCTGGTGGGGGCATGGTCGCCTGTCCTGCCCAGTGCGCCTGCCGGGCGGCAGGGGCTGCGTGTCGCGGGGCTTGGGGGCGGTGGCGGCGGCACGGGGCTGGGCATGCGGTGCCCGGATGGCCACGCTCACTGTGGGAGGAGGCAGCCCTAGCCTCCCCAGCCCGACATGCCGGCCTTTTCGCTGTTTGCAGAGGGGGGGGGGGGAGACTGATACACACAGAGACAGAGAGGGAGGGAGAGACGAACAGAGAGATAATGAATGAGAGAGATCGACAGGCACACACACAGTGACAGAGAGAAAGGGAGGGGAGAGAGACAGACACACAGAGAGAATGAGTGAGGGAAAGATAGGCAATCATACGCAAACAGAGTGACAGAGATGGGGAGGAAGGA
This sequence comes from Rhabdophis nuchalis, assembly GCA_039707465.1. NCBI lineage: Eukaryota > Metazoa > Chordata > Lepidosauria > Squamata > Natricidae > Rhabdophis > Rhabdophis nuchalis. The sequence continues at coordinate 247,207,486 of CM077643.1, read as the reverse complement.
GAGAGAGAGAGAGACAGAGAGAATGACAGAGAAAGACAGAAAAGGAGGGAGGAACAGAGGGACAAAGAGACTAATGACTTTGCCCACCACTGTGTTAGGCACAAGGGAGGGAGGAAGGGAGGGGGGGCCTGGAGGGGATTGACTGAGGGGTGGTGGTCTGGGGAGGGGAGGGCTATTTATTTAGGTAGAGGAATAGAGAGAGAGGAAGAAATACAGTAGGTAGTTAGGTAAGTAGAGGGATAAACGAGAGGGATGAATACAGCAGGTAGGTAGGTAGGTACAGGTATATAGAGATAAATACAATAGGTAGGTAGGTAGGTAGGTAGAGGGAGAGAGGGAAGAATACAGTAGGTAGGTGGATACAGAGAGGGGGAAATATGGTAGGTAGGTAGGTAGGTAGAGGGATAGAGGGGAGAAATGCAGTAGGTAGGTAGGTAGAGGGATAGATAGTGGGAGAAATACAATAGGTAGGTAGGTAGAGGGATAGATTGAGGGAGAAATACAGTAGGTAGGTAGATAAATAGAGGGATAGATAGAGAGTAAGAAATACAGTAGGTAGATAGGTAGGCAGGTACATGGATAGATAGGGAGAAATACAACAGGTAGGTAGGGGGATAGATAGATAGGGAGAAACACAGTAGGTAGGTAGGTAGGTAGAGGGATAGATAGGGAGAAATACAATAGGTAGGTAGGTAGATAGAGGGATACAGTAGATAGAGAGAAATACAGTAGGTAGGTAGGTTGGGGGTTATACGGTGGTTGTATGTATGTGTGCAAGTGTAGATCTACACACAGATTGGTTGGCCATTTAACCAGACTGGGCCACAGCAACGCGTGGCCGGGTATAGCTAGTGTTCAAATAAGCCTATTTATAATTCAGACAGAATTTCAGACAAAAGGAAGGTTCTGTCTATGGCAACATTTGCCATTAAAAAGCCTGGGAGAGCCAAACATGGCCCTATTGCCTTCTCATTCAATTTAAAAAAAAAGTACCTGTCCAGGTTTTTCATCCTTGGGCTTATTTATTGACTCAAAGATTGGTAGTGATATCTATGGAGATGCTCAGTCATCCATGTCATAGTTGTTGCAAAGGTGCTTTTTCAAGAGGCAACTTTCTTGTTTTTCTTTGAAGACGGTTCATCCAAGAAGCTTCTTCAGCTCTGACTGACTGGATGTTGGGGAATGGAAGGATTTAGCTGGTCATTTGCATTCTTTTAAAGAGTCCTTGGGGCCACTTGGAGATTTATCTGGATCCTCAGGGTCAGCTGAGTAGTACAAATGGGTGTGGCGCCTTCTTGGAACTACTGAAAGTTGTGGACTGGAGATAGATGATATCTTATCCCTCCTCCTCTGTTGAGAGAAAACTGTTCAGGGTTGACACAGAGGGCCTCTTTGACCCCTCTTTCAAACCAGCAGTCTTCTCTGTCCAAAATGTGGACTTTACTGTCTTCAAAAGAGTGGCCTTTGTCTTTTAAATGCAGGACTACTGAATCTTATCCCTATGGGTTTGTTCTCCTGTGTTAGTTGCCTCTTGAAAAAGCACCTTTGGGACATCGGTTATGAGGTTTGCGGTTGGGGAGTATGTTTATTTGCTATCTCTTCTCATTCAGTTTCTCACAAACTCTCTTTCTCTCATCTTGTTCTGTTTCTTCATCATTAACCCAAAGATAATCTCATGTTTGAGTCATTAACTCAAAATTACTATAAATATAAATTACTTTTCTTTCATTTCCTTGTGAGTTCCCCCCCCCATACTTTTTGACCCCCCCCCCCCAAAAAAGTAATGGTTATAAAGAAATCTAATGCTCCTATTTTGTGTTTTGGATTTAATGCATTATCACTGGATGCAGTATTGCTATTAATCTCCAAATGCTTCTCACTCAAGTGCCCTATTACTATTAATTTAGGAATGATAGGATTTGCAGTCCAATGTATTTTGTGCTACATCTGGATGGCAGGGGCTAACGTAAAAACATCCATGTAACTTCTGCTTATTTATACTCACTTTTGCTTGGTCTTCATATCTTTCAGAGCTTCTATTATAGTTTTATGTCGATCGTGGGTATTTTAAAGATATCGTTGCTTTTGCCCAGAAATGGAAAAATAAACTAATTCCAAGCGAAGATGAAATAATAAGAAAGGTTATGGACTGTGCTGAAATGGAGAAATTAACTAAAGAAATTCAGGGAAAAGAAGAATCAGAATTCTATCAGATATGGGATAAATGGTATAGGTGGATGGAGGAAAGAAACAAGAACTAATGAAGGAATACAGCAAAACTTAAAAAAAGTAGTTATGAGTAAAATAAGAGGGTTTAGAATGGTGAAATCCAAATGAAATATAACAGAAGGGGAAACAATATAAGATGAGTGGCTTCGATTAACAATTGCTATTAGAAAGAACAGGAAGTTCCTGTTCGTATTGTATGGTGTAAATGTAGTGTATGTCTAAGTTTGGTGTGAGTGTATTTTATATGTATTTTATATGTTTGTAAATAAAATTTATTAATAATAAAAAAAAAAGATCGTTATAAAAAAATGGTATGTGGGATTGCAACGCAGTGGCAGACGAAGGGACAGAAAGAATGATAGGAGAGAAGGAGTCTTCATTGATCACTGCCCTTCACCACCACCAAATGGAGAGATGTACATAGCAGATTTAAAGTACAACTAAAGAGTAATGCGGTTTACTATTACTATTAAGGTTTCAGGGATTTTAAATATTCTTTTAGCACAGGGGTAATTTAATTTGGTTTTAATATTTTGTATGTTGTATATTGTTGTATTTATTAGATTTTAATTTCCTGTGCACTGCCCCGAGTCCCCATGGGGGAGAGGGGGCGGTCTATAAATTTAAATAAATCAAATCAATCAAATCAATTACACATTTCATATCTTGGCTTCAAATGCTGAGAAGTCTCGAACAGTAATTTAATAAGGCACCTTCCTTTAAAAGAAACCCTTCTTTGTTCATTAATGCTCTATTACAGGGGTCTGCAACCTTGGCAACTTTAAGCCTGGCGGACTTCAACTCCCAGAATTCCCCAGCCAGCAAAGCTTGGAGACCCCTGCTCTATTATGAGCTGAATCTATTTTACTTTGTGCTTAATAATATATGCTGCAACTTGACTAGGATATTCATTATTTAATAGTACTGTACAGTATGCACATTTCATTGACTGCAAGTTGATACAGAAACCTTTTCTAATCTGGTGGCCTACAAGTATCCTCAACTGTCCAGACACTATGGCCAAATTGCTATGAATGACGGAAACGGAAGTCCAACACTTCTGGAAGGCCACCGGCTTAGGGAAGGCTGATCTACAGGACTTTGCAAATTTGGATTATGAATGTGAACGTTCTTATGAGACCTTCTGCGGAAGTAAGCTATTTAAAAAAGTCTAAGTGGACAAATATAGCCCAAGAAACCACACTTATTATAACTCTGTTTTACTTTTTGCTCTTCAGGAGCTCAGTGGCTCCCTCCTTTTCAATTCCATTATTGAGGTTTGGTCACAAAAGGATTAAATTGACACTGCTATGTGGGCTAAAGTATGGTTAAGTGCTACATGTAGCAAAATCTTCCTGGGCTGCTTTTCTTACTTTGGACCTCAGCAAAATACCATCCCAAAAACATCTGAGACCTGTCCAATTGAAAGGTGTTCCTGGCTGCAGAAGATGTTTTAGACTTATTCATGCAGCATATTTGAAGGATTTTCCAAACTGGAGGGAAATAATTTACTCTGGCTGGGAGAAGAAAGTCTGCTCTTGTAGTGTCTTCCATACTGCCGCTTTCCAGATTATGAATCTTTCAAGGGCAATAACTGTTTGACTGCTATGGACAGCTTTGGACATTGGATTTAAAAAAAAAAACCTGGGCAATAGTAGACAAGCTGTTTCAATAAAAGCAACTCAAAATTGGTTTTGGCTGCTTCACTGGGCAATCTTTCTTTATGCTCATATAATGAAATAAGCCTGTGATTGGAAAAAAACAACAACAAGGTTAAGGTAGAGGGAGGAGGAACTGGAGGAGGAAGAGGAGGATGAGCTTCTTCCAAAGAGATTTTGACTTAAAATGTTGCATAGCAAAACACTTCATCTTTATGAATAACCTTGGACCAAGGCCCAATGAATTTCCTCCCACGCGGTTAGTTGCTTGCACATGCAGGACTTTGGCACTTGTAGATGGCCTCACCTCTTTTCTTTCATTGGCTGCTTATTATAGGAACACAGGAAGTGATATCACACTGAGTCAAACCATTCATTCATGTAGCTCAATACAGGGGTCAACAGCATGGCATAGGGCTGCCTTTCTCCTGTGGTGTCTGGCTGGCCAATTTGAGCTGATAGGGTTGGGATGCTGTGGGTTCTTTGGATTAAATAACATCATTTATCAGTATGTAGGAGATGCACCTTCTCTGTTGCAGCAGCTGCCATCAAGAATGATGGTCCCTGAGATCTGTGTGGCTCTCAGCCTGAAGGACTACAAGGATTGTTCTCCTAGACCAGTGGTCGGCAAACCGCGGCTCGCAAGCCACAAGCGGCTCTTTGGCCCCTCGGGTACGGCTCTTCCTCTCTCTCTCCCTCCCTCCCTTCCCCCCCAGGCAACGGAGGGCTGGGCATGTCGGCTGGGGGGGGGGTGCGGTTGCCTCCTCCTGTAGCGAGCAAGCGGGTGGACGTGGGGAGCGCCTGGGCCTGCGGCTGCCTGGGTGCCGCCGGGGCCTTCCGGGTGCCCGCCTCCCTCCCAGCCCCGTGTGGCTCGGATGGCGGGAGCTGCATGTCTCCAGGGCTCGGGGGCAGCAGCAGCAGGCGCCTGCAGAGGCCATCGAAGCGCGCTTTCCGGGGCTTGCCGTCGTGCGTGGCTCTGAGGGAGGTGGGCGTGCGGCGCCCGGACAGCCTCGGCGGTGCTTGGATGGCCACGGCCTCGGGTGCTCCCTGCAGAAGGAGGCAGCCGTGGCCTCCCTGGCCGGCGTGCCGGGCTTTCCGCTGCTTCAGGGGGGGAGGGAGGGAGAGACTGGCATACAGAGGGAGACAGAGGGGGAGGGAGGAAGAAACAAACAGAGAGAGACACAGAGAGAGAGGGAGAGAGGGAATCACAGACACACAGACACACACACACACACAGAATGACAGATGGGTGGAGGGAGGAGAGAGAGACAGATAAAGAGAGAGATAGACAGAGAGAGACAAAAAGAAAAAGAGAAAGAGAAAGAAAAATAGAAAGAAAAAGAAAGTGGGAGAGAGAGATAAAGAAAGAAAGAAAGAAAGAAAGAAAGAAAGAAAGAAAGAAAGAAAGAAAGAAAGAAAGAAAGAACTTATGACCACAATTGAGCCCAAAATGTTGGTTGCTAAGCAGGACTGTCGTTATGTGAGTTCCACCACATTTTCCAAGTTGGCCACGCCCACCCGGTCACATGACCGCTGAGCCACTCCCACAAAACAGGCCACACCTTTTGGCTCTCAAAAGAAATTTCAATCGTGGTACTGTTGATATTTGGCTCTCTTGACTAATAAGTTTGCCCACCACTGTCCTAGACCTTAGGCCTTAGGATAGGTGGTGCCCCATTTGCTGGGTTGGTGGGACGTATGGGAATCTGCTGAGGTTACCAACTTTTTCTTTTTTTTTCTTTTGTTCCAGTTGATAATGTCATTTCTTGTTTCCATTATATTGTTTTTAGAGTCAGGCTGCATCAAACTGAATAAACAAAGGTTTATTTTGTGATTTTGCACAGAAAGGTGGCATAGACACTAATTGGTCAATTATACAAATGCCAATATTCTATGAGATGTTTGTATTTATACCTGAGATGGAAATCCAGCATTTCACCAAATTTGTCACTCATGTGACATTTGCTAAAAAAAAAAAGCAATTGTGAAACTAACAAGAATTCTACCTTGCTTTCCCTTCTAGCCCAAGGGACTAGATAGAACTGTTGTCTTCCTTCTTCCAAACCTCAGAAAACAGAAGGCCCACAGAAGGAAAAGCCCATTGGCTCTTGCTCTTCTGGCCTAGGTGGGGGTAGAGAAAAAGTGATGGAATTCATGAATTGGGGCTGCAATGCTAGTGATTTAGGAGAACATTTGAGCATCATTGTGGTCAGAATGAAAGAAAGCAGTTCTTAAGATGGCCTCCATTCTATTTGATTCACTCATGGAAGATAAGGAACTGAAAACTGCAATGCAAAAAAAGTCTCCAGAACATTATCAACTTACTACAGGGTTCCTTTTATACAGGAATACAGACATAAACACAGACACACAGACACCTGTCTATCATGTCTGTCTGTCTGTCTGTCTCTATCTCCTTCCCTCCAACTTGTTTTACAGCTTCTAGGTCCAATTAAAGTGCTGGCTTGAATTAAATATTTCTTCTTGTCAGGGTAATGATGATTTAATAGCTGACCAGCTACTTTAAGGCTGTAAACCGAGATGCTGACATGAGGATGGGCCAGCAGGGTTACTTCCACTTTAAGAAGCTATATCTATATAAATAAAAATGTAAATGTTCGTTTGTTCAAAATCTGTAATCTATGAAAGTTCTTCTCCGATTGCTTTGAAATTTTGACACAACGTTCCATTTGAATACGCGCACATTTTTATAAACCTATATTATACAGATGTCACACCTGTGACAGGTAAAAGCAAATGTAAAAGTTCGTTTGTTCAAAATCTTACATCTCCAAAAGTTCTACCCTCCCCTACCGCCAGGCCCTTTGCTGTCTGCGGTGGGGCGGCGCATGCGCCATCCCTCGGCCGCCTCCCCCTGCCCTTAAGCTGGCCTCCCCCAGCCCAGCCGGCCACGCTCTCTCTCCCCCCCCCCACTCAGAGTGAGCGACCTCCGGCCTCGCCAAGGTGGCTCTGATGGGGCGTCGTCGTCGTCATCAGCCTGAGGCGCCGTGGCCGTTGGGTGTCCCGTGAGACAGCGGCTGCGGTGGCTGCAGTGGCGTTGGGGTCTCTGGTTGGGCCGTGACCAGTGGGGGCTGGCTCATGTCCATGTCGCCAGAGGCAGTTTCTTCCTCCTCCTCTTCAGGGGACACCAGGCTGGGCCTACGCCATGGATTGAGAAGGCGCCCCCGGGATGTGTGCCTGGGGGGCAGGGCAGATGGGTGTTAAGCCTGTCCCTGCGCAAAAGGTAACGGCTGGGGCTGTGCAGCAGCGACTGAGACAGCAGGCTGGGCTGGCGGTGCAGTGGATGGCAGAGTTGGTTGATGGCCACCAACGATGGTCAACAGAGAAGAAATGGCTGAGCTGGGAGGGGGCGCCCCATGCTTCTGCCTGACTCAGCCACAGCAACGTGTGGCCGGGTACAGCTAGTATATATATAAAGGAGGCCATGTGAGAGTGTTTCTCTCTCCTTGTGTATCTATCTCCATTGTAGTTCTCCATGTAGAGTTGAAGATTGATTGCTTGCCTAGTATTTGCCTGACAAGTATATCTATGTATATATAAGTCCTGTATATAAACCACTATTTGAAAGACAAAACCTCTATGTATTGTATTTTGCTCCTGGATTGTCTCAAAATAGTAGTCATGCTGTGCACACTCTGATGCTTCTTGACTTTACAAATCTTTCTCAACATGATGGATGGAGAGCATGTAGCCGTACAGAAGTTCTTGACTAAGAACGACCAGCACTTTCTACCATTGGTCATATTGGCTGGGACTACAGGAAGTTTTATTTAGTAACATATATGTCAGAAGTCATTTCTTTTTGATGTATGGACACTTCTCTTGCCTTTACAATTCCTGGAAAAGTAATACCAACGCTCAATTTTTTGAGAGAGTGGGAATAGGGACTGAAGTGGTCTAAAATTTTGGCTCCCTGTTAATATCCATTAAAGTTTATCTCTTGCTGACACTTGGAAAGTTAGTATAAATACAAATTAAATAAATAAATATGATATAATTACAACTTGAATGAATGAAGCCTTCTAGAGGAAGCAGGATCATCCTTCTCTAGCTTAATTATATTATTAATGGATAATATAGTATACCAGCTGATACTTCTGGACTAGCCATGGAGTAAACAAACTGTTAGCAAGTCAGGACTGCAGAGCCCAATAATTCCCAGGGAGCAGAAAAACAGAGTCAGATGCCATATTAGGGTCCATACAAAGAGGTCAAATAAAGTTGAGGCATCAAACAGAGTCTATTATCCAAAAAACAAGAACCAAAGTCAGGGTGGAGGTCAAGTGTCAGGGGTTGAATGAATCAAGTAAGTAAAAAACAAGGTATAGTAACATTATTTCCAGCCTTGCCTATTATAAACTGAAAGCTAGTAAAGCCAGAACTCATAAAACTCCATCCAGGCTCCCATTATTAGCCATTAGGCTATTCAAAAGGAGTAAGTCAAACTCCACAACTGAGGAAGCTTCATTGACAAGTAGACCAATTCATTAGTCACATCTACATTCCCGAGTTTGAATTATCAATCTCCTCTATTCCCTAGAATCTGGTCTTTTCTGCCAATTTAGGGGAGGACATTTGGTTGAAGTTGCTATGACATGATATGTGCCATAGTGCCTTCACATAAATAATGTGAATTACATAATTGGCATCAATTGCATTATGACTTGAATGACATCCACTCTGGCACATGACATCATTATTCGTCAGATGTCTACAATAAAATGCCCGCTATCTTGTGAGAGTCTAATTTGAGAGTCACGCCTCCCTTGTCCTGGTCTTTGGTTCAGAGAATGCACATGGCATGGCCAGAAGTGCAAATGCACCTTCAGAGGACTCATCATCCAGAGAAGACATGCCTTCAAATAAAATACAGAATTTCCTTTCTTGTTTGTTTTGACTCGATGGCCCTTAAACTATTTTGATTGTTTCAGGTGTATGGTTTATTTTTTATATTATATTTTGGACTGTAGGGAACCCATGGGACTTTTTAAAATTAATAAGTGGTATACAAATGATACATTTTTTTAAATAAATAAAATAGATAAATTAATAACATAATGTTTTAATATCTAGTTTCGCTCTTTTGATGCTGTTGAATTAGGATATTTTGTTAATTATTTCTAAAATATTATTGTAATAGCGCACCTCAAACTATTACAAGATGAGATGATGTACACAGAATCTAATAATTCTGTGTACTTGCATAATGAGATGAAGTCCTAGTATCCAATAGAAAGTGTAACGAATAAAAGTCTACCTTATTTAAATGCTGCTTTATTGTAGAATTGTCTCGCTCTAGAACACTTCTCATTTCTTGGCTTGCCAGGTACATGATGTTTGCTGCAGAAATAAGACATACAGGCATGCACATCAGTAAACAGATTTATACAGGAAGCTATGTTCAGCTACATACACTCTTCAAATTTTGACAGTTTTAGGGATTATTCTCCATGTATTACAAATGTCTCCCAGTTGGTAGTCAATCCATTGCTATCTATCTATCTATCTATCTATCTATCTATCTATCTATCTATCTATCTATCTATCTATCTATCTATCTATCTATCTAAATCTATCTATCTATCTATCTATCTATCTATCTATCTATCTATCTATCTATCTATCTATCTATCTATCTATCTATCTATCTATCTATCTATCTATCTATCTATCTATCTATCTATCTATCATCTATCGTGGTGCAGTCATTAGAATGCAGTATTGCAAGCTAATTCTACCAACTGCCAGGAGTTTGATTCTCACCAGCTCAAGGTTCACTCAGCCTTCCAAGGTCAGTAAAATGAGGGCCAATATTGTTGGAGGCAATATGCTCATTCTACAAATTGCTTAGAAAGGGCTGCAAAAGCACTGTGAAGTGGCATATAAGTGCTACTGCCATCCATCCATCCATCCATCCATCCATCCATCCATCCATCCATCCATCCATCCATCCATCCATCCATCATCCAATTTATATAGCCACCCGTCTATCGGAAGGAACTTTGGATGGTAAACAAAATAAGAACACAGTACAATAAAATTACCATTTAAAATTATAAACAGAAAGTATGAGACATGAACGGACCCAAAGATTAGGCTGATTAGTTTCAATTTTACTCCTAAGTTTTCTTTAAAACATTTTTTAACGTTTTAAATACATTTAATGTTGTCTTTTTTATTTAAAAAATGAACTATTTTGATAGACATGTAATTCTTAATTAAAACATTTATGAAAATAGTTAAATTACACAAAAATACATGAATTTACATAGAAGACTTCTGATGGATGCTTCCCCTGAGTAGCCTTTTCCTTGAAAGAAATAATGAGTGGAAGATTGTAAAGCAGAGCCATGCAGAGAAAAAGGAAATAACAATTGGACTGCTCCTTACCAGTGACCTCAAACATTAAATGGGGCAAATTCCTGTAGCAGTTTAAGGAAGTGGAAGCAAATGACATTGAGGTAGGAGAGAGGGCAGAGTTGGATTTCAAAATACTTGATAACTTTCCATTTGACTTGATATCAGCTCATTTTACAATTCTAGATTCAGGATTTAAAGCCAAATTGTTTGACAATTCACCATACAACCACATATTTGGAATGATCCAAGCTATTCTCCAAAGCACCTGAGGGTTGGACAAGAAGCAATGGATGGAAACTAATCAAGGAGAGAAGCAATCTAGAACTAAGGAGAAATTTCCTGACAGTTAGAACAATTAATAAGTGGAACAACTTGCCTCCAGAAGTTGTGGGTGCTCCAGCACTGGAGGTTTTTAAGAAGAAATTGGACAACCATTTTTCTGAAATGGTATAGCGTTTCCTGCCTGAGCAGTGGGTTGGACTAGAAGACCTCCAAGGTCCCTTCCAACTCTGTTATTCTATTGTATCCCATTTATCTCTATCATTTGGCTCCCACAGATTAGATTCCAATGGCTCTTGCTCCATATTAAATTTGTATGGGATTAGTACATATATAAGGAACAGGAATATTCAGGACTGAGACACAATTGCCTAGAATTACCAATTCTTCCCAGAACTGTGAGAGAACTGTGAGAATTCAAAAACTTCAGAGGGCAAAGTTGATGATTTTCTGCACTATACCGTTTTTTTCGGAGTATAAGACGCACCTTTTTTCCTCTAAAAAGAGGCTGAATTAATTTTGACAATTAATTAAATTGAGGCTGGGAATTAATAATTGTAAAATTAATATGGAAAAACTGTATGGAATTTTGTGATTAATTGACATAATTTTGATGATTTGTAATTTGTAACGAAAGATGGCTTTTTATGTTTTTCTTTTTTGAATATGTCTGTCTTATTTGTGGGGTTTTTTTTTCAAAATAAATTAATTTTTTTAAAAAAAATAAAAAATAAAGAGGCTGAAAATCTGGATGCATCTTATACATCGAATACAGCATTTTTTGCCTCCTGAAACCAAAATGGCCAATGGCCCTTATGGAGGCTTCCAGAGAGCTCCTGGGGGCTGGGAAGAGCAGAAATGAGCAAAAAACAGGGCGTTTTTGCCCCCCTCAGCCCCCAGCAGCACTCTATAAGCCTCCATAAAGCAATTTGTTTGACCAAAAAGTGGCCCCTTTTCACGAAAAAATGGGCCCTTTTTTCCTCATTTTGCCCCCCCCCGGAGCACTCTGCAAGCCCCCCCCCCCCAAGGCTATTCATGCCTTTTATTTGGAAAAAAATGGGCCCATTTTCGTGAAAAACGGGCCCTTTGGGGGAGGTTTGCAAAGTGCAAAAAGGTTTTTTTCCCCCCTTTTGGAAAGCTGTTTAGTTAGAGTGATTGATGAGAATTGTGTTGGTCAAGTACTGTGCCTGCAGAAACAAAGATTTGTTCCAAAGGTGGTCAGTGATTTCCTTCTCCAGCACATGGGTAAATACACCTGGAAACATCTACCTACCTACCTACCTACCTACCTACTCTCTCTCTCTACCTACCTATCTACTGTATTTCTCTCTTTCTCTCTCCCTCCCTCCCTTCCTCTACCTACCTACCTACCCTCTCTCTCTCTCTCCCTACCTACCTACTGTATTTCTCTCTCTCTCTCTCTCTTCCTCCCTCCCTCCCTTCCTCTACCTACCTACCTACCTTCTCTCTCTCTCTCTCTCTCTCTCTCTCTCTCTCTCTACCTACCTACCTACCTACCTACCTACCTACCTACTTACCTACCTACTGTATTTCTCTCTCTTTCTCTCACTCTCTATCCCTCTATCTACCTACTTTTTAAAAAAAATTGCCTCTTCAAAACCTGAGTGCGTCTTATATTCCGGTGCGTCGTATACTCTGAAAAATACAGTACTTCTTTTATTCTAGTCCAGGAGTTTGTTCCAAAGGAAGGTTGGTAGAAATGCAAAGAAGTTTTGGATCTAGAGGTCTAATGTTAATGGTAAATTTCTAGCCCTCAAACTTTCTACCAAAGGAATCAGGTCTCCATACTGATTATGTTTACGGTGACCAGACGTCCCACTTTTGGCGGGACAATCACGCTTTCAAAGAATTAGTCACGCCTCCCGCAGGCTCTTTAAAATGTCCCAATTTTTTAAAAGACATGTTAATATCTGGTCACCTTATCCAAAGTATCCAAAGCAAAGGCGAAGGTGAGGCAGGCTCCCAAAAGAAGGCGTGGAGTGGCCAAGGGGCTCCGTGGGAAAAAAAAACTTGACTGCTGAGCGATCAACAGATGGGAAGGTTAACAGGTGCGCGCAACTCACGGCGGGCGAGGAGACAGGTGACTTTGCTATGTCATAGCAAAGTCGCCCGTCTCGGGAAGGTTAACAGGCGCGTGCAACGCACGGCGGGCGAGGAGACAGGCGATTTTGCTATGTCATAGCAAAGTCGTCCGTCTCGGGAAGGTTAACAGGCGCGCGCAACTCACGGCGGGCGAGGAGACAGGCGACTTTGCTATGACGTGCGTTGCGCGCGCCTGTTAACCTTCCCGAAACGGGCGACTTTGCTATGACATAGCAAAGTCGCCCGTCTCTTCGCTCGCGGTGCGTCGCGCGCACCTGTTAACCTTCCCATCTGTTCATCGCTCGGCAGTCAAGTTTTTTTCCCCCATGGAGCCCCTTGGCTACTTTTGGGAGCCCGCCTCACCTTCACCTTTGCTTTGGATTTCCTTGTCTCGTCCGTCCCCCTAGCCACGACTTCACACCAGGGTTAAATATTTACTGTAACAAAAAAAAAAGAGGAATGTACATTTCACATTAATGTTCCTATTCTAAATTCTTGGGGGGTTGTAGAAGATAAGCATTGGTGTTGTGTGATACTCACAATGGGATTCTCAAAATCTCATCAGGACAAGCTAATGGGGTGTGTCTCAAAGATAGAGAAGCAAGAATACTTTTAGAAAGCTATAAAAAATCTGCAGAGAAAACAGTGGCAATGCCAGATGAGGATTTTTGCCCTCTTTTCTCTGGGGCAAATATTCATATTTGCTCTTTTTAAAAAAAGTTCTCAGAAAACCTCTATGCACTAATGACTTCAAGTACATTGTGAGGTATGATGTACTAAAGGCCAATCTCAATATTCAGAATAACAGAGTTGGAAGGAACCTTGAAGGTCTTATAGTCCAACCCTATACCATTTCAGACAAATGGTTGTCCAATCTCTTCTTAAAGATTTTCAGTGTTGGAACATTCATAACTTCTGGAGGCAAGTTGTTTCACTGATTAATTGTTCTGTCAGGAATTTTTTCCTTAGCTTCTGTCCTTGATTAGTTTCCATCCATTGCTTCTTGTCCTGCCTTCAAGTGCTTTGGAGAATAGCTTGACTTCGTCTTATTTGTGGCAGCCCCTGAGATATTGGAATACTAATACCATGTCACCCCTACTCCTTCTAGACATATCCAATTCCAGCAACCATTTCTTTGTATTTTAGCCTCCATTCCCCTATGGCAAACAGTTTCATAGCCTGTTTGCACAGCTTATCAAATTTGTTGGGGAAAGTGTTGATGAAAAAAGAAAAAGTAAAGCCAATTTGCTATTCCTAATTGCAATTTCTGAAAATTTTCACTGAAAATCCTGGGAGACCTTTCTGCTCCGCTATTGGATAACATCTCCCATAACCTCTGAACTCTTTGACAAAGTAATAAATGCATTAATTTGAGGGAAAATAGACAAAGAAATCCTTCCATGAACAATTATTGTTTCAAACGTTCTGTTAATGCCTAAAATCCCAAACCATCCAGATGTGTTATGGGTTCAGTGACTACTTCTCAACATTGTGATGGCTCTACTGTTCTTTATAGTAATTTTACTAAATATTAGCATTTAAAAGATAAAATTTAATATAAACTAAGAAAAAGAAAAACTGCAGAAAAGAAAAAAGAAAAAGAAAAATTTAAAAAGGAAGAAAAGACCAGAGTATAGTAAGAACAAACTAAAGAAGTCTATAAAGAAATGACTTCTCCCTTCATCACAACTAGTATAAACAATTTCAGTCCGATACTACTCCATACTCCACAAATTGCTGGAGGAACCCGACAAGGTAAATTATGTTTCTGCTCAATGAAGCGAGATTATGCCAAAGGTGCTTTTTTTTTTTTTAAAAGGCAACTGGGCTTTGTTTTGTTTTTCCTTGAAGACGTTTCACTTCTCACCCAAGGAGCTTCTTCGGTTCGTCTTCAGGTGAAAAAGCACCTGCCTTTTGAAAAAAAAGCGCCTTTGGGAAACCACGACTTGGATGGCTGAGAATCTCCATAGACATTTAGCAAACTATATGTATACATTTAAAAGGAGGTTGTAAGTAAAATTATTCATATCAAAGATTATTATTGGGAGGAAAAGTATAAAATTATATAATCTAGGAAGAGAAATGTGATAAGAGGAGAAATATTAAGTTGTAACGTTAAAGTGTGTATATGTATGTATGTATGTATGTATGTATGTATACACACTTTATCATAATAGTTATAGCTTACCACCAAATGTACACATGCACACACATGGACACACACACATACACACATATTTGGTGGTAAGCTATAGCTATTATGATACTAAAAAAATTGTATTCAGACAACACACTAATCAATGAATGATGAAATGTTTGTTTTAAAAGGATTTTTTTTTTTAAAACCCCGTTTTTTAAATAAAAAAAGACATTTAGCAAGCTGTGGAATACCTTGACATGGTTACAGTATAAATTATTACTGGTAGAATACCTTGCAATTGTGTCATTTTAAATTACTGTGTGCTGAATACTTAACAATGGTTTTTAAGGATTTTTTTATTTATAGAATTTTTTTTAATTAGGGAATTTTTATTTTTAAATTGTTTATAAAATATATTTACTACAAGTAATGTTATTCCTTTTTGCAAATGTTTTCTTTGAGATGCAATATGTTGCTCTTAAGTGTTCAGACCAGGTTTATGTGTCTCAAAGTGGCTGCTTTTCTATGGGCATGCCAGGTTGGTGCAAGGCAGCTTTGCCAAAAAGAGTGTGTTTCACCCTGGTTTTCTAGGTAATTCTTAGGTGGTTGCTGGTTCTGTGACCTTCCTGGCACTGTCCTTTATAATTTCCCACAATGTCTTGATGGTTTTTATTCCAGTGGCTTTGTCTAGGTTAGGAGAAAAAACTGGTTTCATTTTTAGTCTTTTGTAGGGGGGATTCTTATTTTTTGGTGTTTTCCTGGCACTGTCATAGTTTGTGTGGGTGTGTTATGTCCCACAGCAGTTGTACACATTAATAATGATCAAGTACTACTAATATTTCCTTTTACATATTAATGACCTTTCCTTACATAATTGGTGTTGTCTTTCATACTTTTGGATTTCTATTTTCTGTTTCTGTTACTTAGCAATTGCTAAAACAAATCCCGCGTGAAAAAATATTCAAAGCCTTCTTGATTTTAATTGTCACTTTATTTATTCCTGCACATTGTAATATGTATTCATTTTCATATCTCTGTTTTTTCACTGTTGTGGAAACATAATTCCAGCAGCTAACGTGTGAAATTAAATATACAAAATATTTCTGGTTTTAATTCGATATCTTGCTTTACCATTGCTTCTAACCATTAACCACTCCCATCCGGTCACATGGCCAGCAAGCCACTCCCACCCGGTCACATGGCCAGCAAGCCACTCCCACAAAGCAAGCCACACCCACAGAATATTTTTGACCCCCCCCCCCCCAGTCAATGGTGTCCCTCTTTACCAATATTAAAATCTGGTCACCTTAATTATGTTATGCCATCAACATAGCCCTTCATCAATGGAACAGTTCTTCCATTGTATTTATGTATAGATAACATTTATAACCTGCTTTCTCTGAATAAATCCAGCCTGTGGTATGTAGCTAAGAGTACAAAATAAAACATTCTCTTCAAACTACAAAGCACAGTATAAAACCCATAATTGTGGACAATATTAAAATCACAGCAAAAGAAGCTTCAAACAATTAAAATCTAAAAACTGTACATAAAAACAAAGGACCCTAAAGAATAAAGGCAGAAGTCCCACAGTTTAAGACTATTTCCTTAGTGTAATAAACCATACTAGTTCATTCTGAAAGCTGCACAGCCTGAAAGTATAGCCTGTACTATTTCACAAAAGAATTCAAAGCAACTTAGAACACAAATCTTTTATTTAGAGCAGTGTTTCACAATCTTGGCAACTTTAAATTGTGTAGTCAGCTGGGGAATTCTGGGAGCTGGAAGTCCACACCTCTTAAAGCTGTAAAGTTGTGAACTCTGCTTTATAGGCATAACCAAAATCCCTCCAGTGCCAGCAACACTAGCAACTCCAACTGATCCAGCTAACACCCACCACAAAACATGCCAAACGCAGGAGAAAGTCCTGAGACAATCTTGTGTACAATTGTAGCTGTCTGAAAAACACTATGACCTGAATTAATGTTATGATCTGGATCTTCTGTAACAGCAATATTATTAACCGGACATAAAAGAACAACGAACCGCTAGACAACTTACCCTGCCATTTTAAAAGGAGATTGCTATTGTTCTGGACAGTAAAGGAGACAAAAGAGAAAGACTAGAAATCAGAAGGTATTACTCTATTCCTAGGTCAGCTCTAATGCACTTAGATGTAGAGAAAGTTGCATTCTATAATCCTATGAACGACCCCTCTTTTGGGTGTGGAGGGTGAGGTGGTGCCTCCCTCCCCTTTCTCCTTTTCCCCATCAGAGATGATTAAGCATTGGTGTCCTTTTAGTCATGTCCCTTTGCAACAGAGGCTGCTAACTGTGCCCAAAACACGCTTGATTTATTTATGACGGCGCAACCTTGAAGGAACTCAGAACCAAGGACCAAGAAAAGAAAAGAGGGCTTTATATCACGGGTAGCTCTTTAACCTAACATGTCACAACCAGTGCTTAACATTTTCACCAGCTAAATTAATAGTACCCCCTTTACAGAGCTTAATGATCAAAATCAATCACCCTTCTTTCAGTCTTTAGAACTATTTGACATTGGATTCAATCAGCCACCAATTGCCAGACAGAAATACCTGCGCATAACAGCGCTGAAGTTCAAAACCATTGTTATTATAGCCGTCTTATGGTGAGGAAACAAAACGACGCAGGACTAAACAAAAGACAAACTGTGCTTTGAAGCAATAATCTGCAACAGTCTCAGTGCCATTGGGTTTTGCTTAATGAACTCCCTCAATCTCAAGCAACATTTGGAGAAGATCAAGGAGCAGTAAAATGCTTCGTACTTTACTTTCTTTAACGTGCCTCTACAATAAGGGATGGAACCTCGGACTATTAAGACGTCACTGAACTACAGATCACTTCGTTGCTCGTTCTTGGAAATCCTGGTGGGAGCTGCAGTTTAACAAAATACGGCAGATACATGTTCCCCAGCCCCGCTTAGAAGCAAATGCATTAATGGAATGGTTTTTCTATCTTTCTTCAACTCACATTATTGTTCAAAAGGCAAACAAAGCATCTATTATATGTCAATTCATTTCCTCAAGGATTGCAATTTACAAAAGAAAAGTTAAAGTTTGCCAACAGATATTTTTCTGTATGCATACATTGGTGCAAACATTTCCTTTCCCCTGGGAAAATAGTATAAACCTCATTCCATCTGCAGCAAGATTCATCCATCAGTTTAATCTATAATCCGAACCAGCTTGCACAGCCCACTGTTATCTTGGATACAGTGAGTGCAAGTTATCCCTGGAAGCTCTTAAGTTTTTGTTTTATTACTACAAACTCCAAATGCCAACTGGATGATGGTTTGGAGTAAAAAATATATATGTTAGCATATAAATTTCACTTTAAAAAGTGCATTAGAAGTCGAATGGTCGTAATGTGCTTGTGGCCATGTACACTGGAAGTTAGAAACCTCTTGAGTTAACTAAAAACAAATAAACAAATGTTGCCAAACTAATTTAGGAATATAGGAAAGCCCAGCGTTAACAGCTTTGACCAGTTTAATAAAAAGATGGATATAAACTGAATTAGGGAATTAAAAATAAAGTACTGTATTTTTCGGAATATAAGACACACATTTTTACCCCCCAAAAGAGGGTAAAAATCTGGGTGTGTCTTATACTCCGAATGTAGCTCCACCCAGCCGCTCTGTGTGACGCTTTTTTGGGTGATTCCATCTGGCAGGGATCCTCACTTTTACATGGAGCCTGATTCCTGAAGCAGCCTGGGGAATGGCGTTCAAAGCCTTCTCAATGAAAGCATTTTTGGGCGGCACCACCACGATCCCCTCTCGATTCAAAAAAGGGCGTATGCAGAGGCCAAACAAGTGCATCGTGTTTCAGGTAGCAGGCAGTTCCAGCACACACTGCCACCTGAAAATGCTTTCATTCCTAGTTCCCCGGTGCACATCGCAGAGCCACGTGCAGGCAGAAAAGGAAACCTCGCATAAGGTGTTCGGGCATAATTTGGGGGTGGCAGGTAGGGCAGGGGATGGGGCACGCATCTTACTTGAGTCTGGCAGCTCCACCATTTCTCTCTCTCAGCCGCTCTGTGCAAGGAAACATCTTGCACAGTAAAGAAAAACTTCTCATGAAGTTTTTCTTTATCGTGCGAGGTTTCTTCTGCAAAGACCAGCCGAGAGATGCAACGGAGCTGACAGACTCTATTAAGATGTGCATTTTGCGGTGGGGCACAATTTGCGGGTAGCAGGTGGGGCAGAGGATGGGCTGCCCAGCATCCCTTCCAGTGGCAAAGAAAGGCTGGACTCTCCCCTCCCCTCGTTCGTTGAGGCAGGGGTGGTGAAGGCGCCTTCCAGACCTGAGACCTGGAAGGAGAAACTTCGCCCGGCATGCTGCCTCTGCTGTCCAGGAGAGGGGGCGTGAAAACGTGATCGCTGGCAGCGACACTTAAAGGCAAGGGCAGGGCACCCCATTCTCTGGCCCATCTGCCACCCCCAAATTATGCCCCACCGCAAAATGCACATGTTAATAGAGTCTGGCAGCTCGTTGCATCTCTCGGCTGGTCTTTGCAGGGGAAACCTTGCCCGAGGAAACCCCCTCTCCGTGCCTGCACCCTCGCCTGACCGCGCTGCCCTCTCACTTTTCTCCCTGCCTCCTCCGGCTGCCGGTGATGGCCAAGAGAAAACAGAAAACAAGTCTGTAGAGGAAGAGGAGGAGGGCACGTGGCTCTGTGATGTGCACCGGGGAACTAGGAATGAAAGCATTTTCAGGTGGCAGTGTGTGCTAGAATTGCCTGCCACTTGAAACACGATGCACTTGTTTGGCCTATGCATGTGCCCTTTTTTGAATCGAGAGGGGATCGTGGTGCTGCCTCCCGAAAATGCTTTCATTGAGAAGGCTTTGAACGCAATTCCCTGGGCTGCTTCAGGAATCAGGCTCCATGTAAAAGTGAGGATCCCCGCCAGATGGAATCACCCAAAAATGCGACGCACAGAGCGGGTGGGTGGAGCTACATTCAGAGTATATGATGCACCCAAATTTTTACCCTCTTTTTGGGGGTAAAAATGTGCGTCTTATATTTCGAAAAATATGGTACTTTATTTTTAATTCCCTAATTCAGTTTATATCCATCTTTTTATTAAACTGGTCAAGGCTGTTATGCTGGGCTTTCCTATATTCCTAAATTAGTTTGGCAACATTTGTTTATTTGTTTTTAGTTAACTCAAGAGATTTCTAAATTCCAGTGTACATGGCCGCAAGCACATTACGACCATTCGACTTCTAATGCACTTTTTAAAGTGAAATTTATATGCTAACATTTTTTTTTTACTTCAAACTATCAACCAGTTGGCATTTGGAGTTTGCAGTACTAAAACAAAAACTTAAGAGCTTCCAGGGATCTTGCACTCATTGTATCCAAGATAACAGTGGGCTGTGCAAGCTGGTTCGGATTATAGATTAAACTGCTTCGGGAATCAGGCTCTGACTGAGGCAGCAAAGACATTGGCCAGACGAATACTGGTGAATGCTGCTGGGAAAGAGGCAGAAAGGTTTTTTCCCCTGATTTCCTCCCACCAAATTAAGGGGTGTCTTATACTCAGGTGCGTCTTATACTCTGAAAAATACGGTATGTTTAACACTACTTTCCACATTAACTTTTGCTCCGCACAAAGCGCCACAATGTTGAAGGCAGATCTGTAAATGAAGGGGGGGAAAGCCATAACCTATTGTTAAATAAGCAACTGGAACCTCCTGTGACAAAAAATTAAGTATGTTATTTATTTATTTAGATAATTTAATATAATCACATGACAATGTGAAGGACATAAATGATTAAAAACCAAACATTAATAGAACAATCAGATGATAATAATAATCCATACAATAAAGGCTCAGAATCAGGTTTGCCAAATCTCCAACAATAAAGGAGAGATTATAACAGATACAATTTGAGGCCACAGGAATAGAACAATCAGTAACCTGCAGTATGTATGCATGTATATGCATGAATGCATGTATGTATGTATACACACAACTTGAGAGTATGACTTTGTGTGTTAATTCTGTAAAAAAATAATTACATACAACTACTTGTCTTTTCCAACTAAGAGGATTACAAAGGTAGCTGCATCTAGTTTCTTTTCTAATTTAACTCAGAGACATGCAGTTTGCATCTTAATCGTCAAAATGTTCTGAAAAACCCTGGGATTCTACAAGAACTTTCTGAAAGACTATGGTCAATCCATGAGGCCAAGGAAGATGAACAGGGAAAATATAGTTGGGAAATAGCCTTTGTATCATTGTTCTGTCCAGATGATTTTTGTTAAGTTATTGTAAACCACTTGTTATGATGTGGAAGAACAGATAAAAGTGGTGGATTCAATAAAAGTAAATTAAATTATGGTCATAATATAACTGAGTTTCCCAGGAGAAAAATGTCCCGGCTACCCTGAGGAAAGTATTATGTATACTGCAATGAAAAAAAAAAAAAAGCAGACTTCTCAAAAATGAAGGCAAAAGGGAAAAAAAGTGCCCTTCTCTTACCTTTTTCTGCCTTCTTCTGAAGTGGTGGAAGATGTAAAAGCTAGAAGCAGGTAGATTCATTTGGGTGCCATTTAACAAATGTTCAGTGATTTAGGTAAAGGTTCCCCTTGCACATATGTGCTAGTCATTCCCAACTCTAGGGGGTGGTGCTCATCTCTGTTTCAAAGCCTAAGCGCCAGCACTGTCTGAAGACCTCTCTGTGGTGAATAAACGCCAAAGGAGCACGCAATGCTGTTACCTTCCCACCAAAGGTGGTCCCTATTTTTCTACTTGCATTTTTACATGCTTTTGAACTGCTAGGTTGGCAGAAGCTGGGACAAGCAATGGGAGCTCACTCTTGTTACGTGGTGCTAGGGACTCGAACCACCAAACTGCTGACCTTTCTGATCGACAAGTTCAGTGTTTTAGCCACTGAGTCACCACATCCTATTCAGGTGGATTAGCTTCAGATAAATTAACACGAGGAACTGAGGTGAGGCCTCACATCACTAGGAACTGGAACAGCAGGTAGCTTCAATAAGGTTACATAATCCGGCTAACATAGCATAAGATTGTTCGAACAGAAGTTAGTTGGTCATAACTACCTCATGAGACAACTATATTTTCAATGTATGGTTTGGCTGAATTTGAACCAACTGGATTATTTGCCTTCCAGGCAATTTTCTTTTTCTTGTGGCAAGCTGTTGCTCGAGTGGTATCATTGGGTCTATACAGGGTAGTACATAAACAGCTCTGACTTTGAAGATACAGGTGGAAGAAGTTGAATGTGGAAATGTTTTATAACACTGAAGAGAGGGGAAAACTGTATATGCTTAAATCTTTCTGCATTCAGAAAACTTGTAGGTGGGAAGGCAAAAATCCTTTCTGTCAATCTTTTCCCACCCAAATGGGGCTTTCTCACACCTCTACCTCTAAAAGATGCCATGGGAAACAATGAATATCTGTTGATTATCTCACCAACCAGGTTGCTAGCTTTTTCAAAGCAGTAAATAATGCTACAGTCTCAATGGATTATGTAAAGGTCTGTGGGAATGACCTTGGGAGAGAGGAGGAAGAGCTGCAGTCTAAACAGCCCTCACACAAAGGTATCTCAGTCCACAGGATTGTGAGAAGCACCTCAGAAGGTACCATCCAAGTCCTTTGCCTTTTAAGAGTTTATTGTTTACCGAAGACACAGTCAATGCTTTATTGCATCTTGATGACTTGAGACAAGATGGGGATTCCTTTCATTTTCATTAATTTCTTATTAAATAGTAGGACATTTTAACCTTTTATTACAGCAAAAACAGCAATGACGATAAATTTGGTCTTATTGAAATATTTCTTATCCTGATGCTTCTATAAAGCATCTTATCCATCTAATGCATCTAATCTAACCTAATGCATCTAATAAGCGGCTTATCCAGAATGAACTGCATTCTGGATAAGCTGCTTATTCTACTTTAACACTGACTTGTAGGGTAACCCTTCAAGCTAATTTGAGTGAATAAATTCTAACATCCTTCCTGAAGTAGTCATTAGGAGAAGAACTCACTCTTGGAGTGATTGATCCAAGGTATGGGCCAGTCCATTGATGTTATTAACACGTAGGTATTCAATAGATCTTTAAAATGCAGAAAAGGAAGGACAAATGAATGCATGCTTCTTTCAGGATTAACATTTTGTTGGTGAGTCATTCTAACATCCCTTAGAGATTTACCATGGAGGAGCTCAGGAGCAGAACTTTGAAAACAGAAGCCTATTAATTCAGGCTTCATTTGTTGATTACAGAGGTGTTACACTATCAAAAGTATCACTTTTACAATGTTATCGATGTGGTGGCAAAGAAATAATCTGATGACAGATCAGTGGTCCAATACTCTAATACAGGGGTCCCCAACCTTTGCAACTTTAAGTCTGAAGGACTTCAGCTCCCAGAATTCTCCAGCCAGCTTTCTCCTTCAGACTTAAAGTTGCAAAGGTTGGGGACCCCTGCTCTAATACTACTCTTCCCCGATCAACAGCTTCATTGCTAGATGTGGGCAGGTTAATCCTACCTACTGCAACTTGTTTGGCAGTATGTTTTCTTTTTAAGTCAATTTATTTTCAGTATCTCCTTCTCACCTCTCTTTCCTTTCCATCTCTTAATGTACACTGGGTGAGTCACTCCAAGTGAGCTCTCCTACAAATGACCACCTCAGGAAGGATGTTAAGAAACTCCCAAACTAGGCTTCGTGTTTTTTGGAAGTTATGAGCAGTTTCACTATCAAAGCATTCAGGTTTCATGAGTAATATTTATGATGGAAATAAAACTGACAGCTTTTAAGTTGTTTTTTTTTTGTTATTTTAAAAAACTCATAATTACGGAAGCCAAACTGAAACAAGAACTGCTTTCCTTTTCTCGCTCAGAGCATCTGTGGAGAAATCAGAGTTGTTAGGCACAATAAAGCAACTTGCTAAATTCCTACCCACCCACCTTTTCTTTCCTTCATTTGGAAAGAAGGTAAATGAGGGTCACTCTGACAAATGACAAGGTCTGTCAACATAATAAATCCTTTAAAAGCCATTTGTTTCTTTTCACTAAATTAGCATGAGCATCCCATCCTTAAATAGGGGAAACTTCAGCTCATTTTCAAAAAGAGGAACAAAGCAGATACAGAGTACAAACCACAATTAAGGACTGTCTTAGGAAGGTAAGTCCTCAGACAACATTAAGCAAACATTTTAGTCAGGCATCACACAGGAAAACAAACAGTAGCAGAGGAAATGTGAAAGTCATTATTCCTTGATCTACCTTCCTGAAAGGCAGGTGATAAAATATGTTTCCAGGGCTAAGGAAACATACTTTGAAAATATGTATTATGGAATATAATTTCTTACCTCAATTACAAATGGGCATTTAACCAACTTTGCATAGGCCTAACCACGGGGACTCTAGCAAGAGAGAGTAACTTTGTTTTCATTTAGGCAATCTAACATATAGACTCTGGATACAAGCCTTGGAGAAGATGACTATATATGCTTATATATTTTCTCTCAAAGTTTAGGTGTGGCTTGGAAGACAGATAAATAGACTGTGCTGCAGTATTTTAAACCTGCGCACATTAACAACAGGATATTTACATGGAAAATGGATAATATGATAAAATAACATAGACACTTCTGTATCTCCCTCTGACCTGGTTACCTGCAAGACCGCCTCCTGCTGCCAAATACCTCCCACCGACCAGTTCGCTCCCACAGAGAGGGCCTCCTCAGGGTGCCGTTGGCCAAACAATGCCGGCTGGCAACCCCCAGGGGGAGAGCCTTCTCTGTGGAAGCTCCCACCCTCTGGAATGACCTACCCCCTGGGCTAAGGACGATCTTGGACCTACATCTCTTCTGTCGGGCCCTGAAGATGCATTTATTCTGCGCTGCCGGCCTGTCGTAGTTTTAAAGGGATTTTAAATAGTGATTTTAGTATGGGATTTTAAAGATGTAGGCCATTTATTTAATACCTTTTAACACATTTAGATTTTGTATCACTTGTTTTATTATGGCTGTACACTGCCCTGAGTCCCGAAAGGGAGAAGGGCGGTATAGAAATCAAATAAACTTCAACTTCAACTACTGTTGTAGTAAAGTTGAAATGATTATGAAGACGGTGATGAAGAGGAAACAATAAGCACCTCCTCAGTGTATTTTTCATTCTGGTACGAAAAAGTATTTGTGCAACTACTTGCATGCCCCGTGTTTGGGAAAATAAATACATTAAAGCTTACATATTTGTGTAGGATTAGTTGTCATGGCATCATGAGAGATGCCAGAGTCAACTACAGGAAATTCTCACTTAACAACCCTGCATGTCGAGATGAGATAGGCAGATAGGAACAACTGAAGGGAACACTACGGCTATAAATGCGGGAAGTTGCAATTTGATCATATAACTGTGGGTGCATTGCAACGGATGTAACTCCAAGGTTCAGTTATAACTAGCACTTGTTCAGTGCCACTGTAACTTGGAATGGTCATTGAACGAGGATTACTGGTAATCTGTTGTATTATTTTGCTTGCAGTGAGATGCAGACTGCAATTGGATTTGAAACCATTAACCTGGAATGAAT
Source organism: Rhabdophis nuchalis (assembly GCA_039707465.1). Classification (NCBI taxonomy): domain Eukaryota; kingdom Metazoa; phylum Chordata; class Lepidosauria; order Squamata; family Natricidae; genus Rhabdophis; species Rhabdophis nuchalis. Next base: position 247,182,082 of record CM077643.1, on the reverse strand, counting down.
CTTATCAAGCACTTGTGATTCAGGAAGAGATAAGGAAATGAAAATGTCACTAATCTGTGATTTTTAATATAGAATCATCAGAGTAGGTCTGATAGAAATCAGCAGAAGGTATTTCAAATTAGAAAAATTGAGTTAAGGATCAGGTTATTTGCATTTCATAATATGGAATGCTTAATTAACTCTGGCTCCATGGTCCAGTTTTTCTCTGTGATGCTCAAATATCTCCAAAATTATTTATCATTTTTAAAAATAAAAATAAGCTTCTGTGATATGCAGAAAGTTAACAGAAAGTTAAGATGATGCATGAGAGATCCCTACATAAATTCCACAGATGAATCTATTGGATTCTGACTAATACTAACAGAAAAATCACTGGACAATTTTGCAAGGAGAGTTGAATTAATATGTGTATGAAAGAACAGATAGACAGATTTTCAAATTTCAAATTAAAAAAAAATCCACTTTTATTATCAATTTAACTAATCAATAATGATAGCAATAATAATGCCATTGTAGGATTATGCTTTTTACTTTATCTTTTAAAATGTGATCAGAAACTGTATGCCAAGTTAAAAATAGTAAATTAACTGATTAATTAAATCTTGCTTGGGTGCTGAATCTGGCGAAAACTACAACTAGAAATATTTTATACCAAGGATTGTTTCAGTAGCCAGCATTTGAAATAAAATAATTCCAATTCATATCATTCAAACAACATATAAATATGGGCTTATGTATCTATATAAGATTGATGATCATTCAACTGCCTTACCACAACTTCACTACATATTTTAATGCAGATTTGTCCATCATGCAAGACCAAATTATCTTTGAATTGACCTGCTTCTGGGCAATATATCACTGATTAATTGGGCTTAATAGTGCTGAGCCTATACTTCAAGGTTTCTAACTTATTTCTCGAGTTTGCTTGGCAGATGCTATTCCAACTCAATGCTTCTATAGGTCAAACTAGAAGAGAGAAAAAGCTTTAATTTATGTACTGCAAATAAAGTAATAATTTATGTGCATATATACAAAAAGCTGTTTCCCCCTCTTCTCCAATTATTTTAATGATTGTGATGACTTCTACATATTTATTCTTTCTATTTCATATATAATTTTCAATCTCTGTGGTCCTTTTTTAAATAAGTTTTCTATAGCTAGTTAACTTACTTGTGCTCAGCCCTGGAAAGCTTTTGTGAAAAACACAGTTGGGGAAATCTTTTCATCCAGAGGACTTAAAATACCACAAGTAGAGGTAGTCTTTGCTTAGCAATTTCAGTTGGGGCCAGCAATTCCATCCCTAAGTGATGTGGTTACTAAGTGAAACATCACATGACCGCAACAGGCTTATGACATCACTTCCGCTGCAGTCATTAAGTGAATCATCATAGGCAGTTATGAGACATCACGTGGCAGTGACTTGCAATTTTACTGCCAACTTCTCCTCATTCTGCTCATCAGTAGAGAAGTGTTCAAATGACAATCATGTGAACGTGGAGTGCTGCCATGCTTGTGAGAACTGGTTGTACAGTTACTTTCTCAATGCTGCCAAAACTTTAAAAGGTTGTTAAACAGGGCAGTTGGCCTACCTGTAATCTGTATTGTTACACCAGTCAATGCAGTTATTGTATCTCCTTCCATTCTTCTAATATTAAGTATAATTTAGCTCAAAGCTATGTAACTACATCATAGAGAAAAATCTATCCAGTTGATCACCAAGAATCAACAATGACATGAGGGCACGTTATCAATCCAAAAATGTAATTACAAGTCCTGACTCCTGCCTAAATATAGGACACTTGTTTATTTATTTAATTTCGATAGCCATCCATCTGAAATGATTCTGGGAGGCTAGCAAATGTAAAATTAATGAAAACCAGATACAATTTGGTACAAAAATAAGACAGCTAAGAAAAACTCATCATAGATGTCAATATAGGCAGGAAATGGGACTCTTCACATACTCAGGGGCCCCAAACACAGGCACAAAGCTTACCTGGTGTTAGGAACATTTTTCTATGTGGAATTTGCCTGCTCCAACCACGTATTCCATATAATGAATCAAAGGAATTTGATCAACTTTTGTATAACTCCTTTAAAGCATGACAAACATGTTGCTTGCATTCAACTTTTCTAACCTCTCTAGTTCACTTATGCATTGATTCTCAGGCTCACTCATGGAAGTGAAAAGGGCAAGAGGAGATGGGAGGGGAGGAGAGGAGGAAGAAAAGAAAAATATAAAGGTCTTAGTTTCTCTTTCCTGCTCATTATCCACTATTCAGCCCTCTGATTGCCAGCTATTAAATAGGGTTTGTATCCAGTGGTGCTCATTTTGATATAAAATGGGAAGAAAAGTTTTCCATTTCACTTTTAATAACAATTTCAAACACTGTTTTTCCAAGATAAGGACTTTTTTTCCCAATCTCTTCCATCACTGCCGAATATTGTAAAATAAACCATCTTTAGTACTCTTCTGGTCAGTAAACTGATTTTTTTTTAAAAAAAACCAAGGAAATTCCTCCAGAGAAGCCACAGATCTAAGATTGCAAGGAAGGACTGCATGTAAGGAGGGGGCTTGGGGGCTTACTGTGCTTATCTGTATCTTTGCTGTCATCCAGACGTTGACCTTTGACCCAGAAGCCTGCCTCTCTCAAAAAGGCTTGCAGTGTTTGCCCATTATGTAATGTCTGTACTTTTGTGGAAATTTTACAGAAACAAACGGAGGAAGTTTGCCAGTCAAACTAGTGGATAATAAATCCTGTGCGCTATAGATACAGACCTGTCTGCCCTCACCTTAAATCAGCTACTTACATGCTCAATGGAAAATATTTTTCAGGCAGTAAGTTGTTAAAAGTAAAAAAAAAAACAAAGCGCCCCCCCCCCCCCAACACTCCCTTCCCCAACTGCATTCATAATATAAGCTATAAAGAAAGCATTTTTCACTCCCTTTTTCTTTTTTGGTTAATATAATGGGTTTTGCTCAGAAGATTTAGATTAGATTTTAGATTTATTGGATTTATATGCCGCCCTTCTCCCAAAGGACTCAGGGCGGCGTACAACATAAGAAACACATATCATATTTTTCAGAGTATAAGATGCACCTTTTTTCCTCTAAAAAGAGGCTGAAAATCTGGGTGCATCTTATACATTGAATACAGCATTTTTTGCCTCCCGAAACCCCATCCCCTTCACCAAAATGGCTGTGCCTAGCCTTATGGAGGCTTCCAGAGAGCTCCTGGGGGCTGGCGAGGGCAGAAATTTGCCGCCCCCCCCCAACCCCCAGCAGCACTCTATAAGCCTCCATAGGGCTATGCATTCAATTTATTTCACACAAAATAGCGATAAATGGGCCGGTTTTTTTCTCATTTTTCACCCCCACCCCCCAGGAGCACTCTGCAAGCCCCCCTAAGGCTAGTCATGCTTTTTATTTGAAGAAAATCTGCCCCGTTTTCGCGGCGAAACAAGCAGTTTTGGGGAGGTTTGCAGAGTATAAAAACACTTTCAGAAAGCTCTTTTGAAAGGCTCTTTAACTGTTTCTGTGCCAGGAGAAACAAAGTCTTAAGGTTTGTCAGCTATTTCCTTCTCCAGGACATGGATAAATACACCTGGAAACATCAACCAACCTACCTACCTACCTACTCCCTCTCTCTCTCTCCCTACCTACCTACTGTATTTCTCTATTTCACTCTCTCTATCCTTCTACCTATCTACCTACCCATACACACACTCTCTCTCCCTACGTACCTACTGTATTTCTTTCTCTCTCTCTCTCTCTCTCTCCTTCTACCTACCCCCACACACACTCTCTCCCCCTACCTACCTTATTTCTTATCTCTCTCTATTTCTCTCTCTCTATTTCTTTATCTACCTACCTACCCTCTTTCCCTACCTATCTACCGTATTTCTCTCTCTCTCTATATATATATATATATATATTATATATCTCTCTCTCTATCCCTCTCCCTACCTATCTACACACACTCTCTCCCTACCTACCTACTGTATTTCTCTCTTTCTATTTCTCTCTATCCCTCTACCTACCTACCTACACACACACACTCTCTCCCTCCTGTATTTCTCTCTATTTCTCTCTCTATCCTTCTACCTACACACACACACTCTCTCTCTCCCTACCTACCTACTGTATTTCTCTCTCTCTATTTCTCTTTCTTTCTATCCCTTTATCTACCTACCTACCTACTCTCCCTACCTACTACCTACCTACCTACTTACTTACCTACCTACCTACCTACTGTATTTCTCTTTCTTTCTCTCCCTCTCTATCCCTCTATATACCTACCTATTTTTTTTGTAATTTGCCTCTTCAAAACCTTGGTGTGTCTTCTACTCCAGTAATAATAATAATAATATTTTTATTTATATACCGCCTCCTCTCCCCAAAGGGACTCGGAGCGGTGCACAGGGAAAATTAAAAATACCAATATAAAATACATAAATAGATAAATAAAATACGAATTAAACCAAATTATCCCTGCGCTAAAATCACCCTATCTTAAAATACACTAAAATCCTCAGTGCGTCTTATACTCCGAAAAATATGGTAATACAAAAGTTAAAAAGAGATTAAATAAAGAAGATGGTTAAGCATCTTTATTTTTCAAAAGGGGGAAACCTTTAGGGATTAATAAAATGTAACAAAATGGATGAAAGTGTAAAACTATTCTGAGGTAGCTACCTATTTCGTCTTCTTGTGTTTCCTTTCCATTTATCTAACTAGCAACCTTGTGAGGACCTTAAGGATTGTGCTGTTACTGTTAAGAACAGCGTATGTCAGGGGTGTCAAACTCAGTTTCACTGAGGGCTGCATCAGGGTTATGTTTGACTTTGGGGGCTAGGGTGGGCGTGACCAGCTCATGTCAGCGGCGCCTCTGGCACAAATGATTTTGTGCTTCCAAATAGTGGTAAGATACAATTTTTACAGCAAATTATAGTTGGAGGAAAGCTGGTTATCTATCCCAGAACTATAGTTAATACATTATAGGAAACATAGCAGAAAGGACCTGAGTTTGCAAATCTTTTATGCATAAGAGATATCATGCAGAAAAGAATTAATGTGGTATATGAAAATGAAAATTAAGAGTTACAGTAAGAAAAATTATTGTTTTTCTTTTCCCTTTTGTTTATACATTAAAATACTAGTCTTTGAAGAGTGGCAAAAGTATTATTATTATTATTATTATTATTATTATTATTATTATTATTATTATTATTATTATTATTATTATTATTATTATTATTATTTTATCATCATCATCATCGAAGTTCTTGGTAGGCAAAAACCAAAACTAAGACTAAGTCAGATGTTTAAGAATTAGCTTTTGTAAAGAAAGATGCTTTATCGCTGCCTTCTATGTCTAAGAGTCATGATGGCACAGTGGTTAGAAGGCATAATTGCAGGCTAACTCTGCCAACTGCCAGGGATTCGATCCTGACCGGCTCAAGGTTGACTCAACCTTCCATCCTTCTGAGGTGGGTAAAATGGGGACCCAGATTGTTGGGGCAATATGCTGACTTTGAAATCACTTAAGAGAGAGCTGTACAGCAATGTGAAATGGTATATAAATCTAAGCTAGATAACTCTAACATCCTCATGTCTTAGATTTAGATTTAGATTTATTGAATTTATATACCTTGTTATCTTGTTATACTCTTGATTCTTTCCCACAGGGAATGTAATCTATATAAATAAAAAGTTAACTATGAGTTTGTTCAAAACCGTTAATCTCAGAAACTACTGGACCAATCGCCACCAAATTTTCACACGACGTTCCTTTCAAGTGCAGCACCAATGATACGTACAGATTGTGTGGATGGCACAACACTGCCAGGTGCATGCCATACAAATGTAAAACTGCAGCTCTTCTGTGTGTTTCCTTCACTCGCCCCCCTCCCCTTCGTGGCCCCTCCCACCTGGCCGCTTTTCAGCTCATGTCACTTGCACAAGCGGTGGAGTGGTCTGCGTCATATCCGTGACGGTCGCCTCCTCAGCAGCCTCTCCTTCGCTGCCACCGCCGCCGCTCCCTCCTCTGCCAACACCTCCCCCAAGGCCGCTGCCGAATCAGCAGCCTCTCTTCCACTGCCACTGCCGCCCACGCCACCAACTGCCCCCCCACAAGGCTGCTGCCAAGTCAGCAGCGTCTCCTCTGCCACCGCCGCCCCCTCTGCCAACTCCCCCCCACAAGGCTGCTGCCGAGTCAGCGGCATCTTCGCCACTGCCAACTCCCCCCCACAAAGCCGCTGCCGAGTCTGTGGCCTCTCCTCCACCGCTGCCGCCTGCGCCACCAACTCCCCCCCACAAGGCCGCTGGCAAGTCAGTGGCCTCTCCTCCACCGCCGAAAACTCCAATGCCAACACAAGCAACCGAGGCCAGTAGGTAGAGGGATAGAGGGGGGGGGGGAAATGCGGTAGGTAGGTAGGTAGAGGGATAGAGGGAGAAATGCAGTATGTAGGTAAGTAGGTAGATAGGTAGGTAGAGGGATAGAGAGAGGGAGGGAGAAATCAGTAGGTAGGTAGGTAGAGGGAGAAATATAGTAGGTAGGTAGGTAGGTAGAGGGATAGAGAGAGAGAGAGAGGGGGAAAATACGGTAGGTAGGTAGAGGGATAGAGGGAAAAATACAGTAGGTAGGTAGAGGGATAGAGAGAGGGGTGGAAGAAATACAGTAGGTAGGTAGAGTAAGAGAGGGAGGGGAAACCAAGGCAGAGAAGGAAGGGGTTCGCTGAGAGGGTCTATGAGGGGAAACATTTTCATTTAACCAAACTTGGCCACAGCAATGCGTGACGGGTACAGCTAGTATTTGAATAAAGAAATTGACTAGGCAAAAAAATAAAATCATAGGAAAATTCTACTGGTAATAATCTATGTTGTTACTCAGACAGCTTACTTTTTAGTATTTAGCTGATTTATTTATTAATATTTAGTCCTCTATTTCACACAAGACCATTTTCAGGACTTTTAGCTAAATACTGAATGGTATATTGTTGACCACCATGCTTTCTTTTCTGATTGTTGAAACTTTATATGTACTTTGAACCTTATGTTTTATTCTGCTGAAATTCTCCCATTAACAAGAACATAACCAAGACTTTGCTTGAGGCCACACTCCTTCTAAATGGTGTTTTACATTTTGAGTTTGATGGAAGGCGGGCTGGGCACTTAGTCTTGTTATAATTAGGTTTTCTAAATCTCATTTCCTTTTTAGGGGAGAGAAAACATATTGTTGTGAGTAAGGTCCGGACGTGGTAACGAGTCCCTGGCAGGTTAGTTTGTGCTAGGAAACACATCATTTTAAAGGAAACGTTTACCTTCTCTTCTCATCATGGATTTTATTGCAATTACAGCAATGAGACAGAAACTATTGCCAAAGGTAACACAAGCACACTCACACAGACACACACAGACACTTTTAATGAGTTAGTTAATACAAACCTCCTGGAGAGGAGGAATAAATTCATTTGCCGAACATTTCTGAACCATACCTAATGGGTTATTGAAGGGCAAATGGATATGTTTGTTCCAATTATATTTCACTGCACACTCACAGATTGGTAAAGCCAAGTTAAAATAGCCACGATTTCTGACCAAGATATTGTCAGTTGCTGCTAATCTGAAACAGATGGTACAGGACATGCCACTTCCTAGATTACTTACCTATACAGGAAGCCTAGGAGTTTGTTACTATATAAAACCCCTTTACTCTCACAGCCTTAATGTTTGTGGGCATTTCCTTTCAACTCACCCAACCACAATGATTCATTTTCAAGGAAGGCGACTCATTGAAATCAACGAATATTTAATTTTATTTAAAGGCTGCTAGTAAAGTCCAGCCAAATAAAACCAGTCATTCCCAAAAGGGTTTAATTACATAAAAAAGGGGGAAGCTGTCAGAGGATCAAATCCCCAAGAGCACATTCTCTGATCATCGCAAGATCAATGTTTTCTGTGCTTCTTTCCAGACAGGAGTCTGGCAATGGTCCATTTAGCTGCAAAAGAGTCCCAGCATGTGAAGTTTCAAAATTATAATCCTTACAAAAATGATATCATATTGTCCAAAGGAATGAGGTATGGAATGTAAGATGGAAAGCCTCCTACTCTTTCACCTGTAAAAATGACATGGAACAAACCTGTTTGCCTCCAATATGTTCTCAATATTTCTTGTCCATCACAGGTTATCCATGCAGACTTTGCTGCCCAGAATCTCTATTCTGTAGTTGACTAAGCTGATACATACAATTAGATATAGGTAAAGGTAAAGGTTCCCCTCGTGCTAGTAATATGTGCTAGTCATTCCTGCCTCTAGGGGGAGTGGCTCATCTCCGTTTCAAAGCCAAAGACGTCTCCGTGGTCATGTAGTCGGCAAACACCAAAAGGTGCATGGCACACTGTTACCTTCCCACCAAAGGTGGTTTCTATTTTTCTACTCGCATTTTTACATACTTTCAAACTGCTAGGTTGACAGAAGCTGGGACAAGTAATGGGAGCTCTCTCCATTATGCGGCACTAGGGATTCGAACTGCCAAACTGCCGACCTTTCTGATCAATGAGCTCAGCATCTTAGCCACTGAGCCACCACATCCCCTACAATTAGATATATTATTCACTAAAATGTTGGGGATTTCTATCTGGCTAAAGAACCTATTTGCAAAGAATTCTTTGAAGAATTCTTCAGAAAGCACTGAGATGAATAGCAGAATAACAGAGTTGGAAGAGATCTTCTAATCTAACTCCCTGCTCAAGCAGGAGACCCTTTACCATTCTGGACAAAGGTTTAAGATTTTAAAACAGAATGGGACAACAAGCACTGTTAAGGAAACATGGAATAAATCTAAAAACTGTGTTTGGAGATATTTGTTTCCTTTTGTAAACATGTTCTGAGTTGCACTTCTGATTAATTTCCTGTCAATGATGGAAGACTGACTCAGAAGAGATTTTTAATCAGCAGAATTGAGAAAGAGATGCTTTTTGACAATGCCATTCCACTTTTTCCTAAAACCTAGCCGTTACTCCCTCTTAAGGGACAGGGAGCCTTGGCAGCAATATAATAATAAGTAATAAGCACAGAGAACTGTTGGAGAATAACCTTCCAATATAGCAGATAGATAGATAGATAGATAGGTAGGTAGGTAGGTAGGTAGGTAGGTAGATAGATAGATAGATAGATAGATAGATAGATAGATAGATAGATAGATAGATAGATAGATAGATAGATAGATAGATAGATAGATAGATAGATAGACGGACAATGATAAATAGATAGCAGTGGTGGGTTGCAGGCGGTACGCCCCGGTATGGGTGTACTGGTGCCTGCTCAGACCACCAGGTACTGTTCCAGTACAGTGCTCTAGAGGGCCCACCTGCGCTCATTACCTATATTTGAGCTCTTTGGCGCTTCCGCGCAAAGAGCATACGGTGCCTGTGAGACAGTCTGCCAAGCAGTTGGAGTGTCACGGAGGCGTCGCAAAGGTAAGGATGCACGCGCGTGGGCGCATCTGTGCATGTGGGGGATACCGGGTCCAGTTGTACCATACCGGTTGCAAAGGGATCTGGAACCCACCACTGATAGATAGCTAGATAGCTAGATGATAGATAGCTAGATAGCTAGACAGACAGACAGACAGACAGATACATAGCATATCCCAGGCTGCAACAACGGTACAAGTTCCATAAACTGCAGATCATTTCATACAGTATATTATAAACAACAAGAGGCTTTGGTAATTAATGGTATAAACAAGTTGAATAAATAAACAAACAAACAATTTTTTTCACCTATCCATTTTTGTTTGTTGAGGGGTAAAGGCATTTTTACTTTGGCTTATGCAATATTGTTAGAAACCCAAGAGCCAAACTTGCCATTACCGTTCAAACCTTTAAAAATATTTTCCCCAAATTATTACTGAATACATTGTTTTTTAAAAAAATGATAGCTGCCTCTATGAGGACTGACCAATTAAAAAAACACATGATAGATAAGATAAGAGGCAGGAAGTCTCATGTACTGGTCCTACTCACCAATACAACCCATGTTAAGCATGTCCACCGATGTCGTCACCATAGTTTCATGAATTGGTTTCTGATGATTCAGTGCAAAATGGACCAAGAAGCTTTTGACTCTTTCTGGTAAAAGGGTGAACAAATATATAGGCATGTACAGAATATAACGGAACCAGCAGAGCAGGGGAGTCATGAGCTTGCCTTGTGGGGATTGTGCCATGCGTTCTATTGTAGGGAAGAGCAGGATGCTGCGGAGAATCTAAAAAGGCAGAAAAAGGAAGAAAAAATAAAGACTTGAACAAGGCATGGGAGAGAGAACTTTACGTGTAATACACAATATGGACTACTGGAGTAATTCTCCCTTTTCTACCCAGCATAATTCCTCTAAAATGAGCTGATGTGTACAATATGAATCCTATGAACTCGATCAGTGCTGGGTTCTGGATCCTGTTCCAACCGGTATGGCTGGAACAGGCCTGGCGACATCCACATGGACGCGTGCAGCGCGTGCACACAGGCGCACAGTGCATACATGCATCCTACCATCCAGCGCCGCCTCCGTGAGCCTCTGCGACGCTCCAGCTGCTCAACGGAGCGTTGCACAGATGCTGTGCGGGTGTACGGAAGTGCCGAAGACTTTAAAGACTGGTAAGGAGCACGGGTGGGTGGGTGGGCCCTCCGGAGCACTGTACCGGAACAGTACTCAGTGCTTCGGGCAGGCTCTGGTACACCCGTACTGAGACCTGCAACCCACATTCAACTTGATCCTTAGAACTGTATCCTTAATTGGGAGAAAACGCTACTGAATTCAGTAGGATTTTTATCTTAGTAGAAGTAGACAAAGCTAATCAATCTCTGGCCCATCACTGGTCAATAACAGAAAATCAAATTTTGAGTATGCTCCACTCTTGAGATTCAATGGATCAAAAAATTATTTGGGGGAGGGGGGGAATCCATTCTTTTAAAAAGAATTAACTATCCTAGCCTTCAGAAAAAAATGAAGTGTGTACAAATCATTTTTATTCTCTTATTAAAATGCAGTACAATCCTATATATATACATGTAAATGTAAATTCTAGTATTTTTTAAAAAAAAAACTTTACTGCAAAAATCTGTTTATGCTATGCCTTCTTTTGCATCTGTAGAGATCATGGAGCAGTCATTCTGATATGCACAAGTGTATTTATATGCCTGCAGAAATAAGGACATGTCTATTCTGTTGAACAATTTCTTTCCTGTCTCTGACCTAATAACTCGGATCTCAAATTCTGGTCCTTTAATTGCTCATTTACAGAAGAAGCCTAAAAAATGTTTTCTTTTTTTTAAAGTAGTATTTTCAATATTTCATTAGTAAACCCATAAGCTTTCCATTAAGGACTTATATGTCAACATGGGAACGTATGGGAATCGCTGCTAGGATACCTGCCAATTCCACTGATAGGCGAAAACTAGGACCACTTCCCTTATTGTTCTACTTTCTGAGAGGGCCAAGGATGTGGGAGGATACCTCATCTGACATAATTAAGAGCCAAATTACATAGGTTTCTCTAAGGATGATTGTGTACAAGATGCTCAACTGATGGCTTGGGTTAGATTTTATGCTTCATAGGTCCACACATTATTTCATGAAAATTAACCAGCGTTTCCACTATTCTAATTATAGACCGGTTTAATCTATCTCTTATATATGCTTTTCTTGGGATTAAGCCCAAAATTATGGCTGGTATCTAAGGACATGTACCTATGTTCAAATTGTTGTGAAAAGGCAGAAATCAAAATAGGACTGTGGTCTCCAAACATGTCTGCTAAGTATCAGATTGGGAAAGGATGGTCTAGATCAGGGCTGTCAAACTCCCAGCCTGCAGGCTGGATGCATCACACGCTGGCCACACCCATGCCAGTTTAGCGAAGGGGGAAGAAATCCTAATACATAATGTGAAACTGCCGTGATGAGATGAGTTTGACACCCCTGGTCTAGACCATAAATATTGTTATTCATGAGGGAAATGATGGTTACAAAATCATGACCTTATTACCCAGTCAGTGGTTCCTTAGGAAAAATGTGATTTATGCCAGAGAATTAACTATTATAATCTAGTTTTCTTCCCCATTCTCCAAGGTGATTTTTCTCCTAGTAGATCAGCAATAGGAGACTTTAAATCATAAAGTTTAAGTCAAATGTGAAGAAATCTGCTCCATGTTTTCTTGGCTTCAACACATATAATATTTTATGGTGTGCATATATCTTTCATCTCAAGAATTTTAAGGCAACTTATGGGACTGATGATGTAAATTTTTTTAAAAAATAATTCAGACCTTAATGATAGAGGAGTAAATTAAACATATTGGAAAAAGCTGGTAAGATTCATATGTACTTAATGTCAAACCCCTTAATACTGGTTTAAACCTGGAACTCGAGCCCTTGAGACCTAAAGCTACATGAAATATTGTGGTAATAGTGTTTATATTCATATTAAAGATATTACTTTTATCAATGTGGAAATCCATGTCCCTTTGTGAACCAAACTTAATCTTAGGGCATTTTTTTTTTTAGAAATCGTTATAATTTTAAGACATTGCACAGTAAATCATTCTTATCTTGCCTGTCCTCTTAAGGGGAAAGCTGATAGGTAATACCAAAGATAAGTATGTTGAATTATATCTCCAAATTCTAGAATTTAAAAAAAGCTATAGAACAGTGGTTGAGGATTTTCTTTTGAGAATCCAGACAACATAGAAATCTACCTTGCCTAAATTTCTTTCTTTGTTTTCCTCATTTTTGAACTGCCCAACTTCCTCAGAGGTTTCAGTTCCCTGAAATATTTGCAATAAAGGACTGATCCAACTTAGTCCAACCCTGTCTCTGATGCTACATTAGTTTGAGATTCCTATCTGAATATCTGTTAGTGACAAAAGTTATACTCATTTGGCGTATCATTCAACAGGGAATATGTCAATTTGTACATAATTGGAATCCATCTGAAAACACAATAACAATATTGTTATTGTGCAAATGAGCTGCTTTGAAGACAATCATTCAGGTGATATATGACCCTGACATGTATAATAATAAAACTTTTTTTTTTTCCAGAAATCTAAGATTAGGGTCAAAATGGCCTCAGGAGTTTCCAATGATTTAATCAGGAGGAATTTCTGACAGGAATTCAGAATGATCTTCCAAAATTCCTGTTCTTTTGAATATTTCTTGAATATTTCCACCAAAGTCAAATGTATAGAACAAAGTGAGCATTTATCTTCCAACAAACTGGACTGGAGGTTGAATGTTTTAAACTGAGAAATGTATCACTTACTGGGAACAGTTTATTGAACTTCCTTTATGTTATCATTAATTGACAATCAAACAGTTAAACTGCAGGATGCACGCATTATTAAATTTAGTATGCTAATAGCTGCCATTGCCTTAAAATTCAGCAAACAAAAGTAAACATTCCCTGAAGATGAATGCCATTTCTGAATTTCCATGCAAGTTTGTTTTAGGCTTTGTGCTCCAACATCTAACTAAACTTGGCTGATCTCAAAAACTAAACAGAGTTGAATCTCATTAATATTTCAATGGAAACCATCAGGAAGTACCATTGTTGTAGGTTAACTAGACTAGAAATTTGAAAAAGGATCCCGAAAGAAAGTAATCTATTTCCTAGTGTTGTCAAGACTACTGCCAGGAAGGATCCTAAAGTCACTGGGAGCCATATTTGACTTGAATCAAACTTTGACTGTTCAAGACATAGATTTCAACCACCACTTTAGAAAAAATGGCCCTATTCAAGCACCCTATTTTGACCCTGTTCAATGACCCAATTTTGAGAGGGGGAAGTATTCATGTAACATATATTAAAGAATATTGAGAGTTTGATCCTTTGGCTTCTTAAATTAATATTTTTATGTCACATCAATCATGCTATTAAGGTTTCAAGGACATTTTAAAATTATTTCCCAGGCTTCATTCTTGAGGTTGGCAGGGGGCTTTGAGATAGATACACGACTCCAGTAGTTCAGTTTTCAGGCATCAGCTCTTGTGGGTGGGTGGGTGGGTGGGTAGGTGGGTGGGTGGGTGGGAGTAAAATGTCTATAAGCCATGCCATGTCATAGTTGAGGCAAGAAATGTTTTTGAAAGAATTTCTTCTATTAGCATAAAGAAAGAGAATTACATCTGGAGAGCTCTGTAAACCATCCAACATACACTGTGTTGGTTCTAGGTGAAGGAAATGCATTATATGTATTATATGGCAGTTTCACGTCATTATATTCTTTGAGATTCTGTTCTGTGAGACACCATAATATATAGATGGCAGGACTGGCATGGCATTGGTATGTTTATTGGTGAACAAATAAATCCAGATTCACAGAAAACACAGGGAAAGTCTTGTGTAGACTTATCATTATATTTTAGTTCAGTGTTTTTCACATATATTTACTATTGGCTTGCTTTGTCCAAATATTTGCACTGGATTTTAGAAGCATGTATGTAAAACCAACTCTAAATAACAGCTCAACAACAAAACAAAAGACACATGAAGAAAAACATCAGGTAACAAAGATTTCTTTCAATGCCAGTTACTTATAAGTAAGACTAGAAACGGCTTGAAAAAAGAAAATGGAGAGGTATTTTTAAACTTGTGAGCAAGCTATTTGTGCTTTAGCGTATTGAAAACCATAAAATTGAAAATGAAGATTTTATATCTTATTTGGATATAAATAATAATTTTAAAGTAAAGTATTTTTATAAATTAAGGTATACATTTTAATACATATTATTTATTTATAACTATAACTATAACTGGCACTCTGCAAACATACATAAATCTGGATTACCACTGAAATTTTTCACTGCATTTTAAGGATGCTTCAAATATGCCCAAAGTGAAATTGTTCATTACTGCATTCTATCATATTTATGTTTGGGTGTTTGCTGGAATCTCCAGCATAATCATTAAGGTAAAGCTAAAGGTTCCCCTTGCACCTACATGCTAGTTGTTCCCGACTCTAGGGGGTGGTGCTGATCTTCGTTTCAAAGCCAAAGAGCCAGCACTGTCCAAAGACATCTCCATGGTCATGTGGCCAGCATGACTAAATGCCGAAGGTGCATGGAATGCTGTTACCTTCCCACCAAAGGTGGTTCCTATTTTTTCTACTTGCATTTTTACATGCTTTCGAACAGCTAGGTTGGCAGAAGCTGGGACAAGGAAAGGAAGCTCACTCTGTTACGTGGTGCTAGGGATTTGAACCACCGAACTGCTGAACTTTCTGATCGACAAACTTAGCGCCTTAGCTGCTGAGCCACCACATCCCTTTTTAGCATTGACATTATACTGAAAATTCACTATCAAACACATCATTTCACTTCTAGAGATGTTAATCGTTAAAACTTTCTAGATGATCTTGGTATCAAATTTTTATTTTTTTATCTATTATAAAATATATTAAGAGTTTGGCTACATACATGAATCAGGACTTTCTATGTGTCTATGGAGGTTTTCAATCATCCAGGTCGTGGTTGTCCCAATGTACTTTTTCAAAAAGGCAACTGGAATTTCTGGGTTTTTTCCCTTAGAAAACATTTTGTTTCTCTTCCAAGTTTGATGAAAAGTAAAACATCTTCAAATGGGAGGTGGGGGGGGGGGGGACCCCAAGAAAGTCCAAACTATCCAACCAAATTACATTTGATGGTATGTTGAAGAAGTGAACTGGCCATTTGCAATATTTGCCTGCCTGCCTACCATAATTTTATATACTATGGTATCACACTGACATCTTGCTTGGTTTGACAGCAGATTTTTATCAGTTACATTCTCTCTTAGGAAATGGATAGAACCCCTATATCAGGGGTCTCCAACCTTTGCAACTTTAAGTCTGAAGGACTTCAGCTCCCAGACTTCTCCAGCCAGCAAAGCTGGCTGGAGAATTCTGGGAGCTGAAGTCCTTCAGACTTAAAATTGCAAAGGTTGGAGACCCCTGCCCTATATTACAATATTTCCATGTCAGAAGCACCAAAATGTTTCCACAGGGAAAGGATTTGCTGCTGTCATTACTGTTGCCCGGGGGACACCAAGGTTGGGGGCTCCTTTTGTGCCCCCATTAAGTTGTACACTAACGCTATATCCATTTGGCTACTCATGGTCACCCACTTTCAAACTGCTGGGTCACTCTGCCATGCGGCAGCAGTGGCTTTTGAATGCAAACCTGTCAATCGTCAGCCCAGCGTTCTAACGTTGTGACCCACTGCATTCCAGAACCTCCATAATTACAACTGTTGGTTTAAAGATAGATGTCCGGAAATACAGAACTGGAAAAACCACTCCATACATTGTCACTAACTGCAGGCAATTTAGAGAGCTTAGTGTGCTGGCTCACTCAATGGTGGTAACAGACTCGCTAGTGGTTGAGGGTAACTTCCATGCCTGAGGAAGAAATTATCTTGGAACTTGTTTGCTTTTTTGAAGAATAACTTGCTTTGAATTATTTGGGGATGTATGCAAAAGAGTTAATGTAATCACCCTCAACTAAAAAGAATGCATGACTTGGATTCCATGCTCATTATGTAACTTGAAGTTTCCAATAAACTTCAGGCCCTGATCAGATCAGCCAGCAAAAACAGGAAGCAATCCATTATTTTGATAACTGATCCACTGTGATGACCCCTAGAAAGAAAAGCTTCCTCCAACTCCAATTCTTATAGCTGCAGAGCACTGATCCATATTAAAAAAAAGTGTGCATGTAAAATTAAGGTAATTTAGAGTCAGATAGCTTCGAGGAAGCAAAACAAGTGAGTTTTATAAGCAATCACAATAGTTCACTATGGACTGCCAACTTTTGATGAAGAAATCTATGGAAGTCAAAACTGTGACAAACGTAGCAGCGATTGTTCACATGCTGCACTCAATCTTTATGCATTACAAGCTTGGAAAGTAGAGAAACTTTTATCAGGCAAGTAAAATCCACTGTTATTTTAAAGGATAATGATGCATCTAATCATAATGTACAATTTGCATTAATGAATTGTATTAATTACTTGTTTATTTAAAGCCAGAGCGGGAAAAGTTCTGAGTTGAGGGCCATAGTACCGTATGGAAGGCCTTTTGAAGATGGAGTCAAAGCCAAGAGAAGGTTGAAAACCAATTTTCTTTTTAAAGTTTTTTCTTTCTCTCCACTGAGGCTCTGCAAACCATACAGTAGCAGCTAATAGCCACATGGTTTAAAGCTTCAGGAGTATATAGAACATATAATAATAGGGTTGAAAGGGACTTTGGAGGTCTTCTAGGCCAACCCTCTGCTGAAGCAGGAGCCCTTATTCCAGACAAACGGCTGTCCAGTTTCTTCCTGAAAACCTCCAGTGATGGAGCACCCACAAGTTCTGCAGACCAAGTATTCCTCTGATTAATTTTTTTCATTGTCATGAAATTTCTCTTTGCTTTTAAGTTGGATCTTTCTTTAATTATCTTCCACCTGTTACTTATTGTCCTGTCTTCAGGTGCTTTAGAGAGTAGGTCTACCCCTCCTCTTCTCTGTGACAGCCCCTCAAGTACTGGAAGACTGCTATAATATCACCCTTAGTCCTTGAGCATATCACCCCTAGTGCTTGAATAAAAGGCTGGAGTAGAAGACTCCAGTCTTCTAGTCCAGCCAAAGTCCCTTCCAACCCTATTATTCTACCTTCCATCGATACCTGCAGATTTTAAACCATATATGCAAACTGCATTTTATTTCTTAAGATAGCAGTGAGATGAACTGCCTAGTGACATTCAACAAAATGGGCCACCTGTCAGTCAGGAGATTCAGTTGATTGGAGCCGCCCACAGTTCGACAGAAAATGGGTGGCTCTAAAAATATTATAAACAAACAAACAAACAAAACAAATTTAGAAATGGTCTACTCAGATCCAAGCCAACCTACAAATAATTCTATCTGTTGTATTGGGATTCTAGTGTAAAACTGTAACAAGCAATTTAGTTCCGTTTTAGTCTTGCACAGAAGCAACATACCCAGCATATTTTCCAGAAGAACACAATGAAATTTACAGGAATACTAGAGCTTTATGAGAAGACTTTTCTGAAGAGAGAAAGCCTTCTAAAATCCACAGAAATTGTTCAGCTTTAGTATTTTATCTTCCGATCTTAAATGCCTGCAGCTTTGTTTATCTAATGTGATGACATCTGTAGCAATAAATTCCAGCATATCTTTGTCAAATTCTAGGCAGATAGGAAAGGAAATGTTCAAAGGGAACAACATTTACAGTATAACTATTTACAGCATAAGAATAAAGATAGCCCTTCCTGAATATAGTGAAACAGAATTTCACAGGGCAATATTAAAGTAAATGGATTAACTTGATAACCTTTTTCACAACATCCATTTAAATTGCTTAAACCAATTCAAAATTTGGAGAAACAATACATAGCAAAATTATTGTTCACAAACTGTTAAGCAAGGCTAGCTAGTGCAACTTTGAAAACATTGTGAGCCACTCAGAATGAGGCATTGGTGACATTAAGACATAGAACTTTGCAGAATTGGTAAATAATCATTCCACTCCAATTGCCCAAATCTTTTCAGCCCTCGAGATCCTAGAAATGGATGCCCTAATTGCTAGGATCACTCTAATTTGAAAACAGACCTATCAGTCACGGAAACACAATATCCCCCCACCCCCCATGTAATTTAAGCAATGGCAGCTTTTTGTTAAAAAAAAAAAAGAGGTCTGCATCATTTCTTATAATGGAAACAAAACATGTTTCAAAATAATTGTTCTTAGTGTTCTAAGATTGAAATTTTGTTTTGCTTTGGCTTGAAATGATGTCCAATTTATATTCAAAACAAAATTCAGCTACTTTCAGTGGCACTTTTGGGAATGTTGTGATAGTACTAATTGGGCATTTATATTGTGGCTTTTGATTGGGCTAGTTTATAACAACCTACCTAATATAGCAGTAGATGGGATTATGATGTCCCTACTTCTATTAGCCTGGAGAGGGTAAAAAGTAGAACGCTGAGGTAAAATATTAATTACATAGTTAAACTCATGGTTTAGAACTGAAGAGAGCCATTGCTCTGCGACTAGAGCAGGGGTGGGCAAACTGCAACTTTAAGTCTGAAGGACTTCAGCTCCCAGAATTCTCCAGCCAGCAAAGCTGGACTAGAGACAGGTCTGGATTGCTACAACTAATCAAACAACCACCAATTCTTCTGAGTTGCAAATATAAAGACTATTATTAGGACCATTTGGATTTCTCTGCTGAGTTTTAGTGTGCATGTGAATTTTTTTTTAACCATCTTGATATTGAGTATCGCAATGCAATTGCAAAGCTTTTCTGGTGTATTAGTATAGTATTAATATTAGTATACTTTTGCTGCTATTGTAGTCATGTTAATGATATTATTTGTGTAATTTAGAGGGCTAGAGAAATCCAGGAAAGAACTTAGCAGATGAGATGGTAGTCTATACTAACTGCTACCTGAGCAATAGAAATAACAAGTTACAAGTATTATTATTTTACTTACAAAACCATAATCCCCACAGAAGATTACTAACTCTTATGGCCTGGAGTGAAAAAAAATACGGAAAAGTGTTGTCCCATGTTCCCCTTATTTTCCAAAGCTGGAACATTCAAAATATTTTGAGTTAATTCAGATAGAACAAAGTTGAACAATTTCAAATTGTATTCTCTTGAAATAGAGCCAACGCAGTATTTTCCAGCAGAAATTTTCAGTAAAATTATTCTATTTCAAGCTTGAAGTAAAACATGTTTCCTGCTTTGTTCATACTGTTAATCTTTTGCATAATCTCTTGATATTAGAGTGAGGTCCTTTGGAATTACCATAATAACCACTTGCTTCCCATCCTGCCTTCAAGTATTCTCTGATCTAAAATCCAGATCTGTATCAGGACAAGATTACCACAGGCCAAAATAAGATTAAAATCATAGCAAGTCTACACCTATGCTAATTGCGATCCAATTACCTAATCCAAACAGTCAACAATTTCACAAAGAACCTCAGTCAAACTAAAATGCCCCACAGTCATTACCACATAGCTCACACTCCCCAGATTCACAAAACAGTAGGAATACAACTGATAAAGATTATTCAGATACAAGCAGGTGTGGGAAATGACAATTCACTTGAGGGTTACCGACCAGCTCACGGCAATAAACCATTTGCCTAACTCCAGGATACCTTATCTATACATACTTTGCACCAAGTAATTATTTTCTCCATGAAAAAGAAGAAACAATATTTTATGTATTTCTCAGTGGATTTGTCCCACCTGAAGATATAATACAAATTAGATTTTGACTAAATGCATTCCTGCAGAACCAGCAGTTTTTGTACAGAGCAGAGAGTATTTGAATTAGACTGAATATAGGTTCAGTTCTTTTTTAATTGTTCTTTTAAAATGTATCTTCACTTGATTATTTGAAAGGAAGTAATGTGATTGATTTTTACATTATTCAGATCTTTGTTTAAAAAATGTCCTTCCACATCCAGGTTCCAATAGTTTAATATAGCAGTATACAAATTGTTTGGGATTTTTTTTTTAACAACAGAGCTCAGGTATAATTTCTTTCTAAACATGCATGGAGCCAAGAGCTTTGTTCATATCACAGTTCCCATAATATATACTGTACTTGCTCGAGTATGCATCAAGACATTTACTTATATACATACATCATGAGCAAATCTGTTATATTTTTTTTATTCAATTTGACAGAAAGCATGCACCTATTCTCACTGGGGCCCATATATTATAATTCCTTCTACTAGGTGGCTTCATTTTGATATGTGATGGGAGAAACTAAAAGAATGATCTTATATACCTTAACTACACTTTTTTCAGTCCAGTTGTGTTGAAAAGTTGTATTTTCATCTGGGTTCATGCATTAGGCCTTCAAGACATGTTTATAAACAGCAAGTCATCCAAACATTACTTTGCCAATGAGTGATCCAAAAGTTAATATCTTCAAAACATATTCATCCAGTTGAAGAAATGTTGTTTGTTTTTCAAAAGCAATCGTGAAGTTTTCCATTAAAATGCAAAACACTTACTACTGTGAAGACAATCCAGGCCACTTTAAAAAAATGCAATTCTTAGCCATTCTCAAATCATCTACCCAATTGTTCATCCTAAGTCTAGAAGGTGCAGCATTTAACTGTCTTTAAATTCTAAACCTTGCATAAAATACAACTTTAGATTAGCTCTTCTGGGATACCTTTAGGACACTATGATTCAGAAGAGCTTTGATCATTCCTTTGCTAATTTGTTTGCTAAAAGAAAAATATATTTAGCAGAAAAGCGATTCTCTAATACAACAGAAACAAAAATCTTTCCAATTCAGTATTAGTTTAAAAATTATTATGATTTATTTTATACAAAAATTAACCCGTTTGTTTGGGCTTCCAGGGAAGAAATAGCAAACTAAAAACAGCTCTGCTAAAAGCAAGAAAATGCTTTTCAAGAGAACATATGTTACTACAAGTCATAGTTACTTATAAGGTGTAGTTACAAGTTGTATTACTATGAAGCGAGAAATCTTTTATATATTCTTTTTCTTTATTGTAATTTTTCTTTCTTTTCTATTTTTTTGGCCTTTCCATTAAAAAAAAAATTGTTTAGTTTGTATTAGAGTTTTATTGTTGAACATATCAATTTTAATAAAAGCACTGTAAGCAACCCACTTATTTAAAATGTATTCTTATTAATACATTTTCTACCTAACCTGAAGATATGCTGTATCTTCAATCTTGACATTTTATTCATTACCTTCTTTTACTAGTAAGTTATCTGTGTTATGCAAACGATACACATGCACATTAGTGGAACAGAGGTAGGTAGTAAGGTAGCAGTGAGTACTGCCCGAATAAAACAGGGGGATACCTTTTTCCAGATATCCCCATTTCTTCTTCTTATACTCATTTTATTTCTCCTTATGTTCTCTAGGCAGCCACCTTCTACGAATCAAGGTACAAGGCCGACTTGCTCCACATGCCCACCCCTTTTAAAAGAGAGATAAAACATTGTATAACTGGGAAAGAGACAGAAAACAGGCATCTTGCCCAGAAGGCTAAAAATACTGCTGCATCAGTGAATAAACATCATGCTATCAACCTGCACCCAAAGGTACCCTTTTTCCATTGACAAAGAATCATCTGTCAAGGGAAGGAAATTCTTCTCTACTCTTGAAACATCCTCAAATCTCTTCTGGAGGATTGGAGATTCTCTAAAAGAAAACTGGGGGCATGCATGGAATGATGCTGGTGGAATAGAGGGGGAAATCCCATTGCTTAAGTAAAAGCAGTCACTGGTGATGAATGTACATCCAATTTATAGCACATATCCAAAGACCTGATGTACCGCTGCATTATTAAATTATCTTGCGCTGTTTTACGGGCAGATGTGCTAGTGGAATCTCTTAAAATGGGAACATCAACTGCTTTTGAACGCTATCTGAAGCCTTTAATGTTAAAAGTCATTCTACTAAATACTTTCAAGAGCATAGATCAGTTCATGCATAACTGAGATATATTCCAGGCAGGCAAAGCAACTCTGTTTATTTAAAGCATTTCTGAGTAGCCTTTGGAACTAGAAAAGGCCCACGGGTAAATTACATCTTTAAAACTTAAAAGCATACTTAGCAAAATTAAGATCAGGAAAAACCCAGTCCTTTAAAAACCAGAGCTCAGAAGAAATATATTGAAAAATTACTTAAAAGCCTTGTGAAGCAAATAAGTTTTTACAGTCTGCCTTAAACTAAACAAAGAAGCCCACTGTCATCAGATGAAGATCCAGGGCATCGCAGAATGAAGAAACATTCTCTCAAGTTAAGACCATGAACTTTCTGAAGGAATACACCCTTTTCATAACTAAGTAGAATCCGTAAACTTTCTGATGAATGTTCCTAAGTCTGCCTTTTCTCCTGCCCACACAATAAAATGAGCTTATGATCAAACTCTGTCAACTACTTTTGTGGAATTAAATACAAACTGCAGTACTGTTCAGTGGCATCAGCATGTTGAAGAGAAGTCATTCAGCACTCCAAATGGTTCCTCTCCAGTGCTTCAGGACAGTAACAAAACTACAACAGATAGATAAATGGAACCTTATGGGGCACTGAAGACAAAACAATGACACTGAACAGCAGTCTCCCAGCACCACCTTCTGGAGACAACATGCCATAAATGACAAGAGTCATTGCTAGCTAATGCATTCAGGTCATAAGAACATAAGAACAGCCTTGCTGGAACAGGCCACAGCCCATCCAGTCCAGCATTCTGTCTCACACAGTGGCTCACCATTTGCTTCAGGGTATTCCCAAGCAGATGTCTTCACCTGCTTATGATTCCCTGCAAATGGCATTGAGAGATATCCTGCCTATCTCTCCAACCCAGAGGGTGTCCTTAGGCATCCATAATGATAGCTATTGATACCCCTGTTCTCCATGAACTCATCTAATCCTTTCTTAAAGGTGTCGAGGCTGACAGCTGTCACCACTTCTTCTGGCAGGAAGTTCCATAGATCAGTGATCCTCTGGGTGAAAAAGTACTTCCTCTTATTTGTTTGAGGTCTAGTTATCAAAAGTTTCATGGAGTGCCCCCTAGTTTTAGTGTTGTGCGATAGGCAAAACAGTTTTTCCTTTTCTACTTTGTCCACACCGTGCATGATTTTATAAACTTCAATCAGGTCACCTCTCAGGCACCGTCGTTCTAGAGTGAAGAGGCCCAGCCGTTGCAGCCTCAGATGGTAAGGAAGGAGTTCCAGCCCCCTAATCATTCTGGTTGCCCTCCTCTGCACCTTTTCCATTTCCATAATATCCTTCTGAAGGTATGGTGACCAGAACTGTACACAATACTTCAGATGGGGCCTCACCATAGATTTATAAAGAGGCAGAATGACACTTGCTGACTTATTTTCTATAACCTTCCTAATGATCCCTAGCAATGAGTTTGCTTTTTTCACTGCTGCGGCACACTGGTTTGACACCTTCATTGAGCTGTCCACCAGGACACCAAGGTCCCTTTCCTGGTTAGTTGCAAGGAGTTCAGACCCCATCAGTTTATAGATGTAGTTGGGTTTTTTTGCCCTAACGTGCATCACTCTGTACTTACTAATGTTGAAGCTCATTTGCCACTGGGTTGCCCACTCCCCCAGTGTCAAGAGATCCCTCTGGAGCTCCTCACACACTCTCTCTGTTTTTACTACCCTGTATAATTTAGTGTCGTTGGCGAATTTGGCTACCTTGCTGTTTATTCCTACTTCTAGATCATTTATGAAAAGGTTGAAGAGCAGGGGTCCCAGTACTGAACCTTGGGGGACCCCTGAAAGATCCTTGGGTAGGAGAATCAAGAGTTCCACATGGCTTAACAAGCCGGTGTTACCCTGTCCCAGAACACATCACTCATCCAGATGAGCCTAGCCTTTTAGTCCCATATTCTACCCAGAAGCATCCCAAGGATGCTTTTCCAAAGCCATGTAAGAAGAACTGAGGAAGCTTCTTGGATGAGAAGCAAAATGTTTTCAAAGGAAAAAAAACCCAAGGAAGTACAGTTGCACCTTTGGGACAACCATGACCTGGATGATTGGGAAGAATCCTGACAGACATCTACCCAGAAGTCTTCTGTGCTGCACCACCAGCCATCTGGAATACCATCTCTCCAGGTGTTCGAACAGTTCCAAACGGGCTTTAAAGATCTTGTCTTTTCCCCAGGTTCCACAAGGATTTAACTATGAGGATTAGATGTTTGTTTCCCCATTATGATAATATTTTATCTTTTTCCTTTTGATTTAGTGTACTGTATTGTGGTTTTGTTTTTAATATGTGAGCCAGACAGAGTTCTGTTGAGTTGGGTGACCTATGATCTCCACATACCTACATACCAGGGGTGGGTTGCTGCCGGTTTTACTACCGGTTCACAAACTGTGTGCAACGCATGCGTGGAACAATTTACAGTGAACTGCACATGCACAGTTACTAAAAACCAAAATGGTGGCAGCCCAGCAGCGGCAAGGGAACCAGTTCAGGGGCGTGGCAGGCCTGGCTGGGTTGCTGCCAGTTCTGTGACCCAGGCCTGAATTCCACTACCCATTTGGGTGAACCGGGCCGAAGCAGGAGCAATCCACCTCACATACATACATACATACATACATACATACATACATACATACATACATACATACATACATAAAAATGCATGCAGGTATACATACATGCATAACCCAGATTAAAAGATCAATGTACTCCATGTACTTGATCCATGTTCAAGTATGTCTGGTATTATGAAGTCATGCCCTTTCAATCAGCATGGATAAAATGTGTGTATTTAAGACTGCCCTAACATTGCGTTAAGCCACAGGAAAATTCCTGCATTTAGTCACTTTAAAGAAGATAAAGTTCTACTTTCAAAAAGAATTATTCTGTTTCTTATCCAGAACATTTAACATTTTCATATCATTAAAATATGCTGAATGTACAACTGAATATTGAAAATCTTGGATGAAATATTTGTCTGACATAGTATAGGGTCTTCTCTTTGATCAAGGGGTTGGACTAAAAGATCTCCAAGTCCCTTCCAACTCTGTTATTCTGGTTTTTTTAAATTTTGTTTTTTTTTAAATAGTTCTTATTAAATATTTTTACCCTTAAAAACAGAAAAAAACGCAACAAAAAGGAAAAAAAGGAAAAACAAGACAAACATAACAATATACAGAATATATTATACATACATACATACATACATACATACATACATACATACATACATACATACATACATACATACATACATAAATTATATTGTATATAAGTTATACAGCCTTCTGTATAGGCATTCATATTTAGCCTTTTTAGTTCTCCATTCCCAATTGCTTTCCTATCAGTTTTAACTTCTGTAATAATGTAATAACAGTTGTACTAACAATTATAATGATATTAATGGTTCCTCTCACCAATGTATTTACATTGGGGTCGATACTTTAAGTTTGATAGTAATTAGTTGGTTACTAATTACCAACTCTGTTATTCTGTTAACTCCATTGGGAGTATCCTTGCTTCTCAAGCATATTGTGCTGAACATTATCAGTTTCATTTTTCTTGGCCATCAGAAAATGTACCCATGAATGACATTCACCAAATTGTGATGTACACGCAAGCATGCACGCACGCGCACACAAACACACCTCTGCCTGATTTCATCAAGATGTTTCTTTTCTCCTCCCAAAATGCTTTATCACTGCTTTAGTTGATATTCAGGAATACTGTTTTGTCTTTGGTCAATGTTTGAGATATGGTCTATATAACCTACAGATTTTCCTAAGAAAATGCTACACTAAATTCCTTTCCCCCCCTCTGCAATAAAATTTTACCTTTCAATGAATACAGTGCTTCAGTAAATGCCAAAGAAACTTCTGAAGATTCCAACTTAAGCACCTGTAAGAAGACTTTTAATGCTCTTTGCCATTGCTTAATGGAAAGGCAAACATACTTTCATTAACATGAAGGTAAATACAATGATCTTATAGATTTCCACACGTAGGAGGAGGGAATATTGTAGGATGTTTAAACTAATACACCCTGACCTAGCTTAGATGATTTCCATTTAAAATTAAATGTTGGAATTAAAGTTCTGGAATGCCCAACCCAGATCCGAGTGATAATTCTGGAAGGGAACAGATGATTATTATTATTAAATTTATTTGCTGCCTATCTCGCCATGGGGCTGCTCTAGGGAACGGCTGCTTCAGAACTTCAACAGAACTATTTAAAGACTGGGTATCAGTTCAGTTAATAAAACTGACTTGATGTAGACTGTCTTGTAACACCTACAAATGTTTACATGGCACATTATTTGCAAAGAAAATACCATAGGTAAATTTGGTTCATGTGATAAAAAATACTGAAAAAGTAAACTAAAATGGATTAAATTGGCAAAGTAGATAAAATGAGATGCTTTGCTTTTCAAATGTATACTTAAAACATTTAATAACGTTGTACAGGTCAGTATCCCTTATAGTAGCAGGATGAAAATATTATTCCATTCACTTAATTTCAAGTAGCAAATGCAACTGGCTGCTACTTTTATCCATTATATACAAATAAACAATCTTCAAGTGAAGAAACTACAGTCACTGCAGTATGAACAATTCAGCTACATCAAGGCAAATTTTTGTACTGTTTCTCTGAATTGGCTCATTGCCTTGTGCTCCTGCAAAAGTAATTTTCTTTTCTGAAGATTTCAGGATTTTTAGGTCAAATGAACTCTACCATTCAGAACAATAATGCAAACAGCTCAGATTTCTCCATCAATTTGGGAACTTGACAGATGACCATGATGAGCTAAAAGTACACACACAGTAACACACTGCCATACTTCCTATCACTCCTGAAGATTTCTGTATGTTTTTCAGTGAGACCAATGTGCTTTTTACAAGCATGAAGTTGATACAATGATGACTTTCGCTTGTTTGATATTACCATTACCTGAGGATACCAAACCAGAATTAACTTGATTGGAATGAAGGAACGGGAGGGTTAGGCAGTTCACAAGTGTCCAAATGAAGACCACTTAAATTGCTTCTCTGGAGTGTTAAAAGAAAAAAGAAAAGAAAGCAATGTAGAATATGTGATCTGTTTTAAAACCACCAACACCCTCCACAATCATTCGTTGCTATTCTACACAGCATACATAATTGAAATTCCCAGCCAATTTATGAGACAATGGCTGTTTTCAGTTTGTGGGTTGTCTAGTGGCAGAAACAGGAGGGAGCTACTGAGTCAAGCCATTGGTCTGTTTTGCTCAATAATGTAACAGAATTCCTAATCTGGACCCCCGCTGCCTTCAGCTAACAAAATCAATGACTGCGCTGACAAAAGAGAATTCTAATGGTGGTGCTGTTATGGATGAGGGGTGCCTAATGTATTTTATTAGAAAAAAAGAGTTCCATCTGATTTTGAGCCTTAAAAAACATTCATAAATGTGTAAGTGAGGCGTACATTTAGTCCATATTTAACACTGAGGCATATAGGTCTATGGAGATTCTCAGACATCCAGGTCATGGTTGTCTTAAAGGTGCTTTTTCAAAAGGCAACCTGGACTTTTTTTCCTTGAGAAAGACACTTCTTCAGTTCTGACTACCACCCCTCTGCCCCCAACTATCCAGTCAGAATTTAAGAAGCTTCTTGGATGAGAAGCAAAACGTCTTCCTCAATGAAAAACACATAGTCCAGTTGCCTTTTGAAAAGCTCTTTTTGAGACTGAGGCATATTGCATTCTGAAAGCTTTGCTCTGAATTCATGTTGATTTGTTCCATGGTCCAGAACCATTTGTATACCAGCACTGTTCGGACCATTACATGCTCCACAACTGGACTTGCATTTATGTATTAGATTTGATTACCCTCTTTTCTTTCAGGAATTCAAGGTAGCATAGGTCAGGGGTGTCCAAACTTGGGAACTTTAAGACTTGTGGACTTCAACTCCCAGAATTCCCCAGCCGGCTTTGCCAGCTGGGGAATTCTGGGAGTTGAAGTCCACAAGTCTTAAAGTTCCCAAGTTTGGACACCCCTGGCATAGGTAATAGTCCTTTCCTTCTGATGTCACCACAGCAAATCGGTGAGAGAAGTTGAGCTGAGATTGAATATTACAATACTACTGTTTAAATATGCACACAGAGAGAAAAAGGCTTAGTTTTTAATTTTATAGTCTTTTTTTTGTACATTAAGCCAAGTTATTCTGCTGGCTTATCAATTGATCTGACTTTCTTACTGCCAATGCTAGACAGCTAAATCAAATTTGGTGTGCGTAACCATCACACTTTAATTGATCCCTTATGAAACCTTTAAAGTTTTAAAGAATCCACCTGACAAAATAAAAATAAATAGCATCCCATTAAATTTAAAAAAAAAAAGTCACAGTCTTAGTATCTTGGGAAATCATAGAATGATTTTTTTTTCTATTATATTGCAGCTGGAGAACATAAAAAAATTCTTTTTTCTTTTTGACTGTTTCTTATGTATTTCATATCTCTGCTTAAAAAGGATTTATTTATTTATTTGTTTGTTTGTTTATTTATTTATTTATTTATTTATTATTTGGATTTATAGACCGCTCCCTTTCCCCAAAGGGACTTGGGGCGGTGCACAGGAAGTTAAAAACATATAAACATAACAATTATAAATAATTAAAACCGGTTTTTCATATCTTTGTGCTGCTTTGAGAAGGATTAGAATCAACTGACATTCTTATTCTCTTTGCACTATGTGTATGTCTTAAAACTAATGGTCTACCCAACAGCACAAAGATATGAAAAACCTTCCATTCTACTTTATTTATATATTAAGAAGCAATCAAACATTTGTAATGATCTCTGGAATTTTCCTCTTTTATTGTAATAATATAAATCATGACATGATTTGCCATGATAAGACAAAAATGTTCCAGGATAAACAAAAATCTGTTTTAGTAAAAGTCATCAACTGTAATTGTTGAGCACTGTTAAGTTCTTACTGAAACTCTTGCACATCTTGTTCTATTAAACAGGATTGCTTAATTGCATTTTTTTCTTTTGAAATCTTGTCCTCAAAGACTGAGTGCTAATTCGTTTAGCTGCTTTTACTATTTGCAAATTTCCTCTGCTTGTCCTAGTCTCCTAAAATTAAAGAAAACCCAGATGGAACTTTAACATGCCTTTTGGAGTCTTACAGAGAAGAGGATAGGAAATACTTGATATAAGAACAGTCATCAATTCATTCTTCAATCTATACTCTTGTTAAAGTTATACCAGAAACATTTATCCATCATACTATATAACACTGATGCTTTTTCCTTCTGTACAGTTTAGTGTACAGTATATATCATTGAATAGAAAACAAATTTGGAAATTGTTAGTTTGCCTTTCCCATATATGCATTAGAAAACCTAAGATTTTCAACTAGCTGCTAGAAGTTTCTATAAAATCTTTGCTCTAAGAAGAAAATAGAATGGATAGAACTCTCCTATCCCTAAGTTTCCCATTAAGAAAAAAGAAACAGACATTTAAAAAATGAAAGAATTCAGCTAGGAATCTTGAGAAACAAATGTTCTCTGAATGAGCCTCTTTGACATACAGTATATTGAGGAAGCAAAATGTATAGAAGAGCAGGCAGAGCTGGCATGTGGAGTTAAACATGTCGCTCCATGGCTCGGGGCCTAGCTACATATGAGACCGCCTCCTGCCCCATACATCCCTTTGACCGATCCGCTCCCACAGAGAGGGTCTTTTCCGGGTACCGTTGGCCGGGCAATGCCGGTTGGCGACGCCCAGGGGAAGGGCCTTCTCTGTGGCGGGCCCAGCCCTCTGGAACAACCTACCCCCCGATCTACGCACCACCTCGGACCTCCGCCTCTTCCGCCAACGTCTCAAAACGTATTTATTCCAACAAGCCGGCCTAGCATAACCCCCGTTTCTGACTTTTACTTGTATAAATTTTAATTCTCAAGGTTTTATAACATGGGATATAATTTAATAGTTTTTTAATAATGTATTTTTGTAATTTTGTATGGTTTTTAATATTGCCTGTGCGCCGCCCTGGGTCCTTGCAAGGAGAAGGGCGGGGTATAAATTTGAAAAATAAAATAAAATAAAATAAATTAGTTTAGAGTCATTGCATTGTCACGTGAGACCCAAGCACAACCCCTCCATGATTTTGGTTGACCCTTATCTGGCACCAGTTAAGCTTTGACCATTAAGTGACTAGATTCTTGTGTATGGGTAGCAATAATAAGCTTTTCTGTGCTTTGAACTCAAAGAATGTTCTTGGTTATTTGTGCGTAACAAAATGAAATTACCCACAAAGTGAAGTTCACAATCATATTGATCAATTTGATCCCAGGTTAGTTTTCATTAAATCAACTTCAGTTCAAGTAGGTAAAATTTAAACTGTTCAATGGCTGAAGCATATTACATAATATGCTTTTTTTTAAAGCAGCCTACCCAGCAACATTTATGAGTTTGAAATTTCATTTCAAAATTCAAAAGCATAAAATAAGCCAAGAAAATCATTCCAGAATTTGTCCAACCTTCTTCTTTCAATGACCCACTCCTGTAAACAGGAGAATCTGAGTTGTAACTTTTCAATGGCAACCTCAGGTTGATAACTGCTGTCGTAATACAGTCTGGAAAGAATGAACTGCTATGAATAAATTAGCCTTAGTCATGAAAGTTCAAAATCGAGGCAGTAATTTCATCTGGTGAAGCGGGTTCCAGATGCATGTGACTTTACTTGTAGCCTGTGGCTTGTCTCTATGTTTTGGCCATTTGAAGTCATCTCCTTGCATGCCTTTTTATATTTCTGCTAAGGACACATCTGAATCTGGATGGTGTTAGCTTCACCAAAGTTTAGCAAAATATGTTGCAGGGCTGCTGAATTCTGTTGAATGCAATGCATATTCATGAAGGAACAGCAGCCAGGGTTCCAGTCCAGACACATTGAATTTTTAGTTCAGGAACAACTAAGGACCCAACCTAGCACTTTAAAAGAGGTCAATTGATTCTCAACCATAAGAAGAAGAAAAAAAGATAAGCAGGAAGAAGATTGTAAGCTGGTGCCAACTGGGAGGGATAATCTTGTACTTGGGATGGCCTCTTATTCAAATGTAAAATTTTATTTCCCGGCTCCAGGCTAAAATGGCTAGTTTGGAAAGTATTTTCTCTGAAT
Source organism: Rhabdophis nuchalis (assembly GCA_039707465.1). Lineage (NCBI taxonomy): Eukaryota > Metazoa > Chordata > Lepidosauria > Squamata > Natricidae > Rhabdophis > Rhabdophis nuchalis. The sequence goes on along the minus strand of CM077643.1, from coordinate 247,150,367 downwards.
TTAAAACAGCTTCCTTATGTGCCTGATTCAACTTAATCCCCACTTATCCTTCTGCTCTTCTGTGGCATGGGTTAAAATGATTTTATTTCTTTGACTACAGCAAAATACTATTGTATAGTTTGCACAGTATGCCGTATTTTCTTTTCTAATCCTTCTAAGATATTTTAGAACTCTTCTTCTTCTTCTTGGCCAGTTAATTGTGGTTTCTTGTTTTATTTGCTGGTCTATGACCAAATAAAAATGATTGACTGATTGATAAACACATTGCTGGCAAATGAATTTAAAAAAATACAATTTATTTGGGTGTTCCGCAGAGTCCTATGCAAGGTGTATTTGAAACCTAAAGAAATTGAGCAAAATAATTCATTTTCTTTGCTATGGCCTTAACGCTTTACTGTCAAATTATTTCCTAGGGATTATATTTGCTATTAACAGAATAACAGAGTTGGAAAAGATCTTGGAATCTTCTAATCCAACCTCCCCCCTGATTATACCATTTAGATTATTGCTTTTAAAGCCTCAACTTACCCAAAATACATTTTATGTAAGGAATATATTAAAGGTAAAAATTTCCCTCGCACATACGTGTTAGTCATTTCCGACTCTAGGTGCTCATCTCTGTTTCAAAGTCGAAGAGCCAGGGCTGCCCAAAGACATCTTTGTGGTCATGACTAAACACCGAAGTCACACAGAATGCTGTTACCTTCCCACCCTAGTCTTCTACTTGCATTTTTTATGTGTTTTCAAACTGCTAGGTTGGCATAAACTGGAATAAGTAACGGGACCTCACCCCATTACGTGGCACTAGGGATTCGAACCGCTGAACTGCCGAATATATTACACTGCCTAATTATACACCAATATTGTTTTAATTAAAGTAGAAGTAGCATACCACCATCTAAAGCAGCTGGCATGCCCTGAAAATATTTCATTGTATTCATCAAAGTACTACCCCATTATCAGAAATCTTAGAGAAGGAAGTCATGTAATTATGTATTCAATGTCTTTCTGCACCTCAACCCATTCTGTGCCCATTAACTTTTCCATCAACCTTTTGTGCACCTCTTCAGCTTCACCCTTGCTGTTTCTTTAAAACCAATCCTTGGATCTCAGTTTATGCCAGTCCCAGTGAAGTAAGCGGTGAAATGAAATAAAACCTTTTTTGCTGTTTATACTCTGTCTTTCCTCATACTCTGGCTCTAGCTCTTATCCTTTCATTACGAAGTGAAGCTTTTCTGGGGCTGAACTCTGAGCTGTTTTAAATCTTACTTAGCAGTGCATAGATTGGATGCATGTCTCCAAATCATAGAGAGGCTTTCCCTTAAAAAAAGCATTGCCACTGAACTTACATTTTTTAATGTGACAGAGAAAAAGCATTGAACACATACGGAATAATTCTATCAATTGCATTGACATTAAATTAAATCAGACAGAGTATTTGTCTAAGTCTCTCACATTTTGGTTTGTGATTCCCAATAAACCACACCAAAGCAGCCCTCAACATGCAAAGGCATAAGGTCTCTTATCTTAGAAGTCTCGGACTTTGTTAGCATCACTAGTAAGAGCAGAAACTGGTGGACATTTTATTTTACCTTTTAATTTTAATGGTTAAAAGCCTCCCCAAGGCTAGTCATGGTTTTTATTTGAAGAAAAATGGCCCCGTTTTTGCAGAGAAAGAGCAGTTTTGGGGAGGTTTGCAGCGTGCAAAAACACTTTCGGAAAGCTCTTTCGGAAGGCTCTTTAACTGTTTCTGTGCCAGGAGAAACAAAGTCTTAAGGTTTGTCAGCAATTTCCTTCTCCAGGACATGGATAAATACACCTGGAAACATCAACTAACCTACCTACCTACCCTCTCTCTCTCACTACCTACCTACCTACCTACCTACACACACTCTCTCTCCCTACCTACCTACCTACTGTATTTCTCTCTTTCTCTCTCTCTCTTTCTACCTACCTACCCACACACACACACACTCTCCCTACCTACCTACTGTATTTCTCTTATCTCTATTTCTCTCTCTCTCCTTTATCTACCTACCCTCTCTTTCCCTACCTACCTACTGTATTTCTCTCTATTTCTCTCTTTCTATCCCTTTATCTACCTACCTACCTACCCACCCACCTACCTACCTACCTACCTACCTACCTACCTACCTACCTACCTACCTACCTACCTACCTACCTACCTACCTACCTACCTACCTACCTACCTACCCTTTCTACCTACTTATTGTATTTCTCTTTCTTTCTCTCCCTCTCTATCCCTCTATCTACCTACCTACTTTTTTTTGTAATTTGCCTCTTCAAAACCTTGGTGCGTCTTATACTCCAGTGCGTCTTATACTCCGAAAAATACAATAACTAAATAAAAGAAATATGTAATGTGATCAATATAAATAACATGGTACAGAAAAGGCAGTTTCTATAGAACTACTCACTCAAATTATTCTTTTTTTTCCTCTTACCATGACAAACTTTAGCATTCTGACATTAAAAACCATGTTTCTGTACATAATCCAAAGAAGAATTAGGAAAAATACTGAGAAACTTTCCAATTTGTCAATAATAGATCTTGATTGCAGAATATCACATTTTTAATACCAATCTCAAAAATCAATTATTTTCCTTCAAAGTTCTATTCCCTGGCCAGTTCAATGTGGTTCATAATACACAATGGCAAAATATTACTCAATATAAAGATTCATTCCTTTAGCGGATTCCTTCTATATGTATCTTATTTATTTATTTATTTATTTATTTATATTACATTTATATCCCGCCCTTCTCCGCAAAGGATCCAGGGCGGCGCACAGGAGATTTAAAAAACATACAAAAATAGAACATAAATAATTTAAAATATATATTAAATCCCAAACCTGTGCTAAAACCAATTATTAATTAAAACCCAATTTAAAACTTTTCTACAGTCCCCATGGGAGGTTAGGCTAGGCCGGCTTGATGAAAAAAGTATGTCTTTAGACATTGGCGGAAGAGGCGGAGGTCGGTGATGGTCCGGAGTTCAGGGGGTAGGTCGTTCCAAAGGGCAGGGCCCGCCACAGAGAAGGCTCTTCCCCTGGGTGTCGCCAGTCGGCATTGTCCGGCCGACGGCACCCTGAGAAGGCCCTCTCTGTGGGAGCGTATCGGTCTAAGGGATGTATGGGGCACGAGACGGTCTCGCATATAACTAGGCCCCGAGCCATGGAGCGCTTTAAAGATGGTCGTCAAGACCTTGAAGCGCACCCGAAAGACCACAGGAAGCCAATGCACCTCGCGCAGGATTGGTGTTATATGGGAGCTTCTAGTAGCTCCCGTAATTACCTGCGCGGCTGCGTTTTGGACTAGCTGTAGCTTTCGAGTGCACCTCAAGGGAAGCCCCATGTAGAGAGCATTACAGTAGTCGAGACGGGACGTCACAAGAGCTTGAGTGACTGTGCGAAGGGCAGCCCGGTCCAGTAAGGGGCGCAATTGGCGCATCAGGCGTACCTGATGAAACGCCCCCCTGGCCACGGCTGCCACATGGTCCTCCAAGGACAGCCAGGAATCCAGGAGGACACCCAAATTGCGCGCCCTCTCCACGGGGGCCAATGTTTCGCCCCCAATGGCCAGAGTTGGAGTAATCTGGCTGAACCGGGGTGCCGGAAACCACAGCCACTCGGTCTTGGCAGGGTTGAGCTTGAGTTTGTTACCACCCATCCAGATCCGTACGGCCTCCAAACACCGGGACAGCACTTCGACGGCATCGTTGGGGTGGTCTGGGTGGATATGTACAACTTAGTGTCATCAGCGTACAGATGGTACTCCACCCCAAAACCACGGATGATCTCACCCAGCAGCTTCATATATGTGTTGAAAAGGAGGGGCGAGAGGACCGACCCCTGAGGGACCCCACATAGGAGGGGCCTCGAGGTCAACCTCTGCCCTCCCGTCAACACATATTGCGACCGACCAGAGAGGTAAGATGAGAACCACCGCAGAACGGTGCCTCCCAGCCCCAACCCCCCCAGTCGGTGCAATAGAATACCATGGTCGATGGTATCGAAAGCCGCTGAGAGGTCTAACAGGACTAGGATAGAGGAATAATCTCTATCCCGCGCCCTCCAGAGATCATCAACCAACGCGACCAATGCCGTCTCGGTACTGTGACCGGGTCGGAAGCCGGACTGGCGCGGGTCTAGATAATCAACTTCCTCCAGGTGTCGCGGAAACTGTTGGGCTACCACACTCTCAACAACCTTCACCAGAAAGTGAAGGTTGAAGACCGGACGATAGTTCTCTAATAAAGCTGGGTCCAGGGACGGCTTCTTGAGGAGGGGCCTCACCACCGCCTCTTTCAAGACGGGAGGTAAGGACCCCTCACTCAAAGATGCGTTGACAATGCCCTGGAGCCAGCCTCGTGTCGTCTCCCAGGATGCCAGTACAAGCCAGGAGGGACACGGGTCCAATAAACATGTGGTCGCCCTAAGTTTCCTTGACAACCTGTCCATATCCTCGGTGGTAACAAAGTCAAACTCCTCCCAAGATGGAACCTCAAGACTAGTCTCGGACAGTCCCACAGGACCACCGTTGATGGAGGGTAGCTCATTCCGAATCCAAGTGATTTTCTCCTGCAGATAAATCCCAAATTCCTCTGCTCGCCCTTGTAGAGGGGCTTCCCGCGGCCTCTGGTGAAGGAGGGAGCGGGTCACCCCAAACAGGGCGGCAGGGCAGTTATCTGCGGATGCAATTAGGGTGGCACAATACTCACGTTTGGCCACCTTTATCGCCACTAAGTAAGCCCTAATATGGGTTCTCACTAGTGTTCGGTCGGCTTCGGAGCGAGAGGATCTCCATCTGCTCTCTAGGCGTCTCTTGTGGCGTTTCATCCCCCGGAGCTCCTCAGTAAACCAAGGAGCCTGGGTGATTCGTCGCCGCAAGAGAGGCCGCAAGGGCGCGACTCGGTCCAAGGCCCCCGCGGCCGCACTTAACCATGCGGCCACTAGGTCCTCAGTCGAGTCGCGGGGCAGGGTCACAGGAATTGGCCCAAGCTCCCTCTGGAACCTTTCCGGGTCCATTAGAAGCCTGGGGCGGAACCATATAGGAGTATCCGGTTCCGCCTCCCCGCGGTGAGGTGAAGCGATTGGAAAGTCCAGCCGGAGGAGAGCGTGATCTGTCCATGACAAGGGAGTGATGACTAAATCCCCTATTCCCAGATCACAACTCCACTGTCCCGAGACAAAGATCATATCCAGCGTGTTTCCCCCCTCGTGAGTGGGGCCTAAAACTACCTGGGTCAGGTCCATGGCCGTCATGGAGGCCATGAACTCCCGAGCTGCTCCAGAGGCTTCGCCCGCCGACGGCAAGTTAAAGTCCCCCATGACTACCAGTCTGGGGGTCTCAACTGCCGCCTCGGCTATCACCTCTAGGAGCTCGGGCAGGGCTGTTGTTGCATAGCGAGGAGCCAGGTATACAACTAACACGCCCAACTGCCTCCCTAGGCCTCACGCAGAGAGATTCACATCCGGTTGTCTGAGGCACTGTGGTCTCCTTCGGCTCAAGACCTTCCTTTACGATAATCGCCACTCCCCCACCCCTCCCTAGGGCCCTAGGCTGATGGAAGGCACGGTAACCTGGTGGGCACATGTCCACGAGGGGTAGACCCCCTTCGTGACCCAACCAGGTTTCCGTTATACCCACCAGGTCCGGGTCCCCCTCTGACACCAGGTCATGAATGAGGGGGGCTTTCTGAACCACGGACCTGGCGTTGCACAGCATCAGCCTAGGGCCCCGGGTCTGTGATTCCTGCCCACCTAGTCTGCGATGGGAGGACGGAGAGTTGGAGCGCGTGACCGCCTGTGTCCAGCGGCCACGGTCTTCCAACCGATGACACCTATTCCGCCTCCCACCGCCCCTGCCCCTCCCTAAGACCAGATCGATGGAAAACGCCTCAGTGGAAACGCCCCCCCTTCCCCTCCCTCCGTTACCCTTCTTCCGCCGGCCGGCCCACTCGTTTGCCGTTCCCTCCCAGGACTATTTCCCCCCCCACCCTGGAACCCCCTAAAATCCGAATTAACAATTTAAATAAAAAAAACCCTTAATTTGCGCTTCGCCCACCTCTCAGAAGCTATCAGTCCATCCTCGAGGTGGGCCCGTGTTAGGCAGGGGGGCCAGGCCTGCGAGAGGGGGGCCTCCCGCAGGCAAAGGAGATCACACCTAGAATACACTGCTAAAAACATGGAGGTCATCCAACCCAGGGGCCATGGAGCAAGTTCACAAATAGAGTTCAGGGCAAGTAAAGTGACAAGTGGTAAAATTGTGCAAATGGATTCAGTTCTAAAAAAGTAGAGGGGAAACCGTTCAGACAGTCAGACTTAGATCTTTCAGGTGGGGGGGGGGGATCACAGTTCAGTCTTAACACCACCCCATCCATCTGTCTTCTTCGGCAACACAGGTCTCAGTCCGCACTTAGTGCCGCACGACTAGATGGTCCCTCGTGCGGCCTGATGAAAAATGCTGCCATGTGCTGCCACGGTTTACTCCCCAAGTCCAAGGCACACACTTTGAGGTGTTCCTGGGTCATCTTCGGCCACGATCCACCAACGGCCCGGCTGCATGGCTTCCTCATCCATAACAGTCCATCATTCTCCCTCTTCTTCCATCTCAGTAACCAACTCCTTCCCCACTCCTTCGCCACTTCCATCTCCTCCTCCTTCTTCCACCACTTTCCTTCTTTCCTCCTCCTCCTCCATTCCTCATTCCACACTCCACGCTCCATCCAATCTTCCTCTAACATCCTCTCACCTTCTCCACTCCTCCAGCACCAGCTCCAACTCCATTCCATCAGCAATCCATCCACAAACAACAATCCATAAAGCACACCAGCCGTCTCCGCCTCCAGCCTCCAGCCTCAGGTCGGGTGGGATCAGATGAAAAACAACGCAGGTCGGGATCGGGTTATTGGGCCGCAAGGCCCAGCGCAGGCCTTGCGGCCTGATGGTAATCCTCCCGACCCGACATGGCCCGGCAAGTCTGTTTCTTCCGCGTCCCGGCTTCGCGGCCTGCTTCCTACCTCCAGCCGCGCCGGGACGCTCCGGGACGCTCCAGGCCGCAAAGGCCGATTCGGGCCCGCTCTGCCCTGCTCTTCATCTTGTCGTCACTCTCAGGGCTCGCTCTTCATTTCCGAGCGGCCCGGAATGGCGGCAGGGGTGTCCTCTTGCTGGGCCAGCCCTCGGAGATGACCGACAAGGGCTGGCAACGTCCTCCTGGGTACAAACGACCCCCTAGCTTCAAGCCGCGCTTCGCGGCGCGACCTCCATTTCGCGCATGCGCAAATCATTTGAAGCCGGACTGGCGCGGGTCTAGAACACTTTCTAGCCCACTTTTTATTTTTGAAGGGCCTTTCTGGTGATATGAATTAGGTAAGTGAGCAGAATGTCTTATGTACCGTGTTTCCCCAAAAATAAGACAGGCTCTTATTTTCTTTTGTCCCCTGAAATAAGTGCTTGATCTTATTTTCGGGGAGGTCTTATTATTTTTGAGCTGCAGGAGGTGACAAGCGAGATCACCTCATGGCTGCTGCTGTGTTGCAATATTTGGGGGGAGGGCTTATTTTCGGGGGAGGGCTTATTTTAGCACATGCGCTCAAAAACCTGATTGGGCTTATTATCTGGGGAGGTCTTATTTTGGGGAAAACAGGGTAGTAGTTCAATGCTTGTGAATAACCCTCCCAGAGAATGGTAACATTGCTGATCATTTGTAAATAGATCCAAAGGAGTTACCATAAATTTTTATATAAATGGATCATTCACTTCTTTTTGCTAATGTTTTTGAGATGCTTCAGGTCCTCAATTTATCTAATGTCTGTCTCATACTGTAAATACAAAGGTATGTAAATTAATTTTGAAGAGGCTTTTCTGAAAAAGGCAACGTGTTTTGTTAAGGATTGCTAAAGGGATTAAATTTTTTTATCATTTACCGTTAATTCTTTTTCATGGCTTGCCCAGTTATACTAGTATTGGTCAGTAAGTAAAATATTTAGATATTCACCTATAGAAAGCAATGACTAACAAATACTCTTGCCATTGTTTTCTGGTGACTTTTCTTCCCAGAAATTTTATTGAGAACCTGAAAATTGAGCTGTTGTATTTTTTCCAGCTTTGCTGGCAAATATCTTTTATTATTTAACAAGATGTATGTCTATTTCTCTACCTACTTACTAATAATGCAATAAATACACAGATTCAATTGTTGATAGATTAACTGCTCCTATTATTTTAGGAGATTCTCAATTCAGCAAGTCAAATGCTTCTTCACACAAGTTTTGTAACAGATATTGATATAACTGCTAATCTATATATAGCAACTCAGAAAAAGGTGAAATCCTACAGCTGTGTTGAAACATTTAATTGCTTAATTGTTCTATAATCCAATCTATGTGTCAGTTGCTACTGAGCTCAACAGGATCTCGTCTAAAATAAGCACACACAGAATCAATTCCTTGATCATTTAAGACAGGATTTATAATCCTTTAAGATAGGAATCAACCTGCCATTGAATCATGAAACTAAATAAATAACTTCTGGCTACTTCTTGTCATTGAACTAAATCTCATTTGCAAAATCCCCATGTGACTAAATACAGGTAGGTAGCCCCTGACTTATAACCACAATGGAGCCCAAAATTTCCACAGCTAAGCAAGGCAGTTTTTTAACTTTTTGCCCCACTTTATGACTTTTGCCACTGCAGTTGTTAAGGGAACCACACAGCGATTAAGCAAATCTGGCTTCCCTCATTGACTTTGCTTATTGGAAGCCTTCTGGGAAGGTTACAAATGGTGATCACATGACCCTGGGACCATACAACTGTCCTAAATACATGCCAGATGGTGAGTCCCAAATTTTGATCATGTGACTATGGGGACGCTGCAATGGTCTTATATGTGAAAACTGTAAGGTCGTAAGTCACTTTTTTCATTGCCATTGCAATTTCAGCCACTAAATAAATCCTTGTAAGTTGAGGACTATCTCTGGCAGGGGGGAGGCTGTAGGTGCCAACTTGAACTTGCTGAAGAAAAGATGAAATGTTCATATGATACATTTAATGAATAAAAATAAGATCTAGTTTGCTTCTTCTAACTCTTAACTTTTATAGAAGTGAATATGAGTCTTTTTAGACCTACATCTTGTAAGACCGGATGTCTTAATAGTACGGACAAAATGTTACCATAAATTGCTTTCTTGTGTAATATTATTTGACTTGACTGGTGCTGTCATCTCAGTGGGACTGAACACAAGAGTTAAGACTGGTACTGGTGTCCATTTAATATTATTTATTCTGCCGGTCATTCAGATCTTAATTCTCCATTTCCTCTTTCCTTGCACTAAAGCACTTGGACTTATTGTACTTGGACTACAGCAGCGGAATAACAGACTTATGCTCTATTTCGGGATGGCTTGCTATTTTAATGCTATGTAACTTCCTAGAAAAACTGTTTTAAGTGGCTTTTTTAAACAACATAATTCTCACTCTTCATATGTTTCAAAGGAAGCCAGATGAAACATGAGGAAGATTGCACTGAGGAGAATTTGAGAGCTTCCACCATCTCCATGTAAAGAACCTTTAAATACATCCTTCTTATTTGTAATAATACATCTTTCTTACTCTTTGTTGTAGTTACTTTAAAAAAGAGTTGCCTTAAATAGTGAGACGAGCAGCATATAAATTTAATAAAAACCAATAAAAAGAAATCGATACCTCACGAATGAAGACGAAAATACCTGTCACGGGATTCAATCTGTATAGGTCGCTGGGATTAGAGGTTTTGTCTTCTGAGCTTTCGGACTTATGCTAGAGCTCATTTTCAGGGAGCTTCTCTCTAGTTCAGGGGTCTCAAACTCAATTTACCTGGGGGCCACTGGATGAGGTTGGGTGAGGCTGGGCCACGTAAGTATAATAAAATACTTGATATGAATAATATACCGTGATATGAAAGTATAATATTATACTTTCATATCACGGTGGGGGCCACAAGATACCATCCTGCGGGCCGCAATTGGTCTGTGGGCCGCGAGAATGAGACCTCTGCTCTAGCTAGAGATGTTCTCTGAAGATGGGTTCCAGCACAAATCCAAAAACTCAATCCAGAAACCCATACCTGACTATTTTTTTTAAATAAATGTTTTTTTTATCATGTATACAATTGCTGTACTTATTAAGTACACTTCACTGACTTAAACCAATTTTCTATTTATTTATTTATTTTATTTATATAGCATTTCAGCCAGGGTAAAAATAACATGAGTATATTGCTTTGTAAAATGGTAACACAGAAGTATCTTTAGTGATGCTTACAATCTGACTAAGCAACAAATGGAATGGAAACCAATTTCTCAGCATCTACAACAAGACCAAATTTGATACTCCCTGAAGAAAAAGGAATTGGAGCAATATCTTATTTGCGAGGTTTTTTAAGAGAAAAAAAGTAATCAAATTGCAAATTTGAGCAATAAATTAGTGTCAGTGTACCTGTTTTCAATGCTCAGAAGCACTGGAAACAGCAAAGATTTAAAAGTGCAATATTTGGCAAGAAGGCAAATAGAAAATCGATGCATTTGCCTTTGAGTCAGCCCTATCCATTTCCCATGGTGATAGTACAAAAATAATTAGTAATATTAATTAGTAGCAAAGAAAAGAATAAAACAGAAAACGCACACCATGTACTCATGAAAACCTGCCTGGAAACAGGAATCTAAATGTGAGGTCTTCATAATTGTGCCTGAAGCTGCACATCAAGCTATATTTGTGATAAGGCAGTTAGCAACCACATTTAGGTCTCTCTAGAAAAAGAAAGGACGCAGCTTTTAATGGCATCTTCCTCCACCTACTGTATGATCTCATTCTTTCCCAAACTTTTTCTGCAGGGTTTAGACACCCTTCATAATAGTGTGGAATGAAGTATCAGATGCTACAAGACAGGCACGGTGGATAGCAAAGGGGATGGCAATTGGGAACCAAGGTTAGGGAAACTAGCTTGGCATTAGGAGCTTACAGAATTGCCCCCCAAAATAAGAAATGTCACTTATACAATAAATGACATCTCTATTTGTTTTCCTCCAAGAACACTACTTTCCAAATGATGCACAAGAGCTGACTTGAGTTAAGGTTAAATGCTAAGTACCATTTTATCATACCCTACACTCTGCATCCCAAAATTTGAAAACTGCAGAATGAGGCAAAATGAAGTAGGAAACTATAATCCTTCAAAGTGCTGACCAGCTACATCAAATCACTGCATTTACAACATACCAAACCATAATCGTATCTTAGTGAAATTTTAGCTGGTCAATTGTGGTCACTGGTTCTGCATTTAAGTCCAGGTAGCAAGACTCTAGGCTAAACCATTTGTTAATTGCTACTGTATAGCCCACTGTTATAAAATTTGCTACTCTGGTGTTACAAAAATCAATTCAATTTAAATACCTGGGGGTATTTTTGAATTATCAGAAGTTTGGAATTTCATCACTATATGAAGAGTTAGGTATTTATCAAACATGGAGAGCAGTACAACAAATAATCATCACTGTTGGAAAGCAAACAGATTAATAAAACTTTATTGCGGTCATAGACCTAAAGACAAGATAAACTAATCACATGTGGATGTACAGCCGGGCCCCACTGAAGGGTGGGAGAAAACAGGCAAAATCGATGGCAAGGACCATTCTGTCAACCGTACCATCTAACCATTATAGAGATCTAAATCTATGGTTTAGGAGTATGATCAATTCGAATTGAGTGTAAATGGAAGATACCATGTAAAGATTTATATGCGATCTACATGCCAGAAGATAGAATCATAGGGCTGGAAGAGACTTTGGATGCCATTTAGTCCAACCCCAGCTCAAGGCAGATGTCTTATATGTCATCCCAGTTAAATGGTTGTCTGGTCTATTTTTGAAAACCTCCAGTTGATAGAGCATCCATTACTCCAGCAGGTAAGTTATTCCATGGAATAATTATTCCCACTATCAGAAAATTTATCTTTACTTTTAGGTCAGCTCACTCTTTAACATGCTTATACTCAATTAATACTGGGTTTTTCAATATTGAAAAAGCAATCAATCATTTCACATGGCCAAGGTGTAATGATCAGTTTAAAAACTAGGGTGAATATTTTCTTATATGTAACATGTTTTTCTCCTTTTTTCTTTATATTTTTGATGTTATTTCCCTTCTCTCTCCCACTTCTGTTGCTTCGCCTCAGGCTAAACCAATAAAATACCAAACTCTATACCTTCTGAATGTAAAAAATATATGTTAAATGTTCAAGCAAATACAAGTTTTTTCTTGAACTCAGGAGAGCCTCTAGGTACAAGCTGCCATATGCTTTGGCTCCAATTGTGCATCCCCAAGCTGCAAACCCGAGAAAGAAAGTTTATATAACTGACGCTAGGCATAGTGTTTACTTGGTGTGCCTGCTTAGTTCAAAACAATGTAAACATCAGGTGTGTGTGTGTGTGTGTGTGTGTGTGTTTGTGTGTGTGTGCGCGCGTGCATGAGACAGGGTCAGCTGTGTGATCACATCTTCCAGTTGCATTCGTTTTGAATTCTGGTCCAGGTTCCTTCCACCCAGTCCAAAGATGCATTCTGGTTTTCCAGAGTTTTTAAAAATAACTTTAAATAAAATTTTAATAGATGCACTTCGAATGAAAACACATAATAGGGAACTACAAAAATAACAACCAAGTAGCTCAAAGCAAGAACCCATTGCATTGAAAAACCATCTAGAAAGCTGTACATTTTAAACCAAAAACCAGAATCCCATAGCAAATACATAAAGTAGTCATGAACACACACAGATGCACAACCAGCTACTAAACTACACTTGTGGACTTGAATTCTCCTGACAATTAAATATTCCAATAAAAACAAGAGAAGAGATGGAAACACAAGTTTCTTATTATTACACTTCATATCATAAAATATTGAGGTTAATTTACTTTGGGCAGAAGTTGTGCAATAAACTTGCATATACAAATATTTTCTATTGTTGAATTATCTTAAATGCAGCTTGTCATAATTTAACTTTATCCTAAGCATACCTATAGTTTCAAATCATTGAAACCATTGACAAATCATTACTCTGCCAGCAATATCTTTGAGGCCATGTGAAGGGAGAAGGCAATTCAACAAATCAAATATAATTGAAACCAGGTAACTATTAGAGTAAAATAAGCTCTTTTTCCCTAGATCCCTTAGTGTTAGAATTACGTAAATTAGAAATACAATACAGTGTAATATCTCTCACCAGGAAAATAAATAAAAAGGGAGACATTTGTATCTAAAGTTGATGTTAGCCATGTTAATTCCTGTGTGAAGTATAGGCTAACGTGTGTTCTATGGATTTGTAGTTTCAGCTTAAGAAAAGGAAGCTTTCAGTCAAAGGAGAATAATTCCCAGGAATAAATTTGCACTTAGCAATAGCACTAGCCCTTAGAATTTTATAGTGCTTTACAGTGTTTTAGAGTCCTCTATAAGCGGTTTACAGAGTCAGCATATTATCCCCAACAATCAGGGTCCTCATTTTACCCACCTCAGAAGGATTTTATAATGTTGTACAATTAGAAAAATATTTACTAAAACCAACAGAAAAAAATAAAATGGCACTAGTTTAATGAATGATCGTGAGCCATAAACATAATAAATATGTGACTAATATCTACACTATATACGGTGAGAGGATTCAAATTATTTTACTACAGGTTCTGTGGTATGCTTGGTGGGCGTGGCTTGGTGGGTGTAGCTTCCCTCCCCACTCCACGGGAAGGTTACTGCAAAATCCCCATTTCCTCCCGATCAGTTGAGACTCGGGAGGCAGAGAATAGGGCCAGTCAGAGGTGGTATTTACTGGTTCTCTGAACTACTCAAACTTTTCATTGCCAGTTCTCCAGAATTGGTCAGAACCCGTTGAATACCACCTCTGACTATATCCTTTCTTCTTGAGTTATTTATATTTCACCTTTCCTCCACTCTAATTCCATCTGTTTTGTAAATGAATTTGTAAAACTTCTTGAGAGACCTGTGTTGAATTTGTAAAACTTCTTGGGAGACCTGTGTTGGAAATAAGGAATATCCTTAAAAAAATACAATCAAATTGGAAATGAGCTTGGAAATCTTCAAGCCCAATCCCCTGCCTAGTACTGGAATCTTCATACCATCCCTGACAAATACTGTAGCTGTCCAATTTTTTTCCTTAAAAAATCCAGTAAGAGAGCACCTATAGTTTGAGGAGACATGCTGTTGCATTGCTTAACAGCTCTCACATTTTGGAAATTCCTCCTTAATTCAAGCATGGATTACTCACTATAAAACTTCTATCCTTGATTTTTGTCATAACTTTCAGTACTCTGGAAAATAAATCAATACCCTCTTCTTTGTGGCATCCCTTCATGTATGTATTGGAATATTGCTATCATACCACCCTTTAACCTTCTCTTCTTTAGGCTAACCACACCAAATTCCTTTATCCACTTCTTGTAAGATTTGGCTTCTAACCTCTCACAATCTTTTTTGCTGTTCTCTGCTCTTTTTCTTGTTTCTCAGTGTCCTTTCTTTTTGTGGTCTCCAGAACAGGACACAGTTTTTTAAGTGTGGTCTGACCAGTATAGCATAGATTGGGACTATCCCTTTCCATGATCTTGAAATTCTACCTCCATTCCAGGTTCCTCCTCTGTAATAGGCAGAGGGAATGGGCTAAGCTTAACTTAACTTAAACTTAACTTAAAAATTTGTGCTCAGAACCCCTTCCTACTTTTAAAAATCACAGACAATCGTAAAAGCGCTTTTGTTTATATGGATTTTATTTACTCGTATTTACCATATTAAAAATTAAAATGGATGCATTTGCTGCTGCTTCTTACAATTGTTTGATTAGATTTTAATACTGCATTATTTTTCAACATAGATTGGCAAAGTATTTAATTTTCTGGACCCCTGGACAGGATCTTGGGGGACCTGCAGGGGTTTTAATTGTCCTAATCTATTGTCCTAATACTTTAAGAAGCACTGGCCTAGGAGGACAGGAGAAAAAGCTGCTACCAAGACAATGGTCAGATAAAAGAAACCTGAACCTGGGAGTAGAACTGTAATCTGAAAAAATGTCTTAGACATGATCTTCCCTAGGTTTTACAAAGTGTGTGTGCGTGTGTGTGTAATGCATTCAGGTTTTCATGATTCTATTTCTATATCTTTATAATGAAAAGTAGTGTTAACTTCTGTGACTTTGGTTTCCTAGTCTGGTCTATATTGGAAGGATGACATTGTCCCAATTTAAATTTAATTTAAAGCTCTCCAGATAACCTGAGCAAGATATCTTCCAGATTGGAAGTATGTATGAAAACACCACCTGTGCCCAGTGGTGAAATTCAATTTTTTTTACTACCGGTTCTGTGGTCGTGGCTTGGTGGGAATGGCAGGGGAAGGATACTGCAACATCTCCATTCCCACCACACCCTGGGGCCAGCCAGAGGTGGTACTTGCTGGATCTCTGAAGTACTCAAAATTCCCACTACTGGTTCTCCAGAACCGGAGAACCTGCTGAATTTCACCCCTGCCTCTGCCCCAGGTTATTTTGCTCATAGACTCACACACTTGAAAGACACATCATCTTTCAGTATTCTTCTCAAGCTCTTTCTGGCAGTGTCACTTATTTCAGCATGAAATAATGGTTAATAGATTTGATTATTTGGGTCACATCTTCATACCTAGGGGACAACTTACTGTTTTGATAGGATGTCTGATCTGCAGGCTGCTGATTCTTTTTCTCAACAGGGAGTCACCCATCACCACACGCATCTCTTGCTCTTTGGGGAAGCCACTAGATACCTTGCCTCTGTGATAGTATGACTTTCTTTCGTATTACTGTGATACTTGGTGAAATCCCTTCTCTACAATCTGTGAGACTTCCTTCAGGTGGAGGAAGTTTCCCTATTCATCATCAACTTGCTGAGTTCCAGTCCTACCAGAAGTGTTCATTAAAAAGCAATGCATATTCAAAAGTTTAATAATGTTTTGAACAGATTTTAGTGAAGGATTCATGGTCTCAAGGATTATATCTTCTATACCACAGATACAAGGAAAGTTTAAAAAAAAGATGATTAGAATCTCCCAGAAAACTTTTTTCTTTTCTATTATTATTATTGTTGTTGTTGTTGTTGTTATTGTTATTATTATGCGGTTAATCTTTGGTGAGATTCACAGCCTTTGGGGCTGGTTGGTAGCTCAACAGCTTGAGTCCTAACCAAGGACCTAGGAACTGTCAAGGTAACGTCGGAGGATATAGGCTGTTCCAAGCAGGGTGACCCTTTGTAGAGTCAGAAAGCTCAAGTCCGGCAAACCTAGAACCTCCACATAGCAAGGCAATCCCCTAGGTATTGCTCCAAGGGCTCCAATCACAATCGGGACAACACACAACTTTCTCCTCCACAGTCGCTCAACTTCAATTTGCAAGTCCCGGTATTTTGTGATTTTTTCTTGCTGCTTATTTTCAATTCATGCATCACCAGGTATTGCTCATCATCATCATCATCATCATCATCATCATCATCATCATCATCATCATCATCATCATCATCCAAGTGTATTATCCCTTTCCTGTTAGGGCCATCTTCTGTGACTGAGAATTAAGATCAGTTTAGGGGAATTGGAGAAAGAAAAAGTTTATATATCTCTGACATACCTCCGGTTCTGGTGAATGATTCATAATTTTAAGAGCAATATAACTGCCAATTGAGTGTCCAATAAGTACGAGCTTGACATCTTTTGGCACATACTTTCGGAGGAATTTCAACTTGTGTTCAACTTGTCCTTGAAGTCCAAAAACATCATCGGTGTCATGCGAAACCATCTCTATAAACAACCAAAAAATAATAATAATAAAATTATATCCTTTGCTTTGAAGATGATTCATTGCATTCGCTGTAGCTCTTTATAACTGCTTTCAAAAACAACCCAGAAATTACCAAGAATACTCCTAGACCTTCTTTTAGTGATAATTATTTAATGTTGTTCAATTACTTGTAATAAACAGAACATTACCAATAAAATAGCAACACTAATTAAAACTTATTTAAATGCACAATACAGTAAAATTAACCAAAAATAATAAAAAAGCTTTTAAATTTTTCCAGAAAGTTAGCAGAAGGGAACATTCTGAATTCTTGGAGGAGGACAAAAGGAAGATGTAGAATTGCCATAAAGAACACCCTGTTGTGATAACCCCAATGTCTATTTTTCCTGTAAAGACTAGAAAAGCCCACAGAATGGCAGCATTTTAAAAAGCAAAAGGCAGGCAAATTATTTTTTTACGGGTAACAGTGAGCAAGAATTATGTTGCTGAACTACTTTCACAATTATGAGTCTTAACCATTACATCTTATGTCCCATTCTATTAAGGGCTTGGAATCCCACAATTTTAGAAATTTTATTCTATTCAGAGAATTAGTATTTTTCAGTCCTCCATAGTTTGGAAAATGTTGGTAGTATTTAGCACCTTAAATGGTTCTCAACCTTTTGCACTTTTATGTCCCACTCCAATACTTCATTAAATAACGTTCTTTTATATCAAACAAGATAGGGACATGGGGGGTGGGGTGTTAGTCATAAACATGTTTATAATCATTCCATTATTATGGTTATAAGTTGCAGTAAATTTTAAACTCCTAAAACTTTTAAGTTATTAGTGCACAAAAAATATGGGACATGGTGTTTAGAGAGATTTTTGTTTGTTATTCAAAGAAATGAATGTTATAATGAATTTTGGAGTATGGCAACAAATGATAAATTAACAACAGAAATTAAACTTAAAAAGGGATAATTAAAGTAAATAATCATAATGAAATATGGGGGGGATTTAATAAAATCAGTGTTGGTGGAAGGCAAAGGGAATAAACCTACTCAAGAATATATGTTGTTTTTGAGAGTATAAAGGCACAATTGGAATATATTGTATATCTAAGAAATATAAGGAGAAAGGAAAGGTTTCTAGGGGGTAGGGGGTGCACTGTAATGTGTTTTTCCCTTTCCCTTTTGTCTTTCTTTCTTTTTTGTATTCATTTGTATATGTACTGTTTGTATTATTTGTGTTTAAAAAATAATAATTTTTTAAAAATTAAGTGACTGACTTAGTCTACTTCTGAATGCCTCCGGTGATAGATATGCACTTTGTTGAGAACCATCTGCTTTTAAAGAAAGGGTGGCCAATTTTCTCTTTCTCAGAATCTACATTTTATGTGTTTTGAAAAAAATGTTCAGCCTCCAGGAGATGCAGGTTACATGCCCAGTGTTGCAATGCGTCACCATCACAAAGCCAAAAGATGAGTTGGGCAGCTATATAAATCTAATAAATAGCATAAAATACTCGTGGTCTTGGAGACATTCACCGTGTAATATAATTTCAAATGCATTCTTCCACTCTGTTTCATTTTCCTCATGAAATAAACGTTTATTAGAAGAAGAAACAACGCTTGTGAAAATCTCATTCAAATATTCTCTTCTACGGCACACCTTCATTCCACTTTAACAGACTACATCTGGTATGGTATACATAGCAGAAAGTCAAACTAAGTTCCAGGTTCAAATCCAGTCAACAATGACAGGGAGAGAAAAACCAAAGAAGAGAGAATCTGTTTCTGTTTAGTATTCCTCTTCCTAGAATGCTCAGATGAGACAGTCAAGGCGAGATGACATTCACTATTTAAGAGTTTCTCAGAAGCTATGTTGCACAGGGTTGTCTATGGTAACATGTTTGGCACCATGCTGAGAACATGAAGAACCACTTATTGAGTGTGCTCTCATAAGGTCCCCGCGTAATTAGTTGTTTTAAAAAGATGCCACAAAAAAGTAATTGTTGGGTATAAAATGATAATTGCTTCAAGAAAACAGGATCTTCTACTGTTTATTGTTTAGTGTTCAATGTTTAGCCTTTTGTTCAAATCTTAAACAAATTAAACCAGGGATGGCCACAGAAAAAGCTTTGAGAAAGCCAATTAATACTGTTGGTAAACTGTCCTTAGAAACATCCTGCCATGATTTATGCTATTAAATTAAAAATGGAAGAGGCGGAAAGGAGAATGTGAGAGACAGAAATAAACGGTATGTCCCCTCTTCTTTACCTCCTCAAAATAAAAAAAAGATGAAAGCAATCTTTTGCCAATAACAGTTTTATTTTTTTTCACTTATTATACAGGTAATGGAAAATAAAAAGTTTTGTAGCAAAGGCCTTAGGCCAAAGCACTGCTTTCAGATGAAGGCCTATTTTTAAGGCCAAGCTGCTCTAGTTATTTTTTCATCCAGTCTGTAACCAAGTATCGTGTTGTAAACTGAACATCTAATTCATCCTATGAAAAGTATTGTCTTGAATTATATGAACTCTCAAGTAACCCAAGCTTAAGATAATTTTTGGGTATGATCATTTCTCATGCCTTTCCTTTCTCTTTTTCATTCAACAATTAAATGAAATGATTAAAAGAAAGGTATAGAAAGCAGTATCTTCATGTACCCAGGGTGTGTATATTGGTTTTTCTGCCCTGGATCTAAAAAGTCATTTAGTTAAAATAAAATGAATGCTTTTCAACTTTTTATAGAAGCAGAAACTAATCTCAGAAAAGGAACAGATAGCTAAGGTCACATTTCAAATATCCAATGGACAACAGAAGAGGAAAAAGAATTGTTTTGGGTTTGGGTTTTTTTGCTTTCCTGTGCTATTATGCTATTAGACCTTTGAAGCTTTGATCAACTACAAGAAATTGTGGATAGTCCTTAAAAATATGGACATAGCAGACAATCCCATCTTCAAATAATGTGTTCAAAATCAAGAAAAGATTATGTCATGGTTGTATACTGTCACTTATTGTATACTGTCACTTATTTAATTTATGTGCAGAATAAAATGGAACTCATAAAATATTTATTATGTTGGAGGACTTCTAAAATAGAGGAAATGTACTGGGGGGAAAAAGACACAAGGATACATTCTAAAGGAAAGTGGGGGAAGGAAAGAATAAAGGTCTCACGGTGAAACTAAACTAATTTAATTACATTTAAATCACAAGTACAAAGGTATTAATGTATTTCTACACCTAGAGCAAGAAAAGAGATCACATGAGCCATTGTAGTTTAGATTCTATCCAGTTTTAATTTTCTGTAAAGATTAGTGCAAATGCATAGGAAAAAGGTTTTTTTTTGGTATTCTTTAGTACATGTGTGGCAGCCACTAATGTCCAGAATATCAAATGAGTTGAAGCTCTTTCCTCTTAGTCATTTAGCATCTTGCTGACATCTTGCAAACCCTTCAAATCCCACAAATGAACTATGAGTTGGGACATGATTTGTCTTCTAGAGATTTCTCCCCAAACACAATGCCTTTTCAAAACTCTAGCTGGCTGTTTTGGAGGTAACGCATATTGTTTTTTCTCAAGGAGGGAGTTAAGAATATAAATTGAAAACCACAGTATTGCTCATCTCAGTGAACTGTGACATAAACCCCTGAAACTGGGACATCAGAAAATATAAATGTTTCTTTTCCACAAGCTTCAAATTCATAAAGAAATATTTTTATGTCATGGAGTTAAAGGCTGAAAACATCCATAAACAACATGCGCGTGTGTGCACGCACACACACCTAGACTCAAATTAAGAGGAATGTGGACAATGAAAAGCCTTAGTAATATAAAATTAGAAAACAAGGAAGGAAAGTGTTCCAATCCATATTCTTGCTCCAAAAAAAATGGTGCATTTGTGGGGAACAGAACTGAGAAGAAATATTACTTTGAAAGTAGGATCAGCAAACTTGTTCTTACAAATTAAATTACATAAAATAAACTGCAAAATACAATGTCCTGTTTAATATAGACAATGTGATTTTAAATAGAAACACATCAAAATGAACATTATAATTATGCTAGCATAAAGGTATATTTGCACACACGTATTTAGAGGGATAATAGGAGCTAGGAATAGTTATTCTCTTAGCCCAACTCACTTCACAGAGTCGTTGTGGGCAAAATAGGAGGAGGAAAGTGTATTGATATGTTTCCTGCCTGGAGTTACTTGCGAACATAATAAGGCAGGATACAAATTAATGAAAAGTAAAAAGATAAAGGTTTTCCCCTGTCCAGTGTCTGGCATGACTATTCCCCAAGATGCATGGAATATTTTTACTTTCCCACTGAAGTGGTACCTATTTATCTATTTGCATTTGCATGCTTTCAAACTGCTGGGTTGGCAGGAGCTTGGACAAGGATGGAAACTCATCCCATCACTGAGTACTTGAGTCTTGAACTCATAGTCTTTCAGTTGACAAGCCCAGTGTCTTAACTGCTAGGACATCGCACCCCTTATGAATGAATGAGTGAATGAATGAATATGATTAAGATTGGTGAATATGTATGTACTTTAAAAAGTAAAAGGTTGTTTGAAACAAATGAAAAACAAATATACTCTAAAACTGCCGTGTTTCAATATTATTTGCACTGATTCCAAAATAAAATACGTTCAAGGGTAATTATCCCAGAGGAATAAAACTCTATGCTTCTCTTTTAATTTATACAAGAAAAGTAATTTTCTTGTTATCTTGGATAATCTTCCTATTTTACCTGCTATCGTTAAATCACACAAACTGATTTATGCAGTCTTCAATTTAATTCTACTCTTGCTAACAAGCCTAAAGCAAGTGTTGTGCGTACAAAGGCAGTTATACAATTCTAGTACACGTGTGCAAAATGTTTTTTTCCAGTTTAACATTTTTATTGAGTTATAAGATAAAATAAGATACACAATATTAAAGTAAATAGAAAAGCAGTGGGGAGGGAGGGGAGAAAATTGAGGAAGGATTAGGAAAAGGAAAAAGAAGCATTGACTTCTGACTTTGTTGCAGTAAAATAAGGCATTAACATCACATCACAACTTTTTGTTTTTTCATAATAATATAAACTAGCCAATTCTATAAGGATCTATCAATCTACTGTATTTTTCGGAGTATAAGACGCACCGGAGTATAAGACACACCCAGGTTTTGAAGAGGCAATTAAAAAAAAAACGTAGATAGGTAGATAGAGGGATAGAGAGGGAGAGAAATACAGTAGGTAGGTAGGGAGACAGAGTGTGTAGTTAGGTAGGTAGATAAAGGGATAGAGAGAGAGAGAAATACAGTAGGTAGGTAAGTAGGGAGAGAGTGTGTAGAAAGATAAGTAGGTAGAGGATAGAGAGAGAGAAAGAGAGAGAAATACAGTAGATAGGTAGGGGGAGAGAGAGAGTAGGTAGGTAGAGGGATAGAGAGAGAAAAATAGAGAGAGGAAGAGAAAGAGAGAGAGAAATACAGTAGATAGGTAGGGAGAGAGAGAGTAGGTAGGTAGGTAGGTAGGTAGGTAGGTAGGTAGGTGTTTCCAGGTGTATTTACCCATGTGCTGGAGAAGGAAATCACTGACCACCTTTGGAACACATCTTTGTTTCTGCAGGCACAGTACTTGACCAACGTAATTCTCATCAATCACTCTAATTAAACAGCTTTCAAAAAAACAACAACCCCTTTTTGCACTGTGCAAACCTACCCCTAATGGCCCGTTTTTCACAAAAACGGGCCCATTTTTTTTTCAAATAAAAGGCATGAATAGCCTTGGGGGGGCTTTGCAGAGTGCTCCTGGGGGGGTAAAGGGGGCAAAAAGAGGAAAAAAGGCCCGATTTTTTGTGTGTGAAAACGGGCTGGTTTTTTTGGTCAAAAAAATAGCATGCATAGCCTTATGGAGGCTTATAGAGTGCTGCTGGGGGCTGGGAGGGGGGAAACGCCCTGTTTTTTGCTCATTTCTGCCCTCTCCAGCCCCCAGGAGCTCTCTGGAAGCCTCCATAAGGGTATGTGCACAGCCATTTTGGTGAAGGGGCGGGTTTTCAGGAGGCAAAAAATGCTGTATTCGATGTATAAGACGCACCCAGATTTTCAGCCTCTTTTTAGAGGAAAAAAGGTGCGTCTTATACTCTGAAAAATACAGTAATTGGTAAAACCCAAAATCAAAGTTCTTTTCCACTTCAAGTTCAGAAGCGATCCCCATGTGGAAACAAAAGTACGTATATTCCTTTCTTTAATCAAAACAGTCAATTTTGCCATTTCAGCCAACTCCATCACCTTCTGCAACCATTCGTCATGGTAGGAATCCAAGTGTCCTTCCATTTTTGTGCATACAATAGTCTTGCTGCTGACAACTTATAATTAGTAACGTTCCAAATTTTTTCTCCAAGTCTTTTGCGTGCAAAATGTTTTGAATTCATAATGTTTAAGTTCAAAATGGGTTATTTCAACCATTCTACAAATGGTTTTGCAAGATGTTTTCGTTTTGATGCAAAGGTTCTTTTCATGTTTAAAACACTTCTGGAATGGTTGAAACTACCCATTTCAAATTAGAACTGGGAGATGATTCAAGTATAAAACATCCTGAAATCAAACTATTTTGTATACCCTTACAATTTAGTAAGTTAATGGGATAGATCAGGGTGAGGAACTTACAAGCCTTCACATGGTGTTGACTTTAATGCGGCATCCTTAGCCACTCTATGAAGGAATTTTAGGAATTGAAGTTCATTGACTTTTGTAGGATCAAAATTTGTCATATATAAAATAAAAATGCAAAAAAATAGACATTTGCATGTGCTTGTGTGCATGCGTGTATATGAAAGATTACAAATGTATCAAATGTTTTACTGTTTTATTATGCCTGTTCACAGCCCTGAGTCCCACAAGGGAGAAGGGCGGTATACAAACTTAATAAAAGTAAAGTAAAGTACAAACAAACACAAAGCAAATCAAAAGAGAAAAAGAGCAGCTGGAAATCCAATGCTTTTCCCCCGTGGTATACTTTTACATATCATATATTAACTCTTGGGACAAAATGTTTGTCCATTTCCAATAAATATTAATGAGT
The DNA here is from genome assembly GCA_039707465.1 of Rhabdophis nuchalis. NCBI lineage: Eukaryota > Metazoa > Chordata > Lepidosauria > Squamata > Natricidae > Rhabdophis > Rhabdophis nuchalis. The sequence continues at coordinate 247,126,428 of CM077643.1, read as the reverse complement.
TCTTATGGGTGTTTATGCTTTCAAAAGTCCTTTAAAGCTCCTGCAGAGTCAAACTGAGCAAAGGCTGAACCATTAAGATGAGCACCACTACCATGCTGAGGCAGTTCCTAAAACATTAAATGAAAACAACCAGTCTTTTCTCACACACTGATGTGGTAATATTTCACTGTTGATGAATAGCCTGCAGAACCTTGAAAGTGAATCATCGCATATATGAAACAGTCCTATAAACAGGAAGCTCCTGCTCTATACTGAAAAACCAGACATATTCTGCAGTAAAAACATTCTAGTATATTTGTGACACTACAAAAGAGTAAATAATTCATTTCTTATTATATAATACTTGCTGGTTAGCATTACGTAGACCTCATGAAAATTCATGAGGATTGTGAAATAGAGACTTTTAAGCAAACTATTTGCTAAAACATTGTAAGAAATAACCATGTAATTTCATTAACACACCCAGTGCTTCTTTCACCTGCATTTATTTGCTATTGTTGCTTTTATCAGAGCCAAATCAGATGCAATATTAATCATGAGACTGCAACCAAGTCCTGAAAAACTGATATTTGAGAGGTCACCAACTCAACAGTCATTAAAACAAGATGGGAGCAAGAACTGCTAAATGGAGGAGAATTCCACTTATAAATAGGGCAGCATTCTACCTAAGCAGTCCTCTTAACTTGTAAGGATATGTGGGAAAGATTTGGGGAGGCAAGGCAAAGAGATGCTGCCTAGGGAACAATCAGATAAGAGACAGCATAACCAGCAGTTGGATAATGGGCAGGGCAAGAAGCTCAGAAGAGACTCTCATGTTGTAAAAGAGATAGGAGGGGGAAACAGAATTGTACTTTCAGGCTTGTAAGATTCTGTCAATGTAACTTTACAAAAAAATGAAAATCAGGTCATCTGGTCGTGATTCCTATCTGGTTTACCCCGCAAGACTGACATGAACTTATTAGTTGTCTATGGAGATTCTCAGGCATCCAACTCATGGTTGTCAGAACTGAAGAAGCTTCTTGGATGAGAAGCGAAAGATCTTCAAGGAAAAACAAGTCCATCTGACTTTTGAAAAACCATCTTGAGAATGGATGGCTGCTTTCCATGTCTTGGATATTACACAAAAGTCCAAAGAAAAAGCAAAAACAAATGCACATTTTCAGTGTTCATTCAAATGGCTTCCCCCAACCCCTAAGAGCACAAACTTCCACTCAATGGTTATATTTTATGGACACATGCATGATAGTTGAGCCGAATTAAGGCTAAATATGATTTTATCCTATCCCCCAAACAGTTTAACATCTGTGCATTAAGAACATTTGACAGGGATAGGGAATTTATAGGCTTTCAAATGTGGTTGATCAGCCACGGCATTTACAACATGCTAAACTACAGTGGTATCTTAATGGAGGAAACAAGCGTCCTTAGCTAAACTATTTATTACTTGTCTCCTACTGCAATGGGAGGGACGGGGACTGTTGTCCAGAGCATAATTAGGGGTGATTAATCCCTTTTGGGAAGGAGCCCAGTATAAGAACTTTCCCAAGCCACAGTGATATTTACTTCAGCATTTGACTGGTAAAGTTGCTCAAGTTTGCTTGAGTTGTAACCCCACTTGGGCAGGATTTCAAGCAATGCTCAGGACAATTATTATCTGCGATTCATTTTGGCCTATGGCCTATGAGTAATTAGATAGGGTGTTTTCTAAAATGTCCCAGCCACTTTGAGCAACTGGCACAGTTCTCTGCATCCACTAGATTATTAATACTTCTTTAAGGAAGGGAATATTTCCAATAGCCTTGAAGGAAGCTGGCATATTTTCTCCTTAACAGGTCCTGCCTGGACCCAGATAGGAATTAGATAACTATCACCCAGTTGTCCAACCATCATTTTTGGCTGTTTTTTCAGAGAACACTGGATAAAGCAATTATCTGGAACCCAGTCAGTCAGGTTCAACAATTTTGAGGTATCCAATACAAAACACATTCATTTCACATTCTTAAAATAATTGACTCGGTAGCAATAGCAATAGCACAGACCTCTATAACGCTTCACAGTGCTTTTACAGCCACCTATAAGCGGTTTACAGAGTCAGGCTATTGCCCCCAACAATCTGGGTCCTCATTTTACCGATCTGGGAAGGATGGAAGGCTGAGCCAACTTTGAGCCTGGTGAGATTCAATCTGCCAAACTGCTGGCAGCCAGTGATCAGCAGAAGTAGCCTGCAATATTGCACTCCAACCACTGTGCCACCACGGTAGGTATGCAAGCATCAAAGTCTAGCGTTTGATCATTTTCAATTTTGAGACTTCAAAAAAAATCATCATCATCATCATCGCCCATGACTTCCTACATTAGTTACTGCTTACCATTGTTTTGTCTTGCCTTTTCATTAGGAAATGGGTTCAAGGTGGCTTATAACAACAATGTTGAGGTTCAGCCAAAATTTTAAATGTGAGGTTACGAGTGGCATATAAAGTGTTAATGCAACTGATTTTAAAGCTTCTAATGCAATTTCAACATAAGATAAACCCAGTATATTAAGTTTAAACCTATACATACATACATACATACACACATACATATATAACTACATACATACAGTGTCTATAACTCAATAAAAGATCAATTTTTTAACCTCTAGTTGAACATGATCTTATTGACAGCCGCATATGATCAGTAGCTTCTGTTTTGAAAACCAGCGCTCTGAAATTTTTAAAAGCCTCTGAGAGGAAGCACTAACATGCCATTTAAATAAACTTTCCAAATCTATGTTTTCAAGCTTAAGAGCAAGAAAGTAAATTACTTCACTACTACACCACTCAAACAAAATGCAACTGAAACTCTCAAAGCAAATTAAATAAAATCTGCTCCAAATTTTTAAAAGAGATACGTTAAGGGAAACCTTATAATCTTGCAAAAATAAATGCACTGTGGGCAAGCTTCCGTTGCTTATTTTAAGAAAGGAAGAAAGATTGCTGTACTTTGATTACAATAAAATCCAAGCGGGCATTTTAATATTACCTCTCTCCTTGTTTTTTAAGCTTGCCATTTTAGATCCAAATATGCCACTAGCATCCTCTAGCTCTTTAACCGTATAAAACAGAGACACAAACAAAAACAATAATATGCAAGTTGTAATGGACAAAACTACGGGATATAAATAAGTAGTCGGTGTTTATGAGCTTATAAAAGGAGCTGTTCATAAGTAGCCTCTGCAGTCAAGCAAACTAACCCTTAGGAAAATGTAATGAGTCAAAGTGTCAATACTGGGCAGCGCAGAGGAAAAAGCAACATTTAATGATTCTGCTAATGTTTATTCAGCATGTATAGATCCTTCATTCTTAAGCAGAATGACAAAATGCCATGTTAAACCCTTCCGTATATTACTTGAGTCCATTTAAGCTCGCCGCCCTGGGTCCTTCGTGGAGAAGGGCGGGATATAAATTTAAATAAATAAATAAATAAATAAATAAATGCCTACAGATTCAGTGACTCCGTCCAGCCATCTCATTCTCTGTCATCCCCTTTTTGTTTTGCTGTCAATCTTTCCCAGCATTAGGCTCTTCTCCAGTGAATCCTTCCTTCTCATTAGATGGCCAGTATATATCAGTATAAAATGTATATTATATATCAGTATAAAATGACATTATCTTTTGGAATAGGAATTGACCAAAAAGTTAGCACTAGCAAATCTATCTGTAGCACCTCTCCCAAAAGGGCCACTGGCAATTTGGCCCTTCTATCCCTTTCCCAGGTCACCAGCTCAACCTGGCTCAGGCACACCCACACCTTGGAGGGAATTACAGGCTTTAATTAAAAATAATGGCCTTAAGATACAAATCATATAAAGCAACACAACAATGTAAAACATTAACTCTTATGGCGAGCAATGTTGCTCAAGTTATCTCCAAGATGCTTTTTCAAAAGGTTACTGGACTTTTTTTTCCCTTGAGGAAGCTGACTGAAGTTTCAGTCAGAACTGAAGAAGCTTCTTGGCTGAGAAGCAAAATGTCTTCCTCAAGGAAAAAATAAAGTCTAGTTGCCTTTTGAAAAAGGCACCTTTGAGATAACTATGACCTGGATGACTGAGAATCTCCATAGACAAATGTTGCTTTTTTTGGTCCTTTTTGGCCAAATGACCCCTCAATAATCCTGTTGCATCATAAACATGTCTTCAGTCCCCAGTCCCAGTGATATGCCTATCGCAGTGATGGTTAACTTTTTGGCACTGAGTGCTAAAACTGGATCACGCGTGCCCCGGGGCACCAAAACCTGGAAGAGAGCAGCTGACATGTGTGTGCACATGCCAGAATCCAGAAGAGCAGCTGGCCATCGTGCACATATGCACTGAACAGCTGCTTGTGCTGGAACCCGGAAGAAAGAAGCTGGCCGATGCGCATGCCCATGGAGAGGGCTCAGTGTGCCACCTCTGGCATGCATGGCATAGGTTCGCCATCTTGGGCCTATCAAGTCTACCTCTTGTGACAGCCAAGATATAATCGAGATATCACTGTGGCTCTTCCTTGGGGTGGCAATCTCTCTCTCTCTTTTCTATGGAGTCCAGTCTCTTTTCCCCATTCGTTTTGCTCCCTCTAGGTCCTTTCTTTTGAACTGCTCAAATCTGTCATCCTACTGCCCACCATTCCAATTTAACTCGCTCTACAGAGAGTACATTTCCCAGAAATCTCCAGGCCCTCTTGCAGTCCCAATTCCAGGAGCAAGGCCCCAACCAGCCAGTCAACCAACCTGGGAATACTGCTAATAGAGAAGGCTACACTTCTATCTATCCATTCATCTTGCTATCAATCTACCTGCAATCTATCTTTCTATCAATCCACACACATACAAACACACATACTTCAAGACAGGGCATAGGCCAGTGATGGCTAACCTTTTCTGGATTGAGTGCCCAAAGCACACACATGTGCATGGGTCCCCCTAAACCATCAAAATGCAATGTACTCCCCGCATGCATTCCCCCACATGCACATATGCCCCCCGCACCTCTGCATGGGCATGTGCCCCCCGCATACGCGGTAAAGACCTGAAGACCAGCTGGTTGACAGAAGATGTACGCACATGTGCACTGGAGCTGAACTGTAGCGATGGTTCATGTGCCATCAGAGAGGGCGTTGAGTGCTACCTCTGGCACCTGTGCCATAGGTTCACTGTCATGGGTATAGGCTATAGATAGGTCTTAAAACCTAAGATAGACTGATTAGATTGTAGGGATGAATTTGATGTCAATTTCATGCCTGAAGGAGCTGCCGTCTTTTTATGAACTTCCTTGCTTTTCTATTAACCTAGTTTACTTTTCTTTATGTTCTAATAATCCCTTGCCTGATGGAAGAGTTTTTGAAAGTTTCTTTGAAGAAAGCTGTTTTATGATATTTATTAGACCTTAGTACAAAATTATCACCCAGTTACAGATACTGCATCTCCTAGGGCAGAGATGAGCACACTGCGGCTCTGGAGCTGCATGTGGCTCTTTTATCCCTCTGCTGTGCCTCCTTGTCAATCAAAATATGCATCACAACTGCCAATGCGTGACACCCACCAGCGCACAATTTACTGAGCTTTTCGACCCCGGTGGGCCAACCATGGATAAATCCAAGAAAAGAAACGTTTCAGAAGAAAACAGAATGTTTAATTAAACTACATATGCTAGTTTTGTGGTTGCTCAGGAAATAGTCAGGAATGGGAAGGATTTTGTGGCTCCCAGTATTTTCTTTTCTGTGGGAAACAGGTCCAAATGACTCTTTGAGTGTTTAAGATTGCACACCCCTGTCCTAGGGGGACTTATATTCTGCTGCTCATGATTTTAATTTTGAAAAATCAAACTAAAGTAACTAATAATAGATTTGCAAATTGATTTTTTAAGAAACCCAAATAATTTATAATATTATCTACCAAAGGGTCCCCCCCCCCCTTTCCTGGTTCTGTGCTAGAGATCAATTTGATAAACGATCAGGTGATACACGCTGTTTTCTGGCAAGTGCACTAAAAGTTCAATGTAAAATCTAAGCCCGGATGACTTCAAGCTATCAATCAACAATGGACTTGCCAGCAAATGCTAATTCTCAAGTTCTACTATCAATCTGAAAGCTGAGAAATATTTTTTTTCCCTTGCAGCGCCAAATTGTTATTGTTTGCTTTAGAATTTGACATTTGACCACAATGATTAGCAGCAATTTAAACAAAATACCATGCTATCTCAGGTTTCACTTTCAGCTTTAGAAGTACAGGAGGTAGGATGTTGCAAAAATCCAGATGAGAAGTTAGTGAAAAATAAAAAGTTAAATATAAATTGTTCATGTTCTATAATTGGAAGTATTGGAGTTTCTTCTGAGCTTCTTGCCCTTTGTTACAAACATTATTTAAACATTTGTGTATTAAAATTTCTAGATGTTATTTGTAGATACTGAAGAAAAGTATAAAAACCATTATTAGTCAAAAATATCCAGAAATTAGTAGAACTACACTGAATAACAAGATAATTAACAATCAGCATAATATAACTGAACAGTAGCTAAAACTACAAAAAAGCAGGCACACATAAACTGAGATACCGTGCAAATAAATTTTCTAATCCAGTGGTTCTCAACCTTCCCAATGCTGCGACCCTTTAATATAGTTTCTCATGTTGTAGTGATGCCCAACCATAAAATTATTCATAAGACCATCAAAAATAATGTGTTTTCCGATGTCTTAGGCGAACACCGGTGAAAGGGTAGTTTGATCCCCAAAGGGGTTGCGACCCACCAGTTGAGAACTGCTGTTCTAGTCGAACCTCCTGCTCAAGTAGGTGACTCTATGGCTATCTGGTCTCCTCTCAAAAGCCTCCAGTGATGGAGCACCCACAGGTTCTGGTGGCAAGTTGTTCATCAGTGAGAACAATCAACCATTCATTAATATCTAAGAAGTATTTTGAAGGAACAGCCATCTAATCTACTCTTTTAATATGGTTTGCTTCCCGTGAACAAGGCACAGCTAGCTTTTGTAGGTAAAAGGTGCCAAATTACATGGGTAAAAATGGCAAACAAAAGTGTCCAGCTGTACCCTGAAATATTCTGCTGACAACCAAAAGTCACATTAAATAAAACTGATCCATAAAACTACATAGCACAACACTGGACATTTTTGTTAGAACTGTGGCAATGTGCTTAACTTCAGAGTGAATATAAAACTTAGTCTTAGTCTCAGAAGCATCCACCAAAGATGTTTCAGTTCACTTCCAAAGTTTCTACCATATTCCCATCTGATGTTATTAATTATATGAGAAAACTGAACTGAACTAGAGTTAAAACTGCAGGAAAGAGCAGACTTCTGTGTGGCCAACATAGCCATAATCATGCACTCTCATATAGGATATAAGCCACTTTTTGCTGAAGTCATCATTTTGCTCATTAATACTTGACCAGGAAGTTGTCTGGGCTCAATAGTATAGACATTAAACTTTGTGAGAAATTGCAACAATAGAATGTTTGATCTATATCTCTAGAACTATAGAGGGCAGAGGAATAGCCCTGAAGAATAGGACAAAGAGCCACTACTAAGACAATGATAGGACAAGTTGGGCTTGAATTTATTCCAAGAAATATTTGAGAAAACAATATTGGCCCCTTTCCTAGTTTCCACAGAAATAAATCCAGACTTCCAAGATTATGTTACTATAACCATTACAATAAAAATAGCCCTGACCTTTTTGGCATTGGTTTCTTAGGTTTATTTTACAGCAGTGGTGCCCCAATCTTTCTGTCATCAGGGATCAGTTTTGTGAAAGACAATTCTTCCACAACAGGGGGTGGGGTGGTTTTGCGCTCAACTTAGATCCCACGCTTGCACAGATCAAGCTTCACTCCCTTGCCTGCCACTTGCACAACCCATTTCCTAACATGGACCAGAACCGGTCTATGGCCCAGAGGTTGGGAACCCCTGATTTAAAGGGTTGACAAAGGCAAACCACTAAGTCATTATCACACAAACAAGTGACTATTGTTAATCTTGATTTTATAGAAAGTGGCCCTACCCACCTCCCTTCAACTATAAATTCAAATTTGGCTGTCCTACTGAGTATAACAAGTCATGGCTGATAGTCACCAAAGGGGAAATGTAGTCCCAAACAATTCCACTAAACATGGATAGGCAATCTTACTAACTGTGTTAAATTTCAGCTCCCTAACTAAATAGTCATACATACTTCAAATACACTACAAGTAGCAGTCCAGAAATATACATAAAAAAATCATGTTTCTCTAAAGAATTGCTTTGTACATTTTTAAAAGTGATACAAGGTAAGTCTTTAACAATAAGGCATTTGTAGCTTCAGTAGCAAAAATATCTAATTACATTGTGCAGATGTTTTTAAAAATCAACACCAAAATAAAACGAGTTGCAATGTCATAAACATTATAAGTACTAGCCTTCTACTAAAGGATGTGTTAGTATAATAGGACAAACACACACAGACATACATACACAGAATGCACCAAGTCAGCCTCTACAGCAGGGGTGTCAAACTTAAGGCCTGCAGGCTAGATCCGACCCGCTGGGTGCTTAAATCTGGCCCCCGGGGCTGGCCTGGAAAGAGCAAACAATTGGCCTGTGGTGCCTCTGGCAGCCAAAACAGGACACAGGGGGACTGCATCCCATTTTGGCTTGGAAATTCTGCAGGAATTGTCTGTGCCATCTCTCCCCACCCCCATGGAGGAAGACTACAATACTGATCCTGGCCCTTGAAGAAATCCAGTTTGACACGCCTGCTCTACAGGATAATCACAATATGATTTGTTAATATATTTTCTAATACTCTTATTTTATATATACTTAGGAATATTCAAAGGTCATCCATAGTGATGCAATCTTTGGTAGAAAATGACAACTAATTTGAACATTTAATGTGATTTATATAATAAACTGTCTATGAAGCCTGATTTTTGGTACACCCATGTGTGTGTATATCCTCACTGTGTAAATTACAGAGCATGAATTTAAATTCTATCAAGATTAAAGCATTGTGATACACAGAATAAAAACAATCAATCCCAGAATGGAACTTTCCAGTGTATTCTAGAATGCTCTGCTCCTTCTCAGGCTGCATCATTCTGGCTGTTCCTGGGTGGGGTAGTGATTTTCTGGAAATTAATTCTTCAAACTGGAAATGGTTCTAAAGTGTTCAGGGCAAGATGTGTGAAGGAAATAGGACTGGATTAGGTCTAGAATTGCTTCTAGCTCAGAAAACTAATTCCTGGCAAACCACTAACCCCTTCTAAAATAACTGTTAAGCAGGCTGATAATCAGCAGAGAAAATTTGGGGGTGGGGACAGCCTGCAATTTTGGGTTATTTTAACATTCTTCCATTCAAGTACATACCAATCAACACCTTTGGCAGCTCAACTATAATTGGCTTAGTTGCTTCTACCTGCACTGTGCTAAGTGGGCCCATAATAAATGGCAAGAAAAAAATCTGCCTTTTACATTGGCTGTTCTTTGGAATGATCTATCCCCAGATGTACCGGTTAGGAAGGTGGTTAACACCTGGATCTTCCACCAGGCTTTGTGACTAAGTTGAGGCGAATACCCCTGGGTAGGTTGTTGGCATTTTTAATGTTCAATATTTAAGGTTTAGTATGTTTTATATATTTTTTAAATTGGGGTGTCTTTTGTACACTGCCTGGCCTCAGGGTTTCAATGGAAGAATCTTATAAGCAACTACATAAATATTAAAACTAGTTTTAGACATATAAATGAAAACATCAGTAAAATCCATGGCACCATTTCCATACAATTAAGTACAAGAGATGTTGTCAGCTGATTTATATAGACTAAGCATTCATCAATGATAAATAATCTAATAGAAGAAAGATGTTCAAGCTACCTTCCTTTCTTTTGATTTCAGGAGGAATTTTACAGTGTCCACCATGGCTAACGACCCACACGGGATACTGCTGATTCAGACTAAAATATAAACTCTCAATGAATATCCGGTAAAAGCCAGTCATTCCTGGATTACCTAAAAAAGACAAAAGTATGCTAAAAGTATTGGCGACAAATACAACACAATTCATTAAGATTTATCTTGTATCCTGCGCGAATTATATTTATCAAATATTTTTCACTGTATGAACCATTTATATATATATGAACCTGGAATGAAAATATACCGTAAACTGTGTGGCATTTCTCATTCTTTGTCTAAAAATAATTTTGCAACTCAGCGGGCAACTTATCAAAGATTTACCCCACATTTTCTAGGAAAAGAACTTAATTCTTCCATTGCATTGCTTTACTATAGAAACGTATAACCTCTCCAGCAATGTAGTCTTCAAATATAGTATATTATCCACATTTTTCAAGTTCCTGGAATGTTTTCTCCTGAATTAGAGCACTTAACTTATTTTGGGGGGGGGGGGGGGGGAATCACCATATAACTATTCATTAATCAAAACGTGTTTTAAAAGTTTTTTTTTAATTCATATGATATGCATGCATTTCTATAACATGAAGGAGAAAAAATTAGTTAAAAGAACTGAGTTAAGTAAATGCTCTTTGAATAACATGTTTTACATTCTTGCCTTTTTTTTAAACTGATATTCTTTGGAAGAGCCAACAAAGGTAAAACAAAGATTTTATGCTGTAACTCCTTCTCAGATTTTCATTCTTCCCCATTCATTCCACTGGGGGGAATAGAATATTTGTCTCATTCCTATCAGCAGCACAGTATCATTTTATAGTCAACGACCTGGGAAGAAATCAAGTTTTGTTAAGCTTTGTAGTCAATCCTTCAGTGTAGATTTTAATACCTGTGATTAATCTTTTTTTTTCCTGACAGGGAAGATTTCTATCTCCTGATAAACAGTATCACTACCTTAGTTATTCTTTATATCACAGACAAAATAGGGCATAGGGAGGAGCAGGAAAAGAGCAATTATAAAAGATAATCATAGAAATTACTTATTACAATAGCTACTGATACTGAAACATACACTGAAGGGGTAGAAACAAGAGCCACAAATGTGAATACACTTTTTAATGAAGACAGTAAAAATGCTGTCAAAAAGAGCACTCAATACCTTACATTGATTATTCAAGCATCAGCCTTTGCTTTTTTAAGCAAGACAAACACTTGTCCAGTGTTTCTGCCACAAAATGTGAAAAGAGTGTCCTTGGGCTTTGGTAGCATGATGAACAAATAAACCTCAACCACAAAGTGAGGGCATTTATTTTACAGTAGTTTGTAGCACTACTGCTAGTGATCTGTTTTGGGCCTAATGATGGTTAAAAGAGGAATTTAAGGTGTTTGGTTCCACAAGATTAAAATCCAAGGATACATTCAAAGCTCTGTGAACAGCGGGAGCTCTCACTATTTCATAATCCCATCCAAAAATCTGATAAGAGCAGGAGGAAGTATTTGTGGCCCCGTGTAAATCTTTTGAAAATAGTACCTTGGGGACCAATTGTTATTTGCATTTATGTCCCTGTTCAATATAGACATCATGCAAAATCCCAGTTAAAAAAACAGAGAGGCAAAAACAACACACTGTACATTCTTCTCTCTCATATAAACATATTCATTTATCTTCCACGTTTAGTAATAATAAGAGCCCAAGCTAACCTCCATGACACATAAAGTAGGAGAAGAGGTAGAGAGGCTGCCCCCAAATGCTCCATACAACATTCTTGTTCCTCCAACGCCATTGAACTCTGAGAAAATCATTATACAGATCCTTTAATTAGTTTGGTGCCAATGTCCTAAGAGTTTGACTTAATGTAGAATAGGTAGAGACTTTTCTCATTATTGCTTTGGCATTGTGTATTGTTCAGGGTAATGAAATAATTCCACATCCAGATGCAATGGTTTGAAGAGCAGACAGGTAAATCAATTTTGGAAATGGCAGTCTTCAGTTTTTTGTCACTGGGATTACTTGTTGGGAAAAGTCTAATCATGGGAAACAACCAATGACCCAGAAACTATCTTCGGACACATCAAATGTTATTTGCCTGTGAAGGAGTGTATCATATACACAGCAACGTAAATATCTGGAAGAATGCAGTGAGACCAGCTATTTGGAACTTCCAACATTATTGGGAAATCAAGTTCTCCATTAAAAAAAAAAACACCTATAAAAATCTATACTTTAAAACAGCACCATCTTCTGGCACATTTGTTTCTACATTATAATCAGAAAGCATAATTGTCTTAGGCATTTTTAAATTTTATTTAGTTTGTAATAAATGTCTATTTAGCAGTTCCTAACAGTGACATAATGTAGAATAGGCTACATTTTCTGTTGAGCAAGAACTGCTTTGAATAAATATATCTCATCCCAACATTAAGAGAGATTACACTGCAATGTTCAAACAATGAAGCAAATTAGTATTGCAAAAGCTTTAAGAACATCTCTGGCTTTTAGCCACCTCACTGTATTTTTGATTTCTTCACAAGTCATTGTCTATAAAATGATGCTGTGATATGATAGAAGAGAATACTTTTAGCTCAGGGTTGAATTGATTCTCTCTCTGCTTGGTTGTTTCCTTGCAGACATTTCATTACCAAACTTGGTAACATCATCAAATTCTACTTCCATCATTTTTTAAGATCAAATGCTTCAAATTTCATTTAAGTGCAGTGTGACAACACAGCAAACCAAAATGCAAAAGAGAGCTTTAGAACTGCTTGTTGTTATGCTAAAGAAAAAAACATGAGAATATGCAAGCTTAGGAAATGCTAGTCGTCTTCTCATAACATCCAAATAAAGCTGATGAACATACCTATGTAGGAGGAAGGACCAGACACCTTTCTTTTGAAATGTCAGATAGAGCACCAAAAACTCCCAAGTACAAATGTGATTGTTCAAAGATCATACAATTCTTGCCAGAACCAACAGTTTCTCCACCTGATACCGTTTCAGATTCAATTTCCAAAATGGCATTTAAGTTTGGCAGATATTACAGCCATGTATTACTCTAACAGAGAAATTGGGGAGAGAAGGATGCCATGGAGAATGTGCCTACAATTTGTACATGCAGTGTACATCATTACAATACATCTGGATAATTTTTCTTGTATGCATGCTTTGTTGCCTGGTTTCATATCCCAGAACAACAGCCCTAAGAGATAAAGTATCAGATAGCTTTTTAGCAACAGGCATCATTTTCATTCATTTGATAATTTCACACGATTTCTCACAAATTTTCCCATGTTTTCCCAAAGGTGCTTTTTCAGGAGGCAACTGGATTTTCTTGTTTTTCTTTAAAGACGTTTTGCTTCTTATCCAAGAAGCTTCTTCAGCTCTGCCTGAATGGTGGGGAATGGAAGGTTGAACTATGCACTTTGGGAGGAACACCCTTCGAATGGTGTGGGAGTATGAGTGGATTTCCAGAAAAACTACAGATTACAGGAACCATTTGCGCTTCAGTTTGAGTTGCAGACAACACAGACTCTTTCCCAACACCTGAGCTGTCTTCAACAGGGAACAGAAAACAGAAAACATCCTGCAGCCAAGAAGGCTCCACACCCATTTGCATTACTCAGGCAACCCTGAGGACACATACAAACCTCCAAGTGGCCTTAATGGCTCTCTAAAAGAATGCAAAAGAATATTGGACAAAAATACAGACATGTACAGAAAAAATGGTAAAACAATGTATAGATTTAAAACCAGAAATCTTTTTGTTGGGTATCCTACCAGAAAAATACAATAAAGGGAATACATATTTAATTTTACATGTGTTAACAGCAGCTAGAATTGTGTTTGCACAACAATGGAAAAACAAAGAGATCCCTACAGGCCAAAATGTAATAAAAAATATTAGATTCTGCAGAAATTGATAGATTTAACACTCAAAATTAAGGAGGAGGAAGAAACTGAATACTTTTTAACATGGGATTTGTTTTATCAATGGCTAACTAGCAGAAACAGAAAGAAGTATTAGAGAATGATTAATTACATAAGGAAAGTTCACTAAAATGGATAAGTTGTTGTTGTTATTATTATTATTATTATTATTACCCGACAACACAATTTATGTACCATTATGTTCCATTCCCCAATCACCAGTCAATGCTGAAGAAGCTTCTTGTATGAAAAGCGAAATGTCTTCAAAGAAAAAACAATAAAGTCCAGTTGCCTTGTGAAAAAGCACCTTTGGGACAATCGTAACCTAGATGATTGAATATCTCCGTAGACGCTTCCTATGTTCTCAAATACACATTTTGGAAGCTGCCCTGTGACGGGTTAGACCACTGAACCACTGGAGTGCTTCCCACCTTTGTTTGAGAGAACCCAGAGAAATTAAACCTGGGACTTGGTTGGGATTCTACCTCTGAACTCATGTTCCTTTCAGAGACATTGATGAACATTGTGTAGAAATCAGAAATAGTAGTTGTGGAAGGCTTCCGGTTCCGGCTCCAGCGGCGACGGGCGAGCCTGGGGCTCGCTCGCCGCTTTGTTGCCTTTTCTGCCCCCCCACGGGGGCAAGACATCCGGTTACCGGAGGTCTCCCGTAGGGTCGGCTCGGAGGAGACGTTTCTCCTCACGGCGGTGGGGAGAGCGATCCCCTCCGCGACCTAGGTGAGGAGGAACATGCTGCGGGGGGTTCTCCCTTCGCCAACGGCTGTCGGCGCCATTCACTTCAATGTAGAGGGCTGAGCGGAAGAGATCGGAAGGCTTGCCGAGGCTTCAGCTGCGAGGGAGAGTGAGTTTAAAAAGACTTTTTTCTCCTTGCTGCCAGCCAGGCTGAATGGACTGGGAGGGGGGTGTTTGTTTCCAAAAAACCCCCCTCGGACTTAAGCGGCACTTAAAAATGGCTTCTCTGGAAGAGAAAGCGGAAATCTTAAATCCGGACTGTCTCTAACAAGGGAAAGTGGTATGCGGCTACTTGCAACATTGTTTCTAGGTCTGGCTGGTTAAAAATTTTTTATTTTTCTACTCTCTCCTCTGGGCTCTGAGATGGGCGGTGGAAAGTGGCTTTTCTTTGTCCCTGCCTGACTATTTTAACTATGGAAAATTCCCAGCGTCTCTTTACAAGTGGCACTCTCTCTGGATATTAATGAAGAATTTTTTTTCTTGTTGGATTTGTGATTCCTTTCTGGATTACCTTCGTTATTATAACTATTGAGCTGGAAAATTGTCTCTCTCTTGGTTCCTGAATTTTACAACGTTTCAACCTTGATCTGAACTTTTGGCTCCCGGTTAGTCTCACCAACCCCACCCTGAAAACGCCATTTTGGTGGCATTGACTTTAACAGTTAATCATGGCTCAAGAAACAGCACTGGCAAGTTTAGAACAACGGATGGCTTCTCTTGAAACTGTTATACAAACTTTGGTAAACGAAATTCAGGCCCAGAGGGCTGAAAACATCAATTTCAAGAAGGAGCTATTGGACACAAGGAAGCAAATGCTGGAAAACACACAGAAGACTGAAGAATTGGAAGGGGGGTTGGTGGGGGTTAAGGGAGAGATTAAAAATGTTACTAAAGAGGTTGGGGAAATAGATGGGCATGTGTCTAGGATTGATATGGAAAGAATGACATATTTTTTGAGATTTCAGAACGTTCTTGAGGAACCTGGTGAATGCCTCCCTGATCTTATGAGCACAATTTTAGCAGACTATTTACAAAAACCTAAAGATGAAATCAGGGGGGACATTGACCTAGCCTATAGAATTAACTCAGCATATGCCAGGATAAATGAAGTGCCTAGAGAGATACATGTGAAATTTGTTAGAAGGTCAACCAGAGAGGAAATCCTGAAGGCGCAGAGAGAGAACCCTTTAATTTACCAACAAAAAACGGTCACTATCTTGAAGCAGATTCCTAGAAAGATTCGAGAAGCAAGGAGGAAATTTTCCTTCTTGTCTAAAATTTTATTTGATCATGGGATTTGGTTCAAGTGGGTGACACCCGAAGGGATGCTGGTGTTCTGGGAAGGAGGAAGAGTGAGGATTAAAACAGTTGCTGAGGCGGAAGCCTTTCTTAAAAAATATTCCTCTGCCCTGGGGGAAGATCCAGGGGGGACGGAGGGGGCCACGGCCCCGCCCGCTCGGGGCCAGGGAGGAGAAAAAGAAGATACAATAGCCAAGAGACTTAGATCGAAAAAATAACTTTGCCTTGATTTTTCTGAACAATTTTGTATAATATCTGTATCTGGATTTTTTGTAAATGTCTGACAGCATGGAATTGAGAATTTAGGTATATGTACTTGCTTTTACCTTGTAGTGTTATGAAAAATGCTTTTTTTCTGTTATCTTTTTATTGTGTATTTTGAGGTCTCGGAAGGGCCGACGACTCTGACGTGAATGCTCTCAAAATTTCTTTGTATCCCTTACCCTACCCTATAGAAAAATGTAAAACCAATAAAACTTTTTCAATATAAAAAAAAAGAAATAGTAGTTGTGAATAAACGAATTGGTTGTAGTTATAGTTGTGAATAAATGAATGTATTTATTTAAAATTCTATTCTATCTTTCATTTGGAGTAGAAAGTGGCATGCATAGTGTTTCTTCCTCATTCTTTCTCAAAACAGCAACCCTGTGAGGTAGCTGGGTTGAATGAGAGACACTGGCTCAAAGTCACCCAGTGAAATTCCATGGCTGAGGTTAGACTTGGACCTTGCTCCTCCTACGATCTTAATCAGTGTCACCTCACTCTCTTTGGTCTTTTGCAGTGTCAATGGGGAGAAATCGACATATATGGTAAAGATTTGGAACTCGCTTTACTTTCTTATAGGTTGTGCTTTACTTACTATCATAATTGAGCCTGCAATTAGGTTGTAAATCTTTGGGGATATAATCAAGGCATCACATAACCAGATTCAAGTTATAACCATTTTTTATGCCAATCCTTAAGTAAATGATGCAGTCATTAAATAAATATGATGGTCATTAAATGAATCTATTTCCCCAATGGGTGGTTTTTGCTGGAAGGCACAAGTAAACGCCAGAAACTGGCAAAAAAGTCACAAATTGCAGTTATGTGATCATGGAACACTGCAAACTGCCACAAAGGTAAGCTCACTGCCAAGCCTCCAAAATACAATCACATGTTGCAATGGTTGTAACTCCATGCAGAGGTTGTAATTAACTCTGGAAAATCGATTGCAACTTTGAATGGTCGTTAAGTAACTGATCATAAGTTAAGGACTTCTGTTGTTTGAAGTGTATGTTGCATAGATACTTCTGAAGCAACATGTTTGTTTCTGGATCTGCATATTTTGTGCCTGCTTGGTTCATAATGTCATGGTATCCATTTTTAAAGCGTTAGTAACCCTTTAGTCTGAATAGCTCACTCATCAATATAGAGATGCTTAAACTTGAGAAAATAGGTTTATCCTTTTTTCAATGAGAAAACTAGGAATCTAGGCATTATCTGTCCACCTGTGGCCACAATATTCAATCACTAAAACAAAAAAAAGCTTTTCTACTCCAAAACCAGTATCTGACAATAATCATGAACAATTCCAGCAGGAAGAAAAAGATAAAAGTTTTAGCCTTGCAAGGCACTGAAAAATGTACACAAATCCTTTAAAAAAAAAAAGAATGACTTGATTATCACTGGCCTTCTCTTATTCTGCAGAATTGTCACTTAATATTCTTTCCCCATAACTGAGCAACTAAGTTTTCAATAAAAATAACTCTCATACTATCTCTACTATCTCCCCAAAGGGATGAATCAGAAAATGTCCCTTGGGTTTTTCTTCTTCCAGAATCTCAATTCCTTATCGCCATATCCGCTCTGCCCTTTCAGAATAGAAGTCTATCAATTTGTTCTATGGAATTGTACTCAAGCCTTCCCCTTTCCATTTTCTAGAACCAATTTGATCAAAAGAACATATGTATCAAGCCATCACCATGTAAAACTTACCAGGGATAACGAGAAACAGAAGTCTGGGTGCCCGTTTATCATTCCAGAGATCTTCCCAAGGGCCACACTTGAGAATCTGTGTCAGGGCTCCAGAAATGTAAGTGAACTCTTCATGTATCAAATCTTGCTCTTTGGAATCTGAGTTCATGCTTGCTGCTGAAGAGAAAATAAAGAGAATTTAAAGGTAGCCAGTTAGTTATGAATAATCATTGGCTTTATAAAGAAATGAACCTGCCAGCAATTTTCTGGCCAAACAAGATACACAAGGAGTTTTGTCAACTCCTACATGATGTTTTCAGAAATTCTCATGTAGGGAATAAGTAAGGTTAACAGCAGCTTCCCATGTTATTAAATGCTTGCAGAAGAGACACTGATTCTTATCAGAATTGCAACTTGTAATTTACAATGTGAGAAGCACGGAATGTTCACATAATGTAAAACAAAGTTTAGCCTCAAATCAAGCGTCTGATGTTTATTGCATGTAAACTGGGGGGGGGGGGGAATCAATTAGCAGGATAACAATTGAAGGCTTTCATTCCTAGTACATTAATGTCTTGAAAAGTTGCTTAAACAAATTAATGTAATAAAAAAATCAGACTTATTTTAAACTTTGTCAAGAAAAACCATTTCTCAGATTTAATTTGCCAAATGCAAACTCTTCAGGGCCAACTTTTTTTATTAAAAAGAAATACTTCAATCAATGGGATTAGATCAAGCCTGGAGGGAATCCACTCCATTTGCTCCCTGTTGCATTCTGAGACTAATCATGCACAGTATTACTTTGGAGGAGTGCTCTCCCTGCTCCTTGCAAATGACATTAAGGGGGGGGGGGGGATATTCCTTAAGATTACCAAGAAAGAGAAAGGATTAGCATTTCTTTTAGTACTCTGACACTCTTATCAGTCTTCACGAATTAATGCCTTTTAGTAATAAAACCAGAAAATATCATGGCACTATTTGACCCTGAGTATATAGTTTGCTGCATTTGCAATAGTGAGCCCCATCCCTGCCACAGGAGAAATCAAACATGGAATTATTTCCAGCTCCATCTGGGACCTAGTTATCTGCGGGATTGCATTCTACCTCATACATCCCTGCGGCCGATTCGCTCCCACAGAGAGGGACTTCTCCGGGTGCCGTCCACTAGGCAGTGCCAGCGGGCGACACCCAGGGGCAGGGCCTTCTCTGTGACGGGGACAACCCTCTGGAACGACCTACCCCCCCGAACTGAGAACAACCACGGACCTTCGCACTTTCCGCCAAAAGCTAAAAACTTACTTTTTTCATCTGGCCTAATCTATCCTTCCTAGGTTTGTAATATAAATTTAAATTGTTTTAATAGGGATTGCTGGGATTAGTATAATGGGTTTTAAGGTTTTAAACTTTTAGCGCAGGTAAATTATTTAATTCTATTTTAAATATTGTATTGTTGTATTTATATATGTTTTTAAAGTCCTGTGCACCGCCCCGAGTCCCTCCGGGGAGAGGGTGCGGTCTACAAATAAAATAAAATAAATAAATAAATAAAATAAATCCATCCTGAAGGAACAAGGTACCACATTTATCTTGAGAGCAATTGGGATGATACAGCCACATGTCGATCCAAAGTCTGATGTAGTTTATTCTTGCAGAAGATTTAATAATCATCACATCATTTTACTGTACCTGGGTCAAGTGATAACAATAATAATTAAAAAATCAACATCACAAGCCCACTTTTGCCTCTGTCTGCAAATTGTTTGTTCTTAACAGTTGAAATAAATTAGTCCAGAAATTGGTAACGAATTTGCTTCTTTTCTGCTTGAGAGCAGGATGAGAACAACAAGAACAAAAATCTCTTCTGTGGTATTTTTTGGCCTGAGTCATAATATACATTAAACCAACTGACGCCACCAGCCCCCCCCCCCCCCCCCCCATGGACTATGCCCACCTCGTGGCCAATAGTTAGTGTTAGGCTAATGATCACGGGAACAGTAGCCAAAACAAAGCAGCATCTAGTCCAAAAGTGAAGGTGTGTGTGTGTGTGTGTGTGTGTGTGTGTGTGTGTGTGTGTGTGAAACAGATGGAAATAATGCACTTAGTGCAAATCCTGAGCAGGAACATTCTTTTGTTAACCGGATTGCCTCGCTTTACTTTGCTCCATCAGCATGATTATTTCAACTAGAGTTTCATTATTAGCCTAGTCTCAGTGCAATTATGACCGCTTGGTGGCTGTTGGCCATTAACTCCAGAAAACAAGCAGAGTTGCGATGGCTTCTCTGCCACCAGCATCACCCTGGAGAAAGGAGGTGGGAAACGGGAGGGATTAATATAGGGGGTTGCAGAAGAGGAGTACCGGAGAAGGGCGGGGAAAAAACCCAATCCCTTGGCCAAGCACGTACCTGCCCCATTAAGCGGCTCTCGACCGGCTCCCAGCATCTCTCAGGCAGGGAGAAGAAGCACAGTGGCTTCTGTTCCTCCCACGCACTTGCCGGGCGGAAGTAAAAACAGTAGCGAGAGCTCCTGAGGCTCTTCCGCCCGGTTGAGACGTAACGGGGCGGGAGTCGAATGGTTGTAAAGGTTCCGCCCCCCACCCTCACCCCCCTCGGCTAAACAGCGGGAGGCCATTGGAAGGAAAGAAACATGGAAGTCGGTTAATTTGGGTATTCAGAGCATAGGTTTACCCTTGGCTCGCCTTCGTTTCTGATGCACGCATGCGCAACCCTCGCTCTATGCCTTGGTCGCGACTTTCCTCGTTTTCTTGTAGTTGCATTATGTTAAAAGACTTGGATGTTCTGTGTCTGTCAGTCATCTCGTTCATTCATTCCTATTTATATTTATATTGATTGTTTCCTGATTGCTTATTTTTACCCTATGACTATCATTAAGTGCTGTACCTTATGATTCTTGATGAGTGTATCTTTCTTTTAATGTACACTGAAAGCATATGCACCCAAGACAAATTCCTTGTGTGTCCAATCACACTTGACAATAAAGAATTCTATTCTATTCTATTCTATTCTTTCATGACATTTATGTACCCACCCATCTTGAACCAATTGAGTGGCTTACAACCAACAAATAAGATATTTATAATTAAAATATTTAAATCAAAAACATTAAAACCAATAGACTTTTCACCATGGTTAAGCTTTCCCGTGCAGCCTGAAACAGTCTCACCCTTTCCCAGCACTTGGAGGCAAAAACCAGGTCTTGAGCACTTTTTTTGGAAGGTTAAAAGTAGACTCTCACTCCAGCTCATTTGCAGTGTAAAACTGCACTTTAATGTCCTGGGGACCCAAGTGTTCCCCTGAGTCTCAGGATGCTGCCTCCTCTCCTAATCCTAAACTGAAATTGTTCCCTATTTTGGTATTCTTCCTTGTTTCCAGCATCCTAGATTTCATTTATATTTATGATCGCCTCTAACACATTTGCCACATAATGTTACACATTTATGTATTCAGTCAGCATTATTTACTATCTTCCTGCTTTCTTAAAAAAGGTGTTACAGTAAATTGCCAGCCAGGCTGCCCAAGTCTAGGAACTGGGCATATATATATATATATATATATATATATATATATATATATATGTATGTATGTATGTATGTATGTATGTATGTATGTATGTATGTATGTATGTATGTATGTATATGTATATGTATATGTACCCTTGCACCAGCAATGGTGTCATATTTTATTTATTTATTTTATTTTATATATTGAATTGATATTGCTGCCTATTCGCCCATGGCGACTCAAGTCAGCTTACAGAATATAAAACCACATTTTAAACAATAAAGGCTAACAAAAAGAATCAAATTAATTAACATAGTACAATATAACAAAATCACCTCCCACCCACCCCCGCCCTAGCGACAGCAGATCACACGAGTCATTTAATGGGCTCCTTCCTGCTCTGGGTTCCCCAGGCCCACTGGTAGAACCAGGTCTTCAGCGCCTTCCGGAAGAGTATTCGAGTGAGTGCTGTTTTAATCTCTGGGGTTCAAGAGAGAGGAAGCCACCACAGAGAAGGCCCTTCTTCTGGGTCCCACCAGATGCATCTCCCTCGGGCATGGGACCTGCAGCATTTCCTGCCTCCCTGCTCTGATGGGTCGGGTAGATGTGACTGGCAAGAGAGGGTCTCAGATAACCTGGTCCCAAGCTATGAAGGGCTTTAAAGGTGACAACAAGCAACTTGAATTGCATCAGGAATATACAGGTAATCCTTGATTTACAACCAAAATTAGGACCAGAATATCTGTTATTAAGCCAAGAGGTTGTTAAGTGAGTCATGCCTGATTTTCAGTGGTGGGTTTCAATTTATTTTAATACCAGTTGCTCGTTCGTGCACTTGTGTAATTGCCCACATGTGCAGAAGCTTCTGGGTGAGTGGGTGGAGCCTCCCACTGCCGCCACTACCAGTTCACCCGATCCGGGGCGAACTGGCAGAAACCCACCTCTGGGTTTGTTAAGTGAACTACCCCAGATAAATGAATCACACAGTTGTTAAGCAAATCCAGTTTCCCCCATTGACCTTGCCTGCTGGCTGGATAGGTTGCAAATGACAATCACATGACCCTGAGACCTGCAATCCTCGTAACTATGCACCAATTACCAAGTGCATGAATGTTGATCACATGACTGTAGGGATGCTGCAATGGTTGTAGGTATGAGTAACCATTGTAAATCACATTTTTCAGTGCCGTTGTAACTACCTGTAAAAGGGAAAGAACATCAGTTTGTGTCTTAATCTACATTGGAGCCACTAATATGAGAAATCCGGTGTTTTCTTTTTCCTGCATGACAGTGAAATCTAGGTGACGGTGCACTGCCAGTCCCTGAGTAATAAACCTCAGCTCCAGAATTTAAGCCTCTTCTTCTGTGACTATTCATAAGGATTTAATCTGCTCCTTTTTAGGCACTTACCCTGTTTTCCCTATATTATTCTCTAGGTTAAACAGGGCTGCAGAAATCTTTGTTCCCAGGTTTTTGGGGTTACAACTATCAAAAATAGAGAGGAATTTTTTTTACGAGTCTAAAACATATGAAACTGCTGTTTAGCGCTACTTGTGTGTACATGTATGAATCCCTGTTAATGCTGGACAAAAAGCAGAAGAGAGAAATTTTTAATTGTCTGTGTATTCTAGCCAAGGCACGTATTTTACTGGCATTATGAATGCAGAAAATAAAATATGTAATTTAAGTATCATGCATCAAAACACACACACAATTCCCATGGTAAGACTCCATCCTTTGCTTAGAGATAGTTGCAAGTAATATTTCAGCTTTTCTGCAGTTCTAGGTTCCTTCTATGTGTCTTTTGAATCAAAGAAACTTGTTTTGGTCTCTTCAGCTGCTCAAATGCCACAAAATATTGTCATAAAAACTCATTTTCAGGAGAAATCGTGATCTTTTGGTGCTACAGCACAGTGACAAGGAATTTTAGTAGTTTTAACTGGGATTTTAGCGCAGGGATGTATTTAATTCGTTTTTATTGTATGTATGTTGTTTTTTATGGTTTTATTTGCCCTGTGCACCGCTCCGAGTCCCCCCAGGGAGATGGAGCGGTCAATAAATTCAAGATTTATTTATTTATAAGTATAAATGAGCAGGTCAGGATAGGATAGCCAGCTTACCTGATAACAGGTCCTTGAGATATTCATTTTCAACTGTTTCCACACTATGGAAGTGGAATGGCTTGGTTTTCCAGGCACGACCCTGAATCAGATCATTGCAACAGACCAGATCAAGAATGTGCCTTCCCACAAGCTAGTACCTCATGCTTTTCCCTCCATTTTTATCCTCTGAAGGAGGTTGTGCCAAGGAGGTTGAACTTCTATAATTTAGGGGATCTCTTTAGCTTAAATCTGTTAGGATATTAAATTTAGTAGCTGGAACAGTAAAGGGTACAATAGGCCAGAACAAACAATTGTAGAGTGCTGACACACGCATGATGCAATCTACACTATGACTGATTGCTGTAAGTATAAAGGCGGATTTCACCCCTTTTCCCTCCTTTTTCTTCTGTGTGTTCTGTATACTGTTTAATTTACCTCATGAAGTTCCTGTGTTCCTGACTATCTTGTGTTTTTAAGACTGCTGTAAGTTTGAATGGTTATCCATCCATCCATCCATCCTAAATTGTGTGTCAGTATCTCATACTTCATCTGGAGAGCTGCTGCATAACTCCGTCACATAAGCCATCACCTTAAATATGGCATGTAGCTGTTGGGCAAGAAAAGGCCTCAAATGGGAGTTGAACTCAACTGAACCAGTAAGTTTTCCACCCCATTGCTTCCTTCCATAGTATCTCCCTTGAGATTCTCTCAGCTCATCCAAATGATTTTGGACAGATGCGCATTTACCATTACTTTTTTTAGAGAAGGAATTTAAGGGTAGAATTAGCCAGATTGTGGATACAACCATCCATTACTTGTTGTGATCTACCTATTTGGCAGAAGAAAAAGTACTCATTGACACAGAGGTTTCAAAGATGAATTTTTACCATAATCCATGGAGATGCCAGGAACTGAACCTGGGATCTTTGACCTGCAAAACAAATGCTCTGCTACCCATTTATGACCTTTCTCTCTCTCTCTCAAACTAGTCCACATCAATTCTCAGTATACAATGTGGCATTGGAAGGCAAGGAACCAAGACCACCCTTAGCTTCTTAAGCAGTAGATCCTGTTACATCATCCCAGTGGGGGTTCTGCATGAGTTCAGAGCCAGCAAAATTTAGTGTGAATAGTTTCAGTGCTCGGCTACCAGAGAAGGCAAAGGAAACATCAATGTCCTAACATATTGGCTTGAGGTATTTTCCTTGGCAAACAACTGCAGGGCCAGTGGCATACAGAAGTTGTGGTAGCATCTCAAAGCATCTAATCTATAGGAGATGTGTTATTCTGGCCAAGATTCTTAAAGCCATAGGAACTGTGTGTTGGCAGTTTAGTTGATGTAAATAATGCATTAATTGCTATGATCTATGGATTTTACTCCATTTTTAAAGATCAGCTTGAAATACCACTTCCAAAGAAAGCAGCAGTACGATCCAAGCAAAATACAAAATTCCCGTTACACGTCAACCGTTGTGACAGCAAACGCCATCTAGGCACTGATGGTACCTCCTATGTTAATTTTGCCCTGTGAATGTATGGAAAATAAGTTTAAAAAGCAATCTGGGCAGGGAAAGAATCTAACGTGGTAAAAAAAACATGGAGCATGAACTGGAACTGAACAAATACATAATAACATAGCAGTAAAGAGAAGCCTTAAAAGCATCCAACAGTATAACATCTTAGGTGGAGATGAATGTTTGATTAACACAGCTGTATGTGTTGGAATAACTCTGCCTGTATTCCTACCCAATAGGACATGAATTAAAATAAAACATTGCATGCTCTAGAAACAACACAATGCTTCCAGCAGACTTCACTAGTCTCGCTGGTCACCTTGATTCTCTGAGTGAAATATTTCTGCATATTTTTATGTCTGAAACATAAATGGGGAAAAGTGCTAAAGAAGAAACTAATAAAACTTCATGTTATAAATGAAATATATTCAATGGGCTCTCAACAATTTTTCTGATTATAAGTATACTTCATGTAGCTAGTATAAAGACATTAAAGGAATCCTTCCTAATCTATTCATGACCTAAAGTTAGCAAGATAATGAAATTCAGATCGATTGTACAGAAAAAGTAGAGAAGCCATCAAAACTGTTTGCATTTTACATGGTAACATTTAGGCTTTTCAGCAATTCTGTATTACAGAAGAAATATAACATTTGATTTTTGGAAAATATCCCTTTCTACTCCTATTACTTTTTCTTGGGTTTGATTTAATGCAGTTTGTTGTTTCTGGCACATATGCCACGGCAGATCAGCTTCATACGTATTACTTTGAGTCTGAGGAGGTCTACATGTATAAAGTGTGGAAGATTTTTACCAGGCACCCCAAATATGCATCATCTGACTTGCAGGAGAATCCTTTTGGTAGTCATAGCATTGGGTAAACTTCCTAAGAGGAGTAATTTGAAAACAAGTTGTATCCAGACACGCCTTCTTGCAAATGTAAAGGAAAAAATTAGCAAAGCCTTCTGTTAGAAGACTAGGTTGGGGGTGATGGTTGCTACTTGCAGTTTCTAGTTCCTTCTCCCGTCTTATTCTGGAAGAAGCCCAAACCAAAAGATAGTACATACAGTAGAAGAGACATTATATCAAGAAAGAAGCAGGTAATGTTGAGAAGGAGTAATCTGGATGTCAGCATTACCAGGTAGCCTAGACAAGAAATATAACCATATAAGTTTATTCAACTTTAATGTAAGGCTACATTAACATAATCTTGCGAGCCTGAAAGTACAATTCTCCTTTACAGCCTGAGAAACTAGAGAGTCTCTTGCCTCTCCTACTAACCAGCTGTGTGTTGTGTTCAGTTGTGGGATTCAATTTTTTTTTACTACCGGTTCTGTGGGTGTGGCATGGCTTAGTGGGCATGGCTTGGTGGTGTGGCAGGGGAAGGATACTGTAAAATCTCCATTCCCTCCCAGGACTTGGGAGGCAGAGAATAAATGAGGGTGGGACCAGTCAGAGGTGGTATTTACTGGTTCTCCAAACTACTCAAAATTTCTGAGACTGGTTCTCCAAAACTGGTCAGAACCTGCTGAATACCATCTCTGGTTGTGTTGTCTCTTATCGAACTGTTCCCTTGTCAGCATCTTTTCATCTTCGTTATTCTGTTATTCTGTTATCTTGTCTCCCAAGGTTTCCCCCACATATCCTTACACCTGATATATTGCTACCAATTAGCAAATGCTAGGTATTGGGAGCCTGTGTACCATCGAGATATAAGCAGATTCTTGGTCTATAAGTGAATCCTTTTGTAAAGGCAGAGAGTGGGTTGCTTGATTTGGATTCAGGACGGAGAAGAAAGCTAACGTATCAAAGTTCACATTTGCAAACCAACCTACATGCTGGAACAATTATTTAAAATCTGGACTTTCACCTTTGCAAGGCAGTTCCTTGATGTTTTGAAAAAGATGCTCACTAGAGAGAAGACCATTCAAAAACATTTCATCATTGTATTAAGAAAAACTGCAAAAGAAAAAAAAATAAGAAAAAAAATGGAGTGGGCAAATTTCTAAGCAAGTGCCTATGGTTAGAGGTATATATACAAAATTCAGTCTGAAGTGGGGTTGTTTTTTTTTTTATATGTGAAAGTTGGATAAATTAAATCTCGCCAATTTGTAAAAATGGGAAACAGAAGGAAGCCCGAATGGATATACTAGTCATCCCTAGCTTGGACCCTATGAGAAATTAAATTAAAAGCTTAGGGGATGGAAAATTTCCCACCCCTCCTTCCTACCACAAACTTCAAAAAGCCTCTCGGAAAGGTTGAGAGGCCCTCCTGAGAGATGTATGAGGAACGTGGGGGAAGGAATAAACTTTTCCTCCCATAAACATTCTAAAGTAATTTTATATAAGAATCCTAGCCAAATTTTGGGAAGTTTACTCTCTCACAACAGTCTTCTGCTTTGTTCATCAATGCCCTTTGACCCTCCAGTGCAGGGAGAGACACAGGTTAAGGCATGGGTAATAGGAAACTTTATTCCATTTATTTGAATGTTCAAATCAGTTACCGCAGCTGGAAAGTGTCAAGCAAGCTGACTGTTTTCCAATGGGTCTGCAAATGTTGCTGACCTGTCACATTGACTGACATAAATGTATAGCAAGGAATAGCTGGAACCATCTGTGTGAAGTAGGAAAAATAATAATTTTATATGACGTTTTTTGGCCTTTTCTTAATATACATAACTGAAGGGAAGAAAGATAAGTAATACTCCTTTCAGAGTGCAGACCTAACTTGAACTGGTAATACTACAGATTCTTGTAAGCAGGCAATATCTTTCAGGATATGTTGGATGTTGACACCTCTGCTGCACAGTATTTCAATTTACTTCTCCCATCCTTCTTTGGTCTTTGAATTGGTTACTGTCTGTCTATTGGCATCCTTTAGCATAGCTGATTTGAGTTTCTCCTTCTGAGTTTAGACATCTTTTTGAGACCTTCTCTAATTTTTCCATGTCAGTTTCCATCTTCAGTGTCTTTACATATTTTGTTAGAATATCACTTCTTGTCTCTTTTCACAATTCTCTGAAACTCTTTATTAAATTCCTTTCTCACATTTTTGTCTTGCTTGACTTTGGCTTCGCTTCTTTTCTTGGACATTTCCATGATATGTTCTGACATCCACTTTGCTTTCTTCTTTGTCTTCATTTTTTAGCAGGCTGTTTTCACATTCTTCTTTAACCATTTCTTTAAAGTCATCTGACAGCTCCTCTGGTTCTCTATCAACAAGGATGAGGACTTCAAGGCAATTCCTGATGTTCTCCTTGAAAATGGTTGGTATATGCTCAAGATCATATTGTGGAATCTGGTTAGTGTTCCTCTTCTTTAGTACGATTTGGAACTTGCACATGAGCAGTTCATGATCTGTTCCACTCTCAGCATCTGGCCATGTCTTTGATGTTATAATTTGCTCCTTTTGGCAATAATATGGTCAATGTGATTTCTATGTACTCCATCTGGTGATGTCCCTGCATACAGAAGTTCCTTTGGTTGTTTGGAGACAGTATTAGCTACGAAAACATACTTTGAGTAGCAGAAGTTGATAAGTCATTCTCCTCTTAATTTCATTTCCTAAGCCATCCAATCCAATTTCATTTTCCTCCTTAATATTTCCAACATTGGCATTCCAGTTTCCAATCACAAATAGTACATCTCGCTATACGCTTCCTAACCCAAAAAAAGGGCAACATCTTTCTACTTTGCTTTTCATGTCCTAAGCATTTAAAATATGATATTCTGACACAAAGGGTCCAATCCCAATCCATTTCAATTTGCTCATGCATTATATGTCAATTTATGGTAATTTCATTTTTCACTATGTTGAGGCTTCTTGTATTCCTACTTTTTAAGTTTCATGTCCCAACATAACTCTGTCAGCAGCTTTGCCTTCCTATCCTGCCCTGCCCTGCCCTGCCCTGCCCTGCCCTGCCCTGCCCTGCCCTGCCCTGCCCATCCTATCCTATCCCTTCTCATTTCTGAACTCCCCTCTTAGGTAAGATAGCCAATAGTTTAAACATTTAAACATATATAATTAGGCTAAAATAGTAAACAAATAATGACTATTTCATTTAGAGTCACCATTAGAAACTCTGTGGGTAAGACTATCAGGCCAAAAGAATGGTCTAACAGTAGGCATATGTTATCGGCCTCCGACCCAAGCCCCTGAGAGAGACTGGCAGTTAGAGAATGTTGTAAAGGAGCCATCAAAAAAGGGAAGCCTGGTTATAATGGGGGATTTCAATTACCCTCACATAGACTGGGCGAACTGTTGTTCAGCACATGACAAAGAGATAAAGTTCCTAGATATGCTAAATGATTGTTCCCTGGAACAGATGGTTGAAGACCCAACTAGAGGTACAAGAATCCTTGACTTGGTTCTGAGCAATATGCAGGATCTGGTGCAAAATGTTAATGTGACTGATCCAATAGGGAACAGTGACCACAACACAATTATTTTTAATTTAATCATAGACTGCAAATCACCGATAAAATCTACCACAGAGACATTAAATTTTCATAAAGGAAATTTCCCGAAGATGAAGAAACTAGTAAAAAAGAAGCTGAAAGGGAGAATTGAGAAAGTCCAAACACTCCATGAGGCATGGAGGCTGCTCACAAAAACAATAACGGAGGCCCAATTGGAATGTATACCTAAAAGGAAAAAGGGCACCACCAGGTTCAAGAGGACTCCGATGTGGCTTACAGGAGCTGTTCAGGAAGTGATCAAAAGCAAGAAAAGCTCATTTAAAAGATGGAAGGCTTCTCCAAATGAGGACAACAGGCAGAAACATAAATTCTGGCAGAACAAATGCAAGGCAACAATCAGGAAAGCAAAGCAAGACTTTGAGGAGCATTTAGCTAAAAACACTCAAAGAAATAACAAGGACTTCTTTAAGTACTTTAGAAGTAAGAACCCAACTGGGAAGGCCATTGGACCATTATATGACAATGGAAGGCAAGGGATTATTAAGGAGGAAACAGAGATTGCAGAGAGACTCAATGAATTATTTGCTTCAATATTCACTGAAGAAGACAGAGATCACATGCCTAAAACAGAGCCTATCTTTGTAGGGAGGGAAACTGAGGAATTAACCCAGATAGAAATAACCAGGGAGGAGGTCCTTGCATGTCTTGTTAAACTAAACACTAACAAATCACCAGGACCAGATCACTTGCCCTTATAACTGGTAGTTATAAGGGCAAGTGTACTGATCTAGGTTCGAGGCAAGCAGTCATAGCGTCGATGTCTCGGCAGTCCTGGCACGGCCCTGATGTTACCGCGACGGCCTCCCACAGCTCCCCAGTCCTGCTCAGATTGTCCTCAGCACGGCCGCCCCGCCTGGCTGGGTCTCTCACCCCCAGATCCAGGTGAGGCCTACGCTTTGTGCGGGCTCCTTCGGGCACAGGCTCCTCTCTTCTCTCCGGCCGCCGCCATGCCAAAAGAACGCCTCCATAAGGCCACTGTTCGGGCCTCCAATTCGGCCGCTGTTTGGGCCAGATACCGCCCTATGGCCGCTGCTCGGATCAGGACGCCAAAAAACGCCCGCTACTCATTCCAGCCGCCTCACCGCTCACCGCTTGCCTCACCCGTCTGGCCGTTCCACCATCCAGCCATCCAGCCGTCTCCGCCGTCTCCAATCCACCTCGTCCATCTCTTGTGGCGGCGTTCGGCCGTCCCTTTGGTACCGTCCCTTCAGCTCTGCCTAGCCCTCCTGGGCCTCCAGCGGCCTCCGTCATTTGGACTTTTGTTGGATGATTCACCGCGCGGCCAGATGATTCACCGCGCGGCCCGGGTGGTTCGACGCTTCGGCCCGTCCTCTCCACCTGTTTCCTCCATGTGGCCTGGGTGGCATGCCACTCGGCCCAGCCTCTCCGGCCTCTCAAGCCTCTCTGGACCTCTCTCCGACCTCTCCGCTAGTTTCCACATCACCCGCATCACCTCGCGGGACCGGGGTGGCCCCAGTGTGACGGCTGGGTGGGCAGCTTGCTGGGCCTGGCCATTTAGATGTGGAATTGGACCAGGTAACGTCCTCCTGGCCAGAAAAGGCCTTCATGGCCCGTGCCGCACTCAAGGGTTCGCCTCCATCTTCCGTGCATGCGCAAACAGTCTACAATTAGATAGATATGCGGCAGTGGCACCTTTCTTCTGACCTGGCTATTGCCTCTACTATATTTATTTTAATTAAAAAAAGGGTGCTTTTTTTAAAAGGCCAGTGCTAGCTGCAAATCTGCCCTTACAGATAAAGAATATGAGTGTTTTGCATCAGCTGTGAAGAAATGGTAGATATAGTAATCTAGGAGGTGGAGATTGACAGGAGTTTCTACCTACAGGAACCTGGTCCTTCCCTAAGCCACAACGGCATTGCAGTGTTGCAATTATTACAGTATAAAGTTAGAGGAAGATGAATTGAGCTGCTCAGTGTCCATAATACAATCTCACAGAGACACAAGGTCCATCTATTAACAATATATGGCCCCAAGTCAACCCATCTTCATGGGTCTACGATCAGCTGGAATTTCTAAGTGTTTTTCAAGGTTACCCCATGCACCGTAGGACACATAATAGTAATCTAATCAAATGGGTCAGCAGAATTAAAACTGACATTCTGAACGATCCTGTGATTTCTACTTAGCTAACGAGGAAAAAAAAAAGGTTTCCACTCCTCAAATGCCCCTTTCCTTGACAATATCCTGGAGTGGCTTTTTTTGGGGATAGGAGAGGTTATTTCTCTGTTGTAGTAATAAAATAAAATAAAAATCTGTTTTATCCCTATGTATCTTAGGAAATCTAATGAGACCTCAGCGCATTAAATATGACTACAGAGTAACAGCTGTTTAAAAGGAAGCACTGCCCAACGTCATGATCTGAGCAAAAACTCTGCCACATATGTTAAACGGTTATTGTGGACCACGGAATGAGCTTAATTGTATTTAGCCATGCTGTAATTTGCAAAAGGATTGTTCAACATGCTGCAAGATGTCAAACTCATATTTTTAATATGCTGGGCAAGTCATCAAATAGTCAGTGTTCCTTGCTTCATCCTTTTTTGATTAGTAGCCTTGCAGACAGATCTGGAAAGGTATATGGAAACAATGTGGAGCTGAACAAAGGAGGCAAAGGAGTGATAATCTGAGAGAAAAGCTGGGAATTGGTTAACTGGGTGTGGAGGGGGAGGGATCGTGACATGGGACATGGCGAGTTTTAAGAAAAGTATTTGTGTTGGTCTATATCAGTGTTCCCAAGTTCAGCAGCCTGAAGATGTGTGGACTTCAACACCCAGAATTCCCCAGCTCAGTATGTTCTAGAGTCTGAAATGGAATCTACAATTTTACTTCAATATAAGGACATTTTATGGGAAATGTTAAAAATGTGAATTTATTTCAAATGATAAGGAACATTTCACACATTGAGAGAAGCTGTTTCCCATTCCATAAGTAGTGGCAATCATTCTTAGTTTTTTTTTTAATAAGATCTATGACATATCTGTTATATTAGCATAACTTTTTAATGTAAATGAACAATAAATGTGATACAAATTTAATATACAACTGAAACCAGTGCTTTTCTTCTTGTGACTGATGGATAAGCAATTGGAAAAAAAGTCATGAAAAATGTACATTTATATGATAATCATGGCAAAATTATTGTACCTATAAAGATGGAAAAGTTTGGCAATACATACAATGTTAATATCTCTCTCTATAAAAGCGAAATGCCACTCATGCATCATCACGAAATCTCCAGAACCGTAAAACCTACAAACTTTAAATTTGGCACGTATGTTCCTCTTGGCTTCTAGGTGCTTGCTAAGAAAGGGTTTTTTGAAATGACCATCAGATCAGTAGTATTTCTTATACAGTATTTATATATTTAGATTAACATGCTCTGATGCTAAGGGGTTAGACATTATACTACTTCTCCCCACCTGAAAAGAACTCTGTTCTAATTGCCAATTGCCTCACATTCTATTACCTCAGTTCAAACTGGCAAACATTCCACTCCTTCACTCAGAAGCGGTTTGGGGCTCCTTGCAGTACTAAATGTCGGTAGCTCACCAACATTTCTACGCCTTCCATCTATGGAACTGCTTCCGGACTCAAGGCGGTGGGAGCGATATTCTCTTATGTGTTTCAAACACTGACCACCACTGAGCCAACCGATTTTGAACCAAATTTCTCCTGCATAGTCCGGTCACATAGTTTCGTTGCAAAGCATGGGTATCCAGGGATAGTTGGTGAAGATGAATCAGCTTGTTGAGATAGAAAACTGACTAATTTGATTACAGAAAAGACAGTATCTACATTTGTTGCTGACTGGAAACTCATAAGGGACTTTTTCCATAAAACAGTAAAAATGAACTTATGATCTATGGATTTGATGGATAGATAGGATAGATTATTGAAAAAAGGGAGTCATTGTGAAACTTAAAAAA
Source organism: Rhabdophis nuchalis (assembly GCA_039707465.1). Lineage (NCBI taxonomy): Eukaryota > Metazoa > Chordata > Lepidosauria > Squamata > Natricidae > Rhabdophis > Rhabdophis nuchalis. Next base: position 247,093,022 of record CM077643.1, on the reverse strand, counting down.
AGATAATTCTACAATTAAACTCATAACTGCTCTAAAAAAGATTGGAAGCTACTTCTTTATACATTTTTCTTTTTTCTACTTTTCTATCATTTTTCTTTTCTTTTTTTTCTCTTTGTTCCTTAGCTTTTGTCTATTTCTTCCTTTTTCTTTTTTCCTTCTTACTCCAGCGCATTAATTTTACTCATTTTTAAAGTTTTCAATAAATTTATATTAAAAAATACAAGATATTTTATATATTAAATTAAAAGATTCATCTATTCACCAGTCTATGATATCAGCATAAATTAGAGCTACCATGTCTGACTTGTAAAAATTTGGGTGACCAATAGGTGGCAACAAGGTGATACAATCAACTTTCACTCTTTGCTGCCATCTAGTGACTGTATAATTTTTGCAGTCTCATTTAAACCTGACCAAAATATGACTTGACACAGAGAAAAGCCTGTAGATTTTAATTTGGGGTCGACAGTTTTCCAAATACTTTTCCTTTTCTGTTGAAATTGAATTACTTTTCCTTTTCTCCAATTCAGCAGAGCACAAAATAGGAGGTTATAAATAAGTGTTACATTTAACTCAACCTCCTTGTCTAAAGTTATCCATTTGTAAGGATGATATTGTAATACCAAAATGGAGATTTCTGTAAATGTAACCTTCCTCCCTCCCCTCTCCTCTCCTCCCCTCCTTTTCCGTACAATTTTCTAAAGAGCTATATACTTCACAGATTTTAACAAACACAACAGCAAGAGAAGAGACTGGAAGGGCTACAAAGCTGCACCAGCTAAAAGCTGAATCTTTCACAACTGATTGGTTAATTAAAACCTTGATGCCGCCCGCAGCCACAGCAATAGCAGTTTGGCCTTTGCTGACATTTTTTTATAGCCTCCTCATGAAACAACCTTTAAGGATGGTGGGAAAGAGAGATAATGGTTGAAGGGAGGACGGCTGGCCCTTCATCACAGAAAAAGAAGTTTTATATATATGGCTGCATTCAATTTGCCACATGAAAATAAACCGGTGGCCTAAAAATAAACTTCAATGAGCATTTATTATATTTGAAAGCCACAAGAAAAACAAAATGCAAAGCACTGAGGACAAGACTAGATTGATTACAGAAAGACACTCTTGGAGATAAGGGAAGACAGCTGGCTGGGTTGTGGAACAGAAAGGAAAACGGAGGGCATGTTTCTGAACGGCACATGGCTGGAGCCCATGAACTGAGTGAACGCTGTTTTATTACAAGGATCTCATGGAATGAGTTGTCTATATATCAGATTGAGCTATCCAGATGTTTTGGGACAGAGCTCAGCGTTCTAGGTATTGATCACAACACATCCAGATAATGTTAAGGAGGGGAAAGTTGAGGCACACATGTGGTTCAAACCATAGAGGTGATAATTTAATATGAAGCTACCCTGAGTATAGAATGCCTCATCCCTGTGGTCAAGGAAAGTTCAGAATGGCAATTTCAGGAAACAAATTATTTATGCATGACTTTGAGAACTTGTTTTTCCATCGATCAATGTGTGAGATGGCATTTCTCTTTGCTGTGTTGACTAAGAATTGGGAAAACCATGCCAGCTTTTAACATGTTTCACGGTTTATACACGTACACACAATATGTGTGTGTGTGTGTGTATGCAAAAACCACTCATGCTGCGATCATGAAATCTCCAGAACCATACAGCCTACAAACTTTAAATGTGGCACGTATGCTCCTCTTGGCTTCTAGGTGCTTGCTTAGAAAGGATTTTTCAAAACGACCATCAGATCATTAATATTTTTAATATTATTATTAACACACTCTGATGAAAAGATCCCCCTCCCCCTGAAAAGATCTCTGTTCCAACTGCCACTTGGGCATGGCCAGCATGTGACTCATCCAGCCTGCGGGCTGGGAGTTTGGAGAGGATCAATGGGGCCATCCTGAGGGAGAGAAGGAGATAAGATAGGGGAGGATTCTATGGGGCAAGCCAAAGGGACAGAAGGGGATAAGATAGGGGAGGATTCTATTGGGCAATCCTGAGGGAGAGAAGGGGAGAGAAGATCTAAAGAAACTAAAACTTGGAATGGATATACTTTGCACTTTAGTGGCTAGTTTGGAAAACTGAAGGGATTATTAGAGTGGCTAACATACAACCCTCCTGATATTGCTAAATCTCAGTATCCAGGAAACCACTGGTTGAATAATTTGGGGAGTCTGGGAATCTGCTATGTGATGATCTCTCAAGTGAAGATCACCCGGAACAAGAAATTTGCTGGGTTTTTTTCTTACCAAAAGAGTAACCTGAGATATCAATATCAATTTGAAAAAAAAAAAACTAAATTCAAAAACCACTTCCAGGATTTGTGTTCCTTGATTCCCGTTGGTTTCACGGGTTCTTAATGATAGCAGCTACTTCTGTTGCATGACCTGTAGCTTTGCCATTGAAAAGAGTTTGTAGCATTCTGTCGATGAAAAATCTCAGTCATCTAAGCACAGGTGTCTGAAGGTTGAATCGTGGCAACTGGACAAATTTTTGTAAACTTGAGAGATTTCTCTGCCCATCCAAGCAACTTCATCATTCAGAGCAAATCAGTTAGGCAGGGAGTCATTGGAATGTACCAACTCCTGCCACACCAACCTGAGGGGTTTCCTCTACAGAGTGTCCAGTGGCAATATTTCTAGCATTCTCTTTAGCAGAATAGCTTTCCATGTGTGGAGCTTTTGTTGTATCAAAGGGTAAGACTTTGAAACCTCTCCTTGCTTTTATTCTAAGACTAGCTGTACCCAGTCACGCGTTGCTATGGCCCAGTCTGATTAAATGGCTAACCAATCTGTGTGTAGATCTACACCTGCACACACAAACACGTACACACAACCACCGTATAACCCCCAACCTACCTACCTACTGTATTTTTTCCTCTCTCCCTCAACCTACCTACCTACCTACTGTATTTTTCCCTCTCTGTCCCTGTACCTACCTACCTACCTACTGTATTTCTCCCTTTCTCTCTCTATCCTTCTATTTACCTACTGTATTTCCCCCACTCTATCCCTCTATAGGCCACCTGGGATTGTGCTATTTTCTGTGCCTTGTTTTGGGCCTAGTAGGCTTCCATACAGTGTGGAACGTTGGATGCTTATTTGGTTGCTGAGGAAACAACCGTTGGAAATGTGAGGAGGGTGTGCGTGAAACATCATAAGAAGCAGCCGGGTGGGAGGAGCTACAGGGAGGTGAAAACCTGAGAAGTGCATACCTTTTACGTTTGTTCTGCTTGCACATGACACACGTGTGCCAGCCACACAAAATGTATGTATGATTGTTACTTCCTTTCTTAGCAACATTGTGTGAAAATTTGGTGGCAATCAGTGCAGTACTTTCTGAGATTAGCGATTTTGCACAAACTATTTTAATTTTTTATTTATATAGATATAAATTAGCTCCCAATTTGGATAAATTAAAAACTTGAGTCAATCACTCTCTAGCGTGGTATCATCCTAGCTGACAACAGCAATGCAATGAAGGTCATAACATCCAAAAATGATGGCCATAACCTCCGTCCCCCCCTCATAAAACTGAAACTCAACTGAAAATAGGATTTTTTAAAATGATGATTACAGGAATATTTAGTGAGCGAACAATAAAAAGGTGCTTTAAGAAAGATGTCTGGAACTGTGAGGGATTAAAAATGATGCCGAGAAGCTGAGCAAAACGGGATGCCAGAATAAAACAAAAATAAATCAGCCCTAGGCTAGTCATGCTTTAAAGTGATGGTGCATGTGTGGTCCTCCAGATGTTGTTGAGGACAGCTATCAAAATCAACATGGAAAATACAAAAAAAAAAGATGGACATGAGACTTTCTACATTGGCTTTGACAGAAATTTGAGTGCTTTTTGACTCATATGTTCATATTTCCTTATGGTTTACTTTGGGTTGCAAGTTAACACACTCTGGGGGAAGTATGTACTTGCTGATAAATTCCCAAAATAGGAATTCTTACACATTATGAAGAACTTTGACTCTATCAGACCTGAGGCTCAGCTAAGAAAATTATCTTATGTCGTTTATATATAGTCTAGATTTAATAACGTGTTAAAAGGCTAAGCTGCTATATGTTAATATTGTTCATTAGAATTTATAATACCCACCTTTTTTCCTCTTCTTTTTTCAGTATATTATTATATAGAAAATGTATTTTCACTCAGATTGTTCTATTTCTGTCTGTTAATTTTGCTTATAAGATAAATATACTTTTAGAAGTGGGCAATGCTGGAAGCTATAATTTAATAGCATTACAAGACTACAGATTCCTCTTCTTACATTAGTTTATCAGTCAGGATTTGCCACACAACATGGAAATCCTTTTCAAATCTTTCCAATTCAAAAGGATTCAGAGAAGGTTGGAGAAGTCAGTTTCCAGCCAACTTATTCTTTAGCTGTGTTAATATTAACACATCAGAGCAAACAGGTCTAGCTACCGATGTGGCCATTTTTATCCTCTCTTCCCCTAGGGGTTTGTAAGTGGTTTTTAATGCTATTTATGTCTGAATGTAGATTTCTATATTTGTTTTATAACTGTTTGAGTAGTTTGGAGATGATTTTTATCTGGTTATTATGTGCTGTGCTGCCCAGAATCTCTTTTGGTGAGATGGGCAACAATTAGAACAATTAATCAGTGGAACAATTTGCCACCAGAAGTTGTGAATGCTCCAACACTGGAAGTTTTTAAGAAGATGTTGGATAATCGTTTGTCTGAAATGGAGTAGGGTTTCCTGCCTAAGCAGGGTTTAGACTAGAAGACATCCAAGGTCCCTTCCAACTATTCTATTCTATTCTATTCTATTCTGTTCTGTTCTGTTCTGTTCTGTTCTGTTCTATTCTCTATTCTCTATTCTCTATTCTCAAATTCTCTATTCTCTATTCTATCTCTACTAATTTGATTAATAAAACTGTGTTCTGGTGAGTTCTTTAACAACAACAGGGAGGCACTGAAACCAATCTCTTGTCTGGTAGTGCTTGAAGCATAGGATTTTTCCAGATGTGTAAATAAGTTTATCAAAATCTTATTTACATAAGCAATTTGAAGCAGCTGACAGCCGTTCTGAAATATGTAGATAGCATACTGCAGTTCCTATGGCTGTCTGTAATGTCATATAGAGGAATTCTGTTGGTTTCATTGAAATGTTGGCACTCAGAAATCTATGCTATTTTTAGTGCTTACGTACATGTAATTGTGAGGTGTTGCTTAAGATTTTTCGGTTCTCAACAAGTATAAAAATGGTAAATTAGGCAAAAGCTGGATCCCAAGAAAATGACATGCATTCGAGCTCCATTCCACATGGAAAATTGGGGAGAAGCATGCATGCATTATGGAAATGTGTCTGCTGATGATCTCACTGTTTATTGTTTCCATATGCTTATTTCTAAACAGCATAATTCAAGGAATATGTATCGTTGACCTTTTTGCAGATGGGAATGAAATATAATGGGATACACCTACAGTTCTAATTTTGTTTATTCTGTTGTTTTAAAACTATTTGCAAGGATCCGAGAGAGAGAGAGAGCGAGAGAGATAAAAGTCAGCTCCTGGGTTCTCCTTTTTCACCTTTGTACATAACTATGGAGAGTCTCAGTCATCCAAGTCATGGTTGTCCCAAAGGTGCTTTTTTCAAGAGGCAACTGGACTTTCTGGATTGTCTTTGATGACGTTTCGCTTCTCATCCAAAAAGCTTCTTCAGCTCTGAAAAACAAAGCAAAACAGAAAGTCCAGTTGCCTCTTGAAAAAAGCACCTTTGGGACATCTTTGTGCATGTCTAAACCTGGAAGAATGGGTGAAGTTATGAAGAGGAAGAGTTTTATAAATAAGATTGGACTTTCAGTTGTAGAAACATATAAACTGGTAACATACAGGTAGTCCTCAATGTACAAAAGTTCATTTAGTGACTGTTGGTTGTTACACCACCACTGCAAAAAGTGACTCGTGATCATTTCACACTTACGACCATTGCAGCATCCCCATGGTCACGTGATCAAAGGACACTTGTCAACTGACTCATATTTATGACGACTTCAGTGTCCTAGGGTCATGTGATCACCTTTTTTGACCTTCTGACAAGCAAAGTCAATGGGGAAATGAGATTCACGTTACAACTGAGTTGCTAACTTAACAACTGCAGTGATTCACTTAACAATTTGGGCAAGAAAGGTCATAAAATGGGACAAAATTCAGTTAACGAATGTCTCGCTAGGTAAGAAAAATTTTGAGCTAATTTGTGGTCATAAGTTGAGGGCTATGGGTACTGTTTTCTAGGTCACTGATTTTATTAATCGCACATCCAGCAATGAATGCTCCCAAATCGTACATATGTCATTTTGAAATCTAGCAGGTTCCACATTATACATCTCTCTGTCTCTCTCTCTTTCTCTCTCTGTCTGCGTGTGTGTCTGTATATAAAACAGCTTGCAATAACAATTACCTAATATATTTTTCAATTATTAAATGCTGGTCATTCCTGGCTTTTGAAGACATTCTTTCAAGAGAAATTACATAAATTTCACGTAATTTATGCCTCTCTCCCGTTGGCTTTGAAAGACTGCTCAAATCTCTGGCAGAACATTTTTTTTTTTTAAAATGTGCCAAAGCATTCTTAGAAAACCTTGTCTCTGTTAGAAGAACCAAAGATGACATTTGGTTTCTAAATGTTCCAGAGAATGATTTGTCCAGGAAGATAATGCAAGGGTGACTTCAAACAGAATGTAAGACTGGAAAGGCATTGGGTGGTAAAATGCAAGAATGGTGAATGGACATAAGGAAACAATGAGAGGCACATGGCAGAATCTGGTTCTAAAGGAAGCAGTGCTCATTTTCAGGAAAAAAAATCTTCTTGTTGTTTATTTCATCTTCAGGAGAAACATTAATGGTTGCTATATGCCTATTGACTCCTCTTTTTAAAATCCTAGCAAATTGTTTTGGCTAAGCCCAAGAAATCTGAAGAACAAACTGCACAATAAAAATAATTAGGATAGATGCAGAGATCAAACTGAAAGAAAGCTTTAGGCCTGAGTGTAAAGCTTTCCTCTCTGAGCTTGCGGTTTGGACATTGTGACTTCATCTATCATGTCTTTAAAAATAAATGCTGGAATGTACCGGTATTTATTTGCTTGGCAAGAAGATGGTGCAGTTGTGAGTTTAAACCACTTCATTTCACATGCACTTCAAGACAGATGAAATGTGTATCAGCTCTATTTTTTATTTTAATGAGCTGTTAGCACCCTGGAAGGTAGATTTCCCCAAAGCTCAGTGCAAAACCCATGCTGGAATATATTCTTAGATCTCATGCTCACATTACTCCAGCACATAGACATCAATCTCCCTGAAGCTAAATGGCCCATCACATGCCTTGGATGCAGATGGACAGATATTCCACCCTTGGAATCAGAATTTTCAATTGTAGACAGTGAGAAGATTCTGTATTGTGTATATGAGCCATGGTGGCACAGTGGTTAGAGTGCAGTACTGCAGGCTACTTCTGCTCCCTGCCTGCTGCCTGCAATTTGGCAGTTCAAATCTCACCAGGCTCAAGGTTGACTCAGTCTTCCATCCTTCCGAGGTCGTAATTTTTGGGGCAATATGCTGACTCTGTAAATTACTTAGAGAGAGCTATAAATCACTGTAAAAAGGTATATAAGTCTAAGGGCTATTGCTATTGCTATATACATGCAGAACCTACATTATGGTCTCCAGCCCACATTAGGATTGAAAGCAGCTCTTGAACTCAGTAGTTGATTGAACTAACTCAAATGATTTTCCAGCATTTCTCTTCATCATCATTATGGTTGGGAAAGGTGAGAGCTGAAGCTGTGCTATACCAAGACCACAGGTTTCTCACTAGTCAACCAGATCTAATTGTTTGATCCAGTGAAAGGAAGCTCTCATGTGAAAGGCAACTTGCTGGGTACATCCTTGTCAGAAAGGACTTTCTGATTACACATCAAGGTCTTTGTCCTTGCCTTGTGTTTCTCATCACTACCCTTGTCCCAGGGAGTGGGATTCAGCTGGTTCAAATTGGTTTGGGCAAACCAGTTGTTATGATTTTGTGCAGTTTGGACAACTAGTAAAATCGACCACCGGCTAGCCCCACCCACCCCACCCCACCCCACCCCACCCTGCCTTATATATTATCTTCCCTTCACCACGTGGTCCAGTTTATCTCCGTGCCTCGCCTGCTCTGCTCATCAAGGTTAGCATGCTGCCCACTTGCCCTTTGCCTTGGGTCGGGGTCTAGGGACATGCCATTCCCTGGCTCCAGCCTTGCCCTGGAGCCTCCACCCATTTGCCACCCACCTTGGCCAGGTACTAGCCAAGGTACTAGTAACCACCTTTAAAGCGCTCCATGGCACAGGGCCTGGTTACTTGCAAGACCACCTCCTGCTACCAAATGCCTCCCACCGACCAGTTCGCTCCCACAGAGTGGGCCTCCTCAGGGTGCTGTCGGCCAGGCAATGTCGGCTGGCAACCCCCAGTGGGAGAGCCTTCTCTGTGGCAGCCCCTGCCCTCTGGAATGACCTACCCCCCGACCTACGCACAATTACGGACCTGTGCCTCTTTCGTTGGGCCTTGAAAGCGCACTTATTCTGCGCGACCGGCCTGGCGTAGTTTTTAATCATTTTTACCAGGGGTTTTTATCTGGATTTTAGAACAAGCCACCCATTTAATACAATTTTTAGTGTATCTTAATATATTTTGATGGTTTTATTGCTGTTTTTATTGATGCCTGTTCACCGCCCTGAGTCCCGAAAGGGAAAAGGGCGGTATACAAATTTAAAATAAAGTAAAGTAAAGTAAAAGGTTGGGGAGCACACCATTCCCCAGCTCCGGCGTTGTCCTGGGCCTCTGTTTGCTTGCCACCACCTTGGCTGGATCAGGGAATGTGCCATTCCCTGGCTCCAGCCTTGTCCCAGACCTCCGCCTGCTTGCTGCCACTACCCTCTGGCCTCAAACTACTGGATGGTTCTTCTAAAGCGCGGCAGGGGAGATGTTGCTGCCATCATTTCCTGAGACTCAGTCACTCGCGGAGATGCTCCATGTGGTTTCCGGGTCAGCAGCTACTTCTCTCTGCTGCTGCTCGTGCTGGGAGAGAGAATATCACTTGTGCAATTTAGTAGCTCTGAACTGCCGCTTTCCTCTAAGTCCCATACGGAAAGCGCTGTGACACTGTTAGCTACTCTGGGTTCAGAACCAGTGTCACAACTCTGGTCCCTTAACCAGGGTTAGCAAATAAATGCGGAATAGTGTAATTCACCGGACAGTAAAGAGATACGTTGCTGTAAACCACAAACAAACTCTAAAACAGTGATAGTAAGAAAATAAACAGTCTTTATTTTGTAGCAACTAAAAATACTTCTTCCGACTATCTTCTCAAACAAATAACAACAGTCCTACATCAAACAGAGTTTATCTTACAGTGATGCAAACAAAACCTCCTCCTTCTTCTTCAACGGCAATCAGGAAAAACACAGGATCACAAGGAATCGAACAGGGAATGAGCTGCATTCCTGACCTTGATTATATAGCATAGCTGATACTCACAGCCAATCAGATTCAATCAGAATTTAAGACAGTTTAAAGTCTTAAAGCTACATACATAACTTCTTAAGAACATAGGGGCTTCCGGTTCCGGCTCCAGCGGCGACGGGCGAGCCTAGCGCTCGCTCGCCGCTTTGTTGCCTTTTCTGCCCCCCCACGGGGGCGAGACACTCCGGTTACCGGAGGTCTCCCGTAGGGTCAGCTCGGAGGGGACATTCCTCTTCACGGCGGTGGGGAGAGCGATCCCCCCCGCGACCTAGGTGAGAAGGAACATGCTGCGGGGGGTTTCCCCTTCGCCAACGGCTGTCGGCGCCATTCATTTCAATGCAGAGGGCTGAGCGGAGAGATCGGAAGGCTTGCCGAGGCTTCAGCTGCGAGGGAGAGTGAGTTTAAAAAAAAAACTTTTTTCCTTGCTGCCAGCCAGGCTGAACGGACTGGGAGGGGGGTGTTTGTTTTCAAAAAAAAACCCTCGGACTTAAGCGGCACTCTAAAATGGCTTCTCTGGAAGAGAAAGCAGAAATCTTCAATCCGGACTGTCTCTAACAAGGGAAAGTGGTATGCGGCTATTTGCAACATTGTTTCTAGGTCTGGCTGGATAAAAAATTCATTTTTCTACTCTCTCCTCTGGGCTCTGAGATGGGCGGTGGAGGGTGGCTTTTCTTTGTCCCTGCCTGACTATTTCAACTATGGAAAATTCCCAGCGTCTCTTTGCAATTGGGACTCTCTCTGGATATTAATGAAGAATTTTTCTCTTGCTGGATTTGTGATTTCTTTTCTGGAGTACCTTCACTATTATACCTATTGAGTTGGAAAATTGTCTCTCTCTTGGTTCCTGAATTTTACAACGTTTCAACCTTGATCAGAACTTTTGGCTCCCGGTTAGTCTCACCAACCCCACCCTGAAAACGCCATTTTGGTGGCACTGGCTTTAACAGTTAATCATGGCTCAAGAAACAGCACTGACAAGTTTAGAACAACGGATGGCTTCTCTTGAAACTGTTATACAAACTTTGGTACAAGAAATTCAGGCCCAGAGGGCAGAAAACATCAATTTCAAGAAGGAGCTATTGGACACACGGAAGCAAGTGCTCGAAAACACACAGAAGACTGAAGAATTGGAAGGGGGGTTGGTGGGGGTTAAGGGAGAGATTAAAAATGTTACTAAAGAGGTTGGGGAAACAAATGGGCATGTGTCTAGGATTGATATGGAAAGAATGACATATTTTTTGAGATTTCAGAACGTTCTTGAGGAATCTGGTGAATGCCTCCCTGATCTTATGAGCACAATTTTAGCAGACTATTTACAAAAACCTAAAGATGAGATCAGGGGGGACATTGACCTAGCCTACAGAATTAACTCAGCATATGCCAGGATAAATGAAGTGCCTAGAGAGATACATGTGAAATTTGTTAGAAGGTCAACCAGAGAGGAAATCCTGAAAGTGCAGAGAGGTAGTCCATTAATCTACCAACAAAAAGAGGTTGCTATCTTGAAGCAGATCCCTAGAAAGATTCGAGAAGCAAGGAGGAAATTTTCCTTCTTGTCTAAAATTTTATTTGATCATGGGATTTGGTTCAAGTGGGTGACACCCGAAGGGATGCTGGTGTTCTGGGAAGGAGGAAGAGTGAGGATTAAAACAGTTGCTGAGGCGGAAGCCTTTCTTAAAAAACATTCCTCTATCCTGGGGGAAGATCCAGGGGGGACGGAGGGGGCCATGGCCCCGCCTACTGGGGGCCTGGAAGGAGAAAAGGAAGATTCAATTGCCAAGAGACTTAGATCAAAAAAATAACTTTGCCTTGACTTTTCTTTTGAACAACTTTGCATAATATTTGTATCTGGATTTTTTGTAAAAGACTGACAGTATAGAAATGAGAATTTAGATATATGTACTTGCTTTTACCTTGTAGTGTTATGAAAAATGCTTTTTTTTGTTATTTTTTTATTGTGTATTTTGAGGTCTCGGAAGGGCCGACGACTCTGCCGTGAATGCTCTCAAAATTTCTTTGTATCCCTTACCCTACCCTATAGAAAAAATGTAAAACCAATAAAACTTTTTCAATATAAAAAAAAGAACATAGGCTCATATATATTGTCAACCCAATATAAGGCTGCATATCCTAACAGACACAGAGAACCAGCATTCAACATGCCTGCTTCTTCTCTGTGCTGCACACTTTCCGTATGAGACTTAGAGGAAAGTGGTGGCTCAGAGCTGCTAAATTGTACAAGAGATGCTCTTTCTCCTAGTAAGAGCAGCAGTGGAGAGACGCAGTCACTGCCCTGGGGAGCAGAGATGGAGCGGAGCAGGCCCCAAAAGGCTGCTTGTTTGACCCTTGCTGCATGGTGGAAGCTGCGCATGCGTGCACACTCACATTTTTGGTGAACCAGGTGTTAAATGGGTTGAATCCCACCACTGCCTTGTCCCATCTTACTTAGAATGTTCTACTTTCAGCATTCCCCTGCCCTCTGTACATGTAAAAACCTCCTTTGAAACTGAGGTCTTAAAAAAAAAACTCCAGACATGGTGAATTTGAGAAAGTTATTTAACATTTACCTTTGCATACCCCAAGGACAATCTGCTGAAGCTGCTCCTATCTTATGCTCATGTCGCTTAACTGTACAGTTTTATAAAATCTGGACAGCATTGAAACAGGCTGGCCACTCCCAATAATGTATTCAGTCTGGGCTACAACTGTTTTTAAAGTCATGCCCTTCTATGGGAGAATTTCTCTGCTACTGTGCTATCCTGGGCCTTCCTGTTCCCAAAACAACTGGTTTCCTTCCTGAGGGCAGGTCTTCCTAGTGTATATACTTCCCTCTCTCTCTTACTCTTACTCTCATAATATTGGAACCAGCAGGCATCCACTTCAACTAAATGGTGGGAAGGGTGGGACCATTAGAATAATCCAGGGGTGAAATTCAGCCTGTTCTGACAGGTTCTGGAGAACTGATAGTGGAAATTTTGAGTAGTTCAGAGAATCGGCAAATATCCCCTCTGGCTGGTCCCAGAGTGGAATATTCTTCCCCTAGGAGCGGGGAGGGAATGGGGATTTTGCAGTATCCTTTCCCACGCCCACCAAGCCACACCCACAGAACCAGTAGTAAAAAAATTGAATTTCACCACTGGAATAATCCTTGGAGGTTAAGGGATTCCAAAAAGCTCATGGAGATTTTCTAACTCATATTGCAGGTATACTCTAAGTCCTGGTCTTTGTGAAATACAGAGAATTCAAAGATGAATGGGGGAATTTGGCCAAGCAGGGAATCACCTAGAACTTGCAGAACATTTTTTATGGACTTTGATTATAAAATCATGATACTCATAATTTAGACAGTTCTCCTCCCTTTGGGTTCTCCAGGTATTCAAATAAATGCCTGAAGCAATCTAATGGAAATATCTGACTGTGGCATAGTAATAGCTTGGATCAAGGCAGTGGTGAAATTCAATTTTTTTTACTACTGGTTCTGTGGTGGGCATGGCAGAGGAAGGATACTGCAAAATGACCATTTAAAAAAAAATTATATTTATATCCCGCCCTTCTCCACAGAGGACCCAGGGCGGCGCACAGGAATTTAAAAAACATATAAAACAATAAATACATAATTTAAAAACATATTAAATTAATCTAATCATTCCCTCCCTACTCCTGGGGGAAGGATATTGCAAAATCTCCATTCCCACCCCACTCTGGGGCGAGCTAGAGATGGTATTTGCCGGTTCTCCAAACTACTCAAAAATCCTGCTACCAGTTCCCCAGAACCTGTCAGAACCTGCTGGATTTCACCCCTGGATCAGGGCCAACAAACTGCAGTTTCATCCATACAAGCTAGAGAAACTATTCTGGTTGTTCAAGAGAATAGTGTTCAACTTTTCTGGAAGGGATCGAATTCTCCTAAAGCAGCAGTCAAACTCACATTGTTATGGCGGTGTCACGTGGCGTATTGGGACTTTCCCCCCTTGGCTAAATTAGGCATGGGCGTGGCCAGTGCATGATTTATTTATTTATTTATTTTATTAAATTTATACCCCGCCCTTCTCCTAAAAAAGGACCCAGGGCGGCGCACAGGCATCATTAAAATCATGCAAAAATCCAAAAATGTTAAAAACTAATTAAATATTCCCTGTGCTAAAATTAATAAGACTCTAAAATTTAAAAATTATCCCTATAAAAGTCAGAAACGGGGGTTATGCTAGGCCGGCTTGTTGAAATAAATAGGTTTTAAGACGTTGGCGGAAAAGGCTGAAGTCCATGATGGTGCGTAGATCGGGGGGAAGGTCGTTCCAGAGGGCAGGGCCCGCCACAGAGAAGGCTCTTCCCCTGGGCACCGCCAACCAGCATTGCCCGGCCGATGGTACCCTGAGAAGGCCGTCTCTGTGGGAGCGGATCGGTCGAAGGGATGTATGGGACAGGAGGTGGTCGCGAATATAGCATAGACAAATGATGCATTTGGCCAGTGGGCCGGGAATTTGACAGCACTGTTCTAAAGGATCAAATTCACTTGAGGCAAGTGAGGTGGGAATCAGCAGTTCCCAGGGGCAAAAAAGAATCATTATGTAAAATACAATTGGCCCCTTGATTGCCATATACCAAGCATCCCTTAATTGCAAAAGGCAGGAGGAAGAAACCTGAACTGAAAAGATAAGATTCTTATACATCTTTACACTAGCAGTGGGTAAATCAGCTGTTCTCTATGCCCTAATTCTTGAATACAGAAAGCATGCTTAAGTGCCTGAGCCACATCTGAAAGTTTTCAGTCAAACCAAATTGAGAAGTTGTACTAAACCATTAACTATCTGAGATCTGTGACTTACTGCTGTACCCAGTTTAAAAACAAACAAGCAAAAAACTTTGAGCGGTATTTCCAGAACCATTTTTGGCATTAGAAAAATATTCCCATATCACAAAGAACCTTTGAACTAAAAAAGATAAGTTCTCATATATGCTTATATGAGATGTATGTAATGTGCTACGCAATTTGCTAAACATTCAGATGCTTGAATCTGGAAATATCAATCAGTATAAACTATTTCAGGAGCAATAATGGAAGTTACATTCATTTCATAGCAGTTTAGCTGATCTTCGCTGCTCCCAGATTGTTTCCTGTCTCAGTTCAAAAAACTAGAAGTAAGCACTTTTAATTTGGGACCTCAGTAATGCCTTCTCATACGTTCCTGTCATACCCTAAGATAAATGTCCAAAGCCCATAAGCATCCTTGCATCCTGAAAAGTAGTGAACAACTACTGGGACTGATCCTTTTCAATGAAAGCTCTTCAATTCCAAATGATATTCCCAGTGATATGCTCCTGGCATCAGCCATTTGCATAAATAGCTCCTAGTGATATCAGTTATCTACTCTATGGAATCGAGACCAGCACATCTCTTATTACTGGGTGTTTAAGACCAGGTGTACCAAGATGTCACAGCATCCTCATGTCCTCCTTCTGGTCTTCCATGGCCATCTTGTGGTCACTGTGGGTACAGAACTAGATGGATTATTGGTTGGTTCCATGAGGGGGTCTATTTCTGTTTCTTTAAAGGGATGCCTCTAAATAGTCTCCCCAATACCATCTGTAGATCTAACCCTTCAAGCCCCAATGACCTCTTTTTCTTTTCAAAATGATTCCAATAGATGAAAGGTATGAGAAAGCTATTATTTCAATGTTTATTCAATGTAGCCCTATGTTATGTTGCCAGATATCTGCCAACATAACATTTACTTAAGGAGAAGTGAAATTTGGAACCTGGATAATGAAACACAAGCTAGAATGCAGCTGAGATTGTGTTACCTGATCTTCCTGGTTTAGCTGAAGCATAAGAAGCAATTGATTGTAGGATATGTTTTAATAGCATCGAGGCAAGTCGAGCCCTCTGAGTTCAGAACTGTCTCACCTTCATTCAAACTTTATAAACGATCTGATTTTCATTAAAAGAAAAAGATGTGGGGAAGGCAAACTAAACCAAATGCTGTGCCTGCTCCATCAGCCATTGGGTAGCTGTTTGGTGTTTCATTTGCTAATGAAATATTTATGAAGATATTTGTTTAGAACTTTAATTGGGACTGTAAATGACTTTCATATGTTTATAGTGATTTACAGCCCATCATAAATGCCATATGATGCTCGATCATTCTGTCTGGAATAGTCACTATGCATTTCACCATCACAACTGTTACATAACAATAAGCAGAAAGGACAAAAGGATAACTTAATCTAAAACAGGCCCTATACATATTTATTTTGTTGGTAATATAGATCCTATCTGAAGTGAAATGTGCTTCCAATCAGGTAAACGTGGACAGTTATCTTAATATTTTCCATATTTAAAGTTTTGATGATAAAATGCAGTAAGAAATCCAAACTTGTGGGCTGAGGTTGGAGTTTAATTCAAGGTGGGTTTTATTTGGGAAGGCCAAGGTCCTCTTTTCCCACCTTTGCTAGTTGTGTAGATCAGGGGTCTTCAACCTTTGCAACTTTAAGTCTGAAGGACTTCAGCTCCCAGACTTCCCCAGCCAGCAAAGCTGGCTGGAGAAGTCTGGGAGCTGAAGTCCTTCAGACTTAAAGTTGCAAAGGTTGGGGACCCCTGGTGTAGATGAAACTTTCTTGCTCTAACAATACTACCATAGAACATTTGAAGGCAGATCCATAAAAACGAATAACTGCATGGAATGGGGATCAATTGGATATTTCTATTTATGATTGAATGACATATGGATCTGATTGAACCTAAAAAGCTTATTACCATTATTAACACAGATCTGACCAAACGAACACACTGATTAAACTTCCAATCCTAAGCATATCTGGGAGAAAGAGTATTAAATTCAACCTGAACTTCTACAGCAGATACACATGTTCTTATATTTCTTCTCTTTACAGCTAATGTTTATAGTAGGTATACGTTTTTACATTGTCCTGTCATGTATTATATAGGTAATCATAGAGAGTGTTCACAACTCTATAATGTTGGGTAGAGTGAACAGGAGCCACAGAGCTATGCAACTGGAGATATTCACCAGCCTTGAGGGACATATGTGGAAGCAAGGATCAAAATGGCAGCCATGACCACTGAATCAAAAGCCCACTCTTTTTTCACACACACTGCATACAGATGCTCCTGCCAATCCCCAAGGGACTCTGTCCAATGCACAATCTATCCAGGGGCAGGCAATCTGAGCCACTCCCCATTGCTGAACTGTTAAGTCAACTACAGCTACAACCCTTATAGTTACTTCTAAAGTGTTGTGAGTCACTTTTTTCCCAAAGGATAGGCAACTATTTGATCCAGTTTGGTAAAATACCTATGAAAAAAAATCAGGTCTGTTCCAACCAGATCGTAGCCTTGGTACAGTAGGAAATAAGAGAAGGATATAGTCCTGAATACAAACATGGGTGAAAACAACATTTCATCTGGGGATCTCAGTTGTAAAAAGTAAGTCTTCCCTGTTGCTCTATTTCTGACAGTAACCTGATAGGAAAATCCATCCTCAGGAATATCCTGGTTAAGATTTGTTGAAGCAGAATGGATTGGATCAGATATCCTTCCTTTCCTTGATGCAGCTCTGCTTCAAGAGGCTTTGGGGTACACATAGGCTCATACGTTGTCCCCAATACCACTAGTAATAGCACTTAGACTTATATACTGTTTTACAGTGCTTTACAATCCTCAATAAGCAGTTTACAGATTGCCCCCAACAATCTGGGTCTTCATTTTGCACACTTCGGAAGGCTGAGTCAACCTTGAGCCTTGTGAGATTTGAACTGTCAAATTGCAGGCAGCCGGCAGGCAGCAGATGTAGCCTGCAGTACTGCACTCTAACCACTGTGCCACCACAGCTCATTCTTGAAACCAAAGAGTTTTCCCCTGTATTGCATTGCAGGTGGGAAGAAAAACCACCCATCCCTGGGGCAAGACACAGCTGCTTTAACAAAGCAAAAAAAAAATCATTCCTAAACCGGGGCTTAATCTTATGATTAACATTACAGAACAAATATGTATTCTTGTCTCTGGATGTTCCCAGCTAGCCAGCTATGCAGGGATGTGCTTTAATTATTTATTTTTACTCTTATCTTCCAGCAATTTGCATCCCCAAGGTATTAAAGCCTCTGTTTTTTCCAAGCAGAAATGCTGTGCCCCGACATTTCACATGTAGGTATTTCCAGCATGGGTTGTTATCTCAAGGAATCTAGGATAGTCTCTTGTGTAATCTACTTTTTTTTTTAAATAGTCTTTATTAATATAAAATCAAACATTTAACAGTTATAGGGTAAGGGTGTTGGGAGAGACATACAAAAATAGGAAAAGGAGAGAAGAAGAGGTAGAGGAAGAGTAGGAGGGAAGATACAAACCGGGGGTATAACTATTCCCCTAATTTAAGAGATATATTTGTCCCAGACTAACATCAAGTATTGTTTACAATTATATTCTGATGTCTATATATAAATCTATAAAATTGTCTTAAGTACTATTATCTTGTTTGTTCCTTGTGCCTATTTCACTATTATTTTGTCTAATTAATTTCTTTGATATCCGTTGTTCTCTTGCTGTACCACAAATACCATTTTCCCCAGGATTGGGCATAGATTGAGTTTGACTTGTCCTTTAGGATGTACGTTAGTTTGTCTGATTCTGCGCAACTAAAATTTTAAGATATAATTAAGCTCTCTGATGGTGGATTAGAATTTTTCCAGTGTTGCGCAATGGCCATCCTAGTCGCCGTTGTGATATGGGTGAAAAGGTACCAATCTTGATTTTGAATTTCGTGTGGTTTAATGCCAAGCAAATATAAATCAGATTTGAGGGGGAAGTTAATACCTACTATTTCTAAGAGCCAAATTTGTATTTTTTCCCCAAAGTTGCATAGAAACTGGACAGGTCCACCACTGGTGGAAAAACGTGCCCCTGGCCGTTTTGCATTTCCAACATCTATCTGAGGAATTTGGGAACATGTGTGCAATTCGGGCTGGTGGTAGGTACCATCTATAGAGCATTTTATATGAGTTTTCCTTATAGGAAGACGACAAAGTCATTTTCATGGTTTTGCCCCAAATAGTTTGCCACTCTTCTAAATTGATATTCCTTACTATATTCCTTCCCCAAGCGATCATGGCACCTTTAATTGTTTCCTCACCAATGTACCTTTGCAATAATAATTTATAAACCTTAGAAATGAATTTAGTTGGCGTGTCCCACAGAATCTTATCTATATCTTGATTTGTTGGGTATATTCCGAATTCTTGTTTGTCTTTATTAAATTTGGATACTGCCTGAGTATATGGCCACCAGTCTATCTTCCAACCCCTTAGTTGTAGATCTGTCCGTGTTCTGATATTGCCCCCCCTCTTGTGTAATCTACATTTGAAAGTGTGAACTTAAGTGTCATTCCTGAGGCTGGGTTCATTGAGCAGAACTTCCCCCTGCTATTTCTGAAGACTCCAAGCAATGCATACAAACTTTGCAATACCCGTTTCCTCTTCTCTCTCACTCCACCCATTCCACTGTTTTCCAATGTCCCATTAATACAGCTGACATCACCCCAGCTGGAATTTTGGCAGGGTGGGAATTGAAATGTTGGTTGCACCTGTACCAAATGAGCACTTTGATGGTTGCTGTATTTTGGGGTTGTTTTTTTCCTTCCCCAAGCTGGAAGGGGAACCCCCCCTCAAACCCCAGCCCTTGAAGTGATTCCGCAACAGCTCTGTTCAATTTGTTTTTAAAACAAATTGCGGTTACGTTTGTTTTTCAAAGTTGACTTTTAAATGGTGTGTGTGAGTGCAGTGCTGTTGAAGCTTCCCTTTTCGGAATTGACTTGGACCCAAATTCCAAGCCACCAAAACCAAAACTGCAAGGCCTGACTGAGCTCAGAGGAAATTGATGGGGAAAGCTCTGTGACTTAGGGACAACATTGTTGCCTAATGGAAATAAAAGCAGTTAGAAGGGAGCCTACAGAGCCAAGGATGTAAATGGATGAGGTTTTATGTAACAAGAATCTGAAGAAAACAAAATCTCTCCATTTCCCTTTTCCAGAATCTTAATGAGAACTTCAGCAAATGCAGAAAGGGCATTGTTCTATTGTTTCCACCTGTAATCAGCAGCCTTCTGGTGCAAGTCCCAGAGTTCCTTAGACTGAATGCGAAACTCTGGGAGATGTAGTTCCAAGAATTCCAAGCACATAAGTTGAGGCCATGTTCTGATCTTTACATTTTTCTATTTTTTCTGGTATAAGAAAGTATTAATTGCTTTTCAGGTGATTAGTGTTGCACTTTTTTATAGTTATCTTTTCTTAAAAACTTCCAGTGTTGGAGCATTTACAACTTCTGGAGGCAAGTTGTTCCACTGATTAATTGTTCTAACTGTCAGGAAACTTATGAATAGAATAGAAACTTTATTGGCCAAGTGTGATTGGACACACAATATGCTCTTGGTGTACATACAAAATACATTAATCCAGAATCATAAGATACAACATTTAGTGGGAGATCACTTCCGGTTTCCAGACAAGACGGACGGACGTGTTTTCTGACACGTCCGCCGCTTGGTTCTTTTGGTGAGCGCCTTTGGGGGGCAGGGGGGCTCCTGTAGAGAGCCCCCACCGTAAAGGCGGCTGTGGGAGGCCCCCACCCAGACGGCGGTCGGGGGGGGCATGCCCATCTCGCTCCAGGAGCTGAAAGACAGAATGTGGGGGGAAGAGTCCTCTCTCCGAAGGAGTGCTGGAACAACGAAAGTTTGGAGAACGGGCTGAAACGCCGGAGTTGGAGGACCGCACCGAGACTCTGGACAGCTGCACGGACTGTGAGTTATTGACTTTAATGTACTCAACTCTTTGAAAAGAAGAATAGAGGGGGGAGTTGCCAGCCCCCCCCCCCTCGGAATTAAGTGGCATTTTAAAATGCTCCCCGGGATCGGGGAGAAGGAGAAAGTGAAACATCCGACTTAACATAAAGAAAGTATATTACCATATATGGAGTTGCTAAAGAAACTTTGTATCCGAGCCTCGCTATAGTTAAAATGAAACTTTCGCTGATTCTTCACTGCTGCTAACGGGGCGGAAAAATGGCTGTCATGACTGTTTCCATCATAAATCAAGAAAGAACACACTTAAACTCATTTGAAAAGTTTAAGGTTACTTTTACTGAAAATGATGAGACTCCAGCGTAAGTCAAGCAAGGAATGAAACATTTAGGCGCGCAACATACGTAACAAAGCATAACCCCACCCTTAATCCCAGTGACCCCAGCAGATTGTCCAATGCGAAGCCGGCCACAACATCAGGTGCAGTTCCTTCCCAGGGTCATCACCAGAATGGAATGCAGGCCGGTAGCTGATAAGAACTGTAGCCGTCTCTCTCCCTCCTGCCCCTTTAGTAGCTTAGCAACCCCAGCCCTCCCCCCATGTCAGGCTATGCAGGCAATGTTCCCAGCAGTAAACATTCTTTGACTTGAGAACATTTCTTCACCTTTACAAGATCAAAGCCACCCAAGCGGCTCTCGGTATTTCTCCCATTGCGAGCCTTTTTACTTTTTTTTTAGATGGATTGGATGATACAATTGTTTCTCTGGATTTTAAACAGTACAAAATTTTGAACGTTGATATAGACTTTTCCTTCTCTCGGACTTCACTGACTGTCTGCCCTTCGATGCCATCTTTTGTCATAAGAACTTAAAACTTTAACAATGGCAGCGATTTCCGATAGGGAAATCACTCTCTGCTCCACCTTCTACAAAGGCCAGTCCATCCCTACAGCAGGCAAAAATTTCTACAATGCTCCAGAAAGAAACATCAGGAGAGGACACTCCACCAACAATAGAGGAGATGCTGCAAAGCATAATGAAGGAAATAAGAGAGATCCGGAAAGACAATATAAGCACAAAATTGGAATTACTGGACAAAGAGCTATAACAGAAAATAAACAAAAAATTGATGGGTTGGAGGGAGGGGCAGTTGAGATGAGGGAAGAGATGAAGGAATTTCAGAAAGATATTACAGATATTACTGGTCATATGTCAAGAATCGATTTTGAAAAAATGTCTTTTTTTTAAGGTTTCAAAACGTCCCAGAGTCAGACTCTGAGAATTTAAAAGATTTAATGAGCATGATTTTAGCAGAATATACTAAAAAGAATAAAGAACATATTTGGGGGGGATATAGACCTGATTTATAGAATCAATTCAGCATATGCCAGAATAAATAATGTACCCAGAGAGATTCATATTAAATTTGTAAAAAGGTCAACAAGGGATGAGATTCTGAGAGCGCAGAGGGGAAGACCTTTGATATATCAACAAAAAGAGATTGCCATATTGAAACAGATCCTTAAAAAAATTTGAGAAATAAGAAGGAAATATTCCTTCTTATCAAAAAAATCATATAAAAAAGGGGTGTGGTTCAAATGGTTAATGCCAGAGGGAATGTTGGTGTTCTGGGAGGGAGGCAGAGCTAGAATTAAAACAGTAGAAGAGGCGGAGGCCTTTCTTAAAAAACACGCCTCAACCCTGGAGGACGAAGATGTGGGAACGGGAGGGGCCATGGCTCCGCCCACCGGCGGTAAGGAAGAAGAAGAAACAATAGCAAAGAGGCTAAGATCACAAAAATGATTTTTTTATTTGTATTGTAACTCCTACATGGATGTTAACATGAACAAATGATTGAATGCATGGAATTTATGATATGAAATGTATGTATTTCTTTCCACCTTTTATTGAAATTATTTTGTATGAATTCTCGGGGGTTACCAACCTGACATGGATGCTCTAAAATATTTGTTAAATACCCTACATACCCCTTTCCTATTATAAAATTGTAAAATCAATAAAAATTGTTATACAAAAAAAAGATACAACATTTAGTGATAGTCATAGGATGCTAAATAAGCAATCAAATCATATTAGGAAATCAAATAAAAATATAAATTGTAAAGATACAAGCAACAAGGTTATAGTCATAAGTGGGAGGAGATAGGTAATAGGAAGGATGAGAAGAAGAATAGTAATACAGACTTAGTAAATAGTTTGATTGTGTTGTGAGAACTAATTGTTTAACAGAGTGGTGGCATTTGGGAACAAACTGTCCTTGTGTCTAGTTGTTCTGGTGTGCAGTGCCCTATAGCATTGTTTTGAGGGTAGAAGTTGAAACAATTGATGTCCAGAGATGTGAGGGGTATGTAGATATTTTCACAGCCTTCTTTTTTACTCATGCAGTATATAGGTCCTCAATGGAAGGCAGGTTGGTAGCAATTGTTACGTTTAGTTGCACAGTCTGCCAGATGTTTAGACTGGGTTTGACATTTATATCCACCTACCAAGTCCCTCCCAAGGACCTGGGATAGGCAAATGTTGTTTTTCGATGGTGTTAAAGGTATCATTTCGGGATGTAAGTTGTTCCAAGTAAAGCTGCCTTTTGCAATTGACTGATTGAATGGAGATTTTTGTCAATGCCAATGATTTTTAAGGGGTGCTCCAGATTTTTTGGAATTAAACCCAAAGGCTTCTATTACTATCTGTACTGTTATTGCTAATCTATTCAAGCAAGAACTTTCAAGAGGAAAATGTGGGGAGCAGATGAGAAGTGAAACTATACACGTTCATGAAGAGACTGGTAGTTTGGCTTTATCTCAACGAATCAGAAGGCATTCCCTATATTTTCATCTGATTAATAAAGATTATCCTTCTGAACCATGAATTTAAAGAAAAACTCCACTTACAATGGTCTTCAGTCAAATGATTAGAGTGTAATTATTCTCAATGACTTCTATGTCATTTGTTCAACATGGCTTTGGAGCTGGAGTATATTGCTCGATCCCATCAAAAATTATTTTCCACAACTTTTGTTCAACATAGATTTCTCACTGAATTTCAGTTTTCTCTAATTACATGAAAAGGTTGTCTCTCTTGTGAGAAAAATTACTCTGAGCACGTTTCCACATGATACCTTTTATTGGAAATCTTTTAGTTATCAATAGATGGTTTCAGGTTTGAAATCTTGCCTCCATCCTTCCTCCAATTCTTTATGCATGGAAAACCATTGTACTAACTAGGATATGCCTACTCCTTTCAAGTTGAGATGCTTTCCCCCCTCTTTTATTACAAATAGCAAGATCTACAAATATACAAACATTCCTGTCATCCCATCCCTTTGCAGCTTGAGGGAATGCAGTTCCAGAAAGCTTGAGGAAGCTATCCTAATCCTTGTTGCTTTTTTGTTATTGCATGTTTTCGCCCCAAATTCCTGTCTGTTACCATATTAATCTAAGCTTAAAAATAATTTCAAGCATCTTTAAGTGTGTGTAAGGGATTTATTGTGTATTGAACCAAATGAAACCCCTGGTGGAATGCTCCCTTTCATTTCACACAAGAGTCCAGAAATGCAGAATTGATAATTTTGTTCTGGAATCTGCTAATATCAATTTGTTCAGGCATCCTTTTCTCTAGGAAAACTATATTAACTGTTTGCTTTAGCAGTCATAAAAATACAGCTAGACAAGATGACCTAATTGTTTGGTCAAGTCATCTGACCACAGATTGTTTCAACATAACTAAGAACCCTGATGGAAACAGACAGAGCTTCCTTCCTTCCTTTCTCTTTCTTTCTCCCTCTCTCTCTCTCCCTTTTTTCCTTCCTTCTTTCCTTCCTTAATCTATCTATCTATCTATCTATCTATCTATCTATCTATCTATCTATCTATCTATCTATCTATCTATCTATCTATCTATCTATCTATCTATCAAATTATCCCTTCATTCCCTTCTTTCTTTCTTTCTCCCTGCCTCTCCCCCTTCATCCATCCATCCATCCATCCATCCATCCATCCATCCATCCATCCATCCATCCATCCATCCATCCATCCATCCATCTATCTATCTATCTATCTATCTATCTATCTATCTGTTGTGGCCCAGCCGGCTTGGGATGAGCTGCTGATGGATTCCTCTAGTGAGGAGTCCTATGAGTCTGCTCTAGAGGAGGAAGCAGAGAGTGAGAGAGCAGAGAGCCCGGCTAGGCATCAGGAGGCACCTGGGGCTTGGTGTAGTGGGGAGGAGGAAACCCAGTTTGTCCCTGATGTCAGGCTAAGAAGGATTGAGAGGAGGCAACGGCAATTAGCAGAACGACGCAGTCAGAGATAATCAGTAGCAGCTGCCTAATTGACTGGCCTCTCCCAAGAGGCTTTAAAAGAAATCCTCGATACATTATAAGGTTTGCAGGAAACAACATAGAGGTTTACAGAGAGTCGGAGAGTTTGTATCATGTTATCTTCTAGTCAAGGTTAGTTCAGGCAAGCTGCCAAGTAGCAGTCAGTCTAGTCATTTGTCTTGTGTTGGGAGGGAGTCAGAACACTATCTATCTTCTATCAATCTAATTATCCTTCCTTCCTTCCTTCTTTCCTCCCTCCCTCCCTCCATCTATCCTTCCTTCCTTCCTTCCTCCCTCCCTCCCTCCCTCCCTCCCTCCTTCCTTCCTTCCTCCCTTTAACTCCTCCCACCACAATTAAAATAATTAAATGACAGCTTGTCTACATTTGCAACAGATTGTAGATACTACAGTTAGACTTCACAACTCTCTTCACTCCCCTCTTTGGAGACTTTCTAAAATTGAGGTTTGACATTTGATGTGAAAGGCTGGTAAAATCTGAAAGGCTGGTGAAAAGGAGGATGGCAACCTGAAGTGGCATTTCCCACTCTGAGATGGATAGCTCCCCTCCAGAGAGAAGTCAACATATTCAGCACCACTAGGGATTTTAGATAGACCATCCTCTAAAGCCATGATGGTGAACCCAATGGCAGGGAAGTGCCACAAGTGGCACATAGAGCCTTCTCTGTGGACACCCAAGCCGTCACCCCAGCTCAGCTCCATCACGCATGTGCGCATGCCTCTCACTGGCCAGCTTGTTTTCAGGTCTTTGCTATGCATGTGCAGGGGTGGGGCACATGCGGGAGTGAATGTGGGGAGGCGAGGCACACAGGGGGGATGTCGAGCACCCATTGCATTATGGGTGTGTGCACATGCACACACGCTTATGCTTGTACTTCAGGCACTTGGCAACAAAAAAGTTAGCCATCACTGCTCTAAACCAGGTTCGACTGGGACACCCTTCGCACAGTCACTCATGCACTTGTGATGTCCCGTCTAGACTACTGCAATGCTCTCTACATGGGGCTCCCCTTGCGGTGCACCCGAAGGCTACAGCTGGTCCAGACGCAGCCACGCGGGCAGTTCTTGGAGCTACCAGGTACTCCCACGTAATACTGCTCCTGCGCGAGCTGCACTGGCTGCCTTTCGGGTGCGCTTCAAGGTGTTGGTCACCATCTTTAAAGCGCTCCATGGCACAGGACCTAATTACTTGCGGGATCGTATCCTGCCCCATACATCCCTTCGGCCGATTCGCTCCCACAGAGAGGGACTTCTCCGGGTGCCGTCCACTCGGCAATGCCAGCGGGCGACGCCCAGGGGAAGGGCCTTCTCTGTGATGGGCCCGACCCTGTGGAACGACCTACCCCCCGATATTAGAACTACCACTGACCTTCGCTCCTTCCGCCAAAAACTTAAGACTCATTTGTTCTATCAGGCTGGCTTAGCCTAATTTACTCTTCCCGCTCCAGTCTGTTAACTTAAATTGCTCTATTTGGTTTTAAATGGGATATCGTTTTAATGTGTTACAATTGGGTACAGGGTTATTTAATCCAATTTCAATTATGTATGTATTGTCATGCTTTTAGATGTTTTAATTGTTCCTGTACACCGCCCTGAGTCCCTGTGGGGAGAGGGT
Source organism: Rhabdophis nuchalis (assembly GCA_039707465.1). Classification (NCBI taxonomy): domain Eukaryota; kingdom Metazoa; phylum Chordata; class Lepidosauria; order Squamata; family Natricidae; genus Rhabdophis; species Rhabdophis nuchalis. The sequence goes on along the minus strand of CM077643.1, from coordinate 247,066,694 downwards.
GTGGTCTAGAAAATAGATTAAATAATAAATAAATAAAGTATTTCTCAACAATATTTTTTTCATTTGTGCAATAAATAAAACAATCACAACCAATTCCACAATGAGAAGAATTTGGTAGACATGCATTACCCCATTGTAGAAAAAGGTTGGTGGTGCAGTGACCTACCAGCATGCACAAATCTCAGCTCATAATATTAACATATAATCTAGTGTCATGAGCTCTTCACCCATTACAGTATTAAAGTACCATAAATATTTGTAGATGTCATTGATATTTTTATTATTAAGCAACTTGTAATACCTATTTTAAAAAGAAGTGACAATAATTCATTAATAATTGAGTGGGGGGTTCATGTATGATGGGAGAGAAGAGGTAATACTGGCTACCAAAGTAACGTGAAATGTGGCTTACATTTTCATCAGTTTGAAAGTGAAATAAAGATGGAATATTTGGTGCACCTGTAAAAACACATTTGCTCATAACAGTAGGCAGGGCATTCTTCACACTGGGTTCACATTTCATTCAGTTTTCTTCAAGCAAGAAAAATGATGATAACATGGAGTATTTCCTGAGTTTATTTTGATGGATGGCAGCAAAAGTATCTTTTCCTTATTAAAAAATACTGATTGGTATAATTTAATAGAGGAGTATAATACACAGATGTCCAAGGCTGTTGGAGTTAGGTGCTTATTAATCACACTATTTCTTCTGTATGTATAAAGATATACGGAGGAGCCAAATTTTTATTAGACCTGCATGCTACAGACCAGTATTGGATATCAAGTGCCTTATTTGAATCATGGCCGGAGATTAAAGTAGCTTTTGATTCATGTGTCTATAAACCTCCCACTCCTTATGCTGCTCTTATTCTTCCTTCTTGCTACCAAACCTGTAGTAAAGTATCCAGCAAGAGATTTTCTGGAGTCACTGATGTTCATTCTGAAATCTACTGCTTCTTGAGATTCTAACACTGTATAAACTATTTGAAGTTGGTTGTGCTTCAGTTATCAGTTCAGGTGAGGTTGTCTTTTCCAGGGTGCACAAATACAAATACTGCATTCCAGAAATTGTCCAGATCATGGAAAAATGGATGGATCTTGGACAAAACTTAGTTTGCTTTAATTTAAACTAAAGCCAATTAAAATTACACCCTTACAGCATATAGTAGTCCTTGACGTACAAATACATTTGAGCCCAAAATTTACAATGCTTAGCAAGATAGTTGTTAAGTGAATTTTGCCCCATTTTATGACCTTTCTTGCCACAGTTCTTAAGCGGATCACTCAGTTGGTTAAGTTAGTAACACGGTTGTTAAGTGAATCTGGCTTCTACATTGACTTTGCTTGTCAGAAGATCGCAAAAGGTGACCCTCGGACAATGCAATCATCATAAATATGAGTCAACTATCAAGCATCTGAATTTTGGTCATGTGGCCAAGTCAAATTCACCATCAGTCAATTGGAAAATTGTGACTTTACTTGGCACAGCTTCCATCCTGTGATGATATCTGTAACAACATCAAACATGCATATCTTCAAGGTCTTGACGACCATCTTTAAAGCGCTCCATGGCTAGGGGGCCTAGTTATATGCGAGACCGTCTCGTGCCCCATACATCCCTTAGACCGATACGCTCCCACAGAGAGGGCCTTCTCAGGGTGCCGTCGGCCGGACAATGCCGACTGGCGACATCCAGGGGAAGAGCCTTCTCTGTGGCGGGCCCTGCCCTTTGGAACGACCTACCCCCTGAACTCCGGACCATCACCGACCTCCGCCTCTTCCGCCAATGTCTAAAGACATACTTTTTTCATCAAGCCGGCCTAGCCTAACCTCCCATGGGGACTTTTAGAAAAGTTTTAAATTGGGTTTTAATTAATAATTGGTTTTAGCACAGGTTTGGGATCTAATATATATTTTAAATTATTTATCTATGTTCTATTTTTGTATGTTTTTTAAATCTCCTGTGCGCCGCCCTGGGTCCTCTACGGAGAAGGGCGGGATATAAATGTAATAAAAATAAAAATAAAAAAATAAATATCTGCCTATCCCAGATAGAATAGAATAGGATAGAATAACAGAGTTGGAAGGGACCTTGGAGGTTTTCTAGTCCAATCCCCTGCCCAGGCAGGAAACCCTACACCACTTCAGACAAATGGATATGCAACATTCTCTTTAAAAAGTTCAGATGTTTGGAAAGGACTCAATAGATAGACAAAAATGCCCAGCACAGTCTGAACATCTGGCTGACTGTATGATGACAATCATTATCATCATCATTACCATCATCGATAGAATTCCAAGGCAGGAACAGAAGAGGGAAGTATGGAAGGGGGAGCGAGACAGAACGAGAGGCAGAGCATTAGAACACAAGGCCTCTGAATGTGTCTTTCCCCCCCCCTTTCCTTCCAGAAAGTTCAGGGCTTGTAAGTTCTTAATCAAGATTGTCAGACATTTCCTGCTCCTTTACAGCCACCATCGGCCGGCCTAGGTAACTCCCTCCTAGCTGCCGAGGGGCAGACCCAGCAGGCTGTGTGATCTGCTGCCCACTGAGCCACCTGCAACTTGTTTTGCTACAGCTGTGGTAGATCTTATGCACACAAAAAAGTGGCCTAAAAATAGCTGGCTTCTGGCCAGGGACATTGTTAGGGGGTTGTAGCTTAATGCTTTGGGTTGACCTCCTCCACATAGCCATCCTTCATTCAGTGCAGTGTCATTAGAGGCCACTGAGATTAGAAACAGAAGAAGGCAATTCAGTTTTTGTAACAAAGAGTGATCCCCAAGATTTCAGCCATTTGTCTGAAATGGTATAAGGTTCCTGCCCATGCAGGGGGTTGGACTAGAAGACCTACAAGGTCCCTTCCAACTCTGCTATTGTATTGTATTAAGTTCCTTCACAAACTCCATGGGTTGGTGGAGACCCAAAGAGATAAATATATGATTTTTGCCCCTTCTATTATGGGCCATGCATGGAGCAGAGGACCTCCATCTTTGAATCCACAGGACTGTCGATTCTGATTGACTGTCAATTGATGGCCAAGATGACCATTGTCCATGGTAAGCTATACCATTTTTTAATGATTCAATTGTCAATAATAAAAATATTTTAAGGAATAGGGATGTTTATTTAAAGAATCATCTATTGGATGAGGAATGTTTTCAGCTCTTGAGGAATAATTTCAAATCCTAATCTATTCCACCAATCATGAATCCTGGGTTTTTTTTAAAAATTTAAACCAAGCTGGTTTCTACTCCACAAGTTTGAGTACCATATTGGAAATCTGCTTCTGAATTAGATTCTTCAATGGCAGTTCCCTATAAAATACCTGGCAGTTATCCAATTGGGAGAAAACAGGTACAGTAGCTGTGGCCAGAACACCCTTTTTGAAGAATGAGTGGAAAACACTGAGTGAATCAGTTAAAGCTTCAAGACACAAGTCTCTTGTGGTGTTCTGACCAAGGCTTCCCAAGAACATGAAGCAAACTCCTGGTCCTGACAAAAACCCCTTTTATTAATTTACTGTGAATTCTGCTCATTCACATCCAGCAAAGTCTTTCAAGGGAGGATTTACAGTCACAGACCTTATCTGGCTTGGAGATCTAGGCCGATATCTGCAAAACTAGGCAAGGAGTCTCAGAGTCACGAACCAATTAAGCAAACTAATTTTCTCCCGCAAACTCCACTCCCTCTTTTATTTCCTCTGGGAGGGGCCGTTCATCATCCACCTGGGGTCTTACTCCCAAGTCGATCCCTGCTTTTTAGTTGTTCCCTTTATCTGGCAACTCTGTGCATGCACACACTGGGAACAGGCTCCAGCTGTTCATCTGCCTCACTGATGTCTGACTCTGAAGGCAGCTGATTACTGGCATACAGCCCTGGCCCCCTCTCTGCCTCCGACACAGGGCCTCATCAGAGCCTTCCCCAGACTCCAGGACTGGCCCACGTTCCTCCCCAACCTCCTCACTGTCCGAATCTGGTGGACCACAACATGTGGCTTCAAGAAGTGAAGGTCATTTGGTCTCTGGCTACAAAACTTATGCATTAATTAAAGCATCCTTCCCCAAGGTGGTGCCTTCTGGCTAACTTGGTTCTACCAATTCCAGAATGTCCAAAACTACATGCTAGGAGTAGAACTGGGAAGCTGTGGTTCCAACAGAACCGGAAGGTTACAGCTTTGGAAGAAGGTGAATTAAAGGACTGAGATGGTTTAAAGCATTGCCTTGTTTTCCCCCTACAATATTAAAAAAGCAGGCTCAGCAAGTTTCAGGAAACCACACATTTACCATTTCATTTCTCAATGGACGCTGAGTATCTTCATTAAAATGATAAGTCTCTCTGAAACCGATGGCTGACATGTGACCTTAGAATACTATGTGGCCCTGCTTAGCCTGCATGAAAAGATTAAATGTCAGGACATTTGATTCCAAAGATCGGATATTTATGAAGGTCAGCAAACGTTTGCGTAATGTAAGACGGTCTGCAATTTAAAGTAAGATTTGTGTTCATAGAATTTTACAACTTTACAACTCATACAACTTTAAATCTTGCCAGCATTCACCAGACAGGCATGAAAAAGGGAATGTGTGAAGATATTTTAGGAGGAGTTTTACCTGCCTGAGAATGAGACAAATGCATGTCTTGGCATTGTATTCCAAATATGTTTGACTGCCTTCCATAGGAGAGGGGCTTATGGTGCTCTGATGAGGTTGTACTGTTCAAAGCGTGTTCATCCCAAAGTGCAGAGCTAAATGTCTATGGAGATTCTCAGTCACCCACATCATGGTTGTCCCAAAGGGTGAGGGAGTATGAACAGATTTCCAGAAAAATTGCAGATGACAGGAACAGTTTGAGAGGCAGACCAACACAGACCCATCCCCAACCGCCTGCACCTGTGTTCAACGGTGAAGGGACACAGGGCAGAAAAAATTCTGCAGAAAACACGGCTCCACGACACCATCCTTTCCGCAGTTCCAAGAAGGCTCCACAACCATTTGCACTACTCAGGTGACCCTGAGGACACAGACAAAACCCCAGGTTTGTCTCTCTAAAAGGATGCAAATGATCAGCTGTCTGCAAGGAATATAAATCCTTCCATTCCCCACCATTCAGTCAGAGCTGAAGAAGCTTCTTGGATGAGAAGCAAAACAATGTCAAAGAAAAAACAGTTGCCTCCTGAAATTTTATTTTATTTTATTTTATTTTATTTTATTTCGAATTTATATACCGCCCTATTCTCCCAGATGGGACTCAGGGCGGCGCACAGAAAAGATAAAACCCACAACAAGTACAAAAGTATAAAATAGAATTAAATAATGACTCTGTGCTAAAATAATTTAAAATTATTAAAATCCAATTAAAATTACTCCTTTATCTGTCTATGTCAGGCCAGCCAGGTGGAAGAAATAAGTTTTAAGTGTCCGGCGGAAGAGGCGCAGGCCCGTGATGGTTCGGATGTCGGGGGGGGGGGAGGTCATTCCAGAGGGCCGGATCCGCCACAGAGAAGGCCCATCCCCTGGTGGTCGCCAGCCGGCATTGACCGGCAGACGGCACCCTGAGGAGGCCCTCTCTGTGGGAGCGGACAGGTCGAAGGGAGGTATGTGGTAGGATGTGGTCTCGTAGCTAGCCAGGACCCGTGCCATGGAGTGCTTTAAAGATGGTAACTAGCACCTTGAAGTGCACCCGGAAGACCACAGGCAGGCAGTGCAGCTCGCGCAGGAGAGGTGTTATACGGGAGTACCGTGCGACTCCCAAAATCCCCCGCGCGGCCGCATTCTGCACTAACTGAAGTCTCCGGGTGCACCTCAAGGGGAGCCCCATGTAGAGAGCATTACAGTAGTCCAGGCGGGAGCACCTTTGGTACAGTCATGACCTGGAATGATTGAATATCTCCATAGGCACTCTGATGAGGTTGATGGTTATGTTGGTGATAGTGTACTGTGTAGTGTATTGACCCATGCCAGACAGCTCTTAGCCAAAGAACCAGACCAGGGGTATTCACCAACCCATTTAACATGGTGTGAAAACAGAAAAATAATCCTATACTGGATCAGTCATTGCCAAGGTCAACAAGGATCATATCTGATGTTGGAGTATGTGGGCATCTGTTGACAAGTGGGCAACAGGACTCAGGAGCTATGTCAGGGCAACCAGGGCCTAATCCTGTAGGATTACAGGAAGAACCACCACCAAAAGATATACTGTGTTGGAAAATTGCACCATTATGTCCTCCTGTTATAAACAGGAATCAACAAAGTCGGGCTACTTAAAGTGAATATTTGAACACTGGAAAAGAATTTATGGAAACTGAAATACCTCTCAACCACAATTAGCAGACTAAAGGCGATTCATTACTAGAAATAAAATACTCTAAGATGCAGAACTCAAAGAAGTTCAGAACGTGGAAGACCTTAAACCAGGGGTGCTTAATTAATTTTCCCAAGGGGCCACACGAGAAAATGGGACTGTTATGGAGGGCTCCTGCTCTCCTGCCCAATGCCACTGCCCTGCTCCCTGATACCACTGTCCTTCCCCCAATGCTGTGGTTGCCCCACCTCTTGCTGTTCTTCCCCTGCTGCCGCCTCACTGCTTCTATTATGCTGTGTTTCCCCAACAATAAGGCAGGGTCTTGTTGTCTTTTGACCCCTGAAATAAGCACTTGGCCTTATTTTGCAGGAGGTCTTATTATTTTTGAGGTGCAGGAGGCAGCGAGTGTGGTCACCTCATGGCTGCTGCTGTGTTGCAATATTTTCGGGGACGACTTATTTTTGGGTTGGGCTTATTTTAGCGCATGCGCTCAAAAGCCCGATTGGGCTTATTATCTGGGGAGGTCTTATTTTAGGGGAAACAGGGTGTCACATCACCTCCTGCCACCATCACAAACTGGACTGGGATTTTCCACAGGTTGGATGTGGCCTACAGGCAGTAAAATGCCCAGGTCTGCCCCAAATAATAGTAGAAGAGGCTCTGCTATGACAATTCACTATGCATTACATTCCCATACTGACATTGCTAGATTGCAACTGCCCTACAGAAATGGAGGCAAAGGTTTACTTCAAGTCAAACAAACTTTCAAGAAGAAAAATGTGCATTGGCTGATTACATGAAAGGCATTCAAGAACAGGCATTGTTGCAAGTTAAAAATTGGAATTTACTGGATGTGCAGGAAACAAACCATGAATATTGAAATAATGTAATAAAAACAAGGAAGGAAAGGAAAAGCATTCCATGGTCAATTTCTACAAAAGATTGAGGGGAAAGTATGCAAACATCAAAGTTGGCAATGGCTTACAACTGGACATTAAAAAAACGAAACTTGAAGGCTTGATTTTGACTGCACAAGAGAAAGCTATTTGAACTAATGCAATCAAGGTGAGAATTGGAAAGACCCCCCCGCCCCCATCAAATGATACAAAGTGCAAATTGTGCAAAGAAGCAGTAGATCATATACTCAGATGGTTCAAGAAGATTACACAAACTGTTTATAAAAAATGACATAAAACAGTCCAACACGATCTACTGAAACATCTGTACAAATTATCATGTACAGTAATGAAAAACTGGTGGGAACATAGAGTTGAGAACATAGTTGAAACTGAGCAGGTGAAAATATTTATTAATAGTTATTGTCTTCCTCCCTAATTTTTCCACTATAAACAGGGTGGATAATCAAATTACAATATTTCATTCAAATATTTTTGAACAAAGTTACAGCTCTCCCCCCTCCTCCATCCACCGCATCCTTCTCTTCGTAGGTTGCTCCCTTTCCTCTCTCGTTTTGAAGCCTAATAGCTGAGCCAAAATTTATCAGATGGAGACATGTTTTTCATTCTTGTCTCAATGTTGAAAACTTTTACATGTTGTGATCATCCTTCCTGGAATTTCATGGTCCAAAGAGAACATGTCAATGGCTTAGAGTCCATTTTTTACAGGTAGCTGGCTGAGACGTGCAGTAAGAAAACATTGAGAGTGCTGTAGAATTTAATGTTTGAAGCCCTTGCTTTGTAGACAGAAGTTGCAAAGCCACTGCTTGAGATAAATGTCAAATCTGAATGCTTTTCCCTTGCATTTTCCTTCCAATATTTCCCCCTCCGCTAGGTCTGTTGTCTTTTTCCCCATCAACATTTTTTCAAGAGAACAGTATGTGTTTATATTGAATCCAAGAATTCCTTGGAGCAGTTGTGTGACATCTCTTTCTAAGCAGACTGATATGGAAGGTGCTGAAGGAGGGGAGGAGAAAAAGTGATATAAAGAACAACGCTAGCATTACAAGTAGTCCTCGACTTACAACAGTTCATTTAGTGACCGTTCAGAGGTTCAATGACACTGAAAAAAGGATGTATGACCATTTTTCACAATTATGACTTTTTGCAGCATCCCGGTGTGCCTATGCAGTTGCCTGTAAAGAGGTCTACACATTAAAACATGCCAAAAAAACATGCCACAGGGCCAGCCTGGTTCTCTGCTGATTCTGCGACCCAAGCCAACATTCCACTACAGGTTCAGCTGAACCGGGCCAAACCAGTAGCAACCCACCTCTGAATAGCTTGGTCTAAGTGTTTTAATAGCCTTCAAAAACAGCCTTATATACGACACTAGAGCAAGGAGGTTGGGAAGTCTTGGACCCAGGACAAATGTAGTTTTCTGACTAATCTCATGAAGTTTATTTCATAAACTTGACTTTAGTGAATTTTGGCTTCATCAGTTTTGGTTCTGGTCATATCTATGTCTTGTATATTTACCCTGCAAGAGTTTAATTGACAAAATAAAGGCTATCTCCGTACTCCAAAAGCATGGATTAGCATAGTGAAAATTGGCAGTAACTACCCAGTTAGGCAGGCTGTGTATTCCCACAAACCATCCTAGACCCAAGGCAGTTAGAAGATGAGTCAGCCATCCATTGCTGGATCAGCGGATAGACACTGTATGAACAGAATAAGCAAATATATTACCAGGATGATATCAGTGAAGGAGGAGTTGTAGAAGTGCTGTGATTAACATTCTAATTTATTCCATAAATTGTTTTCAAAATGCATATTTTGAATGCCCATGAATGCATTCCAAAAAGCCAAGTATCAAGGGGAAATGGCTTTTCTCTTTTTTAACACCCCCCCCCCCCCAAAAAATAACAGGGCACAGGAAGTATGAGTGTCTTCTGTCTTGTGTATCAGTGACACTGGTCATAGACCTATTCCTGGTAGTGATGAGCTTACAGTTGTTTTATTACGAAGCACTTTCCTGGAGTTCTACCAGCTGCCCTTGTATGCATACAAGCATAATGTAAGTACATTTTTCTAAAGATTTCAAATGAAACATAAAAACAGGTTGAGGAAACAACCCTCCCTGTTCACTTCTGTTTTAAAAGCTTGTAGCAAGACAAGACTTTCCCTAAAGTTGGCTTAAAAAAATCCCACACAAACCCAGCTGAAAGGATCTCTAACCTCTGTAATCATACCATGATGTGTGGGAGATACAGGGGAGGTAGGACTTTTCCTGCAAGAACCATCTGCAATCTTTCAAACAAAGGTAGAGAGCTATTCTTTTGGTAGATATGTACTCTCCCACCCCCCACCCGATTTTGAGCGAGCTTTGTGGTTTTTTTTTCCCTTCAGAGCAATTGCTTTGGCTTTTTTGAGTCAGGAAGACCTTCTCTTCAAGCCTCCATGAAAAAATCACACTACCCATACTGTTCTAGTCCTTTTACCTAGTTCCCAGTTCACTTCAACAGGTCTTGGATAGGAGCACTTGCTCGTTCGTACCTGATAACCTTTAAGGGTTCAAGGACAAATAATTGCCATTGAATGAAAATGCATCAAATAGGAAGTGGTTAATATATATTAAAACCTGAAATATTTTTGCTGGGGATTTTACCAGAAAATTATAGTAAAGAAAATGTATATTTGGTTATTCATGTTATAACATCAGCTAGGATTGTATTTGCACAACATTGGAAAAGTGAGGAGAATGTGATTAGGAAAAAATTAGAACGTGCAAAAATGAAGATTGACACTGGCTATCAAACCAATACAATTTGGGAATCTTTACACCAGTGGTTAGAAAATAGAAGAATTAATAGTAAAAGAAGTTATCTAATGTATAAAAAATGTATTAATAGTCAATATAACTAATAGATTTAAATAAATTACAACGGGATTATTATAATATTAGATACTTAAGATATTGGAAATTAAGCTAAAATGAGATTAAATCTATATAAATAAAAATGTAACAAGAGTTTGTTCAAAACCGCTAATCTCCAAAACTACTGCACCGATCGCTTCCAAATTTTCATACAACGTTCCTTTGAGATACGGCACCAATGATATGTATAGATTGTGTAGATGTCACACCTGTGCTAGGTACACGCAATGGAAATGTAAAAAAATGTAAAAAAGGTAGGTAGATGGATACAGAGAGAGCAGTGGGCCACAGGTATTATGTCATCCTTTATGACATAAAATACTCTGAAGGAGAAATACAGTAGGTAGGTAGGTAGGTAGGTAGAGGGATAGTGAGAGAGAGGGAGAAATACAGTAGGTAGGTAGGTTGGGGGTTATACGATGGTTGTGTGTATGTGTTTGTGTTTGCAGGTGTAGATCTACACACAAATTGGTTGGCCATTTAACCAAGCTGGGCCACAGCAATGCACAGCCAGGAACGGCTAGTTATGAATATGATTGTATATTTTAATGTTGGCACAAAATATGAATACCAAGATGACACACTGGTTAATGGAAAATGGATTGTTTATATAACAATAAAATAAAAAAAATGATATGGAGGGGTGGGGGGGTGGCGATTATGGTTAGGGAAGGTCTTGAGCCAAAGGAGACCACAATCCCTCAGACGACCAGGTGCGAGTCCCTCCTTGTGAAGTGGGGCCTAGGGAGGCAGTTGGGCGTGTTAGTTGTATACCTGGCTCCTCGCTATGCAACAACAGCCCTGCCCGAGCTCCTAGAGGTGATAGCCGAGGCGGCGGTTGAGACCCCCAGACTTTTAGTCATGGGGGACTTTAACCTGCCGTCGGCAGGCGAAACCTCTGGTGCAGCTCGGGAGTTCATGGCTTCCATGACAGCCATGGACCTGACCCAGGTAGTTGTAGGCCCTACCCACGAGGGCGGACACACCCTGGATCTCATCTTCGTCTCGGGACAGTGGAGTAGTGATCTGGGAATAGGGGATTTAGTCATCACACCCCTGTCATGGACAGATCACGCTCTCCTTCGGCTCGACTTTCCGATCGCTGCACCTCACTGCGGGGAGGCGGAACCGGACATTCCTATATGGTTCCGCCCCAGGCTCCTGATGGACCCGATAAGGTTCCAAAGGGAGCTTGGGCCAATTCCTGTGGACTTGCCCCACGACTCGACTGAGGACCTAGTGGCCGCATGGTTAAGTGCGGCCACGGGGGCCTTGGACCGAGTCGCGCCCTTGCGGCCTCTCTTGCGGCGACGAACCACCTGGGCTCCTTGGTTTACCGAGGGGCTCAGGGAGATGAAGCGCCACAAGAGACGCCTAGAGAGCAGATGGAGATCATCTCACTCCAAAGCCGACCGAACACTAGTGAGAGACCATATTAGGACTTACTTAGTGGCGATAAGAGTGGCCAAACGTGAGTATTGTGCCACTCTTATTGCATCCGCAGATAACCGCCCTGCCACCCTGTTTGGGGTGACCCGCTCCCTCCTCCAACAGAGGCCGCGGGAAGCCCCTTTACAGGGTCGAGCAGAGGAATTTGGGACTTATCTGCAGGAGAAAATCACTCGGATTCGGAGCGAGTTACCCTCCATCGACAGTGGCCCAGTCGAGCGTGCCGAGGCTGTTCTTGTGACACCATCATGGGAGGAGTTTGATTTTGTTACTACTGAGGATATGGACAAGTTGTCAAAGAGACTTAGGGCCACCACATGTTTATTGGACCCGTGTCCCTCCTGGCTTGTACTGGCATCCTGGGAGACGACACGAGGCTGGCTCCAGGGCATTGTCAACGCATCTCTGAGTGAGGGGTCCTTGCCCGCCGTCTTGAAAGAGGCGGTAGTAAGGCCCCTCCTCAAGAAGCCGTCCCTGGATCCAGCATTATTAGAGAACTATCGTCCCATCTCCAACCTTCACTTTTTAGTGAAGGTTGTTGAGAGTGTGGTGGCTCAACAGTTTCCGCGACACTTGGAGGAAGTTGATTATCTAGACCCGCGCCAGTCCGGCTTCCGACCCGGGCACAGCACCGAGACGGCATTGGTCGCATTGGTTGATGATCTCTGGAGGGCGCGGGATAGAGGATTTTCCTCTATCCTAGTCCTATTAGACCTCTCAGCGGCTTTTGATACCATCGACCATGGTATCCTATTGCGCCGACTGGGGGGGGTTGGGGCTGGGAGGCACCGTTTTGCGGTGGTTCTCGTCCTACCTCTCTGGTCGGTCACAATGTGTGTTGGCAGGGGGGCAGAGGTCGGCCTCGAGGCCCCTCATATGTGGGGTACCTCAGGGGTCGGTCCTCTCGCCCCTACTGTTCAACACATATATGAAGCCGCTGGGTGAGATCATCCGTGGTTTTGGGGTGGGATATCATCTGTACGCTGATGATACTCAGTTGTACATATCCACCCCAGACCACCCCAATGATGCCGTCGAGGTTATGTCCCGGTGTTTGAAGGCCGTACGGATCTGGATGGGTAGCAACAAACTCAAGCTCAACCCATCCAAGACTGAGTGGCTGTGGCTTCCGGCGCCCCGATTCAGCCAGATTATTCCAACTCTGGCCATTGGGGGCGAAACACTGGCCCCCGTGGAGAGGGCGCGCAATTTGGGTGTCCTCCGTGACTCCCGGCTGTCTATGGATGACCATGTGGCAGACGTGGCCAGGGGGGCGTTTCATCAGGTACGCCTGATGCGCCAATTGCGCCCCTTACTGGACCGGGGTGCCTTACGCACAGTCACTCAAGCACTCATCACGTCTCGACTCGACTACTGTAATGCTCTCTACATGGGGCTTCCCTTGAGGTGCACCCGAAAGCTATAGCTAGTCCAGAATGCAGCCGCGTGGGTGATTACGGGAGCGCCTAGACACTCCCACATAACACCGATCCTGCGCGAGCTGCACTGGCTTCCTGTGGTCTTTCGGGTGCGCTTCAAGGTTCTAACGACCATCTTTAAAGCGCTCCATGGCTCGGGGCCTAGTTATATGCGAGACCACCTCCTGCCCCATACATCCCTCAGACCGATACGCTCCCACAGAGAGGGCCTCCTCAGGGTGCCGTCGGCCGGTCAATGCCGACTGGCGACACCCAGGGGAAGAGCCTTCTCTGTGGCGGGACCAGCCCTTTGGAATGACTTACCCCCTGAACTCCGTACCATCTCCGACCTCCGCCTCTTCCGCAAGTATCTGAAGACACACCTATTCCAACTAGCCGGCCTAGCGTAGCCTCCAATTCTGACTCATAGATAGTTTTAAAATGGGGATTTTAATTCGGTTTTAGCACAGGTTTTTTAGTTGAATAAGTTTTTTTAAAAAAGTTTTATACGTTTGTATGTTTTTTAATATGCCTGTGCGCCGCCCTGGGTCCTTTTGGAGAAGGGCGGGGTATAAATTCAATAAAATCAAATCAAAATATGTGTGTGAGTGTGTGTGTGTGTGTGTATGTGTATTTGTATGTGTATGTGTATGTATTTCCACCATTTTTCTGTCAGGCAACAACTGTATAACTGAAAGATTTCCAGCAGATAAAAACAACTTTTTTAAAAAAAACTACCAACACGGTAACTTGAGTTCAAAAAGTGCACATGCCAAAAGTGCATAACTCAGTCATGGCCAACATACTTTTGCAAGTGTTTCATGGTATTACTGACAGGAGGATTGCTTTGGTCCAAGACAGATGCAAAATACTTCATTTAACAAATATTTACTCCACAATTATCTGTAACCCTAGAATGTACAACTTGACATAGTCAAATATCTCAATAACCTATTTGAGAAATATTCCTGCCTAATTGTGTGAAAGTATGCTTTGAGGGAGCTTGAACATTCACAATAGACCCTCGTGCTTTACACCTCCAGAATGGTTATTTGAATTTATGCTTCTTCTTTTTTTACTTTCCGCACACCCCTGCTTGGGTGTGTTCTGGTAGAGAACAATGATGGTTACTCAGTCAGGTGTGACTCCAAAAAAGTACCAGGAATTAGTTTCAGTTGCAATACCTAAAACTGATTTACATTTAATCTTTTTAATCAAGGCACCGCTGGAATTTAGTGAAAGAATTCTTACACATTATGTAACATAACTCAGAATTTACATACTTTTAAAGAAGAAGGCAAACATTTAAAGGTGAACTTAATTTTAAAAAGAAACTTGCATGCAATAATCATTTCGGGATATGTGAATCTTCAAATATACAAGCATGTTCTTTCTGATTTGGGTAAATCAATCCTATATATATTCATGAAAGTACATGTTGTTGTGTTCAATGAGTTGCCAAATAAGGTGGTGCTCTCTAGGCAGTCTTTAAAGACCTGAAACTGATCTTTGATTCTATCACATTAGCCACTACAACATAAGACTATCATTTTCTAGGCTGTTGGGCTTGTCCCAACTTGGCCATTCATAAAAGAAGAGCCTTTGACTACATTTGTAATGAAAGGAATATTTTAATTTAAGGCAAGTGGTTATAAAGCGGAGAAAATCAGATCTGAGGTCTATACGCAAAAGCTGCCTACTTACTTTCCCTTTTCCCAGGTTAAATGTCTATGGAGAGTCTCAGTCATCCAGGTCATAGTTGTCCCAAAGGTGATTTTTCAAGAGGCAACTGGACTTTCTTGACCACCTGTCTGCAAGGAGTATAAATCCTTCCATTCCCTACCATCTAGTCAGAGCTGAAGAAGCTTCTTGGATGAAAAGCTAAATGTCTTCAAAGAAAACCCAGAAAGTCCAGTTGCCTCCTGAAAAAAACAACAACTTTGGGACCTTTCCCAGGTATTCCCCCCCCCCCCCCCCCTTATCTAGTGTCCAATTCAATTCAAAATTATTGTTTTGGAAACCATTCTTGAATATGGCGCCTTTTTAGAGAACTATCTGTATAGGAATTTTTGAAGGTTAAAATTAGGAAGTGTTAAGGACACTCAAAAACTTAGGGTAATAATAATAATAATAATAATAATAATAATAATAATAATAATAATAATAATAATAATAATAATCTTTATTGTCGTTGTAAAAATTACAATGAAATTGTTTTTAACTTCACTGGTGCAAAATTATAACAGAAACAAAAAAGAGAAAAGAAAAAAGAAAAACTAGCATGTGCATGGAGTGATTGCGGTTGAATTTAAAAGTCTCACAGCCCATGGATAGAAGCTACCTTTAAACCTGTTTGTTCAGCTGGCTATACTTTGATATCTTCTGCCTGATGGTAGAAGGGCAAAGAGATACCAACCAGGGTGTGAATCATCTTTGAGAATCTTCCTTGCTCTGCTAAAGCAGCGAGATCTGGCAATGTTATCCAGTGATGTCAGAGGGCAACCGATGGTTTCTTGTGCCGAATTGATCACTCTCTGTAGTGCCTTCCTCTCCGCAACTGTTAAACCAGCATACCACACTGTGATACAATATGTGAGGACACTTTCTATGATGGACTGATAGAAAGAGGTCATCAGCTGTTGTTCCACCTGATTTTTCCGCAGGACTCTAAGGAAATGAAGTCTCTGTTGAGCTTTTCCAATCACCAGAGACGTGTTCTTTTTCCAGGTGAGATCTTGGCTAATAAGCACGTAGCATAGTTTAATCAATTACTATGCAATCTTATCCACAGTCAGCGAATGGTTCTTGTGTAGAAGACTCAGGAAACAATACCCAAGAAGTTAATTTGCAAGCATGGCATGGGATGATCTAAGATTACAAATTCCTAATGCAAGCATACAGTCATAGGACAAATCTGACTTCATCAAATTAGAAGTCCACTGTACTACTATTGAAGAAAACTAGAGAACTGAATGCTTTACAATCACTTTGGCCAATTTTTCTGTAGGCGTTGACAGCCCACTTAACAAGATCAAACATCAATATCCTCAGCATCATTTTGCTTCCTCTTTTTTATCTTCTCTTCCTTCTCTTTCTCCTAACTCAGTTTGTGCTTAGGATAGTTGCTGGTACAAACAAAGAAACAACAGAAGACGTGCTAGGGCTCCTTTCAGAAGCAGGAACAGAATGCACAAAAAATCTCTGCAGGCCCCCATTTTAAAATATTTGTTGAAATTTAACATCAGCAAGATGAGCAGCTGTAAAAATTTCTGGAGAGCAGTTTGCAAATATTTCTACAGACCATTGAATGAATTCACAGAGTGCAGATAGATGAACAAGCTTAGCAAACTAGCCAAAACTGTACTAGACATTGTCATCTACCTCAGGACCATTAGCAACACTTTCATGTGAAACTGGTTAATATAGGCATACAGGTATCTTTGTGTTTACCTACCTGCCAGTAAATAAAGTACAGTACAACAAGAGTATAGCAGTCCCATCTACCCATGTGCACTTGTTTTCTATTTTGAACAGTAATGTACCAGGCAAGGCGATTGAAAGTCAGCTGCAAGCAGTCTTCTATCTAGTTAAATGCCTAATTGCTTATTTTGTTTCAGTGTTCCACTTCCATTGCACGCCATCTAGTTTAGATCAATAACTGCAGCAACATAGCTGCACTTTGCTTTTTAATGACTTGTTTGGAAATGGTTGCAAATAGACAATCTAATTACAAGCCATAAAAGAACAACTGAGTTAGAATGCTTGGAATGGTCTAAATGCTCAAAATGACATTTCCGAAAAGAGACAAGTTTTTGTTTTCACACTGAGAACAAAATAGCATCGTTCGTTAAAATCTCAAAAGACTAGTGTTTGTTTCATGCTCAGAAAGATACAGAACAGGAAGCCAGATCAACTTATCAGAATGTACACTTCCACCAAAGGCGCAGCTGGGATTTGGGAGGTGTGCACGTTGGCTTTCTGCAGCCATCTGCAATCTACACTTACCCATAGCGATAGCAATAACACTTAGACTTATATCCCACTTCACAGTGCTTTACAGCCCTCTCTAAGCAGTTTATAGAGTCAGCATATTGCCCCCAACAATATGGATCTTCATTTTACCCATCTCGGAAGGAGAGAAGGCTGAGTCAACCTTGAGCAGGATTTGAACTGCTGAACTGCAGCTAGCAGAAGTAGCCTACAGTACTGCACTCTAACCACTGCACCACCTCGGCTCAGTATTACCCAGCAACCCCTTCACAATGTAGGTATGTGGCGATGCCTACGTGTAGTTGCGGCAACTCTAAATCTAGCTGTAGTTTCCACTGAAGTCCTAACCTGGCCTGACTCTGCTTAGATTAGCTTAATTTATTTTACCAAGGATTGGGCCAAGTACTGCCAACTACTATGGACAAGATTCAGAGACAATTGCTTACCGTTATTAGTTTACTCACTGAGTAGCCTCTGAGAGGATGCCAGGTCTACGTGGTTGCTGAGAGCATACTATTTTCTCCTAGTCTTACATAATAGAAAAATGGTAAAAATGAGACAGGTGCAAGATAAGTGAGCTGATTTTTATTACTAAAGTATGCTAGAACATCCTGAAATAATAACAATGACTTGCAAGTAATTCTGTCCTTGCCATAAGGAAAGTGCAGCACTGCTCAATAAAATACAGTATTGTCCCAAATGAATGGAAAGACGGATCTATACATTTGTGCTGTTATATAGCATCAGAGATTATTTTGTCAATAGAGTTTTTATTTGCTTTTCTGTGCAGAAAAGGGGAGGGTGACAAATATCAGGGAAAGATGAAAAACAGACTGGAGTCTACTTGAATCCAAAAATAGTTCTGTGCACAGAACTTACAAAAACATTCCAAAGTAATGTAGTGTGATGACCCGTATTCACAATCACAGCAACTCTATCCAACTTTTTTGATTTTTTTAATAGCCCCCTCATTAATCTTTGTTGGAAATAATAGAGATTTTATGAAGAAAGTTCACTAAAGAACTTGGAAAACCTACAAGACATTTAACAGCTGAACAGCGTATCTTTCAAATAGTCTTTAAAGGTGCGCTTTCAAAATAAAGCCTTTTTGATCTGGTTTTATAGTCAGAATTTGCTTTGGTCTGAAATCTCATCCATCCTTTCCAATTAATAAGAAAATCATCCCGCAGTGCAGTACTCCCAAGATAGACAGAAGAGCAGTTCCTGCACCCATTTATATTATTATTGCATTTATGGTGGGATTGCTCAGTTCCTAGGTGGTATCGTGTTTTTACAAACTCTTTCTTTTCTGGTCTTCTCTTAAAATGAATTTATGAGATAAACTAGCTTCATTCTGCATAGATCCTTTATGCAAAGGCTCACACACACACACAGACACACTTTTAAAGATATGGACAATGTTTCTGCCTATTGCTTTAATCTGGATCTCTGTTCTGATAAAGAACTGCTTGTTTGAAGATCCACCCTTCAGTTTTATGAGGATATTTTTCAGACATCCCATTTTTAAAGCAAACTTGAAGCCAAGCCAGCTGTACTTACAAACAAACTTCACAGGCACAATTAATCTGCTTAAAGGTTTTATGAGGGGAAACATAAAAAAAAAAACCCTCAAATAAAAGCTAATTGGAAGTATTTAAAAAATGTCTGCGCTAGTAACAATCCATGATGCTCCACAGTCAATGAATGTTTAGAAAACAAAATGCTAACTTAAGAACGCATCCCAATTTTAATCCATTAAAATTTCTTACTTCCCATCCTGAACTGGACACACCAAGTTTAAGGAAGTTTTTGTGAGGCTGTTAGTCTTTTTTTTGCCACCTGACAGTCTGGTTCTCTAAAAAGAGGGACGTATAAACGTTGAAACCTCGATAAATGCTGGCTTTCTACATTCACCGCTTCTGTTTTTGTAACAAATATTAGTTCTTCTCCTCCTTCCTTTCTCAAGAAGATAACACAGGTTTCATGATGTGCCATTAAAGTATGCAACTTGAAAAAAAGTGAAGCGGGGGATTGGATGATTGGACCCATCTGACCATATCTTTGCTTATTTGTGTTCTTTTGAAATGGAATAAAGAGGGAAATAAAAAGAAAATAATGCATAAAGTGGATGATTGAGAATTTACAAGCAGATTAGAATTAGGTTAAACTTTCTAAATTTTCACTAGTTTTTTTTTAAAGTAACTTAATAGTAAAAGGTTACTTAAAAGTAACCTGAGTCGGATTGGGGAGATAGGAGCGGTATAGAAATTGAATAAACATAAACATAAACAACTGTAGCATTTTTAAAACCCCAAAACATTGTTAACATCCAAGCAAAAATTGCACATCAACGGAAGTGGTCAGCACAATATAAATCGCAAAATGATATTAAAAATTATACTCCTTTGTATCCAAGCAGTTATGTTTATGTTAAGAGGAACCTAAATTTTGGATGTCAGACCAAGCTAGTGATGATTTTGTTATCCATGATTCAGTCATGTCCAACTCTTGGTGATTCTGTGTGCCAGGTCTCCCCATATCTTCCAATCTTGCTCTTTTTCTATGCTTTATGTTCTTTGAAGGCCTGGTTTTCATTTACCCCTAACTCTACCAAACAAATTGCTTTCCTCAGTAAATTCCCCCATTTTTTTTGGTCTTTTAATGACCCCATAAATCCCTTGCACCGGGGTGGAATCAGAGCAACTGAATGGACCTAAGTGTTTACTGGCCAGATGCCCTTCCTGTTGCCAATGCAGAGTTCACAGCTGATATTTACTCATTGTGCCCCACTGCTACCTAGGATCAAACTCACAGCCTCCTGATTGTGAGGCAAGAGCTCCACCTCTAGATCACTGCACCATCAAGTAAATTCCCCCATATGACATAGTTAAGTAAGTTTGACGCAGTTTCGTGATTTTGCCTTCCAGTGACATGTCGGATGTTACGCATTCCAGTACTTGCTTGTTACTCGCCTTTGTTGTCCAAGAAACATGCAGGAGTCTTCTCTAGCACCACAGCTCAAGCAAGTTAATTTTGTTCCTGTCTTGCTTTTTTAAGGTGCAACTTTCACAACCATAGAGAGTTACAATTGCAAAATGGGATTTACTTTTGAAATAGATAATTATTCTGGATATCACAGATTATTACTAGAGCTGCATTAGCCAATCTTTTGTACTTGTTACTATAACATGAAGAATATCCTTGCATTAAATTAACCCAAAGATGACATTCAGGTACAAGTAACAGCAGTTAAAATAGACTTACAATCAGATGGATTGGATTTGAAGGAGAAGGAGCCAGGTTTGAAAACTGCAGGCTTGTTGGAGAAGACTGAATATGGCAAGAATTCTAAAGACTTAGAGATGACAGAATTGATGAGTGATGGACTGGACTTTCTTAAGAAGCTGATGGAGATTAGGGAATGGACTTATGATATCTAATCAGAAAACATTTGCAAAGAGATGCTGCATTCCAACATAGGATGATTCTTCGAACAACAAATGCTATGTATGTATGTATGTATGTATGTATGTATGTATGTATGTATGTATGTACAGTATGTATGTATGCCAGATCAAATTGTTTGGATAAATAGAGCTGTAAAGGTTCATAAATCAGTTTGCAAAGGGAGGAAACTTTGAATATCTTGACTTACAACAGTGCAAGAGGTTTCAGCTAAGTAAAGGTGAGCATTGGATACAAGCCACCTATGGAACAACTACACCAGAGGTGGTATTCAACAGGTACTCATCAGTAGTGGAAATTTTGAGTAGTTTGGAGAACCAGTAAATACCACCTCTGCCTGCCCCTGCCCCCATCTATTCTCTGCCTCCCAAGTCCCAGCTGATAGGGAGGAAATGGGGATTTTACAGTATCCTTCCCCTGGACTGGGGTGGGAATGGCGATTTTACAATATCCTTCCCCTGCCACACCCAACAAGCCACACCCACGAAGCCACACCACACCCACAAAGCCATCCCAACAGAACTGGTAGTAAAAAAAATTGAATCCCACTACTGAACTACACTAACACCAATCAATTATTTAGTAATTAAATGGAAACATAACATTGAATAACAAGTGTGTCTCAATAAAGATTTAATTTAAGCAGAACATATACTTAATTCTTTCTCATGGAAGACGGTGCTTAAATTATTAAGATACCTTCTGAAGAAAACTGGTTTTCCAACAGAAGAAATGTCCCAGAAGAGAAATCACAAAAGCTGGCGCATGAGATTTGTGTGCTCCTCACCCAGCTGTTCAGATTTTGTCTTTCCCAGGGTCAGGTCTATTATGGATCATACAGGTGTACTATTCATTGTTTCTTCCACCCTTTTAAAAATGTGTACATTCAGCAAGTTGATGCCTTCACAGGAAAGTAATGAATAGTATACAAGCAGCCACCTTACCTAATATCATTGGATGCATTGCAACCTCACAAGTTCTGCTTATACAGATTTAGAATTGTCATCACCTGAGGATATTTTACTTTCCTCACCTGTTTGCACAGTACTTACCTATGATTATTTGTCTTGTCTCTCTGTGTGCTTGACTTTATAAAGAGTACAAGAGGATTCCAGGTTCCAGGACAGCCTGTCTTGTTCCCTGGGAAAGGATTTCAATGACATTTTATTCCCGTGATATTAATCATGGCATTCAATCAAGGTGGCTTTTGTGCATTAAAACAGGGCATTAAAAGCATCAGGTTAAGAAACCCAGAAATAAACATTAGTTCTGCTCCACTAAAAAAAAAAAAACCAGGAGGAAAGATGGGCGGAGTGACACTACTGGTAGCTCTCTTTTTAGGGTAGAGTTTTGCATCTGACTGTCAGTCTCCTTGGTTAATTTTTCTAGCAGTCTTTTGCTTGTTTGGTGCTTTTCAAAATCCAGCTTCAGAATCTTGGTCTGCAATGCCCCCTAACTGCTCAAGGCTCATTGATACATTCAGTATAATTAAGTCATAAAAATTGCTCTAGACAAAGCTCCCACCAGAGGATTCTATGCAATTTGGAGGATTCATCTGCATTTGTAATAACTGGCTTTGGAAACATGTTGCAGTTCATGCAGGGAACTTATCAGCAAGCAATGCCATCCCTGCAAGAATCCCTGCCCTTACATATCCGTGATTCTTAGACTTCAGGCCTTTCAAACAGAACAGTGGCTTGTAGGCCTCGTCACCTCCCCTTCTTAGAAACCAATGGGATTTTTAAGTGGGGTCTTGGAATCAGACAAATTATTATTATTTGCATGGAATTGGGAAGTTGTGAGTTGTGATACTGCAGGATTCTGCAACAGGTCAAGGTAGAGCAAGGATTTTATTCCTTTTAAAAAAAATATTTTATTTTTTTTATTTTCGTATTTCCCATCTCCCACCAAGGGAAAAACTTCACATAGAAGCTTTTTTCCTGGCTGGTGTTTTGAAGATGATGGCAGATTGCTTTTGAACAATTGGGAAGTAGAAGCAGTGGCAGCATGGACATACCAGATATGATTTTTAGCTGTCTTTAGGGTTGTTTAAATGTATTCATGGATATGAGCCTCCCTACGTGTAGAATAAGTGATGTATCAGCTCCAAAGCTGCAGCATAATCTTCTCTCTGCCCTTCTATTTTTCTACATGCATTGTATCTTTTCTCATTGAATAGCATTTATAGCTGAGTTTGTCAAAAGCTTCAGGCTTTCCTACTCAGATCAACTTTCTGTAAAAAACAGACATTTGGAAGCAGTTCAGTTTTTTTTAAAAAAACCTATAAAACAAGGGAATCTGTAAAATATTTTATAGTGTGGAATGGTCTTATTTATGGATCCAGCCAACCACTCGGGGAAAGCTTTTCATCTGACTCCTTTCTCCATCCACATTCTCAATTTTTCTCTTTCAACCTTAATATTTGGTTGAGTTAGAGCCAGTGCATGCACACACTCCGCATTTCACATAGAAGCTACTGAAAAGATCCAGAATAGATATTTTGGAACCCAAAATAATAGTACTTCTTTCCTTTCTGTTGGATGATCCTGGAGGATTGCATGGTTTAATGAGGAGCTAGCAGAGGTGGATTGCTGCTGGTTTGGCCTGGATCAGGTGAACTGGTAGTAGCGGCGGCGGGAGGCTTTGTCCACCTACCTGGATGCTTCGGTGCATGTGCAGAAGCGTCATGTATGCGCAGGATCGCGCCCAAACTGGTAGTAAAAATCATCAGCAACCCACCTCTGGGAGCTAGGAGAGATGAAGCAGCTGAAATGAAGTCTAAAGAACTGGTGAAGGAAAATGGAATATGAATTTAACCAATCATGAAGAGGAGAGCAGGTTTATAACATGCTAATTAAGAGAAACGAAGCCTTAGTTCTCTAGGCAGCTTTAAGAGTTACTGTTTGTTTGTTTGTTTATTTCCTGCCTTTATTATTTTTACAAATAATTCAAGGCAGCAAAAATATCCAACATATTCCTCCTCCTATTATCCCCACCATAACAAGAGAGATAAAGTCTGGTGTAAGCTGACTTTAATAATAATAATAATAATAATAATAATAATAATAATAATAATAATAATAATAATAATAATAATAATAATAATTTAATTTCTAGACCGCTCCCTCTCCCCAAGGGGACTCAGAGCAGTGCACAGGGAAGTTAAAACAATAAATACACATGAAAATACAAACAATTAAATAAAAACAAATTAAACAGTAAACCCTGCGCTAAAATTCCCCAATACCAATTCACTAAAATCCTATAACCCTATAATACTATAGTAGAGAAGCTACCCTAGGCCGGCCAAGCAGAAAAAGTGCGTTTTCAATTTCAGACGGAAGGAATGGAGGTCCGTGGTAGTTCTAATATCGGGGGGGGAGGTCGTTCCAGAGGGCAGGGCCCGCCACAGAGAGAGCCCTTCCCCTGGGCGTCACCCGCTGACAAAGTCTAGTGGACGGCACCCAGAGAAGTCCCTCTCTGTGGGAGCGAATCGGCCGTGAGGAAGTATGGGGCAGGATCCGATCCCGCAGATAGCTAGGTCCCGAGCCATGGAGCGCTTTAAAGATGATAACTAGCACCTTGAAGCGCACCCGAAAGACGACAGGCAGCCAATGCAGCTCGCGCAAGAGCGGTGTTACATGGGTGAACCTTGCGGTTCCCATTATTGCTCGCGCGGCTGCATTCTGGACCAACTGCAGTCTCCGGGTGCACCTCAAGGGGAGCCCCATGTAGAGAGAGTTACAATAGTCCAGTCGGGATGTCACGAGAGCATGATTGACTGTGCGGAGGGCATCCCGGTCCAATAGGGGGCGCAACTGGCGTACCAGGCGAACCTGGTAAAACGCCCTCCTGGCCACGGCTGTCACCTGATCTTCCATGGACAGCCGGGTATCCAGGAGGACACCCAAGTTGCGTGCCCCATCCACAGGGGCAAGATGTTCGCCCCCTATGGCCAGCGATGGAGTCAGCTGGTTGAACCGGGCAGCCGGAAACCACAGCCACTCGGTCTTGGTCGGGTTGAGCTTGAGTCCGTTACTTCCCATCCAGATCCGCACAGCTTCCAGGCACTGGCACATCACCGCTACGGCATCGTTGGGGTGGTTTGGGGTAGATATATACAGCTGAGTATCATCAGCGTAGAGATGATACTCTACCCCAAAACCACGGATGATCTCACCCAGCGGCTTCATGTATGTGTTGAACAGGAGAGGCGAGAGGACCGACCCCTGAGGCACCCCACATGTGAGGGGTCTCGAGGTCGACCTCTGCTCTCCTGCCAACACAAATTGCGATCGGCCAGAGAGGTAGGAGGAGAACCACCGTAAAACGGTGCCTCCCACCCCCAACCCCCCCAGCCGATGCAATAGGATACCATGGTCGATGGTATCGAAAGCCGCCGAGAGGTCTAATAGGACCAGAATGGAGGAGCAACCCCCATCTCTGGCCCTCCAGAGATCATCTACCAACGCGACCAATGCCGTCTCAGTGCTATGCCCGGGCCAAAAGCTGGACTGGCGCGGGTCTAGATAGTCAACTTCCTCCAGGTGACGGGGAAACTGTTGTGCCACCACACTCTCAACAACCTTCGCCAAAAAGGGAAGGTTGGTGACGGGACGATAGTTGGTTAATAAAGCTGGGTCCAAAGAGGGCTTCTTCAGGAGGGGCCTCACCATAGCCTCTTTAAGGGAGGCAGGCAAGGAACCCTCACTTAGGGAAGCGTTGACAACCTCTTGGAGCCAGCCTCGTGTCACCTCCCAGGATGCCAGTACAAGCCAGGAGGGACACGGGTCCAATAAACATGTGGTGGCTCGCAGTCGCCCACGTAACCTGTCCATATCGTCGGAAGTAACGGAGTCAAACTCCTCCCAAACAAGATCCGCCTCGTGCAATCCCACTGGGCCATCAATGGGGGCTAACTCCTCCTGTATCTGAGCGATTTTCTCCTGCAGATAAATCACAAATTCCTCTGCTCTACCCTGTAAGGGGGCTTCCCGCACCCTCTGTTGAAGGAGGGAACGGGTCACCCTAAACAGGGCGGCAGGGCGGTTATCTGCGGATGCTATGAGAGTGGCGCAATGATGATGTTTGGCCACTCTCAGCGCCACAATGTAAGTCCGTAAATGGGCTCTTACCTGTGTCCGGTCAGATTCAGATCGAGTAGACCTCCATCTTCTCTCTAGGCATCTCTTGTGGAGATGGTTAAGGCAGGACTTGAATTCACACTCTCTTGCTTTCTAGCCTGGTGCCATTTCCCTTCACTTATGACCATGGCAGCATCACCATGGTCACGTGATTTACATTCAGATGCTTGACAACTGACTCACATTTATGACCAGTGGTGGGATTTAATTTTTTTTACTACCAGTCCTGTGGGCGTGGCTTGGTGGGCGTGGCAGGGGAAGGATACTGCAAAATGTCCATTTCCACCTTACTCAGGGGCCAACCAGAGGTGGTGTTTGGTGGTTCTCTGAACTACTCAAAGGTTCCGCTACCAGTTCTCCAGAACCTGTTAGAACCTGCTGAATTTCACCCCTGATAGCATGGCTTTGTGGGCGTGGCAGGGGAAGGATACTGTAAAATCTCCATTCCCTCCTGATCAACTGGGACTCAGGAGGCAGAGAATAGATGGGGTGGGGCCAGTCAGAGGTGGTATTTACCGGTTCTCCAAACTACTCAAAATTTCTGCTACTGGTTCTCCAGAACTGGTCAGAACCTGCTGAATACCACCTCTGATTTATGATGGTTGCAGTGTTCCAAGTCATACGATCATTTACCTACTGGGACCTTCTGAGAAGCAAAGTGAAAAAAGAAACCAGATTCACTTAACAAGCATGTTACTAATTTAACAAATGCAGTGATTCACTGATTAACAAACATGGGAGAAAAAAGTCGTAAAACGGGGAAATTCAGTTAACAAATTTTACACTCAGCAACACAAATTTTGGCCTCAACTGTGGTTGTAAATTGAGCCCAAAATTTTCATAGGTCTAAAACCAGCCATGAAACCAGTGGTGGGATTCAGCTAGTTCTCACCTATTCGGGAGAACCGGGTGTTAACCTTCCAAGCAATTCAGAGAACCGGTTGTTGGAAGAAATCTCCTTTTGTTTTTTTCCACTTTTCATGGCTAACCCTCTAAGGAAGGCAGGAAGGAAACATTCTGGTGTTGTTTCTAGACTATTTATTGCTCTGCTTACAGAAACTGCCTCTTACAGAAACTAACCCTTAATACATTGTAACAGCTAAGGCAAAGCGCACATCGACCTGAGTGATGTTGAATTGGCCCTGACCACCCAGTCACATGACCACCGAGCCATGCCTACTCAGCTGATTATTAGGGCAGAGAACCGGTTGTTAAATTATTTGAACTCCTGCACTACCTGAAACAGTTTCTGAGCTGTTTCCTTGTTGCCGTTGCTATCTTTTTCCCGACTCAATGTGCTTTGACAAAAGCAAGTATTATGCAGCCTTTCTTCCTGTGCAACAAAGGGATAAGGGGGCCTCAGCTAAGAATGCCAAAGGTTTCATTACAAAAAAACAAAAAAACCTCAACCAGACATTCAGTGCTAATAGATTGAAACAACCCGGCTAGATGCAGCAGATAAATTAGAATGTAAATATAAACTGTTTGGAGATTGCAGACATCCAGGCCAATCTGAAAAGTGTGGTTCGTTTCCCAAACCTGTCTCTGGTGTAATCCCCCATAATTTATAGCCCCGCTCTAAACAGCAAGTTCTCCTTTCTGTGGTGCTCATTTGTTTGAAATATTAATCAGTTCCATGAAAGGAGTTGCATTTATGAACATTTCCTTCTGATAAATGGAGAATCCTGAGGCTGTTTTCTCTTTGCTGTGGTTTTCTCAAAGGATGATAGCTCCACATTCAGGCATTAACAGAATGAAAAGTTTTCTCAGCACCTGCTACTGCAGTTCCAGAACAAAAAACCAGGACACCATCTGCTAGGGGAATATTTTTGCTGGCACACCCAAAAGGTTTAGGAGAGAGAAAATAACTGTTACAGTAATGCCGTCAGGACTGGACTTGGGTCAGAATTTCGGATGAATTAGAATAAATAGCCTCTGAAGGACTCCTATTTGAAGTAATTGAAGCAATACTCATTACTATTTAAAGAATCTCCCCTCTCAAAGATATTGTGCAGACAGAATTATGTTGCCATCCTGTAAGGTCTTCCACACAGAAATCCACAAACTGCAGAAATTATGGCTACCTCACTAAGCCACCTATTCTTTGGGAATCTCTTGCGCTTAAAGGTGGTACTGCAACTGGAATGTCTCAAAAGTACTGAATTTTTAGGAGTATAAGATAAAAAGATGCACTCCCTGCCCCACTAAAAGAGAGTAAAAATTTGGGTGTGTCTTATACACTGAATGTCCACCCACTGGCCCCCACCCTTTGACCTCTGCCTCCCACCAATTTACCACCTTACAGCAAACAGGGGCTTGTGGAGGCAGCAATAGGCTATGGCAATCCCTGCAGCCTGAAACAGCTGATCATCAGGAGGCAAAACTGAAACTTAAAGCGAAACCGGCTGTTTGCTTCAAGGAGGCAAATTGCTGGGAGGCAGAGGCACATTTTTTTCCTTGTGTTAATCAGGCTAAACTGAAACAGGCTGTTGGCTTTTTTCTGTAAGGAGGTAAGTTAATAACAATAAATGGCTATAGAATTATTAGACTTATTTTTTAAAGACTGCTTTGTTATTGTTCTAGACAACTTAACAAAATGAAGAAACTTTTTAAAATAAATACTTGATCTGAAGAGGCCCAGTGCTATTGTATCTTCTTTTAAATAGCAGAGAATAACGTATAGTTCCAGAAAACCACATCAATTTTAATAATATCTGTACAAGTCTGAAATATAACACCACAAACAGTGTATATCATCTGTACTGTTTGCTGTTTGCTGCAAGGAGGCAAATTGCTGGGAGGCAATGGCAGATTTTACCCTCCTTGTTTTTATTTATTTAAATATACAGCAGCAAACACATCCAACAAACCTTCCTCCTATTTTTCCCACAACAACAACAACCCTTTGCACAGTCACTCAAGCTCTCGTGACATCCCGACTCGACTACTGTAATGCTCTCTACATGGGGCTTCCCTTGAGGTGCACTCGAAAGCTACAGTTAGTCCAGAATGCAGCCGCGCGGGTGATTATGGGAGCCTCTAGATGCTCCCATATAACACCGATCCTGCGCGAGCTGCACTGGCTTCCTGTGGCCTTTTGGGTGCGCTTCAAGGTTCTGATGACCATCTTTAAAGCGCTCCATGGCTCGGGGCCTAGTTATATGCGAGACCGCCTCCTGCCCCATACATCCCTTCGGCCAATCCGCTCCCACAGAGAGGGCCTTCTCAGGGTGCCATCGGCCGGGCAATGCCGTCTGGCGACACCCAGGGGAAGAGCCTTCTCTGTGGCGGGCCCAGCCCTTTGGAACGACCTACCCCCTGAATTGCGTACCATCTCGGACCTCCGCCTCTTCTGCCAGTGTCTAAAGACACATCTTTTTCAGCAAGCCGGCCTAGCCTAACTTCCCGTGGGGACTATTTTTAGATAGTTTTAAATTGGGGTTTTTTAAATTAGATTTTAGCATAGGATCATAATTTAATATGTTTTTAAATTTTGTATTTATTGTTTTGTATGTTTTTAAATTCCTGTGCGCCGCCCTGGGTCCTTTGTGGAGAAGGGCGGGATATAAATGTGATTAAAATAAAAAAATAAATAAAAACTCTGTGAGGTGGGTTGAGATGAAAGACTATCTGACTCAAAGTCACCCAGCTGACATGGCTAAGGCAGGACTTGAACTCATAGTCTCCTGCTTTCTAGCCTAATATCAAGTTTCCAAGTAATAACTCCATAGTTATTAACCTTTGGTTAGTAGCCTTAACCATTGGACCAAATTGTCCTTTCCCAACCCCTGTTATATCTTTACCATCTTGGTTATGAATAAAGACAAAAAAAAACCTTGCTATCTGGAAATAGCTCTCTACATGGGGCTCCCCTTGAGATGCACCTGGAGGCTCCAGTTGGTGCAGAATGCGGCCACGTGGGGGATCTTGGGAGTTTCAAAATACTCCCATGTAACACCTCTCCTGCGCGAGCTGCACTGGCTGCCGGTAGCCTTCTGGGTGCGTTTCAAGGTTTTAGTGACCATCTTTAAAGCGCTCCATGACGGGGGCATGGCTTATGGCCGAGTAGCTGAGGACATTCCTCCATTTCGTAGGGTTGTGTTTTTTTTATAAACTGTGGATTAAAAGTGATTAAATGCACCGTTAGAAGCCGAGATTGTTTACAACGGGGTCGGAAAGGCAGAGGACTGTGTTGACTGATTTTTACACCGATAGATCAAACCGGACTGCTTGAATTTCAAAGTTTCGTTTCTCCGTGGAGAACAAAGAACAAAGGTTTGATCGAAGCGGCGTTGGCAGCTTGCCTTTGCTTTGACAAGCGTTGTGATTTGTAAGTTTCTCTTATCTGCTACAAGGCATAATCACATTGAAAGAGTTATGTGGACTGCAAACTGTTGAACTTAAGTGGGTTGTTTATGCTGGATGTAGCGAGAGCTTCTGGCAAGCCTAAAAAAAGATACAGGCTTTGTATTTTATGAGTTTGGATTCCAGCCTTTTTACTTTTGTTTTGGCTTCGTGGTGTTTTTAAAAGCCGTCTTAGCTATTTTTCATTGGGTTTCTGCTTTTTTTTTCATTAAAGACCCTCTTGGCAGGTTTAAATTAAAAAAAAATTTTTTTTAAAGAGATTACTGATTTGACACGATGACTCAACAGCCTTCTGAATTTGAACGGATTATAGGAGCCTTGAATACGATTGGGGAAAAACTGACTGTTGTAACTGATCGTTTAGATAATTTGACATTGGAGGTTCAAAATATTAAAGAAGAGGTCAATAACATGAATGTTAACTTTGAAAAGCAAAATATGGAAATTAACTTTATAAAGGATGATATTAAACAGATTTTTGTTCACGAGGAACAATCTGATCGTAAGTTTGAAGGGATTTTTTTGAAAAATCAGCAACAAGACAGGAGAATCAGTCTTTTGGAAGAAGAAGCAAGAAAATATAATATTGTTATTCGCGGGATTCCGGAGGAGAGGGCGGATAACCTGAAGCAAAGAATGTTAAAATGGCTGAATGAACTTGATGCGTCAATTGTATACACGGTAGCGGACTTAGTAAGTGTTTTTAGAATTGGTTATAAGAGACAAGGTGGAGCTAATAGAAATGTCCTTGTGAGATTTGCAAACCTTGGAGATAAATTAGAAGCTATGGGAAAAATAAGGGAACTGGGAGAACCCCCAAAATTTGAGGGGAAGGAAATTCAAGTGTTTCAAGACATTTCTAGGGAAGACAGGGAATGGAGATTTTTCTTAAAACCAATTACAAAAGTCCTCAGAGACAATGATATTAAGTATAATTGGAGACCGTTACAACAGTTGAAATTCTTTTACAAAGGGAGAATGCAAACTATTACTTCGGAAACGGATGCCATAACATTGATACGGAAGCTCGGGCTGGTTGAGAAAGACGAGGATTTAGAAGAAATTAAAGATCATATGCTTAAGATGGGTGGAATACAAGTGGAATCTTCAACATTGGAGGAAAAAGGAGCAGTCGGTGGAGATCCTAAAAGTTTAAAACGGAAAGAAATCTCTCCGGCAATGTCCGAACATAAGAAAATCCGTGAAGAATCTAAGAGAGCGTCAGCTGAGGAGGAGGATCTTAGAAGAAAGCAGGAAGCTGAGTGCGGGGACAAGCCAGTGTTATCTTCTTTTTTTGAAAGTGGAAAACAAGAATAACCCGAAAGAAATGACCCGACCATGGGCACGTTCCCCCCCCCACACTCTTTATATGGAGGCGTAACTCGAATGAGGATGTGGGGGGTGAAGATTAATTGTTATTTGTTGTGGTTGTGTCTTAAGTTTGTTTTTGTTGTGTTTTTTGTATGTCTTTTTTGTTTGGTGTTGGGTGTGCACATAAAGGAAGAGGAGGGGTCAGGATTAAAAAAGTTACTGTTTAAATGCGGTTTATAAAAATAATGACATGGAACGTGAAGGGTACAGGCAATCATATAAAAAGAAAAAGATTGGAGCTTAAAATTAAAAGGGACTCACCTGACATTATTTTTGCAGGAAACTCATCAAAAATCGGAGGATTTTAATAGAATGAATATTAAAGGTATGCAGATCTATGAAAAATCTTTTGGGACTTCTAAAGCTAGAGGAGTTGCGATATTGATATCAAATAGGGTATAATTTGAGAAAAAACAAGTAATTAGAGATGAAGAAGGAAGATATTTAATAATTATAGGGAATATTAATGAGCAAAAAGTGACATTGGTTAACTTATATCTTCCGAATGAAAAACAAAAGGGATTTCTTGATAAAATTACTAAGATTTTGGAAATAGAAAGTGTAGGGAAAGTAATTGTGGCGGGGGATTTTAATTTAATTAGGGATAGAATTGATAGTAATAATCCTACCCGCTTTAGACAAACAAATAAAGGGGAAATTTTAAACAAATGGATGCTTCGAAATAGTGTAGTTGATGTTTGGAGGGAGTTGAAAGGTTCTGAAAGGGTGTATACCTTTTGTTCTAAGGTATATAATACTTATTCAAGAATTGATTATATTTTTGTTTCTAAAGATTTGTTGAATAATGTAGATAAAGTAGATGTGGGAATTTTTAAGGATTCTGACCATGCAGAAGTTACGATGGAAATAGATTTTAACTTTGAGAAAAAGGAAAGAGGTTGGAGATATGATGAAAAATTGTATAAAAAGGAAGAGGATAAAATATGGATATTCAAAAAATGGGAAGAAAGTTGGGGATTGAATGATAATGGAGAGGTCAAATTTGAAATTGTTTGGGATACGATGAAAGCAATATTTAGGGGAGAAAGTATTAAATTGTCAAGTAGAAAATATAAGGAATATAAAACTAAAATAGAACAGGATACAAGACAAATTAAGATATTGGAGAACCAATTCTCACTTACGAAAGATAAAAAATGTTTGGAGGAATTGAACTTATTAAAAACTAAATTGATAGAAGAAGATATCGAATTAGTTAAAAAAATTTAAGGTATTTAAATAGGGACTTTTTTGAATTTAGTAATAAAAATTCTAGGTTATTGGCAAAGATGGCGAAAAATAAAACTCAAAAGAGAGAAATTGGTTCTCTGATAGATGAAAAAGGTATAAGGTGCTATAAGAGATTGGAGAAATGTGAAATAGCTAGGAATTTTTTTCAAAAATTATATTTAAAGAAACCAATCGATTTAGAAAAATTGAAGAATCATCTTGGAAAATATGCTATAAAAATAGATCCAACATATAAAGACTTGATGGAAAAAGATATAACACAGGAGGAGATCAACGAAATAATACAAGAGTTAAAACTAGGGAAGACCCCAGGAGAAGATGGATAACCTGCGGAATTTTATAAAGAATTTAAAGAACTAATAACACCAAGACTGCAAAAACTATTTAATGGAATTTTACATGGTGGAGAAGTTCCGATGTCATGGAATAAGACAGTAATATCTATAATTCCTAAACCTGATAAAGATCTTGAGAGGATCGAGTCCTACCGACCCATTTCTTTAATCAACCAGGATGCAAAAATATTTACAGCTATTATAAGTAATAGATTAAATAGTTTTATAGATAAATATATAAGTTATAATCAAGTAGGTTTTGTTAAAGGTAGATATATGAGTGATATAATTAGAAGAGTATTGAACATTATAGATGTTGCTGAAAATAATGGTGATGAAATAGGTATAATATCGTTAGATATTTTTAAAGCCTTTGATTCTGTACAATGGGATACTATTAAGGTAATTATTGAGGCATTAGGCTTTGGTAATAAATTTATACATGTTATTTCAAAATTGTATCAAAAAAGTAGTGCAAAGGTAAAGGTGAATGGAACAATGACGGGAGAGATTAAATTGGAAGCAGGTACGAGACAGGGATGTCCCTTGTCCCCAACATTATTCTTGTTAGTTATGGAGGTTTTGATTAAATTGATAGAAGAAGATGAAGGATTGGAAGGGTACAAGGGATATAAGATAAATTTGTATGCGGATGATACCTTGATTATTTTGAAAGATATAGAGAAAGATTTAAAGAGGATAAATAAACATTTGATAGAATTTGAAGAAATGACAGGTTTAAAGGTAAATTGGTCAAAATCTGAACTACTAATGAATAAAGATGGTAAGGAGTGGGAAAATATGCAAGAACAATTTGGGATAAGAGTTAAGAATACATTGAAATATTTGGGGATAACACTTTCACTCAAAGTTAGAGAATTGAAAAAAATTAATTATGAGGTGATGTTGAAGGAAGTAGAGAGAAAGATAGATAAGTATAAAGAGATAAAGCTGTCTTGGTTTGGTAGAATTGCAATGTGAAAAAGGATGTTGTTACCAAAGTTCAATTTTTTGTTTGAGATGCTACCACTAAATTTGATAGAGAAAGATATAGAAGAATATCAGAAGAAATTGGATAAATTCTGTAATGGTGGGAAAAAACCAAGAATAATGAAGAAAATGTGGTATCAAAATCAAAAAGAGGGTGGATTGGGAATTCCCAATCTACTTAATTATTATCGGGCGTATAATATTCGAACCGTGATAAAAATACTTAAAGGTGGAGATGGTCATTGGGGCGATCTGGAGCTAAAAGATATTAAGAGATTTGGGTCTATATGGTTTCTAGATAGAGCAAAAACAAAGGCAATTAATAGTTATTGGTTAAAGGGGCTGAGCAAAATTTGGAATAAATTTGTTAAAAAATTGATCCCGGATATAGCTTTCTTGGGGAAGACAACTGAAAGTTGGCCGATTAAAACTAATATAAGTCGGGATAAAGTAATTGAGGAGGAAAATATAGGAAATATAGTAAATTGGTTAAGAGCTCTAGGAATTGAGAGTAGGAAAAAAAAAGTAATCCAAAGATTGGAGTTGAATTGGTTCGAAAAAATACAGGTAGAAAAATGGACTATGAAAGTAAAGGGAATATGTAAAATAGATAGAAGTAAAACTAAATTTGAAAGTTTAGTATCTCAAATTATTAAAGATGAAATTGGGTTAAAAGGACTCGTTAGTAAGATATATAAGATTATAAATTTTGATGGAAATCCACAAATGGTAATGAAAAGGAACTGGGAGGAAGACCTTAAGATTAAAATATTGGATTTGGATTGGAATGAGAACTGGAAGAGTCGAATCATGAGGACTTTGTCTATAAGGATTAAAGAGCATAATTTTAAGGTTGTTTGGAAATGGTATTGGACCCCATTAAGATTATCATTGATAGATAAAAAAATGAGCGATAAATGTTGGAGATGTAATATGGAAGTGGGAACTTATGAACATATGTGGTATAAATGTGTGAAAATTAAAAAGTTTTGGCAGCAATTAGAAAAAATTATGGGTGAAATGAAAAGAATAATAATATTGAGATCAGAAAATATATTGTTATTGATAATTAATGAACCTGAGTTAACAAAACATGAGAAAGAATTGATTAGAATTATGATTATAATGGGTAGGATTGTAATAGCAAGATATTGGAAAATAGAGGTAAATATTAAAATAGAAGAATGGTTCTGTGAAATGTGGAAATTAGCCTTAAATGATAAAATGATGTGTGATATTAAATTCAGAGAGGGGGTCTATAAAAAAGACATTTTCTGGAAGACTTGGAACCCATTTGTGGACTATGCACTTGGAACTTTGGATGCCTTGACGCCTGTACCTAGAGAACGTGGATTTTGGAGATCTTAAAGATAACAGAAGACACTTGAAACCAACTCTTCCTTTTGTTTTGTATAGCACTGGGTGAAATATTGTAAAATATTTAAAAAAAAAATAAAAAAAATAAAAAAATAAAGCGCTCCATGGCAGTGGGCCTGGTTACTTGCAGGGCTGCCTTCTACCGCATACTTCCATTCGACCTGTCCGCTCCCACAGGGAGGGCCTCCTTAGGGTGCCGTCCGCTGGACAATGCCGGCTGGCGACGCCCAGGGGCAGAGCCTTCTCTGTGGCAGGCCCCGCCCTCTGGAATGACCTCCCCCCAGACCTCTGGACTATCACCGACCTTCGCCTCTTCCGCCGGACTTTAAAAACCTATTTCTTCCATATGGCTGGCCTGGCATAGCTGCTACAACCATATTTATTAGAGCTGGGTTTTAAATTAATTGTTTTCTCTTTTTAGCATGGGTTAAACTGTTTAATTGTAGTTTTAAATTTTGTAGATTTTTATTGTTTGTATTTTTGGATTTTAAGTTCCTGTGCGGCGCCCTGAGTCCCTTTGTGGGAGATAGGGCGGGATAGAAATTTAATAAAAGTAAAGTAAAGTAAATATATTTCAGGGGTAAATACAACACAAGAAAATACAGTGAATATTACTCAAGAGATTTACCAATGATAGTATGCCAAAACATGCATTCAATTACTAAAATATATAACTTACTTCAGTTCTGAAGTAATTGTTACTGCTTAGCAGCATGGAATAATATAGCAGTAATAAGAAGACAGAGAATGGGTGAAATGGTAGGATTGAGTTCAGGATTGAGGACAGCCCCCCGCGTCTGACTTTTAAATATAAATTATAATTTGGTTACGGTTTTAATAACGGGTTTTAGCACGGGTGAATTAATTTAATATATTTTTAATTGATGTATATTGTATTTATGGTTTTATATAATGCCTGTGCGCCGCCCTGGGTCCTAACAAGGAGAAGGGCGGGGTATAAATTTAATAAAATAAAATAAAATAAATTAAAGGGACGGATACTGAGAACATTGATAGACCAAGACACGGAAATGACGAGATGATTTTGGCCTAGTCATGAACTGTCAGACTGGTCTACCCCATGGAGGGAAAAAATGGAGGAGAAAGTGGTGAGGATGCTGGAACTTAATATGAAGGTGATCATTAGACATCAGCAATGAGATTTTAAGCAATTACTAACTCTTCGCAGCTATCTACTGGTATTTTGGAATTTGCAGCCCATATATGATAGCCCCAATAATTCAACATCATCTTGTTTGGTTTTCCATAAAGGGGGCATTTAATAGGCAGGCAAGGGTATTTTATCCTTAGAGAGGATTCTTTAAATGTTAAGGAAGGAAAGAAAGAAGGGGCAAGTGCTCAGAACATGTTTTCCTTCTAGCAAAGTTCTCTCCTTCCCTTGCAATTAAGAACAGCTGTTGTGTTTTTCTCAACACAGGTCCATGTTTTTAAGGCAAAAATTGTGCAGTTAATCACCAAGTACTATTAGAAAAACTGCCTTTTAAACCATTTTGTCTTGACTCTAATGCCTATGTTTGCTTAGCTAATCCCATGCAGAGGTTGCATGGCCTGGCAAATCTTAATAGTGTCTCTAAATTCTAAGTTTTCCTTCTGGAGTCTTAAGTAGATGTAACTCCATGTGAAACCTTTATAAAGAATTTGATTACAGAACATTGCTATCATTTCAATTGGAGTGTGTACGATTAATACCCATCGCTTTACTTAGATTGAATCTCATGCTAAGAGGAATGTCTGAATATGATAGTTTGAGAATCTGTTTTATAGCCATTTCACCTACTGTGAAGATGCATGGGATCCCTGTGGGTACACATGGAAAGAGGCTGAATGATGGAACTGACAATATATTTTAAAAAGTGAAAAAAGGTGGGAAAAAGAAACATCTGGCTTATAAATTGTCCTTTTATACATTATTTCAGGGTGATTTACTTCTTTAATAAGAAGGGAATGACTGAAAAAAAATCCATCCTATATGTTGGCACATGTTCTACTGTTAGCTCTTATTAATTTCAGACCTTGTAAAAATTATTTGGTGTATATTCAAGTGAACATGTGGCCTCTGGAAACCTAGGAAGTTTTATTCCTTCAGCAGTTTAGCTGTTCTTAAAAACCAAAGTTATAGCTTCTGAATTTTAATTACAGAAATACATTTGACTAAATTAGGTAAGTGCACAAACATGCCATGGTTAGCAGAATCCATCTGATTTGCAGGGGAAGGGGTGCAACATAGTACAGTCGAGAATTAAAATGTTGCTGGTCTTAACAGGGGCCATTCCATTTTTGATTGCATTCTTCATTGAGAGGGCTTTGATTTTAATTGGATCATTGTGCGTGCATATGGATTTTCTTGGTGGCCAAACCAGTGAACATAATTAAGAGAAATGATGGGCTTTCACTTTAAGCAAACATCTGTTTTTACTTGAAACAAGATGACTTTGCCATTGCAGAATTATACCAAATTCACATTTTAATCTTAAATATCTATTTTCTCTGTTCAAACAGTATGCTAATATAAACACTACATATGTAGTAACCGACAATCCATTTTTTTTTTAAAAAGTTGATGCTCTGGGCATTAGTGAGACCACAAAAATTATTCCATTTTTTATTTGATCTTTGTCAATCAGTTTCAGCAATCACTGATTTGGACAATTATTCTGATTTACATTCCAAGAGCTATAATTTGTAGAAAATGTAACCAACATTTCTCTCTATATAAAATAGTTGGCAATCTAGCTTGTTATGATGTCATGATTTTTGGTTTAATGGAAATATTGAGGGAACAGGATAAAAAGAAATACTTTGAAAGATATTTCCCAAAATCTTTGTTTACTTCAAGTTTTGCCTTCATTCATATATTGGGAATTGAGGTGTACAGCATGTCAGTGTGAATTTCCTAAGCCTCTTTATGTTTGCTGCAATGCTTATAGCAGGGGTCTCCAACCTTTGCAACTTTAAGTCTGAAGGACTTCAGCTCCAAGAATTCTGGAGAAGTCCTTCAGACTTAAAGTTGCAAAGGTTGGAGACCCCTGCCTTATAGTACAAGTTTATAATGACCATTATGTATGAAGTGCCACTATAATTAGACCTGGTTGGTGACTGGATTTGGAAAATGATAAAAGATAAAATATAAAAGAAGGGGTTGCCACAAAGAAGAGGGAGTCAAACTATTCTCCAAGGCACCCGAGGGTAGAACAAGAAGCAATGGGTGGAAACTAATCAAGGAGAGAAGCAACTTAGAACTGAGAAGGAATTTCCTGACAGTTAGAACAATTAGTCAGTGGAACAGAAGTTGCCTCCAGAAGTTGTGAATGCCCCAACACTGCAAGTCTTTAAGAAGTTGTTGGATAGCCGTTTGTCTGAAATGGTACAGGGCTTCCTGCCTAGGCAGGGGGTTGGATTAGATGACCTTCAAGGTCCCATCCAACTCTGCTATTGTATTGTATTGTATAATAAATGTCGGATTGAATTAGGGCCCTTGCTCAACTGCTACATTGTAAACTGTATGGGCTTAAAAATGAATATGGAAAAATAGGTTGGATTCAAATTTAATAATTCCTTGCAATGGCCAAATAGGGCTTAAATTAATCCTGAAGTTCTAAATTCAGTGGATGTAGTCTACGCTAATGAAGATTGTATCCAATGAATGTAATATGAATATAAATCAATGCAAATGAATAAATATAAAATAGTAGTAAAAGGGTTTTTTTGAGATTTTATATTTTTATTAGAATGGTATTCTATCTTAGTATATTTTCATTAGAATAATATTTTTTATTAGAAAGCAATATTTCTGTCATTTATTATCTTTATATTTGCAAAGCTGTGTTTTCAGTTACATGGGCACTCCATTCAGACTGAGAAATCTGGTGTAGAATATCATTACTTCTCATTTATCAACACCAGACACCAGAAAATAATTTTTATCATTGGGACATAGTCTAATCTGCTTTTTAATGAGACCTAATGGGGACAAATGTGCTTTATTAAACTGCTAGATCTCATTCATTTCATCACAACTGTTTCTAAAATAAATAAAATAAATCAAAATAATTGAAAGATTAACGCAAGTCCTTTACTGTATAAAAATAACATTCGTTACTGCTGTGTATAACAGTAAAAGCAGTAAAGAAAATCTGTTCTATATAGAAGCCTTTAATCTGGCTATATCTAAATTTTAGGAGTTTCCAGGACATTTGAAAAAGTGTTCCTAGTATAAGACATTAAAAATACAGTTTGGGAATTTAAAATACTATGTTAAGTCTTATAGATATAAAGGAGAGGTAAATATAAATATATATCTGTTGGAAATATGCAATTTGCTATTATATTGGATTAAAAAAATATGTATGTAGAATGTTTTATTTAAAAAGTAATATTTTCACATGCTATTAATGAATACTGAATCCGTTTTCTTATGTCGTCTCTTCCAAATTAATTTTCCACAGTTTGAAGTTTTCCCAATGCTAAAACTTTGCTTGGTGTGAAAAAGTCCATGATGCAAAATGTTTTATTACTATCAGTGGATATTTCAATGAATGCAGCTTCAGAAACATGATTCTAGAGTGCAAGACCACTTGGTTGCTCAGACATAAGATTTCAGTAAAACCAACATTAATACACAGTAGATTGTTTCTGCAGCCCAGGGACCCATTTTTTTCTCTTTTTCTCAAATGTATTTATTTTATAGGATGAGAACAATCATCCATTATGAAGAATTGTTCACACAAACTGATAGTGTACCAGTAATACAGTATCTGTAAGAGAAGAGCAGGCAGAGACTGGGGGCAGAGTCAAGCAAGTAATTAGGCTACATACATTCCCACAAGCCATCCATGTCCAATTCCTCTTGAATTCCTTTGATTCTTATTTGTGCCAATTTAGTACTGACTGTTAGTTGACTAGATTCTTGTGTAGAGGCATGAGCAATAAATCATATTAATTGGAATTTTATATGGGGTCCAATTTTTGCACCTGACAGTATCCAAATATATCATGCAAACTCAGAACTTGAGGAATATCCTTCCAAATACCACATATTGATACTTACATATGTTCTGAATATATATAATAGCACTAGTCAACTGTTTCTCATTTCCATTAAAGAGTTGCAAATCTTTCACAATTAGTTGGATTGACTTTACATGCATCATTTAAATCAATTTCAATTGCTCTTCTAATATTTTATATTTTTCTCCTTGTTCTTACATTTAAAATATACAAACTCTGAACTGGCAACAATTTCAGGTACACCTGCACAAAGAAATGAAGTAGCTTACATTACGTGTAACTTCAACTCTTGTTACTGATTATGCATTTCCAGCTGTAGTTAATGCTTTATTCATCTCTACTGCTGCACCCTAATTTTTGACTCAATTGTTAACATTTTATCTCCAAATGTCGATCACAATTTGGGCCCCATGGGGAAGGCAGGAGAAAATGTTCAATAAATAAAATGTAGCCCTCCATTGCTTTTGTAGCTGGGATGGTAAGGAGACTGAAATGAAGCCTTTCTTTTGGGACATCGGTAATTGACAAGTGACTTGAAGCTTAAGATTTAAGCTGAATCAGACTTACCACTATGTCTGTGGGTCCAAGGACTTTACAAGTGGGCTTTTTAGACGGGAGTTCACAAAAGTCAATCTGTGTGCAACTGAGAACAAACAAGTATGTACAACTGTGTATGGGTGTGTAAGTAGCAGATAGGTTAATGGAGTACAATAAAGCTTTCATACATAGAAATGAGTGCTGAAACGATGTGGAGTAGCTTAGAAAAGCATTAGCAAGTATATGGAAGCAGTTTGTCAAAATTACATCTGATTAAAAGAGTAAGAACAGGCCTGCTCTGTTCTTTTAATTTAAGAACTCAAGGTCAGGGGTATCTGCTGAAGGCAGCGGTGGCTTTGTTCATTTTTGTATTGCAATTTACATCAAGCTTTGAAAGCAGAGAAAACTGGAAAGAAAGCAAAAACTTATGTAGACCTACAGCTGGTCTGCATATTTAG
The DNA here is from genome assembly GCA_039707465.1 of Rhabdophis nuchalis. Taxonomy (NCBI): domain Eukaryota; kingdom Metazoa; phylum Chordata; class Lepidosauria; order Squamata; family Natricidae; genus Rhabdophis; species Rhabdophis nuchalis. The sequence continues at coordinate 247,025,381 of CM077643.1, read as the reverse complement.
AAAAAATCGTGTGAGGTAAGGCAGACCTTGTAACACTGTACCCGATGAAAAAGCATACATGACTAATACGATGGATCAGTTTAAAAAATTATCAGTGCCACTTCATTTGGGGTTATATTATTTGGGCTTGTGTGACATTGTAAACAAGTCCACACCCTTTGCATGTGCAGAAAAGTCACATGCCCATATGAAAAGGCCAGAATTTGTGCTGTAACATTATGTTTAGAATAAAGAAAACCCTGCCTGTCTGCAGACTTCACAAAGAATTTATTTGGGACTGTCATTTAATACAAGCAGGGTGCCAAAAGTCTGCAAAAATCTGGGCTACTCTCATGTTATGCCAACTCACAAAACGGGTTCTTTGGTTTTGCTTTAACATCTAGTGTAAACCCAAATATTGTAGTTTATAAACCATGATATTCAGAGATGGGTTGCTCCCAGTTTGGCCAAACGGGTAGTGGAACTCAGACCTGGGTTGCAGAACGGTAGCAACCCGGGCCTGCCGCATCCCCGAACCAGTTCCCTCGCTGCTGCTTGGCTGCCGCCATTTTGGTTTTTAGTGACTGCGCATATGCAGTTCACTGTAAATTGTTCTGCACGGGTGTGAAGAACAATTTATCTTGAACAGTGCATGCACGCGTGCAGGTTGTGAACCGGTAGTAAAACCAGCAGCAACCCATTCCTGATGATATCGGGGTATAACATTTCTGAAAGCCGGAATGAACACCAGAGAACAGCAAAGAAATGGAGAGAGATATACTGTAAGAAGTCTGCTGCCGTTGACTGGTCATCTTGCTAAGATGCAAAATGGCTCCGACACTGATCCATGTGCTTGGTGGTTCTGGGTGAGCCCGGGGTGAGCAAACACCTTTACTGCAGCTGCTTTCAGCTGGCAACATGAGTAGGAGCTCCTTGTTCTTTCCCAACCAAAAAGGCAAGGTGACACCAAGCAACTTATTCCCCCCTTGGTGATGGACGATTCAGACATTGTTCCCAATGGCACCCCTCATTCTTCTGCTTAAGAATAGCACTCATATTTGCGGGCGGCCTTCTGCTGAAGTAGTGTGTGGGATCCAGGTCCTCTTTTTCACTGTGTTGTTCTGACCTAGGCTTCCCCAAAAAGCACGAGGCAGTGTCTTGATCCCGATAAAACGCCTTTTATTAAATGAATGTGAATTCCTCTCATTCACATTCAGCAAGGCCTGGAAAACAGTCTTTCAAAGAAATATTTATGACTTATCTTATCTATCTTGGAAAGCTGCCATGTAAATATTTTCCAAATGAGGTGCTGTGCAAAGAAACACTGGGCACAGAGTCTTTGAGATTCACGGATAGATTTTTCACACTCCTGAAACGAATCTAACAACCGACCGACCGAATTATTTCCTGCAAAAGCCCACTCCCCTTTCACTCCTCTTTTATTTCCTACGGGAGGGGCCAATCACCTTCCACCTGTGACTTTACTCCCAAGTCTACCCTGATTTCTGAGTTGTTCTCTTCTTCTGGCAGCTCTGTGCATGCACACACTGGGAACAGGCTCTAGCTGTTCCTCTGCCTCACTGCTGTCTAACTCCGTAAGCATCTGATCACTGCCAGACAGCCTTGGCCCCATGTGAGCATGTGCAAACCGGTAGCGAAGGTAAGTAGATTTCATCCCTGCTTTAGCCATAGTACTACATACACTTTTTTGCCCATCACTTTTTCTCCAGAGTTTCAGATGCACGCCCTTATCATCTTCTCTTTAATCAGTTTTTGAAACTGGAATGGAAACTGTAAAACAACAACAAACAAACCTGTACCTGAAGGCACAAGATATAGAACTCTTCTTGAGGTTAATCAAGTGTGGCTTTGATTGGCATCTGTATGTAAAATGTTTTAGGAACCCTCGGTACACTACCTTGAATTATGGGAAAGAACGGCGTTATATAAATAATACCAATGCAGCTGGGAATCCTGCTGACATTTGTGATTTGACTTATCACAAAGCCTATAAATTATCCATCTCTACATCCTTTTCAAAAATACTTTTAAATGTATATATTCCAAAGTCGAAATAAATATCTAGGGAACAATAGACACATCCCAAAGCAAAAGCTAGTAATCAGAAGTAAATATTTACCCAAAATATATTTGATGTCTATATATTTATTATAAATTTGACCATAAAGTATTTTATAAAACAATGGTTACCTCTCCAGCAAAGCCCACTCTGTCAAAGAATATTATTTTTCCCTAGCCTGTCAAATTTGCCATGTAATGGATGCCAAGTCTGTATATTTTTCTGTGATCGCAGTTAGGTAATATATATGGATATTCTGGCATATTTGTTTGCTTGTGGAATGGAAAAGATCCACATCATTTAATGATTTAAGCACTGGTTTCAGTCTAATCAAAAACCTCAAGCAAGGCTATACATTTTTAGCAATGGCTATAGCTTCTGTTGACTTAAGATTTGATCATCTTACCCTAAAATCAAAGACAATTTTCTCTGCTGATAATAATTGGATTGTAGATGCTGAAATCTGTCACAATATATAAATGTAATGAAAGTAATACCATTACTCTGAAACATTATGAAATGTACTTAGAGACATCAAACATACCTGCGTGACATATTAAACCCTGTGGTAATTAGACAATATGTTAAATTGTTACTAAAGAGGAATATTTAATCATAGTTTGAAAGTATATATTTTTATTAGTCACCTACCTAAAATGTACTCCACAGAGTTGAACTCAACTTATTAATTAATCAATTAGTTAAATTTATTTGCCACCCATCTCGCCATGATGCTACTCTGGGCAGCTTACAACAATAAAATGGAAAAGAATGATTTTTAAAAAATGTAAAAATAACAATAGTAAAGGAAAGAAACAATAAAAATAAAGAGTGAAAATAGAGGCTGGAGGTTGGAATGATAGTAAGATGAGCTTGGAAGGGAATATTTTCTGTTGGGTAATCAAAATTGCACGACACATTAGAACCAGAGGTGAGTTGCTGCTGGTTTTACTACCGATTTGCGACCTGCGCGCAACCCACACTGTGCGCGCATACACTCTTCAATGTAAATCGTTCTGCACTGAAATCCAAAATGGCAGCAGCCCAGCGGTGGCGAGGGAATTGGTTCAGGGGCGTGGCAGGCCTGGGTTGCTGTCGGTTCTGCGACCCAGACCTTACTTTCACTACCAGTTTGGCCAAACCGGGCCGAACCAACAGCAACCCACCTCGGTTTAGAACTAGTTGAATTTAGACAACACAGTAAGGAGGCTTAATCGTAGTTTGAAATCATATTTTTTTAGTTACTCATCTAAAACATACTCCAGAGAGTTGAACTGGGATTAGATACGATTGCTGACCTGCCCAAAAAGCGATTAAAGGTTTTGCAATAGTTTCTGTTTGCTGGGGTGGCTCTACCTCTCATTATCTTTTCTCTACACCATTTTATTGATATTCAACTCTGTTCCTTTGAAATAAACCAAGATTGCATTAAAATGATAATACACAGTGGCATCGTGACACAAATTCTTACCTTATCTTCTTGGATCCCAATATCAGATGTACATTTATCACTTACTCTTCTTTCCCCCCTTGCAAACACCAGTAATTATCTCGCATTGGGGATTTTTTGGTCATCACTTTCATTACTTCGGCGACGGTCAACCTCTTCCTTTGATTATTTCCTAATTACAGTGTTCCATTGCAAAGTTCCTATTTTCTTTAGTTCTAAAACAAATTAACTATCTTGCGGTTCTTCAATTAAAGGATTGCATCGCATTGTGCTTACAATGCTACCGTTATACAACGCCTTTTACTGTTTACAAACAACTAATATGCCAAGACCATGAAGGACCAAATAAGCTTGCCTGCTCCAGCTTAGTACGGTGATAATGTACGGGTTGTTTTAGAGCCAGATTCCTTGAAGTAGTCAGTATTGACCTCCAAGTTTTGATAAGATTAGCCACTATTTTATACCTTAGATTTATATGGCTACCCATCTCACCAAAGGTGATTCTGAGTGGTGGACAATTGTTTTTGTTTTTGTTATTTGTAGTACTATTAAAATAGAATTTTATTGTATATTTCCATATAATAAACAAAGGGATCAATGAATAATCTGAAACTTCTTGAAAGGGTCTATGAGCTGAAGAAATGGTAGACCCTGTTCCAGGAAGAGTCCGGTCTGAACTGATGCCTGAATTTTTAATCAGATTCAGAAAAATGGAGTTCTGTTCTCCCATAATCTAGCATGGAAAAGTGTATAAGTTTATTTTTTTTTTATATTGAAAAAGTTTTATTGGTTTTACATTTTTTAACAGGATAGGGTAATGGTTACAAAGAAATTTTGAGAGCATTCACGTCAGAGTCGTCGGACCTTCCGAGACCTCAAAATACACATTAAAAAAGTTAACATAGAAAACATTTTCCATACCACTACAAGATGAAAGCAAGTGCATTTACCTAAATTCTCCCTTTCATGCTGTCAGACATTTACAAAAAGTCCGGATAGAAATATTATACAAAATTGTTCAAGAAAAATCAAGGCAAAGTTATTTTTTTGATCTAAGTCTTTTGGCTATTGTATCTTCTATAAGTTTATTTTTGTTTGTTTGTTTAAAGAGCAGATATATTGTTTTCCAACTTTTCCAAAAAGGCAAACATATCTTTTTCAAGGACAACCTTATGGAGTTCTTGAATGTACATTCCTCTTGAGTCTGAGTGAAAAAGAAGCTGATAGTATGGACAGTGAGCAGTTCACAACTTGGTTAAGAAAAACTGAGTTTTCCTCAAGGTTTATTTCCTTATAGGGATTTCATACTGAAAGTCTGTAGACAGCAGTTGGTCCTGGCAGCTTCCATACTAGATTCCAATACTCAGCAACTGTTCATTTTCAAGCTAAGGTTTGCATTTAATGATTTTGCTGTGAAACAGGAAATGATCTCCGATGCTGAAAATATTTAGTGTAGTTGCTATGGATTTTTTTTTTTTTTTAAGAAGAGGGCTTTTTTCTTTAACCTTTTCCCATTTAGACATGTGTTCATATCATACGCACCCCCAAAATAAGTTTTTATTAAGCTCTTCAGGACTTGATCACCCAGGGCTGCTCCAGAAAGTTTTTGGCTGAGCTTAAAACTGGGCTGCTTTTAAACAGTGCATTTTACGATTCCTTCATGATGAACACCAAGCCATACATGCCTATTGGAAAGGATTCGATGCTCTGTTTTCTTTTCTCTTGAAGCAAACCACAATTTGCTTGGGTGAAAAAAGCAAATGTACCTAACTAGACCGGAAAGTAGCTTACTCGTTTGGAGAAGCTTCTAGCAGACCTGGATATGAACTAGTGACTTCCTCTTCATTGGCCTCCTAGTGGCATAAGCAACTCCTACTTCCCATTGGCAACTTAAGAGTAAGTATAACGTTCTATCTGTTGTGATAAGCTATTTTGTTATTCTGCTAGAGTGATATCCTCCCCCTCCAGAGGCAGAACCAGATGCGCAAGCTAGCGTAATAGCAATGTGGGAAGAAATATCCATCTGGTTCAGTTCCAAGTTGGGAGAAAGACACTGGAAATATGAAGGCTGATTGGAAAGATGGTTTATTGATGAAACAGTACCACAAGGGTTTGTGGTTCTGGTGCAGCTGACCAAAATGGAGTTGAGAGTGGGGCTTTTTTATACCTTTTTTGGGGCTTTGCACTTATTTATTTATTTATTTTATTTATATCCCGCCCTTCTCCAGAAGGACCCAGTTTCCTGCTCCAGTGCAAAAACATGTATTCTATTGGCTATTGTCAGATTCCTATGGGGTCATGTAAGGGTTATGTAGAGGACATAGCTGGCTCTATAGGCAAAAAAGGAAATTTAAATCCTAGGTTTTTGTCTGGGGTAATCGAGTCAGCCTCTGGGCTAATCTAAGCTCCCAGGTGAAGTTTGGCCTTCTCTGGGATGGTGCAATGAAGGGGATTGTGTTCTGAAAGGGTGTTGGGCAATTCCTATTGTGGCTTAATGGCTTTTGTCCTGTTTTGGATCTTGAGTGAGGGGGCTTGCTTCTAATCCTAACATTCTGCCTTTGTATAGACTTTGCTGCAGGGAGTTTCAAAATACCCTGTCTTGAATGGATTTCTACTATCTAGATACTTGTCTTCCTCTTTTAATAAGCTCTTTATTTCTTAAGTGCTGGCATCTTCTATGGGCTATTAAGGAAAGTGGGGGCTGCTTTCTGCCTCTAAAAACATGTTTCACCATTTCTCCCTTTGGAGAAATATAATATTCTGCCTTTTAAAAAATATTTCCCCAAACATTACATTCTATTAGGAGGGGTAGGCACTGACTTTCTACAGTAAGACCAGAAGTCATATACTTTCTCACTGGTTTACAATGTCAGCATATTGCTCCCCACTAACAATTTGGGTCCTTATTACCTCATTTACTGACCTCAGAAGGATGAAAGGCTTAGTCAACCTTAAGCCAGTCAGGATCGGACTGCTGGCAGTCAACAAAGTTAGCCCGCAGTACTGGCTTCCAAAACACTGCATCACCACAGCTCCTAAATAATTGAATAAATAAATAAACATAAATGAAGCGAATTACATAATTTGCATCTGTCATGTCATGAAGCAAAAGACATACTGTACATGTTTCACATGATACAAGTGATGTCATTCTTACATCTACGGTCACTGACGCTTTGATAGTATTCATGGAACACACTAAACCATGAAGATTTTTTTTTTGAGAGTATGTGTGTGTGTGTGATGGTGTGAAAATCCAGCCACTAAAGTGTCTTCAATAAGCAGCAAGTCAATCAAGGCTCAGCACAGCCTTGAATCTAGCTTTTAAGCTGATAACATAAAAAACCAACCCAATATGAAAGTTTGTGATGATTGGTTAGAGGAAAGGCCATAAGGATTAAAAAAAAGCAGAGTTAAGGTAGAGTTAGGGGTCTGGAGGCCAAAATATATGAAGACCGGTTGTAGGAACTGGGTATGTCTAGTTTAATGAAAAGAAGGACTAGGTGAGACATGATAGCAGTGCTCCAATATCTCAGGGGTTGCCACAAAGAAGAGGGAGTCAAGCTATTCTCCAAAACACCTTAGGTCAAGACAAGAAGCAATGGCTGGAAACTATTCAAGGAGGGAGAAGCAATCTAGAACTAAGGAGAAACTTAGAACAATTAATCAGTGGAACAACTTGTCTCCAAAAGTTGTGAATACTCGAACACTAGAAGTTTTTAAGAAGATGTTGGATAACCATTTGTCTGAAGTGGTGTAGAGTTTCCTACCTAAGCAGGGGGTTGGACTAGAAGACCTCCAAGGTCCCTTTCAACTCTGTTATTCTATTCTATTCTATTCTATTCTAAGCTTTCAGTAAGGAGCAACACTTTTGAGAAAAGATAAATACTCTTGAGATAGAGGCTGCGGAGATCAGATAGCCGCTCTTTGAGATTGTAGTGAAAAAGCTTTTGGCATTCAGCAGAACACAGCAAATGATTAATTAGAGGAAAATATCAAAATTATCCTAAAATTCAGAAGTAGCAGCAGAGATCTGAGACAGAAGATTTTTTTAAATATCAATTATAAGAAAGTGATATCTAGAGAAAAAAATATTATCAGCTTATTCACTCGAGGAATCTTCTTTTACATATTAGGAAGTATTGCTAAGCACTGTACATTTAACATCACAGGCAGTTTTGCATGGTCTCTGCCACCCAATCATCGCTGCTATTGGATAGGTCACTACAAGCAATTTACATGGTAGGTCAATGCTAGTGGACATTCTGGCAACTAGTCCTGGAAAATAGCATCATTGGAAATGACCTGAATCTTTAAGAGTTCATAAGAGGTAGAGGTGATAGATGTACTCAATCAATAATATACAAAATGGGGCAAGTAAGACTTTCCAAGTGATGGCCTATGCATTTTTGTCCAAACCTTCATTCCAGGCAATACATGTGAACAAGTAATTCCCTTTGTTATTCTAAAGTAAGAAGAATTATTTAGATATATTTGTGATGAAACCTACAAGCCATTCATTCCAAAATCATGTGGAAAATAGCTGTAGATGCAGATACCCAAGTGATATGGAAGACAGACAGATACAGATCAATCTAGTTCAACAATTTTAATGTTATATCTTGTTTTCTTATTAAAGACTTGTAGTATCAAAGTGTACTCTTTAATCTGTGGTATGCATGGAGTATAATGTTACACGGATGTTATTTTTTCTGAATCAGTGTTATCTCATTTTAAATGTTCAGTTGATTTAGTAGAAAAAAATGAGATATGTTGAATATAACAATTATTTTTATTGATGTGATACCATGGATGCTTTCCAGGAAGAATGTGAATTTTATTTAGAAGTGGGTGCTATTTCTTCTGAAAGTTTCTTTATTAAAATGTTCAAGTGATTCTTTTCAGTCAGAAAGAAGACTCCAAGGCTTGAAGTTCCTCAAAGTTCTATTTTATTAAAGATGTCATATTGGCACCTCTGGGAAAACCCGAATCTGAAAGCTTCCAGGTTTTCCCCACCCAGATGAAAGTCCAAGCCCCTGCCCAGCACCCACATGTCCATCACATGGCCCAATCAGGCACAGTCCCAACTGGAAATGCCTCCCAGTCCTGCCCCTCTGGGTGCAGGGCAAGATGTCCTTGACTCTCTGAGAAAGGAATGTTATTATGACTATATATCTCCCATACTCCATATAATCTCCCCTCCCATGTTCCCACAGTATTAAATGTGGCAGGCCTGAAGGCCCAATGCAAAAGATGGCTTCCGGGCCGGACACTTAGTGGATTTACATCTTCCTAAATGTTGCACTATGCATCCATTGCTACCCAACAAGAACATATCTTTACTGATTTCCATTAAGACATTCAGTGGCAAAAGGGAAGAAGAAATGTGCTTCTAGAGGGTGAAGTGGCCTATAACACATGCAGCCCTGAGAACTCTTCAGTACCTGATTCCTTGAAGGCTGTTTGCAAGACTTCACTTGTGATCAACCATGCTGATATTTGGTTCATATGGTGCAAAAGCAATGGTTGTGCATCTTTGACTTCACATGTGAATAGTTTGAGACAACTTTTAAACTATCACACAAAATAAGAAATGTCCTTTCAATTTTTCATTGCTTATTCTTGGTTTTAATCTTTGATCAGGAATGATGCTGTTCCAAATACATGCGCAGACCCAATGTAATTTTCTTTCTTTTTACAACTCTGCAATCCCTTAATTTGGAGTAGAGTTGGGGCAACTGGATGGAGCTGAGCATTTACTGGCTGGATACCCTTCCTGACTTCCACACAGAGTTCACAGGATATTTTTTCTTTCTTTACACCTTAGGAAAGACACATCTGCTGCTACATGGGATTGAACTTTCAACCTTCTGAATGAGAGGTGATCCTCTAGGTCATCACACTGCACAATCTAATGCTTATATAAAAATAAATATTAAAGAAGTTAAAGATTCTAAGTAGGACTACCAGATTTGGGCTACAACAAACTGGATGCCCCCTTGATTTATTCATTTAAAAAAAATTATATACCATTTCAATAGTGAGACTCTGGGCAGAGCATAGCAAAGAAAGTGAAGCAGAATAGAACACTGCGTACCTATTAAAATCATAATCAGAATTATAATCATATATTTGTTTATATAGTTTGGGTTATACATTTGCCCATAACCACATTATGGGCCAGACACCCATTGCATTCAAATCATCTTCAAGGCTTTCTTGAATGAGAGGAGAATCAGGACCAACCTGTATCACCAAAGCATGTGGGTTATTACAGAAGATGACTTGATGCTAGTCCAGGGGTTAGGTTAACATTGGCAACTTTAAGACCCAGAATTCTGGGAGTTGAAGTCCAAATGTCTTAAAATTGCCAAGGTTGGAGACCCCTGTGGTAGTCCATACTTCTTTACTTTACCTTTAGCAAATTCTAGTCCTTTGCTACCATCTAGTGGTCTCTAGATTTTTTTTCAACCCAGATTTGAAAACTCCAGATCTAGATAAACTAGATTGTTTTATGATTGTTTCTCGTATGAAGCTGCCTATTTATTTATAAAACTTTACAGCTACCTATTTCACACAATGATCCCCGGCAACATAAAAATCCATCATAACCTGAGATTAGCCCTCACTCAAAATCCAAACCAGAACAAAGCCATTAAGACACAATAGGAATTGCCCAACACCCTTTCAGAACACAAGCCTCTTCATTATACCTTCCAAGATTCAACCAAACCTAGGAGCTCAGACAACCTCACTTATGACCCCTGCATAGCCCCATGGGAGTCTGACAGCAACCAATAGAATACATGCTCTTGCCACAGGAACAGGAAGATCACGTTCAAAGCCCAGAAAGGGTATAAATAACCCTCATACTCCACTCTGTGTGGTCCCTTAAACTCATGTGGTCCTGTCCATCAATAAGTCATCTTTCCAATCAGCCTCCATGTTTCCAGTGTCTTCCTCCCAGCTTGGAAATGAATCAGATGGATATTTCTTTCAACAGTTGCCTTGACGATTTGTTTGCTTTGGTTGCCAGTGGTATCCTCTGGAGTTTCAACCCAAAACCAGTGGTAGGTTGCTCTCAGTTTAGCCCGGTTCAGCCAAACCAGTAGTAGCAGTGGTGGGAGGATCCTCCCACCTGCTTGGATGTTTCTGTGCATGCGAGCCTGAACCGGTAGTGAAAAAAAAAAGGCATTTGCCACTATAGATTGTATTGGGAAAAAACCATTGCTTGCATGGTTCTTAAGTTTGTAAATACAAACATACGCGCTGGCTGCCATTGTGTTTCTGAACGCAATTCAAGGTGCTGGTTGTCACCTTTAAAGCTCTACATGACTTGGGACACAATTACTTTAGAGACTGTCTTTCTCCAAAGGTTTCTACCTTTCTACCTCTAAAATGTTTGCGGGCGCAAAACGCCGTCTCTCAGCAAACCGCTAGTAAACCGGTTAGGAACCCACCACTGTCCTCAATGTTTGGCAGTCACAAATCTTGGGTGCTCCCAAACAGCTGGGATTTTGGAATACAATGCAATCTTGAACGCATTCCATCAAAGCAATGCTCAGTTGCTGGGAGAATCCATTGGTGAATTCCTTTAAGTGTCATTAATCACTTAAGGAGTGACACCACAGGGGAGGCTTTTCTTCTTTTTTATTTCTCATTTGTTCTTAATATTCCTTGTTTATTACAAAAACTCCTTTTTACAAAAGTAATACTGTAGCTATTTTCTAATACAGCTTTATCCTTTTTCACTCACACTAGGAGACAGCTTTTTTTTGAGGACTGGGAAATAAATGACTTGATGAACATTTGAAAAGTTCAGTGAACCTTCATGGTATAAAACACTTGGGGGGACAAGCATACAAATCTGGTCTTCTTGCTAGTCTTCATATTAATTCTATACTGAACTCTCTTTTCCCTGATATATATATATATATATATCAGGGAAATATATATATATATTCCCAACATATATATATAATATATATATATGTGTGTGTGTGTGTGTGTGTGTGTGTGTGTGTTAGTTTTATGAGCTGATCAATAATGATATATGTTTTTTATGAGCTGATCAATAATAATATATGTTATATATATATGTTGGGAAAAAATATATATATATATGTTGGGAAAACCCTTCAGCACTAGTGAATATCACTGAAACTGAAGATAAGGGAGTTTGTTTATTGTCTATAAAGTCAGTAAGGAATTCACCTATTGTCTGTTATTGTGTCAAAAGTTTGTTATTGCAAAATGTAGAAAAAGTAAACTTTTTCCTGAATCGTGAATGTTTAAACATTTGGGGAATTGTATTTGTTAATTTGTTAAATTAATACAAAACATAGAATTTTAAAGAGTCCTACAAATCGATTTATTAAAAAAATAAATATTTTTTCCCTTAGTTGTAACGAAGAATGAAGCTTCCCAAAATAGATTTGTGTCTTTAACATAAGCGTTATTGTGGATAATAATATTGAATATGGATGGTTGCAATTCCCCCCCCCCCCCCTTGGAAGTATATTTTCTGGTTTTTTTCCTTTTCTATTACTTTGTTTATCTTTTAAAATTTAATATTTTTCATTTTTACTCTGATGTTTTGTTTAGTAAAATTCAGAAAAACAAAGAAAGACAAAAATAAAAATTTCAGGAAGTCTATTAACATGCATAAATAATGGAACAACTTCAAGATTAGTCCAATGATCTTGGAAAAAATGACTTACGACTTATAGTTGCTCTTATGATTCTTGCATCATTCCATAGATCCTATGAGCACAATTGGAGTCCTTGGCAACTGGCTCACATTTATGACCAGTTGCAATGTCCACAGACCTTTTTGCTGACTTTCAGTGGGAAACACCCATTGGAAACTGGGTTTGCTTAATAATATGACTGCAGTAAAATTGACATAAAATTGGGTCTAACTTGACATAGATTGCTATGACTTATGATAAAATTCTGTTTCCAATTGTGGTCATAAGTCAAGGGTTACCTGTAAGCAGATTATAGTAAATGATGGTCCTTTTGGTTGCCCTCACTTTCCACCAAAAGACCTTTTGAAATGACTTTTCATCATGAAACCATACTGTTACTAATTTTGGATACATGTATTATTCCAGAATATTTTAAAAGTTGAAACACAATTGAAACTAGAGACTTTTCTTCTGAGAATAGAATAGAATAGAATACTTGGAAGGGACCTTGGAGGTCTTCTAGTTGAACCCCATGCTCAGGCAAGAAACCCTACACCATTTCAGACAAATGGTTGTCCAACATCCTCTTAAAAACTTCCAGTGTTGGATCATTCACAACTTCTGGAGGCAAGTTGTTCCTCTGGTTGATTGTTCCAACTGTCAGGAAACTAACGGCAGGCAAGTAGAAAAAGGTCATGAAGCCATATTTTTATATATGACAAATACAGTGAAATTATTATATGCTCAAAAGTGGAAAGACTTGACACTATTCACAATGGAGGAATGGCTGGTGAAGAGGATGGAACTTGCAGAGATGGCTAAACCGATTCATTCATTTCATATAGACTGGCAACCCTTTAAAGACTTTTTGAAACAGAAAAAAATTGCACTCGTGATTTGTGGTTCTCCATAGTGTGGGGAGGAGTATCCAGACTGGGCTAACTTCATCCACTCATTGATTGGACTGAGCCCGATAAAATCCTTAAACCACGCCCCTGTCACTAGGCAATACCCAGTTACGACTCAGTCCCTCAAATGGACGGCTGTGTCATCCTTGTATTCCTGTGAATTTTTGAAAATATTCAACTTAATGATTAATTCTTCTCTGCCTCAGGCTGCGTGAGTAACTTGGTCACCAAAAACCCCAGACAGGGGTGGTGCTCCTTGCCATTACCCCTCAGGGGCGGTGTGCAGGCTTTCCCACAACTGACAGGCCAACTGTCATTCTCTGAGGGCTCTTCCACTGGGCCGAAATAGATTGCACCTCTTTATTACCCCTTTTGAAAAAGAACAGAGTCAAGTCAGCCTCTGAAGGCTGTTTTGGACAAGGGGGCAGGCACTCAATTAGGAAAAAAAAGAGAGGATAAAATGGATTTTAAAAAGCGAGCTCATTTTTATAATCATAAACTAAGTGTTTATATTATAAATGAACTTATAGTTGCTGCATAGAAATCAGAATCTTTTTTCTATTATCTTTTTGTTCTCTTACTTTCTCAGTTTGTAAGTTTTTATGGTTTTTTGTAAAACTTTTAATAAATTTGTACACAGGCAGGCAGGCAGGCAGGCAGGCAGACAAACAGACACACCATATTATTTCTGAATTTCCTAAAGCAAAGGTGTATATTTATGAGGAAGTGTTGAATAAAGATCGAAGAAACATCTTTGTAATTCTTTTGATTTAAATAGGCCATATCTTATTCCCAACAACCAGGAGCACACAAAGTGAATAATATGGGAGGAATTCTTCTTCTTCTTCTTCTTCTTTTGTGGGAAGAGGGGGGAATCTTTTTTCAATAGACAGACATTCCTTCAAGCTTCCCATTCACCCCCAGCATACCAAGAGCGTGGAATTGTTTTGTTGCTCTGTCACATATACATTGTTCTGGACTACATCCTGTGCTGGTATGTCGAGAAACAATGGTGAAGAAAACCAGCTTAACCTATGTGAAGAAGTTATAAGAAAACACTGGGAGAAAACTGGAGATAAAGAATCAACACTATTCTCCTTTTAAGAGATTTTGAATGGCCAAATTTGATGATCAGTGAAATCACAGATGATTGTTGTTGCAACAAGTCTGCAGAATTATAAAAGCAAGAGGAATTATAAAATTCCCCCACTGTAAAAAATGTTTTCTGAAGGTGGAGGCCAATGGCTAGGTAATCCTACCAGATTTGATTTTAATTGACAACTAGTGCAATTTCTTAAATTATCTCCACATTTTTCATATAAACTGTTCTGTGTTAGCAACTCTGGGTTCAGAACCAGTGTTACAACTCTGGTCCCATAACCAGTGTTAGGAAATAAATGCAGAATAGTGTAATACACCGGACAATAAAGAGATATGTTGCTTTAACCACACACAAACTCTACAAACTCTGATAGTAAGAAAATAAATAGTCTTTACTTTGTAGCAACTAAAATACTTCTTCCGACTAACTTCTCAAACAATAACAGTCCTTCACCCAACACAGAGTTATCTTACAGTGATGCAAAACAAATACTTCTTCAGTCTTCACAGCTTCAGCTCCTCAGCACAGGAATCAAAGGGAATCGAAAAGGGAATGGACTGTGTTCCTGAGCTTCCTTTATGGTAGAGCTGAGAAGCACAGCCAATCAGAATTCAACACAGTTCTTAAAGCTACATATACTCTTTAAGAACATACATATTGTCAACCCAATATAAGGCTGAATATCCTAACATTCTGCACTGATCTCTTCAATTTTATATGCAAAGAGCTAAGTGTATCTCCCTAAAGATGGAAGTAATTTTTGTTAACAACTAAATGTATTTTTCATAAGTGTAGGAATAAAATTGTTAGCTTACTTCTTCCCAGCTGAAAATCTTTGGTGCAGCTGAACCCCATCTTTGCAGCAGAATAGGTCTTAATTAATACTGTAACTTGGTTAAACTTGTTTTGAATAGTGGTGGGATGCAAAGTTTTTTCCTACTGGTTCTGTGGGCGTGGCGTGGCTTGGTGGGCGTGGCTTGGTGGGCACGGCAGATTTTACAGTATCCTGTAAAATCTCCATTCCCTCCCCACTCCAGGGGAAGGTTACTGCAAAATCCCTATTTCCTCCTGAACAGCTGGGACTCAGGAGGCAGAGTATAGATGGGAGCCAGTCAGAGGTGGTATTTACCGGTTCTCCGAACTACACAGTGTTTCTGCTACCAGTTCTCCAGAATTGGTCAGAACCTGCTGAATGCCACCTCTGGTTTTGAATAGAAAACATATTCTATGGAATTTTTCTTTCGTCACAGAAGAGTTCTTGAAAATTGAGGAGTGAGTTTGTATCTAATTTTGTAATCTTGAAATTGGTCTGATACAAGTTGGTGGAGCTTTACTGGTTTGCATGGTCTGGCTTCTGGCATGACTGGTGGTTGGGAACACCTGGTTTAGAACATCAACTACCATCTTAGTCAACAGAACAGGAGAAATAGGTGATGTTAATTCCTTAATGACTGAGATATCACAGGAGCAGAGGTAGTATTCAACAGGTTCTGACCAGTTCTGGAGAATCAGTAGTGGAAATTTTGAGTTGTTTGAAGAACCGGTAAATACCCCCTCTGATTGGCCCTGCCCCCATCTATTCTCTGCCCCCTGAGTCCCAGCCGATCGGGAGGAAATGGGGATTTTGCAGTAACCTTCCCCTGGAGTGGGGAGGATAAGGAGATTTTACGGTATCCTTCCCCTGCCATGTCCACCAAGTCACGCCCATCAAGCCACACACACAGAACTGGTAGTAAACATTTTTGAATCCCACCACTGCCCAGGAGCCTATGCCAAACGCTATATAGTAAAAGTCAATTTGGAAGAAGGAACAGTTATAGGAAATTATTCAAGTAAATAAAGTAAAATGTAGAATTATTTTAAGGGCATAAGAGATCTCTGTAGGTGCTGGAGTCAAAGAATTTTTGGTAAGGAGATCCTTGGATATAGGAACAGGGGGAAAAAAGAAAATGGGCAATGGATACTTTGAGATAAATATATTCTATATTAAGAAATTAGCACAATATTCAGGTTTTTGTTTATGGGGAAAATACATTTACTCTAAAGCTTTGGTTCAGAGCCATTCTGACTTATACAATTAGATAATTTTGAAGTATAGCCAATGAGAACATGTGATTTATAAATGTTACTCTATTAATAAAAACTGCCTGTTTTAATCTTTCAGAACTTATGTCACAGGACAGCAACTAAATCTGAAATATACTTGGTTTTTTTCTCATTCTACTGGCCAAGTTCAATGATTACAATCAGTCCTAATATTTTTGTCATAATACAGTGCATCTACATTGGCTTTGAAGTAGCCATTCTGGAAAATTTAGATACAAACATTTTTGAACTACTGACTGAAATTAAATAACAACAACAACAACAAATTTGCTGACTGTGTGAATAATAAGTCAAGATCTTGTGTGACTTCAGAATTCAGACTGACAGGCACTTGGCCTACAACACACCTGACATAACAATAGTTGGAAAGAAAAAAGTATGGTTCATTGACATTGCAATACCTGGTGATGCGCGAATTGAAGATAAACAGCAAGAAAAAATCACCAAGTACCGAGACTTGCAAATTGAAGTTGAGCGACTGTATAAAAAGAAATTATGTGTTGTCCCAATTTTAATTGGAGCCATTGGAGCAATACCTAAAAGGCTACCTCGCTATTTGGAAATTCTAAATTTATCAGACTCTACAAAAAACCACCCTACTTGGAACAGCTTATATCCTCCGACATTACCTTGACAGTTCCTAGGTCCTTGGTTAGGACACGAGCTGTTGAGCTACCAACCAGTCCCAAAGGCTGTGAATCTCACCAAAGATTAACCACAGAATAATGATGTGGTTGAAAAGAAGAAAGTTTGGATAATGGGTGTGACTTTAGCAGGAAATAATTGAATAGAGGGCAAATTATTAGAAAAGATCACAATGTATCAAGATCTGAGAACTGAAATTAAAAGTTTATGGCCTAAACTGACTGGTGTAGTCCCAGTGATTATAATTGGAGCTATTCCAAAAAAATCTTGGATGGCATTTAGAAAACCTGCACATTGACAACTCCAGGGCATATCCACCCTCCAGTAGCAAAAGGCCACATTGCTCACATCCGCACATATCCTACGGCAATCCATTACAATATCCTAGATTCTTGGGCTGAATTAGAGTTATGATGAAGGAAAACATTAGCTAAAGAACTGGTAGCTATGACTTTGCATTGCTGTGAATGTATAATAATAATATAAGCAGGTCAAATTGTGTCTAAACGTCTGTCTGGCTGTGTGACCAGCCTTAAAATAGCAGTAGATGACAGGAGAAAGATTTGAAAAGGCTGTGCCCTGGATTCATTAAGGTCAGGGCCAAAACTGCCTCTGACATTGTGGCAGATTTGATCATTTATGAGGTAGTGTTTTTGGACAACCAATAGCAGTCATGTTTTTAAAAAAAAGAAAGAAAAGAAAAAGGGGCTCTTATTGCTCACGGTTTGTATCCTAATGTTATTTCTCACACGTTTATTGTGCTACTTCCCTTAATTTGATTCCCTGCTGAGTCCTGGTGAGATGCCTTTCAAACATTGTGCTAGTCATCTCAGGGCTGAACTTGCAAGGGGTTCTTTTACAAATGGTTCCTAACAGATGTGTGGCACACTTTATTAACTTAAGTACCCATTAGTTGAAAATTTCATTAGTTTGGTGGAGAGGGGATCAGTTTCATCAATAGGTCTGGTATGGTTGGACTCTTTGTGTCCATCTGACCCATATCAAAATGGATTATTGTTGTAAGTGAGACAAGTGACCTAATGTTCTGCCTATTATGCACACATGATCCTTTTAAAATGCTAGTGTGGGAAAACGGCATACTTGAATGAACCTCCGAAACATAGATTCTTAATAGGTGGCAGCCCTTCACTTAGCAACGTTTCATTTGAAGCTATATGTGAGGATGTATGAATTACTTGAGGTACAGTTTCCAACCAAGTAACCAAGGGGAGATCAGAGCAGAGAATGAAACAGAACAATACTTTATATTTCATACATTTTAATGAAATCAGATGGCCAGATATATTTTGTGTATACCGTAGTGCCACCATTTGACTAGCTAGAAACATTTTACCTCAGAGTTTTCGTTCAGGAATATTTCTTCCTAGGAGACTACATTGATAAAATAATTATGCCATGAACATAATTATATTGCATCACAGGTAGAGCCAGTGAGTACATTTTTAAAATTAAGCTTGACTTAATGCATTACAATGAACCATGAATAAAGTTCAGATAGAGGTTTATCATGGTCACAAAATAAAATAATTACAAGTACAGTGG
This sequence comes from Rhabdophis nuchalis, assembly GCA_039707465.1. Classification (NCBI taxonomy): domain Eukaryota; kingdom Metazoa; phylum Chordata; class Lepidosauria; order Squamata; family Natricidae; genus Rhabdophis; species Rhabdophis nuchalis. The sequence continues at coordinate 247,006,858 of CM077643.1, read as the reverse complement.
TACCTCGGTTCACGAACGCCTCTGTTCACGACCAATTCGGATTACGACCAAACATTTCCAAAAAAATGTGCCCCGGTTCACGAACACCATTTCGGTTCACGAACGGAAAAGTTCGTAAAAATACGCTCCGCTTCATGAACTCCGCCTCGCTTCACGAACTCCGCCTCGCTTCACGAACTCCGCCCTCGCATCACGAACAGAAAAGTTCGTAAAAATGCTCGGATTCACGAACCCCGCCTCGCTTCACGAACCGGAGCCGCGGACATTTTAAAAACAAGGTCAGAACGGATTAACCGGATTTACATTGAACCCTATGGGAAACTGTGCCTCTGTTCACGACCAATTCTGTTCGCGAACAGAGTCAGTTCAAGAATCATGACCAAAAAACAAGGTCGGAACGGATTAACCGGATTTACATTGAACCCTATGGGAAATTGTGCCTCGCTTCACGACCAATTCGGATCGCGAACAGAGTCAGTTCACGAATTAAGTTCGTGAACCGAGGTACCACTGTAGAATGGAAGATAGAATAAAAGAGAGGCCATAGGATCCATATCCCCTTTAGATCTTTTTGGATCATGCATGCTTATGCAGCTTTAGTATATTCATTGATAAGTTATTAACTCAATAAATTTTAATTTTTCTGAGATGCTTGGAAAAAATGCAATTCAGAAAAGATTACAACAGCCATTTGGTTGTTCTTGTAATATTTATTTATTTATTTATTTATTCGATTTGTTAACCGCACCAATCTCCGTCGAGACGGACTGGGCGGTATAATACTTTTTATACATATTTTGTTCTTTGGGGTATCATTAGGAAATCTCTTTCCAGGTGCTTTGCGGTTCATTACCTATGTATGGAAGGGAAAACGATGGCTCAGGGGTTGACAGCCTGGGTTTCAAGACATGAGCACTGTGGGATGGAGCAAGGTCCCATTACTTGCCTGAGCTCCTGCCAACCATATCAAAAGCATGCAAATGCAAGTAGATAAATAAGTACCACTTCGGTGAGAATGTAGCAGTGTTCTGTGCACCTTCGAATATAGTCATGCTGGCCACATGACCATAGAAGTATCTTCAGACAATTCTGGCTCCCTTAGCAAAGAAATGGAGATGAGCACTGCTTCCTATAGTCAGACATGAATGGACGGGGAAACCTTTACTTTTTATCTATAAATGAAATCATATTTAAACAATGATCCAGAGAAAACATTAAGCACACTCTGCTTTAAATAGAGGCTAGTGAAGTTACTTCATCTGCAAGTAGTCCAGCATTAGCACCCAGAACCTCCTGGGAAGCAAGCAGCCTTGCTTAGCCTGCTAGTACTTCCTTGGAATCAGTTGTGCCTCAACAAAGAAGGGTGATATAACCAAATTCTCCCCAGTACGGCTTTTAGTTTTAAATATGTATGTATTGTTATGGTTTTAAATATGTATGTATTGTTATGTTTTAGATGTTCTTAATTTTCCTGTACACCGCCCCGAGTCCCTTCAGGGAGAGGGGGCGGTTTAGAAATTTAATAAATTATTATTATTATTATTATTATTATTGTTATTATTATTATTATTATTATTATTATTATTATTATTATTATTATTATTATTATTATTATTATTATTATTATTAATTAGTATCCCTTTGCGATCAGCAACAATTGTGCTAGAGAGAATGTCCAGTTTGCATTGCTCCTTGTGGTGTTGACAATTATTTTGATACCAGCCGATAACTGGGTGTTGGCTGGGTATTTATTTATAAGGGAAAAATGTCCGGACCAAACATAATTTCTAATGTTGGATTTTCCCCCTTACCAGAGGGAGCCCCCTTGTGGAGTACTTTGAAGCCGTTACCATGGCAACTCCACTGGGCTGTACAGTAGAAGCCAGTATGGTAGTACGGCAGAAGAGGTTGTATCTTAACAGAACACACACCCCGAGGGGTTTTAGGGGCGTCTTACTCCTATAGTATTTTTCTCCAGAGAGTAAGTCATCTGTGAACCACGTTTTGTGGAAATTGCTTGAGGTGTTCCAGAGTTATGCTAGAACACACACACACACACACACACACACACACACAGCCATATATATATATATATATATATATATATATATATATATATATAATATATATATTGTTTATATATATTTGTTTTTCTTCAAAAACTGAAACTGTTGCATGATTCTCTTTTACCACTTTAACTTTAGGGCATCTCTGTAAATTCAGCTGAATGGCCTGAGCTAATTCAGAAATCATTATGGCCAAGCAGAAGTTTTAACTTGGGTCTCCCAAGTTTTAGTCCAGCACTGCATTCAACACTGTTTCTCAGTGTAAATTTATTTCAAACATGGAGATGTTAGTATTTATTTGAAATTGTTGAGAATATGATGCCCAGTGGGAGGGATGGAGGCAAAGCCCTCATTGGGGTCAATATCTTTATTTCAAAAAAGCTTTCTAAATATCCTTTATGTCCAAATACTGGTTTCCAGTTCAATGTGGAATATGAAAACTGTTTAATCTCACCTCCATATTATACCTTATCTATTATTTTGCAAGGAAGAAGGTGTCTTCTGGAAATGTGGGTTGAAACATCATATTTCATTTTTGTGTGAAGAGGATGGAACTCATGGAGATGGCTGAATTAACTTCTTTGATGGGGGGGGGGGAATCTACATTTATGGCTGACTGAAAACCCTTCATAGCTGGTCCTTGACTTACGACCATTCATTTAATGATCATCTGAAGTTACAATGATGATGAAAAATGTGACTTACAGCACATATGACCATTGAAATCTCCCCTTTCCCATGGTCATGTGATAAAAATTAAGGTCCTTGGCAACTGTGGGTACAATTCATTTAATGACAGCATTGCTTAGTGATAAAAGTTCCAATCCTAGTTTTGTTGTTAAGTTAAGGACAGCTTGTATAGACTTTCTACATGAAATGGGGAAAAAATGTGCTTATAATTTGTTATTTTAATGATTAGTAAATAAATGAATAGAAAAAAAGTGCGTTTTTATTTTTGCAATCATAAGGCAAGAGTTAATTTTGTAATTGTACTTACCGTATTTATCGGCGTATAACACGCACTTTCCCCCCCTGAAAATAGGGGGCAAATTATGTATGCGTGTTATACGCCGATATGCGTGTTATACGCCGATACATGGACCCGGGAACCGTGGACCCTGGCAGGTAGAGCAAGGTCGAGGGGCTTCCCCCCTTTCCCCACTTCCCGGCTCTTTCCAAACCCCGGGAGCTCGCCAAGGGGCTGCTTCGCATCCCTCCACCCCTAATGGAGCCTTGGCAAACCACTGCCCTTGCGCTCGTATCAAAATTCGGAGCCCGCGAGAGAGGGGCGCGGGTGGAAGCGACCAAAGGAGCGCCTGGCGGCACGGGGCAGCTGCTCGGGAGATCGCACCGCCTCTCCTCTTACCATCTCCCCGCCGGCAGAGGACGGAAGCCCGGCGGAGCCAGGAGCGGCCAAAATCCCGGGGATCCAGCGTGGTGGGAAAGCAACGGGATACAACTTTTCCCCGTGCCCTGCAGGCACCCCCGGAGGGCATGATCGGAGGAGGGCAAGTACGGGAAGCTGCAGTCTTGCGGGAAGGGAAGAAGGACGGGAGGGAGGGAGGGAAGGGACGGGACTGTGTCGCCCCGCTGGCTGGCTGGCTTCCAGCCCTGGCGATTAAAGAAGCTAGCTTCGGCGGTTCGATGAGCTGGCGTTAGCCCCCCTCTCCGCCGTTATTACCTTCGTGCCAGCTTGGCCTTGTCTTTTGCCGCGGCGTGGGAAAAAAGGTGATCGGGCGGAGGAGGAGAAGGAGGCTCCATCCTCCGCGGGGCAGTTTCGACGCCGTTGGCTGGGTTGCCTTGCAAGCGAATTCATGGGGATTAATGGAGAGGTTGGGGTTTTTTTTCTCCTCCTTCCCCTGGGAACGGTTAGCCCTCCTTGCGGTCCCTTCCCTAACGGGAGAGCAGCGCCCTCCCTCGTGTTGCCCTTTTGGGGGGGATTGCCGCCGCCGCTGCCGCCGCCGCCCCTCGGCAAGCTCCCGGGGTTTGGAAAGAGCCGGGAAGTGGGGAAAGGGGGGAAGCCCCTCGACCTTGCTCTACCTGCCAGCGGAGAAGGAGGCGCCCGCCACGGGGAAGAGCTCCGGGCCTCCGGGGCCGTCATCTCCTCCTCCTCCTCCTCCTGCTGCTGCTGCTGCTGGAACCAGCGGCCGGGAAGCGCAGGGCCAGGAATTCCTGCGCTTTCCTCCAGCTCTGAGAAGCGACGAGTGGCGCTGGGGCAGAGCCAGGCTGCTGCCCGGAGATTAGCCAGAGAGGGTGTGGGCTGCTGGCGGAGAAGAGGCATGACTGAACAGTCATTCATTCATGCGGTCCTTGGCCAGCCGGCTGCCGGGTCGCTCCATCCCAAGCCAGGGAAATTTTTTTCCTGAAATTTCCCTCTTAAAATGAAGGTGCGTGTTATACGCCGGTGCGTGTTATACGCCGATAAATACGGTATATGTGCTGCAAAGGAAATCAAAAGTTTCTTCCTATTTCTTTTTTATTCTTTTTTTTGGTGCTTTTTCTTCTTTTCTTCTTTTTCTTAGTTTATGTTAGGTTTTATGTTTCTTGCAAAATGTTTAATAAAATGAAAGATTAAAAAAAGAAATATCACCTTTCCTACATATATGACAGAAGTAAACTTGTATTTTAACAGATTCCTCACTGGTAGTTGTGTACAAGTCAGTACTTAGGGTTTAAAAGAGAGATTTATGTGATTAACTTTCAGTCCTGGAATTGTATAGCAAATTAGTAATTCCTTAAACCAGAGGTCTCCAACCTTTGCAATTTTAAGTCTGAAGGACTCCAGCCAGCTTTGCTGGCTGGAGAATTCTGGGAGCTGAAGTCCTTCAGACTTAAAGTTGCAAAGGTTGGAGACCCCTGCCTTAAACCACAACCTCAGGTTTATTCATAATGAAAGATAGGAATCAGTGAAAGTAAAAGTAAATTCTGATTATTCTTGACTGTATGTGTGAAGAAGAATGGAGCAATTTTTCATATTCCTATTTGTATATACAACATCAAATTATTATTTGATGTTAAAGGTGAATTCAGCCACACAGAACTCTTAACTGAAAAAGAAAGATGTAGAAACTATCAGAACGAATACTTCAATTAAAAGATACACACACACACATATTTTACTGAAATTACATAATGTTTTTATTCTGACAGTAGAAAGAAGAGATAGGAGAAAGAAGCCTATTAGCCTGAACTCTAGTTCTAGTACATAACGTTCTAACAAAACATGAAACAAAATAAATAATTAAACTCAAATATTTTGCTATCAGAAATGATAACTTTCAATCTTGTGGGCTAAAGATTGTAAGCTTTTCTGTAGGGGTGTCCTACATTTTTAAATACTGAGCAACAGGTTATGAATTTGCTTATGAAACACTGCATTTCCCTCTGAAGACATAGCACTAATGCAATAAAGCATGAACTGCCATAACATGTGCATGAACTCATTTCAGGAATTGCCAAGGCTGTCCTTCGAGTGGAATAAGAATGAAAACATTGCACAAGATGAATAGAAATATAAAAAAAATAATGGCACGTTCTGAAAAAATATTAATTTGGTTAATAAAAGGGAAAAAATATTTTTACAAGCCTGGTGCTGGACCTTGATAGGAAAAAGAACTATTTGGGGCAGAAATAAAGCAACAGCTGTTTTGCATGCAAAATAACGCATCTGAATCATTTTTATTTTCTTATATAGAATGCGTAGATTTCATCCCCGTATTTGTCTACATTCTCCTCCCCTCCTTTTTTTTTTGGCTTTAGGAACACTTGTTCTAGTCCCAATTGAAAATTATTTATAATTTACATTCTTTAATTTAGTGTGACCTCTATCTTATTCTGTAGAATTACGAATATTTATTAAAGATCAGTTGCCAAATATATTGAACAACAAGGGGACAGATGGGCTCTGAAGCCAGTGTAAAACCTTTTGTTAGCAAACTGGATCATGAATTAGCTCCCACAAGTAAAACCTGTAATAAAGGACAATAAGAGGAAATAAATGAATTCATTTATTGACTTTGCAGAGGAACAAACTGACTCACAGATTATTTAGTTTTTCATATACAACAGCTTAAAATAGTTTACTGATAGTGTAGAAATTCAGATTGCTGCCTTTAAATATGTGATAACAATTTGTACCATTTTCTCCCCTGCGAGTACGTCTGTACATTCTGCTTGATCTGTTCCACAGTTGCCCGGCATAAAATCTACAGATCCATGAAATTTTGCTGCACACCGATTTATTTATTTTTTGGGGTGGCGTTTAGATCAGCGTCTTGCCAAAATAGTTTGTTTCTGTTGAAGGTCTTCATCACTTGATGGGCCTTGATAAATTGCTGACAAATTGAACGGTTTTGGTATATCTATTCTGAGCTCTCCTTGGCGAACAGCTATGTAAGGCCTCAAAGTATCGGTTGTCACTTTCTCAAGCCAATTGAGTAGCTTCTGGAGATATTGGAAGAATATAGTATACTTCTCAATTGTCAAGTCAATCAATCTTTTTATCTCACTGATGAGTGTTCCATAAGATTTGGAAAGGTGGTCGTATGACTCCTGCAGCTTTGCCTTGACCTGTTGGTTTTGTTCGGCAGCTCTCTGTTTGGCCACATTAGACCAATACTGGATCTTTTCATGTGCAGTTTTAGAAAGCTCAGCAAGTTTTTCTTGGTTCTCCAAAACTTCTTTTGCTTGGTCTGTCAGGGTTATCATCAGGTCAGCAGCATCGTTCATCCATTTGGTGTGCCACTCTAGTATACTATTAAAAAAAGTCTTCAGCCAATTGATCAATTTTTCTTCCACTTCATAATATTTGACTGACCATCCAACAACACTTGGGTCAAAATATTCCTTCCTCAAATCTCTTATGCCATGTAAAACATCTTCTAACTTGTTAGAAATGTCGGAGAAAGTATTCTGGATAATGTTTTCAATGCGAGGAGTGAAATATTTTACATCACCCGCTACGCTATTCAGGGCTTGTAAGAACTTCAGAAACAGTTGTTTTGTTTGCTCTCTCAGATCGTCATAGTTTTGAGCTTGTAAGTTTCTGATAAGCTCTTCTATCTTTTGGAAGACTTGCTGAATCCCTTCTTTTAGGTTTCTTAGATGTTGTGCAAAGTCAATCTCCCGGAGACCAACAAATATCTGACTAGCTTTCTTTTGTACATGGGTTAAAAATGTTTTGATTTCTGCAAGTACGTCACTGCCTTTGATTACCTCAGAGGAAGCTGGGATTTTAATTTCTGCTTCATTGACAAAGGCAACCAAAGAATCAAAATATTCCTGCACTCTTGTAATGCACTGATCTACAGCTTTTGCTACCTTTTCAGTGATTATCACATAAAGTTCTTCACCGGTGTGTCTCCCAGGAAGGCCTGGTACCTGGAATCTTGTTACCTTCAAAAACTCAATGGCGGAATCAATGAGACGTTTTATTTGTTTATGGTATTCTACTATTGCATCCATTATGGCATCCCAAAATTGGGCTCTGATTCGGTCATACTCTATTTGGCTAGCTTGATCTGCAGCTTGGTTGTATAGTTTTTTGGATTGTGCCTTAATCTGTTCGTATTGTCCTGTGACCCGATTTGTTACTTCATGAAGCTGTTGTTCTAGTTCATTGATGCTGTTTACCGTGTTCGTGTATGTGCTGTCAATATTTCTTCTCAGAGTAGTCTTCAGTTTTGAGGCAGCAGAACTGATTTCCATGCCTGTATGTTCACGGTGGTACTTGTCAGCAGCATTGTATAAAGCATCAGCCATTTTAGGCACCTTCTCTTTTAAACCTTCAAGTAACTCTGGGACAGCATTCTCTTTCCAGTTGGTTTTGATTTGAATCAGTTCTGGATTTTTGAAGGATATTTCACTTTTTAAGATATCCACTTCATTCCGAGGGTTAGACTGTAAATGTAAAATAAAATTTGTTACTTTGTTATAGAACAAGACATTTACTCACTGTTGATTTAAATGAAATCAGTTACATTTTGGCTGGTTTTATAGTATCTTGAAAGAATTTGAAATGAAAAAGCACAACATATAAAAATATAAGTAACATGCCTAATCCTGTTGTACAAGTATTTCTTTTCAGAGCAATCATCCACCCATAATATGGTGATTCAATTTATGAATTGATATAGAATTGTTAAAAATTGTAATGTACTGTTTTATAAAAAGGACTCAAATGATTCAGTTTTTATCTTAAATCCTTGCCCAACACTTTGCATTTGATGTTATTTAAGATTTGATTTTAAACCCAGACAGCTAATGACAGATATGATGGTACTGATAATTAGCAGAATTGCAACAGAACAAAAGGGAGAGGTAGCCTAGGATCTTTTATTTATCTATTTGTTAAATTTATTTGCCACCGATCTGCCAATAATCTTTTGAATGGATGGATCAGGCCTAATCAGTCCATGTTGCTTTAACATGTGCTGGTACCTCTTGTATCCCATTTCACATTAATGAGTGTTAGGCTTTAAAAAACAACAACCCTGAAACATTTCTACTAAAAAATTACAGATACTAGTTCTGTTTCTATTTTTCAGATCTTTTAAAGAAATAATAATAACAAACTGAACTACACATCTGCTGTAGATGTATTACAAAGGCCCTTAAGCCTTGAATGGGGAAAAAGTGATATGGCTACTGTGCTCATTCACTGAGTTCTGTTTAAAGAGATCTTGAACTGTACCACAATATCTCTCTTGTTCATATTAATCAAGGAGAGAAGCAACCTTGAACTAAGAAGAAATTTCTAAGGGTGACAGGATAGCAGTGTTCCAATATGTGGGGATATGAAAAGGGTGTCAAGCTATTCTCCAAAGCACCTGAGGGCAGGACAAGAAACAATGGATGGAAACTAATCAAGGAAACAAGCAACCTAGAACCAAGGAGAAATATCCTGAAAGTTAGAACAATCAATCAGTGGAATAACTTGCCTTCAGAAATTGTAGATGCTCCAACACTGGAAGTTTTAAAGAAGACATCGGACAACCATTTTGTCTGAAATGGTATAGGGTTTCCTGCCTAAGTAGGGGGTTGGACTAGAAAACCTCCAATGTCCCTTCCAACTTTGTTATTCTATTCTGTTCTGTTCTGTTCTGTTCTGTTCTGTATTTGTATGAAATAGACCTGTAGTAGGATTGAATAATGCACTGCATAACTAATAATTGGAGGAAAAGTTGCGCTGATGACTACACTTCTTATCACTATCAATACTGATAGTCAGTATTGAGAATACTTACGTATTCCTTAATTGGGTCAGTATTCAGATATCTGAATGTTTAGCTTATACATATGTTTATATGTGTATTTATACACATACACGTATACAGTACATGCACATCAAAACAATATTATGAACTTATTCTTACGCAGTATGCCTTCTGAATTAATCAGTCTCTATATGCCAACTAAATGATATAACTGAATACATACGGGGAACAAAATTAACATTTTACTGGCCTCTAACTAATCGCGGCGGTTCTGACAGGGCTGATGATTAAGGGAACATTTGATTAAGAGAGCATTTAAGAATAAATTAAAGGAAATAATAGAATTAATATTCCCTTTCATCTGTCTACTTTAGTGCCTGAATGTTGGACTTCGCAACAGGATGCTGAAAAAATGCCTTTGTGTAAAGAGGGACAAATCAAAGCTGCAGCTAAGGGCAAATCCAGCCTTTAGTAGGGGCTTTAATGACAGTAATCAAAAGTAGGTCCCACTGAAGTCAGTCCAACTTAGTCAGGATAAAAGTGAAGGTCATTTGAACTATGCAGCATAGACTTAATTTTAATCTTGCCTACCTGAGGTTGGTAGGCAATCTTGCTGTTGAGAATACTGGAGTCCAGACTGATAAGAATACGAAGAGTACCAGCTGAAGAAGATGATATTAATGTAGAAACGCTTGAATCATCTCCCTGGTAGCGTATTTGGACATCTGTGAAAGTTGGACTGGTGATGTCCAGGGATGCTTTATCCTGAACAATTCTAAAAGAGACACAAAGTAATCACAGGATATGTTAATTGCTCATTAATGCAAAATAGCATTTAAAAAAAATAGCCTATTATACAGGTTGCCCTCAATTTGCAACAGTTCATATAGTGGACCGTTCAAAGTTAAAATGGCATTGAAAATTGTGAATTATGACCATTTTTCACAGTTATGACCTTTGCAGCATCCCCATGATCACGTGATCAAAATTCAGATGCTTGGCCACTGGTTCATACTTGTGACCGTTGCTGTGTCCCAAGGTCATGCGATCCCCTTTTGCAACCATTTCACAAGCAAAGTCAACGTGGAAGCCAGGTTCACTTAACAACCGAGTTACTAACTTATTAACTGCAGTGATACACTTAACAACTGTGGCAAGAAAAGTTGTAAAATGGGGCAAAACTCACTTAACAAATGCCTCACTTAACAAATGCCTCACTTTTTTGAAGGCGCAGAGAGGGGGGCCGTTAATTTACCAACAAAAGGAAGTCGCCATCTTGAAGCAGATCCCAAAAAAGATTAGAGAGATGAGAAGGAGGTATTCCTTCTTATCCAAAAAATTGTTTGACCATGGGATTTGGTTTAAGTGGGCGATGCCGGAAGGGATGTTGGTGTTCTGGGATGAAGGAAGAGTAAGGATTAAAACAGTTGTTGAGGCCGAAGCCTTTCTTAAAAAACATTCCTCTGTCCTGGAGGACGATTCAGGGGGGGCCACGGCCCCGCCCGCTGGGGGCCAGGAAGGAGAAAAAGAAGATACAATTGCCAAGAGACTTAGATCGAAAAAATAACTTTGCTTTTTTATTAACATTGTATAACCTTTATATCTGGATGTTTGCACACAACTGCCAGCATAGAATTGAGAATTTAGGAAACATGTACTTATTTTCACCTTGTAGTATTTTTGAAAAATGTTTTTTTAATGTTTTATTATGAAGCCCTGGAAGGGCCAATGATCCCGACGCGAAAGTTCTTAAAATGTTTCTGTATCCCTTATCCTACCCTTTTGGAAAATGGTAAAAACCAATAAAACTTTTTCAATATAAAAAAAGCAAATGCCTCACTTAACAACAGAGGTTTGGGGCTCAATCGTGGTCGTAAAATCTAACTGTAAATGGCTGAATTACTCTACTGAATTATTAAATGGCATGACCTTGAATTGAATAGGATGGAAAGAATAATTTAACAAGTCAACATGGGGCAGTATTTCCAACAGCCATACTTGAAGCTCTGTTATTCTATCAAAGACAGTTAAAAGGGAAGAGTTGGTGATGTTCTATAAAAGAAATGATATTGTAGGCCAAATGCAGCTCCACTGGGAGAGAAGCCTGCTAAATATTATCATTACCAGTCATAAGCATAACCCTGTCTTTAATGCACAGGTAGTCCTCGATTTACAACAGTTTGTTCAGTGACTCTTCAAAGTTAAAACGACACTGAAAAGTGACTTATGACCATTGTTCACACTTATGACCATTGCAGCATCCCTGTGGTGATGTGATCAAAATTGGGACAGTTGGCAATTGGTTCATATTTATGGTGGTTGCGGTCCTGGGATCATGTGAACAGCTTTTGCAATCTTCTGTCAAACAAAAATCAGTGGAGAAGCCAGATAATGGTTACGGCGTAAGGTGTACAGTCCCCCGTACATAACACTGCTCAATCAGAGGTGGGTTGCTCCCGGTTCGGCCCAGATCGGGTGAACTGGTACTGGTGATGGAGGGAGGCTCCGCCCACCTGCCCGGATGCTTCTGCTCATGCACAGAAGCGTTATGCACGTGAGTGAACCGGTAGTAAAAATATTGGAAACCCACCACTGTGCTCAATGGATCCCCATTTATGGTGTATAGTTTCATCTATAGACATGTTAACAAAGAGAATACATTTAGGATATAAACTGAGCCAATCCCCGGGATCAAATATTTATTTTTTCAGGTTTTTGGGCTTGTGCTGGAACCCATCCTCAGAGAACTTCTTTCTCTCCAGAATATGTGCACTGGTTATATGTGTGCATTATATTTATATGGCGCCTGGTTGTAGCTTTTAATTGTTAATTAGGATGTTGATGGCTGGCCATTAAGTCATTAATTATTGTTTCCTTATTTCTGCACATGGCTCCTAAGTACCTGGTAGGCTGGTGGTAAATCAGCACTCCTATTGACTGACAATGGGCCTGTTTCCCAGGCTTCAATCATTTCTGTTCAAGAAATGTACACGGCAAGCACATTCATTGACTCAGTCAATGCAGCATTGCATTGCAGCATTATCCTGGGACATGTATATTTGCCTTCATTTTGCAAGTGTATATTTACCTGTCACCTTCTGCAACGTAGACTGATTTATATTTTCCACTTAGGTCAGGATGAGCTAAATCATACTGTGTATTCAGTGTGAAACGGTTGCCTTCAAATTTGTAGGTGGATACACCTAGAAAGGAAAGGTTTTATATGGGTGAAATCACATTTCACAAATTTAGGGTGATACATAGACTGACTTTTGCACAGTGGCCTTGAGATATATGTAGGGGTTTTTTTGGGACTTAACCATTATCTTTAATTAATAGAATATTTTTAATTGTTAATTCTTTAGTTCTAAAGAAGTTGTTATAACAACATGCATACAGCCAAACTGGTGTCATGAATTCAGGTTTAATCATTACCTCCCTAGTCTAATCTCTTTTCACCCATAAAATCCAGATGGATTTCAAACTCCCTGTTAAAATATTTATGACTGGAAAAGACATGGGAACAAGGTCAGCCAATGAATAGGCATAGCACCTAAGTCAGCCAATGGGCGATTAAACAGACCTGAGTCTGTGCAGAGAATTAAGCTTGGAGTCTGGGCATGGCTTAGCCGAGAATTAAAACCAAGAGTAGCAGTCTGCTACTCTGAGAAGTAAAAAATCAGTTTGCCTGGGCTTGTCTGCTGAAATGAAACTAGCTACTTGTGTTTGCCTGTAACTCTCCTGCTTTTTGTTTACTTGAAAGAACCACCTGTTGGTATATAAAGAAGTTAATGAATCCATCTGAATCAGTTATCTGTGTGTGCTTTCTGGATTTAAATTTATGCAACAAACTCAGACACCCCCCCCCCCAAAACCCCATCACTCTGCCTCATCTTACCTACGTTACATTTTAAAGTAGCAGAAGCTCCTTCAAGTCACCTATCTTAAATTCCAATCAATTATATCTTAATTCAAAGATAAAATAATCTAGAATATAACATGGATATACTTACCATCTAAGTCGTATTCCAGAAACTGCAGCGGTGAATTTGCAGTAAAGTCAATGGAATGTTCGAAGGCTTCCTTGGTGTTCTTCAGATCTGTGTTCCAGGTAGCAGTGTACAATGGGGAAGCAACCTTGACAGAGCTAGACAAAGCTCCAAATTTGGGGAAGTAAATTCCAGCAGGTAAGGTAAATGTGAAAGCTGGTATTTCAATCTGCTGTTGAGGGATTGTAATTGTAGGCAAATCAAAATCAGCTATCTTCTTGGTTGCAACATTCAGATCCAGATTTAGGTTGCCAAGAGAAAGTGTCTTCGGAAGAGTAAATTGGGGTATTGTTACATGGTACTTGGGAACGGTCATCTCAAAGTATGGATTTTTATTTTGTTCCAGATTATTGTATTTGGTTATTACATTAATTTGGGGAAACTGTACTTTTGGTAGCAGAGGAAGGTTGATATCAAATGATGAACTTTCCAACTTTTCAGGGACTTTGAACTCACGTTGGACAATGGTGTCAGATGGATTGTCAAGACTATTTGCTTGAATTTCAGGAATCATGACTGTAAAGCCATCTGCCAGTCGATTGACATTTATAGGGAAAAAGTACCCATCTTCATTTTTTGTGTATACTATTTTTGTAGATGCATTTAGGTATTGCTTCTCTTCAGGTCTAGTGGTCAGATCTAATTTTAAGATGTGCCATAAACTCCTTTCATAAATTGGCACTATAAACTTTCGGAGGAAATGGATGTGCCCTCCCAAAGATGCTGACAAGTCAACTTGAGCTTCTACATTATCATTTGCTAACTCCAAGCCATGTCCAAGGAAAAAATTAAGGATTTGGCCTTCACTCTTCCAGCTAATTTTTTGATTTCCATTATTAACAGTCAGTGAAAATGCTTGATTAACAGAAGTCTCATCAAGGAGATTATTTGGTTGCGCAACTTGTATCTGAAGACCTGTTGACATAATACCAGGAGCTAGTTCCAGAGTTACTTTGCAGATCTGATTTCCTCTAGTTTGAAGTAATGGGAAGTAATTTAGATAGTTTTCTCCACTATGGTCCCATAAAGCATAAATACGATCAGTAGATGCTTCGATGGCAACATTTTCTTTTGCATCAAAATTCCAGAAGTCTGCAGAAGTTGAACTGGTCTCAAACTTCATACCTGATCGAATACCTTTAGAATTCAAATAAGTATTTGCTTCATGAACCAACTTCCCAGAAAATGATTTTCCTTCATAAAATTTACCACTGATAAAGCTATTGGTTGTTGTATCAGCTGATATATAAGATATAATACTTTCTAGTTTAGCTTGGTGGACAGATGCTCCTTTAGCATTGACATAATTGTTATCAATATCATAATTTACATTTATTTTTGAAGATATTATCGGTATTGCTTTGGCATTTCCTTTAAGTTCCTGTCCATAATTTACTTTCAAGCCTGGTACATTAATCTTGGCTGTGGTTACCACTAAAGCTTCTACGTTTTTCTTTGTGAAACTGATAGTGCTGTCATGATTTCCTTCTATGAATTTGTTTCTCAGGGATAATGCAGCTGCTAGTTTTAGACCTCTCTTCCTTGTGATGCTTGTGGTTCCAGCCAACTGATATTGTAGGGCATCAATCACAGAAGTGGAAGAGGAACTCAACCTGGCAATAATATCAGACTGGTTAAAAAAGCCAGCATTTGTATTCAGGGTAATCATGCTAGATTTAAATGAGAAATCATAGGTAATATTTCCAAAGGCTGGGATAGAGATCTGGTTCGGCAGGGGGCTTACTCGATAGTTGGGAAGCTTCAGTGTTCTCAGGCCTTGGGGAATATGAAGAACTGGCAGCTCCAGCGATGGAAGGACAACGGTATATGATGGCATTGAAAATCCAACAAATGGAACAGTGAAACCTGGGGTCCTCATTTCTTTTGGAAGCACATAACCAAAGTTTGGGAGCTCTGCTGTAAAAGGAGAGACTTCAATATTAAGCACAGGAATGGTGTAGCTTGGAATTGTGAAGATTTGCGGGCTTTGGTTTACTGAAGTATCCACTTTGTATTTGTCAAACTTGACCTTGGCTTGGTTGTAGGACTCCGTCAGAAATGCTAAAGTATGGTCTCTATTTCTTTCAAAATGTTTGTTGAAGTTCACTATGTAATAATTGAGTGTTTTGTGCACTCCATCTAAAGGAATTGGAAATGAGTATACATCTTTGTTCTTCTTGTACTGAAGTTTTACATTTAAATCAAATGATTGTTTTGGAGTTTTCAGTAGCCTTTTCAGTCCCGTTTCTTCCCACAGAGAGTATTCTTGCACTGGGGGTATCCTGACACCAATGTAGGGAACAGATTGTTCAGGAAATGAAATAGGAATATTTAGGAATTCCAAGTTAGCATCACCATTCATGGATACAACAGCTTCAGTACTATCTTCATTATTACCAGCAGACAAGTTATGAGTGTATCTATATTGGTTAAATCTTCCCTCAGCTACCCAGCTAACTTGCTGAGTGGAAGGACTGAGCACCAAGCCGTAGGTATTTACAGACTCAATTTTTCCAACTACTTTGAATGGGAAGCTAACTTTTACATTCATATTGTTATTAGCTGATGCTTTAATTTCAAATGGCTGTATTGAAAAGGACGCACCATTATTTATTGTCCCGGAGATGTGTCCTGTCACCTTAGCATTGTGTGTAGCAGACAGTTCCATTTTCAGCTGTACGAGGTTCCCTGTGCCTTGTACATTTAAAACACTCTGTCCAAGTTGTGGAGACTCAATTGTAGACTCTATCTGGAGCTTTGAAGAACTTGGCAAGTTGTATTCATACACCGCTCTTTGGTTGACTCTTAGGTACTTGGCACTTATCCTGTTTTCTGCTACAAATGCAGCTATGGATCTCTCTATGGTGAAGCTGACTTTTGATTCGTGGGTTCCTTCATCAGAGTAGTCATGAGCAGTCCATTTCCAGTTCCCTTTACCAGTGGAAGTAACTGAGATGTGTCCAGCTTCCAATGCTGTTTTTATTTCATTGCTTAATTCAGCTTGGCTAGTGAACTGGGCCTTTGGAATGTTGAGCCTATGTGTATAAAGGGTCTTGCTGTCCATGGTAATAATCTTGTTCAGGTTGACTGTTAATTTGTTGTGCAGTTCTATAGCATTACGTGTTGTCTGGAAACTGGCTGTTGTTTCAGCATTTCCTTGCACAGATGTTGTCAAAAATACGACTTCACTTCCGTGATCAGCTTTAAGGTACAAGTTGGTGAACTTCAGGTTTTCTTTTAGGATTAACTTTTTCATCTCAGGCGCCGAAAGGTGAGTATTTGCCGTTATGGTGAAAGCAAGGAAGTCGATTTTGGATACCGCTATAGCCGAAAGAGAGGCTACAAATTCTGGGCTGTGGGCATGTGCTGTTACATTCTGAAAACCAGCATTAGTAGTCAGCGTGAAGAAGGGAGAAGCAATTCTGCAACTACCAGACAGCTTTCCAAATGTAGGGACAGTTACAGTATATGGGATACGTGGTAACTGGAATTCCGGAATCGTTATATCTGGAAATTGAAATTCATTCAAGTTCAGCTTTGGAATCAATAATTCGGGTACTTGTAACTGGGGCAAATTCATTTCAGGTAAAGGAAAGTCTGAAAAATAAAGATCCTTGATTTTCATTTCTTGAAAGTATGTATCAGATGCTGGCAGCTGAAAGTCGCTTGTCATTAATTGATCTATTATCCTAACAATCTTCACTTTTATTTCATTAAAATCAATTGTATAGGAGGGAACTTTAATAATGTTTAGAATGACAAATGCAGGAGTAGTAAATCTAGCTGGGATTCTGATTTCACTTAATCTCTTGAAATTTATCTGATAAGAAGGCACACGAAGGTCTGTTAGTGGAATAATAAAATCTGGGGTTTGAAATGTTGCATCCTTTAAGGCTCGGAGACTAACTTCAAAAGCTGGCATGTTGATTATGCCTAACCTGATTGCAGGAACAATAAACCCAGTTTCAACAAACTGGTTCAGACGGTCAGCCATATTTTTTACATTGTATTTTTCTGCTAAATCACTAATCTTCTTTGAAGTAATGTCCCATTTGTCAACTAGATAGGAGACGACGGTCCTGTATAGCTGGCTTGCTTTCTGAAGGAGTCTTTGGCATTCTGTTGGAATGTCCATTTGGTAAATTCTTTTGCGTGCATCTTCCAGGAAATCCAAGAGCTTACTTTTCAGTTCCTCTATTGCTGTAGAGCTTAGTAGATCATTGAACCAGTTAACTGTTGCAGCAAGTCTACTATCTTTCCATTTCTCAATATTTTGGGAAACCACAGCATGGACATCTTTGATGTATTGTTTTGCAGCTTCCAATTTTTGTGGCAGCTCTAAAGCTTTAATTTCATCATTGATTTTTTGAGTTGCTTGCCGAATTTTATTGTTTGTCTCATCTACAAATTTGTCGTAATCAAAGGACTTCAGCTTCTTTATTGCAGAATCAAGGAAGTCATTGATACCATCCACTAGCTGTTTATAATCAAATGTTTGGAGGTTCTTAATTGCATCATCGATAAACTTCACAATTTGATTGAAGAATGGTTTTATGTCAATTTTTTTCAATGTGATGGCTAACTGCTGAACTGTTTCTGAGATTTTCTGTTGTTTATATAATTGTACCACCTTATCCATTAGAACTTTGGCCTGCTCGTCAATATTATACTTTACAATAAGTTCATGCATGCGGACTGTGAATGCATTGATCTTCTCAGATATCTCATAATCTTCCATAAAATTTAGAAGGATGTCTTTGATTTGTCTAAGGAGTTGGTCTATTTTTTCAAATGGAAATTGTACTTTTAACTTTCCTATAAGCATTTCAACATCAATTGTCTTTATTTGCTGCTTCAAAGTTTCTGCAATATGTTGGGCATCAAAATTCTGAATCTGACTCTTCAGTTGATCAAGTTTTTCTTGTATTTGAGCTCTGATTTTGTATGTGTCATCCACATTTTGAGCCCAAGCAGCAGCGTTGCTTCCTATCTGGCTAGGGTCATACTGAGAAATAAAAGACTGGAGTTGCTGAATTGTGTTGATCATTGTCACACTGATTTCATATTGCTTATCTAGAACTTTTATTTTTTCAACAATTGTTTCGATAAGTTGCATGATAGTTGGTCTTAAGTCATAATTCTCCTTCATATACTTTTCAGTTTCAGTCAGAAATACTTGCAGCTTAGTCAAAACATTTAGCAGATCAGTTCTAGCATTTTCCAATGTGTTTTGAAGGTCTTCAATTGTTATGCTATACTCTTTTGTGAAGGCATCCAGATTCTCTTTCAGTTTATTCACTTTACTTTCCAAATCGAAAGAGTTTACATAGTCATTCACTTGCTGGGGAAACTTATCTAAAGCTGTTTTGTATTTTCTCATAAACTGGTCTATATTTATGCTCTTTAGATTCTTCTGAATGGACTTCATTGCAGTTAAGATAGAACGTCTGAATTGCTCATAATATGCTGGAAGTCTCTCCAAGAAAGGTAGATTAATGACATGCACATCTTCATTTTTATCATATTTGAGAGAAAGAGAGAGGCCAAATTCTTGAGGCTCAGCTATATTTTCTCTTAAACCCAGGGTATCAATTAGATTAAGTCTTTCATCATTTGTGAATGGTATCTTCATAGGAAAGTCTAGTACAGAAAGATCAGCTAAAGTTTGTCCAGTCAACTCCACACCAATATTTTCAGCATTGTTAAACACGTTAATGTCTTGGGTATATACATGGCTATTCAGCTGACTCTTCGTTTTCCAAGCACTGCTTTGTTCAGATGGAGTTAAAACAACAGTGACTTTGCTATCTAATCCAGTATTATATCTTTCCCTAGAATTGGTGATGTGGTTGGTTGATCCCTGGTAATCATGGGAAAAGACAAAGGCAAGAGGCTCTGCTTTTAGCAGGAATTTGCTGTACAATCGACCAGACTGTTCTCCCAAAAGTGCCAAGCGCCCATCTCCATTGGTATGCATATCCAAAGTGATAGTAAAGGGGGCAGCCACAGACCGTATTTCATTAGAAAAGGTTAAGAATTTGGAATCACAGTTTGTGTTGACATTGATTGTAGAGGAGAGCCCTGCGACGTTCAAGTTAACTTTATGGGTAAGGGCTGCGCCTTGGATGCTTGCAGCTGTGTCCGTCTTCATATGTGCAGTCAGATCTCCATAAGTAAAGATATAGGTATGCTTTATCTCATTGCCTCTATAAGCCCCTTTAATATTACCGTCCAGATTTACCTTGAAGAGCTCAAGCTGCAAGCGGGCTTTGTTGTTTACATTGGCACTGCTGTATTTCAAATCATTGTTCAAGCTGGCTGTGAGGGAAGAGGGCTGTAGCTGCAGGTCCACATGATGTTTGTGGGATATGTCTGGGTTGATAGTGTGGTCCAAATTGGAAACGTAAGTCAAGGACAACCCTGCGGTGTTCAGCTCATGGGTGTGCTCAAACTTCGTTTCTTTGTAGGATCCTGTCAAACTGTTTGAAAATCGGAGTTCTCCATTATTTACTCGGAAGTTCAGAATATTTTTGCTGTCCATATCCAAAATGCTCCCTTGATACGTGCTCAACAGTGCTATTTCTGTGAGGGCTAGTTTCCCATCCAAGCTGAATCTTGCATTGTGTATCCCCGATCGTCCATTGGTGTCAATCTTCACCGAAGCACCAGAAGTGCCAATTCGGGCATTCATTTCATTCTGGAAGACGAGCAAGAAAAGCTGCAATTTTGTTGTTGCGCTGCTCACCAATCCATCCTGCTTAATACTTAGAGCAGACTTATGTTCAGCTTTGTTCCTTTTGTTTTCCAATGAAAAGTCACTGATGAGTTCAAGGCCTTGGTTATTAACAGAGCCTGATACCAGGGCATAATATACATTTTCAAAGTAAGTGGCCTTTAATTCGGAATGAAGGATAGCCTGCTGCTTGTCTAAAGTTAATTCAAACTTGTCGATTGTTTCAAAGTTTGGGTAGGCTCCCTTTGCTTCTGATGACAGTTTCAGCTGGCTGTTTTGATACTTTAAGGAAGCCTCATTAGTCAGAAGGAAATTCTGCATGTTTGTGCTAGAGGAGAGTCTCCACGCATCCGCAGTAATCTTTTGACTCATCTGGTTAGTAGCCGCGAACAAGGAAGAATCGAACGTCAGGGATGAATCCCATACCACATTGAGGTTATTTTTATTAGAGGTGATAGATTGTAAGTATTTGGTTTTGGCAAAAATTGTAGCAACCTTCCATTCCCCTTCTAGATTGGTAAGAACAACATGTGATTGGTCATTCTCAGTGGAATCCTGATGGGCAGACAAGGAAAACATAACTCCAACGGGGCTGGAAGTCTCCAATGTCATGATATTTTTGATGGTGGGCTTGAGTCCATATTGGTTGACCTTGCTTAATTTAAAATTGGAATTGAGGAGGCTGTGACGGAGTGAGCTTTCATAATCATAGGAAAGTCCGTTTCCATCATAAATTGCTTCTCCCTCACCTGAAATAAAATGGGGGAAAAAACCAACATTAGTAACTTTAAGATGCTAAGTAACTTGAGCTATTATGGTTAAATGCTTGCTCTCCTCATTCCTCATTCATGAATTCTGTAAACCAGATGTTTAAAATGCTTGTATACTTAAAAGTAAGCCGTGCTGTATTTAATGGGACCTTGCTCTGAGTAAGTGCACGCAGATTCTGACTTGAATAGGACTATTTTTTTCCCTTTCTTTCCTAGTGTCAAAGGAGAGGCAGTTTATTTGGCAAAGTTTTCAGACGTGGTTTCAAATTGTCCTCTTTCTAAAACTCAGAAGTAATGGCTGACCAAACATTACCCAGCTGCCTTTTGTCTCTAAGGCAGGGTTAGAACTTGGGCTTCCCTGCTCCAAGTCCAGCACCTTAACCATTAGGCCCAAACTAGCTTGCTGAGCAGGATTTATAACAGATTATAGTTATAGTCGATTATTTGGGCATTATTCTTGTTTTAAAAAGGCATGCAAGGATTGCTTAGAAGTTTAACTGAAAACTTAATTTAATTCAATGTAGGAGCCCAGTTTTAATTTGCTTGACATTTTAGCATGTGGGACTGAGATGGGTGTTAGCTGTAGCAAATTACTTTTTTTGTAAATTACAAGGCCTAAACATGAGGCTTATATGGTAACATGAACTATATGATTATTCTCAACTTGCTTCCATTTAGATCAGGGGTGTCAAACTCATGGCCCACGGTCAGGCCACGTCGTGCGCTGACCACATCTGCCCCCCTTTTAGTGAAGGGGGAAAAATTCATGGTCTGTCACATGACAATGTGACGCTGCGAGTTTAACGCCCTGATTTAGATGTATTAGATTACTATTGCCAAAATAGTACTGGTGTTCCGTATCACCTGCAACCCACCACTGACCTACACATATATACACACGACCCTCAAGTATTACACTAGAATCAGTACATAGACACTTCTACACCCAGGAAAGCTCCCCTATAAAACAGTGTCACTGTACCCCATTTCTCTGCAGCTGCATCTAAAGGCAACGTCTTTGCTTTTAGGAATAATATTTTTTCTTTCCTTAAAAGCTGTCTGGATCTCATTTTTATTTATTCTTGCACAAGCCTGGCTCAAGTGGGAACTCAAATTATTCTTCTGACGTTCTCAATCATTGTGCCCTTTGAAACTTAAAAAACAACGAGGGTACCAGTATGAGGAAGACTGCACAATGCTAGGTGATCTTGGGCAGACCACAAGATCTCAAAGTCTCCATCTCTCTTGTATGATAATAACTTCTGATTCAGAACCTTGCTCCAAAATTAGACACAAGATTGTGCAATACTTTGTAATAAGAGTATTGCACAGCTTTTTTTAGTGTCACACAATTAATATACTTAAAAAAAAAAGACAATCAGTGTTCATGCAAATATGCCGACCAGGCTGTTAAGAGTTTTCTGCATGAACAGTCAGGACTTAGTATGTTGAGTTCATTTTCAGAATCGAATAATCAAATAGTAAAAATTATTATATTAGGGGAGAAACTCATTAAATTAAACTGTGTAAACATAAAACATTAAAACCATTCATATTGATTTGGTGTATTCAGAGCAAAGAGTCTGTGACTTTTGAAAACATAGAAATATAACCGGTGCTTAATTAATTGCTTTTATAACACTAATTGATGCTTACCTTGTACATTATACGAAAGTAAGTCCAAAACAGAATCAGCTTTTACAAAGTATCTTGTTTTCAGACTGTACGCCTCTTTTGTGGTGTTAGCTAAAGAATAGGAGCCGGACCAATTGTAGTAATTGTTGTACAAATTGGAAGTGATTTCAAAAGTGCCCAACAAAGGTACCCGAAGTGTGTAATCATCAGGGATGGTGAATTGCGGAATGTTATACTCCTGCGATGGAATATTTAATCCCAGTGATTCCACCATCAGTGCTGGTGCTCTCAGAATCTTGGGTACACTTATGTCCTGTGATGATTGTCCACCGAATGGCATCGGGATAGTAATGAAAGTACTGTCTTTATTCCAAATGTATTTAATCTTGCCATCACTGAAACACAGAATTACCCATTGTCAGTTTAAAAATGCACTATTCTTCTTCAAAA
Source organism: Rhabdophis nuchalis (assembly GCA_039707465.1). Lineage (NCBI taxonomy): Eukaryota > Metazoa > Chordata > Lepidosauria > Squamata > Natricidae > Rhabdophis > Rhabdophis nuchalis. Next base: position 246,983,941 of record CM077643.1, on the reverse strand, counting down.
CATGCCCATTTTAATAGATAGCAGACAAAAGCAGTAATTACAAAGCATTTTAATAATTTTGATTGGAAAAATCCTAATGAAGGTATCTCTTGAAGTGGTTAACTATTGCTTTTACTTACTATCATCTGTCTGACTATCTATCTATCTATCTATCTATCTATCTATCTATCTATCTATCTATCTATCATCCATCCATCCATCCATCCATCCATCCATCCATCCATCCATCCATCCATTTACATCAATTTAAATGCTTTCCCAATATGTGGACTTCAATCTCCAGAATTCTCATTAATGTCTATATAGGAATTGGGGGATTTGAAGTCCCTAATTCTGGTTGCCTTCAAGTAGGGCAGGCCTGTCAAACTTGCAGTCTACGGCCCGGAAGCCTCACGCTCTGGCCATGCGCCCACGTCTGGTTTAGCGAATGGGGGAAAAGTCACAATACGTTACGTGATGCTGCCACGACACCATGAGTTTGACATCCCTGAAGTAGGCGAAGGCTAACTTTGAGATTCCCATGGGGTTTGCCAGCACCAAACAAACCAAACCAAGATATTCAGTGTTACCTTTTAAAGAAAAGCTCTTCAGGAATGGTGATTACATCTATGACTTGAAAGTCAAGTTGTTGAAGTTTACTTAATTTGTCCTGTAAGTTCTGGGCATATGGTATATCTTTGGATGTCTTTTCCAGCCAGGTATTGGTTGCCTGAAAAATCATAATAAATTATCACAATACAAGCATCTTACCCTTACATGCAACAATTCAAAGTTCAAACGAGGGATAAAATCCTAAAAACAGTGAGGGTATGATCTCGTGTGACATTCTCCAGTTGTGTGCAAACTGATGCGCACCACCTTTTCTTTCTGCACTGCTGAAATATGAGGGAAGAACGTACACAAGATTCTCTTGTTCCAAGTACTGCAACAACTCAAGTTACAATTTGCACACAGAGAAAGCCCCTGCATCATCCCCACACTCTAGGGTCCCTGGCTTCCTCATCCCTGATATTTCCATTGTCAAAATTGTGCTTGGTTACCATTGGATCTTGGCCTTCTTTGGAAGATACTGACACCTCCTACAGCTAGAACATTCAAATCAACTGTATCAGAGCTGGTATTCAGCAGGTTCTGACCAGTTCTGGAGAACTGGTAGCGCAAACCTTTGAATAGATAGGAGAACTGGTAAATATCACCTCTAACTGTCCCCGCCCCCATCTATTCTCTGCCTCCCGAGTTCCAGCTGATTGGGAGGAAATGGGGATTTTGCAGTATCCTTCCCCTGTCACGTGCACCAAGCCATGTCCACAAAATCGGTAGTAAACTTTTTTGAATCCCACCACTGAACTGTACCAGATACTTTGACAAATGGCAACTACAATGGGCACATCTACTTACCACAATAAAATGTGAAATGATGTGCCGAAGTGTCATGTCAGTATTAGCTACTTTGTGATCCAGAAGTCCATTTGCCTTTTTCTGCAGAGCCTTTGAATAATCTTTCAGATCTCCAGGCAGATTGGCAGACATTCTCTTCAAAGAAGCGCTAGTGCCTGAGTTCCACTGAATCTCTACTTTTTCTGTATCTGAAACCCAGAACCAAGTACCTCATATTATTTCCTAGAGAACCTGGATTATGAAATTGGAAAGAAAATCCTACTAGTTTCCATACAGATAATTACTCTGATGAGGTGAGGTAAAGCTTATATGTGGAAAAGACAGAGGGACACAGAGAACCATGCTAGAGATCACATTTTGTCCGTGCAAAGGTCTGTTTCCAAATACAGGACATACTCAACCCCGTGACACACACATTTGTGAAGTGTTCCATATTTTGGAGGAATGAAGAGTAGACTGCCTCCTCAATGGTATACCAAAGACAGCGTTCTGTCTTAACAAAGCAGTTAAAAGTTTGTACACAAGGCAACAGAACTGGATATTGCATCCCTCATGGTCAAAACTACTCAACTCTTGGGCTAGAGTTGTGTGATATACATATTCTGATTTAATGACAAATTGTACCCTTCAGGCCTGAATGCCCTGGTTCTCTCTATAGGGGACTGGAGGCTAAAACATATAGTGAACAGTTGTAGGAACTGGGCATGGCTAGTCTGGTGAAGAGAAAGACTAGGGGAGATGTGATAGCAGTCTTCCAAAATTTGAGGGGCTGTCATAGAGAGGTATTTTCCAAGGCACCTGAAGGCCAGACAAGGAATAATGGATAGAAGATGATCAAGGAGACATTTAACCTAGAAGTAAGGAGAAATTTTCTGACAGTGAGAACAATCAACCAATGGAACAGTTTGCCTTCAGAAATTGTAGGAGCTTCATCACTGGAGGTTTTCACAATGAGATTAGACTGGCATTTGTAAGAAATGGTCTCCTGCTTGGGCGGGATTTGGACTAGTTGACCTAGAAGGTCCCCTTCCAACTCTGTTAATCTGTTAATGTATGTCATTACAAAGATTTGAGCTCCAGTAGGCAGTCCCCTGAAGGGGCTGTACAAAATTGGGGTGTGATTGGAGAAGTGTTGTCATATATACACAGAATCAGAAGGCTGAGGTTTTTGTTGTTGTTTGTTGATGAAAACATTTCATTTCGCGAAAGGAACCTACCATATCTTAAGAGAATTCTCTCTGAAACTGATGAGCCGTATGAGGTAGCTGAGGAGTCAATCTGGAATATCACTGCATTACTTGACCGATGGAGGGATATATCTGTTTTAGCTTGAGTCTGGAGGCGGGGAATAGAAATTGCCGCTTCCAAGGATGATTCTCTCCCAGCAGCAGAGCTGGTAGAAGCAAATCATAAAAAAGAAATACAGACATCATATATAACTATACATACTATATGTATGTATGTACGTACGTACGTACTGTATATATACACATACATGTCTATCTCTCTCTACATATCTATCTATCCATCCATCCATCCATCCATCCATCCATCCATCCATCTATCTATCTATCTATCTATCTATCTATCTATCAAATCCCACTAAGGGTATGGCTAGCTGATGAGAGCTAAAAAGCTCGAAATAGATCTATACTCGTCTCCCTGACTTATTTATTGATCAGCTCAAAAATGTAACACAAATATTAAAAAATTACACAACGGAACTCATAGCTTTCTGTCTAGATCAGAGGTCTCCTTCTTGCGGCCCGCGAGCCAATTGCGGCCCGCAGGACGCAATTGTGGTCCCCACCGTGATATGAAAGTATAATATTAGTGCAGCCCACAAGGGGAATGGACCTCTGTGGAATCCCTTATGCAGCCCAGCCTCACCCAGCCTCTGCCTCCAGCGGCCCCCAGGTAAATTGAGTTTGAGACCTCTGGTCTAGATGGTCTGTGGTGATGAGCCGAAAGGCAGAAAAGGAGAGCAGTATGCTTCCTCCCTTAATTGGGGCTTAACAGGGTGTTGTGACACAAATATATACTTATCCTCCTGTCTCAGCTGATCAGGAAGAGAACCTGGTGGCCTAACATGCCTAGCATGTAATACAGCCCCGGTTCAAATCACAGTAAGGATATGGCTAGCTGATGAGAGCTAAAAAGATCGAAATAGATCTATACTAATCTCTTATTTATTGATCAGCTGAAAAACGTAACACACACATATATAATAACTTTCTCTCTTTTTTTCTCTCTCTCTCGAATTAAATGGCTGCCCCTTATTTTCAGGGACTCAAACAATTAAAAAAATCAAGATAAAGAGTAAAAACAATCCTTCCCCCCCCTCTCTCTCACACACACACCAACAACAGGTAAGTATTTAGGTTACCATTGATGCTTTAATTTCAAAATGGCTAGGGAAGTGGGTGACAAACATATCTACTGTAATCTCAGATATGCTACAGCAATCATTATACTAGCTTTTAAACAGTGTAATTGTATGTTAAAAGCTAATGTCAGAATGCAAAACTGGAAAACAGGATTAATGTGTAGGAGTCTCAGACCTTTCCATACCAAAATCCCAGAGGGACTGTTTTCTGCAGCCTGGAATTATTCTGGGAATGGCAATGCTAGCAGTATGTTAGAAAAAGTATTCAGGCAACACTGCAAATTATCTTCACAAAGGCAAAATTTATAATACCACCATCATACATTTTATAACTCTTTCAAAATGATCAGAAAAAATGAAGAAGAAAAGTATTGGAAATAAGGATTGGCACTGAGAGCAAAGTTATTTTTCCCTTTTCTATGTGGAATGTAGGTGATAAGTTTTTTGTTGCCATAGTTTGGGGCGATAGCACACTGATCAATGATACTGGCATTCTCTTATGAGTCCTCTTATGAGTTATATGCGAGACCGCCTCCTGCCCCATACATCCCTTAGACCGATACGCTCCCACAGAGAGGGCCTTCTCAGGGTGCCATCGGCCGGACAATGCCGACTGGCGACACCCAGGGGAAGAGCCTTCTCTGTGGCGGGCCCAGCCCTCTGGAATGACCTACCCCCTGAATTACGCACCATCACCGACCTCCGCCTCTTCCGCCAATGTCTAAAGACATATTTGTTCCAACAAGCCGGCCTAGCCTAACCTCCCATGGGGACTTTTTAGGAAGTTTTAAAGTGGGTATTTTAACATTCGGTTTTAGCATAGGATAGGATTGTTTAATAGTTATTTTAAATTATATTTATTTTTTGTATTTTGTATGTTTTTAAATTTCCTGTGCGCCACCCTGGGTCCTCTGTGGAGAAGGGCGGGATATAAATTTAAATAAAATAAAAATAAAATAAAATAAAAAATTGCCTAATCACACAAGTTAAGGCAACTGTACAACTGACCCCAAATCACTTGAAATTGATTGGAGATTATGCCAACTGGAATTGACCATAGAGATTCTTCCCCCACCACTGTAAGCAGTCAACAGGATCTTTACAGCGTGAGTTAAGAAATCAAGGGCTATTTCAATACCATTAGCCTTGGTATGTCTATAAGAATTAGGGAGGGGGAAAGCATCATTACCTTAGGCTTCCTGTGATGGTAATTTCAGGACTTTTCTTGTTGATTATGTCTAAGATAAAGGCAACTGCTTTCTTTCCTTGATTGGAGGAATCGATAATCTTAAGGTTGGTGCCAAAATCAATGTTGAAACCGGGGGCCTGGAAGTCACTGGTAAAGATTTTTTTGCCTCGATTGAATGTAAAGATGATTTTGGCTTCACTTTCTTTTACACCTGAAACATACAATGATAATTGATTATTACAAATGTGGTGGTCCATTAAAATAAATGGTCCACATCAATGCAGTTCAAAATGTTGTTCAGTTCAAATATTAAATACTTAAAATCTTTGTTTGGAAAGCTTTCCCTTGACATGTCAATGTTGGTAGATATTGGATTTGTGTTGATTTCATTAAAATTGCTAAAGGTTTCCTGCATCCTGACCTTCCAAGACCTGTTGGCAAGGAACCTAGTCATTTTGTACTAGTTTTCGTCAGAGAAGAGATTTACTATTAAGCAAATCTTTGAAAGATTTTCCATTACTGTACAACAAATTGCAGTGTTTCTTACCTTTGGCTTGAGCAATGAATTTTAAAGTGTCCACCAAGTCTTTGCCCTCTTTGTTTAGTTCATAATTAGCACTTGCAATGTACTCCTTCACTTTTCCTGTTGGTTGTAGTTCAATTTCAAACCTAAATAGGTTTAAGTGAGAAGACAATATCTCATTATGAATTGTGAATAATTAAATGGAATAACAGCCAAGATAGAAAATAACTACCATTGCAAATCCCTCATGGCCTATAGGTTGGGAAGCTATCATGAGCTATCATGACTTTAAAAATTTAACAATATTAAGTTCACTTTGGCCTATCAATAATTAGGGTATGATTCCCTCCCCACCTTCTCCTTTTCTGCATTTTAGTTGCCATTCTAATGATATGCTCTCAACTTCACACCCGTATGATTTAGCATGTGGAACTTATATACAGAATGATTAAAGGAAAAGCCCTTCAGTGCTGACACTTTTGGGATAAGGAAATGCAGCATCAGTTGCTATTAGTTATCCATATAAGTTATCACATTAAATTATAAGTCATCACATTAAACTCTAAAGATGTTTGCAGTAAAGGGTGGCACAACAAAATATAAAGATACAGAATACAATATAAAATATTTGATATCAGGATAGTTTGTCCTGAGGTTATACCATGGAAATGTAAAAAAAAATATGACGGACAAATAATTCAACATCTCAAAGAATTCATTACAAATAGATTCCTGGCTTTCAGGATGGTGAAGAGGGGCTTAATTTTTGGAGCCAATAAAGCAGCACACTAGTGCAACAAAAAGTAGAACATCTCACAAAGAACCATTTCTCTTTAATAGCAGGAGGAAAACAAAGTAAGCAAAACAGACCATTATCTGAATGTAAGCAGGGATAAGATTCAGTCGGTTCTCATCGGTTTGAGCGAACTGGATGTTAATTTTACATCTAGTTCACTGAACCCATAGTTGGAAGGACTGGCTGGCCCCACCCACCCTTCCCAGGAGTCTCCACGCGGCCCATTCATCATGCCAGGTAAGTGCAGGGTCTTCATGGAGGCTCTGGGAGGGTGAAAAATGGGTCTCCCAGAAGTCCAGAAACAAGCCCATTTCCGGCCTCCGGAGGGCCTCTGAAGGCCAGGGGAGGCTGTTTTCACCCTTCTGGAGACTTGAGGAAAACCTCCAGACTTGGGGAGGGTGAAAATGCCCCCCCCCCATGGTGCAGGAGGCTGAGTAGGCCACGCCCACCATGGCCACAACCACCCAAGAATCGAAGAGGAGTTGATGATTCATTCAGAGAAAGACCAATGGGCTATCTTACCTGGTTTCTCCTGTCAGTGGATAATAAGGTGCTGCATTTGTAGAGCTTGCATTGGAATATTCTATTCTGGTACAGAATTTAAGGCCAGTGAAGAAAGGAGAGCAAGAGTTTCGTGTCACTCTATTCTCAATCAGTGGAGGGATCACTTCTGTTCGGGTTGGAGTGACCAAATGCAAGACATTGCTGCAAAAGGAAAAGGAAATCAATGGTCTTTTCTTTTTAATAATAATAATAATCTTTATTGTCATTGTAAAAATTACAATGAAATTGGTTAATTCTTTCTACTGACTCAACCAATTAGCAATTAAAATGAAGAATAGATGGTCATCAATTAAAATATCTTGTGCAAATCTTTAATCTTGCTCTCGAAAAGTTAATTTACATTCCAATATCGCCTTTGAGTCTGGTTTGTTGTATGTATTTCTAGGGAAGACTGAAAACAAAAACTCTAAACTGACAGACCCAGCCCGAGGTATTCAGACTGCTTAAAAATATTCTTTGCAAGAGAGAAAGACAATGACTGGATTGGCATAGCACAATTGCACCCAGGAACTACTTTTTGTAACTAAACACAAAATATTGCATAACAACTCTGAACAAAAGCTGTACTGCACATTAATGTTTTATGCAGGAGTAAAAATCGGCAACCAAAAAGGAAGTTTTTACCTGACTTGAAATTTTGGGCTCAGACAATTTAGAACTGTGCCGCTAAGCATAGTACCTAAAATTATCTGCTACAATGTCCTATCTGTCAATCTGTCAGCTTCAACCACAAAAACACACGAGCTCCTAATAGATACAAAGTTAAGATAAACCACTCCAAATTCAATTGCAGAAAATACTACTTCAGCAACTGAGTGGTCAATGCCTGGAATGCACTACCTGACTCTGTGGTTTCTTTCCCAAGCCCCATAACTTTAACCTTAGACTGTCTACTGTTGACCTCACCCCATTCCCTATAGTCCCTTTCCTAATATTCCTCTTTATTCATATCCATTTCATGTATTCAAAATCATGTTTATACTTATATATGTTATCTAATACATGTTTGATGTAATAAACAAACAAACAAACAAATAAATAAATAAAATAAAACTGTTATGATACCTCATGCTGAAAAGCTTGATTGGGGCCTTTGGTGCAGGAAAGGTGAATTTAAGGTGTCCAGCTTTCAATGCAACGTTAGTTTCGATTCCAGATTCATGGTATATATTGGTGTTCATCTGTATACCATTTCTAGCAAACTCGGGAATATTCACTCCTAAATGAGTTATGAACTCAACTGCCATTGATGGTTTAAGAATCAAATCTGCGTGGATCTAGAAGATGCATATAAGATACAAATATTTATTTCATCTTTCCCAAATATTTATCATGATGTTGCAAGCCAGAATTGGTTTCTGATAGTTTACTTACTGATAGTAATCCTCCCCAGGATGACAGACAATATATTTCAGATCTTGAAGTGGATTTACTAAATATTGGTATCTACATTTCTCCAAAAGTCTGATTTACATACATGAAAGCCATTTAAACTTGGAATACGCACATTTCAAAGTCAGTGCTGTTTTCAGCACTGTATTTATCATACAATGAAGTATTTATTTACTTCATTTCTATATAAGCCTTTTCTAAAAAAAAAACCAGATCAGCTACGATTAAAATCCAAGCATAAAGATGGGCCTTTAAGGTTCTCTTGTAGGCTTCCATAGAAAACAGATCACTAATAAAGTGTGTTTTCTGAAATCTAGGAATAACTGAGAAGACCAGGTTTCATATCACCACCAGATGAAGTGATGATATCCAAAGATGATGACAATTTTGGTAAATTATGAGGCTCTTACAAGAAAACTATTTTCTGAAATAATCTGGGCCTAAGCTATATACTTATGAATTTGAATAGGGGTTTCCCCCCACTGGAATTGTTTCTCTGAATATGGAATTCCTAGATGAACTCCACAGAAAAATAGTTTTTAATGTACTTAAAGTCACCTAAAGAACAAGAACTATGTATCTTTCTACATGACCATCATAATTCTGCTTGTCATTATGTAACATTACTTCCAGTATAGGGGAAATATAGGTAGGCCCAGGAGCGGGATTCTACCAGTTCGGACAGGTTCGAGTGAACCGGTAGCTCTGACGATCAGCTGGGAGCGAACTGGTTTGCTCCAAAGATCAGCTGGGCCCGCCCACCCTCCCTTGCATTTTACTGATCTACATCCTCTCAGCTGGGTCGCATGGCAGAACGGATTGTCTCACCTCAGCTCTTTTCCTCCCCAGCAGTAATGCAGATGGTAAGTTTTCTCAAAACTGTCTATCATCAAGCCAGTTGTTAAACCGGTAGGATGCCACCACTGGGTAGGCCATTAATGAAATCCTACAGCAAGAGCTCCTATTGATTTTAGACAGATTGTATACCCCTATAACCCTAAGGTTATATTGCAAAATGTAATGAGAGCCCCTCTCCTCCCTGAAATTGTGGCTCTTGTTTGCACGACTGTAGTTCACCATTTCATCTATTGCATTGTAGATTATTGAAGAAACTTCAAAATCATCGTGAAAATAAAACTCACATTCCTCTGTGAAATTTTCATGCCAACTTTTGCTCCAGGGGTGGCTATTCCGGACAAAGCTACTTGTAGCTGCAATCCTGCACTTGTGGGCAGCTCAAATTCATTGTCCATGAAGATGTAGTGAAGCATGAGATCATTTTCAGCCCCCTGGGAAATGGCCTGGGCAATCTGCAGGCAAACACACAGAAAAACAAATGTGTTAACCTTTGCATCCTTCTCAGGGAGTTTTTCTAGCTTCCCCTTTTGAAAACTGAATAAAGATTTTTTTTAAAAATTCTCTTAGTTAGTTATATTAAGCCTTGTTCAAACTTATCTCAGGAGTGTAACATGTGTCCAAATAAAAGCAAATAGGTATTATTAGAGGAAGTTTGCTTCCCTCTGCTGGTTTTCCTTTAAAAAATGTCGTAGCTTAATATTGAGTGGCTTTTGTTGACTGGGGGCAGGGAAAACATGCACCGGTTTCTGTATTGAACAAGAAGTGTAACACAGAAGTAGGGAGCCTGAATATTTCCAGATATTGTCCATTAACATGGCTCCGAGTTTGGGAGGCTGGAAGTGAAGGTCCCTATGACCTTGCGACTGCTGAATACTTTACGGACACTATCCCTTGCAGAGTAACTACCTCCTGATATGAATGCTTTGTGTAACTACATCCCACAACAACAAACATTACCCCAGTGACGATAGTGGTTTCACCTCAGTTGGGATAGATCTATTACACCAATGAAAACCATACAGAAGAAATGTACAGAGTATGTTAAAAAAAACCACCCTTTTTGCCAGACTTTTTACAATCTGGATTGTATGATGAAAGCCAGGAAAAATATGAAACTGGTCAAAATGAATGTATGTAATATGTGTGTGCGTGTTTTTTTGTTTGTTTGTGTGTAAGCGCACTATCTAATCTGTATTAGGGATCCAATGGGAGGATCAAGGAACATTAATATTTTGTTCCTATTATGATTCCAATCCAGATTGCTTTCCATCTGCCTTCAATTTGCACTGGAATTAAAATTATCATTTGGGTTCCAATAGAATTTCCTGTTCAGTTCACATAGTCCTCAGTAGAAAGCAAAAAGCATAAAATCCCTTCTCATGTCAGAGTTCGGTATGGAAATCAGATTCCCAGATCTGTTTTTCACTTTTTTAAAAAATACATCTCATAAATTGGAACAGTGTAAGTGGCATCTCATTTAGTCCTCATGGTTGACTCAGTCTTCCATCCTTCCGCGGTGGGTTAAATGAAGACCCAAACTACAGGGGGCAATATACTTAGAGAGGGCTGGGAAGCACTGGGAAGCGGTATATAAGCCTAAGCGCTATTGCTAATGCTAGTCTGGTTGTCAGGTTTCAACACAGTGAAAGACAACTATTTAAAAAAACAAAAGCTACGTTGCTTGCTCATCTTGAGCAATCAAGTTTCCACAAAGGAAATCTTTTGTTTTTTAATAGGCTTGCATACTTCCTCCTCTTATCCAGCTTCCATGGAATTATAAGAGATATAATAAGATTAAAATAAAGAAATAATTCCAGAATAAAATCTGCTTTTATTTTATTTTTTGGGGCCTCTTCGTAATTTTGAACGCAACTCCGAAGGACTTCACATTGAATTCTATGTGTCTTTTTTCATGGTTAAGTGGACATAGAGGATGCAAACCTAACTGGTTAGTGGTTAATGAAGCTGATTAATGAGTAGGAAATATAAAAGGAGCATAGAATATACTGTTTAGTATTTGAAGCCTTACTTTCTGAGGTATGCTCTGCAAGGTTTTATAGCTTTTCAGAATCACGTTTCCCAACAAGTTAATATCACTGAGTTTCAAGTAGCCCAATTCTTCTTGGAAGACTCTGAAGTAGGCTTTGACATCTGGTGTTTGCTGCTTGCTGGAGATTTCTTTAAGCATTTTCTCAAAATTAAGCATGATTCCTTTCATAATATCCTAAGAAAAACAAGAAAAACAAGGGGAATTCCCACTATGAAATTTCTGATCTCATTTGAAGAAAGAATTTAAACCAGCTTGGATGACATACTACATTTTTAATAAATTTTACTTAATCTACATGTCGAAAAAGATTCGGGCTTCAACTATTAATCTGCAGGATTTCTCAAAATTTTATTTTAAAAATACTTTGAAATAAATACAGCTTGTAAAATTTACTGGTGTAAATTTTTGCCTTTTTACATCTCTGATGTAAAAGGGCAAAAGAATATAGGGTCAGATCAAAAACTGAACACTTTAGTCTTTTTTAAGGAACCTCAGCGGCTAGGATAAATCTTATCAACTCAAGTTCTGCTTTATGCCTGACCTTTTGATTTGACAAGGAAAAGGAATATTAGAATAAGAAAATTGTCCATATTATTAAAATACCCCTTTGGTTAGACATTCAGTGAATCACTTTACAGCAGGACAATTCCATATGATGCCCAGTGCTATTTCAGTGTTGCAGAGAAACTGCAAACTCCTTTGGAAATACAAACTTAGCATTAAATAAACTGAATTATATATGAAGCCGTACCTAATCCCATTTTTGTTTAAAAAAAAGTTTTTATTAAACATTTTTACCTTTAAAAAACAAACATAACAATACAAAAAAGTTACACAGCCTTCTGTATTGGCATCAGTGGTGGGTTGCAGGTGGTACGCCCTGGTATGGGCGTACTGGTGCCTGCCGGAAGCACCAGATACCGTTCCACCCTGTGCAACGCTTCGTCGAGCAGCTGGAGCATTGTGGAGCGTCGCAGGAGGTAAGGATGCATGCGCGTGCGCTGCGCATGTTCATGTGGTGGACACCGGGCCCTGTTGCACCATACCAGTTGCACCAGGATCCGGAACCCACCACTGATTGGCATACATGTTTAGCCTTTGTAGTTCTCAATTCTACATTCCCTTCCTATCGGTTTTAACCTCTGTAATAGTGTAATAACAGTTGTACTAACAATTGTAATAATATTAATTGTTCATATCACCATTATATTTTCATTGTGGTCAATACTTTAAGTTTGATAGTAATTAGTAACTTTGGTTAATTTTTATTCAGTACCAGTTTAGAAAAAACAAAACAAAAAAAGGCCATACCTAATCCTAAATATAACTACTTAAAGATAATACTGAGAAATCCGCATTAAGTGCGATAGCATTTGAACCTAACGGTTGTTCAGTTATTTCAGCATTCTACTAAACTTGACCAAATACTCTACAGAGGTTCTAATTTATTTGTAAAACTTAACAGTACAAAAACACCAAGAAAACACATACCTGATTCTGTGTTGCATCCTTGGAATATCCAAAATAATCAAAAAGGACTTGAGAAAACTTTTCTGGTACTTTTCCATCAATCCAGTACAAAGCTTTGGTAGCAGCGTCAGGGAAAAATCCTCCTGGCCCAAACATTGCTTCAACAGTAGGCTCTAAGTTTTTCCCATCCAGACCAATCTGGTAAAATGAAAATGGAAGTCATTTCACTTGGAAAGCCTGGGTTGACTTGTCTAAACATCCAGTGGCAGTTCTGTAGGTGTTTCTTGGCCAAAATATCAGTTTAGAAAATCTTGTGGAAGATAGATTGTTCTTTCCACAGGGAATTACAAATTTTAGAGCTTTAATAGCCCCAAATTAAATGTAGTCCAGGAAAGGATTTTTTTTAAATTTCTTGTTCAGGAAAGATATGTCATCAAGTTGTTATAACAACACAAATCTACTGGCTAGCTTGGAATAGTTTACTTGTTAGATTTTTTAAAATTGTTACTTTCTTTTGGTTTGTTTTATTTACCTTATTTATAAATCTTCATTGACTTCCAGTGTTTAAGATTAAGTTGTTTCAAACAAATGAATTATGCACTTGGGGAAGAGGAGGCTAATTGTATTACTGTAGATTTGTGAGTGATGGTAATGAAAATTCTAAGCGTCTTGATTTCAAAGTGATTTAATTCCAAATGTTTAATTATTGGGTTGCAATGTAAATAAAGAAAACAATTTCAACTTTTTTGGAATTTCAAATATAAAATTAATGGCTCCCTAGTGTTGTGTCTGGTCATCACTGCATGCAGACTTTGTCCTTTGATATCAAGATATTAGCATGATCATAATAGCTGCAGATTTAGCAATTTTATTCTTAAGAGCCGAGGTGGCACAATGGTTAGAGTGCAGTACTGCAGGCTACTTCAGCTGACTGCTAGCTGCAGTTTGGCAGTTCGAATTGCATGCCTGTTGGATGCAATTTTATATATAGGATTGACTTTTAAAACTATACTATGTTTTGAGTTCCAGCACAGTATTTAAATAAAATGGTAAATAACGCAATACAATACAATGGCTATCCAACATCTTCTTGAAGACTTCCAGTGTTGGGGCATTCACAACTTCTGGAGGCAAGCTGTTCCACTGATTAATTGTTCTAACTGTCAGGAAATTTCTCCTCAGTTCTAAGTTGCTTCTCTCCTTGATTAGCTTCCCCCCATTGCTTCTTGTTCTGCCCTCAGGTGCTTTGGAGAATAGTTTGACTCCCTCTTCTTTGTGGCAACCCCTGAGATATTGGAACACTGCTATCATGTCTCCCCTAGTCCTTCTTTTTATTAAACTAGACATACCCAGTTCCTGCAAACGTTCTTCATATGTCTCTAGTCTCCAGTCCCCTAATCACCTTTGTTGCTCTTCTCTGCACTCTTTCTAGAGTCTCCACATCTTTTCTACATCTTGGCGACCAAAACTGAATGCCATATTCCAAGTGTGGCCTTACCAAGGCATTATAAAGTGGTATTAACACTTCACACGATCTTGATTCTATCCCTCTGTTTATGCAGCCTAGAACTGTGTTGGCTTTTTTGGCAACTGCTGCACACTGCTGGCTCATATTTAAATGGTTGTCTACTAGGACTCCAAGATCCCTTTCACAGTTACTGCTATTGAGCAAGGTACCACCTACTAGTACCTATTTTGATAACGATATTAGTAAGGGGTAGAAAAAAAAATAAACAGGAAGAAAGAAGAAGAAAGCATTTAAAAGCTGCTGTACCTCAAATATATCTAGAGGTTTCAGTCCAAATAATTCTAATGTTGTTTTTAGCATGGTTTCCTTAGCTATATAGTTGTTCGAGTCAAACAGGAGATTTCCTTCCAATTTTGCTGTGAAAGGATCCTCAGACCATGGGACAGTCACCCTCTTGGAGACTTGATAATTCCGTGAAAATCTCCGGAAGTCTTTAACTGTTGGCAGCTGGCTTCCTTTAAGTGCCTCCTGAATTTTGATTCTGAGCCTGGTTACAGAATGTCCAAACAAGCAATAGAAAGTTAAAAAAAAAAATCCTAACAATGCTGAGGTAGTTTTCAGTAATTTAAATTGACTTTATCATTGTATGGATCTCTTTAGCAATTGGATTGCTGGTGTATTAGCTTCACTAATGGGAGGAGTGAAAAGGGGGATCTGAAGGGGAGATCCTATAACTAAATTCTGAATTACTACTTAATTGCAGCCCTATCAATGAAACAGTGATCAAAAAGTCTAAAATAACTTTCTAAATAAAACCATGAGCTTTAAGAGTTCCCAGAGAACAAAATATTTCCTTTGACATTAAAACACATTTCCCCCCTAAAAGTCCCTGTTACTTTCAACTAGGACAGGTTTTGTTTTTTCAAAGAAAGGCCTTAGATAAGTGAATATAGGAGAAGGCAATTTTGCCTCACAGTTCAGATTAATAGCCTACTTCCAAAGGGGAGCAATTTTGCTTAAGCGTTTCCTTCTGCCTTCATTATCTTCCAAGAAAAAGTTCCAAGAGTATCAAGATTGCACAGAGAATTTTGGAAAATTTAGGGGCAGGTCCGTTTTTGATTTGTTCAGTTCTGTTTAATACATGCCTCAATATCTCAAATCACCTCAAAGAGGTGTTCTTTAGCGCCCCCCCCCCCCCCCCCATACAAAGGCACTGAGGTTAATCCATTTAATTTTGGCCTCACAGAACATCCACTTATGGAATCAGGCTTTGAGTTACAGAACAGAACAGAACAATACAGAACAGAACAGTACAGAAAACAACAGAACAGAACAGAATAGAATTCTTCATTGGCCATGTGTGATTGGACACACAAGGAATTGTCTCCAGTGCATAAGCTCTCAACAAATAACATAAATCATAAGATACAAACAAAAATTGATAAATCATATTAATATGCCATTAGAAAAAGACTATTAGAAAATTTGAGAGGTGAGAAATATGAGAAGATGAAAATTTGACAAGGATAATAGCAATACAGCCTACTACATGGATAGTTATCTTTAGGCATAAGACAGTGCTATGAGAGTTAGGTGTTTAGCAGAGTGATGGCATGGGGAAAGAAACTATCTTTGGGTCTAGTTGTTTTAAAATATAATGTGTGGAGAAGTTGAAACAGTTTATGAAGTTATTCATTCAGGCTAAAGCATAACTTCAACTAAAACATAAACTATGAAACAATTTCAGAAGATTTGAAAATGACTTACGGTTCATTGTAAAAATCAGTAGTATCTAAGACATTGGCAATGTGGGAAGCTACAAAATTTTTCACTTGTTCATTCTTGTCCCTGAAAGCAATTTTAATGATTTTGGAAAAATCATTGGAAGGGTATTTCATCAGCAGCAGATAAGCCGCTAAACGTTTATCAGCTGGGGAAGAGGCGTCCTGGAAGACTCTAATTAGCATTCCACGATCCTGAAATAAAAGAAAAAAATGTAGTATTTTCCTAAGCAGCTGTGATTTGTTTAATTGTTATGCTAGATTTGCTATGTATGCTGGTTTAATTGCTAATTTAGGATTTAGTGCTTCACATTTAGAACTCACCAGAACTGTGGTGGCACAATGGGTTGCAATGGGGTATTGTAGGCTAACTCTGCCCACAGCCAAGAGTTCGATCCGGACCAACTCATGGTTGACTCGCCCTTCTATCCTTCCCAGGTCAGTAAAATGAGAACCCAGATTGTTGGGGCCAATATGCTGATTCTGTAAATCACTCAGAGTGCTATACAGCACTATAGAGCGGTATATAAGTCTAGGTGCTATTGCTATTGATTATCTAATTCTCCAAATGTCAATTACACAAACAAAGCAATCATAAGCTACATTCTTATGGAAAATCAGAATGTTTGAAGTCCAGTTCTAATATTAATATGATTAATAGAATCAAATGACTTCACTTTTAATCAAAACAATATCTTGAAACTAATTTAACCAATGTATGTGAAATTTGTTGTATCTTTAGAGATGAGATTTGTTCGCTACCCATAAAAAAAACCCAGAATATTTGAAAAAGCATATTAAGTTACAGAATAGTCTGTTTTACCTCATCATTTAGATCCATTTTTCTCAGTGCCTGAATAGCTGCTTTCTGGATGTCAAGGGAAGCAACATTACTTCGAATGCATAGTTTTAGAGATTGTTTCACATTGGGATTTACGTTTTCCAAAACATTTCCCATATTGCCAATGGCCTGTGAACCAGAACAAAAAATTCAAGTTTAGGTTTTTTCCTCTCCCCACCAAGAAATATTAATCTGCAATGTTAAAACTTGGTATTTTTACAAACAATTACCCTTAAGGTGAGGAAGGTGAGGTCTTCATTTCCTGAACATTCGTTGCTGAGCAAAGATGTTACAAAGTTTGCAACATCTGTTAATTCTGGTGTAATTATTTTTTTCTGAAAGTAGAATCTGGAAGATAGGAAGAAAACTTTGAAAGACCTTTCAAAATCTGCAGGATAATTTAATATGTGAAATTCTTAATTGGCAGACTGAGAGTTCATCTTCTTTGCAAAGCCACTTCAAATATGCCCCATTACTGTAGCTCTGTCAAATTTTTTAATCAAGAGCTGCTACAAACTGACTAGAGATATTGTCACAATTAGAATGTTTACCACAACAGTATTGTGTCTGTGATAAAAAGGCAGATGAAGCCACAATGAGTGTTTATTTCTAAAATATATTTAAATAAACTTATTGTGAATAATTAAAAAGTATAAATAAACAAACAAGTAAATAAAACTCTTCTGTTGCTGATGTTACTCTTCCTTACTGCCCAGATCTAATTTCTTTGTTGCACAAAATGTATATGTGGCGCTAATAAGATTGACACTCAAAGGTATCACATATAGTAAGTTTACCCTAATTAATCACTCTCTCACAATCAATATTCCTTTCCATGAAAACAGGAGGGGATTTTTTTAAATAAGATACTCATTTTCAGCCAATCAAAATGTTAATAGCGGCTTAATTTAAGCAATTCATTATGTTAACAGTTGCACTCCTAATGACAACTTTAGTGAATGCTGCATTAGCTAAATTATATTCCTAAGTAACAACTCTTCCTATCAAAAATCTACTAAGTTGTCACATACCTATTCACTGAATGGCTCAAGGCATAGAAAGAAGCTCGGCTTGGATGATACTCAGCCATATTTAGAATCTCCCGTATTGTTTTAGTGCACGGAGAAGGTAGCAATCCCAAGCTGAATGTGACTGCATCTGCCACCAGAGGGTCAATGTCACTAGTCCTCAATATTTGAAGGATAGCTCCGAAGCATTCTGGGGTTCCACACTGAACCAGGGCCTGGATTGTGATGGCTCTATAAAAGAAAAAGAAGCAGAGGAATTAGAATTGATTTAAAGGCACGTTCACAGTACTGCTGCATTGGCCAATATACAGTCCGATTTGTCAGGGATATATTTCACTGCATCTGCTGTAGAGTTTATTTTAACTGTTTTTCTGTATAGATGAGCTACCAAAACATGTGGCTCCCAATATCTCTGAAAAATTAATCAATTAGAGTAGGGGTGTCAAACTCAGGCCCGGGTGCCTGATCCGACCCACGAAGTGCTTAGGCCCATGGGGCAACTCTGGAAACAGCCCGCGTTGCATCTGCCAATGAAAATGGAGCCCGGGAGGAATCCCAGACTGTATTTTCAGCTGCAACAGCCCTCTGTCAGTGAAAATGGAGCTCAGAGGGGCTGCATGAGAGCTTCAGGAGGCCATCGTGGTCGAAAATGGAGCTTGGGACCCTGTTTTTTCTGGCAGAGTGCTCAGGCTACCACAGGCACCCTGTGGGGGCCCTGACATGAATGTCATCGAGCCAGCCATGCTCATCCTGGCCATACCCCTCCAGGTCAAACACAACCCTGATGCAGCCCTCAATGAAAATGAGTTTGACATCCCTGAATTAGAGTGATGATCAGACAATAGTTATGCTTTTAGTTTGTCTTGTTCCCGTTTCCCTATAAATTGATGCCAACGCATATCATTGTTGAGAGAACTCAGAAGTCCATAAATGTTTCATCCATTCTCTAATCCACAAAAATAAACAACAACAATATAATGGTATAACTCATCTTATAGAGGAAAATCCAAAAGGTTGATGCCAGGTTTAATGCTAGATAATACATGTAAATTGCTTTGAAATCATCTTTGCAAATGTTATTTTAAAATGGTTTTTGTAGCTTAATTGTGATGCAAAAAGATTCATTTTTTTAAAAATGTAGGTTGACAGGATTATGTGTGTTAGCCAACACATTTTGGCTCAAAGAATATTGAATAAATCCAGTTATCTGATGAAACACAAATGTTTTGAAAGAATCAAGATGTGGGCTGATTCCCAATAAAACTTTCTCCATCAACAATATTCCAGAGTCCACTGGAATTGGGCATCCAGTCACTTTAAATAAATAATAACCAAGTAAGTGGATGATTTTCTCTCTTTCACATACCCTTTGATATTGGGCTTTCTCTAAACCGGAGATGAGAATATATAGGGCTGTGATGGTGAACTTATGCCACGTGTGCCTGAAGTGGCACGCAGAGCCAACTCTCTGAGCATGCCAGCTGTCACCCATTGCTCTTCTGGGTTCCCGCACACATACACACCGGCCAGCTGGTCTTTGCGCACTGGGAGTGCCGGAAACTGGAAGAACGGCTCCCCGGTGCACGTGCGTGCACCGGGAAGCTGAGCTTCTGGTTTCCGGTGCATGTATGCACACTGGCCAGGTGGTCTCCGTGTGCACATGCGTGCCAGAAACTGGAAGACCAGGTGATCAGTGGACATGCGAATGCCAAAACTGGAAGCTCAGCTTTCCAGCACGCGCACATGTGCTGCGGAACTGTTCTTCCGGTTTCTGGCACTCCTGCGCGTGTGCACCAGGGAGCTGATCTTCCGGTTCATGGTACTTCCGCGTGTGTGCACACTCCCACTTTGGTACTTGATGCTGAAAAGATTTGCCAACACTGATATAAGGAGAAGTAAAAACATCTTATCACATAAGTAGGTTATCCACAGAGCAATGCTGAGTCTTCTATGCTCTGCTAGTAAAACCTTTGCCCACTATTCTCCCTGACTTATATTCATCAGCATTGGCCTCAGTGTAAGTTGATTATGGCCAAGTCATAGGGTCAAGGCATACGACTGAACATCCATTGGGCGGCCTATTTCTTTCCACTGCAGGGTTCTATTACAATAAGTCAACAGATGATGATGAAATACCTGGAAGTTTCCATCAACTTTGGCACCATTGGGCCAAGTGTGCTATTATGCAAGCTTCTCAGGCCAGTAACAAATCTGTAGAACAAGTTGGCTCTTTTATGGTTCTGCTGAGAGACTGACAGTTTTTTTAATTCTTGAAGACTTTTCAGAACGGCATCACCATGTCTGAGAATTTTGGCCTCCACGTTCTCCAAAGACAGTTCTCTCTTTATCAGGCCAGTAACTGAGGGAAGAAGAAAGAAAAAAAAAGAAGCAACTTTCAAAATGATGCCATTACATCACTGCCAAGCTCAAAGGATAGTTGAATAACAAGTAGTTGTTTTGTGCTGTTTCAAGAGTGGGCTTTGTCTGAGTGGAATTGCAGGTCCTTCCAACTGTAACCATTCATGCCTCCCTAAAGATACTTCTAAGAGTTGAAGGATCCTCTAGAATAGGGGTCTGCAAAGTTGGCTCTTTTAAGACTGGTGGACTTCAACTCCCAGCAAAGCTGGCTGGGGAATTCTGG
Organism: Rhabdophis nuchalis; assembly: GCA_039707465.1. Taxonomy (NCBI): domain Eukaryota; kingdom Metazoa; phylum Chordata; class Lepidosauria; order Squamata; family Natricidae; genus Rhabdophis; species Rhabdophis nuchalis. Next base: position 246,963,556 of record CM077643.1, on the reverse strand, counting down.
GAGTTGAAGTCCACCAGTCTTAAAAGAGCCAACTTTGCAGACCCCTGCTCTAGAATGATGTGAAATATGGATGCCTTTGGTGTAGACAGGGAATAAGCAAAGTCTAGATACCTAGCTTTGTTACACCAATGCTTAGCCAGCATGAAGTACAACGGCTATTAACTCATTGCAGTACAAGTAGTTCTCAATGTATGACCACAATTGAGCTCAAAATTTCTGGCCCTACTTTACAACCTTTATTGCCATAGTTGTTAAGTGAATCACTGCAGTTGCTAAGTTAGTAACACGGTTTTTAAATGAATCTGGCTTCCACATTGACTTTGCTGATCAGAAGGTTGTAAAAGGGGAATCACGTGACCCTGGGGCACTGTAACAGTCATAAATATGAACCAGTTTCCAAGCATCTGAATTTTAATCACATGTCTATGGAGATATTGCAACGATTGGAAGTGTGAAAAATGATCATAAGTCACTTTTTCACCGCTGTTGTAACTTTGAATGGTCACCAAATGAATTGTTGTAAGTCGACAACTGTTGTATTAGTTATCATAGACAGTTTTATGCTACATCATTCAACTGGGCATGGCTAGTGTAGGAAAGAGAAGGACCAGGGGAGATATGGTAGCAGTGTTCTAATACTTGAGGGGCTGCCACAGAGAGGAGGGGGTCAATCTATTTTCCAAAGCACCTGGAGGCCAGACAAGGAATAATGGATGGAAGCTGATCAAGGAGAGATTCAACCTAGAAATTTTCTGACAATGAGAACAATCAACCAATGGACAGAAGTTGCCTTCAGAAGTTGTGGGAGCTTCATCACTGGACACTTTCAAGAAGAGACTGGATTGCCATTTATCCGAAATGGTGTAAGGTCTGCTTGGGTTGGTGGGTGGGTAGTTTGGACTAGATGACCTACAAGTTCCCTTCCAACTCTGTTAATCTGTACCCAAGTATACAAACTCTCATCCTGGTCAATGGCAAAAGAATCAATTTTCTTTGTTTGTAAGCAAGCCGGATGTCCAGGTGAGCAAACCAGAAGTGTTTCAGCCTTGTTCCAACTGGAATAATATCACATGAAAATGTTTCTATTTCCAAATCTGTCTGATAGGAAACATTAACCCACTGTTAGTATCTTTCTTTATTTCTTTTCACAAGCCTTGCCTTAGATTAGCTGTATCCAACTTGTAAGGCACTGTTCATGTCAGCAGTGGTAAATAGATGTTGCTAACTAATCCTGATGGATTTGATACTGTTTTTTTAAAACACCTTGTTGCTGTCTGTGGCTGAGTCTTGAAGCACAAATCAAAACAGTTTGCTCACAATCCTTCTCCGTATTGCATGGGGTAATTATTAAAATCCAATAAGCATTATTTTCCTCCATTTCTCTTTCTCTACAGTCATGTTAAGTTTTGCATTTGGCCTGGGCACTGATGATTTTAAAATATTTATTAACGCTCTAAAGAAGCATAAGAGTCAATGAGATACTACACTCCACAACTGTGGCTGCTTCCATCTTTTCCCTATAATGGACAATTCTTCGGTGAATTAATAAACCTAAATACTTCCTTTTAAGGCTTCCTTTAGGAAACCAGGTAGGTTAAATATTAATTCCTTTTTTCCTCTATGGGTAATATAGAAAAAAACCAACATCCCTACATCAGTGACTCCTAACCTTTTGGGCACCAGGGACCAGGTTTGTGGAGAGAGGTTTTTCTACGGACTGCGGGGGGAGGGGGGGCTGGTTTCACTCACTGCCTGCATCCTGCCAATGAGGCTTCGCTTGTTTGTGCAGCCTGGTTTCTGACAGGCTGCAACCTGGAGGTTTGGTCCAGAGGTGGTATTCAGCAGGTTCTGTCCAGTTCTGGAGAACCAGTAGTGGATATTTTGAGTAGTTCGGACAACCGGTAAATACCACCTCTGACTGGCCCCGCCCCCTTCTATTCTCTGCCTCCCGAGTCTCAGATGATTGGGAGGGAATGGGGATTTTACAGTATCCTTCCCCTGCCACGCCCACCAAGCCACGCTCAAAGAACCGGTAGTAAAACGTTTTGAATCCCACCACTGATTTGGACCCCTGCCTTACATGACTGATAGGAACTAGATCAAAGTGGAAACCATTGCTTAAAGACTTACCATCCATGTTCCTGGTGTTGATGTTGGCGATGCTTTCATATTTCAGAGTTTGAATGACTTTCGCCATCATGCCATATTGATTTCTATTGCAATAAGGAAAAAAAGCAACAAAGTTTTGTATAAAGCAACGTGGTGTTGTATGCAACTGTGATAAGGAAGAGGTCGGGGGGAATAACCTTATGCAACTTACTTGTACGAGGAGGGCAGGAACAAATGTTTCTCAGTGCAAATGGCTTCAGATATATGCTTTTTCTTTGTATCCACAGTGTAGTGACAATGTTGGTTGCTGCTTATCAGGGTGGATAAAGGTGCATTCTACAAACAAAATTGGGGTTGAATTAGATTCAAAACCAAAATCACCATAAGCTTTTTTCTTAAAAAAATAAAATAAAAGTTACTTTCGTGCTGGGAGCCACAAAGGAGGGACCCACAGAGAGTTTCACCTTTTCTCTAGAAATTATTTATTTATTTATTTATTTATTTATTTATTTATTTATTTATTTATTTATTTATTTATTTATTTATTTATTTATTTATTTATTTATTTATTTATTATTCACATTTGTAACCCGCACCCATCTCACCACAAAGGGACTCGGGGCGGCGAATAGAGATTTAAACTAAATATACATAAATACAAAATATTACTAAATAATAACTAAATTAAATCAATACCCTGCTTAAAATAAATTTAAATTTAAAAACCCATAAATTAAAACTTTGATTTGTTATAAAACAGTGGGTGCGGAGTAGATCATGCTAGGCAGACCCGATGAAAATAGTAAGTTTTTAAGTGCTGGCGAAACAAGCGGAGGTCTGAGATGGAACGGAGATCGGAAGGTAGGCCGCTTCAGAGGGTTGGGCCCACCACAGAGAAGGCCCTTCCCCTGGGAGCCGCCAACCGGCATTCCCCGGTCGACGGCACCCGGAGAAGACCCTCTCCCTGGGAGCGACTCGGTCGTAGGGATGTATGGGGCAGTAGACGGTCTCAAAGGTAGCTAGGCTCCGTGCCATGGAGCACCTTGAATATGGTCATCAAAACCTTGTAATGGTGTATAAAAATGCATTTTTATACTGTATTGGACTTGCTGACTATTTCCCTTCTTGCTAATCATTCTAGTACAAATGTGGGCGGAGCAAAGGAAGAATGGAACATTCAGTCCTTCTTCTACCAAAGCTGGTGGGTCATTTTCAAACAGGCCTTGTGTATTTATAGTGGCCAGAATAGCAATTAGGGCTGCTGTCCCTAGAATATGATTTCTATGAAGACTTGTTTAGCTTGTCATCTATTTTGGGGAGCCGGTGTGGATGGGCATTGCTTTGTTCAGGTGCTTTTGCTGCATTTCATTTTCGATAACAAATATACAGTTAAATGATCTTCATCCCTTGGTAAAATCATATAAAATTCCAGTTTAATCCATACCTATTACTATTCAATCTCCTGTAAACAGTTATTTATATTAGCAACAATTAAAAAAAAAACAACTGTTGTGGCCTGCCAGTGGAGCTGGCAGCAGATTCAGAGAGTGAGGAGGTTGGGGAGGAACATGGGCCAGTCCTGGAATCTGGGGGAGGCTCTGATGAGGGCTCTGTGTCAGAGGCAGAGAGGGGGCCAGAGCCATATGCCAGTTATCAGCTGCCTTCAGAGTCAGACATCAGTAAGGCAAATGAACAGCTGGAGCCTGTTCCCAGTGTGTGCATCTGCATAATTGCAAGATGAAGGGAACAGCTAAAGAATAAGGGTCGACTTGGGAGTAAGGCCACAGGTGGACGATGAATGCCCCCTCCCATAGGGAATAAAAAAGCAGCGAAAGGATTTACTTTTTAGGCAGACTGTCCCCATTTAATTTGAGATCTTCTGCATGTTGTGAACCACTTCATAGGTTTAGAAAGGCCAATCCCAAGAACAAAACAAAGTGAGGATCTTAGATCACGACTCCTGCTAGAAACTTGCATTTCCCTTTTATAATTTTAATACTTGGTTGCTCATAAAAAACACTTCTTACTTGATCTCTAAGAAAGGAGATTTCATCAAATTATATTGATAAAATGATAGCTTAATTTTGGAATGATAGCGATTATGGAAAATGTGGTATATCTCAGTCATATAACACAAAATAGTGCATATTTTCTCTCATGCTCCGTGTACTTACCCAGCCTTTAATGAAAGCAATTGGGCTGACATAATCTCTGATAGGGTTGAAGTTCTCACAAGATTTCAGATTTCTTGTTATGTCAATGTCTGCTAAATTAGCAGTGTTGCTTTTTCTATTTTTTACTTCAACGCTGCTGTCACATTCTCCATATACGGTATCCTACAAAGACAAAAATACCACATTTCTCTATAGTCAACCAAAGGAAGTTTAATGACCCCAAAACCACTTCTCACAGGGGCAACAGTTTGCCTGGGTCACTGAGCCATATGTAATCATATTCATTGAAAGAAAAACAGGATGGATATGTTCTTTACCATGGGCAATGTTTGGATATTGTTTTCTGTCTCTGCTGGCACAAGGAGAGCAGAGACGATGCCTCTTTTGATGTTGAGTATATGGGTAGCTTCGTTGTCCACGGGGTATAGCTCAATGTTCCTCTCATCCTGAATTTTGACTTTCAGCTCATATCTGTCCAAACAAAAAAATTACATATTTAGAGAAAGAAAAGCAATGTTTAACATTTCTTCATATGCCAGCCAACCCTATAGTCTTCAATAGTCTTCTGTTTGTTTTTCCAGCCATCTCGTTCTTAGATCTATTCCCCAGTATCTATTACCATTTGGGGGTTCCAAAGCATTTTGGATTGCTATGGTTTGTTTCTATCTTCAAGAGCTTTTTAAGTATGTTTCACAATGCACCAATTGCTTGCACTATCCTCATGAATCACTTCAGTCAATCTTATCATGATGCTTGGCAGTATATTGTTCTGTGAACCGAATCTGTTCACACCAGGCAGTCTTATAAAGTGTCCTACATTAGTTTTAAAACCTTTAAGTGTAATAGTCGATTGTCATATTTTCCCTAATTTCTTTTACATTATAAAATAGCTCCATGCCTAGCATATTATCTCTCCAGCTATTCTCTATGATAGAATTACATATACAGTATATAAATCATTATCAACAAACTTCTTTGTTATAGTTAAAATATATAGATATCTCGTCTCCCCAAATTGTAGGATCTCTGCCAGGATCATATCTACTTTAAAAAAAAAAGAAAATATTACAGTATATGTCATGATGCATAAAGAAAACAAAAGAGAGAAGGAGAAATCCTAAGGTTTTATTTAGCCCAATGCATTTCAGAAAATGTGTTCCTTTTTTTAAAATATTTTTTTTTAAATTTGCAATGGAACCTTCTTGTAAAAGGAGTATTTTTTTTCTGAAATGCCTCAGGGCATTTCCCCTCCATTTGTACCCAGAATTCTTCTTTCTCTCTTTTTATGTGGTTCTGTTTAAAATACACTGTGGCAATTGCTGGTGACATGGTTTTAATGGTTGTCATAACAAAGAGCAGTATTCTTCCTTGTCCATATACAAGTTTGCATGTCCCAAATTGTTTAGCAAAGCTCTGTTTTCAAACTACCTTCTGTTTGAAATGTTACTGTTCTTCCAACAATTGGTTTGCAGACAAATAAATAAAACACATGTTTTCCTGAAATTTCTTTCATAGGTGACTTGCAAAAATGGAGCCCCCCCCCCCCCGAATTTGTGTTTCACAACTTTTGGGGGGGGAAATGAACGGGTGTTTGGAAATCTAAAATCTTTCCTTCCTACATGGGGCTCTATGCCTGCAAAAGAGATTTCCAGCTGGATGCTTTATGACAATCATGAAAGCATCCAGATCAGGGGTGGGTTCCTGCCAGTTCTAATCTCTTCTATAGAAGAAGTTCCACAAATCTACAGTGCCGTTAGAACCGGTTCCAGCTCCCTCCCCCCGCCCGTCTGCACATCATCAAGATGAAGAGGGAGAGGAGGAATTCTGGGAGTTGAAGTCCACAAGTCTTAAAGTTTGAACACCCCTGGGGTTTCTCTCTCTCTAAAGGGTTAGGGGTGCAAGGGTCTTATAACTTGACAGCTTTAAGACTTGCGTGCTTCAAATGCCAGAGTTTCTGAGCCGACATTTTGGTTGCTAAGGAAGAGTGTTATTAAGTGAGTTTCACCACATTTTACAAGTTGGTTACGCCCACCCAGTCACATGACTGCCAAGCCACTCCCACTCAGTCACATGGCCGGCAAGCCACTCCCACAAAGCAGGCTACACTTACAGAAGAGGTTCTAAAAAATTTTGAAACCCATCACTGATCCAGACTATTGATGTTCAGCTGATGTTCTGCTCAGAGTCTAAGTACTGTTGCCCCATTACTCTTCCCCGATTCCATGAAGAATATCAGAAAGATGATCACTAAAGATATGAGAAAAGCAGGCTTCTGGATAAGATAAGGCTATAGTTGCTTCAAAGCTTATAGAATGCTGTAGTGACACACCATGTCTGAGTGTAGGATAAAAGCTATCTGCAACAGAACTGTGCAGTTCATTGTCTGGTTCTTCCTTTGGGACACAACCAGGGGTGGGCTGCTACAGGTTCGGCCCAGTTTGGGAGAATCTGTAGCTAACATTATGGCCAGTTCAGAGAACCTCCAAATCCCACCCTTGGCTGGCCCCCGCCCCACCCACCACACACACCCTCTCCCATCTACCACACACACCACATCCTTCACAGGAGTCTCCACAAGGCTTATTTTGGATGCAAGGTAAGTGCAGGACCCTCATGGAGGCTCGGGGAGGGGGAAAAAGCGGACTTCCTGGAAGGCCTCCAGAGCCCAAGGGAGGCAGTTTTCGCCCTCCCAGAGGCTCGAGGAAAGCCTCTGTAGTCTGGGGAAGGTGAAAACACTCCCCACCACCACCACCATGGTGCAGGAGGCCGACTAGGCCACACCCACCCAGCAACCGAGCAGAGAACCCATTGCTGAAATTTTTGAAGCCCACCCTTAGATACAACTGCAATGAAAACAGTATTCCACTATTTGAGGGGCTGCCCCAAAAGAAGAGGGGGTTCAACTTATTTTCCAAAGAACCAAAAGGTAAGACAAGAAGCAATGGATGGAAAGCAATCAAGGAGAGAAGTAACCTGGGATATTTAAGAATATTAAGGAATATTGAAACTTCCTAACATTGAAGACAATTAACCAGTGGAATCAATGGCTTTCATTCAGAAGTTGTGGGTGTTTCATCACTGGAGGTCTTTAAGAAGAGACTGGACAGTCACTTGTCTGAAATATTATAGGTTCTCCTGCTGGAGCAGGGGGTTGGACTAGAAGACCTCCAAGGTCCCTTCCAGCTCTATTCTGATTTTATTGCTCAGTATTCAATGTCACTCCCGTCAGAAAACATTTAGCTAGCATTAGAATCCTATAGAAAATTAGGTAGGATTTTTTCTTACTGGGACATGGCAGCAGTAAAATCATCTGAATTCTTCGATTTCTTTAACAGAGCCTTCCCATGGGCATCAATGCCATACACCTCTTCGAGGATACACTGGGTCATCTTCAGGACAAAATTATGGAGTTGTGGAACTTCCAGCCCAACCTGAAAACAGAGAAGTTTAAAGGTGTAAAACACTGGCTATGAAGCCAATTAGTCTGGAATCACTTGGGCATATCGTGCAGGATGTTTTCAGATCAGCACTGCTACTTTCCAGTGTGGCTGTGCACAGATGGCTGGGGATCTTGCTACTTAATTACTTAGCTGCAGTAATTAAGATGTTTAAAAGAGAGCAGTGGAATTAACCCCAGGGAAGGAGGGGAGCACCCATGCCATTGCTGTACTAAATAAATTTAGGATTCAGGGCTTCAGTTCATCAATCTGCTGGCATCGTTTGATATACATTAGATCATTTCCAGTTTTGACTAGAATGCTGTGCAGATCAGATGGGATTGTGATCAAAGACATTGTTTATATAGAGGAGTTAATTATACTTGTTATAATTTTTTTTTAAAAAACCAGAAAATGTCTCTAGCTTTAGCCAGGAATAAGTTGTTAGGAATAAACTTTAAACACCTGTGTTTTGTATGTAGCACATATGAGATCTAGAGGAGGAGTCCCTAACCAGTCTGCTGCCTAGTCCCAGGCCATAGCCTGTTCAGATCTGGGCTGTGGAAGTGATGGGTGAGTGTCAGACTATTCATGAACTGGCAGAGACATGGTAACAAGGTCAGCCAATGTATAGCCATGACAACTGGGTCAGCCAGTGGGAACTATTTGGTGACAGAGAACCATGCCAGATGTATGGAGCCTGGGTGTGGCTTACCTATGTAGCTCTGAGTCTGTGCAAGAGAACTAATCTAGTTTGCTCTCTGAATTGAAACTGAAAACTGATCTCTCCTTTCTACCATGTTGGAAGAATCTGCTGTTGGTATTGTACATTTATTCATGTGTTATGATGTATATAAAGAAGTTAATGAATCCTGCTGAATCAGTTATCTGTGTGTGCTTTCTGGATTTGATTTTTGTGACAAACTGACTGAGCATGTGCACGAAGCTGCATTTGTGAAAGCAGCACATGTGTGAAACTGTGCCCTCTCTTCCACTACCCCGCCACTGCCATCTCTATCCATCCTCCAAACTGGAAAGGATGGAGACCCCTGATCTCAAGTCATTAGCTAAAATCAGCCATTTAAACTCAGTTATAATAACCACTATTAGGATTTTTTTTCTGTGCTACTTTTTTGGGAGGTTTATGATCTCTCTGCCATATGTGAATTTCCCATCTACTAGAGAAATGTTTGAACATAGTTTTAAGGTGCTGGCATATTTAAAAAATGTATAGCCTGACCATCTGTAAATATTTGATCTTACCCCTTTCTTACCTTGCACTTAATTTTTGAGCCGCTGTGAGAATCTGCTGTTCCAGCCACACCATTTGTGATTTCTGTTTCATAATCATAGATGTACTTTCTAAAGGGCTTAAATCTGGTGGCATCTCCTAGAAGACATAAGTATGTTTGTATGAATTTCCCCTTACAATTGTTTGGATTTAAATGATTGCAAAATAAGTACAGTTCTTCATCTTATTATGCATTCTGGATAAGTAACTTATTCTCATAGACCTTATTTTTTTCTTTTTCTGTTATTTATTTTCTCAAGACACTTTGAGATACTACAAACAATTCCGTGTAAAAATGGTTACTTTGTCAGGGTACATTGGAATACACTCAAGAGCAAATCTTACTTATTGTGTGACAGAAGTCATTGGATTAATTTGGAAATATAAGCATATTTCTCCTTAATCTTTCTGTTAGGTTCTCTTGAGGCTAAAATGATGTACAAATAATGTTTTGAGCTCTTTGGAGAAAGCACAAAGCTTAAAACAATAGTTACTTTCTATGATTATGCCACCTCATACATTTAAATGTAGACAGCATAGTGTTTTGCATTGCAAAACAATATTATCTTTTCTAGCTACCATGCCCCTGTTGGATCAGGATTATGGGAGTTGTATAACCCAGATCATCTGCAAGTACAATCTTTCACACGTAGGCAGTGGTAGGATTCAGCCAGATCGCACCACTTCGGGAGAACCGGTTGTTAACTTTCTGAGCACTGGTTGATTGAAGATATCATTAGGGCAGAGATCTGATTGTTAAATTATTTGAATCCCACCACTGCACGTATGGTATTCATCATATACAGGGACAACTAAATGAAAGCTATCAGCTGATGAGCATTACTATTTCAGTCCCCATAGTAGTAGTCTTGAAAAGAAAGGTGCTAGGTACCTTGATTAATATTTTCTCAAATAGTTTGACCAAGCATTCTTCTTCCTATATCTAAATATAATGTCGCTGTTGAATTCCAAGCCCACAAAAATTCTTCCTCTTTTCCTTCTTTTGCAAAGCCACCATCACAAAGCTAATAAGATAAAACTGAAAAATCTGGACAATTTCTGCCTTTGATTGCAAGAGTGAGATTGCCATGTTGTCTGTAGATGGCGCCAAAGGGCTACGTTTGGAAAAACATAGCTTATCAGGGGACAGAGAGCAAACAAACTCAACAGATACTTTGACCCTCAAGAAGAACACCATGTAATCAGCCGAGCATTTAAGAATAAACAAGTTTTCCAGAGTTGCTCATAAGCACTTTCTGATCTTTGACTCTTGTGATTTTAATCTGCAAATTCTACTAATATTTCATTTTCAAGTCAATTTTCTCCTTCTGTCCTTTCCTTGCCATTCCTATGAGTGTGTGTTGCTGTTATGTGTGAAAACTTAAAAACAGATGTCAACTTCTCCCAATTATAATTCTGGGAAATAAATATTATGCAGCTTCCTTTAGTCTGCCATTCTTCCACAAACCATCAAAATAGATGCCAAAAGCCAAGTAAACGCTATTTGGAACATCAGAAGTACAACAATACTAGTTTATTTTCCAGCCCTACAATATGTGAAGCTAAAATTCTTTCAGAGTTCAGTAGTGGAGAAAAAAATTCTTTTGCAATCCACTGGGCAAATAAAATAACCAGCATATTAAACACGAATGGATAGCTCTTAGAAAATTGCATATGCTTTTATTTTTGAAAAGTATTGCAGGTTCGTTTGCTTACTTTATTTCATCACTCTCCCTATTGTCCCTCCACCCACCCCAAATCTGAATCAGATTTTAAATACTGAAATATTATTTCAAAGAGTGTAAAGAATTTCTTCTACTATTAGCGTCCAAGTGGTTAACTGATGATGGGCTAACAACTTGGCATTGATTCTTAGTGATGACATGGATTTAAGTTTTCTAAGAGTATCTGTTCTTCAGTTGGACCCTTCAGGCTGGGTTCCTATATAGCCACCTTACTGGAGTAGGTAGGGCCAGATGTAGGGTCTCCTGCTTGGGCCGCAGGTTGAACTAGATGACCTGCAAGGTCCCTTCCAACTATGTTAATCTGTTACTTCTGCTGATCAGCCTCTTCTCTTCTCTTTCCTTCCTTTTCTACCATCATGGTGGGCTTCTCAAGGAAGCAGAGTGCTTGCTAAGACCTCCAAAATATGAGAAGTCTGATTTATCCCGTAATCCATTTGTTTCCTTGACTATCTTTCTTCTTCTTCTGCCATATCTGTCATCGGACGTTGGCAATCATGGGATTCTCAAAAGTCTTCTCTTGCATCAAAGTCGTAAAGTGTTAGTATTTTTTCTGCCCTGCTTTCCAAAATCCAGGTTTGGCTGCCATAGAGCAGTGATGGCGAACCTATGGCACGGATGCCACAGGTGGCACGAAGAACCATTTCTTACGGCACGCAAGGCGTTGCCCTGTCAGCTCCAGCGTGCTGGTGTGCGCTGGCCAGCTGATTTAGGCCTTCTTTTGAGGCCGTTTTCCGCCCTCTGGAGGCTTCAGGGAAGCTCCTGAAGTCTCTGGAGGTGGGGGGGGAGGCTGTTTTCACCTTCCCCAGGCTCCTAGAAAGCCTCTGGAGCCTGGGGAGAGTGAAAAAAGTGCGCCAAATGCAGGGGGTCACACAAGTAGCATTGTGGGTGTGGCACGCCCACGCACGACCCCCCTGCGCTCCCCCCGCTTTTGGCACACAAGCCAAAAAAGTTTAGCCATCACTGCCATAGAGCATCACAAACAAAATGATTGTCTGCACCATATTAATCATAGGTGTAGATTCCAGGCAATTAATATTGTACAGATATAATAATCTTTGTGGCTTGCTCACTCTTCTCCCAAGTTTGAGCGGTTCATAATAAAGATTATACACATCAGCGTGTATAATTTTGTTGCGCATATTGGCATGTACTCTGTGACAGTCCAACCTGAAAGTTTGCTTAATGATTATTCTACAGCACCAGGAAAAAAAGAACGAATCGCATAAAGGAAGATATTAAAAAGGAATTACTTGAACAAACAGGGCTTTTATTTTGAATAAAATACTTATTCAAGTAACTCTTCATCTTCCGTAGAATGGAAGTCTACTGTTGAATAATAAATTTTATTCTGTAGAGTAAATTAAAAAATGCAATTAATTATGCCCTTTCCAGCTTAGAAATCATTTGTCTAGCAACAATTAAGGCGACATAGCTAGAAAATACAACCCTAATAAAGAATCATGTGATACTGTCTGCTCTTACATTTGAGGTAGATTCTTGTGCAAGCATCTTCGTAGTCTATAAAACCTTTTATGAACAGAAAATAAAGGCCCAGGAATTTCTCTCTTTATCAAATGGATATAGTTTTTTTAAAAATATTATAGACTTCTATTGTATTAAATCAAGTATCTGATGAATAGGCCTTTTTATGGGCTTAATAATAAAAACAATGAAAAATTTAAATAACCCAAACCCCACAGCTCCAATTGTATACTATATTAGCAAAATGTAGTATAGCTTCTATGAAACTATGCTGTTTACATGATTTTAAAGTATGAAGGCAGTGGTCCATTTCAGACGATGATCTTAAGCTTGTTGATTGAACTGTAAAACTAGGTTGATTTTTTTCTCTCTTTGTTAACAAGAGGTCAATCTTTTGTGTTGGGTAGATATTAACACTTAAGACAGAAAAACCTGGATGATCAGGAAACAGCAATTCATGTTTGATTGGCAAATGTGTAGGTGAAAATCATACTAGCGAAAATCAGCACCATCTACTACAAAACCTGAAAGCGACTGCTTCAATGAGATAAAACATGTAATTCATACATGCCTCTGACTGAATTATTTTTTAAAAATCCTTTTATATTACTATCTATTTGTCTGTCTATGTCAGTGTTTCTCAACCTTGTCAACTTGATGTCTGGACTTCAACTCCCAGAATTCCCCAGCCAGCGCTGGCTGGGGAATTCTGGGAGTTGAAGTTCAGACATCCTCAAGTTGACATGGTTGAGAAACACTGGTCTATGTGTTGCTGCAGTATAAAGAGACTCTTAATTTGGATTAAACAAGTATCTCCCAAAACTGATGCATTTTCTAAACCTGTTATAGATTTTTGTGGAACCAAGAGCCAGTTTGCTCTAGTGGTTAAAGCACCAGGCAAGAAACCAGGAGACTGTGAATTCTAGTCTCATCTTTGGCATGAAAGTCAACATCTATCTCAGCCCAGAGTTGTTGTGGGGGAAATTGGAGGAGGCTGGTGCATTGGATATGTTTGTTGCCTGAAGTCATTTATAAAAATAATAATAATGAATAACAATAAACCTCTCTGCAAGGAATATTCTCTTAAGTCTCCTCACATAATATTGAATGTAGCCCATTGGATGTAACCCATAAGTATGCCTGTGTGTTTATCCAAGTCTTGATAGATCTGACTTGTTTTATATCAGAAGCCAGTGAGTTCCATCATTAACATTTAGAATCTAGTGGAGGAAATGATCTTGCTGAATGCTTTTTTTAAAGTAGGCAATAAATGCACAAAGAAGCAACCTCACTGTGTGAAATATGACAACCACTCAGATACAAAAAGAAACACGACACAAACTCCAGTAAACTTCTTTTGTTCCAAGCAACACAATTCCATCCAAGCATATCCTTTCTTAAATGTACCAATCAGGCAATCCTCTATGGAAATAAGTGTACAAGTACTCAAAGACAACCTTGATTGCAATACCAGACAAATAATTTAAATACTGCAGCCTTGGGGGCGGGGGGGGGGGAATCAGATCTATCCAATGCATGAAGGGGCTTGAGATGCAAAGTCTTGTAGACCTGACTGATCTGTAAATAGTGTTAATAAATAATTATATAATAAAGAGGGTATTAGGCTGCCGTGTTGAATCCAGTTAACGTTTGCGTTTGGCTCCTTGAAAGCTGTGTTTATGATTGCAAGTGCATTATTGTTCAATCCTATGATGTTTAAATCTGAAATGACCCTTCTGTCTCAAAATGGATGCACTCTCAAGGAAGGATCTTCTTGATACAACCACTATTGGCTGTTATCCTGACTCTCCTAAGCAATAACTTAGGTACAGATTTAATTTTCAAGTTGCAACCTGTGTCGTTGTTTCTATATTTTTAAACGGCAACAAAAAACACACTGGGGATTCACGTGGAAAATAAGTAGGATATAAATCTCAGAAAGAAACTCTTTGGCAGAAGGGATTCCCCATGAACAAATACTATCCCCCAAAATAAGCAGAACCAGCGATTCTATAACATCTTATAAACTATTTCAACCCGTCAGATCATTTGTTCGATTCCTGATATTCCCTATAAAGTTGAAATCATGTGTATGCTGAGTCCAGACCACACGCTAATATGGAAGGTAGGTAAAACCAATTATTTGTATGCCAATGGGCCAGATCCAGAACCATTCTTCTTTTAATAAATTTCTTACAACAACACGTCATAATTCTAATCATCTGTCCAAACCGCTCTTATTATTAGCCACCTGACTATTGAATATTTTCACATCAAGGTTGTTTCTGGAGTGAAAAAGAACCAATCCTCTCCCCCAGCCCCCTGAGAGGTCTCTACTTACGTGTTAAAGCCTCATTGCTTAGCAGTAGCAGCAGCAACAGGGGCCACAGCTGTGGGTGCCCCATGTTGAAAGGCAACCTTGGGCTGCTCTGCTCCCTTCTGCTTCTCGTACTCCAACAACAGAGTCAGTTTGACTGTCCCTACTTGGACCTGCCTTTAAATACTCCCTGGCAAAGCAGCTGAGCCAAAGGGTTTAGAGCGTTCAGAGCAAATTGCAAAAGGTCCAAAGGTTATAGTCCTGCATCCTCTTTGCAATAGCCCCAGCGAGCTACTCTGAGCTGGTTCAGCCTATGCCAACAGGTGTTAGAAGGCACAGGGAAGCAGAATGGCCCTTTGAAATTGCAGCGCTTGTACAGTCACATCTTATCACTGATGAGGGAGATTTCATTACAAGGGCTTGCAAAAAATATGCCTAGCTATAAAGCTAAAGGAACCTATCACTTAGGGAGAAAATATATTCTGTGCACTAGCTAAAAGCACTGAGTAGAAAACAATGCCCAAAGGGTATCCTTTGATCTAGAGCACAACTATAAGTATAACCACCAACCAGTTCTGTTTGCCAAAGATCTGCCAAGTTGGCTTACTGCCCCAAAGCATCTGGGACTTTCCAACTGTTAAGCAGATTCTGTCTAGCTATTTATCACTTTATTTGGGTTTTTAGAGGCTTTGGTCCCAGCTTTACTAGCCCCTCCTCTGGCTCCACCTTTCCCCTCCATTTCCTATGGGAACCTTGCACTGGACTTACCTGCAGGGGGATTATCTCACGAGAGCAGTCTTAAAAGACCCTTTTACTGCATGGCAAGAAAGTTCATGTGCACCAGTAGTCCAGACTAGGGATGTAAATGGCAGTCATTACAAGTTCACCATTCTAAGAATTTATATCCCACCCTTCCTACCAAAAAAGTGGAACTTAAAACAAGAAGGGATGGTGTTGTATCCTCGACCTGCGACCGGTCTCGACTTACGACCGGCTGCAGGTCTTCCAGGCTGCCGCTTGAAGCCATGGAGACAGGCTGTAGCAGGCCGGCTAACCGCTAGTCGCGCCTGATTGGCTAAGGCGCGCCTGGCGGGAAGCCGGCTCTTGCCGCGGCCTGATTGCCTCCCCGTTTGACAGCTCCATATATAAGCAGCTGTCAAACGCGGGAGCCCCTGTCTACCGCCCATTCTCTACACGTGTAATTAGTTATTGCTTTTCTCTGTTGCCTACAATAAACGGCTTTTGTTAGAGCAACCCTGGCTGGACTCCCTCTATTCTCAACCCCGTCTGAGAACTTAACAGATGGTTTCTTGCTAAGCACCTAAAACTTTGCAAGCAGGGAAATTGGGAGAATTCCCCTGTAATGTTACGTTAGGATTTAATTAAAGCAAAGAAACTCAGGAGGATGCATACAAATGGAGAAATGCTGGTACTGTACAATGAAAACTGCAACAATAACACAACACACGTACTGTATTCCTTGATTACCTCCATAGCTAAATAGATGTAGGAACATCATATTTAATCTTGGGTTTATTCCAAAATCATTTATTTCCTTTGAAAGAATGTCTGAAATAAATTTTATTTTTTCAAATGAAACACAAACTGATAGGAAGGGGGAAATGCTGGACAGCTTCTCTACCCCATGTTAGAATTGTTGTTTCAGATCCTACCAAAGAAAATAACGTTTAGTCTTTGAGTGATCTGAAGATTATGGTCTTAACAGGGAAGAAGACTATATGATTGTGAGAAGCAAGAAATATAGCCTATTGATCTATTAGATTCAGTAAGTCCTATGGATAATAGAAGGCCCCAGAAGAAAGAGATATGAACCAAAGTTTTCAGCTAGGTTGATTTCAAAATTTACCAGAAATATTTGTAATCCTGCTGAACTGTTACTAACGGTGAAATACGTTTTTCTAAAATATGCACTTGTATGGATTCGTTTAAAACAGGAAGAATGAAACTGTTGGAAAAGAGGAATTGAAAGTAATGTACACAGGTGTTCACGGATAGTGACAGTTAGTGAACGTGTGAACCATGTATGTGGTTAGAAGAACAGTATAAAGGATGGGGTTCAACATTGGCTCGGGGCTCTTTGATTTACAGTAATCCCTCGTTTTCCGCGGCTTCATGTTTCGCGGCTTCAGTGCTTCGCGGGGTTTTCAAAAATACAGAAAAAAAATGCATCGGTAAGAGGCAAGCGCCCCCTAGTGCTTGCTTTAAACGATGTCCACCAACTCAAGTTTCCGTGCGAATCCTACTTCGCGGTTTTTCAGTTTTCGCGGAAGGTTCCGGTCCCCATTAACTGCGAAAAACGAGGGATCACTGTATAAGCAGTCCTTGTAGGACTTGCTATATCTTATTGGCCCTCTGCATTAATATGCTAATGCAGTGTATTATTGCTATTATATCTTTTATATCTATTCATTTCTAATGTTCCAAATTATTAGAGTAAACAATAAACCTCTGATCTCAAAGTAAGAATTTTTGCTTGCGTTGTTGCCTTTGTTTCCTATTGGAATTTTCCTATGACATGATATTCTTCTCCATACAAGTACATTGGCAATATGGAAGTTCTATGTTGGACATAATCTTTATGTTTTTAGACAGGGAATTTTAAAACTTACAGTACATCTAAAAGAAGACTCAATTTGGTCTAGTGGTTAAAACCTAGGACTAGAAACCAGGGGATCATGACTTCTAGTCCTGCCTTAGGCATGAAAACTGGCTGGATGACTTTGGGCCTGTTACTTTCTCTCTCAGCCTAACTCACCTGACATGGTTTTGTTGTGGGGAAAATAGGAGCAAGAAGGAGTATTATATATGTTCCCTGCCTTGAGTTATTTTTAAAAATAATAAAAGTAGGATAAAAATAAATAAGAAAAAGCCAGTGGGCAATACAACTCTTTTAGTTCTTGTTTTCAATACTAAAAATCATAATATCAGCACAATTTGACTATGGGCCTATACATTTTTGCAGCACGATCTCTGGAGACTGTGAAAATGCATTTGGGATCTACACGTGGGCTTTGGATGGCCCAGTGCTACATGACAATAACAAACACACTGTAACTAAGGGAAAACAACCTGCAGGACAAGGATTCAAGAAAATCTATCCAGAAAAGGTAATTTGAAAGATGGATGAATTTGCAAGGTATTTCAAATGTATGTGTGTCTAGAAAAAATGATGGATCCATACTTCTAGTTTGTGGGGGAATGGGCAATTCACTGACCTTATCCTTACACAATGCTAAGCTACACTTCCTGGCTTGTAGTATATGCCAATAATTTTAGCCGTAAATCACTTTGTTTTCAAATCATAGTAGCTGGAGCAACACCAAAGTCTAAGGCAGAACTAGACATATTCTATTATGGCTTTGGGAATGGGTTCATGGGCTCTTGCACTGGATTTCTGCTTAATTTATCATATAGGCTATAGTTCAAATAAAAAGGGGCAAGAATCTTTTTACAATACAACACAGTACAATAGCAGAGTTGGATGGGACCTTGGGGGTCATCTAGTCCAACTCCCTGCCTAGGCAAGAAGCCCTATACCATTTCAGACAAATGTCTATCCAACATCTTCTTAAAGACTTCCAGTGTTGGGGCATTCACAACTTCTAGAGGCAACATCTGTTCCACTGATTAATTGTTCTAACTATCAGAAAATTTCTCCTCAGTTCTAAGTTGCTTCTCTCCTTGATTAGTTTCCACCCATTGCTTTTTGTTCTACCCTCTGGGGCCTTGGAGAATAGCTTCACTCCCTCTTCTTTGTGGCAACCCCTGAGATATTGGAACACTGCTATCATGTCTCCCCTAGTCCTTCTTTTCATTAAACTAGACATACCCTGTTCCTACAACTGTTCTTCATATGTTTTAGTCTCCAGTCCCCTAATCATCTTGGTTGCTCTTCTCTGCACTCTTTCTAGAGTCTCCACATCTTTTCTACATCATGGCGACCAAAACTGGATGCAATATTCCAAGTGTGGCCTTACCAAGGCATTATAAAGTGGTATTAACACTTCACATGATCTTGATTCTATCTGTCATGTATGCTGTATGCTGTCATGTGTCCTTTGAAAGAAAAGCAGGATACAAATGTAACCTGGAAGCATAAACATGAATCCAGAAACTTTGCTTTAAAAACTATAGTGAAAGTAAATGTAGTATATTTATTTCTCTCTTTCTTTCCTCTCCAGGTTTCCCACTGTGGCTCATAAAATAATAGCTTGCCAGAGTGCTTTATGTCAGTAGGCTTGGACAAGTAAGGATTCTCAACCACTGGTGACTATGTGGATATGCTTAGATACATTTCTTCAGCACAGAATAAATCTTCATCATATTCATCGCCTCCAGCATTATCTTTTGATTTCTTAGAAACTCTGAGGAGCTTACAATAAAAAAAAAGGAAAGAACGAATGCATATGGGATTTGTTTATTTATTTATGGAATGTATGTATGGAACAGAGCACAAGGGTAACAGTAATAAAATATATAGAAAGAGCACATAGCATTATGGTACACACATGAGGGAAATATGTAGTCAATTTCATAAAGTTTGAGGAACTCAAGCTGTTATATATAAGTTATAAGTTTATCTTCAGTGGTTGCTTAAAGACGAATGGATCAGAGGAGGTATTCAGCAGGTTCTAACCAGTTCTGAAGAACCAGTAGTGGAAATTTTGAGTAGTTTGGAGAACCAGTAAATACCACCTCTGACTGTCCCCGCCTCCATCTATTCTCTGCCTCCCGAGTCTCAGCTGATCAGTAGGAAATGGGGATTATGCAGTACCCTTCCCCTGGAGTGGGCAGGGAATTGAGGTTTTACAGTATCCTTCCACTGCCATGCCCACCAAGCCACGCCACACCACGCCCACCAAGCCATGCTACGCCCACCAAGCCACAACCACAGAATCGGTAGCAAACATTTTTGAATCCCACCACTGGAATGGATCATAGTCACAATACAGTTAGCTAGATGATGTGCAGCAGCAATAAAGATTTGTCAGAACCTGATGAATAATCCATTATAAACATTTAATGCAATTAATTCACTAAACCTTTTGATGTTATCACCCCATTTTATGCATTTTACCTAATAACTATAGGCTATCATAATTTAAGGATTATTATTATAGCTTAGGCTGTGCTCTTATTTATGTGCAACTAATTGATAGGCTGCCAAATTATGATTTTAACATAGATTTTATTGGATATAAAACCAATTGGCTTTAGTTTGTCTAGAGATGATTTCTTCCACGTTTAATATAAAAAGAAAACAAAATCTATGTTTTGTATGCGCAAAAAAGACTGAGGTGCAATTCAATGCAATGACCATTTTTAAAAGAAAATTATATTTTAAAACATTGAAAACGCAGAATAGCCCCAAACTCATTGGAATTGTAAAACACTAGGTTTTATTTATTTATTTCAAAATTTGATTGTAAGTTTTCTTTACTGTATAAACGTAGAGTTCTGTTCCACTAATACAATTTAAAGCTGCTGTGTTTTCAAAAGGAAAGAAGCGAATACTCTATTACATATAGTATGCATATATTTGAGAATATAAATAAAATTTATTATTTATAAATCTACTTTTAGAAAAGTTCAGTCGTTTGAGGTGAAAAAATCTGCTAGCATGACTGTGTGAGTGACAGAGGGAGGTTTTGTGTGCTATTCTATTTTATCCTGCACCACAAAGTTATTTTCCTGAAGCTGCAAACTTAAAAAAAAACATTTAACAGGTTGCAAGTGCTATAGAAACAGGTTTTGAAAGAAATGTCCATCTGGGTTTAGTTCCAAGTGGGGAGAAAGACATTGGAAACATGGAGGCTATTTGGAAAGATGGTTTAATGGTGGGTAGGACCACATGGCTTGAGGTCCTGGGCAAAATGAGCAAGAGAGAGAGAGAGAGAGAGAGAGAGAGAGAGAGAGAGAGAGAGAGAGATATATTTATACCCTCTCTTGGGTCCCACCTTAGAGCTTCCTGTTCCTGTTTAAGAAATGTATTGTGATTGGTTGTCAGACTCCCATGGGGCCATGCAAGTCTAACTACATTGTCTTGAATCCTAAATTTGGTTGAATCTTGCTGGCATCTCCCCAGGTGCCATGTGGTGAGTTCTGTTGCTAGTTGGGTAGAGGGCTAATCCTTTCATATCTTGAGGGCCATGTCTTAATCCCATCACCCTGGAGCTGAAGGGGAGGGGGCAGGGAGCTGCAGGAAGCTGCTTTGTCTTTAAAAGCATGTTTCTCCTTAAGGGAAAATATAAAATTCTTCCTTTTTAATATTTCTTAAAAATATTTCCTTTTTCTAGGAGAGGGGTGGGTGCTAATTTACTACACAAGGGAATGTATTTTAGAGTAAATATGCTTAAAGCTATCTGCCACTGTCATAGAAAAGCTATATACATTGGTAAATATTATGTGTAGTAACTACTACTGGTACAAGAAGTATTCTTGGAGTACTATTACTAAAAGAAGAGGCGGATTTGAATCCTATAGGGAGAAAAGTTCTCATGGCTGAATAATTTGGCATGAGAGCGAAAGCGATGGGATGGAGATAGAGTTACCCCTTCGTTCTTCTCATTATCTCATCTCATTCCCACTAGTCTACCTCCAGCCTTCTGGGAACAAAGAGCAGCCAAGGGGCTTTTGACCAGTACATCTTTGAGGAGGACTTAAGCTTCAATTCCTGTTTCCAAGGCTGCCCCTGGCTTAGAGAAACTTGCAGCAATTCTTTTCGCTGTTTGTGTTAACACTCTTTTATCACGAGGAAACTCCAAAATGTATATTTAGGTTAGAGATTATCTGCTGATAGTAGCTGGTGTCTAGGAAGTGAAGGGAACAGGTGTTATTTAGTAACAGGAGGACATCTTCTTAACAGTTAATGTCCCCCCCCCCCCCTATTCATTGTAAACGAAGCTTAACAAAATGTCTACACAACTGTTCACAGGAAACCACAATGATGAAAATGTTATTCAGTATGCCATCTCCAGAAACAATGAAGTGGTTCAGGATTGTTTAGGAAGCTAATAGCCAATTATGGCATAGTGATTAGAGTGCCAAACAAAGGATGGAGGACCTAGATTCACATCCCCACTTAACTATAGGTAGTTCTGGACTTACAACTATAATGGAGCCTCGAATTTCCTTCATAAGTCATAGTGGTCATAAATTGAGGCACCCATGTAATTGGACCGTTTGTTTGCTGAGATCTGTAAGTGAATCTGCTGGTCATTAAGTGAATGTGACAGTTATTAAGTGTATGACATAGTTGTGACATGAATCCATTTATTCCTATGAGCAGTTTTTTTTCCTGGAAACTAGCAAAAAGGCCAAACCCAGCAAAAAAACTGTCATAAATTGTGATTCCATGAGGGCAGAATGCTGTAACTGGCCATAAGGCAAAGCTGGTTGCCAAATGCTTGAAATGAAATCAGGTGGCTATGGTGTGTGTGTGTAGCCCTCAATAATTTTCCTTTCTAAAAGGCTATACTTAGATTAATATTTTACAGGCAGTCCTTGAGTTACAACTGGCTGCTTAATGAAAGTCTGAAGTTACAAAAGACTCAAACAATTACTTATGACTCTTCCTCAATGTTATGGCTACCACAACATGCTTGGGGTCATGTGATTGCATTTTGGGGGCTGGGCAACCAGCTGCATTTATAACTAGTTGCAGCATTCATGATTACATTATCAGGTTTGCAACATTTTTTTTTGCTGTTTTCCATCAGAAAACACTCATTACAATACAATACAATAGCAGAGTTGGAAGGGACCTTGGAGGTCATCTAGTCCAACTCCCTGCCTAGGCAGGAAGCCCTATACCACTTCAGACAAATGGCTATACAACATCTTCTTGAAGACTTGCAGTGTTGGGGCATTCACAACTTCTGAAGGCAAGCTGTTCCACTGATTAATTGTTCTAACTGTCAGGAAATTTCTCCTCAGTTCTAAGTTGCTTCTCTCCTTGATTAGTTTCCACCCATTGCTTCTTGTTCTGCCCTCAGGTGCTTTGGAGAACAGCTTGACTCCCTCTTCTTTGTGGCAACCCCTGAGATATTGGAACACTGCTATCATGTCTCCCCTGGTCCTTCTTTTTATTAAACTAGACATACCCAGTTCCTACAACCGTTCTTCATATGTTTTAGTCTCCAGCCTCCTAATCATCTTTGTTGCTCTTCTCTGCACTCTTTCTAGAGTCTCCACATCTTTTCTACATTACATAAGTTGTAAGTTGTACATTACATTACATAATCTTCATTACATAAGTTGGCATTGAATTTGCGTAACAGCCATGTGATTTGCTTAATGGCCACTGACTTGCTTAACAATCATCGCAAAAGCAGTCATAAAATCGAATCCAGGCATGTAGTGATTCGACTTGCAACTGCAACAACTTAAGACCAAAACTCTGGGCTCAATTGTCATTGTAAGTAAAGGACGATCTACAATCTCCTTTAGTGTTCATATTCATTTCACAATTCACTCTCTAGGTTACTTCATCTTTTCAGCATAAAATATATTTCCATTATTATTTTCAGTGCCAAATTCACAAAATACAGATGCCTCCAATGAAGTTATACCTCACTTCCCACAAAGTATTAGCTGCTATAACTTTGTTTGGGAAAGCCATTTTTATTTAAATGTTTAAATGTGTAATTTTGATTCAGAAAATTTATTTCAATTTTACATATCTTCATAGATATATAAATACTATATGTGAAGATGCAGTCTCTTATTCCTTAAACAACTTCCATTGAAGTCAGTGAGGCTGAACAGATCTTTACTTGATTGCACTTCAAATTATAATAAGATATAATTCTCTTCCTGCCTTGGGAGTTTGGTCCAAAGAAATTCCTTGGGAAAAATCCTGAATGTTTTCACTTGACCTATATGAGATTCTTAACCTACAAAATAACTGTACTTTGAGTTTTCTTATCAACTTATTTTCCAGTAATAAACCAATGCAACTAACAAATGCAGAAATGAATCATATGAAGATATCCTCTGTTGAATCATATACAGTTCCGCCTATGTATTCTGTCCAGCAATAAGTCTTATACCCAGAAATTTTTCTTGTCCTGTTTTCTGAACTCTTTGAACAAGAGGTATTTGGGGGTGGGGGTGGAGGGGGGAACAGCTGTGAAACTTTGGATGTGTGCTAAACATACACTTGACCTCTAAGATAGATGACAAAGAGAACGGGGTTCGTATTGGCAGAGCAACTGAATAAGAAATATCTTTTTTTATTTCTTCCCTTACTTATTAACCTCTGAATAGCCTCTCTTAAATAATTCATATCATTGCATATATGTTTCTCTCTGTGTGTTTGTGTATGTGTATGTTTCTTTCAGAAGGCTGAACAAGTTATTTCCCTTTACTTCTTTATCTCAGTTATCTGTTACTGTTTTCTGAACTCTTATTATAGTGAGGAATCCTACTAAATATCAATGAAAACTTTTGATAAGTAAAGCTCACTTTGATAACTAATATAGTGTTTAGTTAAAAACAATATAAAGCTTGAATTATGTAGCTGAGGAACTCATTTATAAAATTCGAAGCAAGTAAAATGTCCGTATTTAGTTACACAGGTAAATATAAAGGGACGCAGTGACTCAGTGGCTAAGACACTGAGCTTCTCGATTGAAACGTTGGCAGTTCAGTGGTTTGAATCCCTAGTGCCGTGTAACAGGGTGAACTCCTGTTACTTGTCCCAGCTTCTGCCGTTTGAAAGCACGTAAAAAATGCAAGTAGAAAAATAGGGGCCACCTTTGGTGGGAAGGTAACAGTGTTCCGTGCGCCTTAGGCATTTAATCATGTTGGCCACATGACCACAAAGATGTCTTCGGACAGCGCTGGCTCTTTGGCTTTGAAACAGAGATGAGCACTGCCCCCTAAAGTCGGGAATGACTAGCACATATGTGCGAGGGGAACCTTTACCTTATGTATGTATGTATGTATGTATACATTATCAAACACCTCATATAATAGATATTCTTACGTTTCCTAACATATTAATGTAATAATACAACACAAACAGTGAGTGTTCTAGGCTTTCTGTTATATCTAAAGGTTACTTTTAAGTCTTTTAGTTAAACGATATCAAGAACAAAAATAGGAATAATGCACTAACATGGTCCAAAGTGTCATACAGTATATGCTTTGGAGAAGGCTTCTACATAGGCTTTATAGGCATTCTTAGAAAATAAAATAAAAGGTGCATTGCAGAGGTGTAGAGGTGGATTGCTCCTGGTTCAGTCTGGATCAGGTGAACTGGTAATAGCAGCAGTGGGAGGCTCCACCCACCTGCCTGGACACTTCTGCGCATGCGCAGAAGTGTTGCGAGCTTGCCTGAACTGGTAGTAAAAAAATTGGCAACCCACCACTGGTGAGGATCACTGAGTCTATAACTTTGTTCACAATTGTACCAAACCATTGGAACTGGGATGGGGGTTCAACATCAGCAGCTTGCCTTGTGAGGAAAAAAAACTAGTGAGGTATTGTGGGACCAAGTAAAGTAAACTGTCCCATGGCAGCCATTTTGTTGGTTGCAACATTTTATCAGCTCAAAATGGCTCACCTGAAATTAAAGATCTTAATAAATTGACAAAATCAAGCATATCATATAATCAAAACAATTTCTAACCTAGCATAATATGACCATTGTAGTATCTGCAGCATCATCGCAGCCAGCTTCTGACAAGGATAGCTAATGGAGGGATGGCAGCAAAGTCGCAAATCAAAGTCATGTGATGTCTTGCTTGATAATCATTCTGATAATCCATTGCAGTCATGTGACGTTTCACCCAATGACTCTTTCACTTTGTGGTGAAGTGGCCAGTCCCAGTTGTGATCATTAAGCAAACAATATAATATCTTAAGAATCCTGATCCTTGACCACAGGGGTGAAATCAATTTACCTTCGCTACCAATTCGCAAATGTGAACCTGCGTGCATGTGCAGAGCATCAAAAATGGGATGTGGATGGGTGGAGCCTCACACCAACGCTGCTACTAGTTCACCCAAACTGAAGACAACTGGTTGAATAGCACCACTCCTTTACCCCCATCCACAGGGAGAGGTATCAATAAAGCAGAACATGTCAAACCTAGAAAAGGAATGGGGTGTAGATTTTGTCTGTTTGTTTTTATCCTACCTTTATTATTTTATAAAAAACTCAAGGTGGTGAACATACCTAATACTTCTTCTTCCTCCAATTTCCCCTACAAGAACCCTGTGAGGAGGGTTGGCCTGAGAGAGAGTGACTGATCCAAGGTTACTCAGCTGGCTTTCATGCCTAAGGAGAGAGTAAAACTCAGTCCCCGGGTTTCTAGCCTGATGTTATAACCACCAGACAAAATTGGGTCTTCTTTTATATATAAGTTTTAAAATTCCCTCTCTACAAACAAAAATTTTGTCCAACGTAGGCCCTCCATATTGCCATTATATTGGTATGGAGAAGTATATGCCAAGTGCCAGGGAAATCAGGCGATCCAAATAATTCAAATGGATATGATTTATTGCAACCTTGAGCTCTCTATAAAAATCTGAACTACTAATGGCCCAAGCAAATTGGCAGTAGATAAAAGTCACAGGAATCCAAGGTGGATTGGATTTATATCTCTTGTGGGTGTGAAGAGACTCATGACTCTCAGGCTCAGTCTGATCATCTCCTACATCTATCCTACATCATATCATATCCTACATCATGTGGTCTTCCCCACTAAGACCACAATGTTCAGCTCTTTCAAAGATTAAGTGTTATTTTCTTTGGTAGGATTGAAACTATAGACTGGCCAACAATTCTAATGCAGGGCAAAGAAGTTATCCAACATATTTTCCTGTTAGTTTTTTGATACTACTTACTATGTTAATGATACTACTTTCACCATTTGCCATTTTAAACATTTATCCTACAGATTCTGCTGCTCTCCGGGTCAGTTAAATATGTTTATTACATGGAGAATGTTCTATAAAATATAAAAAAGACTATAAAATATAAAAAGACCCCTCCCCACAATTGCTTAAAGTGTTGCCTGCTAGTAGCACTTACCTACTATCAGAAAAGAGAAAATGAGAATTCTGATTCATATAAAATGTGCATGTGGCCAAATGCCCACTAGGTTTTCTGCCTGGATACTAACTTTGGATTGTCAATGTAATCTCCCATGCAATAATTATCTTTAAAGCAGTCTTAGTATACACCATTCCTTCAATAAAAGAACAGTAAAATAAACTATTGCAATCATATCTTGAGATTGCACATCTTTATATTTGACGGAATCTTTAAGCTGTAATAATGATTAATAAGGTTAAAATGACATTGCTGCTACCCTGTGCTATCCAGCAAAGATAGCAGGTCATGCTATCAGCACTTTATATTTTTGACCATTGTTTCTGCCCAGTCCTTGAACTTACACTGATACTAATCTTAAGAAATGTTTTTCTGAAGACTTGAGTTTTGTTTGTCTATATTTAACTTTTCTGCTGGAAAATAAATTATTAATGTTATCAGTAAATTAGAATAGATAATTGAAGTTCAACTTGGTAATCTGAGCCAAAAAGCCCAACAGTAAACTACTCCTGCCCCATACATCCCTGCGGCCGATCCGCTCCCACAGAGAGGGACTTATCCGGGTGCTGTCCACTAGGCTATGCCAGCGGACGACGCCCAGGGGAAGGGCCTTCTCTGTGGCGGGCCCGACCCTGTGGAACGACCTTCCCCCCGAAATTAGAACAACCACGGACCTCCGCTCCTTCCGTCAAAAATTAAAAACACATTTCTTCTGCTTAGCCGGCTTGGGATCGCTTAACTGTTTTTTTAGGGTTTTTTAGGGGTCTGTCTTAGTTTTAACATGGGATTTTAGCGCAGGGTTTTAATTTAATTCTTTTTAATACTGTATTGTTTGTGGCTTTTATATGTATTTTTAATTTCCCTGGGCCCCGCCTCGAGTTTCCTTGGGGAGAGAGAGCAGGTTATAAATTAAATTATTGATTATTGATTGATTGAAGTATTTGAGTGGCATTACATTCTCCCTCCCTCCCTCTCCCTCTCCCTCTCCCTCTCCCCCTCCCCCCCCCTCTTATGCAAGCACATATAAATCAGAACTGGAATCCATGAAAAATATGACCTGACTCTGCTTCAGACAAAACTCTACTGCAGGATGAAAAGGCAGGGAACATTAGGAATTCTTTAATGATGTGACACAGTTTTAAAATGTTAGCTCTAGCTTGGCCTTAACATTTTAAACAATGCATCTGAGGATACAATTACTTTAAAAAGATCCCACTTTCCATCTCATGACTCTTTGCTAAGTACTCATTAACAAGGCTTCTTCCAAAGGACTGACTGAGTCCTTTCAAGTACATATGACCTGCATCTAGAAAAATTCCCGTTTATCACTCACAACCATTTTGTATCAGTTAATGAAAAGATACTTCCCATAAAATTAAAACCCTGCTCCTCTAGAGATATATAAGAAACAAAGGATAAAAAAGGACAAAGTTGAACAATTTAAATAACATTTACATGCAAATAATGGAAAAAGAAAACCTTGGGTCAATTTATAATCAGCCTAATAAACTTCAGCTTTCATGCACTTACAATATGAATGTCAAGCAAAAAAGAAAAAAAGGAAAAAAAGAACAAATTTCCGAGTCAGCAAAGATGTTTCTATCTTGCATCTGAAAGGCATAAGATCCCAATTATTGTTCAGTTGATTTTATTTTAACATATTTCTCCAAGAGAAAAGTGAGACCAAAGGAGAGCCTGAACTAAAACCAATCTTCCTTTTTAATCGAAAAAGAATAAGTAGTCAGTTCAGTTTTCATGTGGTAAGGAATTCTAATTTGACCCCTGTTTTACATTAAAACAGCGGAACAAATTTCTTCATAGAAATGTATAGGATTATAATCTTACCATACCTGGCTCTGAAGATTCTGCAGCAATTATTTATCTATTTTCAAAGTAAATTTTGAACTACTGCCTTAAGCAGGGGTGGGGCTGCTGGCGGTTCGCATGGGTCCATGTGATCCTCTAGCTAGGAATCTGCCAAGTTTGGCGAACTCCCAAATGCCACCCCTGGCTGGCTATGCCCACCCCTCCCCTTCCACCCCTCCCAGGAGTCTCCACATGGTCGGTTCATCATGCCCTGTAAGTGCAAGGCCACGCGGAGACTCGGGGAGGGGGGAAATGGGCCCACCAGAGGTTCCGGAAGTTGGGAAATGGGCCTGTTTCTGGCCTCCGGAGAACCTCTGGAGCCTGGGGGAAGCAGTTTTCACCCTCCCAGAGGTTTGAGGGAAACCTCCAGAGCCTGGGGAGGGTGAACCCCCCGCACTGTGGTTCAGGACTAGACCACACCCACCCAGCAGCGGGGCAGCACACCTATTGCTGCAGTTTTTGAAGCCCCTGGCCTTAAGCAATAGTATCAGGCTAAAGACATTGTGATGTACCAGAATATTAAACTATAACTATTTGATATATGAGGAGTGACAAATACTTACTGTTTATTTTCTAAAACAAACTAGATATTTGGTATGCTTTTAAAAAAAAATCATGTACTTGCATTGCACTATATTTTGCACTATAGTGACAGTTTTAGATTGTGCTTTATGAACCAGAATATATATAAATGTAGATTAACTTGGGTCTCCCTGCCCAATCCACCTCAAGGGTTGTTATTTAGGAAAAATAGGAGTTTATGTATGTTTGCCTAAGTTATATATATAAAAACAAAATAAATTCAGGATAAATAAAATAAAGTAATAAATGAATAGGTGTATTTTTATGGAATTATGGATAATTGCATATTTGATATTGTTGAAATTACGATATTATTAAGAATAAATAACATTAAATAGTGTAAGCAATGTGTATAAAAGTTTTTAAAACTGCTGATAAATATTGGAAAAGATGCCATATAAAACGAGTCTATTTTATATAGGGAATTATGATATGTTGAATTTAAGTGCTACCTATTAAGATGAAAAAATATGCTGTAATATATTTTAAAGATGTGTATTATTCATTAATTGATTTATTATAATTAATGACAAAATCTAGGTTTGATGTTCAAATCTTAAGGGTAATTAAAATATCCTATTTGTGAAGGAGTAAAATTTCATTTGACAGGCTGTGTAGATGTCAGGTTACGAATGCATGGTTAATATTCACAACTAGGTCATTTAAATCAAACCCATCACCGTGGCTTGTTAGAATTCATCATTCCTCTTCAAGTTGTTCATCTAGTATTTATCTTCTTGCAAATTTGAATATACAGCAATTTTCCCATGAATTATTCAAATGGTTAAAGGTCGAAAAGATAAATAAAAATGAATGAGAAAGCAGTACTACCTGAGACCTTGTTCAAAAGTTTCCTTTATATAGCTGAAGAAGTATTGCTGGTTATTTAAT
The DNA here is from genome assembly GCA_039707465.1 of Rhabdophis nuchalis. Classification (NCBI taxonomy): domain Eukaryota; kingdom Metazoa; phylum Chordata; class Lepidosauria; order Squamata; family Natricidae; genus Rhabdophis; species Rhabdophis nuchalis. The sequence continues at coordinate 246,933,580 of CM077643.1, read as the reverse complement.
CAGGGCAAAGATTTTGTAATCAGTCTCTATAATGGAGTGACTAGAACGTCCTCCAAATAAGAGTATTTATGTATTAAGCATTAGAGAAATGTATTTTGTATTTTAATATGCTCTTTGTAGCAAACATTAAAATACAAAGGCTGACCATTTATTTACTACCCAACTCAATATTATTTCTCCTGATTTATCACTGTTCTCCAGATACACAGAGAAAGGAAAATCTTTTGCCATCACTTGCTTTCTGTTTATTTCAAAGAAGGTGCTTTCCAAATGCAAATCAAAGTTCTACCTGTGATAGGAACGAATAACATTCACCTGGTCTGCATTTTTAAACAATTTGACCATATTCACACCTTCCAATCAAATTGACAAATTGAAAGAGTTATCCTTCCAAATACATCCTGCTTCACATTTTACAATACAGTAATTTCCCACTTCAAACAGGTGAAAAAAAATATACCATATTTTTGGGAGAATAAGATGCACCTTTTCCCCTCCAAAAAGTGGGTGAAAATCTGGGTGCATCTTATACACTGAATACAGAATTTTGGCTCCTGAAACACCATGCCCTTTGCAAAAATGGCCATGCATAGCCTTTAGGAGCCTTCCAGAGTGCTCCTGGGGACTGGGGAGGGCAAAAAAGAGCAAAAAATGGTCCGTTTTTTGCGTGTTTTTGCCCCCCCAGCCCCCAGGAACACTCTATAAGCCTCCTAAAGGCTGTGCATGTCTTTTTTTGTCAAAAATCAGGTCAGTTTTTGCAAAAAACAGACCATTTTCTTTGCTTGTTTTTGCCCCCCTCAGCCCCCAGGAGCACTCTACAAGCCTCCTAAAGGCTACGCATGCATTTTTTTTGGACAAAAAATTGGGCCATTTTCATGAAAAACGGGCCATTTTTGGGACGTATGTAGCGTGCAAAACCTTTTTGCCTCTTTAAAATCTTGGTGCATTTTATACTCTAAAACCCCTCCGGTATATTTGCATTCAGGAATATATTTTGGAGAAGATAGTGAAGAAATATACACCTTTAAAAAAAAATGAAGAGGCAAGCAGAGGTTATGTTTGACCATTGAGTTAATGCCTTCTAGAACTAAGCTGAGTCATCTGTCCTTATCCTTGAGCTATGATGCCTTCCCCAAACAAACATTAAAACTATGTGATTATTGCAGGTGGAGGTCACAGAGAAAGTTTATTCTTTCCTTGTCTTTAAAAAAAACAAAACATTGTGACAATGCTTTTCTATATAGGATGTATAAAGATAAAAATAAAAGTGCCCCCTATCCCGTGGTGGCCAACTCTAGTGCCCATCTCTGTTTCCTAGCCGAGGGTGCCAGCTTTGTCCAAAGATGCTTCCGTAGCCATGTGGTCAGCATAACTATATGCGGAGGACCACAGAATGCTGTTACATTCCCACTGAAGTGGTACCTATTTATCTATTATGAGCCCTGGTGGTGCAGTGGTTAAAATGCAGTACTTCAGGCTACTTCTGCTGCCTGCCGGCTGCCTGCGATTTGGCAGTTCGAATCTCACCAGGCTCAAGGTTAACTCAACCTTCCATCCTTCAGAGGTAGGTAAAATGAGGACCCAGATTGTTGGGGGCAATAGGCTGCCTCTGTAAGAGGCTGTAAAGCACTGTGAAATGGTATATAAGTCTATGTGCTATTGCTATTCATATTATTATGCTTTCGAACTGCTAGGTTGGCAGGAGCTAGGACAAGTAACAGAAACTCACCCTGTTGCTTATCCCTTGGATCTTGAACCCAGACTGTCAGCTGACAAGCTCAGTGTCTTTAACCACTGAGCTATTCTGACTTTGTAGGAATGTTTAGAGTCCTACAAATGATCCTTGAGGCCAATTATCTTATGAATCGTTAATTCCAAATGCCACCCAGTTTTGGAAACTAAGGGGCAGAGTTGTAAAGTAAGTTGTGCCAATTATCATTTCAGAAGACAGGAAGTATTCCCTTTCATAAAGAAGAGAAGAAGCTGTGACAAGACCATAATAATCAATGGAATCTAAATGGTTTGAGGTCAAATACCTAGGGGCAATTTCTGACTAAATACCAGCCTGACTTTGTTTACTCCAACAAACAAAATGTTTTGGCATTTTTTTAAACCAAATGGAAGAGTTTATTTAATGGACAGCTTCAACCACAGCAGGACCACAGGTTGCACAAGAAAACACAAGTTTAGTATTTACCCAAAACTGGATCTTCCACTGTTAGGCTGTGCTCCCTGCAATATATTAAGTTCCTTTTTGAGCCAGGGGAGAGTTGGGTCCAAACTTAATAAATCCTCAATTCACCTCATGTATCATTGTGACATAAATGAACAACTCATGGTGTCAGAAATGGGGTTGACTTCCCTGTGTAGAAAGGATGGCATAAGAAAACAAGACCAAACAAACAAAAAAAGAAACCCACCCAGGAACCTGCTGGTTTGTTTAAAGAAATATTACCATACAGTTACATCATAGAAATTTAGCACAAACCCAAAAGGCCAATAGCAGCTTTACTGTACAGTCCCTTAAGAACTAAATATTTTTTGGCAGTAGCAGACTAGTAAATGTCTCTGAAGCAAGCACCAGAGCTGAAGGTTACCAATAATGTGGAAGACCAATGGCAATGCTTTCCAGAAAGCTTTCTGATGCAATTTTTTTTCAAGTCAAAGCTGAGTTCAAGCTGATCTTAATATATATAAAATCGGTTCACCACTTATGTTATTGGCTAGGCTTATTAATGAAGAATGAAGCAATACCACGCGATTTAGGCCAGATGATTTAATTTCTGCTCATATGCCAATTACCAGCCTAATATGGTGGCCAACCAGATGGTTCATAATTTCCTTTGTAGGCATATGAAATTGTGAGCATGCTGCGTTTGATTTAACAAAAATTTATTTGCAGACATAGCTTAACGTAGGTGATATTGCAGATAATTAAACAAACGCCTGAAGGGCTAATCTTGCTGCTATCTTTATGATTATGTTGCTGGGATGGAGAATTTTTTCAGTTCATTTCTTCACAACATTTCTCATCAATTTCTCAATGACTATAAGTTCAATATTATTCTATTGGCTATTAATCTAGCAGAAACTGTGTGCATTGATAGTTCTATGCATTTTTATATAAATGCTTTCTAATGCATGCATTTGTACAAAAGCGATTTTTAATGTGCATATTAACTTTTCTTTAGGAAGACAATTTTTTGGATATGTTTTTCTAGTATTCATACCCTTAGGTGAATTATTCCCTAATATGGATAATATGAAGTGCATTGTTTTAATTCTGGGCATGTTGTAGGCTCTGTGTATTTAAGATTTATTTATTTATTTATTTATTTATTTATTTATTTAAATTTATATCCCGCCCTTCTCCAAGAAGGACCCAGGGCGGCGCACAGGAAAATTTAAAAACATACAAAATACAATAAATATAATTTAAAAAACTATTAAATAACCTATCCTGCGCTAAAACCAAATTTTAAAAACCCAATTTAAAACTACCTAAAAGTCCCCATGGGAGGTTAGGCTAGGCCGGCTTGTTGAAACAAATATGTCTTAAGACATTGGCGGAAGAGGCGGAGGTCGGTGATGGTACGTAATTCAGGGGGTAGGTCATTCCAAAGGGCTGGGCCCGCCACAGAGAAGGCTCTTCCCCTGGGTGTCGCCAGTCGGCATTGTCCGGCCGACGGCACCCTGAGAAGGCCCTCTCTGTGGGAGCGTATCGGTCTAAGGGATGTATGGGGCAGGAGGCGGTCTCGCATATAACTAGGCCCCGAGCCATGGAGCGCTTTAAAGATAGTTGTCAAAACCTTGAAGCGCACTCGAAAAACCACAGGAAGCCAATGCAGCTCGCGCAGGATCGGTGTTATGTGGGAGCATCTAGTGGCTCCCATAATCACCCGCGCGGCTGCGTTTTGGACTAGCTGTAGCTTTCGAGTGCACCTCAAGGGAAGCCCCATGTAGAGAGCATTACAGTAGTCGAGCCGGGACGTCACGAGAGCTTGAGTGACTGTGCGAAGGGCAGCCCGGTCCAGTAAGGGGCGCAATTGGCGCATCAGGCGTACCTGATGAAACGCCCCCCTGGCCACGGCCGCCACATGGTCCTCCATGGACAGCCGGGAATCCAGGAGGACACCCAAATTGCGCGCCCTCTCCACGGGGGCCAGTGTTTCGCCCCCAATGGCCAGAGTTGGTGTAATCTGGCTGAACCGGGGTGCCGGAAACCACAGCCACTCAGTCTTGGCAGGGTTGAGCTTGAGTTTGTTACCACCCATCCAGATCCGTACGGCCTCCAAACACCGGGACAGCACTTCGGCGGCATCGTTGGGGTGGTTTGGGGTGGATATGTACAGCTGGGTGTCATCAGCGTACAGATGGTACTCCACCCCAAAACCACGGATGATCTCACCCAGCGGCTTCATATATGTGTTGAAAAGGAGGGGCGAGAGGACCGACCCCTGAGGAACCCCACATAAGAGAGGCCTCGAGGTCGACCTCTGCCCTCCCGTCAACACATATTGCGACCGACCAGAGAGGTAGGATGAGAACCACCACAAAACGGTGCCTCCCAACCCCAACCCCCCCAGTCGGTGCAATAGGATACCATGGTCGATGGTATCAAAAGCCGCCGAGAGGTCTAATAGGACTAGGATAGAGGAATAACCTCTATCCCGCGCCCTCCAGAGATCATCAACCAACGCGACCAATGCCGTCTCGGTGCTGTGACCGGGTCGGAAGCCGGACTGGCGCGGGTCTAGATAATCAACTTCCTCCAGGTGTCGCGGAAACTGTTGGGCTACCACACTCTCGACAACCTTCACCAAAAAGTGAAGGTTGGAGACCGGACGATAGTTCTCTAATAAAGCTGGGTCCAGGGACGGCTTCTTGAGGAGGGGCCTCACTACCGCCTCTTTCAAGACGGCAGGCAAGGACCCCTCACTCAAAGATGCGTTGACAATGCCCTGGAGCCAGCCTCGTGTCGTCTCCCAGGATGCCAGTACAAGCCAGGAGGGACACGGGTCCAATAAACATGTGGTCGCCCTAAGTTTCCTTGACAACCTGTCCATATCCTCGGTGGTAACAAAGTCAAACTCCTCCCAAGAAGGAACCTCAAGACTAGTCTCGGACAGTCCCACAGGACCACTGTCGATGGAGGGTAGCTCATTCCGAATCCGAGTGATTTTCTCCTGCAGATAAATCCCAAATTCCTCTGCTCGCCCTTGCAGAGGGGCTTCCCGCGGCCTCTGATGAAGGAGGGAGCGGGTCACCCCAAACAGGGCGGCAGGGCGGTTATCTGCGGATGCAATAAGGGTGGCACAATACTCACGTTTGGCCACCCTTATCGCCACTAAGTAAGCCCTAATATGGGTTCTCACTAGTGTTCGGTCGGCTTCGGAGCGAGAGGATCTCCATCTGCTCTCTAGGCATCTCTTGTGGCGTTTCATCCCCCGAAGCTCCTCGGTAAACCAAGGAGCCTGGGTGATTCGCCGCCGCAAGAGAGGCCGCAAGGGCGCGACTCGGTCCAAGGCCCCCGCGGCCGCACTTAACCATGCGGCCACTAGGTCCTCAGTCGAGTCACGGGGCAGGGTCACAGGAATTGGCCCAAGCTCCCTCTGGAACCTTTCCGGGTCCATTAGAAGCCTGGGGCGGAACCATATAGGAATATCCGGTTCCGCCTCCCCGCGGTGAGGTATAGCGATTGGAAAGTCCAGCCGAAGGAGAGCGTGATCTGTCCATGACAAGGGAGTGATGGCTAGGTCCCCTATTCCCAGATCACAACTCCACTGTCCTGAGACAAAGATGAAATCCAGTGTGTTTCCTCCCTCGTGAGTGGGGCCTAAAACTACCTGGGTCAGGTCCATGGCCGTCATGGAGGCCATGAACTCCCGAGCTGCTCCAGAGGCTTCGCCTGCCGACGGCAAGTTAAAGTCCCCCATGACTACCAGTCTGGGGGTCTCAACTGCCGCCTCGGCTATCACCTCTAGGAGCTCGGGCAGGGCTGTTGTTGCATAGCGAGGAGCCAGGTATACAACTAACACGCCCAACTGCCTCCCTAGGCCCCATCTCACGCAGAGAGATTCACACCCGGTTGTCTGAGGGACTGTGGTCTCCTTCGGTTCAAGACCTTCCTTTACGATAATCGCCACCCCCCCACCCCTCCCTAGGGCCCTTGGCTGATGGAAGGCACGGTAACCTGGTGGGCACATGTCCACGAGGGGCATACCCCCTTCGTGGCCCAACCAGGTTTCCGTTATACCCACCAGGTCCGGGTCCCCCTCTGATGGTAAACAATTGCTGTAGTGATCTAAAAAGAAAAAAATCCATGGAATTCAACTTCTCGTTGGATACTAATTATTGTTAGGAATTATATCTCTGTGTGAAGAGCTGGTGGGAACAGATGAATAAAAAACAAGGAGAAAGACTCCTGAAAAATATTCTAATTGACAGCTACGGTATGTGATTTGTTGAAGATATAATCAGAAAATGCCAATATAAAACTGCTGGTTCAGTTTTGTTTGCTATTCTTTTCAGCAATATTTGTTTGCATCCTGCCTTTATTATTTTTACAAATAACTGTGAACATATCCAACACACATTCCTCCTCCTATTTTTCTGACAACAACAATCCTATGAGGCACGATGGATTGAGAAAAAGTGACTTGGCCTAAGGTTACCCAGCTGGCTTTCATGGCTAAGGCAGGACTAAAACTCGTAGTCCCTTGATTTTTAGCCTGGTGCCTTAACCACCAGATCACGCATTTGAAGTTTTTTTTTTTGATCCAGTTTCTGAATCCATTTACAAGTTCTCATGAGCTTGTAAGGTACTTACAGAGACTTCTAAGTTCACTTTCATGAACCTTCTTCATATTCTACCCATTTTAGGAAAGTATGGGCACAGATCAGTAGCTGCATTCAGACATTGTAGATTTTATGGAAGTTTAAGGGTTTTTCAAAAATGAAATTTCTGTTGTTTTTTTAACTTTGTGAAGTTGCTCAGAATGGTTTGGAGTTGAGTGATTAAAAAAAAAAAGATAGATAATTGGATAGGTTTAAACAAAAATGTATTTTTTACCCTTCTCATCCCTAGTCATATACGTAAATATGTCTGTCCTTTGCAATCTCTACAATGTTCTTGTTAGCAATTTTTGACCCCAAGGAAATTATCATCTTCCCTTTTATCTGTTCCCCCCCTCTCTCCCCCCTCTCTATAGATAGATAGATAGATAGATAGATAGATAGATAGATAGATAGATAGATAGATAGATAGATAGATAGATAGTATTTCCTTTCAGACAAGTGTTTGGTTTCATTATTGTCTAATTTTATTTGACCATTTTGACTGCTTGTTTTGAAAATGTGCTTTAATGATTGAATACTTACCTTATGTTTTAATTTATATACATTCACAAGTTGATTTGAGTTTCTTATAACTTTTTTGGCAGGTGGGAAAGCAAAGTAAACATTTCTTCAATCATTAACTAAAACATATTCATTTTTATACTCAGTAATTTTTTGTCATTGTCAACATAAAAGGACTGCTCTTAAAATGGGCAGACCTAGAAAAAATATCTTGTCAATCAGTGTACTTCAACAAACAGTATTAAAAGTGTACCACATTTATGGATACTCTTGCATATTTTTCTTTCTTCCTTTTGCCTGGAAATATTTCAAATTTGGCTATATTATTAAAATAAGGTAAGGGAAATCCAAGGCTCAGTCGTCATCCCCTCCCTCCTTTTACTGAACATCTGGATGTAGCTGCTAGATAACTTTTATGTTAGGTCAACGTGAGATATCCATATGCAGATGATACCCAGTTATATATCACGGAGTGTTGTATGGGGGTACTTGCAGGCTGGCAAATTAAATAAAATGGAGTTAATTCAGAATACAATCATCTCCTAGGTCATACAAAGTAGACCACAACCTACTTTTTGGCAAGCTAGAAAAAAGTGGGATACATAGCATCACTACAAGATGGATTCGTAAATGGCTGACAAACCATACTCAACAATTAGTCCTTAATGGGTATACGTCTACATGGAGGGAAGTAAGCCCCACAATGTTCCATCTTAGGCCTAGTACAATATCTTCATTAATGACTTAGATGACAGAATAGAAGGGGAACTTATCAAATTTGTGGATGATACTAAACTGGCAGGAATAGCTAACACCCTAGATCAGTGATGGCAACCCTTTTTGGGCTCAAGTGCCCAAACTGGAATGCACGTACCAGTGCTCATGTGCCAGAGCATCAGAAACCTGAAGACCAGCTAGCCGGTGCGCATGTGGGTGCTGGTCTTCTGGTCTTTGGGTTTTCAGTGTGCACATGCACCAGCTACCAGGTCTTTGTGTGCGCCAGAGTGCTGGAAACTCAAAGACCAAGTGGCCAGCGCGCACATGCCCACAGAGAGTGCTCTGCGTGCCACTACTGGCATGCATGCCAAAAGTTTGCCATCACGGCTCTAGGTGATAGGCTCAAGAGCCAGATGGACACTGGGTCCTATCTAACAAGATAAAATTCTATGTAGAGAAAAGTAAAGTCTTACATTTAGGGAAGAAAAACCAAAATTACATATATTGACTGGGTGAAACCATGCTTAATAGCAGAGGTGGCATTCAGCAGGTTCTGACCAGTTCTGAAAAACTGGTAGTGGAAATTTTGAGTAGTTCTGCGAACTAGTAAATACCACCTCTGACTGGCCCCACTCCTATCTATTCTCTGCCTGTTGAGTCCCGGCTGATCGGGAGGGAATGGGGAATTTGCAGTAACCTTCCCCTGGAGTGGGGAGGGAATGGGGATTTTACAATATCCTTTCCCTGCCACACCCACCAAGCATTGTCACACCTACCAAGCCATGCCCACAGAACCAGTAGTAAAAAAAATTGAATCCCACCACTGTTTAATAGCTTTAATTGTGCGAGGGACCTTGGAGTCTTAGTGGACAATCAGATAAATATGAGCCAGCAGTGTGTGTAGAAATCAAAAAAGGCAATGCAATCCTAAATTACATTAACAGAGGGATACAATCAAGATCAAGTGATGTACTAATACCACTCTATAAAGCCTTAGTAAGACCACACCTAGAAAACTGCATCCAGTTTTGGTCACCACACTATAAAAAAGATGTTAAGACTCTAGAGAAAGTGCAGAGAAGAGCAATCAGGATTAGTGAGACTAAATGGAGACTAAAACATATGAAGAGCTGTTAAAGGAACTGGGCACAGCGAGTATAGTGAAGAAAAGGATCAGGGGAGACATGATAGCAATGTTCCAATATTTGAGGGGCTGCCACAGAGAGGAGGGGGTCAAGCTATTTTCCAAAGCACCCAAAGGCCAGACAAAGAATGGATGGAAACTGATCAAAGAGACATTCAACCTACAGATAAACTTTCTGACAGAGCAATGGAACAGCTTGCCTTTGGAAGTTGTGGGAGCTTTATCACTGGAGGCTTTCAAGAAGAGATTGGACTGCCATTTGTCAGAAATGGTGCAGGGTCTCCTTCTTGGGTGGGGGGTTGGACTAGATGACCTAAAAGGTCCCTTCCAAATATGTTAATCCGTTAAATACCAATTTAGACTCTGGAAGAGGTTGTGCTGCTCCAGAAAGACAGCATCTAACAGGATCTTTCCTGGTCTTCCTCTTACTTGAGGATCAAGTGGAGGCATGGCCAGTAGTGTCTTTGCTTTGCTTTGGCTAATGTGCTACAGGTAATACTTATCTTACGGCCACAATTGAGCGCAAAATTCCTGTTGCTAAGTAAGACATTTGTTGAGTGAGTTTTGACTCATTTTACACCTTTCTTGCCACAGTTGTTCAGTGAATCATGGCAGTTAAGTTAGCAACCCGGTTGTTAAGTGAATGACTTCCTCTTGAGTTTGTTTATCAGAAAGTTGCAAAAGGTGATCACATGACCCTAAGACAACCATCATAAATATGAGTCAGTTGCTAAACATCTGAATTTTGATCATGTGGCCATGGGGATGCTTCAAACAGTTGGAAGTGTGAAAAATGGTCATAAGTCATTTTTTTCAGGGCCATTGTAACTTCAAAAAGTCACTAAACAAACAGCAATGAACATAATCACTCACACTAATCATATCTTGATTGGCCTCCTGCAGTTTGCATTATATGAAGCATTCCTTAAAGACCAACAGGTAACAAACAACTAGTTGTCCATACATGTTACTGCTATTTGACATCACTGTTATAAAAAAACTACTATGTTCCCATTGTTAGGAGAACTTGATTGTCAGTTCATTTCCAATATAACGTGTTGGTCATTACTTATAAAGCTCTGTATAGTTTTGGAGCCCAGTTACCTTCAGTATAACTTACTCAGGGTTGAATCTGTCTATCCACCATATAAAAACAGAGAATGCCTCTTGATAGTTTCCACATATTGGGAGATCTAACGAACGGGAAATTCTCCATAGAGGCTTGTCTCCTCTAACAGGAATTTTTGAACTTTTCCTGGCTGTGGAAACTGTTTAAAACAAAAATTCTCAGAATTTTGCCCAATCAAGAGGCAAAGGTCAAATGACAGAAAAGTGACTGTGTTTGAGTGAAAATTTGTACTGTCTCATGGAACCCTATCAAAATTTTCACAGAACCCTAGGGTTCTATGGAACCAATTTGAAAATCTTAGCCTATGGTAGGGATCCTCAAACTACAGCCCAGGGGCTGGATATGGCCCATTGAAGCCATTAACCATGAGGGTTAACAATGCTGCCCACCCACATTGCCCACCTACCCCCCCACCTTCTTGAGGCGGGGGAGGCCAAAAATGGGCCTGTTTTTGCCCCCCCCCCAGTTTCCAGAAAGAGGGAGAGAGAGGGGGTGGGGGGAGGCACCCCCCCCCCCAGACAGCTGCATCCTTTCACTAACCTGCTTTCCACCCCCAAGAGCATAACAAATTAAAGTTTAATTTGTGTGTATTGTTTAATGGACTGCTAAATTGGCCATGACCACCCGGTCACATGACCACTTAGCCACACCCACCTAGTCACATGACCACCTAACTGCACCCACCCAGTTACACAACCACTCAGCCAGTCCATGCCCCCAATAGTCTGAGGGACCCTGAATTGGCTCCCTGTTTAAAAAGTTTGGGGATCCCTGGCCGATGGAATGATTTACACCCAGAATCAAGCAAGACCCTTTCCACTGTGGTAATCCAGAGATTTGTAAATCCTGATTATTCCAACAATAATATTGGGATTATGCTGTGTGTAGAATGTGAATAGTTTGGTTTATTGCACAGTATTATTTATAGTAATTGTATATTGCAATAATCACTATTGTTTTAACCTGTCAATTCATTGTTAGTGTTTTTGCTGTAAAATCTAAGCGCCGACTGTGATTGAGGTATCATAAAATCTCATAAATAAATAAGGAGCTCTTTCATCCAACTATAACTGAGGTTAAAAATTAGAATGTTACCGCATGTTGTTCATGCAACTCTATTTTTAAAGCTGAATACTGGACAAAAATAATTAGTTTGGATTTCTATTTTTTAAAAATATGGCATTTAACTTTTCCCAATATATTTTATTCAAGTTATTGTCTTCACCCAGAGATTAAAAGTTATCCCATGCAAATAGCTTTAACTCTTCTAGGTGTCTAATTTGTCAGTTTACTCTGAAAATGCCCACCCCCTGGACTTTGTGCTTCTTCCTACAAAAGCAAAGTGAAGATGGATTTGTTGTACCTTTAAAGGTTTGGTTGATTATACCTCTTTAAATCACTCGTTCTTGAGAAGATCTTATATTTATAATATTTTGAATTCCTTCGCCTTTCCCTCTTCTGAAATCTTATTGAATGAGAAGTAGAGACAATTATTAGGAATTTCAGTTTAATAAGCTGGACTTGCAGAATTCTAGGAAGGCCTCTGTGCACATTTTGTTGTCCTAAAAATTCCGTGAAGGAAACCAAAACAAATTTATTTTAGTTGAACATTAATTCTGCAGACATGTTTGCACACTGAGCAATCTCCGCTCTTATCCTTAACTATTTGTTTTCCTGAAGATATATATTTCTGAAACTCTTATCATTTAAGAAAGCTCTGTGACAGCAAATAAATGAAATGAAACCACTGCAGAGCTGCCATTGTTTTGAATGCAAGTAAAACATGGCTAAAATAATTTTTTTTCTGAATATTCTCTTCTGATTTGTGTGAATTCCCAAAACATTGGGGAAGCGAAATGTCACTATGATGGCTTATTAGCCTAAATTGACAGTAATAATATATAATAACAAAATTTACCTTACATTTTACAATGTAGCCTGGATGTACTACTTCTCGTCGCTTAATCACATGTAAAAAAATAATATACTCAGCTATTTATCTATATACTACTAAAACTCTCATTGTCCCAACCTTTAACTGGGAGAAATATTGCATCATAGGGCAACCATTTTTGAGCCAAGGTACCTCAAGTGGGCTGACTTATGGAACATGTCCCAAATCTAGGACCCATGACTCCTGAGGGAATGAAATTCGGGAAAGTTGTGTCTGTCAATGTTATTGATGACTGCTGGGATGCTGCCACAGTCATGTGATCTTTATTTTCAGAAGATCTCACATCCACCCAGTAGCAGTCACGTATCTGCCTTCTGGAAAGGGAAAGCAGGGAGGGAACTAAGGAAGATTTCTGATGCTCCCTGCCCACAAAGAAATTCAATGGGGAAGCTGGCAGGAAATCTGAAGTCACTCCCACTGCTTTTTTGCCCACTTGCGGCCATTCTGTTTCTCTGTTTAGTTAAGGAAATATCTCTGAAACAATGACTCAACTGGCAGTAAACACTAAACATAGTATTATAATCGAGTGACATTTGGTTATATTAAAATATTTATTATCTTTAGAACTTCTAAATAGTCTCACCATTATTACAGACAGCTTTCTTAAATAAGCATGTCTTTTCCTCAAAACTCAAGATGGGACAATTTGATTTTTAATTGGAGCAATTTGAACCTTGTTTATACCAAGTTAATGGCCTTTTATACTTCCTCAGTGGGAGTAGAGTTCATTTTTTGAGTAAAGTAAAAATTATATGTCACAGGGGAGGGGGAATCAGGATTTTAGAGATGCTTATGTGGGCCAAAAAAAAGATTGGGAACACTGGCCTAGAATGATGTAACAGTATCCTATTCTAACATAAGTACTTCCCATAATTACCAGATACTCCCCTCTACTTATGGAGTTTAACACCATATACATTTGCCCACATAGCAGAAGAATATTGCAATCTCTGAGCTTTGGGGAGAAGTTTTATCATATGGCTCTAGTTCTCTCCAGTCATATCTTGCCCTGATCCTCAGGTGTGATGGAGAAAAGGGTTAACCTGCATTTACCTCAAAGCACACTTCACAAACCATATTTTACTAGTGATTTGTGAAGGACAGCCACACCCAATTTCACTTCACATGCCTTGGCTTTAAAATTGGAGAGGGGGAGTGTTTATGTACTCTTTTTCTGACATTCCCATCTTAACACAATGCTCTCTACATGGGGCTCCCCTTGAGGTGCACCCGGAGACTCCAGCTAGTACAGAATGCAGCCGCACGGGGGATTCTGGGAGTTTCACGGTACTCCAATGTAACACCTCTCCTGCGCGAGCTGCACTGGCTGCCTGTGGCCTTCTGGGTGTGCTTCAAGGTGTTAGTAACCATCTTCAAAGCGCTCCATGGCACGGGACCTGGCTACCTGCGAGACCGCCTCCTACCACATACCTCCCTTCGACCTGTCCGCTCCCACAGAGAGGGCTTCCTCAGGGTGCGGTCTACCGGTCAATGCCGGCTGGCGACCCCCAGGGGGAGGGCCTTCTCTGTGGCAGGTCCGGCCCTCTGGAATGACCTGCCCCCCAACCTTCGCACCATCACGGACCTACGCCTCTTCCGCTGGGCGCTCAAAACACACCTTTTCCATCTGGCTGGCCTGGCATAGATTTAATGATTTAATTTTAATGTAATGTTTTTAATTGTTTTTAATTATATTTTAGCACAGATTTACTAAATTTAATTCTATTTTATATTGTGATTGTATGTTATTGGTGTTTTTATCCTTTCTGTGCACCGCCCTGAGTCCCACCAGGGAGATAGGGCGGTATAGAAATTTGATTAAATAAATAAATAAATAAATAAATAAATAAATAAATAAATAAACACGTATGTTCTGATAAAGATAGCTGGGACCACCTGAATAAGCAAACCCATATTCTAAACACAATGAGCTGGAGGCTGTAGGTAACTTTGGGCATCCCAATTAATTGGGCCCCAAGTACCCATATTTTTATACAACCAAGTTTTGAATGGTGATACTCATGAGAGGAAAGCTTGGTGGCCTCCTGCGTGGTTCACCAGCCCACAATTTATGATTCTGGAACATGTGTCTGAATTATGTATAGAATATAAGTTAACTGAATGGTGCAGGTGGTATTTTTCTTTTAGGAAAGGATTTCAGGAGCTTACAGGCTTCTAGGACAACCAGCTGGGAATGGAATGCAACTGCATATCAAACCTACAGCTGAAGTGACCGTTATGAAAACATCTTGTTTGAATTTGATTGGACATAGGGGGCCCAGTGATGGGAGGCAACTAAGGGAGGAAAAAGGTAGACTTAGGGATTTTGGCCTGTGATTCTCAGTTCTGGCTATGTAAACCACACCTTTCACAATAAATGGAGTTAAGGATTGTTCTTACTTAGAGTTTCAAGCTGAGGCAGGTCTACACTTTGTTATTTGATCCCATTCTTATTATGAAGGCTTATGACAGCAACACAAAATAACTATTTCACCTGCTGAATGGCAGTGAAGTAGCATGGGCCAGAGGGTTACAATTTTTATAGTCTTGTCTATCAGTGTACTTTATGGGCACCCTTATATCTTCACTAAGGTCAGGGCATAGGATTTTTGGCCCAGGATAAGATATAGCTGAGCAGACAGCTTTCCCCCCCCCTCCTTTAGTGAAACTCTTATTAGAAATGCATTGCTGTGCATGGCTTGTTTATCACCGCAGAGCAAAACACTTTATCATAAAAACAAAGCTCAAAGATATGATTTTTAAAAAAGGGTGGGAAAAGATTTGATTGTTAGAGAGTTCAAAAAGAATTAACTGGCATTGTAATATAATTCTTCCTTCCCAATGTTAACAAGAACCCCGCCCCCCTTCCTCAAATGCCAACAGACTCTATCAGCAAAAATCTGGATGTACAGCTATCTCTCCTTCTCAAGTGTTTTAGTAAAATTTTGAAAACAAATGTAATAAGGAAATGAAGGTGGTACAGTAGCTATATATTTAATAAACAACTGAGCTCTTGGTGAATGCTTTAAGTAACTTTCTTAGATTAATTGAAAAAAGTCATTGAGTATAGATGATCATTAGCCTTGTGCACTAAAGGTACAAATGACCATGATCAAATCATCCTACTTCAGAAACACTATGTGAACCCTTACCTCTCTAGAAAAAGATCTAATGCTGGGAAATGTAGAAGGAAAGAGAAGAGGACAACTAGCAACAAGGCAGATGGTGATGGGTGCACTTATTATTATTTATTAAATTTCTATACCGCCCTTCTCCCTTCTGGGACTCAGGGCAGTGCACTGATGGAAGACTTGAAAGATCAAGTTAGGATCAGATTGTCATGGAGAAAAATCTGCCTATGTGGTTGCTAAGAGTTTTGATGGTGCATGATCAGAATCAATAGATGATGGATAACAGGTTAATACACACACATACACACCCCATACAAAAGCTCCATATGGTATTTTGAATTCACTTAAACCATGTTTCATTTCATGCCATAAAAATTAATAGAGGCACATGAGAACATAACCGAATGTCTCTTCTTTAGCCACAATCTTACAATTTCGGTTTTACTTCTTCATAATGCATGAAATCAGTGTTTGATAATTGCTTGTCATTCTTGTTTGCTTTGCTTTGTTGATCTTGGACATGACAATGGCATTGCAAAAGAAACATTTTCTCCTTTCCCACAGAAACAGAATGTATTATTAGTTTTTCAGGGCCATATTTAAATTGAATCTTGATCAAAAACATGGTTTTATTAAATGTCAAGGAGAAAAGAATGATGCAATTCTGGGTTGATTAAATACTCAAACCTAAAAAGTAAGGATATTTTTAGTATTAATCTACTTTATGATTTACACATGACTAAGCTGTGGTAAATGCAGAAGAATTTCTCAGAAAATGAAGGGCATTGGATTTCTTGATTTCAGAGGAGGGTATCAGGCATGCAGCTGACTTTATGGGCTTCAGTTGTTCCAGCTGGAAAGATTTGGGGATAACTCCCTCCTGCCCAGTCTGTGTAATTTCACATTAAAGGTGAAAATATCTGTGAGGTCAAAAGAACTATTTCTAAATGGAATAGGTCATTGGATCTATGTTTGGACACATTTATTACACAATCCTCCAGTTCCTTTCCATAGCTCTTTGTGGGTCTACAGATCAAGGGAAGAACCCAGTCAGGGCTGAAATTAGAAATGGTGTTAAGCACTTGAAAGATGTGAGGCACAGCTACCCATGACACAAATCTATCCCCTCCTCTCATATTAATAAATCATCATAATCATAATCATCATCATCTAAATCAAAATTTACCCAACTATTTTCTATCCAAATAACTCTAAATTCATAAAATTGGTTTGGACAATAACTAGACATAGCAATAATCCAAAAACAAAGCATAGACAGATGAATGAGCTATTTTAATTTTCAAATTTCTACTCAGACCAGATGTCAAAATCCTTCAATTTAATTATCCCATTCATCCTTTATTTTCCATACATTAAAATTAAGTAATTCTTTTTCACACTGGGGAGTTTCAGAATTCTGAACAAGGGTAGAAATAAGGGCTAGCTAATGGGATACAGAAGAAGATTAGGAAGAACAAGGAAGAACTTTGGTTTTGGGTATATGTTGGAAGGCTGCACTATTTTTATTCATTCCTTAGTCTGCAGTCATAGTGGAGATAGAAGGCAGTGGGAATTGTTTTGGGTTTTTAAATTTTTAAATACATTGTTAACATTACTTAAATGATTCCCATTTAAATATATATGAATCCTTGATATGACTGTTAACTTGAATCCTAAAAACTTTCTACATGTGTCATCTCAACCTATTTCTCAATGTTTGAAGAGTTACATAAGTACTCATACCTTCCAAAATCAATCATGTTTCTATTATACTTACAAATTGCCTAATGTCATTTAGGCAATTTAGAATTAAGCAACTTACTAATTCAAGTGGAAAAAAATAACCCCTATTATCTATTATGTAGGAAATGACTGAAATTAGGTTGCTCATTAGCTACAGAGGATTCATTAATTTGTCACATTTTTAATTTGGCAAAATTATCTGACTTCTTTCACAGCCCTGTAACTACACTGCTCAGCACTGCTAGTGGTAAAGTTCCCCTATCTACAGTTCAAGATCTCAATCTGAAAGGCCTCAAATGTGAGTCAAAGATTACGCTATTAGATCAATAGCATGATCCTTTTATACATGAATTGTACAATTGTGATAGTATTTGAATCCCATTTTAACTATATGTTCAATATGTAGTTACCACTTTTTATAGAAAAGTCTAATTACAGTTAAGTCAATAAAGGAGATAAGTAGACATCCCACAATTGTCTTTGTAATCAGTTAACAAAATCACTTTCATCTATATTTACTTATTCAGCAAAGTCATGGTAATTTTGTAATAAAAAGATGATTGATGCTTCCTATGTGTGTTCAACATTTGTGAGAAAAATGCGAAGACATGAGGTCCCTTTCTATCCAGATTGTACCAAGTTCAATGGGACAGTCTCATTTAAGCACGAAGAGGCTTGCAGATGTACAATATACAGCTAATCCTTGATTTACAACCATTCATTTAGTGACCTTTCAAAGTGACAATGGCACTGCAAAAAGTGACTTACTTTGTTTTTCACACTTACAACCATTGTGGCATTCCTGTGGCCACGTGATCAAAATTCAGATGCTTGCCAACTGGGATCATGTTTATGACACTTGCAATGTCCCGGCGTCATCTGATTAAATTTTGCAACCTACTTACAAGCAAAGTCAATGGGGAAGCCAGATTCACTTAACAGCTGTGTTACTCATGTAACAACTGCAGTGATTCGCTTAACTGTAGCAAGAAAAGCTGCAAAATGGGGCAAAACTCATTTAATAACTGCTCTTTATGGAGAACTAGGCAGGCAGGAACTGAAGCAAGGCAGGTTGCATAGTAACAAACAACCTTAATTGCAACAGCTAACAGCGCTAAGTGCAAGACAAATCCTGAACTGGCAACAACATCATTGGCTCTTTATTTAGTAGCTGTCAGATGGCTGAACCAATCGGAAGGCTGCGTTTTCCCGTTGAAAGACTGCTCGCGTCTTAGCCAATCAGGGGAGTTCTGTAGCTGGCAATGCTTTTGACAGTGTTGTAAGTCCAAGTACTGTCTCACTTAGCAACAAATTTTGGGCTCAATTATGCTCACAGGTTGAGGACTATCTATAGTGCAATCCTATGCAAATTCTACATATGTAGGTTGAACTCAGGTTGAAAAGCACAACTTTCTGATGAAGTACACTGCAGAATTGCAGCATGGCCTGAAATGGAATATTTGCTTTGAAAAGATAGCTATGTAATGGTAAATTGCCACCGAGTGCCAAAATAAAGAAAGACTGAAATGCTGATGGAAAGGACAAGATTGAAAAGTATATGCCTAATCCAAAAACCATTTGTTCTGGCCAGAAATCTGATTCAATTATGAGTTTAAATTGTTAGTTGAGGTTGACAAATGGGCAGACTTTGTGGGAGAGGAAAGATCTGCATCCATTATTTTGTTAATTAGAAAAAGAAGAAATTGTTTGGGTTTTTTATAGATGTTTCAGTCATAGTAATATTTTTGTGGTCATTCATTTCACCGGGCTTGTCTAGTTGCTTTGAGTTGTGGTGGCTCTGGTTTGTGTCATCAGTGATAACATCTAGACTGCTTGTCTTCCCTGTCTTTCTCTATTGCCATTGATTCTTTGGAGCATGAGGGCTTTCTCTGTTGACTCCTACCTTTGTATTATGTGTCCAGAATATCTAAGTTTAGTGCTTTCACTGAACAGTTTGTTTACTTCATCTAGTACTGAACAATTGTCTTGCTTACAGTCTCAAATATTCCTGACAATTTTCTCCAGCACCACAATTCAAAGGCAATTTTTCTTCAATGTTTCTTTATTAGCCTTTCTGATGGTGTAGCTTTCACGGGTTTATGTTGCTATACAATACTGAAAACTATTGCCATTTATCTTTGTTGTCAATGTGATGTCCTTGCTCTTTAATATTTTATCTGGATCATCGTTTCCCCCCCCCCCCCCTCTTTTTCTTAAGTAGCAGTGCCTCTTTATTTCAGGGATATAATAAAACTCTGTTACTACAGCTTCTTTTGTAGCGGTTTATGATGGGTTGGCATTGTGCATTGATATAATTTTAGGGGCTGTTCTGAAGTACTGATCAGCAAATCAGTTTTCACACTCTCTTCTTTTATCCTTTCATTTGTCAAACCTGAAGTGAACCTGGCTGAGGCCA
Source organism: Rhabdophis nuchalis (assembly GCA_039707465.1). Lineage (NCBI taxonomy): Eukaryota > Metazoa > Chordata > Lepidosauria > Squamata > Natricidae > Rhabdophis > Rhabdophis nuchalis. The sequence goes on along the minus strand of CM077643.1, from coordinate 246,913,987 downwards.
TCTTGGAGGCTTCAGGGTTGCCACTCAACAGAGGGAGGGGAGAAATAGCTAGATGGGGTTTTGCAGCCAAAACAATAAAGTTTTCCTGTGGGAACCAAGGACATTCTTACAGGTGGCTGGCCAGAGGAGGAGTGAAGTAACCAAGCAAGTGGCCAGCACTTTGATTGGACAGCGTGACTTGGGGAAAAGGGGAAACTTTTACTTTTTAATTAGGTGAAAGCCGGGGAAACTTCAGAGTCAGCTTTCACCAATTGTGCCAATATGATGTATCCAATGAATTGTTCTTTGAGGAATTCTCTGCCTCAGATTTCTGCTTTCTATGGGTGCATTACTTGAAATGCTGACGTCATTTTTAGCTTTCAGTTTCCTTGTCTCTGTCACCATAGCTGAGATAACTGATGGTATCTAATGATACCCAAGCAATTATAATTCAATTTTATGCGTTTGAGTTTGAGTTTATTGGTTTTTTATACCGCGCTGCTCCGGAGAGACTCAGGGCGGTGTACAGCCAAAATAAAAACAAATATAAAAATATATAAAAACACATATATAAAAGTTATATATTTTAAAAAGCTTTTAAAAAACATAATTAAAATATTGGCCGAAATGTGTAAAAAAAACCATGCATTTCGCATATCAGTTAAGTGACAGTATACAACTATCACTCATGAGCCATTTAATTTATCTGTATTCCATTCTAAATGTTGTTTCCTGGTTATTAAACATATTCCCCAGAACACAGTTGTAATGAACCAGAAGATCCATATTTGTATATGGATTAGGAACATGTTTAGGAATATGTCAGATTAGGAACACAAGTTGAATATGTCAGATTAGGAACACAAGTAGATTAGGAATATGTCAGATTAGGAACACAAGTTGAAATAGGAAAGAAAATGGTAAGTGAGCACCTGTCTGCCCTGGATGAGTTCAAATCACCAGGACCGGATGGATTACACCCCAGGGTCCTGAAGGAACTGGCAGACGAGATCTCAGAACCACTGAACTATATCTTTCAGAGATCCTGGAGCACCGGGGAACTGCCAGAAGACTGGAAAAGAGCAGATGTGGTTCCCATCTTCAAAAAAGGGAAAAAAACAGATCCAGGAAACTATAGACCCATCAGCCTGACCTCAATACCAGGAAAGATTCTGGAAAAGATAATTAAACAACAAATAAGTGAACACCTAGAAGCAAACAAAGTAATAGCCAAAAGCCAACATGGGTTTGTCAAAAACAGATCATGCCAGACGAATCTAATTGAATTCTTTGACAAAGTGACAAAATCAGTGGACCAGAGGAATGCTGTTGATATAATTTACCTGGACTTCAGTAAGGCATTTGATAAAGTAGACCATAACCTACTATTAGATAAAGTAGAAAATTGTGGGTTAGACAGCAGCACCACCAAATGGATTTGCAACTGGCTGACCAACCGCACTCAACGTGTAGTCCTCAATGGAACTGCATCTACATGGAAGGAAGTATGCAGTGGAGTCCCCCAAGGCTCTGTTTTAGGCCCAGTACTCTTTAACATCTTCATCAACGATTTGGATGAGGGGATAAATGGGGAACTCATCAAATTCGCAGACGACACCAAGCTGGCAGGAATAGCCAACACTCCAGAAGATAGGCTTAAGATACAGAAGGATCTAGACAAACTTGAACATTGGGCACTGTCTAATAAAATGAAATTCAATTGTGAAAAAAGTAAGGTCCTACATATAGGCAAGAAAAACCAAATGCACAAGTACAGTATAGGTGGTACCTTGCTCAATAGTAGCAACTGTGAGAGGGATCTTGGAATCCTAGTGGACAACCATTTAAATATGAGCCAGCAGTGTGCAGCAGCTGCCAAAAAAGCCAACACAGTTCTAGGCTGCATCAACAGAGGGATAGAATCTAGATCACGTGAAGTGTTAATGCCACTGTATAGTGCCTTGGTAAGGCCACACTTGGAATACTGCATACAGTTTTGGTCGCCACGATGTAGAAAAGACGTGGAGACTCTGGAAAGAGTGCAGAGAAGAGCAACCAAGATGATTAGAGGACTGGAGACTAAGACATATGAAGAACGGCTGCAGGAGCTGGGTATGTCTAGTTTGATGAAGAGAAGGACCAGGGGAGACATGATAGCAGTGTTCCGATATCTCAGAGGGTGCCACAAAGAAGAGGGACTCAAACTTTTCTCCAAGGCACCTGGGGGCAGGACAAGAAGCAATGGGTGGAAACTAACCAAGGAGAGAAGCAACTTAGAATTAAGGAGAAATTTCCTGACAGTAAGAACAATTAACCTCTGGAACAGCTTGCCTCCAGCAGTTGTGAATGCCCCAACCCTGGAAGTCTTTAAAAAGATGTTAGACAGCCATATGTCTGAAACGGTATAAGGTTCCTGCCCATGCAGGGGGTTGGACTAGAAGACCTACAAGGTCCCTTCCAACTCTGCTATTGTATTGTATTGTATTAGTTATCTGTAATTTGTTGTGGCCAATGTATTGAAAAAGACTTAATGTGATCAATAAAGAAAAAATAATTTTTAAATTCCTGTCTTTTCCACTAATGTTCAGATGTTAGCAAAATGGTTTTTGGTTCCTCTCCTTTTTTTGAATCCAGACTGCATATCTGGCAATTCTGGCACCTTATATTATTGAAATTGGAACTGCAAAATTTTAAGAATTACTGGATTTAAAGATAATCATTGGTAGTTTGGACAATCTTTAACTCAGTCTTTTTTCATTTTGAAATATAAATGGGTATTTTCCAGTCCTTTGCTATTGCTCTCTGTCTCTGTTGCTCTATATTTCTTTCATTATCTATTTTCAGCATTGCATACAATTTTTTTTGAATTTTTGAATATTTTTTAGTTGATTCATTTTTGACATTATCATGAATTTCATTTTAGAGGAACTAATCAATTAAATCTAAATCTAATTGTTAATAAGGTAAGATGTTAAGAATTGGGCACTAGTGGGAACTAGAAGAACCTAATGATTACAATGAAAAAGTACTTGAATTTGACTTAGAAATATAGAATGAAGCAATAAAATTTAATATTGGAAATATTGAAATATATTTTCATTAATGGTCCCAAAAGTTGTTTTTAATAATATTTCCCTCTATGGATAGACTGTGTTTAAAAGATCCTATGGAAGAGAAACACATTTTTTACCTGACAAAATTGAGACTGATTTGAAAGAGAATTTAGAAATGTTAGGTTACAAAAATGACATATTAAAGAAAGCAATTGATAACTTAATAATTTTGAAAGAATATACAATAACACCTCAAATTAGGCTTCTTAAAACTTTAAAAGTAAGTTCTGTGACATTATTTGAAGGCATTAAGAATCAAGATTGCTAGAAATAAAAGGAAGGAATATAAAGTTGGTTTACGTGATCAATGTTAAAGTAGATATGTTGTTATTTCTGGAAATCCTTAATGGACTTTTCCTGACATCAGGCCTGAAATGAAGAGGCTTTAAGGATTTGTTTATATAATAATAATAATAATAATAATAATAATAATAATAATAATAATAATAATAATAATAATAATAATAATAATAATAATAATAATAATAATAATAATATATTAAATTTATAAACCGCCCCCTCTCCCCAAAGGGAGATAAGAGATATATAATCTATATAATAATAATAATAATAATAATAATAATAATAATAATAATAATAATAATAATAATAATAATAATAATAATATTTTTATTTATATACCGCCTCCTCTCTCCAAAGGGACTTGGAGCGGTGCACAGGGAAAATTAAAAATACCAATATAAAATACATAAATAGATAAAATACGAATTAAACCAAATTATCCCTGCGCTAAAATCACCCTATCTTAAAATACATTAAAATCCCCTAAAACCCTATTAAAAGACGGAAGACTAACCTAGGCCAGCCAAGCGGAAAAAGTGTGTTTTTAATTTTTGACGGAAGGAGCGGAGGTCCGTAGTTGTTCTGATCTCGGGGGGAAGGTCGTTCCAGAGGGCTGGGCCCGCCACAGAGAAGGCCCTTCCCCTGGGCGTCGCCCGCTGGCATAGCCTAGTGGACAGCACCCGGAGAAGTCCCTCTCTGTGGGAGCGAATCGGCTGCAGGGATGTATGAGGCAGGATCCGAACCCGCAGATAACTAGGTCCCGTGCCATGGAGCGCTTTAAAGATGGTAACTAACACCTTGAAGCGCACCCGAAAGACGACAGGCAGCCAATGCAGCTCGCGCAGGAGCGGTGTTATGTGGGTAAACCTTGAGGCCCATTATTGCTCGCGCGGCTGCATTCTGGACAAGCTGAAGTCTTCGGGTGCACCTCAAGGGGAGCCCCATGTAGAGAGAATTGCAGTAGTCCAGTCGGGATGTCACGAGGGCATGAGTGACTGTGCAAAGGGCATCCCGATCCAATAGGGGACGCAACTGGCGTACCAGGCGAAGCTGGTAAAACGCCCTCCTGGCCACGGCTGTCACTTGATCTTCCATGGACAGCCGGGTATCCAGGAGGACGCCCAAGTTGCATGCCCCATCCACAGGGGTGAGGTGTTCGTCCCCTATCGCCAGTGATGGAGTCAACTGGTTGTACCGGGATGCCAGAAACCACAGCCACTCGGTCTTGGACGGGTTGAGTCTGAGTCTGTTACTTCCCATCCAGGGAGATATAAGAGATAGGTTAAAGATGATAAGAAATTGTTTGTTGTTTTTTAAGAGACAGTGATAAGTAACTAAAATTGTTTATAGTTGTTGTGATGAAGGCAGAAGTATTTTCTTTATATATTTATTTTTTAATCACAATATTCTTATTTTTTATTCTTTTCTATTTCTCTATTTTTTCTTTTTTTATACCTATTTTTCTTTTTATTCTTTTATTATACTTTATATTAATTTTATTATAATTGCAATTTTTAATAATATCACTATGGAAAAAAATCTAAATTTTCACTACAATCTAATGGAATGTTGATGAAATTGTTAAATTAGCTTTAATTTTGGAAGGGAGTTATGAGTCAGATAGGAGTTATAAGTGTTGGAGAATGCTTCTTGGAATTCCATGGCAGCCATGAAACAAACAAACAGATCATCAAAGATCAACCCAGAGTTCTCACTCAAGGCTGAAATGACCAAGCTCTAATTATTCTACTTCAGACACATTATGTGAACACCTCACTTCTGGAGAAGATTGTAAAGTTGGGGAAAGTGGAAGGAAAGAGAAGGGAATCACTAGCAGCAAGGTTTAAGAACTTAACAAGGTTCTTCAAGGTTCTTCAAGGTTCTGACCGCTTCAAGGTTCTGACGACCATCTTTAAAGCGCTCCATGGCTCGGGGCCTAGTTATATGCGAGACCGTCTCCTGCCCCATACATCCCTTAGACCGATCCGCTCCCACAGAGAGGGCCTTCTCAGGGTGCCGTCGGCCGGACAATGTCGACTGGCGACACCCAGGGGAAGAGCCTTCTCTGTGGCGGGCCCTGCCCTCTGGAACGATCTACCCTCTGAATTACGCACCATCACCGACCTCCGCCTCTTCCGCCAATGTTTAAAGACATATTTTTTTCCATCAAGCCGGCCTAGCCTAACCTCCCATGGGGACTTTTAGACAGTTTTAAATTGGGTATTTTAACAATTTGGTTTTTAGCATAGGATCGGGATAATTTAATATATATTTTAAATTATGTATTTATTTTTCTATTTTTGTATATTTTTAAATTTCCTGTGCGCCGCCCTCGGTCCTCTGTGGAGAAGGGCGGGATATAAATATAAATAAATAAAAAATAAAAATTAACAGATGTAGGGTCTTCTGCTTGGGCAGCGGGTTGGATTAGATGACCTGCAAGGTCCCTTCCAACTCTGTTAATCTGTTACATGTATGTGGTTGCTAAAAGGTGACATCAACTTAATCGATCAATTATGAGTCAGCTCTGGTTTTGTTTTTGCTGACAGTTTCTTCATCTTTGCTTGCAGAGTAGTATATAGTTTAATTTTTTCTTCTTGTGATATTTTATGCCACACAAAGGATGAATCTGATATTTTGATTCTCTACTTTACTTTGTTGAGGGAGTAATTTCTTTTCAGACCATGTCATATCTTGAATCCACAGTATTTTTCTACTACTTAAGGTATTTCCTTACGTATACACAGGTCTAATTTAAGCTAATTGCAGAGCTTAAGAAACTCCCCTTTAAATTATTGTCACCAAAGAAAAAGAAACTTAACTGATAGCCATTGCTAATAAACTGCTGAGACTCTCAGTAGTAAGGAAGCTGTCAATCTTGTTTTGAATGACTTCATTTTATAATAGCTATCAAACTCAAATTTGTTTTTATGCACATTTCAGCAATACTGGGAAATAGGTAAGGCTATCATTCTTTAGTGTATCAGGATGCTAACTAGGCTGCAGATAATAAATTTGTACATAAACCCTTTCTTGTTTAGAGTGAGTTTTGTGATGAGTAACTGCAAAACGGTCTTTGTTCCATTCCTACCTTAATAGCTCACTGCCACGCGGCAAAGACATTTACTACCCTGAGCAAAGGTTGCAGCCAACAAGTATGCTTGGAGCAAAGTTCTGGGGTTCTGAATCTTATAATAAACTAAGGCAAAGCATTTCTTGCTGCTTTGCAAGAAATCGACAGACTTTAGATAAAGCAGCTTCTTTATAACTTTCTTGATAAAGAAACGGAAAAACAGGCAGATGCCGGTTTCAATCTCACTTTGGTTTAACACTGATACCCCTTTTAAGTCACATCCACAGTGCTGATAAACAACGGCCAAGTCAGCACTGCTAAATCTTCCTGGTGTCTCAGGATTTCGTACAGGCAGATGGATTTCTATCCAAAATGATGTTTTTTATGCTTGAGAACACATTTTTGTTTCTTGCTTCAGATATTTATAATAGCCTGATGCCAACTCCTTGACACTTCTACCATCGATAGCACATTTTTCTGACTGGGGTGAGAAATGTCTCTTGATTTTCATAGTGTTAAATGATTCACTCCTGAATGAAAACTGCTTTAAAAAACCATCTAGGTTTCATAAAACCAGAGGTGGTATTCAACCAATTTTCTTCGGTTCAAGTGAACCGGTAGCAGTGGCTGCGGGAGGCTCCGCCCCCCCCTGCCCAGATGTAATGTGCGACCTTCTGTGCATGCACAGATGGTGGGTGCGAGCAAAGCAAGCATGTGCATGTGTGCGCTCACATTTGCAAACCAGTAGGGAAAGTAAGTGGATCCCACCATTGCAAAAACCTAAATAGAGTTCACTGCATAAAAATGTTCTTTTGCTTGTTAAATAGCCCAATTAGAAATGATTTAGATTTTAAAAACAACTATTTATTACACAAATCTGTTTTAGAAAAGAGGAAACTCCCTGACATAATGCAAGTTTTACATATAAAAGGTTCCAGATTTGTCCTGGTAGTACTGAAAAGGATTGCTCTCAAGGGATGCCCAGATGGGGCTCTTTTCATGTCCCCATTAATGAGCCCACCAAAGTGGTACCTATTTATTTACTCACAGTTGTAGGCTTTCAAACAGTTAGGTTGGCAGAAGCTGGAGCAAATAACAGGAGCTCACCCCACTATGTAACATCCGAGTCTTGAACACTGGCTTGCAAATTGTCAACCCAGCATCCTAACCCTGTGAGCTACCATGCTTCTACATATATGATGGATAGCTAAATGGACACATCTAGGACAATTTTTTATGCCTTTAAGAGTCACCACTTTATTAAACAATTATATTTAGTTTTTTAATGATTGCTTTAAAATAGGCATTAACTTTAGTTTTGAAAAGGATCAGATCAAATGTAGTTATTTGATGTAAGATTCATTGACCTTTAACCTACATTTTGACTTGTTTTCTGATGTCTACAGCAAGGTTCACACACACACGGACTTTATTTCTTTGAGAATGACTGATTCACTCTTTGATTATAAAGTACTGAGTTGTTTGTCGTAATCATTAGTTTAATTACTCTTGAAATTTAGCCTTCGACCTTGGAAATATATGAATCTATATATTTGGGACTTATTTTCATCTGCATAATCCACAACATAAATTAACCCACAAAAAGGTGTTCACCCATCATTTTGTATTTATTTGATAAGTCTGAACCATCAAGGGGAGATGATACAAATAGAAAAAAAAACTGTGAGCAATTATAATATTTAAGAAATAATGAAAATTAAATTAATCTAAAACTAAGAACGGCCAAACATCAGGAAAATCAGTTAAAGTGATATCACACTTTAATTTAGTTTATGGGCTAAATATACGTTAAACAACATTAACCTGCCTTACTTAGAGCAAGTATCACACACATCCATGTATCTTGCATCATCCCTTTACCAAACCACATAAGAGGGGCTTGGGTAAACAGGTTTAGTCTATTCAGCAATTAAATAATCATTCCAAGCATACTGACCAGTAGAAAATGTCAACCTGACAAGGTCATATTAAAAAAAAAAAATCTAATGTCCTCTATCACCTGATAATCTTTTAAACATTTTCATTCTATCAGGTACTCTTCCAGCACCTAATCAAGTTTTATAATTAAAATCTACATTTATGTTTGCAAAGGGAAGCTTAACATTTAATGAAGAGAGAAGATTACAATCGATAGTGGGTCTTTCCAGCTAGAATCCCAAAAACTTAAATTAATAAGCAAGACATTGTTAGTTAAAATCCTATTTATTTCATTGGTGAAGAGGAATTTCATATTTTTTGTTGCTTTGGTTAATGGGATTCACCAAATTTAGCTATGCCTCTTTTACAAAGTCAGCAAACCTGTCCCTGTGTCACACTGCACTATAGCCAACATATAATGAAGAAGGAAGCTGGCTCACAGGAGAAACAAAAATTACTTTGGCTTCACTTTTGATAAATTATGATGCAAGACTTTGGGACACTGGAAAATTCCAGATGATCTTTCGAGCTAACACCATCTTATGACCATTTAGATAAATCTGTCTGTCTGTCTATCTTGCATATATATAGGTTGTATTCATGCCTGTCTGTCTGTCCGTCCATCTATCCATCCATCCATCCATCCATCCATCCATCCATCCATCCATCCATCCATCCATCCATCTATCTATCTATCTATCTATCTGTAACCATGTACATCTAATCATGTTCATGCATACATGGCAGTATCCTCAATGAAATATATGCATTATTGCACCTTTATGTATTTATTTATTTATTTATTTATTTATCTATTTATTTATTTATTTATTTATTTATTTATTTTATTACATTTATATCCCGCCCTTCTCCGTAGAGGACCCAGGGCGGCGCACAGGAGATTTAAAAAACATACAAAAATAGAACATAGATAAATAATTTAAAATATATATTAGATCCCAAACCTGTGCTAAAACCAATTATTAATTAAAACCCAATTTAAAACTTTTCTAAAAGTCCCCATGGGAGGTTAGGCTAGGCCGGCTTGATGAAAAAAGTATGTCTTTAGACATTGGCGGAAGAGGCGGAGGTCGGTGATGGTCCGGAGTTCAGGGGGTAGGTCGTTCCAAAGGGCAGGGCCCGCCACAGAGAAGGCTCTTCCCCTGGGTGTCGCCAGTTGGCATTGTCCGGCCGACGGCACCCTGAGAAGGCCCTCTCTGTGGGAGCGTATCTGTCTAAGGGATGTATGGGGCACGAGACGGTCTCGCATATAACTAGGCCCCGAGCCATGGAGCGCTTTAAAGATGGTCGTCAAGACCTTGAAGCGCACCCGAAAGACCACAGGAAGCCAATGCAGCTCGCGCAGGATTGGTGTTATATGGGAGCTTTTGGTAGCTCCCGTAATTACCCGCGCGGCTGCGTTTTGGACTAGCTGTAGCTTTCGAGTGCACCTCAAGGGAAGCCCCATGTAGAGAGCATTACAGTAGTCGAGACGGGACGTCACAAGAGCTTGAGTGACTGTGCGAAGGGCAGCCCAGTCCAGTAAGGGGCGCAATTGGCACATCAGGCGTACCTGATGAAACGCCCCCCTGGCCACGGCTGCCACATGGTCCTCCAAGGACAGCTGGGAATCCAGGAGGACACCCAAATTGCGCGCCCTCTCCACGGGGGCCAATGTTTCGCCCCCAATGGCCAGAATATAGATGTATAGATTACATTGCATTTATGAATTGAATTTATGCATAAATTGTACTAAAATGATTTTTTTCAAATGATGTTATTCTGTTTATTACAGTAGATATCCCAAAGAAAGCATCAGTAAAGAGGGAGTATAGATTTTCATTATTGGTGATGTACAAAACTTGAGGGTATATTAAATTATGAGATTTGGTTTTGCCTGCTATGTTATAACTCTAAGCTGTGTAGAGCCATCTTTTGGGGAGATAGATGACATAAAACTTTAAGAACTAAAAAATATTGATTTGGAACTTTGGTAATATGGACAAGGACAAGAATTGGGAGAATTATGCTAAGAGTGCTACTACTCTAGTCGTTGAGAACTGGATTCAAGAAATATGTACAGTTAGCAATTTTTGAAAAGGCTATTTTACTTGCCAATCAAAAATGACATTGTTTGTTAGGTACCTGATCATAGTGCCTCAAAATGTGTGTTTCAGAAACTAGTTAAGCTATTGAGAAATTGGTATTTCCATATTTTCCTATTAAATGATGTAGAATTTGTAGAACAAATGTGGATTTGAATTGAATTCTGAAACACTGAGTACCTGTATTTTTCAAAGGGAGGCATAAAACATATCCATGGTTGAATTATTGTATACATCATACAATTAAAGATAATAAGAGAAATAATTTTAAAAATTGAGAGATGAATTGAAAATTTTATGGACACAGAAGGTTAGATGCCCATCAATTTTTTTTATTCTGAGAAATGCAGAAAAAGAAATATAAAGTTACCATAACATCACAGCAGACATTTATGCTAACATATTTGCAACAGAGATACAGTGGTACCTCGGTTCACAAACTTAATTCGTGAAATGACTCTGGTCGCGAACCGAATTGGTCGTGAACCGAGGCACAGTTTCCCATAGGGTTCAATGTAAATCCGGTTAATCCGTCTGACCTTGTTTTTTGGTCGTAATTCTTGAACTGACTCTGTTCGCGAACCGAATTGGTCGTGAACAGAGGCACAGTTTCCCATAGGGTTCAATGTCAATCCGGTTAATCCGTTCTGACCTTGTTTTTTGGTTTTTGAAGCACCCAAAATATGAAAAAAATTACAAGACACATTTGTACAGTTCTGACCTTGTACTGTATTTTGGTTTTTGAAGCACCCAAAATATGAAATAAATTACACATTTGTACAGTTCTGCCCTGGTTTTTAGGTTATAGAAGCACCCAAAATATGAAAAAATTACACATTTGTACAGTTCTGCCCTGGTTTTTAGGTTATAGAAGCACCCAAAATATGAAACAAATTACACATTTGTACATTTCTGACCTGGTTTTTAGGTTTTTGAAGCACCCAAAATATGAAACAAATTACAAAACACATTTGTACAGTTCTGCCCTGGTTTTTAGGTTATAGACGCACCCAAAATATGAAACAAATTACACATTTGTACATTTCTGACCTGGTTTTTAGGTTTTTGAAGCACCCAAAATATGAAACAAATTACAAAACACATTTGTACAGTTCTGCCCTGGTTTTTAGGTTATGGAAGCACCCAAAATATGAAACAAATTACAAAACACATTTGTACAGTATGGTAATGTACAGTATACAGTAAAGAGAGAACACTAAGCTTGCTTGAGATGACTTCTGGCATGGATGAAGGCAGGTGGGAGGTGGTTATTGTTTGTAGGGAGAGTCCCCCTCCATAAGGACATCAGGGGGATCTTCTTCAGGGCTTTCCTCTCTCCTTTGTCTCTTAGCTGCAGGCTCAGTTTTGCTGAAAAATCTGTCCAATGTCACTTGTCTTTTCCTGCGCTGCAAAACCTTCCGGAAATGAGAGACCACATTATCATCCATGAGATTTAACACTCTGTTCGTGACAGTTATGTTGGGGTGGTGCTTTTCAAAAAAATCATGGCACTCATGCCATTTTAGCATAATGGATTTTATGGCATCACTGGTAACCTCCTCCCTCTCTTCCTCCTCCTCTGTGGAATGCTCCTCAAGCAGTGCCTTTTGCTGCTCACTGTGGAGTTCAGAAAGTTCCTCAGTGGTCAGCTCCTCCCTATGTTCCTCAACAAGGTCTTCCACATCAGCACCGTCAACGTCCAGACCCATACTCTTGCCCATGGACACAATTTCGTCCACTACCTCTGTATCAGACCCTTCTAGGTCTATGTCATGTTCATGTTCATGTTCAGTGGCACATTCTGGCCACAGTTTCCTCCAGGCTGAAGTTAGGGTTCGGGGAGTGACCTCTTGCCAGGCTTTGTCAATGAGGTTAATGCAGTGGACAACATTGAAATGTTTCTTCCAGAACTCTTTCAATGTCAAGGACGTCTCTTCAGTGACATTATAACACCTAGTGAAGAGCGCCTTTGTGTACAGCTTCTTGAAGTTGCAGATGACTTGCTGGTCCATTGGTTGCAGAAGTGGTGTTGTGTTGGGGGGGAGGAACTTGACCCTGATGAAGTCATACTCAGCATCCATATCATCCAGCAAGACTGGAGGGTGTGCTGGGGCATTGTCCATTAGAAGAAGGCACCTTTCAGGCAGCTGGTTATCAGAGAGATACTTTTTGACGGTGGGTGCGAACACCTCGTGCAGCCATTCCATAAACAATTGCCTTGTCACCCAAGCTTTGGCATTGGATCTCCACATGACGGGCAGTCTGGCCTTGTTCACATTTTGTTCCCTAAATGCACGAGGGGTCTGTGAAGGCTCCACCAGTAGTGGTTTAATTTTCAGATCGCCGCTTGCGTTGGCACACAGCAAAAGGGTCAATCTGTCCTTCATGGGCTTGTGCCCTGGTAGTGCCTTTTCCTCCTGCGTGATATAGGTTCTGTTCGGCATTTTTTTCCAGAAGAGCCCTGTTTCATCACAGTTGAAGACTTGTTGAGCGACGTATCCTTCTGTCGCCATGAATTCTGTAAATTCTAACTTGTAGGCTTCTGCTGCGGCCTTGTCAGAGCTGGAAGCCTCACCATGTCTAATCACACTGTGGATGCCACTTCTCCTGCGGAATTTTTCAAATCACCCCCTACTGGCTTTAAATTCGTCACTTGTTGCACTTGTAGAGGGGCTTCTTTGCACTAAATCACTGTGCAATCTCCTGGCTTTCTCACAGATCATAGTTTCACTAACGCTATCACCTGCCAGCTGTTTCTCATTCACCCACACCAACAAAAGTTTTTCCACCTCTTCCAGCACTTGCGTCCTCTGCTTGGTTAACCTTGTTACTCCTTTTGCAACATCAGCTACTTTGATGGCGGCTTTGTTTTTCAAAATAGTCGAGATTGTTGACTTTGGCATCTTGTACTCCGAGGCCAGATCAGTTACACGAATACCACGGTCATGCTTTTCTACAATTTCCTTCTTCAGCTCAATAGTTATTTTCTTCACAGCCTTGCTATCACTTTCCTTGCTCCTCCGCACTCTCTTCTTTCCACCATGCTTGCGCTGCATATCCTTGTCACCTGCATTCCCAGGTTGCACATCAAGTCCTGCATTCCCAGGTTGCACATCAAGTCCTGCATTCCCAGGTTGCACATCAAGTCCTGCATTCCCAGGTTGCACATCAAGTCCTGCATTCCCAGGTTGCACATCAAGTCCTGCATTCCCAGGTTGCACATCAAGTCCTGCATTCCCAGGTTGCACATCATCTCCTGCATTCCCAGGTTGCACATCAAGTCCTGCATTCCCAGGTTGCACATCACCACTTGCATTCCCAGGTTGCACATCAAGTCCTGCATTCCCAGGTTGCACATCACCACTTGCATTCCCAGGTTGCACATCAAGTCCTGCATTCCCAGGTTGCACATCACCACTTGCATTTCCAGGTTGCACATCAAGTCCTGCATTCCCAGTTTGCACAACATCACCACTTGCATTTCCAGTTTGCACATTGTCACCTGCATTGCTGGTCTGCACTTTCTTCTTTCCACCATGCTTGCTCTGCATATTCTTGTCACCTGCATTGCTGCTCCGCACTTTCTTCTTTCCACCATGCTTCCTGGGAGCCATTTTCGCAGTCAGCTTCTCTGTGTCGTTTTCTGTGTCACTCTCCACGACCGTTCGTACAGGAAGGAAGTCGCAACCATGTGACAAAAAGGAAATATGTTCATAGATAAAATGTCCGCGGCTCCGGTTCGTGAAGCGAAACAGAGTTCGTGAACCCGAGCATTTTTACGAACTTTTCTGTTCGTGAAGCGAGGCGGAGTTCGTGAAGCGAAACGGAGTTCGTGAACCGAAGCGGAGTTCGTGAACCGGAGCATATTTTTACGAACTTTTCCGTTTGTGAACCGAAACGGTGTTCGTGAACTGGAGCACATTTTTTGGAAAATTTCTGTTCGTAAACCGAATTGGTCGTGAACAGAGGCGTTGTGAACCGAGGTACCACTGTACTAAAAAAATGATGAAAGAAGCTGTAAGATCTTGACTAATCACTTAAAAGAAAGATAGGAGAATTGTTCCAATTATTAGTAGTGAGAGATGAAATATATAAAACTTCAATGGATATAATTGTCAATATTTATGTAGCAGATCAGAGAATCAGAGAATGAAGATATAAAGGACTGTTTAAATAAAGTCAACTTACCACATTTGGATGATACACAAAACCTACTCTTATTTGCTCTATCTGAGATAGAAATTAAACATATAATTTTAAAAATGGTAAGTAGCAAAACAGCAGGGTTGGATGGATTCCCTATTGAGTAGTGATATAAAACATTTTGAAATCTTTTGGTGCTAAAAACTATGCCCATTATATGATTAGATATTTGATAAGGGAATTTTATCAAAGAATTTAATCAGCTTATATTACAGTAACACTAAAATGAGGTAAATATCATACTCAATGTGCTAATTATCATCCAAGCTCATTGATTAATGATGATATAAGCATAGTAAAAGTAGTGTCAGCAAATAGAGTACAGCAAGTGATACGGTTTATCATTAAAAATGATCAAGCAGGTTTATAAGAAGTAGGTCAGCAGAAGACAACATTAAGTTACTTGAATAGAGTTAAAGATAAATTTTAATTGAACTTAGAGTATGTGGAATTTGGCAACTGGGTAACATAAATAGATTCTCTGTGCCTTTACTATGCCCAAAACTGATATTGTAGCAATGGAAAGATAAATGTATGGCCCCTTTCATTCAATGGGTTGAAGACTTGATTGCCCTAGTCACTTGTCTATGGTGCTTATTCCCAAACTTTCTGTTGGGCCATTGGGGTCGTTTTTCACCCTCCCCAGTCTCTGGAGTCTTTCTGAACTGGAAGTTCGGAAATTATCCATTTCCAGCTTCTAGAGGACCTCCGGGGGGCTGAGAGGGTGTTTTCATTCTCCCCAGGCTTCAGGAAACCCTCCGGAGCCTGGGGGATAATGCGGACATGAGTGGGGGATTGAATTGGTGTGGGCACGCACACTTCTGGCACGCCATAAGAAAAAGGTTCGCCATCACTGCCCTAGTCACTTGTCTATCACTTATTGCCTATTGACCCCGACTTTGTCTGGACAAGAATATGGGACTCATTTATACAAAATACAGTAGTTAAATAAGATTATAGATATGCACTAGAAATATATATGTCCTTGAACAATACTTGCATTAGATAAGTATATGTGGAATGGTACCTATTTACTGTTAAAATGATATTTCATATTTTTTCTTTGTTTTATTCTTTCACTTTTTTTTACAAAGAGGTCAAGCACCAACGACACATCATTTTATTTTTTTAAAAAAACCACCTTCTATGTGTTTGTTTTTTCTTTGGCAATTTTTACCACCATTATTTTGGGGATTTTGTTCTTGTTTTGTCATTTTAAAAGCAATAAAAATAAATAAACGATACTATTTTTCTGGCACCGATTTCAAAATAGCAATAGCACTTAGACTTATGTACCGCTTCATAGTGCTTCACAGCCCTTTCTAAGTGATTTACAGAGTCAGCCTATTGTCCCCAACAATCTGGATCCACATCTTACCCACCTCGGAAGGATGCATGGCTGAATCAACCTTGAACCTGTGGGAATCGAACTGCTGAACTGCTGCAGCTGGCAGTCAGCAGAAATAGCCTGTATTACTACATTCTAACCATTGTGCCACCATGGCCCTTTACTATTAATAATATTTTACTGGAAAAAACAATATATGTAATATATTTCAGTGATTTATATTAATTTAATTCTTGGGTGAGGGATGGTTGCTTTCTTTTTCTTTAGGTAAAATCATTCAATAATTAATTAGACTATCTATTTTACTGTCGTGAAATAGTTCCTTGAAGGACAAAAAATCTTCCATATTGTGTAGGGGTGCTTCTGTTTGTTTTCTAAGGCTACCTGGGCAAGTCTTGAGCGACAAAGGGAATTCTGGATGCTGAATTTGAAGCAGCAGTGTAATCAATTACATACAGATACTGTTTTACAGAGAGATTAAAATATTATTAACAAGTTGTAGATAACAACATTCTAGAATAGCCCTGTTTTTCCTAACAGACATGACTAGAAGACTGCTGTTTAAAAGAAATGTGAATAGCTCTTTTGCTGCACTTATCTAACCTTCAGTGTTTATGTAGCAATGGGGGGAAAAAAATTAAAAGCAAAGCAGTCGGTTGTGGATGTCAGATACCTTGAAAGTGGAATAGAATATTCCATTATGTTCACCCTTCAAGAAAACACACTCCAAAAGACAGACAATTTTATTCCACAACTGGAAGTTGGAGCTCTTGCCTCCCAATCAGGAGGTTGTGAGTTCAATCCTAGGTAGAGGCAGATGTAGGTTCTCCTGTTTGGGCAGGGGGTTGGACTAGATGGCCTGCAAGGTCCCTTCCAACTCTGTTAATCTGTTATGTAATGGTCATTCTGACTTTGGAAGATTACCCATAGCCCTGTTTGAGTTATAAATGTTTATCTTTCTTTACATGCAAAACGGTGCAGGGCATAGTCCCTATTATACTTGCTGGCTTCACTTACCATTTTCTTAGAATTCAACTCTAAAACAGGTCAGCATCCTGCAGCAAACAAAACAATTCTCATTTATTTGAATGAGTTTTAACACCTTTTTTTTAAACAATAAAAACTATGTGAAAACTTCTGTTTCACGTTGCATAACAATATAGGTAAAACTGATTGGCAATCAAAAAGCAATGTTAAAATTTGGAAGAACTATATGGCATTCCCCTTGTAATCAGTTTCAAAAACAACAGTCTAACAAACGCTTCTCTAAGTGAGGGTTTCTTGCCTGCCTCCCTTAAAGAGGCCATGGTGAGGCCCCTCCTGAAGAAGCCCTCTTTGGATCCAGCTTTATTAGCCAACTATCGTCCCGTCTCCAACCTTCCCTTTTTGGCGAAGGTTGTTGAGAGTGTGGTGGCACAACAGTTTCCCCGTCACCTGGAGGAAGTTGATTATCTAGACCCGCGCCAGTCCGGCTTCCGGCCCGGGCATAGCACCGAGACGGCATTGGTCGCGTTGGTAGATGATCTCTGGAGGGCCAGAGATGGGGGTTGTTCCTCCATCCTGGTCCTATTAGACCTCTCAGCGGCTTTCGATACCATCGACCATGGTATCCTATTGCATCGGCTGGGGGGGTTGGGGGTGGGAGGCACCATCTTACGGTGGTTCTCCTCCTACCTCTCTGGTCGATCGCAATTTGTGTTGACAGGAGAGCAGAGGTCGACCTCGAGACCCCTCACATGTGGCGTGCCTCAGGGGTCGGTCCTCTCGCCTCTCCTGTTCAACACATATATGAAGCCGCTGGGCGAGATCATCCGTGGTTTTGGGGTAGAGTATCAACTCTACGCTGATGATACGCAGCTGTATATATCTACCCCAAACCACCCCAACGATGCCGTAGCGGTGATGTGCCAGTGCCTGGAAGCCGTGCGGATCTGGATGGGAAGTAACAGACTCAGGCTCAACCCGACCAAGACCGAGTGGCTGTGGTTTCCGGCTGCCCGATTCAACCAGCTCACTCCATCGCTGGCCATAGGGGGCGAACATCTTGCCCCTGTGGATGGGGCGCGCAACTTGGGTGTCCTCCTGGATACCCGGCTGTCCATGGAAGATCAAGTGACAGCCGTGGCCAGGAGGGTGTTCTACCAGGTTCGCCTAGTACGCCAGTTGCGCCCCCTATTGGAACGGGATGCCCTTTGCACAGTCACTCATGCCCTCGTGACATCCCGACTGGACTATTGTAACTCTCTCTACATGGGGCTCCCCCTGAGGTGCACCCGGAGACTTCAGCTGGTCCAGAATGCAGCCGCGCGAGCAATAATGGGGACCGCAAGGTACGCCCATATAACACCGCTCTTGCGCGAGCTGCACTGGCTGCCTGTCGTCTTTCGGGTGCGCTTCAAGGTGCTGGTTGTCATCTTTAAAGCGCTCCATGGCTCGGGACCTAGCTATCTGCGGGATCGGATCCTGCCCCATACATCCTCACGGCCGATCCGCTCCCACAGAGAGGGACGTCTCCGGGTGCCGTCCACTAGACTGTGTCAGCGGGCGACGCCCAGGGGAAGGGCCTTCTCTGTGGCGGGCCCAGCCCTCTGGAACGACCTCCCCCCCGACATAAGAACAACTACGGACCTCCGCTCCTTCCGTCGAAAACTGAAAACACACTTTTTCTGTCTGGCCGGCCTTGGTTAGTCTCTACCTCTGGGGTGTTTAGGGAATTTAGTTTTAATGGGTTTTTTAGCGCAGGGACGATCAATTTAATCTGCTTTTATTTATTGTATTTATTGTTTGTATATATTTTTATATGTTTTAATTTCCCTGTGCACCGCTCCGAGTCCCCTTGGGGAGAGGACGCGGTATACAAAATTAAATATTATTATTATATTATTATTATTATTATTATTAAATATTTGCAGAGACTTTCTATGTATGGCTGCATGTAAACCTAAGAAAAGGCTGATGAAGAAGAGTGACTTTGGTAGACCTGATCATCCAACTTCCCAGTTAGACTCATGTTTCTGCTACATCAGTACCTGAATATTTATAATAAAAGTTCATGATTCACTAAAAAAATTGAAAAATCATGTAGACACAGCATGATCCCTATGTTTATTTGCTCTGTGCTTTTTCATGTTTAATATCTTGACCAATAGCAAATGTCAAAAAAAGAGGCAGCTCCGGGTCACCACTTCTGTTTGTAAACAAAGGGTAAATGTCAAATGTTTAACAAGCCAAACATAATGGTTAACACACTGTTCTACATTATTAGATTAAAGAAAAGAAATAAAACCCACCTGACAATATAAAACAGAAAAGACTGTTTTTAGACTAAATACATTTTTATTTATAGGTTGTCTTTATTAGCCATTTGGATATTTCTGCACAAAATAAATCCTTTTGCTGCAGGGCAATCCAAAATACAAAACAGGTATTCGAAAAGTTATTCAGCAACTTGTTTCTAATTCTGCAAAATTTTGGATGGAAGACTATAACAACAAACATAGCTCTTGAGTTACATCTTTTTCCATGATGTAAAAACATGTTTCTCCATTTCTCTCTATGGAGAAATATAATATTCTGCCCTTTTTTAAATATTTCCTAAACTATTTTATTCTGCTAGGAGGGGTAGGGGCTGACTTTCTACATCACTATCTCAATTGTAATATGTAACATAGCAGAAAAATAGTTAAATACAGAAAGAATAATTGTATTAAAGCACATTTATTTTACATTTCCAATTAAAGCACAGGCTTTGCCCCCTTCCCAAGTTCTATGTTCTGTTTTAGCAACAGAGAAAGTAGCAGAATGACTGAGTTCAAAAATATTGCACCATTTCCCAGTAATTTAACTATCAAAACTATATACTTTCATCCCTTTTTCCATGAAATCCAGCAAGATTACTTAGCCTACTTTGGTGCTCAATAATGATAAAAATATTTCATTATTTGCAGCATTCTCTACAGATGTAGAATTTGGACAATGAGAATGTGGAATCAACTCAGGGATCTTTGTGTCAACAACTGTGCAGATTGGAATAATCCTTGTTTACTTGGTTACACCAGTTCCACCCTGAAAATTCCAGAGGAAACATAATAATCATGGGATAAGTGGAAAAGGCTTCCTATTCACTGGTAACAGAAAGGCTGACAAAAGAAATAAATACACAGTTCCTGGAACAGAAAGTCTCTCTCAACCATCTACCCTGGAAATATTTTAACTTGATCATAGGTCATCTAAAATTGAGGTATCCAACTTACTGATCAAATAACACTATTAAGAATTAAATAATACTTTAAAGTGGAAGGGAGACTCAATGAATCTAGATCATGAAATAAATCTAGTTATAATAGTGAGATATAAAAAAGACAAGAAATTGTATCTTTGACATGATAAAGCAGAACTCTTTAAACGTTTCCAATATTCAGTCAGAAAAAGCTTAACTGGATCACTATGGACTAGTCATTTTAGTTGAACTGGTCATTTTCTCTTAGCCCAACCAAGCCCAAAGGGTTACTATGGGAATAATTCATGGGGAGTTCATTTACAGAGAAATGATGGCTATGAAATGCCCAAATGGAAAAAAATATTTTTTTTCCTGTGTAGCACTTCAATAATCATTCTATGGTAGATTGTTACAGCTGTTACACCTATTACAAATAGGTATGAAGCACCTCAGAAAAACTGACAAACCCATGTTAGTTTTTGGTTATTACTTTGTTTACAATAGCGAACACCTAGAAGTAAACAAAGTAATAGTCAAAAGCCAACATGGGTTTGTCAAAAACAGATCATGCCAGACTAATCTTATTGCATTTTTTGATAATGTGACAAAATTAGTGGACCAGAGGAATGCCATTGATATAGTTTACTTGGACTTCAGTAAGGCATTTGATAAGGTAGTCCATAACCTATTAATAGATAAAGTAGAAGAATGTGGGTTAGACAGCATCACCACCAGATGAACTGCATCTACATGGAGGGAAGTATGCAGTGGAGACCCCAAGGCTCTGTTTTAGGCCCAGTACTCTTCAACGTCTTCATCAATGATTTGGATGAGGGAATAAAATCATCAAATTTGCAGATGACATCAAGCTGGCAGGAATAGCCAACACTCCAGAAGATAGGCTTAAGATACAGAAGGATCTTGACAAACCTGAACATTGGACACTATCTAATAAAATGAAATTCAATGGCGAAGAAAGTAAGGTTCTACATTTAGGCAAGATAAACAAAATGCACAGGTACAATATAGGTGGTACCTTGCTCAATAGTAGTAACTGTGAGAGGGATCTTGGAGTCCTAGTGGACAACCATTTAAATATGAGCCAGCAGTGTGCAGCAGCTGCCAAAAAAGCCAACACAGTTCTAGGCTACATAAACAGAGGGATAGAATTAAGATCATGTGAAGTGTTTATAATGCCTTGGTAAGGCCACACATGGAATACTGCATTCAGTTTTGGTCGCCACGATGTAGAAAAGATGTGGAGACTCTAGAAAGAGTGCAGAGAAGAGCAACCAAGATGATTAGGGGACTGGAGACTAAAACATATAAAGAACAGTTGTAGGAACTAGGTATGTCTAGTTTAATGAAAAGAAGGACTAGGGGAGACATGATAGCAGTGTTCCAATATCTCAGGGGTTTCCCCAAAGAAGAGGGAGTCAAACTATTCTCCAAAGCACCTGAGGGCAGAACAAGAAACAATGGGTGAAAACTAATCAAGGAGAGAAGCAACTTAGAACTGAAGATAAATTTCCTGACAGTTAGAACAATTAATCAGTGGAACAGCTTGCCTCCAGAAGTTGTGAATTCCCCAACACTGGAAGTCTTTAAGAAAATGTTGGATAGCCATTTGTCTGAAACAGTATAGGGTTTCCTGCCTAGGCAGGGGGTTGGACTAGAAGACCTCCAAGGTCTCTTCCAACTCTGCTATTGTATTGTAAAACTGCCTTATCGAAAGTCACCAATAAACTAATGGCTGATATGAAATTTGAACTCAGGACCTTTTAGCTGACGCTACTCCATTTACTATTACCAAAAAAACCAGCCAAATGGCTACTTAAAATTTCTAGAAGAAAAAGTTCGACTGCTTATATAGATTTTCTCAAACAGTTCATTTCATTTACTCTAATTCTACAATTTGGAGGCTGCCTTGTCTCTTGGTGTCTGATATCCTACTGTTAAAAAATAGGAAAAATATAAAAAAGAAAGGGGGGGGAAAACCAGTGGTTTTTTATAAGAAGCATGCCATGAAGTTACGCAGCTGGAATACCCTTCTCTTAGTTTTATTTTACAGCAACCATTGTCTATACTGTGCAACACATATCTTGATGTAGTAAGAACAGGGTCTCATATAAGGAGGGAAAACAACAACAAAATGTGGGCCAACCCCAATAATGATACCGAGACCTGTAAATCCTATAAAGTAGGAAAACAGATGAGGATTGATTCCTATGCCCACCACAGAGATGACAAAAAAGCAGCAGATTTACAGCTTCTGTATTTTATATTTTATATAAAATACACTAAACATAAATTCTAACTGAAATATCTATTTGAAGCATGTTCAAGCCCTCAGTATCTTTGTCAACATTTTTTTTTTCTAAACATGTGCCTGCCATCTAGTGGCTTAAATTCACAAAAGAATCCCCTAGAGCAGGGGTTCCCAACCTTTTTTGCACCAGGGACCGGTTTCATTTTAAAGAAAATTCTGCGGACCCGCTGAGTGGCTCAGAAGTCATGTGACTGGGTGGGCGTGGCCAACTTGGAAAATGTGAAACTCACTTAACAATGGTCTTGGTTAGCAACCAAACTTTTGGGCTCAACTGTGGTCATAAGTTCTTTCTTTCTTTCTTTCTTTCTTTCTTTCTTTCTTTCTTTCTTTCTTTCTTTCTTTCTTTCTTTCTTTTTTTCTTTCTCTTTTTCTTTCTTTCTTTCTCTCTCTTTCCCTTTCTCTCTTTATTTCTTTCTCTTTCTTTCTTTTTCTCTTTCCCTCTTTCTCTCTTTCTTTCTCTCTCTTTCTCTCTTTCTGTATCTTTTTCTGTCTCTTTCTTTCCTTTCTGTCTCTTTCTCTCTGTCTGTCTTTCTCTCTCTCCCACTTTCTTTCTCTTTCTTTCTCTTTTTCTTTCTCTCTCTCTGTCTCTCTCCTTCATCCGCCCATCTCTGTCACTCTGTGTGTGCGCGCGTGTATCTGTCTGTCTTGCATTGACTCAATCACTCATTCTGTATCTCTGTCTATCTTTCTCTCCCTCCCTCCCTCTCTCTGTCTCTCTATGTGTGTCTGTCGTCGTCGCCCCCCCCAGCCTCCTCAGCCCGCCTGCCGCGCTTGGTCACTCATTCGCTCGGTCAGGCTCCGTGGCTGGGTAGGAGCCGGGCTGGAAAGGAGGAGGAGGGAGGAGGGGGCAGCCCATTGGGCAGATCACGCGGGAGAACGCAGGAGGATGGTGGGGGCTCTTCCTCCACCCTCGTCGACGGAGGGACTCCTGGGCGCCGCCGGAGCAACCCTCCCTACGGCCGCCAGTTCCCTCCCCCGCCCGCGGAGCCTCCGCAGCCCCTGGAAGAAAACGAGTGGCCGGCATGCCAGCAGGGGAGGGAATCGGGGAATCGGTGGCCGGTCCGGCGGCGCCCAGGAGTCCCTCCGTCGACGAGGGTGGAGGAAGAGCCACACTCCAATGGTGCGAACAGCCGTGCTTGCGTTCTCCCGCACGCTCTGTTCAGGGGGCTGCTCCCTCCTCCTCCTCTCCAGCCCTGCGGCCCGGCTCCCTCCCAGCCACAGACCGGCACCGGTCCGCGGCCCGGGGGTTGGGGACCCCTGCCCTAGAGAAAAGTGGTTATGATAAAAACTCAGTTCTGTCCTTTGTGAAATGCATGATTTCTTTATTATTATTGTGTGGTTAATCTTTGGTGAGATTCACAGCCTTTGGGGCTGGTTGGTAGCTCAACAGCTCGAGTCCTAACCAAGGACCTAGGAACTGTTAAGGTAACGTCGGAGGATATAAGCTGTTCCAAGTAGGGTGGTTTTTTTGTAGAGTCAGAATGTTCAAGTCTGGTAAATTTAGAATTTCCAAATAGCGAGATATTATTTTATTTATTTTATTTTATTGGATTTCTATCCCGCCCTATCTCCCAAAAGGGACTCAGGGCGGCGCACAGGAACTTAAAATCCAAAAATACAACAGTACAAAATTCTACAAAAATTTAAAAAATTTAAAACTACAATTAAATCATTTAACCCGTGCTAAAAGAGAAGACAATTAACTTAAAACCCAATTCTAAAATAACATGGTTGTAGCAGCTATGCCAGGCCGGCCATATGGAAGAAATATGTTTTTAAAGTCCGGCGGAAGAGGCAAAGGTCGGTGATAGTACGGAGGTCTGGGGGGAGGTCATTCCAGAGGGCGGGGCCTGCCACAGAGAAGGCTCTTCCCCTGGGCATCGCCAGCCGGCATTGTCCAGCAGACGGCACCCTAAGGAGGCCCTCCCTGTGGGAGCGGACAGGTCGAGTGGAGGTATGTGGTAGAAGGCGGTTCTGCAAGTAACCAGGACCACTGCCATGGAGCGCTTTAAAGATAGTCACTAGCACCTTGAAACGCACCCGGAAGGCTACCAGCAGCCAGTGCAGCTTGCGCAGGAGAGGTGTTACATGGGAGTATTTTGAAACTCCCAAGATCCCCCGCGTGGCCACATTCTGCACCAACTGGAGCCTCCGGGTGCATCTCAAGGGGAGCCCCATGTAGAGAGCATTACAGTAATCCAGGCGAGAAATGACAAGAGCTTGAGTGACTGTCTGTAAGGCGCCACGATCCAGAAAGGGGTGCAACTGGCATATCAGGTGTACCTGATAAAAGGACCCCCTGGCCACGACCGTCAGATGTTCATCTAAGGACAGCCAGGAATCCAGGAGGACACCCAAGTTGCGGGCCCTTTCTGCGGGGGCTAGCAGTTCCCCCCTGATAGCCAGAGATGGAACTGACTGGCTATGTCCACAGCCACTCGGTCTTGGATGGGTTGAGTCGGAGTCCATTCTTCCCCATCCAGACCCGCACGGCCTCCAAACACCGGGACATCACATCGGCGTCATCGTTGGGGTGGTTAGGGGTAGAGATGTACAGCTGGGTGTCATCAGCGTACAGATGGAATTCTAACCCAAAAGCACGGATGATCTCGCCCAGTGGCTTCATGTAGATGTTAAACAGGAGGGGCAAGAGGACTGACCCCTGAGGCACCCCATAAGTAAGGGGCCTCGACGTCGACCTCTGCCCCCCCACCAACACAAACTGCGACCGGTCGGAGAGGTAGGAGGAGAACCACCGCAATACGGTGCCTCCCAGCCCCAACCCCCGCAACCGGTGCAGTAGGATACCATGGTCGATGGTATCGAAAGCCGCTGAGAGGTCTAATAGGACCAGGATAGAGGAATAACCCCTATCCCGGGCCCTCCAGAGATCATCCACCAATGTGACCAATGCCGTCTCCGTGCTGTACCCATAGCTGTTTAGGTATTTCTCCAAGGGCTCCAATTAGAGTCAGGACAACACATGATTTCTTTTTCCATAGTCGCTCAACTTCAATTTGCAAGTCCCGGTACTTTGTGATTTTTTTCTTGCTGCTTATCTTCAATTCGGGCATTACCAGGTATTGCAATGTCAATGAACCAATTATTATTATTATTATTATTGTTGTTGTTGTTGTTGTTGTTACACATGAAACTCAGTCAACTTAACATTTAAAAATATATCACAAATATCATTGACTGGTGCTGATGGTTGATACGGGTTGCTGCACACCCACACCCACACACACATCTTTATTTTTATTTTTTTGGTTGCCTTTGAATTAATGTGAACTCCTGGCAACTACCTGAGCAAGAGCCTGCAGTTTTCTTGGCAAGATTTTTTAGAAGTGGTTTGCCTTCTTCCTAGGACTGAAAGAGCATTACTGGCCCAAGGTCACCCTTGTGCCCCAGATGGGACTGGCACCTACAGTCCCTGATTTTCTAGTCTGATGCTTTAACTACTACACCAAACTGTCTTTCTCATATGCTCCACATAGGTAATTATCCTATAATCCTGATTCAAATCATAGCCTGAACAGAACCTGCATGCTACATGGTGCTCGTAGCCAATGGAATATCTGAAGAAACAATCAGCGCAATATCAAGTTTTGCAATATTCCTACTTTATAGAAGTAAAGTACATGCAAAAGGCTGTTATTCTTTTTATAATATAGTAATTTTCTGGCAGTCCAAATGGTTAGGTCTATATGGCAGTAATTTTTGCATACAACATTCATGCACCAAACAGTCTTTTTATTTGATTGAATAAATTGAATTTGGATTATATAGTAAGCATTGTCTTCTGAAACAAGTTAAATGCTACTGACTCTAGCCGTATAAAATCAGTAGGTGACAAGTAGATGACATACATCTATACTTCATATATTTGTGTTCAATTTCACCCAGTGAGGCCATCTGAACTGTAAGACACCTCTGAAAGGGGAGCTTCCATAGATCCTTCTACCTGCCAGAAATACTTTAATAGATCAATCAAGGTGAAGGACGTACCTAAGCAGACATCACCACCTTAAATTGGAAATAGAAGGCATAAAGCTCCAAGCTTTTATATATCTTGCCTTAGGTATGGAAGTAGATTAATGGCAGGTTTAAAAAAAATCCTCATCTATTTTCTACTGTACCTTACATCAGCTCTTTTATCCAACCAATATGCTTACAGCCAGTTGGTAGGAAATATTCCCTCCTCTTCATATTTTTCTCCTCCTAAAAGGATCACACTGCTTTAATGGAGATTCTGTCCCTAGGAAATGATTTTTAAAAAGTCCCAAGATAGGCTTAGGAACCATGTTTGAAAATATTACCCGTCGACCATTCTTTGTAAATAAGGAGTTAATTGAAAAGAGTAATTGTTTCTGTCCAACAGTATAAACAACTGTGCTGATCCACTCATTCACACTCACGTGTCAGTGGGGTTGATGGGTTTTATTTGTCTTCCCCCACATTAGCTCATGGGTTATAGAAATTCAGAATCTCAGGAAACACGAACGAGCACACAGCCACAACCCACACATGTTGCTTCCAGCAATGCCTCCCTCTGCCTGCTGTGCTAAATAGCTCCCGGTGCAGCCCATCAAGAGGGGCGGAGCCTTTCCCCAAGCAATCTGGCAGACCTCCATTTTTCTGCCCTGCATGATCTAAGATCTACTATGGCAGGCAGTTCCTCTCCATCCTCTTCACTTGTCTGCAAGCTGTCCCCAGCTGAAGCCCGTTTTTTTTAATAAATTTTTTATTTTTAAAACAAACAAAGACAAAACAACACACATAAAATACTTTCCTCAATTTCATCAAGCATGTCGTTTGGTTACAAGCTTTTGTGTATCAGTTTTTGCAATCTATATAAATAAAAATGTAAAATAGTTTGTACGAATCCACTAATCTCAAAAACTACTGAACCGATTTACACCAAACTTTCACACAATGTAGCCAAGGACTTCCGATAATAGAATAGCTACTCATTTTGTGCCTAGCAAACGTGTATCATGTGTTAGGTAAACACAAATAAAAGGTACTACTGAAAAATGTTTTTACTCCCTGTAACTCCGCCCACCAACAGTCATTAACTACGGAGGCCTCTTAGGGCACTGGAGTCAAACTATTCTCCAAGGCACCTGAGGGCAGAACAAGAAGCAATGGGTGGAAACTAATCAAGGAGAGAAGCAACTTAGAACTGAGGAGAAATTTCCTGACAGAACAATTAACCAGTGGAAGAGAAATTGCCTCCAGAAGTTGTGAATGCCCCAACACTGCATGTCTTCAAGAAGATGTTGGATAGCCATTTGTCTGAAATGGTATAGGGCTTCCTGCCTACCTACCTACCAGGGAGTTGGACTAGATGACCTCCAAGGTCCCTTCCAACTCTGCTATTGTATTATTGTATTATAGTAGGTAGGTGGATAGGGGAATATATAGATAGGGAGAAATACAGTAGGTAGGTAGGTAGGTATGTAGATAGAGGGATAGATAGGGAGAAATACAGTAGGTAGGTTGGTAGGTAGGGGGATAGATAGATAGGGAACAGCACAGTAGGTATGTAGGTAGGTAGGTAGATAGGGGGATAGATAGAGAGGAAGAAATACAGTAGGTTTGTAGGTAGGTACTGTAGGTAGGTGTATAGATAGATAGCAAGAAATACAGTAGGTAGGTAGGTAGAGGAATAGAGAGAGAGGGAGAAATACAGTAGGTAGGTAGAGGGAGAAAGGAAGAAATACAGTATGTAGGTAGGTAGAGGGATAGATAGAGAGGGAGAAATACAGTAGGTAGGTAGGTTGGGGGTTATATGGTGGTTGTGTGTATGTGTGCAGATATAGATCTACACACAGATTAGTTGGCCATTTAACCAGACCGGGCCACAGCAACGCGTGGCCGGGTATAGCTAGTTAGAAATAGAATCACGGGTTGTCTATCAAGCATAACTAAATACATCGCTATTATTGAACATTGTGTGCTCAGATTACCATTAGTGTTCCTTCATTTTAAACAAACCTTCCTTATTTAGATCCTTAATTGTCTATTAGATAATAGTAAATCTTTGTAAAATCACCTATCTCTATCTGTTGGCCTTACAAAAAAAAGAGAGAGAAATTTTTTTCGTCAACTCCTGTTGTACCTGAACAGCTGAAGCCTGTTCTGCTGGCAGTTCAGGGTTAGTAATTTCCGATGTGCCAGGAACGATCTCATTCTCCCTCAAGCCGGTCTCTGAAGAAGATTCAGAGGAGTCGTCCAAAGGAGACATCATAACAATCAAAACATCCTACAGTGGCTGTAGCCATCATGCTGTCGCAAGGCTTAGGAGAATATGCAAGTTTTCAATTGCTTTCTAAATGTTTGAGGTGTGTGTGGAGGAAATAAAGATTTGGGGGGGGGGGATGCTGTTCCACAGAATAGGCACAATAGTTTGTCTTCTGCCTTCATTATTCTAACAGAAAAAAAATTCATTGAAAGTTTTCTTAACCCTCCTTGTCCATATTTTTCCCAATTTTGTGAAAGCAGCTTTGGAATCCATTTGCAAACATAGTTTAGCAATCAGTTCGCCTTTCTTTTCTTTTATTCAATGGGCTTCTTAACTCTTTTGTTTGCTCACCTATCCTCCTTTTCTCTTGCTTCTTCCAAACAAGATGCAATACCATATAAAAATAATTAGGTGACATTTTCATTTCCCCCCAGTAGTGGGATTCAAATAATCTAACAACTGGTACTCTGCCCTAATGATTTCTTCCAACAACCAGTTCACCAAACTGCTCAGAAAGTTAACAACTGGTTCTCCTGAAGTGGTGCAAACTGGCTGAATCCCACCACTGATTTCCCCCCTTTCCACATTTACCACCTAAGTACAATAATGTCAGGACTGTCATCTTGCTGCAGCAGCCATGGTTCGCCAGATGCCAGCCTACTGTACACAATGGGGAGGGGAAGCTGTGGGGAGGCAAATAGTTGGGATAAGGGGGAATCAAAATTACTCCCTGTGCCATCCCATGAGTTACCAGCTGGTCCAAGATCATATCATGGAATGCAACACACTCCAGCCTGCTATTCTGACCTAGGCTTCCTAATAAAACATAGAGCACACACTTAGTCCCAAAAAACCTTTTATTTAAATGGCTGTGAATTATGTTCACTCACAGCCCATAATGATTCACAAACAGTCTGTGAAGAGTCCGGCAGAAGTCTGCCACAGTCTTTCAGGGTAAGGCTGATAAGCACCCACCTTTATCTCCCTTGAAATGCTGCCAAAGACCTAATTGCCAATTAGCTTTGCAAGGCCACACAGAGCACAGAGTCAAACAGAGTTTCTCAGAGTTTGAATCAACCAGAATGAACAAAGTTGCTTCCTGCAAAGGCTGATGTCATTTGCTCCTCTTTTATGTCTTCTGGGAAGGGCCAATCATCTACATGGCTTACTCCTGAGTTACTCTTTTTGTCATAATTGTTCTTGCCTTGTGGAAGCTTTGTGCATGTGCACAGCGGGAACAGGCTCACACTGTTTTTCTGCCTCACTGATGTCAGACTCCGGAGGCAGCACATAACTGCCAAATGGTCCTGGCCCCCTCTCTGCCTCCAACTCAGAGCCCTTGTCCGAACCTTCCCCAGACTCCAGGACTAGCCCATGTTCCTCCCCAACCTTCTCACAGTCTGACTCTGCTGCCAGTACCGCTGGAGAACCACAACACCTACCAAACCACAGTCTGTTACCAAAACAATTTGTTTGAATGTAATTGGACAAGGGGGGACATCCAGAGGGAATGGTGAGAAAATGCGAAGAGTTAACCAGATGCATTTGGCACCAAAAATTAGGTTCAGCTTTGCTATGCTGGACCTACTTGGCTTTAGTAAAGTATACTTTCACTAGCAATGGAGTCAATAGCCTTTTCTTTTCTAACTGACCAGGTAGGGACAGCTGATCAATAAACCTGCAGAGAGATAGTCTTATTAGCCAATTGCAGCAAAAAATGACACTCTTAGTACCTGGATCCCAAGCAAATTTATGACATAAGCCTTCTTCATCAACTAAATGAAATAACTCTTCCCAGTTTTATATTTTGCTGGATGAAGTGACAATAAAATTTTAAAAAATAAATCCTGGGACAATAGAGTGCAAAATAGGTACAGTGACTATTTTCAGCTGAAATAGTTTGCAGCCAACGTCTCTCTGTCACGATGCAGCTTCTTCTTTTTTTGATATATTGTTGATCCTCTGGTTGCTTTTTTATATGTGGAAAGGCTGTGACCTGTTACAGAAAACATCTGTTCCAACTACGTTCTATTGATTTTCTCCAGAGTTTATTGCCAACAGAGCACTTTAAAATTGTAGGTTTGATCAAGAGGCTCTTGACCAAACTTTCAAGATGTTAAAGCTTGGATCACCTGAATTTCATTTCTGTTGCAACTGCATATACACTTACTTTCACTATATTTGATGGGACTTACATCTATTCCCCAGATAAGGCAAGGTGATAACTCAGTAATAGAGCACATGCTTTTCAGAAGAAAGTTTCTAGTTAAAATCCAGAATCCCAACAGTATTGCCTCTACTATTGCCAGTACTGGACTAGATGGACAATTGATCTGACTTGGAGCAAAGCAATTTCTATATCACTCATGGTACTGCTTTACAATCAAAACCTCTCAGAGCATCAGATATAAACAGAAAAAAAAATCTGGATGACCATTAGGTAGCAGCAAAGACAAAAGAAAGCTCTTTGCAGCTCACATCTGGTAGCCTTACTTTATGTATATTTAGCTTACTCAATTAAGAATGTTTTGCTAAGGATTGCATTTATGTGAGAACGTGCAGTTCTGTAATTTGCTCTCACAATAGTGAGTCATTGCTTTAACCTGTAGTTATTAGCATACATGTGTGAAATCGGCTCTTAATAACATGTATTGTTAATCTGTGGACAGCAAAATGTGTAGGCAGAATTCAGGGTGTTATTTAAATTGGCAGAAGACAGGGTTCAAAGAGATTTCTCAAGATTGCTTTTCATACTCCTAAAAACTCTCATATATTTTTGTTTGAGGGCTTAATACTTTTTCAAGGATATCACGCAGGATGTAATAGAATTTATAATAAATGGCTTACCACTACAGTATGTCAATACAACCTCTCCCACACTAATCTGAAAACATTCAACAAGCATGAAGCATGCAGGTTAAATCCAAACACCAGTTTCTGTGAAATACTCCAAGGTTAATATAAATTTTAATAGTCACTTATTCCGTGCGGCTGGCCTGGTGTAGTTTTTTTTTTTTTTAAATAGTTTTTATTAGTATAAATATAAAATATAACATTTAACAAGTATACAACGTACATTTTTAGGGCAGAAAGAGGGAAAAGAAGAGTGGGAAGATAGGAAAGTGAGAAAAAGGGGGTGGACATACCGGGGGGTATAGCTATTCCCCCAATTCAAAAGTTTTTGTATGTCCCAGTCTGTTCTATCCATTGTTATATATATTTTAATATAACTGTCTGTACATGTGTCTCTACAGTTGTCTTAAGTTCACTATTGCCTCATTTGTTCCTTGTATTTATTTCATGTTTATGTTAGTTGGTTGTTTGCTTTGGTATCCTTTTGTTCTTTTTTCATACCATATGTACCACCTTTCCCATGATTGAGCATAAGTTGATTCTGCTTTGTCCCTTAAAACATATGTTAGCCTATCTGATTCAGCACAGTTAAAATTTTTTGATATGATTAGTTGGTCCGTTGGTATGTTACAGTCTTTCCATTGTTGGGCAATGGCCATCCTTGTTGCAGTTGTTATATGTATGAAAAGGTACCAGTCTCTGTTCTCAATTTGGTTTGGTTTAATGCCAATTAGGTAATATTCCGGTTTGAGGGGAAAGTTGATACCTACTATTTCCAACAACCAGGTCTGCATCTTCTTCCAAAGTTGATTGATTCTTGGACAAGTCCACCATTGGTGGAAGAACGTACCCCTGGCCGTTTTACATTTCCAGCATCTATCAGAGGTATTCGGGAACATGTGCGCTATTCTGGCTGGTGGTAAATACCACCTGTACAGCATTTTGTATAGGTTCTCCTTAAATGAGGAGGCCAGGGTCATTTTGATAGATTTGCTCCAAATTGTTTGCCATTCATCCAGTGTAATGTTCCTTCCTATGTTTCTTCCCCAAGCGATCATAGCATCTTTGACTATTTCCTCACCGATGTAACCTTGTAAAAGTAATTTGTATGCTTTGGAGATAAATTTAGTCGGTGAGTCCCATAGAATCTTATCAGTATCCTGTTTTGATGGGTAAATTCCAAATTGTTTTTTATCCCTGTTAAATTTAGACATTGCTTGGGTGTAGGACCACCAGTCTATTTTCCACCCCCTTTGCTCTAAGTCTGCCCTTGTTCTAATATTGCCAATTTCGTCTATCAGATCATCATAGGTTAAGTTTCTTTTTGAGTTATGAACTGTTGGGTAAGTCACTGCCTCAATTGGTGCTAACCATCTTGGAATTTGGTTATAAAGTTGTTTGATTTTTAACCATGACATAAAAAGAGTCGCCCTAGTATGATGGTTTATAAAACTTTTGGGATGTTTGTTATTTTTGGGCCAGAGATATGAATGCCAACCCTGGGGCAAATCATGGCCTTCAAGTGCCAATATTCGATTCCTTGAGAGAGTGACCCAATCTTTAACCCAGGTTTATGTTGATGCATAATAATAGAGCTCCCAGTTTGGTAGTCCCAGACCTCCTTTCAATTTGTGTTCCTGGAGCATTTTTTTTTTAATACGTGCTTTTTTTCCCTGCCATACAAATTTAAGAGAGATCTGATCTAATTTTTGGAAGAATTCTTTATTTGGTTTTACAGGTGCTGTTTGAAATAAGTATATCCATTTTGGTAAAATATATGCCTTGATAGCCGCTATCCTTCCTAATAAAGATATTGGGATTTTACTCCAATTTTCAAGTTGCCCGGCCGTTTCTCTTATTAGTTTATTGTAGTTTAGCTCTTTAATTGCAGAACATCTATTGGTTAGCCAGATTCCCAGGTATTTCACCTTTTTAACGATTTCAATTCCCATTAATTCTTGTATTTGCTCCTTTTGTTTCCCTGTTATATTTTTGGTTAATATTTTAGTTTTTTGTTTGTTGATTTTTAAACCAGCCACCTCCCCATATTCTTCTATTGCTGTGATTAGTTTGGATCCTGAAGTCAGAGGTTCCTCTATTATGAAGACCAGGTCATCCGCAAATGCTTGTATTTTATATTCTTCCCCTCTGACTTGTAGGCCTCTAATACTTTTCTCTTGTCTAATTGTATTTAGTAGGGGTTCCAATATCAAGATAAACAAAAGGGGTGATAGTGGGCAGCCTTGTCTAGTACCCCTAAATATTGGAATCCTATCTGACAGCACTTTGTTTAATAATACTCTTGCCGATTGTGTTTTGTATATAGCTTGGACTGCTTTGGTGAATTTAGGACCAAAGTCCATATTTTGTAATTGTTGGAAAATAAATGTCCAATTAACCCTATCGAATGCTTTTTGCGCATCCAGGAAGATCATGCTCATTCGTTTTTCTGGGTGTGCCTCATAATACTCCAAACAATCCATTATTATCCTTACGTTATCCCTCAGATATCTTCCTAGTAAGAACCCATTTTGGTCTTGATGTATATAATTGGACAAAAATAATTTCAGTCTTCCAGCTAAGATTGTCGTGAATATTTTGTAATCAACGTTTAGCAGTGAGATGGGTCTGTAATTTTGAATTTGGGTTAGATCTACCCCCGGTTTAGGAATCAAGGAGATGTAGGCCTCAGTCCATGATTGGGGTATTTCCCCTTTTACTAAAACTTCATTGAATAAGTCTTTCATTTGTGGGACTAAGATCTCCCCTAGCCCTTTGTACAATTCCCCTGGTAGTCCATCTGGGCCTGGCGTTTTCCCACCTGGTTGTTTCTTAATTGCATTTTCTATCTCTTCACTTGTTATTTCTGCATTTAATGTGGTTTTATATGCGTCTGGTACTATTCCACTTTGATGTTTTGTGAAATAGGCGTGAATCTTATCCTTGTGTAATATCTCTTCTGCGTAAAGTGAAGTAAAAAAATCTTGTACTATTTTTAACTTTGACTCCATAATATTTGTTATTTCCCCTTTATTATCTTGGAGGGTTCCTATTTTCCTCGTTTCAGTTTCTTTTCTTAACCTATATGTTAACCATCTTCCAGGTTTGTTAGCATGTTCAAAATGGGATTGTCTAGCTTTCTTTATTTTATCCGCCAGTTGTCTCTGGTCCAGTATTGAAATTTTGTGTCTTAAAAGGTTAATATTTTCCCTTGCCCTTATGTTTTGTGGATCTTTCTGGGCTTCCCTTTCCTGGTTTTGTAAAGTTGATACTAGTTCCCTTTTTTTTTCCCTCTCCAGTTTCCATTGTCTAGCTGTATATTTTATTGCTACTCCCCTTATTACTGCTTTTGCTGTATCCCATATATTTTGTAATGAGGTGTCCTGTCTTTTATTTTCGATAAAAAAGTATTGAAGCTCTTTTTGGGTCATCCTTACAAAATTATCTTCCTTCATAATATTGGCTCTCATAGACCATCTTGTCATGGTCTGCGTTACTGCCCATTTTATTAATAGTGGGTGATGGTCTGCCCAAATATTTGGCCCAATCTCCACAGATTCAATTTCCTCAGCCGCTGTTAACGATGCCCAAACCATATCTAGTCTGGACCATGATCTATGTCTAGGGGAATAATATGTGAATTGTCTCTCAGAGGGATGCAAGTCCCGCCATACATCTTTAAGTCCTAGTTGGTCTTTCAGATCCTCCCATACTTTAGGGAGAATTTTTTTCCTTTTTAATTTATGTTTTGGGGTTATGGCACCTGATTTGTAGTCTTTTCCTGTATCTACAATTGCATTGAAATCACCAATTACATAGATGTGGTCATAGTTTAAATGGTTTAATTTATCTGATAATTTTCTATAGAATTGTTTTTGGTTAACATTTGGAGCATAAATATTGGCTAGGAGGGCCATTTTTTGTCCAATTTTAATTTCCAATAGTAAAATTCTGCCCTCTTTGTCTGTATAAATTTGTTTGGATACAAGATTGTTTTTATCATAGACAATCACACCTCTCTTTTTTTGGTCGGCCAGGGATGCGTACAATTTTCCCAATTTTGGACGGATCAAAACTGGCCTGGTGTAGTTTTTTAATTGTAATTTTTAATTGTAGTTTTTAATTGATTCTAAGTAATTTTAGCAATTAATTTTTACCTGGTTTTAGAACAGGCCACAAATTTAATCAATTTTTAAAGTATTTGTATATGATGTCTTGTGGTTTTATTATGCCTGTTCACCACCCTGAGTCCCGTAAGGGAGAAGGGCGGTATACAAATTTAATAAATTCAAATTCAATTCAAATTTCTCTAATTTTCTTGCTTACATTTTAAGAAAAAAAGGTATTTATTTTTAGACGGGGCAGCAGAAAGCTCTTTGATTTTTATGATTTCTGAAAAGTTGTTCTCCAATAATGAGAAATTGGCTAAATGGAATTCTTTGATTACAAAAGGCAACTTCTAAAAATGAGGGAATGGATAACGAAAAGACTAAAATGATACAACAAAAGGATCCAATCCCTTCTTAGTACCTGGAGGGTTTTTAAAATCCCAATCATTTGGTTTCAATTGGAATGTATTCCAGAAAGTAAGGAAAATAAATCAAGTGGTAATGAATAGACAAGAAGAGCACCATGTATCCAGATAAATCTCTCCTTTCTTCATTAAGTTTTTTCCCCCCAGAAAGCAGATCTGGAGATCAGAGAAGATCCTGAAACATAGGGAAGCAAAGATGGAGGTAGTAAATCTCTAAAAATGGAGAATGTTTGGTTTTATAGTTTTAAAATGGTTATTCTTTAAATTCAGAATTGGGTAAAAAACTATATAAATGTTTTAAATAATGAATGATGGAATGAATTCTAAAGACAATTTGCTCTTCAGTCTTTGGTCTAGGGGAGAGATCTCTGCAGAAATTTCTGGGAGAGAGAGATGAAGGCAGATCATTCTGAAACTAATAGGAAAGAGAGACAGAAACAACTGCAGAAAATAAATAAAATAAATTCCTTATCTTTTTATCCCCAAATTTATCTATGGGTTTATCTAGAACTCTCCATCAGAATTTTATGCTTTATTTTAATATGCGTATAATTACATGCTGTAAGGCTTCACAAATTTTAATATAGTATCTATCATTACTGTCTCTAGATATTTGCTTGCTACAAACGCTCTGTGGGATTGTGCGGTTCTTTTTGTGTGTGTCACGAGGAGCATTTCCAGACAAAAGTACAATACAATAGCAGAGTTGGAAGGGACCTTGTAGGTCTTCTAGTCCAACCCCCTGCGTGGGCAGGAACCTTATACCATTTCAGACAAATGGCTATCTAACATCTTTTTAAAGACTTCCAAGGTTGGGGCATTCACAACTTCTGGAGGCAAGCTGTTCCAGAGGTTAATTGTTCTTACTGTCGGGAAATTACTCCTTAGTTCTAAGTTGCTTCTCTCCTTGATTAGTTTCCACCCGTTGCTTCTTGTCCTGCCCCCAGGTGCCTTGGAGAATAGTTTGGCTCCCTCTTCTTTGTGGCACCCTCTGAGATATCGGAACACTGCTATCATGTCTCCCCTGGTCCTTCTCTTCATCAAACTAGACATACCCAGTTCCTGCAACCGTTCTTCATATGTCTTAGTCTCCGGTCCTCTAATCATCTTGGTTGCTCTTCTCTGCACTCTTTCCAGAGTCTCCATGTATTTTCTACATCGTGGCGACCAAAACTGTATGCAGTATTCCAAGTGTGGCCTTACCAAGGCACTATACAGTGGCATTAACACTTCACGCGATCTAGATTCTATCCCTCTGTTGATGCAGCCTAGAACTGTGTTGGCTTTTTTGGCAGCTGCTGTACTCACAAGTGAGTTGGTGACTCACTGCATGTGCTGCTCAGCAATCTCACTTCTCTTTTGTACCATTCTGTGGATGTTTAAGCTGCTATCCATGGTTATGGGTGCTAAACACTTCGCTGAATCCACCTATAATT
The DNA here is from genome assembly GCA_039707465.1 of Rhabdophis nuchalis. Classification (NCBI taxonomy): domain Eukaryota; kingdom Metazoa; phylum Chordata; class Lepidosauria; order Squamata; family Natricidae; genus Rhabdophis; species Rhabdophis nuchalis. The sequence continues at coordinate 246,876,307 of CM077643.1, read as the reverse complement.
TTTGGCATTTAATTCCCTAAATTAAAAAGGGAGCTTTACATTTCCCCTTTTCTTATTTTTAGGCAAAATGATTTTTTAAATTATATTTTGATGCTGTCATTTTTTCCCTTAAAAGGAGTCAGATTGCTGAGGAGTGCTGGGGGGAGGGAGCGGGGGGGGGGGCTGCAGCTTTGTTCTGTGGCCCTGGGGTGGCTGACCATGGTATGGGGCTTGAGGCAGCACTCCCCAATGGTGGGAACACTGGAGCTGAAGTAGATATCTGGGTTGCGGGCAGCCAGCCGAGACTGCTGAAGACTGCTTTAGTCTTAGAACTACCACCAAGGAGAGCTACTGTACACGGCAGCCCAAAAAAGGCAGAGATGGGGGAGGGGGAAGATAGGTGGAGTTGAAGCATCCTTGTGATCTTAAATGTGGGCGGACTGCCAAGTGTCAAATTTTGATCATGTGACTAAGGGGTTCTGCAATGGCAGTTACTTACAGGTGTAAGAACCATTCATTCAGCATCATTAACTTTGGATGGTTGCTAAACAAATGGTCATTAAGTGAGGATTATTATAGACTCCATAATTTAAATTCTGACTCAAGAACTTGCAAACATTTTTGGAGGGTTTCAGCAGATGCATGGAGGGAGATGATCACTAACAGTGATCAAATGAATCTTTGTTATAACCAAAAGATGAAATTAAAATATTATAATTGTGGGAGACTGTTCACCAATTAATGCCTAATTTCCATAATTTCTGCACCAATGCTTTGCTACAATCTGAGTTATAAATGGTTTACAATCCAAGAAAAGAAAATCACATTTTGTCACATCATCCAGGGTACTGATGTAAAAGAGGCAGGATATTACAAATATATCTATAGATGATGCAATAAAATAACACACGCTGCATTATTTCAACAACTGAAGTAACATGTGGGCAAAACATGTTTCTCAAATGGGATTTTAGAGTAACATCCCTGTAATAACACAGAAGGCAAAATATTATGTCTTGTTTACAACTGTTAACTGTGAATATTTGAATTTTCGAAAGCTTTTGACAGTATTCCCCATTAAAGGCTCTGAGTAAACTTAGCAGTTATGGAATAAGATAATCTGTCTTTTTATGAATTTCTAAATGGTTTCAAAAAGTTAAATGTAGGCATAAATGGGCAATTTTCGCAATAGAAATTATTAAGAAATGGAATTTCTCAAGGATCTTTTTTCAGGATGGTGCTTTTAAAACGTCTTATAAATTATCTTCTCTTGGGATAAGCAATATGCTGACCAAATTTTCAGACAGTATAAACTCTGCAGGCTGATAAAAAACCAAAGCTACTGAAGAGTTGCAGAAGGGTATATTTAAACTGGATGAAAAGTCAACCAGTTGATAATTCAGCTTAATGTAAAGTGATGCACATTGAGGTAAAACATCCTAACTTCACATATACAGCCTAACTTCACTTATACAGCATGTTAATGAAATCTAAGCTCTCTGAAGAAGACCTTAAAGGTTGTAATGGACAGCCTGATGAACATGTGGACTAAGTGTACAGCAGCATTTGGAAAAGAAAATAAAAAGTGCCAAGATTGTAATGTCCTCATACAAATCTATAGTATGTCTGCATTTGGAATACCTTGCTTAACTTTTATTTGTCAAAGACAAAAATATATAATAGTAGCAAAAGTACATTAAGTACTGTGGAAATTAGCTGTTCAGCAGAGTGATGGCACGAGGGGGAGCAAAACTGTGTCGGTGTCTAGTTGTTTTGGTATGCAATAGCGGCATCTTAAGGGGAGGACTTGAAATGGTTTATGTCCAGGATGTGAGGGGTCTGTTGCTATTTTATATAGGTCCTGAATGGAAGGGAGGCTGGTTGCACTTGTTTTTTCTACAGTCCTAACTATCCGTTGAAGTTTGTGCCTATCCTATTTGTTATGTCCTGTTTGTACTGCTGTACTAAACCAGGCAGTTATAGAACTACAAATGACAGGCTCAATAATTTCTCTGTAGAACTGTATCAGCAATTCTGGGGGCATTCTGAATTTTCTGAGTTGATGCAGAAAATAGTTGAAATTATTCACATAACCCTCTAAAGTAAAACCTTCTAATAACCATAACTGTCAAGAAAAATGCCAATATTGTAATGCCCTTATGCAAATTTATGGTATTTCCGCATCTGGAATACTCAATACAGTTCTGCTTACATTTGAAAAAAATATATAACAGAGCTGGTAAAATGTAGAAGAGCGTGATCAAAATGGTGAGGCTCAATCATCTTCACTCTTGAAATGTTTGAAACCATAGCTTAAAAAAAAAGACTGAGATGGAGACATGATGAAGGTCATGTAGCATGAAGTGAGTCTAACTTTAAATAGCTTTCTGCATCACCATCTGCTTAAGAAATATTACCCAGGTAGCCCTCAACTTAAAACAATTCATTTAGTGACCATTCAACGTTACAACAGCACTGAAAAAAGTGAGTTATGACTGTTTTTCACACTCACAGCATCCCCTTGGTCACATGATCAAAATTTGGATGCTTGGCAACTGACTCATATTTATGACAGTTGCAGTGCCCTGGGGTCATGTGGCCACCTTTTGCGACCTTCTGACCAGCAAAGTCTATGGGGAACCCAGGTTCACTTAACAACCGTGTTACTGCAACGGTTCACTTAACAACTATGGCAAGAAGTCGTATGAGGCAAAATTCACTTAACAAATGTTTCTTTTAGCAACAGTAGTTTTGGGCTCACTTGTGCCCAATACCACCTGTATTTGATTTTTATTTTGACATGCATATTTTTGTTCCTGTTTAAAACTCATCTAGAATAAACAAGTAGTAACTCCACAAAACAAAATTTGCAGAAATACAATGGGACACTCTATTTAAGTTATTACGCTCTTACAGTAAACGTGGGGATTCTTCCTAACATGCAATCTAATGCTTCTCTAAGACATGGTGTTTAAACTTTTTGAGATTATTTCAACAGTACATATGGACTGAAGTACAGATATTTTTGGCTCTCAACTATCACTGAAATATTAACAATGTTAATATTCGTTGAGAGATAATATGTAAGGAAATGTTTGAGCAGAATGAAAGCAAAAATCTGACCAGGGATAATGAATTCTTTATTTTTTCCAAAGTAAAAGCAAATAATAATAATAATTAATCATAAATAAAAACACAAAGACAACAACAACACTAATCAGAACAGAGACAGAAGGGACCCTGGAGCTCTTCTAGTCCTACCCCCCTGCTCAAGCAGGAGACCCTGTACCATTCCAGAGAAATGTAGGTCCAGTCAGTTCTTAAAATCCTCCAGTGATGTAGCAACTCACAACTTCTGAAGGCAAAGCCGTTCCATTGGTGAATTTACCTCAATGGTAGGAAGTTCCTCCTTAATTATTCCAGGTTGCTTCTCTCTTTGATTAGTTTCCACCCATTGCTTCTTGCCCTTTGGTGCTTTGGAAAAAAAGTAGAAACAACCCTCCCCTCTCCACTTCTTTGGGGCAGCTACGTCCACCCCGCTGCTGTGACGAGGCCAAATTGTTGTTGTTTTTAAACATTTGATCGAATTTAAATTAAAAGTTTTAAAAAGCGCCGTAGCTCATCAGCCCTGCCTTCTCGGTCCCCCCCCCCCCCCCGCGCGCCATCCGGAGGTTCACGTTCCCGCGCTGCCTCTCGCTCCGCCCCCTAGCCACGCCCGCCACGTCTTATCCCGCCTTCATAAAACTGCCAATCAGGGGGCAGTGGCCCCCTCGTGTCCACTACTTGCGCCGTCGCGTCCGCAAAGTCGCTTTCGGTCGGAGGCTGAGGAGGAGGAGGTGGGGTGGGTCTCGCTCAGGTTCATATCCCGCGGCGGAAGGGAGGCTGGCGTCGCTGAGAGCCCCTATCGATTGTGGGCGAAGAATCCTTTCCTTGCCTGAATTCTCTTTGTAAATGACCCCCACCCTCCCTCCCCGGAGGAGAAACCTTGGAAGGAACAGCCTCCACGCACTCACTCACTCACTCACTCACTCGGCCTTTTTGCTGTTCAAGGGGTTGGAGGAAAAGTATCTCTTTATTCCTGCAAGTTCAATTGCCATTGAAAAGAGAAAGAAAGACCATTAGCAGGCTTAAGAGCCGCTCTTTAAGCAGTTCATCGATACTGCCCTAAGCGGGAAACTGGCTTTAGATAATACTTGGAAGGCAAAGAGGTCTGTACATTCGCGGTCTTTTCAAATGAGGCGTTTGTGTGTGGTGTGTGTGCGTGCGTGCGTGTTTAAGGTGGTTTTCCTGTGCTGGCGTTTTGCTAATTGTTTCCCTGCGTGGCAAATCCAGAATGTGAAATTTAACGAGCTAATACCGAGGTGATGGCCATTGGTACTGAGGGGTGTGGCTCCCTGGTTGTTGGCATCTGCTATCTCTCTTAGCCTTTAATTTGCAATTTTTTTTACTCCCCCCCCCCCCCCCGAATAATAACGGGTTTTGGGGGAAAATTTTTTGTAAGTAAACTGTTTTATTATATGCTGCCCTGAGTCACTGGTTTTGGTGAGGTAAGATGGGTCATATAAATTTGATGAATAAGTAAGTCGAAAGAAATGTTTAAAATGCTTCGTAATGGGGACATTTTAAATAAGAATGTGTTGAAAGTCCAATACAGGTAGTCTTTGACTTACCACAGTTCATTTAGTGACCGAAGTTACAACGGCACTGAAAAAAGTGACTTATGACTGTGTCACACTTAAGACTGTTGTGGCATTCCCAGGGTCACATGATTTATTTTCGGATGCTTGACAACTGACTCACATTTAGGATGGCTGCAGTGCCCTGGAATCATGTGATTCCCCCTTTTGTGACCTCACAAGCAAAGTCAATAGGGAAACCAGAGTCACTTAACAACCGTGTTACTAATTTAACAATTGCAGTGATTCGTTTAACAAATGTGGCAAGAAAAGTAAAAAAACCAGGCAACTCACTTTAAAAATTTCTCATTTAACAACATAAATTGTGAACTTAATTGTGGTTGTAAGTTGAGCACTGTCTGTATTAAACTAATATTTAACGCATGGAGACTGCATTCACAAAGATTTGTCCAGCCAAGTATAATTGTGAAGATAGTTTGTTGCTAGTTGAGCTGGCATATCACAATCTGGCCTATTTTATTAGATTTAACTGTGTGCTGGGTGGACCTGTTCTACAAATTATGGCTTAAAAGTAACGATAGCTGCATTATTTAATTATCAGGCTGCACCTAATTTATAAAAGTACTTTTCATGTGAATGCACTCTGTCATATTCTTTCTGCTTTTCCCCCTGAAATGTTCCCATTTCTAATTTAGTGGCACAACTTCATCCAACTAAGGAGAACCTATATTGGTAATGTTGGACTAAAACCATGAGAAAAGGGAAGGGGATGCCTAAGCATACAGCTTGTTCATATTCTATTAAATCATTCAAATTATTAATATTTTAAAATCTGTCAGTTCTGCATGTTTTGGTGTACATAAGAACTCTTTCACTGATAAAAGAAGTGATTGTAACATCTCTATTACATATGAATGTGTCAACATAATCAAAATTGTTTATAAACAAGTTATGTTAAAATGAAAAATAAACATTTAATAAAGTTAAATTTTATTCTGGTTTTCAGGTGGGATGGATTCATCATCAACAAAACTTCTAGATATTGATGTGAAGGTAACTAATGTATACTACCATCGAAAAGAAGTCCTTGTAAAATTTCAAGGCCAGTTTAACACAAAATATGAGCTTGATTATCATATATTGCAAAAAGAAATTCAGCAAGTACCAAAAGTGAAAGCTTCTGTTGCAGTTGGTGAATTCTGTTTAGTCAAAGACTCAGAGTGTGGAGAATGGTACAGAGGAAAAGTAATACAAAAAAGACATGATACCTATGATGTACATTTTATGGACAATGGAAAAATATCGACAGTGCATGAAACTCACCTTGCATCTTGTATTGCTGAATTGTTTCAGCTTCCTCCAAAGATGGTTTATGGGATTTTTGCAAATGTCCTTCCCGTTGAAGAAAAGTGGACTGCACAAGCTTTTAATTACTTTTTATCTTTGATAGGTTTGCAGATTAAAGGTCATATACAAGCCACTCTGCCAAACCAAATGATTCTTTTTCATGTGCCCAAAATTGCTACTGATGTGGTTGAATTCAGAATAGGAAAACTTGTTAATGTAGATACTTTCTGTCTTATTGTTGAAATGTTAAGTGCGTTTCCACACGAATCGCTTTGTAAACAAATTCCGGATTTACTGCAACAGAAGTGTACAAGGCCAGGTACACTATTTTGTGATGCTGGAATGCAACCAAATATTCCACCAGTTCTAAGAAATCTTCAACCAATTTTATCTGTTGGTGCTGTAGAAAAAGTAAAAATATCAGTAGCAGTTAGCCCCAGTAAGTTTTATTGCCAATTACTTCAACAACAGATACAGCTGGATACATTGACAAGAGACATGTTTTCCTATTATGAATCTATTAGCAGAGTAAAACTTCCATCTTGTGACAATTTTGGAGCCCTTTGTGCAGCTAGACAAAAAAATGGTCAGTGGCAGAGAGGAATAATACAACAGCTACTTTCTGACAAAGTGAAGATTTGGTTTATGGATTTTGGCAACTATGAAGCTGTGTCTTCTGAGTATATTTTGAAGCTTTCACCAGAATTTATTTCAGTACCTATGTTTTCATTTCCTTGTGCTCTATCATGTCTTAGTGATCAAGATGAAACGCAAAGAAATGCTCAACTAGAAGAATTTAAAGAAACTCTATTAACACAACAGTCTATTTTGGCCCAAATAGATTGGTTCAATAGTAAAGAGCACATATATTATGTTACGTTACATAAATGTGCATTGACACAGACAAGTGAAAATCTATCTAGGGAAAATGATGTGGATCCAAAATACAACATGGATGTCTCTTGTACAAGTGGGAATGTACAAAATTCTGGGGTGAACTTGGCAGAGAAGATTTCTAATACTACTCAACAATCAAGTTATTCTTCAAATCAAAAGGATACTCATTTAGTGTGTTCCCCTTTAACAGTTCCTTATAAAAGAGCAGAAATGAAAATAAGTTCAGTTTGTGTTGCTTTTGCAGTTTATGTTTTGAATCCATCAAATTTCTGGGTGCAAACGAATGATTTCTCAGATGAGTTTGAAGCTTTAATGAAGAAAGTTGCAGATGTGTATGATGGGGATGAAGCCAATGATAAAATTCTAGAAAACCCAGAGCCTGGAAGACTCTGTTGTGCACGATATAGCAAGGATAAGCATTTTTATAGGGCTATCATTAGACAAATAGTAGACAATAATGTTGATGTTTATTTTTTAGATTTTGGGAACACTGACACAGTGCCCCTGTTTGATGTGAAGATTTTGCTTCCAGAGCTTCAAGAATTACCAGCATTAGCCATGTGCTGTACACTTGCTAATGCATTTCCAATTGAAGATATATGGATTAAAAAAGAAACAGATTTCTTTAAAACAATTGTGGTTGACAAACCAATCACACTGAATGTCATTGCAAAACAAGAGGAGTATTACACTGTCAATGTGCAGTGTATGAATGGCTCCAAGCAAACTGATGTTCTCAGGCTTATGATTGAGGCTGGATGTGCAGAATATTGGGAGGTAAAACAAGATCCATTTCAGAAAACGGTAAGGGGCTTTCAACGAAACTGCTCAAAAAAAAATAATAACAGAGAAATACTAAATAAAACATCTATTCAGAAGAATAAAGAGGTGATACCTCAAATTACTGTTGAGAATAAAAAGCTGAATACTCATGTTGTAACAAAAGGGAATGCTAGCATTTTCCCACCATGGAAAAATATACTTTCCAATAAAGATGAGCAAATGTTTGAGAAAACAGATGGAGGAGAATGCTATAAAGAGTACAAATTTAAACCAGGTTGTGAATTTGATGTTGTATGTTGTCATATTATTTCACCAGGCAGTTTTTTATGCCAGATACAAAATAAGCTACCTGAGCTAAATAATATGATGGAACAAATTCAGAATTTTTACAACACTCAAAAAAGACCTTATGAAAGTGGAAAGCTTGCCTGTGTTGTGAAATATTCTACAGATGGGAAATGGTACAGAGCTGTTGTACTGAAAATTGTATCCCAAACTGAAACTGATGTGATATTTGTAGACTATGGTAACAGGGAAAGAGTTTTATTGAAAGATCTTCAAGCTATTCATCCAGCCTTCCTAATTTTGGAATGTCAAGCATTCAGATGTTGTCTTGATAGTGTCAGTGAATCCTTAATATTTGACCCCTATATTTGGACTGCCGAGATATGCAGCGAATTTAAAAGATTTGTTTCATCTTCCAATGAACAACTGATTTGTTCAATTTGTGCCCTGGTTTTTAAGACTCCCAACTACTTATATTACATTGTTGATTTGAAGAGTCCATTTACTAGTTTAAGGCAATTTCTCTTTGAAAGTGGCCATGCACAAATTTACTCCTTTGAATATGCGCAATCTCTTGTAACTTCATTTTCTCTATGTAGCTTTTATTATTCATCTTTTAATATGGAAGTTGGAAATGAAGAGAAAGTATGTCTATCCTATATATATAGCCCTACAAAATTCTACTGCCAGTTAAGTAGAAATGCAAATGAGCTGGACAAGATACATAAAAAGATTTCAGAAATTAGCCCCAAAACAAACCATGCAATCCAAATGAATACTCACAGTTTATTCATAGCAAAATATTTTGAGGATGGAGTCTTCTATAGAGCTTTAGTATCTCCTATGGAATCATCGGATTTCTACCCAGTATATTTTGTGGACTTTGGAAATAAACAATTAGTAGCCAAAGAGGAATTGGTTCCTATTCCAAACAGTGCTTCAGAATTAATGTTCACACCCATGCAAGCTATTAAATGTTATTTATCAGGTCTAGAGGATGTTGAAATTCCATCTGAAATAAAAGCATGGTTTGAAAAAAAATATTTGGCAAAAGAGTTGAAGGCTGTAGTAGTATCTAAAGAATCTGATGGGCAGTTCGGTATGGAGTTGTATGATGGAAAACTGCAAATAAATGGAAAGATTAAAGATTTACTAAAGCAAAAAAAAAGGGATCTGAACCAAAAGGATAAAAATAAAGCTTTTAAAAAATGTGTGGAGAATAAACATAGGCCTTATAATATAGAGTTAGATATAGAGAGAGAAAAAGTTAAAAGTAAAGAAATTGGGCAGCAAACAAAAGCAGGCAATGATAAGTTACCTGCTAAATGTAGGAAGAAAATAATAATTGATCAACAGAAACAGGATAGTAGACCTGCAAAGTTTCCATTGACTTTGGATTTTTCAGATTTCATGTTGAAAAAAGTTTTGAGATACAGATATGAAAGTACTCGCAAAGAACCCAATGCTGATACCATTGATCAACTTAATAAACAGTCAAAGAAAATTAAAAATAAAAGGACTGGATTATATATGCTAAAATTAAACACTTCGGGACAAGAAAGGAGCAACAAGACTAAGCAAAAGTACACCGATCTTCCCCAACTTGATATTCTTCTAAATTCTAAAGTCTGGGGTTATATGTCTTATGTAGCTAATCTTTCAAGTTTCTATGTTCACCGTTCAGAGGATGAAAATAAAATTGTGCAACTTGCTGGGGAACTGAATAGAGAAACTCTGGTTAAAGAATCAGAAATAGAAGCTGAACTTGAGAAAGATGATGTTGTTTTAGCAAAATATGAAGGTGATTGTTGCATATATAGAGCTTTAATTAGAAAAGTCCTAGCCAATAAGTTTTTTGAAGTAGAGTTTATTGATTATGGTAACATAGCAACTGTGAATTCAAAAAACATCTACAAAATTGAAAAGTGTTTACTCAACTTACCAAGACTCAGCATACATTGCTTCCTTAGTAAAGCAAAGTGCTTGTTTTCAAATAAAAACTGGAGTACTGATATGGATACTTACTTTATTAGTGAGGTAAATAATCAGCCAGTCATGATTAAGTTTCTACAACAGTATGACCAACAGTGGGAGGTTGACATAATGTGTCATGGAATATCTATCTCTGATAAACTAATAGAGAGAGAAACTCTTTTATATTTAGAGAACATACTTTCACTAAACTATGACCAGAACATGAAACAGCTCCCAATAATAGCTTCAGAGACTGTTAGTAATAATCCAGGTAAAAAATCAGAAAGTCTATGTGAAAACATTAAAATCAAATCTACTAAGATTGGCTACCAAAATATAAAGCCTGGACAGATAGAAATAGCTGAAGTTGGTCATATTTCAAGTAGTGGGCAGTTCTATGTGAAATTAACTAAGGATGCACAAACAATGCTCAATTTAAATGTGCTAGTTGCTCAAGAGGTAGAGAAAAAGTGCTTTATTGCTATGGAAGAAATTAGAGAAGGATTAGAATGTTTGGTAAGATCAAACAAACCCTTGGGATGGTATCGATCTGAAGTTATTAAAAAATATGTGAAGGAGGAATGTATGCTGGTCCTTTTTGTGGATTTAGGAAAGTACGAAATAGTGTCACTCCATGATACACATGTGCTGAGTGAAAAAATAAGGTGTATTCCCAGGAATGCAGTGCTTTGTAAATGGATTTGGATTGGAAATCTAAGTGATTTGTCTTTTGAGGGAATGATGGAGAAGGTAAAATATTGTGAGATAAAGATTAAATTTTTTAAATACTTAGAATCTGAGCTTATTTGGGAAGTAGATCTTTTTATAGATGGAATTTTATTTTTGGAATATTGGAATCAAATGTCTAACCAAACAAAATTAGGGGGACATAAGTTATTACAGATAGTGAATGTCAGCAAATCACTTGATATCTCAGTCAGGTCAAATTCAATTTCATGGGCACAATTTCAGAAGAATAGTCTCTATCCTGGATTTGTCACATCAGTCACTGATCCTTCAAACTTCTGTATTCAGTTAGGAGATTCATTTAAAACTCTGATAGCCTTGTTCAAAATGCTCTCTAATCTTCCAGAAAACCTCCCAACTATGCCACAAGAATGTATGATTCCTGGTGCCAGCTGCTTAATAAAAAATGGACCTAATGAAAGCTGGAACAGAGTTGAAGTTTCTGAAGTGCTCAAAGATTCTAGTGCATTAATGCTTACTTTTATTGATGATGAGGGGTTATCAGCTCCCCTTCCCATCTCGGATGTCTCTAAGTTGAAGATTATCCCAGAAAAGATAGCTAGTTTACCACGATTAACCTATCCTTGCTCATTGTTTGGAGTGATACCTGCTGATGGGAAACATTGGAATGATGAGGCCAAACTTATAATTCAAGAATTTCTTGGTAGACAAGGGCTCATATTCCAATTCAAACAGCGTCATTGTGGACTGAAGCTAGAAGTAGATGTTTTTTTTGAGCAAAACAATGCGGCAGATGTATTGGTTGCTTCTGGTTGTGCTTTGTATTCTAAAACTGCATATTTTGGATCAGCTAGCTGTGATGACCTTCAGCTACCAAATTCACGTGTTATTCATGATCTACTCTCCATTCAGAAGATCTCTGAACCACAGATTGCCATAAATAGAGACAAGAAAGGTCCACAGAATTCAAATGTGCAATTGAAATGTGTTGATTTAAAAAATTTAGTGGTGAAGAGCTTCAAAAAATCACACGGTAAAAAAAAAGACTCTTGGATGACTTTCTTCAATAAAAGTAAAAGTAATGATAGAAGTCTGCACAACCGCAATGAGATATTATTTAATCAATGTGACAGAGAACAACTCAACCAAACGTATTCTACAACCATATCAAAGGCTTCTGACAAGTTGGTTTTGGATTCCCAAGAATGCTCAGATCCAGATTCATGAAGAAAATTGAACATTGAGTACTCACAAGGTCAGTTTCAAATGGCATTTAAAACAACTGTATAAAATTATCTTATCCTTTGCTTTAATCTATAGCAGGAACAATAGTTTGGGCTTCCTTTAAGGCTAGGAGCAAAAGAATCATGCACCTAATTTCCCTCCATAAACTGCCATAATGCACACTGGAAGGATGTTAATATATTCTACACATAATGCAGCACAGGTTGCATCAAATCTATATGAGTTTGCACATATAGTGGATGTCTTTGTAGAAAGATAATCTGCCACAATGTGATTATTTATAGGCAACCATTAGGGCTCATAATGGAGGAGGTAATTTAGTCCTCTTGGAGGACTATCTATTCCAGGGGTGTCAAACTGGATTTCATTGAGGGCTGCATCAGGGTCGTGTTTGTCCTTGGGGCCACGGTGGGCGTGGCCAGCTCGACATCACATGTTGGGTGTCTATAGTGGCCTGAGCTCTCTGCTCAGTGAAAATGGGCTCCCAAGCTCCATTTTGGCTGTGATAGCCTCCTGCAACCCTCTGCCAGTGAAAACGGAGCTTAGGAGGCTGTTAGTGGCCCTCCCAAACTGTTTTTGCTGGCAGAGGCACCACGGGCCGGGCTTTCGCTTTTTCTAGGGCAGCCCTGCGGGCCAGATCTAAGCACCACGTGGTCCGGATTTGGCCCCCATGCCTTGAGTTTAACACCCCTAAGAGTTTGACAGGAAAGTAGCGTTCTCTGTTCTTGCTTAGCATCTTAGTAGTTTTCAACCAGAAAATCCTTCTGAATTCCTTTCAACTTGGAAACACAATTTTATAATGGCTTAGGTTTTTAGAAATATGATTTAAAAGAGGTGTTAGAGATCCCTACAGGTAGTCCTCAACTTACAACCACAATCGAGCCCAAAATTTATGTTGTTAATTGAGACATTTGTTAAGTGAGTTTTGCTCCATTTGATGACTTTTCTTGCCGCAGTTGCTAAGCAAATCACTGCAGCTGTTAAGTTAGCAACACAGTCTTTAAGTGAATCTAACTTCCCCATTGACTTTGTTTGCCAGAAGGTTTCAAAAGGAGATTTACATGATTCTGGACACTGTAGCTATCATAAATATGAATCAGTTGCCAAGTGTCTGAATTTCGATCACAGGACCAGGCGGATGCTAAAATTGTTGTGTGGAAAATGGTAATAAATTCCTTTTTTCAGTGCCTGTGTAACTTCAGATGGTCATTAAATGAATTGTAAGTTGACGACTACCTGTATTTGATGTGGTGGCTGTTGGAAACTGTTGAATAACATCTGGTCTATTTGGATTTGGTACCACTAGAATGCTGATGACAGTACCTCTTAATTCTTTTCCACTTAAATGCAAGGAAATTTTGCTTCATTTCTGAAGTCAGTAAGAGACTGAATGAGTGCAAACTTACAGGTGCACAATTCAGATCAGACACTAATGTTCTTGGTTATTTGAAAGATAAATGAAAGAAAATGGAATTTAGTCAGAAGCTCATTTCATTAGTGTCCAAGAAGATTGGCATTGCTTGGACAATTGATTTATGCTCACTTGTAGAAAAGGGCTATTAAAAGGCCGGGGGGGGGGGGTCATTTTTATTTAGAAATAATCATCTTTTTTCATGTATATGAAGACACACATTTATATTCCACATACATATATGGAATAATATATATTCCATATACATTTACAAATATATTTCTCATTCTTCTATGTATACGAGTTTAGCCAGTCCTGTTACTGTCATCTTTTCTTTGGCCGCAGTAAGCCTTTCCTATGCCAGAGCCCTCAATTGAATTTCAATTCCGTTACTTCTTGAATAACAAATGCACTTATTTGGGAAAGGCTGTACAGTCCACATAGATGTACATGACTTTGTAGAGCAGTGGTTCCCAACATGGGGCCCACTCCCCACAGGGGGGCAATTTGATTTTTAATGGGGGCAATTTGAACCTTGTTTAAACCAAGTTAATGGTCTTTTAGGCTTCCTCTGCATGAATAGAGTTCACATTTGGAGTAAAGTAAGAATTATGTCATAGGGGAGGGGGGTAGAATCAGGATTTTAGAGATGCTTAGGTGGGGCATGGCCAAAAAAATGTTGGGAACTTCTGCTGTAGAGTATATGTGGCTATGTGTTGTTCCTGTGACTTTGTAGCCTAATAGAAACTTTATGCAGTCATCTCATTGTAGAAATATAGGCTGTTCTTTGGAAACCCAAACTAAAGAATTGCAGGTCTCTGATAGAGAGATAAATAAAGATGGAAATTACGGCTAGATAGACAAATTTAAAAATATTAAAAAATAATATAAAATATGTGGACAATCTGGGAAGAGTGCAGAGAAGAGTAACAAAAATGATTAGGGGGCTGGAAGCTAAAACATGAACAGTTACAGAAATCGGGTATATCTAGTATAATGGAAAGAAGGACTAGGGGAGACATGATAGCAGTGTTCCAATATTTGAGGGACTTCTATAAAGACGAGGGGGTCAAATTATTTTCTAAAGCACCAAAAGCAAGACAAGAAACAATGATTGGAAACTAATCAAGGAAAGAAGCAACCTAGAACTAAGGAGAAATTTCCTAATGGTGAGACCAATCAACCAATGGATTAACTTGCCTTTAGAAGTTGTAGATGTTTCATCACCGAAGGCTTTCAGGAAGAGACTGGACAACCAAATTTGCCTGATATGGTATAGGATCTCCTGCTCGAGCGGGGGGGGGGGGGGGTTGGACTAGAAGACCTCTGAGTTCCCTTCTAACTGTATTATTCTATGGTCTATAAAAAAATTAGAAAGTTAAAAAAATTAAGTCTCTGTAAAAAGGCAGGTCTTCATAGTAAACCTGAACAAATTATTATGTATATTTTCTTTCTAATATATCTGCTTGTGATTTTTTTTTTTTAGGTTAAAATCAAAGTAGATGGATTATCACAGTTGAGAACTAGTAATGGACAAAAGATCAACCTTCATTTGAAAAGCAATGCCGGAACAGTATGCAGAACATGTTCTATTTATAAATTTATCATTTATAGAAATCCAGACCAGAGGCCCATAACTATTAAAAAGTGTAAAGAGTCCATTAGTATTCTGGTTTGGTTCCCTTCCTTCCCTGCCATATGCATATATTTTTATGCCTTTGAAAAGTCTCTACTGAAGATTGATTAGCATTGGGATGAAGACAGCATGGAAAAAGAAATACTTTGGAATAAGGTTTTCAGCAAAACTAATCTGTTACCTTACTGGACAAAGACCATCTTGCAATTGGTGCTAAATTTTTATTACGATATTAAACTTTGTGCTTATATGTAATGATCATTTGGAATTTTGTTTAATTTCAGAATTGATTAGGAACTATCAGGGTTTTTTTTAATTAAATGTAATACAATATATCACAAGAGACAGTTGGTGTGCTTTGTCCTTTGTGGATGTTGAAAAAAATGCAGACATGTGAAAATCAGAATACTTGTTCTATATGTTGCTAAGTTTGTGAGGTATGTGAGGCAAACAGTTGTATAGGTTGTGTAGCTGCCAAATGTTGATTTGTTTTTACTAGGAAATAGTTTGAATTTAAACAAATACAATAGGAAAACAATCTATTTATTCTGACCATTTCAATGTAAGTACAGTACATTTCCGTAAAATACATATTTAGCTATGGACTTCCATACGTCCTAGCCATTCCAGTTTTCTTCTACAATGCTCTGTTTTACTTACTACCACAAAAAGGCTCTATCGAAACTGCAGAATATATTAAGACACTTGCAAATCTCAAGGTATTTTATTAATTATAGGGAAACTTAATACTGAGTTGATTGCTACCAATTCTTGCCTGTTGGCAAGTACTATAATTTCATAGTTTAAATCAGTTTTCTTTTGTTACACTTAGTGACTTGTGCATTCTTTCATGGGAGAGAGAATGAGTGACAGGTATACAGAAATCATGTTTTAAAACCCAGTTAAATCTTTTCTGTGCACTAGGCTGCTTAGAAGTTGTGTATATTTTTATTGCAGGTTGTACTGCATTGAGCCTCATCAGTGAGGATTTTCCAATATTGTTTAGAGGTATTGTATTGGTATATAGGTATTGTAGGTATTATTTATACCTACAGTATATTGGAAGAACAATCTCCTGACAGCTTGAACCTTTTTGTTAGTTTTTTTTGTTTAATCCTACACATTTTAACAGTTCTAATAACTACATTTTGAAACACATAAGTTGATTTAACTGAATTAGCACATTTGAGTAAGACATGTAAATGTCTCAAAAGCGCTATCAAAAGAAATTCAAGCTTCCTGTTGGCCCCAGGGCTTGTTGGAAGTAACAGTGAAATATTTCATCTTGTAACAGGCAAGAACAGCAGGAGTTATAATTTTTTTATATCTATACGAAACCAAATGGGATGGTTGTGTAAAATTCAAATTAGTTTCTAAAGGCTTTAGTGTTATATGTATAACTACTGATGAATACTGGTGAGAAAACACATCTTGTGGTTATATGGTGTAAATATGAGTTTTCTTGCTGAGCACCCTGGAAAAAGAAAAAGATGTGTTCAGATATTTCATGATGTTCATAAAATGCAGTGTATTTTTCTTTAAATAAAGGAATATTCTTTGACTCCAGTGATATAAAATTGTTATTAAGCAGCAATAAAGTGGTGGTACATGTTTAACACAGCCACAGTAAAGCTGTTTGATGTTTTCTCATACCAGATTCCAGCTAAGGGAAGCTTTTGTTGGAGGGGGAAAAGAGAATATCAAACATAGATTTCTGAAATCAATTTTTGCTTTTATATGTGGATTAAGGTGGGTTTCTTTTCAGGTACCAGGCCCCATTGTGCAATTCTCCCCTCACTCAATTCACCTTATAGCCTAGGTGATTATTTTCCTCTTTTTTTTAATTAAATGTTGAAGACCTGTAGATGCCATGGCTTTGTGGGGCGTGCCACTGACCTTCATATTATGAAATAGAGATGGAAGGGTGTGTTAGAATAGAATCTGATATAGGTGGTCCTTGACTTATGCCCCAATTGATCCCATCATTTTTGTTGCTAAGTGAGACATTTGTTAAGTGAGTTTTCCCCATTTTACTATCTTTCTTGCCACAATTGTTATGTGAATCAGTGCAATTTTTAAGTTAGTAACATGATTTTAACTGAATGTGGCATCCCCATTGGCTTTGCTTGTCAGAAGGTTGCAAAGGGGGATCACATGACCCCAAGTCATGGCAACTGTCATAAGTATAAACCAGTTGCCAAGCATCTGAATTTTGATCATGTTACCATGGGGACATTACAGTGGTGATAAGTGTGTAAAATGGTCATAAGTCACTTTTTTCAGTGCCGGTGTAACTTCAAACGGTTACTAAGTGAATGTTGTAAGTCGAGGATTACCTGTGCTCCTGAATGTAAAACAAGCTATGTTGCTCTTTATGTTGCTGTTCTTGATTTTTGTTCATGTATTGTTTTCTCATTTTTTTCTTGAGCACAGTACACAGTTGGCCTTGGCTATTTTGCCATGGAGGCATTTAAGTGTATGTTTTGTTCATGTGTCTTGGGTCCATAGACTTTTAAAGGTACAATTTCAAACAATAACTCATATTGTTTTTCTGTTTATTAAACGTAAAGTGATTTTGCAGAGTAAAAATAAAAAATACCAAATATTAACGAGTACACCAAAAGCAAGAAAAGCTAACAGGAATAATATAGGACCAATAATAATTATTTCCAAGGATCAGGCAAAAGTTTAATAGCAAGTCATATTAATAAGGAGTAGTAGGATCAATTGAAATATGTGGCATAAATATTGTGAAAGCATTAAATTTAGTTTAACACCCTGAATAACACCATGTTAGAGTGTAGACACCCTCTGGGGACAACATTTTAGGGAAAGCGTCCTCTGATGTTGCATAAAACCAAATGTGGAACATAGCATAGAAAAGCCTAGCTATAGTAATGTTAGAATGTGTATTATCTTTATGTATAATAGATCTGTTCAGACCCAGCCTTCGCAGAAGCAAGAAACAGACTCCTTGTCACGAAAACCCCCTCTTTATTTACCTCTTGTGAATTAATGGCATTCACCCATCGAAAAGTCCAAGCAAGAGTCCTGCAAGGAGTTAAATGCAGCAACAGACCTTATCAGTTCTTTGCGATAATTGCAAGGCCTTGAACTCCCAGTGGAAAGGCTACAAATTAAGTTCTGGCAAGCAGTCTTTGATGCAGGAAGCACAAGGAGCAAAATCTTCAGAAATACGAACTGTTGTCTCCTACAACAACCGCTCCCCTTTCCTTCTATTTATTCCCCAGCCAGGGAGGGGGCATTCAGCATCAATGTGTGCTTTGCTTCCCGAGTTGACTTCTTGTCCTCCGTTGTTCTCCTAACTGCTCTGCGTATATGTGCATCTGGAACAGGCTCTAGCTGTTCTTCCTCACTTATCTCAAATTCAAATTCAAATTTATTAACCGCACCCTCTCCCCACAGGGACCCGGGGCGGTGCACAGGCAAAGCTAAAAACAATATACAATAAATACAAAATACATACTTTAAAATAGAATTAAACAGTATTACCCGTGCTAAAAATATAAGATTAAGAACCCATTAAAATATTTGGAATCAATAGACAGAGAGAACTATTCAAGGCCGGCCAGTCGAAAGAGATAGGTCTTCAATTTTACACAGAAGGAGCGGAGGTCAGTGGTCATTCTAATATCAGGGGGAAGGTCGTTCCAGAGGGCCGGGCCCGCCACAGAGAGCGCCCTTCCCCTGGGCGTCGCCCGCTGACAAAGTCTAGTGGACGGCACCCGGAGAAGCCCCTCTCTGTGGGAGCGAATCGGTCGTGAGGATGTGTGGGGCAGGATCCGATCTCGCAGATAGCTAGGTCCCGAGCCATGGAGCGCTTTGAAGATGATAACTAACACCTTGAAGCGCACCCGGAAGACGACAGGTAGCCAGTGCAGCTCGCGCAAGAGCGGTGTAACGTGGGTAAACCTGGTGGTCCCCAGGTTTACCCAGCCTCCAAAGGCAACTGCCTCTCTGGTGGCTGGAAAACGTTGGACTGCCCTGGCTCTATCTCTGTGTCTGAGGCCAAGCATCCATCAGAGCCTTCCCCAGGCTCCAGAACTGGCCCAAGTTCCTCCCCAACCTCCTAGTCATCTGAGTCTGGCAGCTGGTGGGCCACAAAAAGATTTGGATAGAACATGGAGGATGGGATCCTTCTCTACGATCATAACAGCAATTTGTTCAGCTCCGAGAAAACAGTTTGGAGAACCTTTTTTTACTTCTTTCTATAGTGGTGAAAGAAAAGAACTAGGCCAAGAATCTGAATTAGCTCCTTGGATAAGTAAAGCACAGAATAGTAAATTAAAAAGCGAATAGTTGGTAGAACCAGGGGTGAAATCCTCCCGGTTCAGCGTGGTTCGACTGAACCGGTAGGGGTGATTGTCCCTGGTCCTGTGAACTGATAGTAAAAAAAAGCTTCCAAGCTGTGAGCCGCGCAATTGTGGGAAACTCTTTTTCCACTTTTTAAAGCACCCGGTTTGGGTGACTAGGCAGGAAAAAATACTTTAAAAAGTGAAAAAAAGTTGGCCATGCCAACCCAGTCACATGACCACCACCACCAAGCCACGGCCACAGAACCGGTGGGCAAAAAAATTAGATTTCACCACTGGGTAGAACTCTTGTAGTTCTCTACAACTGACTTTATGCATTTTGAAATGTTAACAATGTGGGCGGGGTGAACTTGACCCGAGTCAAGTACTCTTCAAGACTGACGAGTCTTAAAATGTGAGCCATGTTAATATGTGCCTCTTTTTGTTTGTGTGTTACAAAAGGGTGATAGGGATTCGTTTTGAGCCCAATATATTGTATAAAACAACTACCAGCACTAAAGCTGTTTTAGATTACTAGAATGGCTGGAAGCTGCTGCTGCTACCCATAAAAGCATATGCCTCTGTGTGACTCACTTAACTTCATTCACTGTAGGGTAGTTCTATTACAGTCGTTTCTTCCCAGCTTGCCTTACCAGAGATTGAGACTTTAAATGTGAAACCAGACAGTTGTAGCCCTAGAGGAACTAATTTGAACTGCCCAGTTCTGATACAACCTTTCTTCTACATGGCAAGTAATTTTTAACTCCTGCAATGTTTTCCACTCTTTATTATTGAGGACATTTAAGATACTAGATACTCCCAGCAAGAGTCTTTGTATGTAAGGGTGTAGTGTTAGCGATTCAACTTCTTCCTCACAGCAGCATCTTTTCCTTTTCCTGGCTGGAGGGAGGATATTTGAAGGAAGACTTTACAAAAACGATGCTCATTGTTTGATAGAATATTTTAGTCTCCAAATATAGCAAAACCTTTTGCTGTTGCTACAAGTGTAATAATATAATAACACAAGTGGATTATTAAAGAAGTTAAATAAAGGAAGACTTAAGACTTCTTAAATTAAGTTTTAAAACAGTCATTAGAGTTTTTAAGATAACAGTGAGCCATGACTACAGCTATGATCCCAAAATTATCTTAAAAACTCTAATGACTGTTTTAAAAGTTATTGTGATACTCTGCCATACTTGCCATAATCTTCTAGAATACTTGGTATTATAGAAGATTTTTAAAAATCTGGTAATATCACGGAGCACCGGAGCAAAATTATGCATATGCTTTCATTCTTGGTTTATAATATGTTCAAGGTGGGTGACTTGTCTTCAGTAATCAGTAAAGTGAAAAAGATCTGAACATAAACAAATCCCTTAGATGACTTCCTGTGCTTCAGTCAATTAAGCAGATTTGTTTGATTTATGAACATGGATATTGTGACTTTAGTCAGCAAATTTTGCTTAAAACATGCCAAGGTCCAATAGAAGGATGCTGCCCCCCAGATAAAGACACTTTGATATGTATAATTAGGTACCTAAAACTCAGTCATGATGACAGGCATTCCAGGAAGCTTGGAATTCTGTTCAAAGACCCTACTTCTTGTTCAGTCCTTTCACTTAAACCAAGCATGTATGAAGTCTTTTTGAGTTCACACCAATATCCTGTATAATGATGGTTCTTTCAGAGTTATATGAGAGCCAATTAATGTCAGGCAACAGACTACTAGTGAAGGATCCATAGTCACATCTAAAAACCCACAGACTATACACTGATAACCTGCAGTCACCTAGGTCCTTAGTTTGATCAATCTATAAAAATATTCTGCTAGATGGATGGGCAGTTCTTGCAGGCTGTATGTGCCATGTGGTTCATTTCTCATAATCCGTTCCTGACACAGTTCTTTATGATGAATATGCAGGTATCCCTCATGGAGTTGTGGGGAAGGTGTTGCAAATTCTTCTTTGGAGTAAAATACGTGCAAACTCACACAAATTTATTCCTTGAGGTTCAGTTCAGATCTGTGTTTGATGTTCACTGCTGGATACCTACTGTTCATTTATAGCTACGTCTGCTTTTTTCTGCCATAGGTACTGTACCAGGCTTCAACCTCCATGGGGCTTCGGCTTTTGTTTTTTCTTCTAGTTGAGATGTGTCTATAGCCTTCAGATGTCTTCTTCCACCTCCCACTTTTCCTACTTCTGAAGCTTCAACAATGCCCACAGATCCTATTGCCACATTTTCTGGGTTTTCTGATCAGGTTTTACATTCTGGTTAGTGCAGTTGATCTAAAGTTGAGGTCCTTTTTAAGGAAAATGAATAAAGCTTAAGATGAGCTTACTACAACTATGCCAGGCTATGCTACCTGACACCATTGGTAAGTCCCAAAGGTGTATTTTCAAGAAGCAACTAAACTGTCTGGTTTTTCTTTCAAGAGGTTTTGCTTCTCATCCAAGAAGTGAAACGTCTTCAAAGAAAAACCAGAAAGCCCAGTTGCCTCTTGAAGAAGCACCTTTGGGACAACCATGACCTGGATGACTGAGAATCTCCATAGACCCTTGGAATCTCCATAGACCCTCCATAGACCCTTTGAAGAGAGGCACAACTTCCTCTTGCAGTTGCTTTGATGAAAGGGAAGGGATCTACTGGCTCAATTAAACTCGGGCTCAATTAAACTCAGGCTGGGGCTGACCCTTCTTTGGACCGCTCCAATTTCTCCCTCCATTTTGGGACAGCCTTTTGGGTTTCAAGGGGGAAGAGCATCAGTTTCTGTGGTTGGGGTGAGATATGCCATCCCTTGATTATATGCCATCAACACTAAAGCTTTGGAGAGGGAAGGAAGTTTGCAGCTATGGTAATTTCCATAGGCTTCCATAGGATGAAACTCTTAAACTTGGGGGCGAGAGGAGTGCCCTGCCGGGCCGCATTGTTCCTGTTTGAGGCCTCTGCTATTTTTTTTTTTGTTTGTTTCAAAGAATTTTATTGGTTTTTTAATAGTATACAAGGGAAAGAGGGAAATGGTACATAAAATTTTTTGGTGGCTTCATGGCCGCAGTGGTGCCCACCCCCCACCTCATATTTTAAAAGAAAAGAAGAAAAAGCAAACTGTAGAAAGAAAAGCAGAAACAGGTTTTCACATTGTATCAAACACATGTTCAATCTCATCTTACTTTGCCTTCTGTATCAAGAACTATAATATTAACCCCATTAAACTCATTTTTGCGATCTGAGCCTTGTCAGTATCGTTTCCTCCCCCCTGTCCCCCGGTGGGGCCATGGCTTCTTCTGTTTTTTCTCTGCCCCTGCTATCTGTGTCTCCTAGGAGGGAAATATGTTTATTCAGAAAGGCTTCCGCCTCGGCTTGTGTTTTAAGATTAATTCTATCCCCCTCCCAGAAGATCAACATTCCTTCTGGCATCAACCATCTGAACCAAACTCCTTTATTATATAATTTTCTAGATAAAAAAGAATATTTCTTTCTCATTTCTCTCTTTTTTTTTGGTATTTGCTTCAGAATGGTCACATGTTTATCATGATATCTCAGCGGCCCACCCCTCTGTGCTCTCAATACTTCCTCCCTCGTGGATTTTCTGAAGAATTTCACATGGACCTCTCTTGGAAGATTATGAGTTCTGGCATATGCTGAATTAATTCTATATACCAATTCTATGTCCCACCATATTTGATCCTTGTCTCTCTTAATGTATTCTGCTAACATCTCACTCATAATTTCGTTGATATTTTCATCCTGTACTTCTGGTTTATTTTGGAACCTAAGAAAAAGAGACATTCTTTCAAATTCTGTTTTAGAAACATAATTTTGAAACTCAAGGATTTTTTTCTGTAATTCCTTAACTTCCCCTCCCACCTCATCCACTCTCTTCTCCAGTGAAACCATCTTGTCTCTGTTATCTGTTGTACTCTGCTGAACAATTTTAATATCTGCTCTAGAGTCCAACAATTGTTTCTGCAAGTCATTTATGCTTTTCAATATTTCTTGTAACATTTGAGTCGTAGATTATTCTTGCGAAGTCTCTGCTGCTGCCTCTCTCTGCAAAAAAGAAGTAAATTTCGTTTGCTGGGTAGCAGGGCTAGAATCGACCGACGCGGGGGCAGACGAAGAAGCAGATGTAGGCTTTCCCATTGGGGTTTTTTTAGGACCCATTGTCACAATTCAAAAGTAGCAGAGAACAGAAAATGGCGTCCAAGAGCAAAACAAGGTGGAGAGGCTCACAAAGTCAGGAAGGATCCAAGTCCAAATTCGTTAGTTCCAATTTTAAAAGAGAAGAAAAAGAGATATTTTACTGTCATTATTCAGAGAATCCACACGCTGGAGGGGCAGAGAGCCCCCCTGGGGTAAGCACACAAAGACAAGAATTGTTCTTTCTTAAATGGCTGCCAGCGGGGTTTTCCACAGGGGAGAGAAAGTTTTGATAGTAGAACAAAGAGAAGCCATTTTTGCCCCACTTCCCGCAGGGAGAGAGAGTGAGAGCTAAAGTTAAGTCTTTAAAGTTGCTCTGTAATGCGTTGTTATCACTGTCAATCCACTTTCCCAGTAAGTTAGTTCAAATGGCAAAGTTTAGGTCCTCCCCCCCCCCTTCTCCCTGTCCGGGAGAACGCTTGGTTGCCGCTTGTTTCGAGGAGGGGTTAAGAAGAAAAAACTCCCCCCTCTTTTTCTCATTAAGTTGTTGAACAAAACTCACATGCCTTCTGCCGCCTGGCTTTCAACGGTCATCCAAGGAGTTTGGGGGTGCCTCTCCATCGCTGGCATTCCAGTCACTCGTTCAAATTAGAATATTACCTCCGAAAATCATCAGGTGAAGAGGCAAGTGTTTGCCCCCCCTCTGCAACATCCCAACGCCTGGGGTGAGGTCAGGGTACCCCCCGCCGACTGCCGACAGACTGGGGGTCCCGACAAGCCGCCTGTTTCGGCAAGAAGCCCCTCAAGGGCTCCTTGTGCCCCCAAAAGGGCCCGCTAGAAAGGCATTGGCGGACAAAGCTCAAAGCCCGTCCGTCGCCGTCAAAAGTCGGAAGTGAAGTCTCCGAGGCCTCTGCTATTTATGGCATCCATAATAGCAACCCATGGTAACCCATGCCACCCTGCTCCCTCTTTTTTTTAAAATTATGCTTCATAGTGGAATTGGAGGAAATGTCAAGAACGATACAGGTTGTTAACGATGTTTAAGTGCAGGGTTTTGCATTTCCTAGAATCAACTACAAAAACAATAACAAAAAGAAAAAAAGCTTTTTGCTAAGACACTACCAAGCCCCCCCCCCCTCTTCCCTTGCCTCTAGAACCAGGTCCAATCCAAAACTGCAAGCTACCGTATTTTTCGGAGTATAAGATGCACCAAGGTTTTGAAGAGGCAAATTACCCCCCCCCAAAAAAAGGTAGGTAGATAGAGGGATAGAGAGGGACAGAAAGAAAGACAAATACAGTAGGTAGGTAGGTAGGTAGAGAGACTAGATAGGTAAGTAGGTAGGTAGGTAGATAAAGGGATAGAAAGAGAAAGAGGAATACAGTAGGTAGGGAGAGAGTGTGTAGGTAGAGAGTGTGTAGGTAGGTGTGTAGGTAGGTAAAGGGGAGAGAGAAATACAGTAGGTAGGTAGGGAGAGAGAGAGTGTGTGTGTAGGTAGGTAGATAAAGGAATAGAGAGAGAGAAATACAGTAGGTAGGGAGAGTGTGTGTAGGTAGGTAGGTAAAGGGAGAGAGAGATAGAGAGAAATACAGTAGGTAGGGAGAGAGTGTAGGTAGGTAGGTAGGTAGGTAGGTAGGTAGGTAGGCAGGCAGATAAAGGAATAGAGAGGGAAATACAGTAGATAGGGAAAGAGAGTAGGTAGGTAGATAAAGGAATAGAGAGAGAGATAAGAGAAATACAGTAGGTAGGTAGGTAGATAAAGGAAGAGAGAGAAATACAGTAGGTGTGTAGGGAGAGAGTGTATGTAGATAGGTAGGTAGATGGATAGAGAGAAAGAAAGAGAAATACAGTAGGTAGGTAGGGGGAGAGTGTGTGTAGGTAGGTAGGTAGGTAGATAAAGGAATAGAGAGAGAGAGAAGAGAGAGAGAGAAATACAGTAGATAGGTAGGAAAAGAGGGTATTTATTTATTTATTTATTTATTTGATTTATTTGATTTATTTGATTTATTTGATTTATAAAACCGTGCCTCTCTCCCCAAGGGGACTAGGGGCGGTGCACAGGAAGTTAAAAAATATAAAACATCGTAATAAATAAATGCTAAAAACCAATTAAATACACTTTTCTCTGTGCTAAAATCCCTTAAAACTTTGCCCATTAAAATCCAATATAAAACAATTTAGCGTTCAGTCTTCAACTTAGTTGTGCGAATTAGGCCAAGCCTAAGTAGGTAGATAAAGGAATAGAGAGAGAGAAATAGAGAGAGATAAGAGAAATCCAGTAGGTAGGTAGGGAGAGAGAGTGTGTATGTGGGGGTAGGTAGGTAGAAGGATAGAGAGAAATAGAGAGAGAGAGAGAGAGAGAGAGAAATACAGTAGGTAGAGAGAGAGAGAGATGGGGGGGGGGAGAGTAGGTAGGTAGGTAGATGTTTCCAGGTGGATTTATCCATGTCCTGGAGAAGGAAATCGCTGACAAACCTTAAGACTTTGCTTCTCCTGGCACAGAAACAGTTAAAGAGCCTTCCAAAAGAGCTTTCCGAAAGTGTTTTTCCACTCTGCAAACCTTCCCAAAACTGCTCTTTCTCTACGAAAACGGTTCCATTTTTCTTCAAATAAAAAGCATGCCTTGCTTGCAGAGTGCTTCTGGGGGTGGGGGTGGAAAATGAGCAAACAACCAGCCCATTTATCATGAAAATAAATTGCATGCATAGCCCTATGGATGCTTATAGAGTGCTGCGGGGGGCTGGGGGGGGGCAAAAACGGCCTGATTTAGGCTCATTTCTGCCCTCCCCAGCCCCCAGGAGCTCTCTGGAAGCCTCCATAAGGCTAGGCACAGTCAGTTTGGTGAAGGGGGTGGGTTTTCGGGAGGCAAAAAATGCTGTATTCGATGTATAAGACACACCCAGTTTTTCAGCCTCTTTAGAGGAAAAAAGGCGCATCTTATACTCTGAAAAATACGGTAAATACAGAATAACATGTTAGGAAATGCCTTCCTAAATCACGAAGCTCATACTACTGCTAATGAGTATCTTTTGCTACGCTTTGTTAAGAACATAGACCTCCAAGTCCAATTGGCATCTTATAGTATGTACCAAGTGCTACAGCTAATTGTGGACGTTTGCTGTACACAATAAATCTGTACAGGGTGGATGTGCTTTGGCTTGATAACTAAATTTTCTCTATTTGGGGATGGATGTCATGAGATACAATGCATGTTTTAAAAAAAGTAACCTCATTTGGATGCTGGTGAGATGTACACAGAGCCAGCAGGTGGAGACCTTGCATTAATTTTCATAAATGGGAGCAAGCAAAAAAGAACATCTTTCTGTGCAAAATAACTGTGAAAATATTTGACAGTTCTTGCAATGGGAAATTATGCAGAATGCTTACTTTCATGGTATTATTTGCATATGCGAGCTGCTTTAGACATATGTTGCCACTGAAACTTGAATAAAAGGTTGTTTTGTTGCTTTAATAAATGTACCAGGATGAGTTTGTTCAGGTGGTTAGTGTATAACACAACAAGCAGGCAGTTTTTACTGTTCTGTTACATGAGGATACAGGCTCCTTTCTCAGGGAAGTACTGCTGTATGAGACATCGTGCATTCCCAGCAGTGAATAATTAATATATTTTTAGCTATTTCAGTGCTGCCATCCTGGAATTTGATTAAGGCTAAATTCATATTGCTTTTGTATTTTTTGTCAAGCATACAATTTCCTTCAATTAGCCTGAATGGAAAATTTATAAATCATCAACAGTGTCTTGCACAACTTTCCATTCCATTCCATTCTTTTCCTTCCCTTCCCTTCTTCCCCCTCCCTTTTAGACAGTTTTTTCTCTCCTCTTGTTTTTTTTTAAATGCAAGAATGGCACCCATACTTGCTTATTGTAACCCTAATTTTTCAAGAGTTCCAGAGCAAGTAGATTTTCCACCTTTCTGCTGAAACTGACACATTTGTTGCTGGATTAACTTTTTTCATGGTAGAAATTGCCTTGTTGATGTGCATCTTGATGTTTTGATTTGTAAACATTGAAACATTATTTTGTGGTTCCTTATCCTGATTTATAGTAAAAAGGATGGATATGGATGTAATAAACACAAACACACACACGTTTTGATTCATTTCAAAGGAAGAATTGTGCAGCTTGTCTTTATGTGCCAGATAGTAATACTAAGGCTAAATGTGTCATGAAAACAGAAGGAAATTCTTAATTCTACATGTGGAATTATCCTGCAATTCTTTCTGCTTTAATTTTTATAGCACAGGTTTCTCATACTTAGCATGTTTGGGTTACCTTTCCCAGAATTCCCAATCAATTTGGCTACTGTAATATGTTTGGGTTATTCTAACTTTTATAAATTACCAACCTTCTTTAGAAGAATCTTACTATTTAATAAAAGCACCATAAAATCACCACAAAATCACCACTGATTGATTAAATTTCATATAAAGCGAGATAGAAGCAGTGGGTGGATCTAGAATTAGCCATAAATTAAACAGCTCCACTGAAACAAATAGGGCTTAAGCTTACTAGCTCGGGCCCTGTTGATTTCAGTCAGTCTAGGTTAAGTGCAACTAAATTTTCTGCAGAGAGATCACACATAACTTTCATTTTTTTTCAAGAAGCTTAAAGTGCATGTGTAATTATGCATAACTTACAAAATCTTAGGATGGTATTTGATTGCTCTAACTTTATGTAATGATTGGACAATGATGTTAAGCCCAAAGATGTCAAATGCACAATAATAAGTAATTCTGCTGTTGTTATTTAAAATAAAATTGGAGGTGTTGAAATTGGAATTATATATCCAATCAGCGTTGTTATTTCTATTTGATGAATGGCTGGTTTGCCCTAAGCTGCTGATCTATTAATGCTGAGTCTTTCCACAATTGTTCCTCTGCCTGTAGATATTGCTGCAAAGAAGATTAGAAGCTTTATTACTTAAACAGAAAACTCTGAAATAATACAATGGGAGAAAAGATAAGTCTCTGTACAACAAAAGGCAAATTTCCATGGGCTTATTTTAACTGAACATTTGACCTACAGCTTAAACAATTAAAAAAAATGTAAACCAAGACACTTAATTGTTGAAAGCAGTAATCTTGAAGTTAACTCATGGAAAACTTTGTCCCACAAAGTTCCCTTCCCAATTACATTTTTAAATGAATTTAACAATTCTAAAACTGTGTTTGGTAATTGTCCACCGTGAAGGCCTCTTCATTAAAGGCTATAGATCTTGGTCTAAATATGGGGGAAAGAGTGGGAAGAACCTATTTCAAATGTCATGTGAACGGGCATGTCCCTGGTTTTGGAGTCTTCCAATGAATGCATTTTTAAAGTTCCCAGTCCTGAGGAAGCTTTGGCAATACTACATATTTCAGGGATACCTCTTTAATATGCTAATTTTTGTAGCACAGCAGCTTCTGGAGAGCCACTGATTACCTGTCCTTTTCAGCTCTGTTTATGAATAATAGTGTTTCACTTTCTCACTTTTGCTAGCAACAGTCTGGGGGGGGGGGGGGAGACCAAACAAACTCCCCTATACCTTTTGTCTTGTCTCTCTGTTGGGATATAAATTCCTGTTTTTTCATTTTTCCCAGGACAGGCAGGAGTGGTGGTTTAGTGGCCACAGTAAGGGGAGATTTTCCAAGACTTGCAGATTCTGCCTCATTATGCTGCCCTTCAACCATAAAGAAAATATGACGTTGTTGAAAACACTAAATAGAAACGCTGAACAACAGACAGCAAAAGCCAATGGTGTAAAATAAATATAAATCAATGCTGCTCTTCCTGTGTAGTGCAGTCAACACACTTCACATATCAAAGGATTCCCCTATATTAGCTCACTATCCAGTTTTCTTCAACATCTCATGAAATCTTTATAAAATAAAAAGCTGCAGGCCTGGGCAAATAAGCCAGTCCACTAATTGATTTTTGGAATGAGCTTGTATGCAAATGAGTGATCATTTTTCAAATGTACACCATATTCAGAGGTGGTATTCAGCAGGTTCTGACCAGTTTTCTTTGGGAGGGAATGGGGATTTTGCAGTATTCTTTCCCTGCCACACCCACCAATCCATGCCCATCAAGCCTAGCCAAGCCCACCAAGCCACACCTGCAGAACCAGTAGCAAATATTTTTGAATCTCACCACTGACCATATTCGATGTGCTGTGAAAGTTTTTTAAAAAGCAACAAAGGAGAAATAGTCCTGCTTTGTTCAAGTAGTTCATGCTTAGCGACCACAATTGGGATTAGCAATTTGTGGCTAAGCACTGTGATCACTAAGCAAAACATCTGACCACAACCTATTGATGATCTCAGTTCCCATTCAGTCTCATTAAGCAAGCCACCACAGTTGTTAAAAGCAAGACATCGCCTTTTGTCGACTTCCAGTTTTACTGTGGATTTCTCTATTGACTACTCATAGCAAGCTGGTTGTGAAGACCGTAAATGCTGATTGTGTGATATGAAACACTGCGACAATTGTAAATGCCCACCAATTGCAAAGTGCCCAAGTATATTGATCCTGCGACTGCAGAGCCACTGAGAAGATTGCAGGTGCAGGAACTGATGATAAAATTACTTTTACAGCGGCATCATAATTGTGAACAATCCCTAAACGGGGCTGTTGGTAAGCGAGGGCTACCTGTGTGCGTATTTGGAGAACATTTTAAGGTTTTTGCTCAGAATACAGAAGAACAACAACAAAAGAATCCCTTTTTAGAAGCTCACTTGATTTTCATTGTAAGAGAGGATTCACTGCTTGGTTATGAGACCAACCACCTGATTCAACACTATCCTAATGAAGAATCGGATCTGTATTTTTTTATATTTAGACTTAGTCTTTTGGTTCAAAAGTCTGAACTTGCTAGCCATTTTAATTAGCTTATGATTAACCTCCAAATGCAATAAGTTAGGATGCCTTTAAGATCTCACAGAAGGGCTGAGCTCAGAACTAAATTTAGATTATATCATTATTGCCAGAAGGGTAAATTAATCTAATAGCAGAATATGTGTGGAAAAAAAATGCGTATCACCATGGAGAAACTGTTCTCTTGTTCCCCATGGATGAACATAATGGCCCCGTTCATGCATTATACTAAGCTATAATTTGCTTTTGTTTGTTGTATTAAACAAACAATTGCTTAGCAGGATGTACGAACAGAGTCCATCCCTTTTCACTATTCCTAATGTGGGACTAATAAAATGGGATGGAAAGATGAAGAAGGGATGAATTATGCAACGGGGGGGAAAAACAACAACTGAACTGAACCTAGGGTTCATTAAGAATCCTATTTATTTTGTTCTGTAACTAGTCCACTTTTTCCTATTGTGGAGCTTGGGTATCTCTTGTTTTAATTAAGGTTAAGGAAATCATGTTATAACCTTGCCAAAGAATAGCTATAAGATGATTTGTTTTCATCATACATGTCTTACCTTAGTCCTCTCTAGAGGTATGCCAGCTGTTTCCACCCATTTTTCACCTTCTATGATATCATATTGCAGTGAGCTGATCTTCACAATTCACTCCATAGAATGGAGCTTTATTCCTTTAGCTTACAAAACAGCAACCCAAGTCTGCCTGAGACAGTAGTTGTAGCACATTACATGTATGTACCTGTTCTCCTAGATGTGGGTATTTTAATTTAAATTCTGCACAGGAAATAATTAATTCTAGTGAATTAAACGTATACCTATACCCAGAGATGATTGTAACATGTAGTGATTGAAACATTTCATTTAGTAGAGTTCTGGTCTCAGAGATAGCCTGCATTGTTGTACAGCTGGGTAATGGATCCTTGTAAAATGCCAGAGGTTGTGTCCGAACCGGTGGTGGATTCCCACCGGTTCAGACAGGTTCGCCTGAATCTGTAGTGGCTTGGCGGCCTGGGTTGCTGGAACCGGCAGCAACCCAGGCCTGCCACAGCCCCGAACCGGTTCTCCTATGGCACCACCATCTTAGTTTTTGCTTCTGCACATGTGCAGAACAATTTTTTTAATTGTATTGTGCATGCGCACGCAGCGCTCCCACAAGCAAACCAGCAGTAATGCCTGCCTAGTCTGAATGGTCTTGTTCTTGAACAGGAGATGTCCAGAGACAATTGCATTCCCACACTGACAGCTTGGTGTCTCGGATATTATTCCCTTAGCCCCCAGAAAGAAAGAAGAAGACTTCACAAAGTTGCTGAAGATACCCATTTCCAGGAAAAGTGATTTTGTAAGCTTCCCGCTAAATTGGCCCAGTGCTCTAACAGGTAAGCTGGTGGCTCCTTAGTTGATAGTCAAGGGAGACTGCGCAGTCACCCCAGGCAAAGAGTGGTGGAACAATGCCTCTGGGAAGCTAAAGGTGCATCATAAAACTCTTTGTTTATGAGAACTTTCAGGTCTAACAAAGCCTTTGACTACAAAAGTTAGACAGTTACAACATCTGAGGTTGGTGATCTAGAGGGACAGGAGGTCCAATGTGAATAAGCTCACACTGTATACAAAACCCATGTTAACTAGATAGCATTTAGTGGTCCCTAAGAGCTGTTCCTTTTGATATGTTGGCATAGAGATTAGTATGCTGCAGAGCCTCTTCGTCATATTTTATCTCTCTTATTCAGTTCCTCTAGTCAGCTAGATAGTAGGAGGCATCATGCTTCATTCAAGTGTGCTCATCTGATGCTTATGCCGCTGAAGTTTAATGACATGGCAAAAAAATGAAGTTGAGAAGAAGAGAGCAGACTCCTGAGAGGACTGAAGAAGCTGCAGGGCCAAGTGAAAAAGAAAATTAGGTGGAGTCGCTTTCCAGTTTAAAGAGTCTTTTCTAAGATTTATGCACTTTGAGTATGCTAGCACTGGATTTATGCAGATAAAACTTTAGCGTCTGATGTGAGACCAATGCTAAGACATTTTTTGAGTAGAAACCAAGGCTTGATACTTTAGATTGGAAAATATGGATTTAATAGCTTTGGTAACAAAAAATGCTTATCTTGAAAATTCAGAGCAATAACATGCCACAGATTTTGAAAATCCAGAAAGACCTGCAGAATGCAGGGTCCTCTTTACAGGGCTTATAGTCCAATTTCAGAATATTCAGTATAACATTATTCACAGCAGTCTTAACGGATAATATTGTGTGGAATATCTGTCCTGCAAGTGCAATATAAGCTTAACCATGAGGCTATTTATTTTCATACTAGACAAAATCTCAGTCCTTTCTTGAGATTGCTGAGAGCTGCATCATAGGTATAGTATGGAGGAGTTATAGGGACATATTCTACAAGTGAGATCTGTGAAATAAAATGCAAAAAAAGAAGAACTATTTGTGCACATCTCTACAAATTCTTCAGAAGTAGAAATATTCAGTAAAGCTTGGACGCAAGTAAAGAAAATCTTATAGATTTCTTCTTCTGTTCAATTGTATCCAATTCTAAGAGACTACCTGTAATGTTCTTGGCAAGATTTTTTTTTATTGGTTTGCCATTGTCTTCTTCCTTGGGTGAAATAAAGTGACTGGCCCAAGGTCCACTTGGCTTTGTATCTGAGGTGGGACCAGAACCAGAACTGAGGTGGGACTAGAAATCACCATCTCCTGATTTCTAGCCTGATGCTAGAAATGCACCAAATTGGTTCTCATAAATAGAATAAGATTTAACAAATTTCAGTTTCTAATTATTATTTTTGTTTATCCCTGTATTCTAGTGTGAAGAAGCTTTTTGATTTAGAGGCTGCAATAACTTTGTTGTCATCTGAAATAAAGAAGTATAAATATTATATGTATTATTACATTATATACAGTCTATTGATTTTCTGTCTTTAGAGAGATGGGTGGTGTTACTATACTATGAGTTAATTGTCTCATCTAGAAAACCCAATAGCTGTCTTTTTTTCTCAGTTAGTTCCTTTTTTGGCCTTGTGCTTTTCTCTTGTTTAATTCCTCCATTCCTCCATTCTTATTTTTATTTTTATTCATTGTAGTTTTTATTTTAGCACTCGGATATATTTTATTAGTTCTTCAAAAAGTTTGGCTCAATTAGCAAATTTGTTTTTTCCCTTTAACCTATGAAAATGTTGATCTGTCAGTATGTTTTGTTTGGTATGTTTTGTTTGTTTATGATGACTTTGGCCAATGATGATAGAACACATAAAAGGCCTTAAATGACCTTCTAAGAAAAAAAACAGATACTGAACTGGGCCATGAAAATTGAAGCTGTTTATTTTACAAGAAACTTACATTCCTCCTCATGAAAAATAATTCTTATACAGAAGACAGGCTGGCCATGTACTTATTCATGGGCAAGGACATTCAAACTCTCTTACAGGTGTGATAACTCTGAATAATAAGCATACAAACTTTATAGTGAAACAAAAAATATGTGCGCCTGATACATTTTAAAATACTGTTAAGTAGATGTTTTAATAATTGCAACACATTTATCAATTAATATGTTCATATTAAAGTTCATCCAGATGTTTTACATAGTTATACTAAGTATCTTTTTATTTAGCCCTGAATCAGATAATTATGGCTTCAGATTTTAATCACATTAGGTCGTAATGCTGTTTCAACTAAATTTATTTCCTGTATATAGAAAGTACTACAAACCTATATGCTGGAGTTTAATTTAGTAGATATATAGTGAGTTAAATCCTTCCCAGTGAGAATATACTATTTTTTAACACCATGTAAGATTTGTATTGAATTTATTAGTTTTTAGTATCTTGATCTTTAAGTGAATGGATAGTTAAATGCAATATAGGTACTACTGGAACAGTTTATCATATTCGAGTAATACTCTCCATTAATATAAGCAAAAATTATCCATTTAAAAAAACAGTATTTAAATACATCATTATTACAGAAAGCAGATTGTGGGTTTCTTCCCCTCCTATAAATTGAAATGTAATGGTGGCTTGGGATTTCATAAAGGTATATATTTGTGGTTGTATTATTGCAGATCCAAGGATTTTCTAACTTTTTCAGGCCATGAAACCTGTTGATCTTTTTAAAAAAGAGGCTAGGGCTTCTGAATATTAGCTGACTAGCTCCGCCCTTTCTGTATCAAAACACCCCTGAAGAGCAGCACCAAAGAAAGATGGATGTGTTTCCATTTAGTTTGTATATAAGAATAGAATAGAATAGAATAACAGAGGTGGAAAGGACCTTGAAGGTCTTCTAGTTCAAACCCCCTGCCTGACAGAAAACCCTATACCATTTCAGACAAATGTTATCCAACATCTCCTTGAAAACTTCCAGTGTTGGAGCATTCACAACTTCTGGAGACAAGTTGTTCTACTGATTAATTGTTCTGTCAGGAAATTTCTCCTCAGTACTAAGTTGCTTCTCTCCTTGATTAGTTTACACCCATTGCTTCTTGTCCTACCCTCAGGTGATTTAACATGTTTTAACATTTTTAAATTTTAGCACAGGGATAATTTATTTAATTGGGTATTAATTATTTATATTTGTGATATTGTGTGTTTTAATTTCCTGTGCACCACCCCGGGTCCCTTTGGGGAGAGGGTGCGGTTATATAAATACAACAAATAAAAAATAAAAATAAAATAAATAAAAAATAAATAATTTGGCTCCCTTTTCTTTGCGGCAACCCCTGAGATATTGGAAGACTGCTATCATGTCTCCCCATGTCCTGCTTTTCATTAAACTAGACCTACCCAGTTCCTGCAACCGTTCTTCATATGCTTTAGCCTCCAGTCCTCTAATCCTCTTGGTTGCTCTTCTCTGCACTCTTTCTAGAGTCTCAACATCTTTTTTACATCGGTGGCGACCAGTTTCTTTCCTCCCACCCCTTCGTTCAGGGATGAGGAATGATGGCCCCTTTAAGACCTGTGGACTTCAACTCCCAGAATTCTTGCCTAGCTTCAACTTTTGGGAGTCAAAGTCCACAGGTGGTAAAGGGGCCATAGTTCTCCATCCTTGCTTTAGTTCCTTGCAGACAGCTGGGGATGAAGAGGGAGTAAACCATCCACAACTGACTAAGGGGGAAAATATCTCGCTGGTAGGGACTATAGTGGGGTTTTTTTTGAAGGGGGGGGGTTCCCTCAATACAGAACCCATTCAAGCCCTTTTGGAATCCTAGAGGTGGATAGAATCCAGTTTGAACACCCCCCCCCCCCCCATTTGCTGGGTTTAGCAATAGAAAACTAAGAAGACAATTTGGATAATAAGATGAAGGAGTTTTTGAATACATATGCATAATTCCTGTACTGAAATTATAGAAAGCTTTTATGTCTGCTAAACAGGATCTTAATTCCCTCCATGCCCTGAATACACCATATTAATTGAATCACCTAAAAACAGAGATAGTGGGGAGGAATGGCCTGGCGAATAATAGGCTTCTCATTTGAAATAGCTACAACAAAGCAATATTATTTCTCCTATGAAAGATCCTCGGGGTAAAATACGCAATGACCCTGTTCTAATAAGCCAGAAATATTTTGAATTATTTTCATACCTGACTTTATAATTCTGAGTCAAGGGTTACTGAGGAAGAAATTAATAATTTTTTTATACAATAAAGCCTTTCAAAAGATTACATATGACCCAGTTCATCATTTAGCAGTGCCTTTATCTCTTTGGGAAATTATAGACATTATAAAATCTATGATAACAGGAAATGCTCCTGGTCCTGATGGCTATTGAGTTCAGGGACATAAGAGATATGTTGATGTTTTACACTACAATATTGTTGTAGATTCATAATTAAGCTTTTTTGAATAAAGTTTTTCCTCAAACTTATTTTAATAAGGCTTAAAGAACAGTGATACTGAAGGCTGGTAAAGATCCTGCTATGACCCAACGTCTTTGCTCAATGTTGATGTCAAGATTTGGACAATGATCCTGCCCCTGGATTATCCAACCTATGCAATCTGGTTTTGTAAATGGCAAAAAAATGGGGACTTTTAAAGATGAAGTTGGATAGTCACACCTAAAAACCATCTAATTGATTTACCTGCACGTTGCAGAAGGTTGTGGATAATTCTTGTGGTTCTTTTCAATTTGATAGTTCTGCAAATCTATTCATTTAGATTGTCTCAAACTGTGAAATGGCACTAAATTCAATTAAAGCACTTTTTGATTTCATAATTTGATCCAGATATATTAGCAGCATTTAAGACACCTGACCAGAAATGAAATGTGTGAGGTCATTTTAATTGTGCAGTATTTTTCTATAAACAGCCTTGCTATGAAAGATATTAGATATTTGCAGGGATTTTGCAACAGTGTTTGGATACCCTATATTAACAAATCAATGGCTTATGGGCCTCCAAGAATGTTAAATATTCTCTTGCAATTGTAAGATGACAGCATGATAATTCACTAAAGGGTCATTCCCTTTTATCAGACACCCACATATGTTTTTAGAAGGTTAGTGAATCCTAGTGAAATGATGGAGGGCATTTATGAGTACGAAACCCAAATGGTTAACTCTAGGATTTAAGGTATGGCTTTGCCCCATAACAATTGATTTTTTTTTAATTAGGAAGAGCAACATGGTTAAAATACTGTATGTGAAGGTGGTTCTAAATTATATAGCCGATATTTGTTATTATACCTTTTTAAAAGAAATACAAGTTTACTAGGAATTTGGTATATCAAAAAAACCAAAGCGCTATGTCAGATTTATAATCTTCATTTGATAAATTTTCTCTCCATGTTTAGGAATGGATATATACCTTTGTAAAGGAAATATTAGCCAGCATTATTCTACGCGCTTAACAGTTTCTGCCATTTGCTCTTCCCGTTACCTAAGTATATTCTTCTCCTTGTTCTTTATATTATGTTTTTGTTATTTTTAAATATTTTTCTATATGCTGAAGAGTTTTACAAAATGCTTTTCAATATTTTTTTTAAAATCAGACATCAGTAATTAAGAACATAGCATTCTTTGGGCATAACATCATTCCTACTACCCGCTCCTCCTAAGGCATTTTGAAATCACCATGTCATTGTTTTTGGTCTGAGTGTGGAACGCTTAGAAAAGGTGTGAAACATGATCAGCCAATCAGTTCTCTTTCAGGCCGATCAATGGGAAAGTACAAAAAATATAATTCAGGCTGTGCTTGGTTTCCTGAGCTACAGCAGCTCCTGGACCAACAAATTCTCCTTGTCTTTCTTCGCATAAAAAGGAGGCAAATAATTACTGTCTATAGTTACAGCTAAGCTGAGAATTTTAGGCTTCAAAATGGAACCAAGATATTAGATTTCAGTTATCTGTAGATGGGTTTATCCACATCCACAGTAATACTTTTTAAATATGCCCCTATATACTCAAGAATAAGCCATTATTCACAAGGATATAAATGGCAATAGTTTATTTTAATGTACCCATATATACTCAAGAATAAGCTATCAGCAGATAAATACCCCTTGAATATTTAACACAAATGCCATGAAAAATGTGCTAGATAAGCTAATTGTAAAAATTAAAACATGCAACAATGTTGAGAGGCAACATATCCATGAGTGGCATATTTCATATTATTTGGTTTAAAAATTTGAAGGTTGGCTTATCTGCAGACTGGCTTATCTGTGAACATATTCAGTATCTTCCCTGAGATTACAGCTGTATGTTGGATGTATTTGATGCATTTATCTTATTGTTTTGCCAAATTTGTGAGCTGTTGATACAAAGAAAACATTGCCTGGTTGTCAAACCACCCATTTCCCTACATATAAATTCCCAAGTTGAAAGTTGTGATATCTGAAAATGTTGCATCCAGGTGCTTTCGCCAACATCTGCAAGTTGCAGCATAAAGTCTTTACGTGTCTACATAGTGTGTGTGTGTGTGTGTATGGGGGGGGGGGGGGGGAGAGTAATGGCTCTTGTGAGCCCAGAGGCTGGATAACAGAGGAAGGAATTATGTGCACACCGCTTACTATACTTAAATTGAGATCAACTGAGTAGGATTTCCAAGGACTGTAAGTAGAAAGTGACTAAAAGGAGGATGGGTTCATTGATAAGATCATTGTGAATAACAATCACAACCATATATTGCTCTTTCACCCAAATAAGCCTAGAGCATAGCATCAGATATCTATACATACATGCACATGTACTACACTTGCACACAAAAGACAAAAAAATTCATGTCAGGTGCAAGGAACCAGAGGTAGTAACTCAGCCTGCCATACACCCAAACCAGTTTTCTTGGTCGTGGCATAGGTGACACCATCTTGTTTTTTTTTTAGTACTGTGCATAAGCACATAGCACGCATCAAGCATGTGCGTGCACAAAGCACACACAAAGCATGTGGCACGTCCCTGAGCGAACCGGCAGTAGCAGCAGCCAGAACCCACTCCTGCAAGGAACCACATAACACAGAGTTATTTTAGAGTAGTTTCACCCCTATAGACAGGATATCAGACCTGCCCCAACTTAGACATTTAGGAAAGAAAGATCATCGACTCCAGTTGGCTGAAGTGACAGGGTTTTTTGTTCTTTTTTAAACTAAAGTTAAGTGGTTACAGGGAAAATAAAACTAGATCTGAATATTCCCATGCAAAGGTTTCCCATACACTTTTCCTCCTTTCCCTGACCCTACCCCACTTGACCAGTCTATCAGTGAATTGGATTGGGAACAGCTCAGATGCTTGGAGCTTCTCACTTGAATTTCACATTCAGTTCCCAGGCCAGGTATCTTTGGAGGCTGGTTTATTTCAGTTTGGCAGCTCTGGTTCTTGTCAACAGCCTTCCCTCCTGCCATTTGTTTTCTCATTCCCAAGACTCACATGTTACTGCTCCAAATTCAGCAGGTTCTGACCAGTTTTGGAGAACCGGTAGCAGAAATTTAGTGTAGTTCAGAGAACTGGTAAATACCACCACTGACTGGCCCCACCCCCACCTATTCTGTGCCTCCTGAGTTCCAGCTGATTGGGAGGGAATTAGGATTTTGCAGTAACCTTCCCCTGCAGTAGGGAGGGAATGGAATGGAGATTTTACAGTGTCCTTCCCCTGCCATGCCCACCAAGCCATGCCCAGAGAACCGGTAGTAAAAATTTTTGAATCCCACCACTGTCAAAATTCCTCCCCCCTTCCTTATGATTTATGGCACAATGCCAGTGAAGTGAAGCTGAAGATAGCAGACCTGGCACAAGAATTTCATTGGACTAAACCACACATCTGCATAACTCTTGTGAAAGGTTAGGAAAAGTCTGCCCTGGCTCTCTTTCTGCATACGAAAGATTTCACACTGAGCTGCCTCTTTGCTCCTTGGCAGAAATCCCCTCCCTCCTGTGACACTGTACTATAGTGAAAGCAGAAGGTGGAAGTGATAGTAAAGGTAAAGTTTCCCCTGCACATGTGTGCTACTCATTTCTGTCTCTTGGGGGTGGTGCTCATCTCGTTTCTAAGCCAAGGAGCCAGCACTGTCCAAAGGCGTCTCCATGGTCATGTGGCCGCCATGACTCAACTCTGAAGGCGCATGGAGTGCTCTTACCTTCCCATCAAAGTGGTCCCTATTTTTCTACTTGCATTTTTTACATGCTTTTGAACTGCTAGGTTGGCAGAAGCTGGGACAAGTAATGGGAGCTCACCTCGTTACGCGGCACTAGGGATTCAAACTGCTGAACTGCCAACCTTCTGATCGACAAGCTCAGCTTCTTAGCCACTGAGCCACTGCGCCCCCTGATGATGATAGTGGGATGAAGCAAAAGTGCCTGTGAATAGTAAAATGATGTTATAGTCTGTGGAAATGACTTTGGGAGACAGGAGGAAGAACCATAGACTGAACATCCAGTATGTAAACACTATAGAAGAAAAAGGGGTTGGGAAGTATCTCAAAAGATGCCCTCCTTAGTTTTAAGAGCGTAAAAGAATGGTGGGGAAAAATACTGTCAAACTGCAAGATTCAATAAAAACAGTGTCAGAACTCATGATTCATGCTTCCTGTCTGGGGCTCCCTCAAAGATCTAAAAAAAATCTGCTTCCAAGCTCTGCAGAGCTCTCTTACTGCAATCTGTAGGATGAATTTTGAGTGGAGTTACAATGAGCCAGAAGAAGATCCACCTAGATCCCCAAGGAGCAAGAAGAAGAGGATGATGGGTCGTTCAAGGACTCAGCCCAAAAGTGAAAAGGGCACAAAGTTCTATATGATCGCAGCCCAAGACATGAATCTTTTTCTAAGGTGAGGTTGGGGATGAATTCTTTATCCTTAAAAGAAGGAAGCCCTGTTATACATTTGGCTTCTACTACATCACATTTTATACAGTCTTTAATCTCCTAAGTCAGCAGCCCCCAACCTTTTGGGCACCAGGGACTGGTTCCATGGAGAGAGGTTTTTCTGTGGACCAATAAGGGTGCATTCTACTTGCATCCTGTGGATGGTGTTTCGTTTGTTTTCATGGCCCGGTTTCTGGCATGCTGAGGCTCAGTGCTGGTCCATGGACTGAGGGTTGGGGACCCCCTGTCCTAAGTAGAAAAACTCCTTTGCATGTAGCAAGTAGCTGGGCAAAAAAAAGTTTATTCTTGCATTTGTACATTCAGCTTTTTATTTTGGTTTCAGGTCTGTTGAGAATAGCTTTGTGTGTGTGTGTGTGTGCACGTGTTGTGTTATGTGTGTATTTAGTGTGAGGTGTGTTATTTGGAAAACAGGTTTGGGATGGATTGGGTGGAAGTGGATAGGATGGCCGTAGGTCTCCCCCAAGCACATGACTTCCCTTGACAGATAATCTCCTGGAATTTTCTTATGCTAATTCTTTAAAATCAAAATTTAAAAAAGAACATCATGGCTTCAAATCCTAAGGGACTGGTTTGGATAAAACTCAGCAGCACTTTTTCATGCGGCTGTTGACAAAAATAGGATTGCCAACATGATCATCAACATCTGATGATGAATATGGCACAAGAAGAAGAAAGAAGAAACATGGGTATGGACAATTAATTAATCTTTTCCTTCAGTAATTCCACGGAGATTGTTCAAGCTGAGTTTATTATATGATTAATCTGCCAAAACACTTCAGGAGGGGAAGTGAGCAGTCCAGATGTTTTCCAAAGGTTGCAGGCTGTTATATAAAATCCATATCTATTACACCTTTGGTATTGCTTGTCAATAAATAAAATTATACAATGGTTTCCATTCAAAAAGAAACTACAAAAAGTTCCTATTTGGATTCTTTGAGAAGCTTGCATATTTTATCTCACACTGTGCTCCAGCCTTCATTGCCATCTGGGATGTCTTTTTACTTCAGAACCCTTGGAGGAGGGGTACGAATTCCATTTTGTTAATATGATTTTCAATTATCTACATTCCCCTCCCCCCTCAAAGCAGGGGTCCTTTCATTTTTCACTGCTCAATGTCAATGAAAAGCAAGAAGGGACTAGGATTGGTGAAGTGTGCTGCATAGATTAACAATCGCTATATAAGGTACTTGAGTGAGGTCAGGAGTCAATAGCTCCGCTGTTACTTATGCCCAAGTTCTATTAAAATCAACATTATGAACAATTCCTGCAAGAACTCAAGTAGATTCATTCTTTGTAATGAAATTCCTATAGCTTTGTATATAATTTGCTGAGCAATGATCATAAAGCGTAATTCATTTCCTTTTTCATTTCTTGTTCTTTGTTCTGTATTAAATCACTTTGTTTCCTTCAAATTGGTTGGCTTTTTTTAAAAAATAGATTTTGCCAAAGCCATGTAAAAGAATAGGCTATGCGATTGGACTCAAACTCCAGCTTACGATAGCCCCCAATAAGTACATTGGCTTAATATGTGATGGGACTGAGATGCATGCTTATATGAGGAATAAGTTATACAAAAGTTATTTTGAAAAAGGCGGAGAAAAAAAGTAACGGCAATCAAATAGTCAGCTATTCTGAAAATAACCGTATAAAGAGGAGGAAAATGGCACCAAATAATATTCTTCCAAAGCAAAGAGTGAGTTTCAGTTTTACGTAAATTGGTAGTTACCAGAAGTCTAGACAGAAAAGAACTCTGAGTTGTAAAAAACTCAAATGTGAGGAGATGGGCTGGTATTGTTCCTGTGGCTGATTTTTATATAACTCTGAAAAGCACAAGAGCTAAACATTGAAAAATTGGG
This sequence comes from Rhabdophis nuchalis, assembly GCA_039707465.1. Classification (NCBI taxonomy): domain Eukaryota; kingdom Metazoa; phylum Chordata; class Lepidosauria; order Squamata; family Natricidae; genus Rhabdophis; species Rhabdophis nuchalis. The sequence goes on along the minus strand of CM077643.1, from coordinate 246,833,902 downwards.
GGGTGGAGGGCGGGTAGGGAGTGGAAAGAAGAAAATTGGCAGGAGAGAATCAGTGAAAAGTTATTTTCAATGACTGCTGGTCCAGCTCTTTGGCTGGCTTACGCAGAAGAAAAGAATGCAACACAATGATAAAATATACAAGTCTGAAGAGTATCCCTCCATGTAAAACATTATCTAAGAGATATTCTCCTTTACACAAAAAAGAGATTATACAGTCCAGAGATTATCCTGCATTTTTGGAGGAATAAATGATATTGCAGTGAAAAATGGATGAAATTTAGGTCTCTACAATTTTCAGCAATTCTTGTGTGGGCAGCAAAAATATATATACGGATGGATGGTGAAAGAAAATATTTAAAACAACCCATGTTGGTGGTGGATTTTTCCTGAACTGAGAACTGTAACTAATTGAACCCTTGATAACTCAGCGTTTCTGGTTGAAGGCAGAATTCCACTGGAAATCAAGTAGATAGCTGATCTTTGGTTACAAGTTTTTGACTATATTATACACTGACCGGTTAGTGGTCTGCATCTTTCTGTTGCATTTTAGGAGCAAGTAATGTAAAACCTATGTGATAAGTCTGCATGCATGGTGAGTTACCCAGATTCACCTTATCAATTACTTATATGGTATATTTCTTTAGCATCTAATTCTGTTCTGCATTTCTGAAGGACACAAGCATAAAGTTTAAGAAAATGTATAAGTAACTTATCATCATCAAACACACACATACTAATGTGCCAATGCTTCTACTGATGCATTGAAGCTTTATTCATGGAGATTGGCTCCTTTTACCACCCCTGGAATGCTTCAAATCAATGGAGAAAACCTAAAGAAGGTGGATATTTTTCGGTATCTGGGATCCCATCCCCAAGCCAATGGTGACATCAGTCGTGAGGTGCGAGCAAGGGTGAATGCATCCTGTATGCGTCAAAGAGAACTCACCAGTGTGTTATGTGACAGGCAGATACCAACATCTTAAATCTAAGCTTTGCAAGACAATCCAGCACTGAATGCTGGGCAGCAACAACAGGGGCCAAAAGTTATCTCCATGCCGTGGAAATACGAATGCTCTGTTGCATATCAGGCATCTTCCTTCTTGACCACATTACAAATGACACCATTCGACAACATTTTGGTGTGGCACCAATTATAGAGAAGATGAAAGAAGGCCGACTCCACTGGTATGGACATGTCCTGAGAGCAGCACCTTCCACCATGTCCAAGACTGCATACCAACTAGAAGTCAATGGCCAGCAACCTCGTGGGCATCCAAAACAAAGATGGCAAGACATCATCAACAAAGATATGCAAACCATGGGATTGAGCCCTGGAGATGAAGCTGACTGTGCAAAGTGGTGTTCAATGATCCAAAAAGTGGACCCCACACCTGTGGGAATACCGTATTTTCGGAGTATAAGATGCACCAGAGTATAAGACGCACCAAGGTTTTTAAGAGGCAAATTACAAAAAAAGTAGGTAGGTAGGTAGGTAGATAGAGAGAGAGGGAGAGAAAGAGGAATACGGTAGGTAGGTAGGTAGGTAGAGAGAGTAGGAAGGTAGGTAGATAAAGTGATAGAAAGAGAGAGAACTAGAGAGAGAGAAATACACTAGGTAGGTAGGGAGAGAGAGAGAGTGTGTGTAGGTAGATTGTTAAGATTGACAATTACCATTCAAATTGTCCTATGGCCTGCCTACTCACTGCTGGCAGAGAGAACTCCAGATCTGGTTGGAGGGAAAGACTCAAAGACTTCTGCTACTCGTTTCTTTTCTTTTCTTTTTATTTAAATTTATACCCCGCCCTTCTCCACAGAGGACCCAGGGCGGCGCACAGGAAATTTAAAAAACATACAAAAATACAATAAATATAATTTTAAAAACTATTAAATAACCCCATCCTGCGCTAAAACCAAATTTTAAAACCCAATTTAAAACTATCTTAAGTCCCCAAGGGAGGTTAGGCTAGGCCGGCTTGTTGAAACAGATATGTCTTAAGACATTGGCGGAAGAGGCGGAGGTCGGTGATGGTACGTAATTCAGGGGGTAGGTCATTCCAAAGGGCTGGCCCCGCCACAGAGAAGGCTCTTCCCCTGGGCGTCGCCAGTCGGCATTGTCCGGCCGACGGTACCCTGAGGAGGCCCTCTCTGTGGGAGCGGATTGGTCTGAGGGATGTATGGGGCAGGAGGCGGTCTCGCATATAACTAGGTCCCGAGCCATGGAGCGCTTTAAAGATGGTAGTCAAAACCTTGAAGCGCACTCGAAAGGCCACAGGAAGCCAATGCAGCTCGCGCAGGATCGGTGTTATGTGGGAGCATCTAGTGGCTCCCATAATCACCGGCGCGGCTGCGTTTTGGACTAGCTGTAGCTTTCGAGTGCACCTCAAGGGAAGCCCCATGTAGAGAGTATTACAGTAGTCGAGTCGGGACGTCACGAGTGCTTGAGTGACTGTGCGTAGGGCAGCCCGGTCCAGTAAGGGGCGCAGTTGGCGCATCAGGCGAACCTGATGGAACGCCCCCCTGGCCACGGCTGCCACATGGTCCTCCATGGACAGCCGGGAATCCAGGAGGACACCCAAATTGCGCGCCCTCTCCACGGGGGCCAGTGTTTCGCCCCCAATGGCCAGAGTTGGAGTGATCTGGCTGAACCGGGGTGCCGGAAACCACAGCCACTCAGTCTTGGCAGGGTTGAGTTTGAGTTTGTTACCACTCATCCAGATCCGTACGGCTTCCAGACACCGGGACAGCACTTCGGCGGCATCGTTGGGGTGGTTTGGGGTGGATATGTACAACTGAGTGTCATCAGCGTACAGATGGTATTCCACCCCAAAACCACGGATGATCTCACCCAGCGGCTTCATATATGTGTTGAAAAGGAGGGGCGAGAGGACCGACCCCTGAGGAACCCCACATAGGAGAGGCCTCGAGGTCGACCTCTGCCCTCCCGTCAACACATATTGCGACCGACCAGAGAGGTAGGATGAGAACCACCGCAGAACGGTGCCTCCCAGCCCCAACCCCCCCAGTCGGTGCAATAGGATACCATGGTCGATGGTATCAAAAGCCGCCGAGAGGTCTAATAGGACTAGGATAGAGGAATACCCTCTATCCCGCGCCCTCCAGAGATCATCAACCAACGCGACCAATGCCGTCTCAGTACTGTGACCGGGCCGGAAGCCGGACTGGCGCGGGTCTAGATAATCAACTTCCTCCAGGTGTCGCGGAAACTGTTGGGCCACCACACTCTCGACAACCTTCACTAAAAAGTGAAGGTTGGAGACCGGACGATAGTTCTCTAGTAAAGCTGGGTCCAGGGACGGCTTCTTGAGGAGGGGCCTCACTACCGCCTCTTTCAAGACGGCAGGTAAGGACCCCTCACTCAAAGATGCGTTGACAATGCCCTGGAGCCAGCCTCGTGTCGTCTCCCAGGATGCCAGTACAAGCCAGGAGGGACACGGGTCCAATAAACATGTGGTAGCCCTAAGTTTCCTTGACAACCTGTCCATATCCTCGGTGGTAACAAAGTCAAACTCCTCCCAAGAAGGAGCCTCAAGACTAGCCTCGGACAGTCCCACAGGACCACTGTCGATGGAGGGTAGCTCATTCCGAATCCGAGTGATTTTCTCCTGCAGATAAATCCCAAATTCCTCTGCTCGCCCTTGCAGAGGGGCTTCCCGCGGCCTCTGGTGAAGGAGGGAGCGGGTCACCCCAAACAGGGCGGCAGGGCGGTTATCTGCGGATGCAATAAGGGTGGCACAATACTCCCGTTTGGCCACTCTTATCGCCACTAAATAAGCCCTAATATGGGTTCTCACTAGTGTTCGGTCGGCTTCGGAGCGAGAGGATCTCCATCTACTCTCTAGGCATCTCTTGTGGCGTTTCATCCCCCGGAGCTCCTCAGTGAACCAAGGAGCCCGGGTGATTCGTCGCCGCAAGAGAGGCCGCAAGGGCGCAACTCGGTCGTGCGGCCTGATGGCAGCTCTCCTGGCCTGGCTCCATCTGGCAGCCGACAGATCTTCTTCCGCGTCCCGGCTTTGCGGCCTACCTTCCTTCTTTCCGGCCGCGCCGGGACGCTCTAGGCCGCCGACAGGCCGAGTCGCCTCTCCCGTAGTTGATACCTCTCCGTCGTCGCCGCATAGCTCGCCCTTCAGCCCTGGGCGGCTCAGCGCGACGACGGGAGATTCGGGCCTCCAAGCCAGCCCTCACTGATGGCAAAGAGGGCTGGCCGCGCTGGGACGCTCTAGGCCGCGCTGGGACGCTCCAGGCCGCCGACATGCCGACCTGCCGAGTCGCCTCTCCCGCTGTCTTCTTTTGCTCTCCGTCGTCGCCATATGGCTCGCCCTTCAGCTCCGGGCGGCTTGGCGCGACGACGGGAAATTCGGACCTTCAAAACCAGCCCTCGCTGATGGTAAGGAGGGCTGGCGACATCTTCCTGGGGGTGAAACTGCCCCCGGGCTTCTCCCCAGTCTCAGAACGCGACCGCCATGTCGCGCATGCGCAGGTTAATATCCTCTTCCCTATATCTCTTCTGTAAGTATTTAGCTTTTTTTGTAATAATAAATTACAAAATAATAAATTGTAATAATAAATTGTAATAAACTGAAAACCATGGTAAAATAAGATAACTTGAACCACAGTGGCGCAGTAGTTAGAGTGCAGTACTGCAGGCTACTTCTGCTGCCTGCCGTTTGCCTGCAATTTGGAAGTTCAAATCTCACCAGGCTCAAGGTTGACTCAGCCTTCCATCCTTCTGAGGTGGGTAAAATGGGGACCAAACCAATGTTAGCAACTCTGGGTTCAGAACCAGTATCAGAACTCTGGTTCCTTTACCAGTGTTAGCAAATAAATACGGAATAGTGTAATTCACCGGACAGTAACGAGATACGTTGCTGTAAACCACAAACAAACTCTAAAACAGTGATAGTATGAAAATAAATAGTCTTTACTTTGTAGCAACTAAAAATACTTCTTCCGACTATCTTCTATAATAATGATAACAACAGTCCTTCACCAAACACAAATACAGTTTCTCACAGTGATGCAAAACAATCCTCCCTCTTCACAGTTCAGCTTCTCAAACGACAATCAGGTAACACAGGATCACAAGGAATCGAACAGGGAATAAGCTGCAGTCCTGACCCTGATTATATAGTATAGCTGATACTCACAGCCAATCAGTTCTTAAAGCTACATGCCTTCTTAAGAACATAGACATATATATGAACATAGACTCATATATATTGTCAACCCAATATAAGGCTGCATATCCTAACAGGAGGCAATAGGCTGACTTTGTAAACTGCTTAGAGAGGGCTGTAAAAAACTGAAGTGGTATATACCATAAGTCTAAGTGCTATTGCTATTGCTATAATTGTTATTCTCAGTCTGGAAATACTAACTTCAATTTGGAGTGAAACAAATAACAATCTTCTGATTTGCTGCCATCTTTCGTAGGGTTTCATTTTCAGTGTTTTTACTGGGGAAAAAAACCCTCAATTTTAATGGCTATAAGAACAGATCAGTTAGTAGTTTTGTTTCATGTCTGTCATTTCAGTTGGCATTAGCCTGGTTCTATTCATTTTGCTTATTCTGAGAAAGATAGCAAGAGTAGAAGCATGAAGACTGGCAGGAACAAAAACTTCAGGGAGAAACAAAAGGTTGCAATCTGAGGACCTATCTATACCTTTTGTTAATTAAAATGGAGGGAGTTGCCAGTAGGAACTCTGAATACCTGGAAAATACGTTATAAAATATTATTATTATTATTATTATTATTATTATTATTATTATTATTATTATTATTATTATTATTATTATTATTATTATTATTATTATTATTATTATTATTATTATTATTATTATTGTATTATTTTTAATTTATAAACCGCTCTCTCTCCCCGAAAGGACTCGAGGCGGTGCACAGGGAATTTAAAAATACATATATAAAACCACAAGCATAATACAATATTAAAATAAATTAAACTAAAACCCTGCGCTAAAATCCCAAACTAAAACTAAACCCTTAAAAAACCTAAAAAACAGTTCAATTACCCCAGGCCGGCCAAGCAGAAGAAATGTGTTTTTAATTTTTGACGGAAGGAGCGGAGGTCCGTAGTTGTTCTAATTTCGGGGGGAAGGTCGTTCCAGAGGGTCGGGCCCACCACAGAGAAGGCCCTTCCCCTGGGCGTCGCCCGCTGGCATAGCCTAGTGGACAGCACCTGGAGAAGTCCCTCTCTGTGGGAGCAAATCGGCCGCAGGGATGTATGGGGCAGGATGCGATCCTGTCATGGATCGTCGTCATGTTAGCCAGGCCATTATGAGGTTACCTTTAGACTGATTACCCAATTTTTCTGTGTGGCCTATTTACCTCAGAGTATTAGGTCCAAAGACAATTTTTTTCTATTCTGAATTCAGTGTTTGCAACCAAATTGTTTGAATTCGCAGATGACAAGATTCATCATATTATTTGGAAGCGGGTGAATGACCATCCCATTCAACCTTCAGATAAGGAGTAACATGTGACTCTGGAAAGAGTGCAGAGAAGGGCAACCAAGATGATTAGGGGACTGGAGACTAAGACATATGAAGAATGGCTGCAGGAGCTGGGTATGTCTAGCTTGATGAAGAGAAGGACCAGGGGAGACATGATAGCAGTGTTCCGATATCTCAGAGGGTGCCACAAAGAAGAGGGAATCAAACTATTCTCCAAGGCACCTGGGGGCAGGACAAGAAGCAACGGGTGGAAACTAATCAAGGAGAGAAGCAACTTAGAACTAAGGAGAAATTTCCTGACAGTAAGAACAATTAACCTCTGGAACAGCTTGCCTCCAGAAGTTGTGAATGCCCCAACCCTGGAAGTCTTTAAAAAGATGTTAGATAGCTATTTGTCTGAAATGGTATAAGGTTCCTGCCCACGCAGGGGGTTGGACTAGAAGACCTACAAAGTCCCTTCCAACTCTGCTATTGTATTGTATTGTATTGTATTGTATGTGCTTTCTGTTTCTCATGATCCAATAGATCAGGTCTCTCTATTGAACTGTTTGTGCTCCATTGCTTTCTAAATTTCTCTAAATCAACCCAATAGGCCAATCTCAGAACTAGCATGTTCAAAAGTTTATATGTAAGCTAATAATACTTGTATTATTGTTCTTAATCACCACTTTCAAGCCAATTTCAGAATTTTACTGAGGTTCTTCATATGATTTGCCAGTCCCATATCTGTATAAAAGATGAGAATTCACTTGCATATAGCAGTGAGAACATTCTGTAGCAGAACAAATTTATATGAATGATTTTGTGCAAGATTTGACATAAGGCAAAAATGTGTCAATTCAGAATTAAAGCCATTGAGAAAAATAATTTACTGCATATACGTATACCAAATAAACTCTTCCTATATGGCACAAACTTTGTTTCTTCATTTACAGTATATCTTACTCTGATTGTGAATGGCTTCATTCCAGACCTAAAATTCAGCCATCTGAATAAATATATCATTTATGAAGAATTAAAATCAAAAGTTGTAGTTGCTAAAAAGAGTTCATAGGCCAGTGATGATAAACCTTGTCATCACAGAGTGCCAAAAAGGTCATGCAAAAATGTGTCCCTCCCTCCCTCCCTCCCTCCCTCCCTCCCTCCCTCCGTCTCTTGTTGGGGCCACAGTCCAGAAAAGCAAACTTCCAGGTATTGGCGCACATGTGCACCTGACAATCACCTGGTTGGCACACATGCACACACTAGTTTTTGGCACTGCCACACACATGAAGGCCACTGATTGTCGCATAAGCATGTGAACCAGAAACCCGGAAGACAAACAGGCAAAGCTGCGTGTGCTGGGAGACATGGCTTTGTGTGCCACTTCGGGCACGTGTGCCATAGGTTTGCCATCCCAGTCATAGGCTGTTAATGAGAGGGAAAAAAGATCTATGCCGTTTAAAAACTGGTGTCATCAAACCATCCTCCTCCCCCCCCTCCCTCCCTCCCCCTCATCTCCCATGGATTATTCCAGGAATCATCAAGGTGATTGTGTGGTTCCATCAATCTTGACTGTTAGTTCTATTGATGTTAGGATGACATGCAGAAATGTTGTTAAGGTAAATGCATTTGATAAAAAAGAATTGCCTTCATTGTATCATTCACAAGTATTTTGATCCAGCAGAAGATTTCATCATATGCTATTAAATCTCAATATCTAAACTAATACCTTGATCAAAAATAGTCTGATTTGCATCTGCTGGGTAGCAGAACTTCATGCCATGTTGGAGCTCTTAGATCTTATAGATTATTTTTTTGCTAACTTTCCTTCTCTTCAGTATTAAAGACTAATTAGGAACAATGAAATTAATATTTCTCTCCCTATTGATCATTTCTTATAGTCCTGTCATAATCTGCTCAATGCAATGTTAGTGAAATACATTGTGTTCCAGTGAAGAGATTGTATGAAGGTTTATTGAATATTGAATGACATTTGAGTCACTTACCTGTGCTTATTCTGGTTAACTGAACCACTTGTCTATTTTCCTGTTAGTGTCTAAAGCCAGAGGTGCATCTAATGGGTTAACAAGGCTATAGTGCTCGCTCATAATGTCCTTATTTTCCTTCTTTCCCTTATACTAAGAAAAAGAAGAGGAATTTAATTGCCTTCAAATTCTTTTAATTATTTGATAGACTATAAATGTGAAAAATATATCCAGAGGTGTAGACCTTTCTGAGAGCCAGTTTGGTGTACTGGTTAAGACATCAGGCTAGAAACGGGGAGACCTAAGTCCTGCCTTAGGTATAAAGCCAACTGGCTGGACCTTGGGGCACCCACTTTCTCACAACTCTAGAAAGGGAGCAAACCACTTCTGAGAAACCTTGCTAAGAAAACTGCAGGGACTTGCCTAGGTAGTCCCCATAATTAGACATGATTGAAAATGGAAGGGGGAAAAAAGACATTTGCTTTTAGATTAAATGTCATTATTAATGTTTCTAACTTGGAAAGTCATCGCCAGTTTGATAGTGTAGGTCTTAACAGCACAATCAGTAGTTCAAGTTTTCTCGGCAACCACCATTTGATGTAATTAATGTATGGCTGTAGGTTACTTTATGTCATTAATGAAAATATGTTAAGTATCTTAATGAATGCATGTTATTAGTGAAGCATACAGGGACGGCCCACATAGAAGGATGCCTTCTCTGAGGTCTGGCTTCATATCCTAAGTTCCATATACCATCTGTCCTGGCTTCTTCCAGAGGTTTGTAAGAACAGCTTTCTATGGGATCTTTCTAGTCAAACTTTGCTTTATCAGAGTTCCATATCTGGAGTCACCAATCAGTGACTTCAGTTCTCCTGACAGATCGCTAGGAGATCAAGAAGAGATAGTTGTGAGAAGACCGGGATGCAAGGAAACAAGAAACACAGCAATTTTTAAATACTTGTTATATGTTGCTTGATGCCAGACATAATTAAGAGTGTTTTAAGCAGTGGACTTGTGGGTTTTGTGATTTCACAACTAAGGATGCATTGACAACTTATCGGTTCTCCTTTTTGCCATGTTCCCTCAAGACTGTCCTCTGCTGCTTGTTATCATTAATGCAAATACTCCCCTCTTCTGGTTTCTGTTGTATTGTGGCCCCTGCCGCCATTTAATTCAGACTTGGTCAGAACATTCTGTAGGTTTATTAGTAATGAAATATTTCATTTGGCCTATTAGACTGAGAATGAAATGCCTCATTTTGTCTTAGTTGATTAAGAATCAAATATGTCATCTTGTCACATTGGGTTGGGAAAGGTCTGTAATTCATCATCAAGAGCACTTGCTTTGCATTCAAAACATCTCAGATTCAGTCCTTGGTATCTCACACTGCTCATGTGGTGGCTCAGTGGCTAAGACGCTGAGCTTGTTGATCAGAAAGGTCGGCAATTCGGTGGTTCGAATCCCTAGTGCCCTGTAACGGAGTGAGCTCCCGTTACTTGTCCCAGCTTCTGCCGACCTAGCAGTTTGAAAGCATGTAAAAATGCAAGTAGAAAAATAGGAACCACCTTTGGTGGGAATGTAACAGTGTTCTGTGTGCCTTCGGCATTTAGTCATGTCGGCCACATGACCACAGAGACATCTTTGGACAGTGCTGGCTCTTTGGCTTTGAAGCAGAGACGAGCACCACTCCCTAGAGTCAGGAACAACTAGCACATGTGTGCGAGGGGAACCTTTACCTTATTTCTTCTCCAAAACTGTAAAGAGGGGCCACCAGCCACAGTCAACTATATTGGGCTAGGACCTAGCCGCTAGGTTGTTCAAGGTTGAAAGTAAGGTAACTTTCTAGAAGTGATCCACCCAACTTTCTTTTTATGTGGCTATAGATTTTAAAACACTTACAGCCAATGCAAAAAGCCATTTCAGAACAATTTACCAAACTAGCATATAATGCCAATGCTTATCAAATCCTGGGTAGGGTGGTGGTAGTGGTATGACAATGGCCAGCTGTTGCTAAGAATGAATGTGAAAAACAAATCTAGTTGGACTGGGAAACAGTTTCCCCATAGCAACCAGCTCTGAGAATCAGCTGCGACAAAGAGACATTTTCCCAAGTTTTTTCCATTTGGGAGCACTCTGCTTTGACCAATCATCACTATTGAAAGACTGCATTGGAACGGTGGGAAGTTATCTGTACTTGTAGGAATGCATTTTGGCTCAGTTCTTTTGACTCCTCTATAGTAAATACACACATCTACTGCCGCCAAGCCTGCTATCCATTGAAAAGTGTTGCAAAATGACATATAATTTTAGATGGGAATCTTAGTTTAAAGGCGTCGGGTGATTTCCTCATAATCAAGCGCTAGCTATCAGCTGTGGTGGATGCAGACATGCCGTTTTATGTACCTAGAGAGTTTTTCATGCAGCATAACGACTGATGTGCCTGGAGGTGGCAATGAGATGAATCTTTCATGCCCTGTCTTGTAGGCAGCTTTGGGGACCGGACTGACATCTGCTCAAAAGCGGTTCTAAGAGGGTGCGTGAGAAAGCCAGGAATATCGGAAGCTCTTCTCAGAGTCCCAGGTGAGTTGAGGAGAGTGTAGGACTTGAAGCAGACTCTTCCAAGGCAGAATGCGAGGGCCCTCCCCCCATCTTCCTCTAGTGTTGGAAATATTGTTGCTTCTCATTGATTTTATACCAAAATGGCAGCAGGTGGAAAAGGAAATACAATTTTCAAAGGATCTTGCAGAAGAAACCCCGCCTTTCAGAGATCTGTGACAATTTTGAGAGCCTGGCGCAGTTCTCTGGTTCTTCAGAGCAGCACCGTTAAGGGCCATTCGGAGCAGAATCCTCTACATTCCTAGCAATGCAACTCTATACAGGCACTCCTGGTCAAACTGTAGGGTTCAGTGAACTCCTAAGTAAGCAGAAGCAGACAAATCCCCCCCCCCTCCCCATAGGGCACAAATTAAACGCAAGCTCTTTCTGCAGCTTTGAACACATGCCTGTTCTCGAGATGCAGTTACTGACAGTTTCACAAAAGGTAAATACTGTAGTGATTATCTCAGGGGCAAAAAGTTGGATTCTGTTTCCATGTGTACTTTGCAAATCCTCCTTTGGCAGAAGGGGTGACTTCCAGACATGAAGTATGAGTACCACTTTATAAATCCTTAGTAAGAGATGCTCAGACTTCGGAAAAAGTGCAAAGAAGAGCAACTTATTAAAGGGTCTGGAGATTAAAACATATGAAGAAAGGGTTACAAGAATTGGGTATGGCCAGTCCAGAGAAGAGAAGGACTAGGGGTATGAAAGGTGCTTTTTCAAGAGGCAACTGGACTTTCTGGTTTTTCTTTGAAGGCCTTCCCTTCCACGCTGTCTCTCCCTCCCTCCCTCCCTCCCTCCCTCCCTCCCTCCCTCCCTCCCTCCCTCCCTCCGTCTGTCCTTAACTTGTAACAAATTGAACAATTATATTCTGGAGTGCATATTTATTTATTTTATTTATTTCGAATTTATACCCCACCCTTCTCCTTGTTAGGACCCAGGGCGGCGCACAGGCATTATTAAAACCACAATAAGAACAATATAAATCAATTTAAAACATATTAAATTATTAAAACCTGTGCTAAAACCATTTAAAACCCTACCAAATAGCTATTTATACATAAAAAGTCAGAAGCGGGGGGCTATGCTAGGCCGGCTTGTTGGAATAAATGCGTCTTAAGACGTTGGCGAAAGAGGCGGAGGTCCGAGGTAGTGCGAAGGTCGGGGGGTAGGTCATTCCAGAGGGCCGGGCCCACCACAGAGAAGGCCCTTCCCCTGGGTGTCGCCAACTGGCATTGCCCAGCCGACAGCACCCGGAGAAAACCCTCTCTGTGGGAGTGGATCGGACGAAGGGATGTATGGGGCAGGAGGCGGTCTCGTATATAGCTAGGCCCCGAGCATAGCTTAAGGTCCCTGAGAGATATACTGTAGTTGTGGTGCATCAGTAGCTACGAAAGAAAGATGGTCACTGGGAAGCTAACAAGGACCTATGGTATGGAATAAGTATCAAATGGAGGTAGACAAAAAGACTTCTGTGGCTCAGATTCTGCTTCTGATGTGAGCTGGAGAATACAGGTAGTCCTCAACTTGCAACAGTTCATTTAGTAACCATTCAAAGTCACTGAAAAAGGTGACTCTTTTTCTCATTTATGACTGTTGCAGCATTCCGATGGTCACATGATCAAAATTTGGATGCTTGGTAACTGGTTCATATTCATGAACGTTGCATTTCTAACGTGAATGCTCCTGTCCAAGATGAAGCCAAAAAGCTGGGCATGTTATTCTTCAGAAACTATCTTGTAATAGTTATATAACTTATAAGAGGCTACAGCAGTCAATTCCTCCATGCAATATTTCATTATTCCTATTTAACTGTTAAATGTTTGGCTCTTGGATGTCTCTATGCAGTCCCATTCCATCCATTTAAACGGTTGTTTTAAAAAAGAAAGGAAAAGAGAACATTCTTTAAAATTTCCCAACCCTATATTTGCATATAGTAATTCTTTGCTTAATATTCACACTTCTTTCCCATTGTTCCCATTTTGGCTCAGTCTTGTTGGCCTTCAATATTTGCTATTGGAAACAGTTCTGACAGCAAGCATAGGGCAGAAATATCTCACAAATTAAGGCAAATATTCCATGAATGAAGGTTCATATTGCAATGAACAAGGACATAAATTCAACTTCTCAGCTGTTCAGATTGTTGGCAGTGCAGGTACAAAAATAGCCAGGGAAATGGTTGAAGCCTAGTAATTGGGGCCCTTGTCAGTCAACAGGAATGCTGATTTACCACCAGCTTATCAGATACTTAGGAGCCAAGGACTTGGCAGCACCAGGAAGCAACAGCCAATTGCTGGTCGTCAACACACCAATAAACCAATTGAAAGGCACCACACAAATATGACGCATAGAGTAGCCCAAAGCACACATTTCAGTAGAGAGAAGTTCCCTGAGGATGGGCTCCAGCACAAGTCCAAAAGCTTGGAAGACTAAACCTCTGGTCCTGGTGACCGACCCAATTTGGATGTTGCAGAAATATTCTATTGAATGGCATTTATTATATGCATTTTAAGGCTTCTCCCTCTCATCTGATTCCCAAGTTCTTGCCAAAATGAAGTACCCCTTGAATATGAATCTTTTACATGTTTATTCTCAAGCTTCATATAGTTTCCCGGCAGACTGGAGATGCACATCTTTTGTCATGTTGCCTAAATATGTTTGCTTGTCAGTTTTAATTATCTGGACCAGCTACTTTGAGATAATGTAGACATGAATTAACTGCTATTTGTAATGCTTACTGTAAGTCCCATTGACTTCAGCTGAAGAGAGGCAAACGTGTAGCATGTTTACCTCTCCTCAGTGAAGTCAATGGGGCTTACAGAGACATCCATTCGGCTGGACGGAGCCCTGTGTTTGCTGAGTTGTAGGACAAAATTTAATAATTTGTCTCTTTCTTTGCACGTTACACTGAAAGCAGTGATGCGAATGAGGTACCTGTAATTTCCTAATGTGTGACATTAATTGTGTGTGTTGATTTCTCCCAGCTATTTCAAAACCAATTCTCATTATCTTCAAATAATTAGTTTCTTACTTAGTAAATGATGAGATGCAAGCCAGACTATACAATATGTTCATAAAAAAGCTTTCTGTTAATATTCCCAAATGTTAAGGCATAGTGTGTTAGTGGTTTACATGCTGGTTAATAGATTATTACATACATAATATTTTAGAGAGATTTTTTTTACTCTTTTGCATTGCATACTCTGTGCAAAGAATCTGTTTGCATACTAATTTTCCTGGGGTTAATCCACCATTCGTGACATACGCCAAAATATATTTAAGTGAAATCAGCTGTTTTTCCAACTTGTTGGTATAATGAATTCCCGGACTGTGGCAGTTCTGCCAAAATTGTCCAATTCTTCAGCACGCTCAGCCAGATTTTATGCAAATAGAGAAATTTCTGCAGTTGAGGTAAAATGGTTGCTGATGCATCTGCTGGACTGTAACATTGGGATCTCTGAATGCCTCCTATAAGATGTCTTCATTTTCTGGCTAGTCAAAGGCCAATGAGATTCCAAGAATAAAGCTGGACAATGACTTTCACAACTTTATTTGCCTGCTTACTGAATGAATACTTTACCTTTGCTCTGATCTCTTGAGCTGGCCTTCAGAATATTTCCCTTTCCATTTTATTCTTCCCACAAGCTTGTAGTGGTAAGTTTGGCCCAAAGTGGACTCCCTGGCTAAGTGGACACTAGAACCTAATTTTTATTTGCAAGCCCATCACCAAGCACTTGTGGCCCATGTTGGTTTTACTGTCCTATAACTTTGTTTTCCAATTGAGGCCTCATCTACTTGTTCACTGTAGCCGTTCCTGTCTGAAAATAAGACCCTGTCTTATTTTGGGGGAAACACCATTGTCCTGTCCTTGATTCTCTACCCTTCACCCCATTTCTCTTCATATACTTGATCTTCTGCTTTGTTTCTCTTGACCCAGCATCAAACTTCCTTCCCTCCCTCCCTCAGTTATTTTAAATGCCTTTTGATCGAACTCTTTCCAACTACTACAAATACTGAAACCCACAGTGTGAAATGAATGCTCATACCAACCGAAAGAATTTTCTGCGATGTTGAAAACAGTAAATGGAGTTATTTGCCAACTCCTCCAAAAATGATGGGAGTGATGCTTCCAAAATTGATCCTCAGCACCTCGTTAGACTCCGAGTCTGCTTTCAGCAAGGTGACACTTTTAAAACACTGACAGTGTCCTTTCGAAATAAGTGTGACAGGAACAGTTTGTGTGACGAAGTTGACAAAAAGCGGGGTAACCTTTTCAGCCGTTGATTTAAGAGGAGAAAAGTGGATGAGCCAGTAGGCCAAAGGGTAGTGGTCCTGGGCTAAGATTTCCTGTCAAGGCAATGACAAAGTCGATTTCTAAAAGTAACTGGGGATTTAAAAAAGATACTGAAAACTGAAATCAAAGTCTGAGGTTTCAGGCACGTCAAAACATTTAAGTCTTCTTCCTCAGACTGCAGCTGGTTTGAGTCATGTTATTCCAAAATTAACTTGGTGACAGAGTAACCTTTCAGAAATATGCTTGCCATGTATTATTTATTACTGCACTTTAGATGAACCTTCATTTTGCACGAATGAGGGATTTGCAACGAGATAGAGCTACTTTGTTCTGGCTTGAGGAATATCAGATGAAGTCCTGCGAGGGACGGGAGTTCCCACTGCAGAGCGTTTTTATTCCCTTTGCTTGCTGATTATGCCCTACTATGTTATTTACAAATACAGGGGGAGTATATATATATATGTAATTTCCCCCCCATAAACATTTCAGTTATGCATATAAAAATGTAGCCCTAGAATGAAAAATATTCTTAAAAAAAAAAAAGAAGCTAGTTATATCAGGGTTGAAACAATATTTGAACCACATCATAGTGGTTATGAAATATATTAGAATGCGGGAAAAAGGAACTTCTCGCAACTGGAGAAAAGTAATGCAACTCTTAATGTTTGCTCAGAAGTAAATTTCACGGACATCAATGGTTTCTTCTAGTTAAGTGTGCATATTAAAGTAGTGACTCAAAGATTTATGTAGGAATATCCAAATATGATTTATTCTGAAGATATATATTTTCATTAATATTATATTATTATCATTTCCTTTCATTACTGTATTACTGATTATTCTATTGCAGTAAATGAGTATTTATACTTTTTACACAAAAAACAGTCTTGAATCCTATTCCATGAAAAAAAATATGATTATATTCATCTATGCTTCTTGAATATGTTTAAATTCGGAGACAGTTTTGCTTTTCAAACATTGCTATTGCTATTAGAAATAATAAAAATGGTTCCAGGAAAGGTGAAAATGTCACGAAAGAGTACCGTATTTTTCAGAGTATAAGGCAACTTCCCCCTCCCCAAGGGTGAAAATTTGGGTGCACCTTATACACCGAATGTAGCCCCACCCACCCGCCAGCGCCCACCCTTCGGCCTCCGCGCAGCCTCTCAAACGTTCCTTTTGGAGACTGCAAACGCAGCCTCTCAAATGGAGCTTTCAGAGGGTGAAAAAGCAAGGCGCAGAGGCCAAAATGGCAACCCAGAACAACTGCTGTCTTGTTGGACCAGTTCTGTGTTTTGCCTGCTGTACTCACTGGAGCGCCCTGTGATGATCAGCTGCATTTTTGAAGCTGTGTGTCTGTGTGCGAGTGTAGTGAGTGTGTGTGTGTGCACGCACGCTCACAACCAGCAAACCTGTTGCTAAAGTTCACCTCTGGGAACAGCTGATTGGGGGTATTACGGGAGGCTGATTCACCCGCCAATCAGCTGATTCACCCGCCAATCATGCGAGCATAGTGAGTGTGTGTGTGTGCACGCACGCTCACAACCAGCAAACCTGTTGCTAAAGTTCACCTCTGGGAACAGCTGATTGGGGGTATTACGGGAGGCTGATTCACTCGCCAATCAGCTGATTCACCCGCCAATCATGCGAGCGTAGTGAGTGTGTGTGTGTGCACGCACGCTCACAACCAGCAAACCTGTTGCTAAAGTTCACCTCTGGGAACAGCTGATTGGGGGTATTACGGGAGGCTGATTCGCCCGCCAATCAGCTGCTCATGCTGAATGAGGCCAGTGTGCTGAAGCTGACCAGGCTGTTTGCTAAGGACACTAGCCAGATCAATACCGATAGATTCTGGTAGGCAGAGGCAGAATTTTTTTTCTTATTTGCCTCCCCAAAAACTAAGATGCATCTTATACGCCAGAGCACCCTATACCCTGAAAAATATGGTAATTGTATAATACGAAAATTAATAATTATTTAATTAATAATTAGAGATAATCACCTCAGGAATAGGTGGGACAATCTCTCCTAATTTTACTCATACATATGTTCTCTGTCCCCTATTACTCACGTTGTAAGAAAGAAATACAAGTAGTCCTCGACTTATGACCACAATGGACGCCAACATTTGTGATGATAAGCAAAGCAATTGTTAAATGAGTTTGGTCCATTTTACAACCTTTCTTGCCACGGTTGTTAAATGAATGAATGCAGTTGTTAAGTTAGTAACAGTAATCTGGCTTCCCCACTGACTTTGCTTGTCAGAAGGTTGCAAAAAGTGATCACAGGACCTCAGGACACTGCAACGGTCATAAATATGTGTCAGTTGCCAGGCGTCTAAATTTTGATCATGTGACCATGGGAATGCTGCAAAGGTTGTAAGTGTGAAAAGCAGTCATAAGTCACTTTTTCAGTGCCATTGTAACTTTGGATGGTCACTAAACAAATAGTTGTAAGTTGAGGATTTCCTATAAGGCAAGCAGTGGAAGAAAGTAATGGGACTAAAGCAGTTCATACCGGTAAAGTGATAGATACAATTTGACTCTTTGAATACGCTACTTATGGACAAATTACACTGAGTCTCTACATAACAAAACTTGTATTTATTCTATTCATGTATTTCATTTACAAATGTATCCAAGAAACAAACCTTGGAACATCTGGAATTTTCAAATTCACAGAACAGCAAATCTACATCTTGAAACAGCTTGAGCATTTCATAATATTCTAGTGAATGGTCATTCACTGGACCCAATGCTGTCAGAATACTCTTGAGGAAAAAAAATCAAAAAAAAAATCTTTGATTTTAAACAATGGAGGGTGCATTTTTTTTGTTAATTATTGATTTCAGATTATCACAGGCTAAAATAATATCACCTCTTTTAACAATTCAATAAAACTCTAGCAACCACAAATTGCAGTGCCCGGTATCAAACCCATTTCTTGTCCTTTTTCAGTAGTAAAATTAATAAACTCTAATGGGTAATTCATTATAGAGTATATATCCCCAACTATCAAGAAAGGACATCTGGTGGCACCTAGGAAAAGGGCCTTCTCTGTGGTGGCCCTCTCCCTTTAGAATGTCATTCCCCCAGAGATAAGATTTCTGCAAGGCCTTGTAGACAATGTCAAATGGGCCTCAGGATCCCATTTGGAGCTGACCAAGTGGCTTTGTTTGACTCTGTGGTGCCCACCCACTGGGTGGGTGGTTGGTGAATTTGTAAGTGTGGAGTTTTAATGCTGTACACTGCCCAGAGTCACTGTGTGTGAGTTGGACAGCTATATAAATTTGATTAATAAAATAAATAGATGGATGGATGGATGAATAAAGTTTATACTTACTGCTCTTTGCTTTTAATCTTGTTGCATTTACAGTCTCTTGGCACTTACAAACAGCAGTTTAAGCTGTAAGGACCTACATTTTAAGAATCTAAAAAGAAAATTAAACTACATGAAATAAACACCCCTCTTGGGCAATAAAAGCTCCACAGTTTGTTAATATGTGCCAATGACCCAATCGCATCCAATCACTACTTTGATTTGAATTAATAACACAATTAAGAAAATATCTTCCTATACAGCAACAAGCCTGCATCTGTTGCCCCGCTAATAAGTGTTAAGATGGGCAATATGACTTCAATTTGAAAATAAAGATAGGTCATCTTTGGATCACTTTCTAACTTGACACAGGTACAAGTTAGCCTGCCTGAGTTGTTATCCAAATTCTGCCCCAGTTCACAATTCTTAGGTAGCGTTTGAAACCCTCATGCCCCAAAGTGAGAGTTAGGTTGCTATCAGTCATAACGGCAGGACAAATCCTACTGTTCTAAAAGAAATGAAACCCAAGAAAAATCTGTACTTAGCTCCCTTACCCCCCAGATAGTTGGGAACTGTAGGTGAACTACTTTCGAATATAATTTGAATCTAGAAAAAAGGCAGTGGAAATGTCTCAGATGGAAAGCCAACAGCCCAGGTTTGAGACCCAAGATCGTGCAACGGAGTGAGTGCCTATCTTTGTCTAGCTTCTGCCCACCCTAGTAGCTTGAAAGTAGGTACCACTTTATTGGGGAGAAAACAGTGTTCCACGACATCATGCTATCCAGAAATGTCTTTGAATAGGAATGAATCAACAGACTTGAAACGGAGATGAGCGCCATACCCTATTTTGAGAACTATTAGTGGAGTAAAATCCTCACGAATTCCTTCCCCTTTCCTTTTATTTTTTTAGATAGAAAAATTCAAACGGGGGTGAGTGGGTAGAGGTTGAAATGTACTTCTTCAGG
Organism: Rhabdophis nuchalis; assembly: GCA_039707465.1. Lineage (NCBI taxonomy): Eukaryota > Metazoa > Chordata > Lepidosauria > Squamata > Natricidae > Rhabdophis > Rhabdophis nuchalis. The sequence goes on along the minus strand of CM077643.1, from coordinate 246,814,271 downwards.
ATAGCAACATTACAACTCAATTATGTTGTTTATGGCATCAGCCTTTTATTATTAGTTGTCTTCCAGAACTATCTCAAGTGGTTTGAACAAGTCTTTCAACTGAATGCCATATTATTTGCTGAAGCCAAAATATGGAATTAGTACTGGGGAACTAAGTATCAGCTGGACTTTGGGCCCATTTATTTTCATTTAAAAACATGAGCTTAGACTTCAATGGAAAAAAAAACCCATTTGCTTCCCCACCTCCTTTTTAAATCTATTTTTTAATCTTTGAAAAACACATCAAAAGGGAGAAAAGAGAAAAAGAGAAACAGGCTTCATAATCTTCCAGGACAAGAGTGACATTTTACAATTCCCAAAAGAAAAGCATGAAAGAGGAGAAGGCATGGCCAGATCAACTACATTGGATCTACTTACTACTGCATCGCTCTTTGCAAGCAAAGATTTTACAAAATCAGCTGTTAGAAAATTAAGATTAGCTCTTATAAGGAGCATCCTAATCCTTTATTATTTAATAAACTATTAACACTACCCTTGAAAATAATTAGATATGCATTACATAAGAATGTAAGTTATTATTGACTTTGTGTCAGCAGATGTCAAGATGTAGGAATGGATAGAATAAAGGAAAGAACTTGTCATATAGATTTATTTCTATTATTTTGAATGATTGAAGGCTGCCAGGTGTAGGAGAATTTATGTCATTACTTTGCACTAATGATGGGAGCTGAAATTATTGGACTTTCAAGGAATTTCATAGGCATCAAAGCTTCAGAACTTCAGAACAGCTTCAAAAATAATTTGCAGCCCATCCCTTAAGCCTGATCACAAACCTGGTGTCTTGAAGAATTATCACCCTCTCTGCCTTGGAGTAATAGCTAGTGAAGGTCTCAAAACTGGTGGGGCAAATCTCAGAAAGATCTATATCCTTTTCTCATTCAAATGGGTGTTGTTAATCCACGATAAGACAAATACTATTCTTTAGTCAACTGGCACTATCCTAGTTATTTAGAATTTTTCAAAGGTTCAGTAAATGATTCAGCTAGGGTACCTTCAAGAATCTCTGGTTTTTAATGATGTGAACACTGGTTCTCACAAGTTCCATGGATGGCAGGGCCCAAAGTTTGAACATCTTCCTAGGTCGTGTCAATATAGCTATAGCCAATTGTACGTTTACAATAATACAATAGCAGAGTTGGAAGGGACCTTGTAGGTCTTCTAGTCCAACCCCCTGCGTGGGCAGGAACCTTATACCATTTCAGACAAATGGCTATCTAACATCTTTTTAAAGACTTCCAGGGTTGGGGCATTCACAACTTCTGGAGGCAAGCTGTTCCAGAGGTTAATTGTTCTAACTGTCAGGAAATTTCTCCTTAGTTCTAAGTTGCTTCTCTCCTTGATTAGTTTCCACCCATTGCTTCTTGTCCTGCCCCCAGGTGCCTTGGAGAATAGTTTGACTCCCTCTTCTTTGTGGCACCCTCTGAGATATCGGAATACTGCTATCGTGTCTCCCCTGGTCCTTCTCTTCATCAAACTAGACATACCCAGCTCCTGCAACCGTTCTTCATATGTTTTAGTCTCCAGTCCCCTAATCATCTTGGTTGCTCTTCTCTGCACTCTCTCCAGAGTCTCCACGTCTTTTCTACATGTGGCGACCAAAACTGTATGCAGTATTCCAAGTGTGGCCTTACCAAGGCACTATGCAGTGGCATTAACACTTCACGTGATCTAGATTCTATCCCTCTGTTGATGCAGCCTAGAACTGTGTTGGCTTTTTTGGCAGCTGCTGCACACTGCTGGCTCATATTTAAATGGTTGTCCACTAGGATTCCAAGATCCCTCTCACAGTTGCTACTATTGAGCAAGGTACCACCTATACTGTACCTGTGCATTTTGTTTTTCTTGCCTAAATGTAGAACCTTACTTTTTTCACAATTGAATTTCATTTTATTAGATAGTGCCCAATGTTCAAGTTTGTCAAGATCCTTCTTGACAAACTTGAACATTGTCCTTTGACAATGTTATCCTTTGACATCATAAGGATTGGCAGGAAGAGATAATTGTCAGTAGATTTCATATACTTTGGAAACTAATGATCACAGTTTTAATTCTTGTTCATGGTGGACCATACCTTCTGGAGCTGAGGGGTCCACCTATCAGTTTTTTGTAATTTAATTAGCAGTTTGTTTATGTTCTTTGCAACCTTTTTGGGGAAGAACATTATTCCGAAAGGTGGGATATAAATGACTGTCGTAGTAATAGCAGTATAAACAATAAAATGGTAAAGGTTTCCATGTCTGACTCTAGGGCAGTGGTATTCATCTCCTTTTCCTAGCTGACGAAGCATGCAATGGTTGAAGACATTTCCATAATCATGTGGCCAACATGGCAATATGCCAAGGTGCAGTGGTGGGTTCCTACCAGTTTGGACCAGTTCGGCTGAACCGGTAGTGGTTTGGGTCACTGGAACTGGCAATGACCCAGGTCTGCCACAGCCCCAAACCAGTTCCCTGGTCGGCACCATTGGTGCCACCATCTTGCTTTTCAGTTCTGCACATACGGAGAACAATTTTAATTGCACACATTTAATTTCTTTTCATTTTTTAATGTTTTGCGCATGCACAGACCTATTTATGGTCAGCTGCACACACATGCGGAGCAAAATTGTTTGTGCATCAAACTGGCAGTAATGCCAGCAGCAACCCACCCCTGCCAAGGTAAATGGAATGCTGTTACCTTCTAGCAAAGTGGAGCCTATTGACCTACTTGAATTTTTATGTTTTTGAACTGCTAGGATGGCAGGAACTGGGACCATGTAACAGGAGCTCACCCTGTTGTGCAACACGTGGGTCTTGAACCTGGCCTGTCAGCTTTTCAGCAGCCCCTTATAAACAATATATTTGTGATTTCATTATTTTGTGCTTATTGCGAGAGTTAAATTATGATTACATATAAGCACAGAATAGGTTTGGCCTAACAAAGTGTATCTTCATGTCTTCCTGTAATTTTATTTATCATCTGACTGGTGAGTATTTATTGTCATTGTGAGTAGGGAAGCTATGGATATGAGAAGAATACACAAGTATCTCCACAGCACGTGATTAGCATCATCAGATTCTTGTGAAATACCATTTCTGAGCACTGTTTTATGAAATGCAAATTCTAAATGATTGAGATATTATGTTACCTTAGGCTTTAGATGAGCTTGGCTATTTTCAGGTGTCAGTTTTCAATTTTATCTTTGCAGCAGGTGTTAAATCTGTCAAGGTTACACAGGACATAAAAGATTCTGGTGACTGAAGAACATCTTGCTGGTTCAACAGCCGAGAGGGCCATGCTATAAATTAGGGTTTGTTTTTGCTGGAACTGATTCTTATTTCATGCAACTCTCAGCTCCCTCTGCCAGAGCTTCCCCATATTGAAATGATTTGTAGCCTTCTTCCATTTCAAGGACATAATTAAGAATGCTAATTTAAGTTGATATTCTTGATGATAAAGAGCAGGGGTAGGAGTACTCAATGCATTTTAAATAACTTTAGCCTCATCTATAAATAAAAGCAATTTATAATTTTGGCAAATACTTAAGGATGAAGTCTTTCTCTTTGCAGGATATGTAATTATAGGAGGATAATCCTTCAGGTTGAATGAAAAAATATAGCCTAAAACACTTTTTTACCCGAAAAGATAACATATGCTTTTGACAGGGAATTTAGCAGGATGTTGCACTAAGGCCATTAGTATTTTTTTTTCAATTATACATTAATATCCTCTGAGAGTTAGTTATTGTCCTGGTAGTGCCTGTTAAGAATTATTAGGGCTTTCATCTTTTTCGTTTAGTAGCAAGGTCTTTAATTAATGTCTTGCTTGCCTTTAAACCGATACTATATGTTGTTGTGATTGTCAGCTGATCATCTAATACAAATGCTGATCTATAATTTTCTAATGAATATACATCTCCCAGGCCTGTATGGATTCAGTTACTGAAACATAATTAGGATATTGCAAGATGAATTAGGAAGTTTGCAAGAACCTTTCAGAGCTGTTTCATACAGTAATTTAGAAGAGGTAATTTTTTTAACCTTTTCCTTGAATTTGGTATTTTAGAACTACATGTCTCTATGAGAAGTTCAAGGGACGCGGTGGCTCAGTGGTTAAGAAGCTGAGCTTGTTGATCAGAAAGGTCAGCATTTCGGGGGTTTGAATCCCTGATTAAATTGAGAGCTCAGCCTGAGACTGTTTATATATCAGAAGGGTCTTAAGCTTAGTGACTCACTCTAGAATTTGTAGCCCAGGACTGGATGCGTCACATGTTGGCCACACCTATGCCGGGTTTAGTGAAGGGGAAAAAACTCCTAATATGTCACATGATGCTGCCATGAGTTTGACACCCATGTTGTAGCCCATTCCATATATGCTAACTGAATAATTGTTAAATGTTAACAAGCAAGTGTTAATTTTATTTGTTTCAAAATGTACTATTGACATCTTTTTAAAATTTAGTACTATATATTGTGCTGCTACCAGCATAAGTATCACACAGTAATGTTCTAGATCAGGGGTCCCCAACCTTTTTTGCACCAGGGACTGGTTTCATGTTAAAAAAATTCCGCGGACCTGTGACCATGACTCGGCCGGCGTAGAGGGGGAGCAAGGGGAGGGGGAACAGGCGGTGCATGCGCGTGCGCGGGGGGTGAGTCAACTCGCTCACCCCTCTCGGGCCCCCAACGGCGCGAGCAGCCGCGCTTGCGCTCTCCTGCCCCCAGTGCGCGCTCTGCCCAGGGGGCTGCCCTCTCCTCCCTCCTCCTCCTCTCCAGCCCTTTATAAGAGTTGCACCGCTCACTGCAGCCCAGTTCCTATCAAGCCACAGACCAGCACTGGTCCACGGCCCAGGGGTTGGGGACCCCTGTTCTAGATTAGTGGTAGTCAACCTGGTCCCTACTGCCCACTAGTGGGTGTTCCAGCTTTCATGGTGGGTGGTAGGGGTTTTGTCTGATACTGAAGCACTTTTCTTTCTTTTTAAATTTAATTGACTTCCCTACTTTATAAATCACCATTACTGTGGAACCGGTGGGCGGTTATAAAATTTTACTACTAACAGAGATACAAAAGTGGATGGTAGGTATAAAATGGTTGACTACCTTTCTTCTAGATTGTGATGTAAATTCAAACAGGACTCTTTCTGTTGCAGAAGATCTGATCTGAAAGCTGGTTGGCCTTCAGAAGTATTGGAATGCGGTTCACACTATGGCTTGGAATGATGGGCATTTTAGTCCATCACCCTGAAGCCACCAAACTAAAGAAGGTATCAGTTGCCCCCATACCAAGCATACAAATGAATTGAGAGGCATGTTACAGCAAGCAGGACATAATGGTTCGTAAGACGAACGAGCCAAATCTTGCTGTTGATAATTAAGATAAGGTGGTGCATTCATTATAGGAAACAGCAGTGCAACAAATTTACAGTGATAAATAACTTGCTACTGGGGAAAATAAATGTCCTGGTGGTTGGGGTTTATCATTTTCATATTGACGATTTATTAGATGGAACACAGTGTCTTTGTGGTGTGGAAGAACTGCTGCATTCAGGTGTCACCAACTGTTTTATCACACCAATAAAAGGCAAAAAGATTCCAGCTATTTTGTTAAGCCTGTTAAAATAAATTAATCTTTTAAAAATAGTTTGCTTCATCTTCAAATCTAGCTTACGTGCAGCTCTTTGGCTCATATCATACATTCTAATTCCTTGAACACTTCAGCAGTATCATTTTTCCCTCTAATGCTAAGCTGTAATTTCCATTCAATCTTTCTCTCTTTCCATTTCTCCGTCTCTCTCTTTCTCTCTCTCTCTCTCTCTATTTCCTTTCTTTCCTTATTTTTTCTCAACTTTTGTAAAAGTATTACTGCTAGTCAGATTGAAAAACCATCTCCAATTGTAACTGAAATCAACCAGGAAATGGCTTTCTTTTACTTTAAACTGAGAGTGAAACCAAGCAGGACTGCAGAAAATGGCCCCGCTCTGTGGCTTCTTTGCCACATGGATTTGGTGTCTCATTGACTTTCATCTGTGTTTCCCTCAAGAATTTCTCTCTGAGGAAGAAGGTATCGTTCTATTGTGATTTCAAATACCCATTCAAGCAGAAAAGGGACTGATATAGCATTTTGTCCATAAAAGGTTTTGGTTTTATATCTAGGGAAATATATCAACCATAATATGCCTAGGTATTTATTTATAGGGGGAAAATGTCTGGACCAAACGTAATTTCTAATGTTGGATTTTCCCCCTTACCAGAGGGAGCCCCCTTGTGGAGTACTGTGAAACCATTGCCATGGCAACTCCACTCCCCTGTACAGTAGAATCCATTTTATGGCAGTACAGTAGAAGTCATTTTAAGACACAACAGCTTAACAGAACACACACTCTGAGGAGTGCTAGGGGTGTTTTACCACCACAGTATTTTTTCCCCAGAAGGTGAGTCTTCTGTGTACCAAGTTTAGTTGAAATTGCTGAAGGTGTTACAGAGTTATACTGGAATATACAAACACACACAAAGCCATTTATACAGTGTAGATAGATAGATAGATAGATAGATAGATAGATAGATAGATAGATAGATAGATAGATAGATAGATAGATAGATAGATAGATAATAGATGGATGGATGGATGGATGGATGGATGGATGGATGGATAGATAGGGGACCCAATTCACAGCCTACACCAGTGATGGCTAACCTTTTTTGGCTCACGGGTGAAAAGCGGGGGGAGCACGGGGGGGTGTGTGTCATGCATGGGCGTGCCACACCCATAATGCTATGTGCATGACCCCTTGCTTTTGGTGCACTTTTTCACCCTTCCCAGGCTCCAGAGGCTTTCTAGGAGCCTGGGGAGGGTGAAAACAGCCTCCATCCTCCTCCCCTCCAAAGGCTTCAAGAGCTTCCCTGAAGCCTCCAGAGGGCAAAAAACAGCCTCAAAAGAAGACCTAAATCAGCTGGCCAGTGCACACATGCATGCTGGAGCTGAGAGGGCAATGCTTCGCGTGCCCTAAGAAATGGTTCTGTGGTTTTTTTTCTAATAAAGCTTCTTTGAATAACAATGTTGTGGCATGATCTTCAACTCTGGATTTAAGAAGTGTTGCGTGGGCCACCATTTTTTAAACAGCAATGTGTTCATGAAGTTCAACATGAGATAAGTTGTACTTTCCTACTCATGGGCAATATAATTCAGTTCTGATTTGATGAAATTGTGGGTAGTAATTTCTATTTTACATGTCTGGATAGCTGCATTGGGGTTTAGCCCATAGTTGTATGATCATAAAATAGTTTGGATGCTAGAATGGCAACTGCATTTGTGGGCCAGGCAATCGACTTTAAATATCTAAAATAACTTCAATCACTTTGCCTACTGGAAATTTACATACAGCAATACACACTGAAAAGGCTTCTTGCAGGGCATAGGTCAAAGAAATGTTGTTTTATTGTAGATCTTTATTTGTGTCTTTAACATCGTCAGAGTGACCGGGAGCTGCCTAGGAAGCCTCGCTGAAGGAGAACTGTATTGAAAGATCTAAGAAAGCAAATCTACCGGCCTATTTGTGGAGGAGTGAGGCCTGGTTAACATTAGGAGTTTAACATCAACTTCTTGAAAGCTGCTGAGGGCTGCTGAAAATTCAAATAGGCAACGTCCCGGCTTCATCAAGCCTGGATTCATGGCCTTTGATTCGGGTGTAGCTGTCTCTCCCCCCTCTGCCTGCTCTGTCGACCTGTTCCAGCAAACACTCCTTGCTGGCTCTCTGCAGGCTGCAGCAAGCCTGGATTCATGGCCTTGGCCTCGGCGGAGCCTCGCCCTCTGCCCCCACCACGACCTTGGGACTGCTGGATGTGGAGGATGGGCCGAGAGCTTCCCCGTGTGGACGAGACACATGGCCTACCAGCTCAATGTTCTGCAGAGTGGACATGGTTTATCGGTAATCTTCAATTATGGCTTTTAAAGACAGTTCATATCAAGGTGGTGTCTTTCCTGTTGACAATTCATCTCCTCACAAACTATACTAACGTACTCAGTGGCTGACCTCCGTGCTCTGTGGGAGTCTCCCCTCTCACAGGTTTGGCCCTCAGCTCTAACGACGGCCCACCTTGATGAGGGGTTTGTTAACTAGGAGAGGTGGTCAAAACGGAGATTAAGGGGTTTTTAGGCTAGATTTTTAATCCATGTTTTAAGGGGCCCTAGGGAGGGGGGTGGGAAATTAAGACTAGTGTGGTGGGTGAGGGGGAAAACCCACAGGGGATTGTTTCCAGGCCAGCTGATGGGCTTGGCGGAGAGGGCGTAGGTCCTAAAACTGGGGAGGGGGGGAGGGTCTGCTTAACAGAGGGCAATTCCATCAAGACTGTGTATGGGAGGGGTAGGTATGGCGGGAGCAGAGGCCCATATCACATTAGGGGAGGGCGCACCCACTGCTTGCAAGCGGTGGCGCACTCCGGCCCTCATAGCTCCTCTTGCAACCTAGGGGGTTCTGGATCTCAGGGCCTGGGCCTTTGGCTGATGTTATGCAACGGTAGGTCCGTGATTAATAAAACCCCCCTCATTTATGATCTGGTTTTGGAGGGGGAGGCGGACCTGGAGGGTATTACGGAAACCTGGTTGGGCCAAGAGGGGGAAGTGCCCCTCGTTGAAATGTGCCCGCCAGGTTACCATGCATTTCACCAGCCGAGAGCCCAGGGTCGGGGTGGGGGGGTGGCGGTTATCATAAAGGAGGGCCTGGATCCGAGGGAGACCACTGTGCCTCAGACTGCCGGTTGTGAGTCCCTATGTGCAAAGTGGGGTCATGGGAGGCAGCAGGGCATGCTGATTGTGTACCTGGCTCCCTGCTACGTATCAGCAGCCCTACCTGAGCTCCTCAATATGTTAGCCGAGATGGCAATTGAGACCCCCAGGCTGTTAGTCATGGGGGACTTCAATCTGCCATCGATAGGTGAAGCATCTGAAGCGGCTCGGGAGTTCATGGCCTCCATGACGGCCATGGACCTGACCCAGTTAGTTCGTGACCCCACTCACACTGGAGGACACACACTGGACTTAGTTTTTGTCTCCGGCCAGTGGCTGAGTGATCTTGGTTTAGGGGAAATAGTCATCGAGCCCCTGTCATGGTCAGATCACTCTCTCCTTCGGTTGGCCTTTCCAACCACCGCACCTCACCGCGGGAAGATGGAACCGTAAATAACAAGATGGTTCCGCCCCAGGCACCTGATGGACCCTGAGAGGTTCCAGACGGAGCTTGGGCCAATACCTGAGACCATGACCCGCAACTCAACTGAGGACCTAGTGGTCGCCTGGAATAGTGCAACCACGGGGGCCCTGGACCGGGTCATGCCCTTGCGGCCACTCACCCGATGCCGATCTACCTTGGCTCCCTGGTTCTCCAAGGAGCTGAGGGGGATGAAGCATCGGAAGAGATGCCTAGAGGGCGTTTGGAGGACCACCCGCTCCAAATCTGACCGGACACTGGTAAAGTCCCATTTAAGGACCTACCTAGTGGCGATAAAAGCAGCGAAATGGAGCTATTTCTCTGCTCTTATCATGTCCGCAGATAACCAACCTGCCACCCTGTTTAGGGTGTCCTGCTCCCTCCTACATCAGGGGGCGCGAGATCCCCCTCTGCAAGGTCGTGCAGAGGAATTTGGGTGTTATCTGCATGTTAAAATCGATCAGATCCGGGACGGGTTAGCCTCCAATTGGATTAGTCCAGACCGGCTGATGGAGGCAGGTCGTGAGAACATTATTTGGGAAGAGTTCAATCCTGTGACTCCCGAGGACATGGACAGGATACTGGGGCGACTGAACTCCACCACATGTTTACTGGACCCGTGTCCCTCCTGGTTGGTACTGGCCACCCAGGAGGTTACACGAGGCTGGCTCCAGGGAATTGTCAATGCTTCTTTGCATGAGGGGTTTCTACTGGCCGCCTTGAAAGAGGCAGTGGTGAGGCCCCTCCTCAAGAAGCCCTCCCTGGACCCGGCTGTTTTGGCCAATTACCGTCCTATCTCCAACCTTCACTCTCTTGCGAAGGTTGTTGAGAGTGTGGTGGCATGACAGCTCCCTCAACACCTGGATGCTGTCTATCTAGACTCGTGACAGTCCGGCTTCCGGCCTGGGTACAGCACGGAAACGGCATTGGTCGTGTTGGTCGATGATCTCTGGAGGGCTCGGGATAGATGTTGCTCCTCTATCCTGGTCCTGTTAGATCTCTCCGCAGCTTTCTATACCATTGACCATGGTATCCTGTTGCGCCAGTTGGAGGGGTTGGGAGCACCGTACGGTGGTTCTCCTCCTATCTCTCCGACCGATTGCAATTTGTGTTGGCAGAAGGGCAGAAGTTGACGTTGAGGCACCTCACTAGTAGGGTGCCACAGGGGTCGGTCCTCTCGCCTCTCCTGTTCAACATATATATGAAGCTGCTGGGTGAGATCATCCGTGGTTTTGGGGTGGAATTCCATCAGTACGCGGATGACACCCAGCTGTACATCTCCACCCCGGACCACCCCAATGATGCCGCGGAAGTGATGTCCCGGTGCCTGGAGGCCGTGCGAGTCTGGATGGGGAGAAACAGGCTTCGACTCAAACCGTCCAAGACGAAGTGGCTGTGGTTTCTGGCGTCATGGCATAGCCAGTTGGTTCCATCTCTGGCTATCGGGGGCGTATCATTAGCCCCCGCGGAGAGGACCCGCAACTTGGGCATCCTCCTGGATACTCGGCTGTCCTTAGACGATCATGTGACAGCCATGGCCAGGTTTTTTTTAAATCAGGTTCGTCTGATACGCCAGTTGCGCCCCTTTCTGGACCATGACGCTTTATGCACGGTCACTCAAGCCCTCGTCTTCTCCCGCCTGGACTATGGTAACGCTCTCTACATGGGGCTTCCCTTGAGGTGCAGCTGGAGGCTCCAGCTAGTTCAGAATGCGGCCGCGCGAGGGATTCTGGGAGCCTTCAGAAGCTCCCATGTAACACCTCTCCTGCGTGAGCTGCACTGGCTGCCTGTGGCTTTCCTGGTGCGATCTTTAAAGCGCTCCATCGCAAGGGACCTAGGTACTTGCAAGACCGCCTCCTACCAAATACTTCCCTTCGACCATTCCGCTCCCACAGAGAGGGCCTCCTCAGGATGCCGTCAGCCAGTCAATGTCGGCTGGTGACCCCTAGGGAGAGAGCCTTCTCTGTGGCAGCTCCTGCCCTCTGGAACAACCTGCTCCCTGACCTCCGCACAGCTACGGACCTGCACCTGTTCCGCCGAGCCCTGAAGACCCATCTTTTTTGTACGGCCGGCCTGGTGTAGCTTTTAATCTGTTTTTATTGGGGTTTTTATTGTGCATTTTAGAGCAGGCTTAGTATTTAATTTGTTTTTAGCATAGGTATTTATATTGAAGTTTTTATTATTGTTTTTTATCATTGCCTGTTCACCGCCCTGAGTCCCGTAAGGGAGAAAGGGCGGTATACAAATTCGAATAAATTGAAAAATTGAAATTGAAATTTAGCCTTTATATCAGAGGGCCAATGGCATCTTTTCATTAGTTCCATCGAAGAGAAATCTCTTCAAAAGTGAGTTTGCGTTGTTAAAAATGGGTATGTATTACGCACACTGCTATAGATTTAAATAGCACAGCCATCCAATTTTGACTTGGTCCATGGCCATTCAATTGCACTAGAGAAGGACCACTAGCTAAGGAATGCGCGATACATGCCAGACACATGGAGAAGCAGGCAGGTGTTCCTCTGACAAGTTAATGAATCTAGAGTGCTAACTATAGACTTCCCAGCGATGCATGTGTATCATTTATTTGTGTTTTAATTTCTCCAGCAGTTGTATTCTTTTTGAAAAATCTCTCCTAGGAATAGGGTAGTAGTAAAATGCAGTAAGGGAAAATATTGTACCACATTTGCTGCCTCTTAGTCACATATTTAAATACAAGACATGGAGTTAGATCTCTAGAGTTTATACTATAGATTAAAATATGCCATTTGGTTGTTAGTACAGGCTACAGGGATCTGACACCATGCCTTATTTGCAAGAATGAATTATTATTTAAGGCAGCACGTTATCTGGCCCTTGGACTGAGTGTTCACTAACAATCATCCTTCCAGTTATTCATCTTTCATTCCCTGTTATTTTGATAGGAATATTTAAAAAAAAGATTAGTATATGCACCTTATTATAAATTTTAATTATAAATTTCTTTAGGACAGAAATTAAGAATATACATTTCTCTGACTTGCTGGTCATCTCATTCTTGATCTCATTTTATGTTGGCTATGTGCTAACGTGCAATAGATGTTATTATGATGGGGAATCTTACACTTAATCGACTTGTTATGTGCCAAAAGGTTATCCACAGGTTGATTGATGGCTGTGCAGAAGATTGCATGTATACTGCAATATTTAAAGTTGGAATGGGAAAAAATGGAAAGGAGAAGGAGCAATGGAGAATGTGGTGCCTTGTGTTGTTTATATTTTATTTTATTTTTTAAGAAGAAGCCATAACAAAGCCAACATGATAAATTAGCGGTTGAATAGTTTATTCTATGGTGTGTAAGTAAACTCATCCTTCCCTGGGGAGAAGCAAAGCTGGAGTAAATAAAAGTATGGCTTTGGTTTCTATAAGAAATGTGAAATACCTACATTGCTCAGAAGGAATAATATACCAACATGGTCTATGACAATTCACCATGGCCAACTCACCAAAGACAAATTCCTTGTCCAATCACACTTGGCCAATAAAGAATTCTATTCTATTCTATTCTATTCTATTCTATTCTATTCTATTCTGGCTTTGATCATGATGCTGTGCTTGTCATCCTGCATGTTTTGAATGTTATGAGATGCTGTTTCTTCCTACAGTAGCAATGATTGGCTGTATTTCATTCTTGGCACATTCTCAAATTATTATTATTAGTGGTAGCAGTAATCATATTTTCTGCCTTTATGTTCTAGATTTTTTTTTTTTGACAAGTCAAAGCAGTATATAGGAGCCTTGCTCTAATTCTATCCAGGCAACAATAACCTTGTAAATTAAATTGGGCAGAGAGGTTACCGTAATTCCTGCAATTAAGTTTTGTGATTCAGCAGAGATTGTAACTGGATCTCTCTCATCCAATCCAAGCTCTTAACTGCTACAATGGCACCTGTGTAATTCAACACCTTCACTATTAAGGTTCAATAAACTATTCTGGTTAGCTCAAATGTGGAAGCTGATTAACGTTTATAAGCAAATACCTGATGTATCACGCTTAAAAAAAATAGGGCTTTTATCTCTCAAGATAAAGGTAAAGGTTCCCCTTCCACATGTGTGCTAGTCGTTCCTGACTCTAGGGGGCTGTGCTCATTTCTGTTTCAAAGTCAAAGAGTCAGGGCTGTCTGAAGACCTTTCTGTGGTCATGCAGCCAGAATGGCTAAACTGCCAAAGGAGCACGGAACGGTGTTACCTTCCCACCAAAAGTGTTTCCTATTTTTTCTACTTGCATTTTAACATGCTTCCGAACTGCTAGGTTGGCAGAAATTGGGATAAGTAATGGGAGCTCACTCCATTACTCAGCGTTAGGGATTCGAACTGCTGAATTGCTGGCCTTTCTCATCAACAAGCTCAGCGCTTTAGCCACCTAGCCACCATGTCCCCTATCCCTCAAGATAAAGTGTATCTATTTGGTGGAAAAGGGACGTCTGAATTCATGTATTAGTGTTAAAAATGTGTCTCTATTTAAAGTGCCTTCTTTGAATTTTTGAACTGTAACATGGGCTAAGCACCATTGTGTACTAAGCATTACTTGTTCACCTGACTTGCTGTAGGAAAAGATATGATGCTTTAAACCAGGGATGGCGAACCTTTTTGTTGTTGGGTGCCAAAAATACAAGGTTGCATGCATAACAGCGCGCATGCATGCCAGCACTCATAATGCAAAGAGCCCCCCCACATGCACATGTGTGCACAACCTACCCCACACTCACCCTCCCTCCCCACACATGCCACACTGCTCGCCTCCAAGCTGAGCTTGGTATTTCCTCCAGGATGCTGGGGGAGGCATTTTCACCCTCCTCAGGCTCCCGAAACAAACTTCTGGTAGGTGTTTTTGCCCTCCCCAGGCTCTGGAGGCTTTCCTGAAGCCTGGGGAGGGTGAAAACAGCCTCCCCCGGCCCTCTGGAAGGCCAAAAATCAACTGGCTGGCACGCCCATCTGCGCTGGAGCTGATGGCTCGGGTGCCAGCAGATATGGCTCCGCGTGCCACCTGTGGCACGCATGCTATAGGTTCACCATCACGGCTTTAAACCATCCTTTTAATTCTATATGGAAAGAAACAATGAAAGTGGGGGAGGGGACCTCATAAATAACCCTGTTCAAATTTAGCATCTATTATGGCACAGTTGGACAATGTTAGGAGCAACAGAAAAGGGAAAACAGTAATTCAACATGGCGACACTATTATGGAAGGTTTTGGTTTTACCCCACTTTGGTTTTTCATTGGGTTAAAACCAATTATAGAAAGTCCTCTATAGATTCTATGTGTTTCTTGCCTCAACATTCTGCCATTTTGCTACTCATGATTCATACTGTTCCTTTTTAAATAGAACTGTGAGTTCAATGCCTCCAGATCATTTAATGGATCAGAGAAAAACTGTCTCTGGATTATGAATGATGGACATCTTTTCCTGGAATTGTTATTGAGTATGAAATATACTTTCCAGAATTTATTTTACTTTTTAAAGCACAACTAGCGTCCTATGTGCTGCCAGTTATATTTCCATTAAGGGGACTGAGGGATGATTTACCCTCCATCGGCCTTTTAAAGTCTAACGTTATCAGTAGAGAATTAAGGTCTTGTTTAAGCCTTTCTTGAAGTGTGACTTCAAAGTGGATTGGGCTTTTAGTCTGGGTGTGTATATGCACTTTTAAAAGGATCAATAATGACTCTACCAAAATATGGAGTTTTATTTCTCTTGGCTTCCATGAAGTAGATCTCTAAGTTTTGTTTTGCCCAACATTTCTAATATCATACCCTCGAATTTGGGCTTTTATGCAATTTGAAGTCCCTTCTCATAAGAATTCCCTCCTGAAATGTATAGGCGGTTTATTTAATGCATTAATTCATGTGCCTTCCAATTCTAGGAATAATGAAAATAGCATATGTTGGTTTGTGTCCTGCAGCTACAGCCTGGCCCAGGGGATCCTGGGCTGCATTATGTTGAGGAAAACAAATGTGAATAAAAACTCAGACAATAAAGCTAGGGGCTAAGCTTCATCCAAGGTCACAAATTATTTATGAACATTTTATATTAGAATGGAGAAGTTGTTTTTTTCCTGTCAGGAGTTACCATGGTGCTATGACCCCTGTTCCAACTAGATGGCACTGTGGTATATCAAATAATCCAAGCCTGCCTTTAGAAGTGACCTGCTTTGCTATGTGTTCCATTCTGCTCAGCGTTATTATTTTCTCTTTGGAAAGAAAGAAACAAAAAAGACAACCATGTTTTTTAAGTTCTGTCTCTGGACGGTACTAGGTTTGGTCAGCCATATTGTAAATGTTCCAGAAGCCAGATTTCACTCCACATCTTAATTAGGTAGCCAAAAAGAGATGGATAAAATAAATCGCGGGCACCTTCAATTGAGATATGAATGCCCCTGTTTTGCTATAAGGCACAGGAAACAAAGAGGATTTTCACTACGAGGAGGACAGGCTAGGCAATGTAATAGTTGGTGTGCTTCAATACCTCACCTGTTTCTATTTCCCATGGTATATATTGCCTGCTCCAGGATCCAATGTCTGTTGCAAATGCAAATTCTCATCTCAGCAAAATGGGTATGAAGATTTTAATTGTAAATTTATTAATGAATGTACGGCTTTCTGCAGGAGTGTCTGAGAGAGTCAGCCACAATGAAGAAAATAATACAAATTAAAAAATCTTTTAACCTAGCCAAATCAATGAGAATATCTATGAAACAGGTTTTACCATGAACTGTAATGGGGTTCTCTTTCCTTGTACAGCCCAAATTTGACCACAAACTGGCTTATTTCGCAACACACTGGACACAGGTGCCATTTTGCTTAACAGTATTAAAGTAATACTGTTGCTAGTTACCATTGCTAGTTGAATGTTTCTATATCCTGGTTTTTAATTTTAAGGGCAAAAAACAAGAACATGCAGGATTCTCCAGTTGTTCCTACGGTATCCTCACACCAGCTCTGTGAATAGATAACTCTGAAAAAGGGTAATACTTTTAGGATCGTGGTTCTCTATGGGCCTCTAAATGTGTGTAAACAAACGTTTGAAAACAGAAAGTTTTAGCCAAGCAACATTCCACTGCCAAAGAAACAACATAAGATAATGGCTGCCTGGCTTTAATGCAATTAGCAATGTTTTGTGCAGGCAGGAAAATTAACGTGCAACATAGTAGGCAGAAATAGTTTAAGAAAAAATAATAGATCGCTGGGACACTCCAAAGAGATGGATAGCCAAGAGTAAAATGTAAAAAACAAGTTATACTTTTGTATATCCTTAACTATGACTTACCAAAAATTAGTCTTCTCAAAAGTCTATTAATTTTAAAGGAAGCAATTTTAACTGCTCTATTGACATTAATTACAGTGTACAGTTCATAGATCTAGAGCAGAGGTCTGCAAAGTTGGCTCTTTTAAGACTGGAGGACTTCAACTCCTAGAGTTCCCCAGCCAGCTATGCTATGCTGGCTGGGGAACTCTGGGAGTTGAAGTCCACCAGTTTTAAAAGAGTCAACTTTGCAGACCTCTGCTCTAGAGGAAGCATACAAAGAGAGTGCTTGGTATGTGGATTTTTGGGTCATTTTCACTATTAAATGGGTCAGTTTTTCCAGAGACCTTTTGTGATTTCATTGAGCTGATTCTATTTATATAAAATTATATATTTGCTCATTTAAAAAAAAAGAAACTTCATTTTAGTAACATTTATTGGGTTTTTCCCCCTGTGGGTGTTTCACTTATTTGTTTACCGAGGATGTTTTAATTATATATTGATTATGCTGTGCACTTTTCAGGGAAATTTGCAGATCACCGAGATATAGAAATAGGAATGAATGAGAGGTCCTTGGTACTCTCTGAGCTTGCTTGTTTTCTTGCAGACTTTTCATTACCCTAATTGGGTAACATCATCAGTGCTAGCAAGAAATGCTGTTTGCTGTCAGTTTATATTCTGGTGGCTTGCCTGTGTGTGTAAGTGGGGGAAGTCTTAGAGATTCTTTGGTTAGACTGTTTGCTCTTGGATTCTTTGGCAGTTTCTTGATTGGGGTATTGTTTACTTGATTGTTGGTCTGATGTTAACCTTGGGATTAATCTATGCTGATCTGGGTGCGGATTGCTGGTGGAGAGGTGCTGGAGTCTTTTTCTCTTTTGGGTTGGTTGATTGTCTCTTTCTCATAGTCTATAGATGTTGTTAATGTCTATGTGTCATATTGATGTCTGATTTGTCAAAGTGTCATGCTTCTAGAAATTCTCTGCAGTTTTTGGACTTGGCTTGGTCTAGGATGGTCACATTTTTCCAATTGAAACTCTGGTGAAACCTGTCTCAACTGTGGTGAAACTGATGAAACCTGTGTTGCGAAATGAAATAATTTTCCTCGTGTCTTTTGACTGCTAGTTAGTGTTTGTGGATGCGTTTTGCCAGTCTTCTGCTTCTTTGTCCTACATAGTGATTGCTGCAGTCCTTAAGTTGTATGATATAGATGACTCCTGTTTTTTATTCTGGGGTTGTTGGGCCTTTTGGTCTGCTTAGGTTGTTTTGAAGGGCTTTAGTTGGCTTATGTGCTGTGTTTGATTCCATGTGGTTGTAGTACATGAACTGCGCATGCGCGAAGATGGCGGTCTGCCACCGAGCGCTATGAGGGCCGCGGGAGTTGTGGGCGGCTAGGGCATGTTGCCTGGCCCGTTTGCCATCTTTTAGGGCCAGGCCCAGTGAGACGCTCACCCTGGCTGCCTTTTGAGGCCAGGACGAGCTTCCAGGGTGGGCCGGCGGCTCTGCATGGGCCATCGGAGGGGAACTGGCCGGAGGTTCCAAAACGCCGGGGAGGCTCCAAAACGCCGCGCTGCTCCGAGGCTTGAGTGGAGCGGCGCGCGGCGCGGAAGAGAGAAGGAGAGGAATGGAGGAACGGAGCGGAGCCGCGCGGCGTGGAGGAGAGGAGGAGAAGAGCGGTGCCGGTATGAGCTGACGAGCGGAGCTGGGATGGCCAGTGGGGGGAGAAGTGACCAGCGCTGGAGCGGACATCAGAGACCAGCGACTGTAAAGGCCTGGGGAGGCCAGACAGAACCGGACCTAGCTAGCCGAGGACCAACTGGACTGGCATGGGCTGGCAGGGTAACATCGAGGCCGCAAGGCCTGGCTGGGCCAGGCCGGGCCCAAGGAGATCTGGGCCTGGCAGGCCGAAAGATACCAGGAGCGCTGGAGGCGGTGGGGCCGAAGGAGATGCCACCGGGGACAAAGGTGGGCAGTGGAGGCTCCAGGCTGAGAAAAACTGGCCTCAGCTATTAGAACTTTTCAGCTGAGGCCCTTAAGACTCCTGGTATTGTGGGACTGGAGGAGTCCTTGAGGACTACAGGCCGGGACTAATTTACAACTGGAAGGCCAAAGCCACCCTCTACCCCCAGTCTGATATATCTATATGAACTAACTCTCCCACCTTCGATGACAAACTAATTATTTATGAACCATGATTAACTATTGAACCATGCATGATTTTTATGAACTTATGAACTATTTATGAACTTTTAGAGCCGGTCTAGACGTCTCCTGAGTTTAACTTGTACTATATATATTTTAACATCTATTTTAATATTTTAATAACATCTAGAATTTTAATGCCCTGTCTAACAACTCCTCTGACCTTATATTTTATATATATTTATACATATTTATATATATTATATTTATGACATTCACCATGAAGTACTCTAAGGCAGACCTTATTCTACTGCGGGAGTCCCCCTACTCGCAGGTATGGCCCTCCGCGTTAACGAGGGCCCACCTTGATGAGGGATTCTGTAATCAAGAGAGGTGGGCGAGACGCAGTCTTAGGTTTTTTTTTAACAAAATTCTTAATTCGGCTTTTAGGGGGTTCCAGGGAGGAGGGGAGGGATAGTCTACAGTTTTAAATGGGGGATTTTAATTTGGTTTTAGCGCAGGTTTCTGTCATTTAATAGGTTTTTTAAATTATATTTGGTACTATTTTGTATATTGTTTTAAATTCCTGTGCGCCGCCCTGGGTCCTCTCGGAGAAGGGCGGGATATAAATTGAATAAAATAAATAAATAAATAAATAAATAATAATAAATAGTAGTCTGTTGGTGGTTTCTGAGATATTCTTGATGTAATTCTTTATAGGGTTTGTGTTGGTTGTGCTGTATTGGGTTGAGTAGTCAGGGATTTTTTAATAACATTGCGTGGATATCCATATTGTTGGAATATGCAACAACCCAACCTCCCACAGGGGAAGTGGCATAGGGACTTTATTCAGAGGAGCCAAAACATACTGTGGCAACCTGAAACAGCAGAAAAGGGAAATAGAGCGTCTATACAACATATTCCAACAAAACGGATATCCATGCAACTTTATCAAAAAGCCCCTGACCATTCAACCTAACAGAAACAACTGACACGAATCTACAACATACAATGTGAGGACTGCAACAACCACTGTTTAGGACAAAGAGGCAGTAGACTGGCAAAATACATCCACGAACACCAACAGAAGACATGATGAAAATTCACTCAGCCCCAAAAGGAACAAAAAGCACTTCTCCTCCAGCAATCAGCACCCAGATCAGCATAGATTAATGCTAAGGTTAACATCAGACCAGTAGTCAAGGAAACAACGTCCCAATCAAGAAACTGCCAAAGAAGCCAACAGCAAACAGCCTGCTTTAATATTAGTATATATACTGGACAGGTTCTGCTACAGTCAAGAAATGAAAGAGATTATGGCAATAATTGTAGGTATTTATTTGAAATGAAGACAATTCTGAATGCAAGATTCTCCTTTCCCTCAAAAAGAACATTAGATAGAAATATGGTCAAAAATGTGCTATGCACTCAGCTATTGAAATATAGTCTTTGTGTTTTAGAAATAAATTGTTTGAGAGAAAAAGCTAGTGTTGAACAATTCTGCATTAGAACATTTAAAGCAACACACACACACACACACACACACACACACTATGTCACAATGTTCAGCTGATCAGGATGAGAACCTGTGGCCTAGTGGCAATTACAATTGCCTCACATGTAAAGCAGCCCTGGGTTTGAATCCCAGTAAGGGTATGGCTAGCTGATGAGAGCTAAATAGCTTGAAATAGCTCTATACTAGTCTCCCTTATTTATTTATTCATCAGCACAAAAATGCATCACACACACACACATACATATATATATATATGTGCGTTGCATTTGTGCTGATAAATATATATATATATATATATATATATATATATATATATATATATATATATATATATATATATTTATATATATATATTTATTTATTTAGAGAGAGGGTGCCGTCCACTAGACTTTGTCAGCGGGCGATGCCCAGGGGAAGGGCCTTCTCTGTGGCGGGCCCAGCCCTCTGGAACGACCTTCCCCCCGACATCAGAACAACTACGGACCTCAGCTCCTTCCATCAGAAACTTAAAACATACTTTTTCTGCTTGGCCGGCCTAGGTTAGTCTCTACTTCTGGGGTGTTAGGGAATTTTTAGTGTTTTAATTGGGGATTTTAGCGCAGGGACATTTCTAATTTAATTTGTTTTTATGCTTTGTATGTATTTTATAGTATTTTAAATTTTTCCCTGTGCACCGCTCCGAGTCCCCTTGGGGAGAGGACGCGGTATACAAAATAAATTTATTATTATTATTATTATTATTATTATTATTATATATATATATATATATATACATACATACATACATACATACATACATACATACATACATACATACATACATACATATATATATATATATGAGAGATAATTATCACAGCTCCTGTTAAGAGGTCCCTTTAAGGGGAGGAGACTCAACGTCATCCCTCTCTGCCCTTCGACTCATCCTAGAGATCATCCAGACAGAGAACCTAATTAGATTACTGCTGTGTGACATTTTTTAGATATGTGTTAGATTTTTTTTATTTTTTTATTTTTTTATTTTTTTTAAGGGCTGAAAATAAGCCTGAAATGGATCCATCCTGGTCTCTTTATTTTCAGCCCTTAAAAAAAAAAAATCTAACACACACACACACACATATATATATATATATATATTCGTAAATTTTCATGGATGTAGGTATGCTGGTCTTGTTGTATTAGAGTCTTTTCCCATGAAAGATTGAGATTGTCTTGGCAACGTTTCGGCGAGGTCTCACTCGCCATCTTCAGGCTGGTGTTTTCGGCTTTGATGCTACCGTCTTTCTATAAATCTTGGTGGGCGGTGGTGGAGTGCTGCCTTTATTGCTGTGAGTGGGTGTACACACACACACACACACACACACACACACACACACACACACACACAGAACAGTTGTAGGCCCTGTGTGAAAAATAGCCACTGTAAACTAGATGGGGTGTAATAGCTTCATCACTGAAGTTGGAGTAGATATTTTAGTGTTAATATAACATATTCATAAAAGTGTTGTTAGATTTGGTCCAAGACAAAGGGACCATGATGTTACTATATCTTTAATAGCCCTGTTAAAGAGATAGAAAAATGTAAAGATAATTAATTTTGCATAGGAGTAACTATGAAATGTCAAAAAAATATCTCTAGGGTAGATGGAAATGATGGGCTATGAGAAGTGTGAATAGTCACTTTGGAAATTAATCTGAATACTGAACAGTCATGCTGTGATAGAGGATTAAGCAGAGGTATGCAAAATAAAGGCATCCTAAGGAACACCTAAGTGGTACTATAGACATCTGATCTCTACTTGAGATTTGCTTATAGTTCTTTGAAAATTTCTTCACTAACGAGAATACATTTTTGAATCAATTGCCTATGCAGAGACTTGACAGTCAGTTCCTTGTTTAGCACTTAGCAAAAGGAGTAGCACCTAGACTTATGTACCACTTCACAATGCTTCACAGTCCTCTCTAAGCAGTTTACAGAGCCAGTATATTGTCCTTGGAAGGATGGAAGGCTGAGTCAACCTTTGAGCTGGTTAAAATTGAACTTCTAACAGTGAGCAGTGACATAGCCTGCAATACTGCATTCTAACCACTGCACCACCACGGCTCGTGTATATCTGTAATGCTTTATGAACAGTAATCCAGTCAAAGCACAACAAGAGCCCTATTGGCACAGTGGTTAGAATTCAGTACTGCAGGCTACTTCTACTAACTGCTGGCTGCCAACAGTTCAGCAGTTCGATTCTCACTGGCTCAAGATTGACTCAGCCTTCCATCCTTCTGAGGTCAGTAAAATGAGGACCCAGATTGTTGGGGGCAATATGCTGTCTCTGTAAACTGCTTATAAAGCACTGTGAAAGTGGTATATAGGTCTAAGTGCTATTGTTATATATCTATATAAATAAAAATGTAAAATAGTTTGTGCAAAACCGCTAATCTCTGAAAGTACTGCACCGATCGCTTCCAAAATTTCATACGTTCCTTTCAAGTACGGCACCAATGATATATATAGATTGTGTAGATGTCACACCTGTGCCAGGTACACGCAATGGAAATGTAAAAAATTGCAAAAAAGGTAGGTAGATGGATACAGAGAGAGCAGTGGGCCACAGGTATTATGTCATCCTTTATGACATAAAATACTCTGTCCATAGATAGGTAGATAGGTAGGTAGGTAGGTAGGTAGAGGGATAGAGAGAGAGGGAGAAATACCGTAGGTAGGTAGGTAGTGGGAGAGAGGGAGAAATATCGTAAGTAGGTAGGTAGGTAGGTAGGTAGAGGGATTGAGAGAGAGGGAGAAATACCGTAGGTAGGTAGGTAGAAAGAGAGAGGGAGAGAGGGAGAAATACAGTAGATAGGTAGGTAGGTAGGTAGGTAGGTAGGTAGGTAGAGGGAGAAATACCGTAAGTAGGTAGGTAGGTAGGTAGAGGGATTGAGAGAGAGGGAGAAATACCGTAGGTAGGTAGGTAGAAGGTGAGAGAGAGAGGGAGAAATACAGTAGGTAGGTAGGTAGGTAGGTAGGTAGGTAGGTAGAGGGATAGAGAGAGAGGGAGAAATACCGTAGGTAGGTAGGTAGAGGGAGAGAGGGAGAAAGGGAGTAGGTAGGTTGGGGGTTATACGGTGGTTGTGTGTACGTGTTTGTGTGTGAAGGTTTAGATCTACACACAGATTGGTTGGCCTTTTAACCAGACTGGGCCACAGCATCGCATGGCCGGGAACAGCTAGTAGATAATGAAGAAGTAAAATTACTAGGATTTGAACTTTATTCCTACTCAGAGAATTTATTGAATGCCTTTGAGTTAGCTGATCCCTCTAAGACCAACCACCCTACAATATAGTTGCCGAGGGGCTAAAATTAGGAGAGACAACCATCTATATTGGGCCTGCTTTGTCTCTAATGACTGCTAGATTCACCTCTCTTTCCATCCCTATTTCTTCCGTTATGTCTTTCATGTCCATATATAGTGCCAACTGAAGAGACTACAAGCAGCTCAGGGTTGAATTGTTGAATGATCTTGGTTGTTTGCTGGCAGGTGTTTCATTACCAAGACTAGGTAATGTCTTCAGTGCTTGAAGGGAGTATGGTTTTCTATCTGTTTCTATCCGGTAGTTTGCCTTGTCAGTGGATATTGATGAGTTGATTTTGATGATATTGATGATATTAACTTCCTCCCTGGTATAGCCAGGCATTTTTGTAAGTTTTTCTTTGTAGGATTTGTTTTTGGTCGGGCTTGTGCATTTTATGTCCATATGTCTTCAATTGCATGGATATGAGTATACGTCCTGGCATCTAAGAATGCCTTAAATGAAATGTGTTGCTTGCATAGCTGACAAATGCCCCACCAGTAATCCTCCACTTCTGACCACAACTGAGCCCCAAATTTCTGTTGCTAAACGAGACAGTTGATAAGTTAATTATGTCTCATTTTATGACCTTTCTTGCCACTGTTGTTAAGTGAATCCCCACAATTGTTAAGTTAGTAACACAGTCGTTAAATGACTCTGTCTTCCTCATTGACTTTGCTTGTCAGAAGATCAGAAAAGTTGATTTTCATGACCCTGGGATACTGCATATAAGTCAATTGACAAGCATCCAAATTTTGATCACGTGACCATGGGGATGCTGCAATGGTTGTAAGTGCAAAAAAAAATACTTTTTTCAGTGCCATTGTAAATTTTGAATGGTTACTAAACGAACTGTTGTAAGTCGAGGACTATCTGCATTGCTCTTGCTATTTGAGGAAATAGTTATTTCTGATGCACTGTTTTTCAGTGGGATGGATTTTTCTTATCTCTTTTTAATGCAGTAATCCAAACCATAAAATTTTTATTCTCTTCCAGGTTAACCACTAGTATGTTCAAACAGTAGTCAGTTCCGGAACCATTCTCTCAATATGGAGATTTACCTCAGAAAGGCTTTTATTCAGCATATACAAAGACATTGCTAAATTTCCAAAAGTAACATGAGTGAATATAATATATCTATCACCTTAAATAGTATGTCCCCTGAATTAATCAGCCTTTTATAAGAGCAGGTATTCCAAGCCGTAGTATATTCATTAAATAAGTAATTGGAAACAATTTTATGGATTAAATAATAAAAATGGCTAAATAATGGTTCTAGTGCCAGAATAAAGGAATGGGCAAGAGAACTGATTATAAAGATGAAAATCTGGAGACCAAATACACTTTATCACAAATACTTCATCTTTGGAGTTATTTAAGTGGTGGAGATATGTAGATGAGTTTGTTATCACTTGAAGAGGTAGTTAAAGGTCATTTCTTTTTTTAAAAAAATACAAGGATTGCTTAAGATCCTTCTATTTTGTGATGCATGTAAATGAGATATTAATATTTTAGAGCAGGTACATAGTAAAGGACATTCTTCACCAATAGAAGTTTATGGAAACATGATTGCAGTGTACAGGTAGAAATTCATATCTTTCCTATGAATAGATCTCACGATAAATATAAGAAACACAACTGCCAGATGGCCAGAATGAGAGTTTGAAGAGTATATATTTTTATTTTTAGTATATTTTAGAGTATATTTTAGCTTTATTTTTACAGGTATGCAATATGCTAAATTTAAGGAGCCATGGAATCTATGGTAAATTTTCTTGATAGACACCTGTTGCCCAAACTATTCAGCATTTCTGATTTAGTTTAAAGGCCATCATCCAAAAGGGTTTCTGTAAGGGTATGTGAGAAGGATCTTGGGAGACAGGAGTGATAGCTGCAGATTGGACAAACACCATATCAAATGTACCTTAACCAGCGGTGGGTTCTGGCAGGCACTACTGCCAGTTCACTCATGTGCGTGCTTTGTGCATGTGTGTGCTGCATGCTGCGGGCACATGCGCATGCACAGTGCAATTTAAATTGTTCTGCGCATGCGCAGAACTGAAAATCAAGATGGCGCCACCGATGGCACTGCCTGGACAACTGGTTTGGTGTGTGTGTGTGGCAGGCCTGCCACAGTTGTCCGGGCAGTGCCATCGGTGGCGCCATCTTGTTTTTCTATTCCAGGAACCCACCACTGACCTTAGCCCACAAAAGGAAGGAGGGTGTGGGAAACATTTCAAAAGGCCCTAGTTTTCAGGAGAGTAAAAAGAAAGGAGGGGAGAAATACATTCAATCTTGCAGGACTCAATGTCACCTTACAATAAAAATAGAGCTAGTACACCTGGTTGTAATTCTTGTCTGGACTACCTTGCAGGGTTAACATTGCTACTTTAAAACTACAGGACTGCCAAACACCCTGTGAACCTGAAAATTCATTCTGAGCAAATACATATAAGACAGTGATGCTGAGATGCCCAAACTAAATAAATAATCACTATTGCAGCTCAAAATCCTTAAATTCCTGCAACGTGTTAGGAGGATACATTTGCCTCTTAAGATAGTATTCATTTTCTTACTTGAGGGCCAGCATTCGGTACTTTAAAAAGAAGAATGCATGCCCAATACTGATGGAAAGAAAAACAAGATTTGAATGCTGTATTTTGTTGGGTTTCATTGTCAATAATACTTAAAATTCTATTAGCCTTATTCACAGACATGCACTGAGGCAACTTTTATTGTTTTCGTAATTTTTTCTGTTTTTCTTTCTCTTGGTGATTGGCTTAAGAAAACTGAACGCTAGCTCTTTAAAGTTATCATTTGGTTAATTCCTTTCCTCCAAACTTAAAAAAAAATTCACTTCTGGGTCTATTGTTTCAAAAAGTCAAGGGTTTGGAATGAAATCTTATCAAAATCAAGTATTCCCTTCTCCCATGCATTTAACACACACTCAAAAAATTAAAATAATTTTTGAGAGCTTTTCCTCCACAGTCTGTTTAAGTAGTTTGGTATTAGTCTACTGTTTTGTATTTCTGTGTTATTTTTTTAAGAGCCATACATCAAGTTCAGTGCTGCTGGAATTTTTCCCAGGGGAAGTTGTGTTACATATGAGAGAAAATATGGATTTAATTTAATTTTTCCTATTATGAGTTTATTTTGCCATCTTTTTTCCAGCAGACTTATCTAGCATTTGGATTCCTGGAATTGTTTTTCCTCAGAATTTTAATCTGGCCTTTTTGAACTCTGTAAGATTCTTTTTCACTCTGAGATTTGCCATCCAATACTGTCTGCTTTACTGTTCTCTATATATTTTAGTGTATTAAGTCAATGATGAAAATGATAGTGAAATTTATTTTCACATGGAGTTGGAAACACTCCGATTCCAGCAACTGCATGCAATTTCTTCAGTTCATCTGGTTAATTTTTCCACAAATGTGACCTTTTCTACGTGGCCATTTTTCACCGGGGGCTCCAAATGCTTCAAATCTTTCAAAGTACTTTGCAGACTTGATGGTTTTTCTAATGCTTCTGGGGTTATTACAGATTATATGCAATGTTCCTTTTTTATATGTGGAGAATGCCAAAGGGGTCATAGTAATGTGATGGACTCTCTGACCCTGAAATGAGTAGCCAGCAATGACTTTGATCACCTCATTAAACCCTCTGTCCATAGGAGTTTTCTTGGTGATATCAAGGTTAAGCTAGCGTAGGGCCTCATCTATCTTCTCAACTCCCAGTGTCTTGAATGTCATTATTCAGAAGCATTAACTAGTTTGCTTCCTCTGTCTCTTTCCCTTGTGCTAATGAAGTGTTGCATTTCTATGATGGCTCTACAACTGGGAGTCAACTTAGTTGTCCACATTTGAATGCAAGCTCCAGGCTGACCTGTCTAGTCTACACTCTTGAGTTAAACTCGTCCTTAACTTTGACATAATAAAATGAGTTTGTTAATGTCATAAATGAATGACTGAGATCTAGGATGACAATTTATATTTTAGCATGTATTGCTTTAAAGAATATGGGTTGGGAATGGCAAAAATAGAAATAAAAACTGGTTTTGCACTTATTAGCCAGTCATAGATGTTTCCTTTATCATCCGGAGACTCCAGTTAGTGCAGAATGCAGCCGCGCGGGGGATTCTGGGAGTCTCATGGTACTCCCATATAACACCTCTCCTGCGCGAGCTGCACTGGCTGCCTGTGGTCTTCTGGGTGCGCTTCAAGGTGTTAGTTACCATCTTTAAAGCGCTCCATGGCACGGGTCCTGGTTACCTGCGAGACCACATCCTACCACATACCTCCTTTCGACCTGTCCGCTCCCACAGAGAGGGCCTTCTCAGGGTGCTGTCTGCCGGTCAATGCCGGCTGGCGACCACCAGGGGATGGGCCTTCTCTGTGGCGGGTCTGGCCCTCTGGAACGACCTTCCCCCCGACATCCAAACCATCACGGACCTACGCCTCTTCCGCCGGGCACTTAAAACACATTTCTTCCACCTGGCTGGCTTGACATAGATAGATTAACGAATAATTTTAATTTTAATTTTAATAATTTTAAACTATTTTAGCACAGAGTTTAATTATTTAATTCCATTTTATATTGTTTTACTTGTTGTGGGTTTTATCTTTTCTGTGCACTGCCCTGAGTCCCACCCGGGAGAATAGGGCGGTATATAAATTCGAAATAAACTAAACTAAACTAAACTAAACAATATTTTATTAAACTGTTTAGCTATATTGGATTTAAGCTAGTTAGATATTTTGACAAAAATAAGACAATATGGGTTAGAGCCATATTGTTTTATTTTTCATTCCAAATTGTTCAATTCAGCTTGTGTCCACTTAATAATCCAGCAGTGTATCACATCACAGGTATGGCCCAGCTACTGATGGCTTTGAATGTATTTCCACCATTCAATGTTGTGATTTTTGACATACTAATTTTGACCCTCTCTTTTGATGTACTAATCACATTTTAACTTCTCTGTGCATGACATTATCCAACTATAAAATGCCCAGATACTCAGTAGTGCCAATGTTCCCTGACCAACTTGGCACTTAAGCCAAAACTAGTGATGAAGTCCTTCTCACAATGGGCCACGTTTGTCCACCAACCAGAGGTGGTATTCAGCCGGTTTCTCCAGCTTGGGCAAACTGGTTGTGGTGGCTGTGGGAGGCTCTGCCCACCCCCCCCTGATGTAATGTGCGAGCACTGTTCATGTGCATGTGCAGGCGAGGCAATACAATACAATAGCTTAGTTGGAAGGGATCTTGGAGGTCATCTAGTCCAACTCCCTGCCCAGGCAGGAAGCCCTATGCCATTTCAGACAAATGGCTATCCAACATCTTCTTGAAGACTTGTAGTGTTGGGGCATTCACAACTTCTGGAGGCAAGCTGTTCCACTGATTAATTGTTCTAACTGTCAGGAAATGTCTCCTCAGTTCTAAGTTGCTTCTCTCCTTGATTAGTTTCCACCCATTGCTTCTTGTTCTGCCCTCAAATGCTTTGGAGAATAGTTTGACTCCCTCTTTGTGGCAACCCCTGAGATATTGGAACACTGCTATCATGTCTCCCCTAGTCCTTCTTTTTATTAAACTAGACATACCCAGTTCCTGCAACTGTTCTTCATATGTTTTAGTCTCCAGTCCCCTAATCATCTTTGTTGCTCTTCTCTGCACTCTTTCTAGAGTCTCCACATCTTTTCTACATTATGGCGACCAAAACTGAATGCAGTATTCCAAGTGTGGGCCTTACCAAGGCATTATAAAGTGGTATTAACACTTCGCATGATCTTGATTCTATCCCTCTGTTTATGCAGCCTAGAACTGTATTGGCTTTTTTGGCAGCTGCTGCACACTGCTGGCTCATATTTAAATGGTTGTCCACTAGGACTCCAAGATCCCTTTCACAGTTACTGCTATTGAGCAAGGTACCACCTATACTGTACCTGTGCATTTCATTTTTGTTGCCTAAATGTAGAACCTTACTCTTTTCGCCATTGAATTTCATTTTATTAGGTAGTGCCCATTACTTATAATTAAGAGGCATGTGTGAGTGAAGCGAGTGCACTCACATTTGCAAACCGGTAGGGAAGATAAGTTAATCACAACTCTGCCACCAACTATGCCAATTTATTCTGCTATCCCACCACACCTCAAAATCAAAGGTATCCAGTTTCATCAACTGTAAAAATAAACAAATGGGCATTTAAAAACTTCTTTTTCTTTTGTGCCTTTGAGTCAGTGTTGACACCTGGCAACTGCCTGGAGAAGATTATGCAGTTTTATTGGTAAGGTTTTGCCTTTACGAGTGGTTGCCCTTTGTCTGCTTCCCAGGGCTGAGAGAAGGTCTCCCAGCTGACTAAGGTAGGACTAAAACTCATGGACTCCCAGGCTCTAGAGTGGTGCTTTAATCATTACACCAAACTGGTTCTATATCTAAAATCTGGTATCCCCAAAATATAGATTTAAAAATAATGTCATTTTCAAACAGTTTTTGAAATTTTTTAAGATCTATGTAGGACAACTTCTCTGGGAGCTCATTTGGAAAGACATTATTTGAGAGTTGGCTATCTATGGTGTGACATAGTTAAGGTCAATATAGATTTTCAACATCATTTTGTTAGGGTTTGGAATATATACAAAGTATATGAGTGTTTGGAACATATACCAAGTAAGCCGATTCCTAAAAATTCTTTTATTGTTACCCCAAAAAGAGACATTTAACAGAGAAATGATTGCTGCTTAGACTTGGTTGACCTATGCTGATTTATTGACTTTTTCTGAAGGAGAATATAAATTAAAAACTAGAAATGGAAGGTCAATGGCTTGCTTACGCTCAGTTGACAGATTCAAGTTGGACAAGAAGAATTTTCTTTTTATAAATGAGAAAACAGACTGAATTAGATTTATATATTAATGATGACCATTTATTGCAAAGATGTATAAACTTGTATACAAAATGAACATGGAAGATATATATGTTAAAGATCTTAAGATTAATTGGGCAAAATCTTTGAAAATAATATAATGCTTGATCAATGGGAGAATATGTGGAGTAAAAGACTGAAATTTATATTGAATTATAACTTGGAAGAGAACTTTTATAAGCTGATGTATCATTGGTAACAGCTGACAAATTGTCAAATATAAATTGAAAATATAATCAATATGGAAGTCCTTTTTAACATCTTTGGTGGACAAATAAGAAAGCTAAGATATATTGGGATCATTTTAATTCAAATAATTCTTAATTTAAATGTACAATAGAAACTGGAGTTACAAAGACATAAATTCCTACAATGAAACCACTTTTGACTGATAGAATTGTTTGTGATGATAGAAGCACTGTTTATTATGTTTAATTTTAAAGCAAAACATTAATATATTTTATGTTTGTATCTGTACCAAAGAAATTTGAAAGGTACCCTTTTTCTATATTTTTATTCCCTTTTCTTTGCCTGAATCCCCAGTTTTGCTTTTCCACTAACCCTAGAGACTAGCAGATCAACATCGATTTATACTATGAAATAAAGTATTCACAAAAGCAGAATTGGAAGAACTACAAAGATCTACCCAGGGCAAAGAAATCAAAGTCTTGTCTGAAGTAGC
Organism: Rhabdophis nuchalis; assembly: GCA_039707465.1. NCBI lineage: Eukaryota > Metazoa > Chordata > Lepidosauria > Squamata > Natricidae > Rhabdophis > Rhabdophis nuchalis. The sequence goes on along the minus strand of CM077643.1, from coordinate 246,783,148 downwards.
TAAGGCAAGGCAAATCAGGAGGAATTAGCAGTAGAGGAAGTTGGCATAACTCTTGAATCATTTTCAATCCGAGATAGGCACCCTCCCTTCTGCCTTCTCCTCAGAGAAAAACAACTTCCTTTAGCTGCAAAAGAAGAAGAATTGAAACAAAGAATAACTGAGCATCTAGAAGAGTACAGAAACAACAAAATAAGGTTGCTTGCATTGAAGCTTGTTACAAAAAACTGCTAGCACAAGTATTAAAAGATGCCAATAGTATAATATCAAATATAAGCAGTAGGTGTCCGCAAGAATAAAAAACAACATACATGCAGTACAAAATCAATAAGCAGGAAAAAGAGCAAAACATTGCATCACCAAAATGGAACACCTGCCCTAATTGATCAGATAGTTAAAAATGGCAGTTTGTGTCTTCAGACTTGCAAGATTCTGTTTTACTGTAAGACTAAGAGTCTTACAGTAAATAAATTTGTCTCGTCTAGTCATGTTTCCTGTCTGATTTACCCAGGAGGGGTGACACTAGTCTTGCAAGTACAGGTATAGATTTTCCATTGTCACTTTTAACTACCTGATCAATTAGAATGGGTCCCTCCTTAGTTTCTTTCTCTGATCATGGACTCCTTGGGGATGGGGGTCTATGACAATTCACCATGGACAACTCACCACACCCAACTTACCGCAGCCCACTTGTTGTAGCCAACTCGCTGAAGGGCAACTTGCCATGGCCAACTTGCTATGGGATAATTTATTGTTGGTCAAGAGTGACCCTAATATCAAAGAAATGGTGGAATAGAATCATTAAAGAAAGGATGCAAAAGGAGGAACAGAATTAAATGTGAATGGCAAAAATGAAAATATTTTATTTATTTTGAATAATTAAATTGCATTGTTAAATTGTCCAGCAGTGAGTTGTTCTGCAGCGAGTTGGGCATGGCAAGTTGTCCCACAGTGAGTTGGCCACAGCGAGTTGTCTGGCGAATTAGTCACAGCGAGTTGGTTGTGGCAAGTTGTCCCATTCCACCTTGGGTGTCTGGAGAATCTCAATCATCCAGGTCAAGGTTGTCCCAAAGGTGCTTTTTTCAAGAGGCAACTGGACTTTCTGGTTTTTCTTTGAAGGAGTTTCACTTCTTGCCCAAGGAGCTTCTTCAGCTGTGCTTCAGCTTCAGCTCGGAGCTGAAGAAGCTTCTTGAATGAGAAGTGAAATGTCTTCAAAGAAAAACAAGAAAGTCCAGTGGCCTCTTGGGAAAAGCACCCTGGGGTCCTTCCTCTATTGACTGATTGTTTCTTAGGCAGCCAAGGTCCCCCAAGGTTATCCATACAGACCATTACCCCTGTAATAGTCTGTTATCAGGAAGAGAAGAAGGTGAGAATTCCCTACAAACAACAAAGAGGAAAAAAGAGGCTGGTCCCATTAATTATAAGCATCTCAAAATGCCACCATCAGAACTAAAGGCAGCAACAAAGAGATCTCAGAGTACATCGACATTGTTGTGCCTGAGTTGAGGTTCTGAAAGTAATTTCCAACTTGTAAAATATCTCTCATAGTTTTCATAGGAGGGAGCCTGAGCTGAAATATCAAGTGAAACTTATGGGGCTTTCTTATAGTTCAAAATAGTAGCATTTTTCCAAGAACATCTGTTTGGGCACAAGATCTGATCTGTATGCATGATTAACAATGCTCCTTGCCAAACCAATTTTTCTTAATGTTACTGCAGCCCTCTCTCATTTTATAAAACAAAATATTGCATTTATTTGACAAAACTATATAGTTAGGAAAAAGTACAATTCTTATAACCAGAGCCACTCATTTTATGCTATTATTTGCAAAAGACAACAAATCATCATTACCCCATCTAGTTATCCTCGCAGTGACTATGGAACACTGACTGAAATTGGACTCAGTTTTTCTAGATAGTTTAAATACATACATATGCATATATACACAAATATATACAGGGAAGACAAATTTGTCATGGGTTTCCCATTTTTCAAAATCTGTCAAGTTTGCCTTTCCTCTGTGTCTCATTTTTCATTCACTTAACTTGTGATTTTTTTAAAAAATGCATTAAAGCAAAGAAACATTTTGGTGTATATTTTTCTGAACTTACTTTGTTTGTAATTTTACCAAATGCACAAAAGTTTGTAAACAATTCCCCCGAGTGTAATGATTTTTATTTTTACTCTGAATATATGCAATTTTGTACATGCCTTTCCACAAAGTATATTCCTTTATTCAGTTTCGTAAACTGTACTACAAAGTGACAAAAAGCTACAAGGCTAAAGAAAAGAAAGAAGCCATTTTAGGATGTCAGGTCTACTCTCTAATTATGTAAGATTCCAGATTTAATAATCCCTGACAGATCACAGCCTAATCCCTTGAATGAACACCTAGTGGAGCCCATGACCTCTCTGAATAATTGGTTCCATTGTTGAATGTCTCAGCCTATTCAAAAAATTCTTCTAACGCTCAGTCAGAATTTACCTTCTTGATATTTAAATCCATCATTCTGTGTCCTGCACTCTGGAACAATGAGATCTAGTCTTGACCTTCCCTTGTGCAACATCTTTTCAGGTATTTGAAGTCTGTTATCATATCAACTCCCATCCGAATCTTTAGTCTCTTTGGGGTTTAGCAGTAAGTCCTGATCTCTGAATCTGTATCAGTTCGTCTGACTCTTTCTTCAAATGTTATGACCAGAAGTTGATACAATATTCAAGATAGAGTGTGACTCTCAGAATAAAATGAAAATATTTCCTATTGGGATTTGGTTATTATGCTTTTGCTGATGCAGCCTAAACATTAAAATTGTACACTTTTGAATGTATTGTCATTTTATTAAGTTAGGAATATTTATTTGGGATGATTTTAATGTTTTTATGTATAAGCCACCCAACGTTGCCTTAAAATGAGTTGGAAAGCAATAAAGTAAATCAATTTTAAAAAATGCTATTTTGGGACCCAAATCATATTGCTGATTCGCATTAATTTTGCAATCAACTACTCTATTGCAAGATACTTTTCGCAACTATTATTGCCAAGTCAGGTACCACTGTTCCTATTCCTGTGCATTTGGGCTTTATTTCCTAAGTAAAAAAATTGACATTTATTTCTTAAATTGCAGGTGGTTATTTTCAAATCAATTATGAAACCTATCCAGATAGTTTCATTTCCCCCTCTGTCTTCTAGGATATTAGATATTCCATTCAACTTTCTCACCTGCAACTCGCAATTTTCATCTTTTTCTCCCTGTTGTTAATGTTCAGAATATTAGTTACAGATTGCACTTTTTTTTCGGTATGATGTTCAATGAAACTGCGTGCCCCCTTAATTGACAGGCAATCTGGTCTACATTTAACTAGCATGTTAATCAGAATATTATGGAGGACTTTAGTCAAATATAACACTTAGGATTTGACAGTTGATCTATAAACACCCAGGGCACTTTAGTCATGACTGAGCAGAAAGTGCTAAAAAGGTTAGATTTGTAAATAAAAGTTACAGAACATACAAGGGTTATTATTGTTGTTGTTTTGCTATGGCTCAGATTCTATAAAAGTGTTTAATTTAGGATCTCTAAATGTTCAACAATACTCAGTTTATTCAGTATGGATAGAACACCCCCCCTTTTTTTTTTCCTTTCTTTTGAGCAAAGATAATTGATGTTTTGTCTGGTAAATGGAACCTTTTCAACACATCCACAACTCTCAAAGGGGGTAAAAAAAAAACCCCCCACAGAACTGCTGGAAAAGCTTTAACTGCTTCAGCATAAATGAAGCCCACCTAAATCCTGCAATAGCGAAGTTAATTCAATCAGCCACTGATAGTGCATATCTATAAGCAAGGCCTCCATCAGGTAGCCATACCATTTCTAGTCCCTTTCTGTCTTTTTTCCTCTTGGCAGACATACACCATTCTTCACCCACTAAGCAGGCTCTATCCTGACTCAACAGCTTGGAAAATTCATCCCTTAGGTTCCTTTCTGTCTTTCTAAACAATAATATTTCTGGAAACTTTGGTGCTCCAAAGTTCCCTTTCCTGGTGAAGGGTGCCATTTGAGTAAGGTGACCAGACGTCCCACTTTTGGTGGGACAATAATGCTTTCAAATAATTAGTCCCGCCTCCCGCGGCCTCTTCAAAATGTCCCGCTTTTTGCCTGGGGCAGCAGCGGGCAGGCGGCAGGCGCTCTGCACGTGCTCAGACAGAGGCACGGGGTGCGGGCAGGAAGCGGCGGGCTGGCGGGCAGGCGGAAGGGGAGGGCCGGCAAGGGGGGAGCCAGACAGGCAGCAGGCGGTGGAAGAAGAGGAGAGTCAGCCAGAGCCCATGTGGCCCTGAAGTTTGCGCTGCGCCGCCATGTGCTGAGAGCAGCCGGCCGGAAGCCCCACCGCCTCCTCCTCGCCCAGCTTGTCCTGGGTACCCATGGTGGGACGGGTGGGCAGCGGGGGGGCGGGCGCACGCTCTGGCGTGGCACACGCCTGTGCAGAGGGGGGGGCAGGGGAGTGCTCCCACCCGCCCCCGCGGGGCCCTCTTTAAAGGCAGCGGCGGCAGCCCGGCCCGGCGGTGCTGAGAGCCGCTGGCTCAGGCAGGAAGCGGGAAGGCAGCCCGAGATGGCCGCTTTCAGCTCGGCCCACCACGCCGGAATGATGGGCTGACAGCAGCCGGCTCGGGCCGCCTTCCCCCTCCCTGCCCCAGCTGGCAGCTCTCAGCGCCGCCAGGCCGGGCGCCCCCCCCCCCCGTCGACGGTGTCCCGCTTTGGGAGTTTGAAAATCTGGTCACCTTACATTTGAGCTACCTAAGTAGCCATAATGATAAATCTGTATGGTGCATATAAAACACTTTGAAAAAAAGTAAACATCCTGAATTGGCTTAAAATGGAAAACATATTTGTTCAGATGGAAAAAAGAAGTGAGGGGAGAAAGGAGCCTTCTACTGAGATTTATTTACACAGACTGTAACCTCAGTTCTGTGCCATCTATGAATTATACCACTTCATTAGCCGTTGCTGAGAAAACCTTATTTCCCCATTTGATCTGAAACATATTCATTCTGTATTTATCACATCATGGATTTACTTGAAAGTGAGACTAGTTTTTTCTCCACTAATTTATCTTTAAAGTGAGTCCTAAATTGACTGACAATACAATAAAGGAGGGAGATTAGCTCCTGGCTATCTTCCTTCTTTTAGGATAGCACCTTACATTCACGATTATGGGTAAATATTGCAAATTTTCTTACCTCGCTAAGAAACTGCTGCGAACAATTTGTTAGTGTGGGTGTTTGTTGTGTTATGATAGTATTGAGGATGTGTTTTTTTTACAACATTTATATTTATTAAGTGTTACCCAAACTATATGTTTTAATATAAGATGGTTTTACATGTTTTTGTCCCTTGTGTGTTCAAAAATGAAATAAATACTGCTTTACAGTGGGCAGCTTTTTGCTGTGCCTTAGAGACAGACTAAATATTTTTCTGTTGGATTTTAAGCATGATAGATTTTTAAAAAAACTGGCTAGCTTACAATGTTAAAACAATATGCATTTTTAAAAAGTCCCTCAGACAAAGCTTCACAAACAATATCCAAACAATAGCTCCTCAAGTCACCTAACTCCTGGTCTGGGAACACCCGTAGGTCTTGTGATAGAGTCATACAGTATGTATCTTTGCAAAGATGTTCTTACAGATAGCAGTTATCATGACAGAGAAGGCATGGTGAAAGGACATGGCGTGAACCCCTTGACAGCTTCATCCGTGCAGCCCAGAGTTGAGGTGTACAATTGAGTATCGTTAGCATTCTGATGATACCAAACTCTGAATGATCATCAATCTTACCCTGTGATTTCATGTAAATGTTCAAGAGGAAAGGGTGTTAACGCTGAAGCAGTCCATAGGGATGTAACCTTACCCCGTTTTCAATCCTAACTGGAATTAGTTACTGAGGATGGAGGCAAATCACTGCAGCGCACTGGCCCCCATCCTAGCCCTTGCAATTTATCCAGAAGGACTCCATATTGGATGGTATTGAAGGATTCTGAGGGATCAAGGAGAACAAAAATGGATGCACCATGCCTATCCTGGTTTTACTAAAAGTCATCAAGCTCAACCAATGCTCCCTCAGTACTGAACTCTGCCTTGGACTGGAGTGGATCCAGATTATCCACTTCCTCCACACCCCTCTGCAACTGATTTCTGATCATTTTCTGAACAACTTTTTTCACAAAAGAAAGATTAAAGACTGAACAGTAATGGTCCAGGATGGAAGAGTTCAGTGATAGCCTTTTGAGATGGAAACATACCACTGCCTCCTTCAAAGTGAGTAAAACCAGTCCTTCCTTCAAAAAGGATTGGTTCATTGCATGGACACAACCATAAGTAACCTCTTGAACTGGTGTGACAACACAGGAGGCACCTGGCTGAACCTATGCTTCACAAGACCTTGTTCATCAAGTGTTGTGTTATGCCCAGTGTGATGCCCAGTGGCACAAATACGAAGACTTCCCTTGGCACATACTCAGATTCTTGACATATCAAGATTATTTTAATTTTAAAAACAAATAAGCAAAAAATGGTTATTTGCAGAACAAAATGCCTACTTCTAACATCCCTTCATTTCCAAGAATATGTCTAGGCCCCAAGTAAGCTCACGACTCTTGAAAAATTAAAATTGCTTGCTAAAACCTAGAATATTATTTGGAAATGTGCTTGCCAGCTCTGAAAACAAAAAAGACAAAAAGAAGGTGGAAATATAGTATCATGCATGAAAAATCAGAATCACATTTCAGTTTCAGTTCAGGTGATTTATTGCTCAACCCTTTACACAAAACTCTGATCAACTAACTGTCAGCAATGAATTGGCACTAGATAGGACTTAATGGAATACAGTGGGGTGGGGGGTGGCCTTGGAGCACTTTTGGACAGTCTGAGTTCTCCCTTTAGTTTGCCCCTAGGTTCTGCTTGCTCTTCTCTACACATTTGTGGTTATTCAGTCACTAAGTTATGTCTGACTCTTCACAACCCTTTGGACCATAGCACACTTGGCACTCCTGCCCTCCATTCTCTCTTGGAGTCTGCCCGAACTCATGTCCACTGCATCAGTGGCATTATCTAACCATCTCATCCTCTGCCATTCTCTTCTCCTTTTGCCTTCAATCTTTCCTAACGTTGGGGTCTTTTGCAATGAGTCCACTCTTCTCATTTGTGGCCAGAATATTGAGCTTCAGCTTCAGTATCTGTCTTTCAAAGAATAGTCAGGGTTGATTTCATTTAGGATTCATTAATTTGATCTCCTTGCAGTCCAAGGGACTCTTAAGCGTTTTCTCCAACATCACAATTCAAAAGCGTCTCCCAGACATAGGGGATGTAACAACAGGGTGGGAGGAAGGAGATACATAAGTAATCAGTCTTTTGATAAATGGGAGGTTTAAAAGGCCATTTCTACCATCAGAACGTTCTTGTGAGTGGGCAGATCCCCTCAGGAAACATTCTATGAGACATGCTCTCAAACTATCTTCTCTAGTGCTAGTCTAAATGGGGAAACTCTGGGGAAAGATTAACTCATCCCTTTGTACCTTGATCCTCAACCAGATTGGAGCCCTTAGTCTAGAGTTCCTAGAATAGGAATGTCTGCAACCTTTTTGAGGATGTAATCAACATGTAGTTAGGATTAGAACAAAGATTTTGATTTGCATTAATTACGTACAGGAAATTGATTATTTCTTATACATTAATTTTTCTTAGCTGTCATCACAAGAAGTAAAACTTGATGGCACTTTTTGGGGTAGGGTTTTTGAAGTCATACCTTATGTAGTTTGGAGAAACTACATAAAATCCCAAGAAGACTTTTATCACCATCACTACCGCCACTAAGAGCCACAGTAGTACCCATGAAATTTAATATGTAGTTTGCAGCTATCCTTCCTTTTGCTTTCTCTCTGATATATGTGTTACATATTTTGTGGAAGTAGGGGAATTCATAATTGTAAAATGCTGCTCATGAAAGCTTTCACATGGTGAAAATGGATGAATTCTGATTCTCCGTTTCGGAAGGTATACTTATCCTGTGTCATCTTCTTCTTTTCTTTAATAATTGAAAGCCTTTCTACCTGTCAAGCTCTTCACTGGATAAGGAGCCTAACAGGACTCAGAGAGTGATGAACTCAGATTAATTTAATGGATGGAAGACCTCCATAACCCTTTTTACATCTTTCCAGCCTAAGGATATAATTTTTCCATCATTTTAGACTCTTCCCTAGTTTCTGCAGTTTCCCAAATGTACAGGAATATCACGCTTGCGGAAACTGTCAGGGCCTCTTTGAGGTCAGAGTCAGTAGCAAGGAGTGACAAAACTAAAGAATTACTCTTCCATTAATTTCAACTCAGCACAAACAGAGATAGAACAACAGTTCTTATAGAGAGAATTAACCCATCCAGTCATTCCTTGCACTGAGCTCTCCAAGGTACCTACTGTGCTTCGTTCTGCTAGAGCAGCTCATTATGAGTACAATCCTTAGCGGCTTCTTGAGGTCTCTAACAAGGCCAGGCCAGGTCAATTCCCGTGAAACATCAAGCAAGATTTCCTTCTCATTTAGGTCTCATTAGATGCAATTTATTTAACAAGTTGATTAGAATTAAATGAATCCTATGTAACCTGGGTTATGTTGTCCACTTCATCATCATCACTTTATAAACATAAAATTGAGCAGAAGATTGATTGAGATTTTTTAATAACAAAACAGGATAGGATTAAACTACTTGACAATGAACAGCAGCAAAAAAGCTCTCTGCTTAAATTTTACTGCTGAAACTAAGGAAGTTGGTTTAAACTCACGTATTTGTAGAATGACTATGATCTTTCTGGTTTGATTATTTAAAATAATTGCCCAGGACTATAGCTATATGATTCACTCATTCACTCACTCTATAGCCAACAATTATTTAACTATAAATTCCCATTCAGACATACAATTCAACAAATTAAATGGGGAAACAGTGGGGGTGATCATTTAATTTGCCATTGCCTTTGTCCTGGAGATTGGAAGGACAGCTAGTTATATTCAGACTTTTGGAATACAATTATAACTGTCAGTCTGACCCAGGACCTTATTTTATTTGAGTTCTGGGTCATATGCTGAGCTGGGCTTGTCTTCAAAGCAAAACTAGTACTGTATACTACTGTATAGCTGGAGAGAGGCGAGGATGGGCTAATTGAATTCCCATTCTCTCCCTACTCCCTATTCTGAGTGTATTATGCATTCAGATGAACCTCTGAATAGGGTTTTGGAAATACCTTTCTTTTAGTTGGTGTTCTTAAGTTTCAAGTCACCATGTACCTGAAATCATCATCATCATTCCCACCACAACACCACCATCACTACTACTCCCCCCCCTCCTCCTCCTCCTCCCCTCCTCCTTCTTCTTCTTCTTCTTCTTCTTCTTCTTCTTCTTCTTCTTCTTCTTCTTCTTCTTCTTCTTCTTCTTCTTCTTCTTCTTCTTCTTCTTCTTCTTCTTCTTCTTCTTCTTTTCTGAGCTCAGCACAAAACAATCCTGCACAAAATGTTCAGTTGATGAATATTTGTATGTAGAACCATGAAGCACTTACTGTTCTGGATTTTATTCTGTAAAATTCCCATGTCTCATCTAAAATTTCTAAGTCAAAATATTTTGGAAGAAAACAGAATCTTCTGATATGCCACAGAGCATTATATATTTTGAACCATCACAGTTAGATGGTATCAAGTGTTTGCTGTTCTGTTAAAACTCAAAATGTTTCAAGTGTTCCACTATAAAGAAAAATGGAAGCTGAAAACCAACCTTTGCGCTGCACCTTTCATTGATCTTAGCCATAGAACAGAACCCAACAGTAATTCTATCTATAATGTATATCCATACTATACACTAGTGTTGTTGGCAATCTGCCTGAAAAAAAGCTTAACACAGAGAGAACAACTGACAGGAGCAACAACATTACATTACAACCTAATGGCTATAATTTCCTTATAACAAGGAGCAGCAATAACTTCCTGCGCAGTAGCATTTTTTTCTCAGGTCCCAAACAATTATCCCTCCCTGAACATGTGCTTAACTGATTATGTTATCACTGTTTCTCCCAACCCATCTTTTTCTAACCAATGGCAGCTGAGATGGAACCTGTACCTATTAGGCTCCCACAGAGACAAAAATGAACACAGCTGGGAGATATATCATTACTGTAGTCCAGGAAAGAATACTAATAGAAGATATATGGCAGTTTCCAAATGAACAAAATGACAATTCAGAATTATCCCAGGTCAAATCTCAGACTTTCCACGCTGTCTTGTATCATTGCCCTTTCAGATGGGAGGAACTGGAGTTCCTGTCTTTCCTAATCCTCACAGTGTCCATTGACAGTTGCTCACCTTCTTTGTGTTCCAGCTTCCCATTCAGATGAAGTCAACAAAATTAGATAGGAATCTTTTAATCCCTAACAGAACCCTGACTACTCAGTGTTTTATTAGGCAATGTATTCTCCATGGCTCGGGACCTAGTTATATGCGAGACCGTCTTCTGCCCCATACATCCCTGCGTCCGCTCCGCTCCCACAGAGAGGGCCTTCTCAGGGTGCCGTCGGCCGGGCAATGCCGGCTGGCGACACCCAGGGGAAGGGCCTTCTCTGTGGCGGGCCCTACCCTCTGTGGCGGGCCCTACCCTTAACCCCGGAACTACGCACCATCTCAGACCTCTGCCTCTTCCGCCAGTGTCTAAAGACACACCTTTTTCATCAAGCCGGCCTAGCGTAACCTTCTGCTATGACTATTTTTAGACAGTTTTAATTGGGGATTTTAAATTAATTTTAGCACAGGATAGGAATGTAATATGTCTTTTAAATTTTATATTTTTGTCAGATTTGTATGTTTTCAATTCCTGTGTGGCGCCCTGGGTCCTTTTTGGAGAAGGGCGGGGTATAAATTTAATAAAATAAATAAAAATAAAATTCTCCCAGTCCTCATGGCTGTTTGTTTATTTGTTTTTAATAATAAACTAGACAACCATGACTCCTTGGGGTATTGTTTCAGACATATTTCCTTACCTAACACTCAAACTGCACCTCTCTTGTATCATTATAGCTGTGGTGGCGCAGTGGTTAGAGTGCCATACTGCAGGCTACTTCTGCTGATCACCGGCTGCCAGCAGTTCAGCAGTTCAAATCTCACCAGCTCAAGGTTGACTCAACCTTCCATCCTTCCGAGGTGGGTAAAATGAGGACCCAGATTGTTGGGGACAATAGGCTGACTCTGTAAACAGCTTAGAGAGGGCTATGAAGTGGTATATAAGTCTGCTAAGTGCTATTGCTATTCACCCTTCTGCTTACACACATATAAAGGCTTAACCTTCCCAACCCATGCTGCACCCTCACACAACCTCTCTGACAGTGGTGGGTCTCAATTAATTTTACTACCGGTTTGCTCGTGCATGCTTGCTCACTCGCGCACTCATACAATGCTTCTGCGCATGTACAGAAGCAGGTGGGCGAAGCCTCCTGCCGCCACCACTACCAGTTCACCCAATCCAGGGAGACTTGGCAGAAACCCACTTCTTCCCTTTGACACCCACAACACCTCTTGTGAATACCATACATTCTCCCTGACCTCTGCAGCACTTCTTGTTCAGGCTTTTGCACTCCTATGCAACTGCTCCAGCCCAGATGGTGCCTGTCCTGCACCCACTCCCACCCCAGAACTTTCATTGTGCTTGTGCCATAACATGATGCATGGATTGGGGAGGGCAAGGAAGGGTAGGGTGTGGATTAGGAAGGATGTGCAGGGATGTATGAGAAATGCTGAGGCAGGTGTGTATGTGAGCAAGAGGGAGATGTAGAAGCTATTGCGTGAGTTGAGAAGAGTGCACAGGGGCATGTCAGAAGTGCTGCATGGGTCAGGGAGAGCATCCATAGGTACAGTGCAAGTTGGGAAGGGTGCATGGGGGTCCTGTGCAGGTTAGAAAGGGTGTGTGTATGCAAAACGTGCTGCACAGGAAAGGGAGGGTACACAAGTGTGCAGCACAGGTCAGGAAGGCTGAGTGGGGGGTTGCACAAGTGGCTAGTGCTACATGAGCTCAGAGGTTCTGTGAAGGTTGCATAGGTGTGGGAGATTTATCTGAGCAACTAGTTGTGTTCCTGCTGGCTTCCTGATCGCCGGTGCTCCCTGACACTGGGGAACCCACAGGTAAAGACTTTGTTTGTGGGAAGTTAGCAGAGCGTGTCAGCAATCAGATCAAGTTTCCACTTCCAGCCTACTCCCCACTGACTTGTGAGAAGCTGGCAGGGAGCAATTGAAATTGTGATCACCTGGCCACAGCAATAATAATAATAATTTTATTTATAGACCGCCTCCTCTCCCCAAAGGGACTCGGAGCGGTGCACAGGGAAGTTAAAAAAGCAAATATAAAATACATAAATAGTTAAAATAAGAATTAAACAAATTATCCCTGCGCTAAAACCCACCATACTAAAACTAAACTACATCCCCCTAAAAAACCCAGTTAAAAACGGAAGACTAACCTAGGCCGGCCAAGCAGAAAAAGTGTGTTTTCAATTTTTGACGGAAGGAGCGGAGGTCCGTAGTTGTTCTAATTTCGGGGGGAAGGTCGTTCCAGAGGGCTGGGCCCGCCACAGAGAAGACCCTTCCCCTGGGCGTCGCCCGCTGGCATAGCTGAAGTGGCTATAACTTTCCCAATTTTCCTTTGGAAATAGTGGATTCAGCATTCTATAAATTGGAGGTACCTTAGTTCACAAATGGTGGCCCTATGACACACTGTCCACCTAGTTGAAGGTTGCAAACAGATGGGACATGAGAGTTTTAGTTGTATATAGATGTGGAGGTGTTGAAGAAGTTTAGACATTGTGGCATGAAATGTTCAGGGAATTTAGGTTTGTCCTGCATTTGGAATACTGCAAATATTTCAAGGACCCTTTTGGATATTCTTAGGTTTTAGTACGAAAGAAAGAGTATTGTTTAAGGTCTGCTCATCTTTACAACCATCGTTTGTACATCCCCCCCCTCCCCCATAGGACGTGTTACGTATTCGTGATCTATATTTTCATATGAACTTAAAGAGGTAATAACTGGAATATAAAGAGGAGAACCTGGCCATAACTATTCCTTCTGATATTGCATTATGGAGCCTAGTGCAGACCGTTTTGAAACCAAAGGAAAGAGTCTTATACACAAGAAAGGAACTAAGGCATTTGCATACTTGAGATTCACTTCAAGACTTGGCTAACTTTTCAGGCAAGTTAAGAAATAATGTGATGCTACTCGTGTTATCAGGTCTTTAATGACATGCTATGTGTATGCATGGTAAAAAAAAAGATATTTGCTTTGTAAGAGGGAGCATTGTGAATTTTCTGCTATATCTGTCACTTTTCCAGCTTTATTTAGCTCCTATCTTTTGCCCGTTGTCTAATCTGAAAAGCATTTAATAAGCCCCACTTTTTTTTGTTCCAGAGACTGCTACTGACTTTAGCAAATAGTTTAGCTTTATTCCTGTGATAGATGTCTTTTTCAGAATGATTATATATGGACGACTGCTCCTAAAAGAGATTTGGAAAGCAATGGAGGCTTCTTCCACAATGGCATTTTTAACAACTGCTTTGTAAATGGCTGGCGCATTGCTTGTTGTCATCTATAAACTGTCACAGCAGCCTTACAGTAACACTGATCTCTGCCCCACCTTCCCAAGTTTTGTGATAAACGTCCTCATTATATTAGCATTTTGTCAGCCAGCTCCACTGATGCCTTTGTAATTAGAAACATAGAGCTTTCATGCAAATGTCTTGATGATTTCATTCCAGAGGGGTAGCTGTGTTAGTTTCTTACTGCAATGCACAAACTGTTCTTTTGACACTTTAAAGCTAGTAGATATGGTGGGATAGAAGGCTTGGCAGACAAGAAACCACTGCATCATATTAGGTTGAGTAGAGGGCTCAAGGGTAAAAGTAAAGGGACGTAAAGTAAAGGAATGTGGTGGCTCAGTGGCTAAGATCCTGAGCTTGTCGATGAGAAAGGCTGGCAGTTCGGCAGTTCGAATCCCTAACACTACATAACAGAGTGAGCTCCTGTTACTTGTCCCAGCTTCTGCCAACCTAGCAGTTCAAAAGCATGCAAAAATACAAGTAGACAAATAGGGACCACCTTTGGTGGGAAGGTAACAGCTTTCCATGTGCCTTTGGCGTTTAGTCATGCTGGCCAAATGACCACAGAGACATCTTCGGACAGCACTGAATCTTTGGCATTGAAATGGAGATGAGCACTGCCCACTAGAGTCGGGAATGACTAGCACATATGTGCGAGGGGAACCTTTACCTTTATGGGGCTCAAAATAAACCCTAGAAGCTTATTCTGCAATAAAGTTGTTGCTTTTAAAGATGCCACAAGAATGACTTCAACATGCTGTAAGAAACACTAACATTAATACTGTAAAAATATGCGCACAAATACATGCACACTGTATTAACATTGTCTTTCAGTTTTGATTTTAGATTCTTCAAATCAGTGACTTTAAAATACTTGATTTCCCAAGGTGAAGTGGTTAACATTTCCTGGATTACTGCCATGGACGATTGCAGGTAATCTGTAATCACTCAGCAAACATTAACAATCTCAGTCCCCGCCAGGATTCTTGCATGAATGATTGCCAATCAGCTTCTGGAACATTTGATAAAATGGGTTTTCTTGATCCATTTCAACTTCGTTACAGTCCTGAATTTGGAGCAAAAGCTGCTTTGGTTCCCCAATGGGAAGGAGTGGGGCAAGAAAACACCTTGAAGAATCTCTCAGATCTCTTAAGGTCCTTTGATCCCATTTGCAAGAACCCTTTTGTACAGTTTGGGGAATAATGGTTATTGGCATAAATTGGAATATGGTGGGTTGGGTGTTTATTTTTATTTGGTTCATGGAATGGGGTTCTTTGGGATGCCATGCTCCTTGTTTTTAAGCATTTTTGTTAATGTATTTATTTAAATATAAATGACAGTGACAAATTACATGTACATCTATGCACTTCAGAATTGTGCCAATTCATATTACCAAAAAAGGGGCGGGCAGGCAGGCAGAAAGCCATCCTAAATCTGACTCACTGATGGATCCTATGTAAACCCAATTGGGAAAGGTGTCATTACCTGGGCCCAGCTTCTCTAGCTAGCTGGAGGCACAAACAAACAATACACATCCTGAAGACCTTCAATTTTAACAATTGCAAGGCATTATACATAGAGTAGGGAGGCGGTGGCTCAGTGGCTAAGACACTGAGCTTGTCGATCAGAAGGTTGGCAGTTCAGCAGTTTGAATCACTAGTGTCGCGTAAGCTCCCATTACTTGTCCAGCTTCTGCCAACCTAGCAGTTCGAAAACACGTAAAAAAAATGCAAGTAGAAAAATAGGGAACACTTTGGTGGGAAGGTAACAGCGCTCTGTGCACCTTCACCATTTAGTCATGTCAGCCGCATGACCACAGAGACGTCTTTGGACAGCACTGGGTCTTTGGCTTTGAAACGGAGATGAGCATGTCCCCCTAGAGTTGGGAATTACTAGCACATATGTGTGAGGGGAACCTTTACCTTATAGAGGTGGCTTTAAAAATGGTCAGGAGGCTAATTTGGGTGTGAAATTGGTTAACTAGAGTGCTGATTTGGACTGGCTTCCATTAGGCCTGTGTTTTGCAATGTATCCTGGTTTACATTGTGTATAACCCATTTGTATGTGTGTGTGTGTGTGTGTGTATGCATGTGTGTATATATACAAACACATACTTCCTCCTGTACATGTGCATATATATGTATATTTGCAATTTAATATGTCTTGATAAAATTTCCATAAAACACTGAGAATAACATCTATTTGCACAGCTGCCTTTTTATGTTTTTATTCCAAAAATGATTTCTCTTCCCCCTTCAACTCTGTTTCTGAAATTTTAGGAACGAAACTATAAAAGACTGGATTTTGAGCTCCTTTAGGTGACTTGGAATTTTGTCATGTCAATACTTTCAGAATCTCACCACGGGCATTCATCATCTCCGCTTTGAGTTTATCTTTCACTTCCCACACACAGGCATTGTTATCCAGAATAATCACTATTGGGTAATGCTAATTAGCAAAACACTTTTTCTCCATGCACCGAAGATAATGGATGTTTTAATCAAGGAATTGAAAAACATATTATTGCAAGGGTTTTCTAGAAGAGAATGCCTATTCGTGCCCACACATGTAATGGGGCCATTGAGTTCAATCGACTTTATTCCTAGATAAATGGAAAGATGAGGCTATCTCAGAGTGTTTCTACATGTAGTTTCCACTGAATTCAACAGGAATTTACCCTGAGTGGTAAATTTTAAACTGTATAAAAATCTGGTCTCTTCTGTTCTTCTTAAGTAAGGCAGTATTCTAGTTTATTGATTGCTTTTAATATTTTTTGAAAGAGTCTTTTTTAAAAAACAAATCTGCATCTGTACGCAACTTTCCTTAAAACGAGCATCTTGTGTATGCATGTTGTTAAAATATACAACTTTAATCTGTATTCATTACATAATCATATTATCTCCCCTATGTATGTAGCTTCTAATATAAATTCCCCAAATTCCTTTTATAAGCATTTCCCTTTCACACAATTATTTTAATATAAGCCCTTCTTTATAAATACTCTTATTTTTCTCATTTTAAAAATGTTGCTGTTGTTGTTAGTTGCGAAGTCGTGTCTGACCCATCGCGACCCCATGGACAATGTTCCTCCAGGCCTTCCTGTCCTCTACCATCCTCTGGAGTCCATTTAAGCTCATGCCGACTGTTCCAGTGACTCCAACCAGCCACCTCATTCTCTGTCGTCCCCTTCGTCTTTTTCCTTCAGTCGTTCCCAGCATCAGGCTCTTCTCCAGTGAGTCGTTCCTTCTCATTAGGTGCCCAAAGTATTTGAGTTTCATCTTCAGGATCTCGCCTTCTAAAGAGCAGTCAGGGTTGATCTCCTCTAGGACTGACCAGTTTGATCACCTTGCAGTATAATGGATGGATACATAAAAATGTATCCATGCATTATACATTTTTTGCATAGGTACTTTTTTTTTTTTTTAAAGAAAACTATTTTAGTGGCAAAGTAGTGAAGTACATTTTGATAGGGAAATTCAGATGGTAACCTTCCAATGCTATCACCTATATCATGGAAAGTTGTCTTCTATCCCTAATTTTTAAGGAATGGCATGGCATAGCATTGCAATAGCTGCTAAGCCAAGATAAGGCAATATGTCATCAATGCCCACTGTGATACTAAAAATATCATCCTTAGAAATTCAATAATAATAATAAAAAAGGAATAATCAGCATCTTTCAGTATCAGCAAATATGTGAAACTGCAGTATATTTATGAGACTTTGACAGAACCCTTAGAAGAGGGTTGCCCATTTTTTCTTGTTGCCTTTGGGGTTTTTCAAAGGATTTTTATTTTAGTTTTTTTTTAAAAAAAAACCTCAAAAGTCTCCAATTATTTAGGCAAGGTTAAATGGCTAAAATCTTACATGATTTGGGAATTTTGGGAGATTTCTGATAAGTGTATTTGGCATTTCGTTTGAAAAGGCTGCTAAAAGTATGACATCAAGGAAGCTTATGCAATTATATTGTTATACCATGGGTATATTTGGAATGTGTATCAGTGGTGGGATTCAATTTTTTTTACTACCGGTTCTGGGGGCGGGGCTTGGTGGGCGGGGCAGGTGAAGGTTACTGCAAAATCCCCATTCCCTCCTGATCACAATAGATGATGGCAGGGCCAGTCAGAGGTGGTATTTACCGGTTCTCTGAACTACTCAAAATCTTCACTACCGGCTCTCCAGAACTGATCAGAACCTGCTGAATACCATCTCCGATGTGTATTTATACGTGTATGAATAAGATTAGATAATGGAGGGCATTTTATTCCTTTCTCTCCCTTCTCCTCTGTATTTGCTTTTCATTTTCCAAATAATACTCAACATTCTCTGGAAACAGTGCTGGTAAAGCTCTCAGTGGCTTGTTTCGAGTTTGTGTTTTGGTTTGTTCTTGCCCACTCGATTTTAAAAAAAAATCTGATACATTCTGAGAGTCCCTAGAACATACTAAGATAACTTTTCAAACTGTCACTCGTTTGGCTTCATTTTGACTCATGGCCAGCATCCTGACTTTCTCAGAAAATAATACTGTGAGATTTCCTGTTTAGGAAATCTGCCTTTCCTGAGATTTCCTGTTTAGGAAATCTGCCTAAATCAACCCTCCTCAAATAATCTGATTTTAAGAATGACAATAATCATCCAGACTTCTTAGCCAACACAATATAGGACCCTGTAGGTATACAATATTGGGAACTGCTCTATGTCACTTAGATATCATGGAACAATAATTTCCTCAGTAAGGAAAATTATTTTCCACTAAAATGATTGCTCATTGCCTACATTTGCAGCCCTAAATCACATTTTTAAGAAATAAAGCAACAAGACACAGACAAAAACAATTATATTCAGGGACAGTTTTTTCCCTCACGCCATCAATCTGCTGAACACCTCATTCTCACAGTGTTGTCTAATATCTATGTATGTTTTCCTATGTAGTATGGCTGTAGTATTATCATTTATCCTTCCTATTCTCTTCTTTATTCCACCCTGTTCTTGATATGATGATTGGTGATGATGATGATTCTGTTGCTCTGCGTGTACTTCTGTAGTGGAGATAAATTCCTTGTGTGTCTTGGCCAAATAAAGTAGTATATTCTATCTATTTGGTTTTGTTCCGATTCCATTCCATTCTGTTCCGCTCAGCTTCATTCCATTTGGTTCTGTTCCATTTGGCTCTGCTCCGCTCTGCCCCGCCCCATTCCATTCCATTCATAGATCCAATTGATTCTAGAGGGTCAGTCGATCGGTCCATCCATCCATCCATCCATCCATCCATCCATCTAAATGGCTGTGTGTGTATGTTCCTGCATAACTCTGGAACACTTCGAGCAATTTCAACTAAACTTGGTATACAGATTACATACCCTCTGGAAAAAATACTGTGGGGATAAGACACCCATAACACCCCTTGGTGTGTGGTGTTCTGTTATGATACAGCCTGTTGTGCCTTAAAATGGCTTCTACTGAACTGCCGTAAAATGGCTTCTACTTTGCAGCGCAGTGGAGTTGCCATGGTATCGGCTTCCCAGTACTCCACAAGGGGGCTCCTTCTGGTAAGGGGGAAAATCCAACATTAGAAATTATGTTTGGTCCAGACATTTCCCTCCTATAAATAAATACCAATGCTGGGTTATTGGCTAGTATTTGATAAATTTGCACAACATCTCTTTTAGAGAAATAAAACAAGCAAATTGGAAGAAAGGTAAGTGTGTGTGTTATTTGGGACTACTGGGATGCACCTTTACTGATGTTGGGACCGGGATTTAGACATACTTGTAAGAAGGTGCTTTATTATGAATTCTGACAGTGATGCTTATGGCAATGCTTTTCCATAGATGGCTGGCAGATTTAGAAATGTGGCCTCCTTCCTGACAAATACCATTTCCTAGCGGTTTAATACAGTGATAAAATTTTAAATCTATAATCCTGCTTTGATTTTGGTATTCACAAGACAGAGTTCACATCTGGTGATCTGACTAGAAAATCAGGTATTCGCATAGACTGATTGTAGTAAATGAATATCTTAGCATTACTGCCCGATATAGTTTTCTCCGTGCATTGGGAAAAACAGGTTTTTAGGATAAAAGCAACCCATTGGAAGGTTGTTTTATAATAGAGCTTCAAAAATACTACCATGTAGGAATAGATTTTAGAGCCACCTTTGCTCAAGAACTTTTATGTTTGAGGGCATCTGATTTTGTTGGGGGGGAAAATTGCCGGCTGTTGTGTCTTTAATGAAATGAAGGGAGGAATCTAAATTACTGAGCAAGAAGCAGAGATAAGGACAAGCATGAGGCTAAATATTAGGCATAAAATTCCATCTTCCCCTCATGTGTTTTTCAAATATTTATCTTGCTTACTCTACTGACTAGCATGTTAATTAGGTTTAGCCAGCATATTTAACAGCAGAACAAACCCCAAAGAAAACGTTTTCTTTTGACATTGCGTTTTACAATTATAACAAAACAAAATGCCTTTTTGATCTATTGGGTAGTGTGTCAATTCCATAGTCCATTTCTAAGTGTTGTGTACACAATACGTATATCATGCTGGTCAATAATATTTTGTCCCTTCTACCAGCGTAATACACATCTTTCTTTAAATATAAATCTCACCATTTTCATCATCAGGCAATAATCATTTATAGACGTAACCAGTTTTTTCTATTTTCTTTATCTCCTTGCCATGAATATCAACAAGAGGGAGTAGGAGAGGCAGATGACTGTTATTTTCAGATTTATTTTTATTTATTTACTAGCTGATAACCCAGCATTGCTGGGTATTTATTTATCCCAATCCTGTATTAGATAAGAAAAGCCCTGATTTTGGTGGCAATTAAATTAGTTACAAATGTTTTCCCTCTGCCCCCAGGAGCCATACATTTGTCCTCAAAAATAATCAATGCCTTGTTGAAAATGTTTGGGCCAAACTTAATTTCTAATGTTGGATTTTCCCCCTTGCCAGAGAGAGCCCCCTTGTGAAGCACTCTGAAGCCATTACTATGGCAACTCTACTGCACTGTACAGTAAGACACAACAGGCTTTATCTTAATAGTACCCAACCCCAAGGGGTGTTACGGGTGTCTTACCCCCACAGTAATTGTTTCCAGAGAGTAAGTCATCTGTGTACTAAGTTTAGTTGAAATTGCTCAAGATGTTCCAGAGTTATGCTGGAACACACACACACACACACACACACACACACACACACACACACACACTTTTATATATATATAAAATTCCAGTAGATTCAGGTTACATGATTAATATCATTTGTGAAAAATGACATTTTACAACCATCATGGTTTTTAGTCTATGCTTATGCTTTCCACTGATTTTCAAATCATCCCTGTTCCCTCCCTAACCCCCACCCTGGTAACAAATCACCATCTCTCCTGTGATTGAAAGTTGACAGCTGTTTATATCTCCCCCCCCCCCTAGTAATCAGTAAGAAACAAAGCCTTGTTTTAACAAGCTAAACACAACCAGGAGGTCAAATCTGATTCCCTGTTGAAGTGATTCAGGACAAGATTGAGTTGTTCCTGAAGCTCTAGTCTAGCATGTTAACATGAGCCAAAAGGTGTTTTGTTTTCTGAAATTCTTGTGTTCTGACTGATTTAGAACTTGCAAGATGGGTACGAAACCAGTAGCATATTAAAGGAGGCATCAGGACTGAAATAAACAAGAACGTGTTTATTAGAATTGTCCCCATTAATGGTTTTCCCAGATACAATGTATGGCTGTGAAGGTTAGACCATAAGAAAGGGTGAGCACCAAAGAATTGAGGCCTTTGAACTATGGTGCTGGAGAAGACTCCTGTAAGTCCTTTGGACTGCAAGGTGATCAAACCAGTCAGTCTTAGAGGAGATTAACCCTGATTGCTCTTTAGAAGGCCAGATCCTGAAGATGAAACTCAAATACTTTGGCCACCTAATGAGAAGGAAGGACTCACTGGAGAAGAGCCAAATGCTGTGAACAATTGAGGGCAAAAGAAGAATGGGACGACAGAGAATGAGGTGGCTGGATGGAGTCACCGAAGCAGTAGGCGTGAGCTTAATGGACTCCAGGGGATGGTAGAGGACAGGAAGACCTGGAGGAACATTGTCCATAGGATCACAATGGGTCCGACGTGACTTTGCAACTAACAACAACAATGACTTAAAACACCAGGGGGGGCTTTCCCAACCTGCTGTGATGAGCCCAAGCAGCTGGGACTGTCTCCCAGAGTCTAGGCACAAAGGTTTTCCTTTTATTGAGCCATTAATTCAGAAAAGCTAGCTTGCCTAAACAAGTGTTAGTCACAGGAGTTCATTCAAAATGCTAATCAATCGCAGGATTGACCCAGAAGCTCTGTTTTTTGCAGATGGGAGGGAACACCCATCCCAATGTCGCTCAACTTCAGGTTCCATCAGCTCTAACCAGCAGGACCAAAGATGAGACATGCTGGTTGTAGTAATAGCATAGCACGTAGACTTACACCCCACCCCATAGTGCTTTATAGCACTCTTTATTTATTTATTTATTTATTTATTTTTATTTATTTAAATTTATACCCCGCCCTTCTCAACAGAGGACCCAGGGCGGCGCACAGGAAATTTAAAAAACATACACAAATACAATAAATATAATTTAAAAAACTATTAAATAACCCCATCCTGCGCTAAAACCAAATTTTAAAACCCAATTTAAAACTATCTTAAGTCCCCAAGGGAGGTTAGGCTAGGCCGGCTTGTTGAAACAGATATGTCTTAAGACATTGGCGGAAGAGGCGGAGGTCGGTGATGGTACGTAATTCAGGGGGTAGGTCATTCCAAAGGGCTGGCCCCGCCACAGAGAAGGCTCTTCCCCTGGGTGTCGCCAGTCGGCATTGTCCGGCCGACGGTACCCTGAGGAGGCCCTCTCTGTGGGAGCGGATTGGTCTGAGGGATGTATGGGGCAGGAGGCGGTCTCGCATATAACTAGGTCCCGAGCCATGGAGCGCTTTAAAGATGGTAGTCAAAACCTTGAAGCGCACTCGAAAGGCCACAGGAAGCCAATGCAGCTCGCGCAGGATCGGTGTTATGTGGGAGCATCTAGTGGCTCCCATAATCACCCGCGCGGCTGCGTTTTGGACTAGCTGTAGCTTTCGAGTGCACCTCAAGGGAAGCCCCATGTAGAGAGTATTACAGTAGTCGAGTCGGGACGTCACGAGTGCTTGAGTGACTGTGCGTAGGGCAGCCCGGTCCAGTAAGGGGCGCAGTTGGCGCATCAGGCGAACCTGATGGAACGCCCCCCTGGCCACGGCTGCCACATGGTCCTCCATGGACAGCCGGGAATCCAGGAGGACACCCAAATTGCGCGCCCTCTCCACGGGGGCCAGTGTTTCGCCCCCAATGGCCAGAGTTGGAGTGATCTGGCTGAACCGGGGTGCCGGAAACCACAGCCACTCAGTCTTGGCAGGGTTGAGTTTGAGTTTGTTACCACCCATCCAGATCCGTACGGCTTCCAGACACCAGGACAGCACTTCGGCGGCATCGTTGGGGTGGTTTGGGGTGGATATGTACAACTGAGTGTCATCAGCGTACAGATGGTATTCCACCCCAAAACCACGGATGATCTCACCCAGCGGCTTCATATATGTGTTGAAAAGGAGGGGCGAGAGGACCGACCCCTGAGGAACCCCACATAGGAGAGGCCTCGAGGTCGACCTCTGCCCTCCCGTCAACACATATTGCGACCGACCAGAGAGGTAGGACGAGAACCACCGCAGAACGGTGCCTCCCAGCCCCAACCCCCCCAGTCGGTGCAATAGGATACCATGGTCGATGGTATCAAAAGCCGCCGAGAGGTCTAATAGGACTAGGATAGAGGAATACCCTCTATCCCGCGCCCTCCAGAGATCATCGACCAACGCGACCAATGCCGTCTCAGTACTGTGACCGGGCCGGAAGCCGGACTGGCGCGGGTCTAGATAATCAACTTCCTCCAGGTGTCGCGGAAACTGTTGGGCCACCACACTCTCGACAACCTTCACTAAAAAGTGAAGGTTGGAGACCGGACGATAGTTCTCTAGTAAAGCTGGGTCCAGGGACGGCTTCTTGAGGAGGGGCCTCACTACCGCCTCTTTCAAGACGGCAGGTAAGGACCCCTCACTCAAAGATGCGTTGACAATGCCCTGGAGCCAGCCTCGTGTCGTCTCCCAGGATGCCAGTACAAGCCAGGAGGGACACGGGTCCAATAAACATGTGGTCGCCCTAAGTTTCCTTGACAACCTGTCCATATCCTCGGTGGTAACAAAGTCAAACTCCTCCCAAGAAGGAGCCTCAAGACTAGCCTCGGACAGTCCCACAGGACCACTGTCGATGGAGGGTAGCTCATTCCGAATCCGAGTGATTTTCTCCTGCAGATAAATCCCAAATTCCTCTGCTCGCCCTTGCAGAGGGGCTTCCCGCAGCCTCTGGTGAAGGAGGGAGCGGGTCACCCCAAACAGGGCGGCAGGGCGGTTATCTGCGGATGCAATAAGGGTGGCACAATACTCCCGTTTGGCCACTCTTATCGCCACTAAATAAGCCCTAATATGGGTTCTCACTAGTGTTCGGTCGGCTTCGGAGCGAGAGGATCTCCATCTACTCTCTAGGCATCTCTTGTGGCGTTTCATCCCCCGGAGCTCCTCAGTGAACCAAGGAGCCCGGGTGATTCGTCGCCGCAAGAGAGGCCGCAAGGGCGCAACTCGGTCCAAGGCCCCCGTGGCCGCACTTAACCATGCGGCCACTAGGTCCTCAGTCGAGTCGCGGGGCAGGGTCACAGGAATGGGTCTTTGGGCAGTGTACAATGTCAGCATATTGCCCTCAACAATCTGGCTCCTCATTTTGCTGACTTTGGAAGGTTGGAAAGCTAAGGAAACCTTGAGCCTATCAGGATCGAACTCTAGGCTGTGGAAAGAGTTTGCTTGTAGTACTGCACTTTAACCACTGTGCCACCAGGGTTTATTTGTAAGCAATGTTTGGAATGCCACCGATTTAGAATGCATGTGGTGACAATGGGATTCAAAACAAATTTAATCAGTAAATGAGTGAGTGGGTGGGTGGGCGGGCGGGCGGGCGGGCGGGCAGGCAGGCAGGCAGGCAGGCAGGCAGGCAGGCAAGCAAGCAAGCAAGTAAATAAATAGAGATCTCCTCAATAGTATAGTCGGATCTGTATTCTTTTGGATGTTAATGGATTAACAGAGTAGGAAGGGACTTTGTAAGCAGGGGTGAAATTCATTTTTTTTTACTATTGGTTCTGTGGGCATGGCTTGGTGGGTGTGGCAGGGAAGGATACTGCAAAATCTCCACTCCCATCCCACTCCAGGGGAAGGATACTGCAAAATCCCCATTCCCTCCCCACTTTTGGGGGAAGGATATTGCAAAATCTCCACTCCCACCCCTCTCTCTGGGGCCAGCCAGAGGTGGTATTTGCTGGTTCTCAGAAATACTCAAAATTCCCGCTACTGGTTCTCCAGAACCTGCTGAATTTCACCCCTGCTTGAAGGTCATCTAGTCCAACCTCCCCCCACCCTCACTCGCCCAAGCAGGAGAGCCTACACCACTTCTGACAAATGGCTTCTTGAAAGCCTCCAGCGATGAAGCTTCCACAACTTTCAGTTTACCTGGGCTAAAATCAGATTGGAAGGTCCATTTTTATTATTATTATTATTAATGTTAGTGCTTCCATCTCAGTGAACAATAGTGGTGGGAAGAAGCAGAAACTCCCCTGATGGCAATGGATCAATAACATACTTTTGTGTTGGTGGTGTTCTAAATGACATTTTAAAAGGCTTATTTGGACAGCTATTACAGAGACTAACCCCTCCCTCCTTCCTCTGCTGGAAGTGACAAGCCTGCTTTGAAAGAAGAGTAAGCTCTGACTGAGAGTTGGAGCACCGGGATTAACTCCCAAGGGGTGGGGGTGGCGAGATGCACCTGTGTGCAGGAAAGAAATTAACCAAGGTTTATGGAACGAGCAGATTAAAAAAGAAAGGATAAGAAGTAGTGAGTGGCAGCTGCAAATCGGTACTGAGGTTGCACCTTTCCCTTTGCAGAAACGTGAAAACAGTATTCCTTGTTTCTGATTTGAATATATTCAAAGGGCTTCAATGTCCCTTTGTTTCCCTCTTTCTAGCACCTTTCACAATTTTGGGATCGCAAGAGCTCAGTGATTAACGACACTCTGGAAAGCTGACAGCCTTGGCTTTAGACCTGAGTGTCACACAACGGGGTAAGCTCCCGTTCTTGCCCCAGCTCCTGCCCATCTAGCAGTTCAAAAGCATGCAAATGCAAGTACATTAACAGATACCCCTTCAGTGGGAAGTTAACAGCTCTCAGGGTTTGTTGCAAAAATCAAATCCAGAAAGCACACACGCATAACTTATTCAGCAGGATTCATTCACAACAACACATGAGTACAATATCAAAAGCAGATTCTTCCAACGTGATAGAGAGGAGAGATTGGTTTCCAGTTCAGAGTTCAGAGCTTAATACAGACTAGATTAGTTCTTTTGCGCAGACTCACAGCTACATAGGTAAGCCACGCCCAGGTTCCGAGCCATCTGCCATGGCTCTCAGTCACCAAATAGTTCCCATTGGCTGACCCAGTTGCCATGCCTATTCATTGGCTGAGTTTGTTACCATATCTGCTGGTTCATGAATATTCTGACAACAGCTTTCCAGGCACTTTGGCTTATGGTCATGCTGGCCACATGACCACAGAAGTGTCTTTGGATAATGCTCCCTCAGCTAAGAAAAGGAAATGAGCACCAACCCTTAGAATCAGACATGACTGGACAGCTGGGGAAATCATTACCTTTACTTTTAGTAACTTTTGCATTACTGTTGGCAAGGAGTTCTTTTGACTCCTTCCTCCCTGTTGAAATCACAATGAGAGATAGGAAGAGGGACCATTGCCCTGTGTCCTCCTCCCATTGATCTTGCACTCCTGTGTCCTGTCACATCACCCTCTTTAGCCACAGAGATTATCTCTGGCATCTCCTAAAGACACTGATGAAGGACTAAATTGTTTCGGTATGGAAAGTCAACAAGGAACTTCCATCGATTTCTCAAGAGAAAGTTGGCATTTCTCCCCAAAACTCACTTTCTTCTTCTTCTTCTCAGCTTTTTAGTTTTGGCTGCCACATCCTCCCTCTCTTTTTGTTATTAGCATTTATCTTTCGCTCTCTTTCAATGCACCCGCTTCATGAGGCAAACAGCTGTTCATTTGTTTTGTCAGTAATGGGAAAAAGACTTGAACAGCTGATGACAGGTAATTTGGGCTGATGTCGAAAGTCTTATAATAGAAACAGCGTTGAAAGCTATTACTTCATCTTATGCTGACTGTGTATGTGTGATGAGGCTCTCTGAGTAGGAGGAAACAGTATCAAATTTGCACTTCGTGAGGTATAGATCAAACAAATGGAACATCTCAAAAGCCAGAAACTTCAAGTAGTCAGAGTTGCTCTCGCTGGACACATTGGTTCCTTAACCAGAAGTGTGAATTTAGACAGTTTACTTAAGAAGTTGGCCACTTGTCCTGGCTTCCTTATGAACTCCAACAGTGCAATCCCATCAGAAGTGGTATTCAGCCAGTTCTGACCGGTTCTAGTGAACCAGTAGTGGAAATTTTGAGTAGTTTGGAGAACCGGCAAATACCACCTCTGGCTGGCTCTGCCCCCATCTATTTTTTGCCTTCCGAGCCCTGAACGGCATCCCAGCTGATTGGCTAGATCTTCTTCTGTTGCCCTGCACAGGAGAATGGAGGTGGAGAGAAGGCTAGTGGGATGGAGAGGGAATGGGGATTTTATAGTATTCTTGCCCTGTGGGGTGGAAATGGAGATTTTATAGTATCCTTACCCTAGAGTGGGGAGGGAATGGGGATTTTGCAATATCCTTCCCCTGCCGTGCCCACCAAACCAAGCCACGCCCATAGAACTGGTAGTAAAAACTTTTGAATCCCACCACTGAATCCCATCTAAAGTCCACGAGAATATCATCAATTGGTATAACTATACATAGCCCAGATAGCAGGAGGAAAGATCATGCTATGGTTCTGGATTACATCTACTCAAGATTGGGTCATCCCTCTGACTGTCATCTCATACATACCTGATTTTAGTTATTTTTAACATGCTCATCTCCAAAGTAGAAAGCCATGATTCTTTTTTTCCTAATGGTTCATGAACTATTTTGTGTGGGTTGTAAAAAAAGAGAGTTCAGGGGCTACATATGGTCCAGGGGAATCAAGTTGCCCAATCCGATTTATGGTACGTACAATAGTTTATTATATTATTTATTTATTAAACATACCCATATAGCCACCCAACTCACATATAGGTGACTCTGGGCAGTTTACAAATTTTTTAAAGAAATCTACTATATGATAGACCGACAACCCCCCTCCACCCCCATGGCAGGAACAACACAATGCAATCAAGCACTTGATTGGCTTTGTCTCTGTTTGTGGTCCCCAGGCCTGTTGTGAAAATAATGTTTTTAGGTCCTTTAGGAAAAGCAACAGAATGGGGGCACAACCATACATGGGGGTGGGGGAGAAGGTTCTCGTGGGTTCTTTCTATCAACAGTCTTTTAAATGTTTGCTGTTAATTATACAGCACAGTTTACATACACTGATATTCTAAAGTGTCTTGGCAAACTTACCGAATGATTAGACAAGCTCATTTGGAAGGACTGAAGCCAAGATAACCCGTAACTCGAGAGATCTGAAAGTCTATGAGGGCCATATTTACCTAGGAAATATCTCAACTGTCAAGTTCATTTGTTTCTTAAAACTAGTGTGCACATATACCCACTTCGATACAAGCCCGGGGCTTCTGTAATAACCCAGCTACAAGATTATCTCGAGCTGTCTTTGACTCTGCAAATAGAACTAATCAGTCCAGCGTGCAAATAGGAGTCAGCCCGGTTCTGTTCGGATTAATGAAAATCATTTAGATAAATTAATCTCCTCCAATTATTTTAAACCGACCCCTTGTTCCCAAGTCAAGGAGTGGAATATAATTAAAACTGCTGAACATACAGAATTTTTCCCAAATGTGTTAAGACTCAGAGAAGGGGCAGAGTGCAGCATAAAATGGAGAGGCTGAAGCAAGGTTATTTGTTGAACATTACCATCTATCTTGGTTTTTCACATACTGGGCAGGCAGATAAAGGAGAAAAAGAATAAAAGCTCTGCTGTTTAAAAAAAAATGGATCAAAAGAGTAGAGCTATTTCCTTGATGCCAGGAGAAAAGAAATGACGGAGCAGGGAAGGTACTCAGAAAGTCAGATTAGCCAGCAGAAGCTAAGAAATTTAAGCAGAATGTAAAAAAAAAAAGGGGGGGGCGGGGTTAGTGCATTTGCAGATGGTTAGAATGTGGCTGTATATTTTTCAGACTGCATTACTTTCCTTTCAACCATTTAGGCCCGGATAGGATGATCAGATGTCTCCATTTCTTTCTGAGGAAGAGTCAGTAGCCCTGCCACTTGCTAAATCATACAGTGGGCAGTTTGTATTTTTTCAAAACAGACAAACCAGCCAAAGTGGGAAAAGTAGATATATTTTCAATTCCTTAATTGGAAGAATTAAAATGCTTCAGAGTTAATTCCTAAGCCCTCCAGTCTGTTGGAATGAAGATGGCCATCAGATAGATTTCCTGAACTAGGTACAAAATAGGTATATATTGTGGGAAGCCCCACCCCCCTAGAAGAATGAAATATTTTGAGGAATATTAAAAAGATCTTAAGGGAGGCAGAATCCAGCCCTAATTTCCCTGCCCCAAGCAGAAACTGAGGAGGCCAGCTTTTAGAAGTGCAGATTTGGTAATCCATTCAGAAAGACCAGGTCAAGACAGAAACTCAGATAAGCAACAAACAAAAGGTTGACAAAATTAGCTCAGATGAACACCTAGGATCTGTATTTCCTCTTTTGTCTACACAGTCAGTTATGACATAACCCCTACATGACCCCATAGGAATCTGTTGCGGCCCGCCAGCAGCCAGCAGACCTGACAACAGAGTTAGACAGTGAGGAGGTTGGGGAGGAACATGGGCCAGTCCTGGGAGTTGAAGAAAGCTCAGACGAGGGCTCTGCATTGGAGGCAGAGAGGGAGTTAGACAGCAGTGAGGCAGAAGAACAGCTGGAACCTGTTCCCAGTGTGTGCTTGCGCAGAGCTGCCAGAAGACAAGAACAACTATGAAAACAGGATCGACTTAAGAGTAAAGCCACACCTTGTTAAGACATGCCAATAGACATGTTCTTCCACAGGAACAGAAGGCTCAAGTACAAAGCCCAAAGAAGGTATAGAAACCCACCCATTCTCAACTCCATTTTGGTAAACTGCACCAAAATCACATGAGGTTCTGCTTCATCAATAAACCATTTCTTTCCAATCAGTCTCCATGTTTCCAGTGTCTTTCTCCCAGCTTGGAACTGAACCAGATGGATATTTTCCCCACAATATATTACATTTGCCCATATTCTAAGCTGCCCAGAGCCATTGACTGGGCAAATATAGAAATTTAATCTATATAAATAAAAATGTAAAATAGTTTGTATGAATCCACTAATCTCAAAAACTACTGAACTGATTTACCTCAATTTTTCACACAATGTTCACAAGGACTTCCGATAATAGAATACCTACTCATTTTGTGCCTAGCACACGTATGTCATGTGCAAGGTACACAAATGTAAAATGTACCAACTGATCAGGTTTTCACCTCCCTGTAATTCATCCCACCCACTGCTTTCCCAACAGTCATTTCCTGAGCCACGTACGGAGGCCTCTTAGGGCCAAAAAGGCACTGGGATAGCAAACTCCCAGGCGGCCCATAGAGAGAGAGGGGGGGGGAAATACAATTTAATAAAAGAGGGACTAGGAGAGACAGGATAGCAGCCTTCCAATATCTCAGGGGTTGCCACAAAGAAGAGGGAGTCAAGCTATTCTCCAAAGCACCTGAGGGCAGAACAAGAAGCAATGGGTGGAAACTAATCAAGGAGAGAAGCAACTTAGAACTGAGGAGAAATTTCCTGACAGTTAGAACAATTAACAAGTGGAACAGAAGTTGCCTCCAGAAGTTGTGAATGCCCCAACACTGCAAGTCTTCAAGAAGATGTTGGATAGCCATTTGTCTGAAATGGTATAGGGCAGTGATAGCTAACCTTTTTTGGCTCACGTGCCAAAAGCAGGGGGAGTGCAAGGGCGATGTGCACAGGTGTGCCACATCCATAATGCTATGTGCATGACCCCCTGCATTTGGCATGCTTTTTACTTCCTCCCCAGGCTCCAGAGGCTTTATAGGAGCCTGGGGAGGGTGAAAACAGCCTTCCCCCACCTCCAGAGGGCAAAAAATGGCCTCAAAAGAAGGCCTAAACCAGCTGGCCAGGGCACACATACACACTGAAGCTGACAGGGCAATGCCTCATGTGGCCTAAGAAATGGTTCCGTGTGCCACCTGTGGCACCCGTGCCATATGTTCGCCATCATGGGTATAGGGCATCCTGCCTAGGCAGGGAGTTGGACTAGATGACCTCCAAGGTGTCTTGTATTGTATTACAGTAGGTAGGTAGATAGAGGGATAGATAGAGAGGGAGAAATAAGGTAGGTAGGTAGGTAGATAGATAGATAGGGAGAAAAACAGGTAGGTAGGTAGATAGAGAGGGAGAAATACAGTAGGTAGGTAGATAGAGGGAGAAAGGAAGAAATATAGTAGGTAGGTAGGTAGGTAGGTAGGTAGGTAGGTAGGTAGGTAGGTGGATAGATAGGGAGAAACACAATAGGTAGGTAGGTAGGGGGATAGATAGATAGGGAGAAATACAGTCGGTAGTTAGAGGGATAGATAGAGAGGGAGAAATACAGTAGGTAGGTAGGTAGAGGGAGAAAGGAAGAAATATAGTAGGTAGGTAGGTAGGTGGATAGATAGATAGATAAAGAGAGAGAGAGAGAGAAATACAGTAGGTAGGTAGGTAGGGGGATAGATAGATAGGGAAGAATACAGTAGGTAGGTAGGTAGAGGGATAGAGGGGGAAATACAGTAGGTAGGTAGGTAGATAGAGGGAGAAAGGAAGACATACAGTAGGTAGGTAGAGGGATAGAGAGGGGGAAATACAGTAGGTAGGTAGGTAGGTAGAGGGAGAAAGGAAGAAATACAGTAGGTAGGTAGCAGTGGTGGGTTTCAAATTTTTTAGAACCTACTAACCTACAGTAGGTAGGC
The DNA here is from genome assembly GCA_039707465.1 of Rhabdophis nuchalis. Lineage (NCBI taxonomy): Eukaryota > Metazoa > Chordata > Lepidosauria > Squamata > Natricidae > Rhabdophis > Rhabdophis nuchalis. The sequence goes on along the minus strand of CM077643.1, from coordinate 246,751,267 downwards.
AGGTAGGTAGATAGATAGGGGGATAGATAGAGAGGGAGAAATACAGTAGGTAGGTAGGTAGAGGGAGAAAGCAAGAAATACAGTAGTTAGGTAAGTAGAGGGGTAGACAGAGAGGGAGAAATACTGTAGGTAGGTAGGTAGGTAGGTGTATAGATAGATAGCGAGAAATAAAGTAGGTAGGTAGAGGAATAGAGTGAGAGGGAGAAATACAGTAGGTAGGTAGGTAGGTAGAGGGATAGAGAGGGGGAAATACAGTAGGTAGGTAGGTAGATAGAGGGAGAAAGGAAGAAATACAGTAGGTAGGTAGAGGGATAGAGAGGGGGAAATACAGTAGGTAGGTAGGTAGGTAGGTAGAGGGAGAAAGGAAGAAATACAGTAGGTAGGTAGCAGTGGTGGGTTTCAAATTTTTTAGAACCTACTCTGTAGGTGTGGCCTATTTTGTGGGCATGCTTGGTAGTCATGTGACAAGGTGGGAGTGGCCACCTTTTACAATGTGGTGAAACTCATTTAACAACGCTCTTGCTTAGCAACCAAAATTTTTGACTCAATTGTGATGATAAATTCTTTCTTTCTTTCTTTCTTTCTTTCTTTCTTTCTTTCTTTCTTTCTTTCTTTCTTTCTTTCTTTCTTTCTTTCTTTCTTTCTTCCCTTCCTTTCCTTTCCTTTCCTTTCCTTCCCGTTGGGTCCCTGGCAGCGGCGGGCCAGATTTACTTCCAGGTATGCCGGTGGAACCCCCTCTCACCGGTTCTCTAAATTTCACCAACCAGCTCTCACGAGTAGGTGCGAGCCTGCAGAAACCCACCACTGGTAGGTAGGTAGAGGGATAGATAGAGAGGGAGAAATACAGTAGGTAGGTAGGTTGGGGGTTATGCAGTGGTTGTGTGTATGTGTGCAGGTGTAGATCTACACACAGATTGGTTGGCCATTTAACCAAACTGGGCCACAGCAACGCGTGGCCGGGTATTGCTAGTGAAGAAATAAATGCATTCTGAAGCTCACAGAGGACTATCAAGAAGTTTGGGAATCGTATGGCCATTCTGAGGACTGTAGGAAGGCAAAGATCAAAGCTGTCAACAAACTAGAATTGCCAGCGCACTAGAATTTTCAGATCACCTTTTTTCAATTTGGGGGAAACACAACCATATATTTAAATATTTTGCTGTTCTCTAATAACTGAGGGTGCAGGGCAGCCATGTGAAGGTGTGCAAGTTTGTACTACACAAATGTGCTATGATGTTGGGGGGGGGGGGTGCCAAATGATCAGAATGCTAATAGACCAGGGCCAGATTGTATTCTGGTTCTTGGCACAAATCTCACAAATGTTTGTACCACACTGAAAACCAGTTTGGTGTAGTGGTTAAGGTACTAGACTAGAAACTGGGAGAATGTGAGATCTAGTCCCACCAGTGGTAGGTTCTCACCGGTTCAGCCAAACCAGTAGTAGGTTGGTGGCCTGGGTCACTGGAACCAGCCTCCCTCTCGCAACCCTGGGTAACAGGCAAAAGCACATTCCTTCTGAATTTCTGCCAAGGAACTGCAGGGACTAGTCCAGCAGTCATCATGAATGAGCAATGACTTGAAGGCAGCAACAATAACAAAAAGGTCACACTAGACCTGCTGGCAAGGAATGTTGGAGTAAAATCTGATATATCTGGAGGGTTCCATGGTCAGAAATGTTGCACTAAACACTTTTGAGTTCTGCTTAATTTTCATCCCATTTGTTAAACTGAGATTCATCCTTGTTTCAGGAGTGAAGAAGACAACTTCAATGGGCAGCGTATGGTGTTCTTGAATTTCCTTGGATAAAAATTGTAATGAATGTTCTGGTTTTCGCTCCATAATACAGTAATCCCTCGTTTTTCGCGGCTTCATGTTTTGCGGCTTCAGTGCTTCACGGGTTTTTCAAAAATACAGAAAAAAAATGCATCGGTAGGAGGCAAGCGCCCCCTAGTGCTTGCTTTAAACGATGTCCACCAACTCAAGTTTCCGGTGCGAATCCTACTTTGCGGTTTTTCAGTTTTCGCGGAAGGTTCCGGTCCCCATTAACCGCGAAAAACGAGGGATCACTGTATATAATGGGATTTAGTGGCCTAAAATCACCCTGCCTTTCCCTACTTCAGCTTAATCCCAAGGCTGGTTGTCATGATGTTACTCTTCCCATATGGGATGGAGTGGAGACAGTGGGAAGTGAAGTCAGGGAGGCTTCAAAAAGATAGAAAAAATTATTACAGGAAAAAACACCAGCTTTGGACTCCAAATATGAAATAAACAAGACATTGGTGTGGGGATCTCAAAATAAGATAAAACAACACAGGAACAAAAATAATAACAACCTGAAGCCCCTTTTTCAGGAAAAAAAACCCCAAACCACTGAAACATGGCAAGGCAGACATAATCCCAGCATTAATATTACTTTATTTCAAGTCCCACTTTCTCCTTTGTAAAGATGTTAGTGGTCTGTTTTCGCCACAATCTTTCATTTCTCCCATCAAGCATTTCTGGTCTCAGTTTATCAGTTTATGTAATTATTCTGAGAATCCTTGGAGTTTATTTGTCTCGATCCTTTAAAAAAAGGAAAGAATGAAGCCCAAATTATACACTTGCTGATAATGGTGCCTTTTTAATGCATTTTAGCAAATGACTCACAGATTCTTCCAGTAAAAATAATTGTTGTCTCCAAATAATTTTTGTCTATTTCATAAAAAAAAAAAAACCACCCACATTTTTCTCTGCTGTACAAGAGTGTTGTATAACTGGCTTAGTGCAAATGTGCATTTTTAGTCTCCTTCTGTCTCTTTAATTTAGAGCTAAAATTACATTTCTGTGGCTCTTTGCTTCTCCAGCTCAGCAATCCTTGACATTTGTGTCTGCCTTCTGTGCTACTACCCGCCCTTCTCTCTTGTGCACAACCATGTAAAGCCTTCATGCCTAAACGAATATAATTAGAAAATAAATTAGTAGAAATATGGTGGGAAAGAGATGGCAGCTTTTGGAATGGCGCATTCAGCCTGGTAACTTGGTGAAGATGTCTATGTGGGGAAACATCTAGCATTACCATGGCGAAATTGGCATTTACATCCCAAGGGGGGGAAAATAGTCACATTTCATTAAAAAGCTGTTGGGGTGTTATATGCTGACTATATGAAAGAGGAGAAGTTAATATTTAAAAAAGATTCAAATGGGGTGGTTTGTATTGATCAGCTTTCCCTAACCTGGATATGTGCATTTGAACTCCCAAATATTCAAATATGTGGGCTTTAACTCCCCAAATCCTCAAACAGCAAGACAACTGTATGTATTCATGACATTTTTATACCACCATTTTCACCTAAGTGACTCTAGGTTTATGCTGGTTTATGCAAATGGTAGTTAGTTTGGAGAATGCCAGTATAAATATGTAGAATTCAAAAGGAAGGAAGGAATATCACACACACACACACACACACACACACACACACACAGAGAGAGAGAGAGTGTTATCTATCCCTCCCTCCCTCCCTCCCTACTTACCTACCTACCTACCTACCTATCGATATATATCATCCATCTAACTAGCTATCATCTAGTTATTATCTATGTAATCTAGCTATCATCTATTATCTAGTCTATCTACTTGTCTACCTGCTTACCTAACTCCGATGTTAATTCTTTTTTATTTTAATAGAAATGATTGCGATATTGTTTTATCGCCTTATAAAACAACTTGTATTGCCAAGCTTTGAAACCTGACAGCAAGGCAGCTTAAAAAAAACCCTCCCCACTCCATTTTTCTTTTTTCCTTGAATGATTTTGGATGTTTGATATCAATTATGAAATTGCTAGCTTTGAGCGAGAAAAGCTGTTCTGTTGATCAGCTGGATTTAGACGTGACATTTGAGACAACCTTTAATCCCCTGATGTACTAAACACTGTCACAAGTGACACATTAGCAGGAGGGCATCCAATTGCTTAACGGGCAAATGACTAAATAATAGCCAGATGGCTTCTTTGAATTTTTAATTGTCCCTGGAGGATCAGGACAGAGATTTATTTATTACAGGAGGAATTATTTGCATTAAATGTTCTGTCATTGGGTGTCTGTGCAATCTCTTTGGGATGATAGCTTGACTATAGTGATCCTCTACAGAAGGATTGTTGCCATTTTACTGAGGCATGAAGTTGATGTTTTGCTTATTTAGTATCCTATGACTATCACTAAGTGTTGTAGCTTATGATTCTTGTGTGTCCAATCACACTTGGTCAATAAAAAATTCTACTTTGTTCTGTTCTGTTCTGTTCTGTTCCGTTCCGTTCCGCTCCGCTCCATTCCATTCCATTCCATTCCATTCCATTCCATTCCATTCCATTCCATTCTATTCTGGGTTGCTTAATAAGGCGATTTTAATTCCCTGTTGGATATAACCCTTCATCAATGCAGGAACTTTGGTCCAATTAAAATGGGATGTGGCTATTCTGTCTCTCTGTTTTTGTCTGTCTGTTTGTCTGTCTCTCTCTCTCTCTCACTCTCTCTCACACACACACCTTTTTAACTCCATAGAAGATGAGACTAAGGGATAGAAAGGATGCTATGATTGAAGATCTGATGTTTCTTGCAGGCATCTACAGGTATGGTTGGAAAAAATACCTCTCCCTTACTGCCATCAATATGGATTATAGTTAAGCCAGATGCATCAATAGTTTACTTCCTTGCTTATTTATTTATGGTCAATTTTATCCCCATGTACTCCTGACAAAGCCAACAGGGGTTCACCATGCAACAATAAACAACCGTACACTACACCAAGTAACAGTCAAAAGAGCATCAATAAAATAATGAAACAATAAACTATGCAAACAAAATACAGATGAAAACAAACCATCTTTCATATAAAGTAATACAATGTACAAATATTAGAAAGGAAATTCTTTGCTTAGGCATTCCAAATAAATCTTTAGACTTCTTTTAAAATAGCCGAGAGAGTCAACAAAGTTGGTGTCATCAGTGAGAAGGCTGGAGCGCTAGTTCTTTCTATCTGGTCTTCATTCAAAGCGGCACTCAGGACAGATCCATAGAGAATGAATGATGCTCCTGGCTGATGGCATAAGGGACAAGTGCTCTAACACAGAGCCCTGGGCCCTCTATGTTTGATGTTTTCTGTGTTTAATACTCTGCATGGATACAACCCTTCCTTGCTTCTATCTAGGAACACATTAGCCACGTATAATTAATGAACACCTGAAATGTAGCTTGGAAGGCCACACAAAGCTTGTGTCGACCCTGAAGATGCCATAAGGGTAGCCATATTTCATTTTAGCCTTTGTATGTGTTTTTTTTTAATTAGCTTTTAGGTTTGTAGGTAAATGAATTGAATAATATTTCAGGCTCGCTACTTTCTAACTGTTGAAAGGGGGGTTATAGAAATAAAGGGAGAATATTATGTTTAGATGGGAACAGAACAGATGCTTGCAGGTGGAGAAAGGTGGAGTTTGGAGCAGAGGTGGGTTCCTACCAGTTTGGACCGGTTCGGCCCAACCGGTAGTGATTTGGTGGCCTGGGTCGCTGGAACCAGCAGCAACCCAGGCCTACCACGCCCCTGAACCAGTTCTCCTATGGGGCCACCAACCTCGATTTTTGGTTCTGAGCATGCGCAGAACAATTGTAATTGCACAAATTTATCCCCCCCCTTTTAATGTCTTGCGCATGTGCAGATCTATTTTGTGCAAATGCGCACACATTTGTGAGTGAAGCGATTGCACGTGCACAAACTTTTTGCGTGCATTGATCCGGCAGTAATGCCGGGAGCAACTCACCTCTGATTTGGAGTCACCAAACTGTTGGACTGAGGATTCCTTGGAGATTGTGACTCAGGGGGGAAGTTTTATTCCGGATTCTGTCCAGAGCCAGAATTACACTAAGCCCTTGCCAATTTAATGTGTACCAAGTAAATGGATTCCTTATGTCTTATGGTTTGGGATATGTTACTTGGAGGTTTGACAGCTTGTGCAACTGAGGAAAACACAGTTCCTGTGCTCCCAGAGAGGAACAATAGAAAGGAACCTCTTGGACACATTCTAGAATGGAGATCTGTACTTCCTACGTTTTCTTCAGAAGCATCTCCATGTCAAGCGCTTTATAGTAATTTGTTTGGGAGGTAACTAGTTCATGGATCATTGAGGCGAGATTGCTGTAAAGGCCATTGAGGCCAGATTGCTGTAAACTAGCTTCATATTTCCTATCATTGCTTTATATAAAGTACCATGAGCTAGTATATAATGAGCATTCCAACGTTTAAGTAAATCCTATTACTACAGAAATGGGTCAACTCTGCCGAAAAAGTAAAGTTCCCTTGAATCAAGTTTTAACTTCTGGTGACTTCAGTGACAACAGATTCTTGTGAACATCAGCTTCACTTTTGCTGTCTTTATTGACACATATGTAGACGTGTTGGTAGGAAAGAAAATGATTTGCCATTGTCTTCTTCTGCAGTGTTTTTACAACTTGCCAGTCACAGCCTGAAATTCACTGGTGGTCCCTCATAAAACTACTAACCAGACCAGTTTCTGCTTGCCATCTAAGGGCACAAACATCAGCTGGACCCTGCATGTACTAAGAAAGATGGATGAACTTCAAACTGAATGCTGGCCGTTTCTTAACCTGCCTATACTTCATAGTAGAGTTCATGCTATTTTGTTGAAAATGATGTCCATTTAATATGTTGGAATGTTAGTAGGAATAGTCCAAATAAGGATGATTCAGAATCAGTCTACATTGATGTGGACATTTTTGACATTTTGACCTCTTAATTGGACTCTTAGACAAATCTTATGGTGCACATAAGACCTAAACACAAAGGAGATTTTTTGCTTTTCTGTTCAGTGTAACTAGATAGATGCTGCCATCAAATAAGTGAAGGATCATTTAATTTTTAATGTGATAAAGAGAGTGGTTTTATGTTTGAGTCAATTGATGTTCCTCAAGTTACCTTTCCTTGCAATTTCATGCTAAATTAATGACAGTTCTCCCTTCTCTTATAATAAATTATAACAAATGCATTAATTAATTAATTCCATATAATATAAGAACAGACATGGAAATAGAAGTGGGAGAGAAAGAGAAAGAAACAGTAGGATAATTTTATATTCTGGAAGAATATTTTGGGCGGAATGAAACAACTCACCACAGTCAACTTGCCTTGGCCCATTCACCACAGCTAACTCACTGTGGAACAACTTACTATGGCTAACCAATTTGCCACAGGACAACTTGTGTCAGAACAATTCAACAATTCAGTTTAATTGTTTAAATTTTTAATTTAATTTTTTTTAAATTTTTGTCAATCACATTTCATTTGGCCTCTCCTTTGGCATCTTTTATTACATGATTCTATTCCGTTGTTTCATTTATATTAGGGTAACTCTTGTCCCATGGCAAGTTAGCCACAGTGAGTTGGCTGTGGCAAGCTGGCTGTGGCGAGGTGTTCCATAAAGCATGTGAATCTGGAAGGTCTAACCAGTGGTGAAATTCATTTTTTTTACTATCGGTTCTGTGGGCGTGATTTGATGGGAGTGGTATGGCTTTGTGGGTGTGGCTTGGTGGACGTAGCTTGATGGACGTGGCAGGGGAAGGATACTTCAAACACTCCATTCCCACCCCACTTCAAGGGAAGGATATTGCAAAATCTCCATTCCCACTGTATTCTGGGGCCAGCCAGAAGTAACATTTGCTAGTTCTTCGAACTACTCAAAATTTCTGTTATCGGATCTCTGAACTATTCAAAATTTCTGCTACTGTTCTCCAGAACCTGTCAGAACCTGCTGGATTTCATCCTTGGGTTTAACCCTAATGGCAAATTAGTCTGCTCTTCATTCTCTTGAATATTTGCAGAAAAAACAAGGAGACACGTCACTCTTGTCAGTACTGATAATGCACATCAGTGTAAATCATAAACCAGTAGATTGGATTGAGCTTAGAAAAGAAATAGTTCCCAGGGCCCACTGTGGGGCATTTGATTAATGCAGGGTACACACACACACACACACACACACACACACACACAATTCAACTTTGCAGTTGCCCCCAAACGCATCCTCACTGAAAACATTATATGCGGAGTTGAAGCTATCTTAACCAAAATCAACCCAGATGAAGCCAATAAAATCAGATTTGAAGTCACTAATGTCCTCTGCTCCAGCAATCCACCCAGAAGGAACTTACATAAAGAACAAAAAGAACTCACCAACTTGAGGAAAGACAACAACATAATCATTCTCCCAGCAGACAAAGGTAACACCACTGTGGTGATGAACACATCTGACTACCAAGCCAAACTATCTAACCTACTCCAAGACCCCGCTTACAAACCTCTAAACACAGACCCCACCACCTACCTGGAAAAAACCACCAAATCCAAAATAAAAGCCTCTCCTATCAGTGAAGAGATCCAACAAAGAATCTTCCCCAGAGAGAAATCATCCAGATGCCCCAAGCTCTATTGCCTTCCCAAGATACACAAAGAAGGAACACCATTTAGACCCATAGGCAGCTCCATAGGCTCACCTCTACAGAATCTTGCTAAATTTTTTGCCAAACAACTTTAGCCCTACACTGAATCCATCACCTCACACATACAAAACTCATTCCACTTCATAGAAACTATAAAGAAACAAAACCTACAACCCAGCAATGTACTCGTGAGCTTTGATGTCACCCAACATCACCCAAGTGCCTCTTCACCCAAGTGCCTATTAAAGAAGCCTTGACAGCTATCCAAAACAAATACAACCCCCCTAAAAACATCCTAGATATGACCAACCACTGCCTAACCAACACATAATTCATCCACAATGGACAAAGATACAAACAGATAGAAGGAGCAACCATGGGATCACCCCTCTCACCCATCATCGCAAACCTATACATGGAACACTTTGAAACCAACACTTTAGATAAATCTGAACACAAACCCAAACTCTGGCTTAGATATGTAGATAACACTTTTGTAATTTGGCCAGATGGGAAGGAAAAACTGGGCAACTTCCTCACACATCTCAACAGCCTACACCCCAAAATAAAAGTTACTATGGAAATAGAAGCTAAAAACCAACTTTCCTTTCTGGACATCCTAATCTACAAAAAACCCAATGGCTCCCTAGGACACACCATCTACCAGAAAAAAGCACACACCAACCGCTACTTAAGCACACAATCCCATCACCTACGGAGATCAACTCCGTAGCCAAGACTCTCATCTCCAGAACCAAATGCCTAGCCAACAAAGACCGCCTGAAAGCTGAATTACACACTCTCACAAACGTATTAATTTCCAACGGATTCCAAAGAAACATAATCACCAACCTAATCCAAAGGGAGACACCCCCAAGAATCAAGACACAGAACAGGACAATGGAATCACCCTTCTCCCTTACATCAAATGCACCACACCGAAATTCTCCACAAGCACAATATCAAGACAGCCTTCAACACTGACCAAAAAATAGCCAATATCCTAAGAAACCCCAAAGACAAGATCCAGCTAGAAAACCAAGAAGACTACAAAATACCATGCAAAATCTGCCCTGCAACATACATAGGACAAACTAATAGGAGAATAAATGCACGCGTCACAGAACACAAGAACGCAGTAAGAAAAAAAGAAACAACTTCCTCCCTATACCAGCACCTTAAAGCTACAGGACATGAAATTGATTTTGAAGGAACCAAATTAATCTCCAAAACTGAACAGTTTAACAAGAAAATAATTATGGAAACCCTCGAAATAGACAAACACCCCCACAACATGAACAAATGTCACAATACCTCCTGCCTACCAGACATCTGGAAACCAACACTAACCAACAAACGAGCCCCACCCACCACCCAGGCTGTTACAATACAAAAAGAACAACAAACATACAGTCAGCACCAATCAGCACCAATCTACCAATCATGATACAACTACACAGCCAATCAACCTACTCACAGCAATAAAGCCAGCACTCCACCCCTCCCACCAAGATTTATAAAAAGACGGCAGCTCCGTAGCCAAAAATCCCAGCCTGAAGATGGTGAGTGAGACCTTGCCGAAATGTTGCCAAGACAATCTCAAACTTACATCGGAAAAGACCCAAATACATGGGAAGAAGACCAGCATACCTACACCTGTGAAAATCTACAAATACACACACACACACACACACAACTACTTTTTATCTCACAAAGGATTGCTTTAGAGATTAGTCACTCTTTGCAAATGGCCTTGAAATTACCTGAGATTACTCAGACTGAGGTGCCTGAAGATATCAATCAGAAACCCACATAAAGAGCTTTTTGAAACACAGTCAAACAGTTTGGTTGGGTAAGTTTCTAAGAAGCCAAATTAAAGAGACTGTGCAGCTCACCCAATATACTGAGTATTGATAAAGTTGGATATAGAAGCTTAAAGGATAAACAGCTTTTTTTCCTTTTCTTTTTAAAAAAAAGCCAGAGCTGATTTTTTTTTCTTTGTTCTGATATTTTTCACCTCAAAAGCAAACTTAAGGCTACTATTCAGAGGTAAAAACTTTAGAAATCCTCCTCCTCCTCCTTGGGAAGGACTCAGTAGGAAGAACAAAAATGCCAAATGCTGTCTAAACTTCCGGCTCACCCTGCGATGAACCCTAATAATATTACCAGTGATGAAGTTTGCACAAAGATTACTGCTTTGAATAAAAAAGCAGGTTCAATACATTTCCAACAAACGTTAATACCAACAGAAATGAGGACGCTATTTTGGGAATGTGACCCTTTTTCATGAATAAATGAAACATTGACATTTGCAGATTAAAAAAAAAGACTTCACTGCTGTGAAAGACAGTGACAAATGTCAGGGTGTCAATAATGATCAGTGAATAGAATAGTTTCTCATCAGAGCTCTGAACAGATAACTAATGGAACTTCTGCTTGCTAATATTGTGAGTGGGATACATACACACACACACACACTGCATCCCTGACTGGCAGGAGAGAAAGATGATAAAATGCTTCAGACTTCTTCCGCTTTTGGTAGATGTAAATAGAGTGGTTTTTCAAACATAGAGTCAATAAATAATAGATTGTATATATGTGGTTGGCACTAGGATATGAATGTTTTATCTTTTTCCCAATATATAATATATCTGTCCAAATGTTTGATTCCTGATATAGTTGGATGATAATGATGATGATGTAAAGCTCTGTGCTTCTTTTCCCAATCAGTTCTCACATTCATGAGCAGACCGTCTCTGCTATCTCAATCAGTATGGTGGCTTAATCTCTCTTTGCCCAGTAGCTGGGACTGTATTATGCAGGAACTTGGAAACAGAATAACAGAATAACAGAGTTGGGAGGGACTTTGGAGGTCTTCTAGTCCAGCCCCCCTGCTTAGGCAGGTAACCCTATACCCGTGATGGCAAACCTATGGCACACGTGCCCAAAGTGGCACACGAAGCTATGTCACCCAGCATGCGCAGCCTTGCCTGTTTGTCTTCCTGGTTTCTGGTGCGCATGCACCGACGATAATCAGCTGTCTTTTGCATGCATGGCAGTGCCAAAAAACGGTGTGCGCATGCATGGCAGAACACGGAGGTTTGGCTTTTCTGGAGCGTGGTCTCTTTGCGTGCATGGCAATGCCGAAAACCAGCTTTGCATGCGGACCGGACAGCTGATCGTCGGGCATGCATGCATGCTAGAATTCAGAAGTTCGGCTTTTCTAGAGAGTGGCACTGATAAGGGTGCATGTGACGTTTCCACGCAATCTTTTTGGCACTCTGTGCAGAAAAGGTTCACCATCACTGCCCTATACCATTTCAGACAAATGGTTGTCCAATTTCCTCTTTAAAACCTCCAGTGTTGGAGCACCCACAACTTCTGGAGGCAAGTGATTCCACTGATTGTTCTCACTATCAAGAAATTTCTCCTTGGTTCTAAGTTGGTTCTCTCCTTGATTATTTGCCATCCATTGCTTCTTGTCCTGTCTTCAGGTGCTTTGGGGAATAGGTTGGTCCCCTCTCCTTTAGGGACAGATAGGAACACTACTAGCACTTGTCAATGGGGAGAACGTTTCTTCTCTTGAAGACATGATATTGAAGTCTACACACATAACAGGTGAAAAAGAAAAATCAATTATGTTACACTACACAGCCTGACTAATATGTCAAAGAGATGGTACCATTGGGTGTATTCATACAGTGGTTTAATAGAACCCCATGCACATGTTTTTCATAGCACATAGTCTGACAATCACTAATTCATACAAACTTTCCAAATTTTCAAGAGGAATGGGATTTCATGATTGGCTGTAGCTACTTTCTCAGTGCTACAGTGGAGTGCCAATGTAATGGAGAACATTTGGGTGGAATAAATGGGGGGGGGAGCAGTTCTGCTGTTGTTTAGTCAAACAACAAAGTATGAACAATGCTTTCCAAAAATTAAAACGTAGATCTTTCAAAGAGGCATGCAGTAATAGTGATTGGTGACTTTAATTCACCTGCTATCAAATGGGAGCCGAGTCAAGACCTTTCCAGAAAATTCCTGACTTGACAACTTGATAATTTTTCTTTAAAAATTCCAGAAAGATTTCCCTGAACTGATACTAAACAGCTGGGAAAAGTTATGTGAAGAAGTGGAAATAAAAGAACAATGGAAAAGTGGAATGCTGAAACGTCTTCATTTTAAGAAGGACTAACTAAGGCTGAATATAGACAAAGGTGTCTTGAACTTCAACAACCCAGAACATAGAAATGTAGAAATACTTGCTGAGAAATGTAACTGGGAAAAGATAACCAAATGGGTGGAAATTCCTATAAAAGGGCAACTCCAAACCACTCCAGTGAGAAGAGAAAATGAAAGACACCGGAAAACTCAAAGTGTCTATACAGAAAGTTTAGTGAAGACCGTTTTAGCCCCCCCCCCAAAACCCCCAGAATTAACAAGGAATTTATAGGGGTTTTAATCTCTTTCTAAGACATCATAATCCAGATCTTGGCACCTGAGACAATAACTGTGGAGAATAACAAAGATAACCTTGACAAAGAAAGGCCAGATATGCTATCGAAGCAACAAGGAAGAAACATGAATTATGTCCCAAACAAAAAGTAATTATGCACAGAAGATTCTGGAAGAAACCTTTCAAATTCACATGAGTATAAGTGGTGGTGGTGGTGATAAAGGACAGTCAAGCTTGTTAGATTCTGTTAGTATTGTCATTATCAATAGTTTTAGCCTTCATGTAGAATTTGATGTCTCAGTTTGGTCTACAATGGGGCTTGCTCAAATGACATTGCCTCCAAATCTAAGGAAGCAATTGCTTCTAGAACATGGCAAAAACAGTGGAATTTGAGAGCAGGTTCCTTAAGTCCACCTCCTTGAACACAGCAGGAATTTTCTTCTGCTACTAAAGGTCCGCCTAGAAACATTGTAATAATTGATTTCCCTTATTAAGTGCCTTTCATTGCTACTGTTCTTGCTATCACAGCTTTGTGGGGTGAGAAAAGAGCTGTGTGTTTTGCTTTGTGTAAAAGAAGTTTCGGAGGAGTTAATCTACTTGGTGCTGATGCTGAATTTTCTTGATGCTGACTGAAAGAGTTGCTCTATATAATCATACCACTCTGCCACAACACTGGAGTAGAAGGCCGGTAGTTACAGCTAAACAGCAATATGTTTTTATTTGCAGTTTGTAATATACTTCATTTTGTTGAATTGGACAAAAAATCTTTCTGTGTTTGGCTTTCTGTAATGAAAGATATTCTTCCACATCTCTGTTCTGTTCTGTTCTGTTCCCCATGAATTGCTAAATTGGCTGAGTTGTTTTGTAAATGCAAGAAGAGATTTCCTTTGATTTAGATGGGGCCTTGGACATTTCTGGCGAATTTTTCTGGCTCGTATTGATAAGAGATGTAGACACATACACATCCTCCATTCATCTAGATCTGGTTGGGGGCAGGCTGATCTGGCTGTTGTTGTTTTTTGGATTGGAAGCTAACAGGAGATGGAAGAAAATGACTCTCCAAAGGAGCAATGGCATGATACTTTCAGGCTAATAACCAAGAAAACTGCAAGGATGTATCCTTAAAATCATGAGAAGTTAAAACAGAGGGAGGCTTTGTTTTGGCATCCATCTTTAAGGTGAAGAATATCAGGAAGAAAGGTACTGGGCACACTCAGAGGCCACTTTTGATTCATTTCAAATCTCTGGTTGCTGGTATGATTCCCTTGGCGTCAAATGACCCTTTAGGGCTATGCAGTGAACTGGATTCGAAGGGGGAAAAGGTGATCCAGCATATGCCAGCATGCACATCTCATCTGACAGTACTGCCTTCAGGCAGCTAGATATCTTTCCTGGGCTGTCAGCATATCTTTAATTCAAATTCCTTGGTTCCTGGATTGTGCACAAACCTGGAAAAGTTGCAGCTTCATGAGGAGTTGCCAACAGGTGTCACCTGTGTTTTTCCCCCCACCTTTTTTTAAATCTGGATCACTGCACTTATAGGATTTTTAATACATCAGGCTGAGTAAGATGGCATGCAACTACAACTGTTTTTGTTTTAAATGTTTTCTAAACAGGATTATTTCAATTAAGAGCCAAACACAGAAGAGGGGAAAGCCTATATCTTCATTCTCCATCTGTCTCCTGGATAAAGATCACTGCCTGTAACTGGTCTTGAAAACTGAAAACATTGCTTCATGCTATGTATTCTGTGCAGAGCAGAAGCCTGAGCTCTGTGGAAGTTTGAACTTGAGCAGAGTCAAGAGAGAGACTGTATAATCAAAGCCACCTCTTAACACCTATTGATTGAATTTGTATCCTGTTTTTCCCCCTTCTGGAGCTTAAGGCAGTATATAGCATTCCTTTCTCCAACTTGCCCCACAACAACCTCAAGTAGCGTAAGCTAAGAAGGTAGGCTTGGCTTAAAGTCACCCAGTAAGCTTGCATGGCTGAGGGTGAACTTGAACCCAAGTTTCCCCAGTTCTACTCAGATCCCTTAACAACTATACCACATTGGTTCTCCTTTTGGTCCTGGAGGAGAAGCTGCTCAACTAATCATGTACACCAGCTAGTCTCCATACAGGAAGTACCAATAGTTAGACCCCCCCCATAGACAATTTATTACATAAATCAAATGGGGTTGCCATTTTCTTCTAAGCACTTTGTTACTTGTTTGACACATTACCTTGGTTAAGTGTAGTAACATTTTCTCTTGAAAAAAATAAAATTAATAAAACATATTGTGATTGTCCTATGAGGCAATTTATTCTATCACCTTTGGTGGACATGTCCTTATTAATCCTTTGATAAGCATGAAGAAAGGCTCTAACTCAATGGTTGTCCTTGTATACACCTTTGCCAGGCAAGGTGTGGGATCATGGTTGGTCAATGCTCTTCTTTATGAAGGAGCCGTATGCATAGAAGATAACAGGTGTCTGCTGGCATAATGGTCCATAGAAGGGGGAAGCTATGTTGAAGCGAATGAGCTGTGATTCCTCCTCAACATGTAAAGCTGAGTATCCTGACAATTCACCTTCCACTCTATCCCTGGTTTCCGTTTTCTTGATTCATTTTTCTTGTTTATTGTATTAAAATGGAAACTAGGCAGGCCATCACATCAGTGATTAAATTCAAATTTTTTTTACTACCGGTTCTGTGGGTGTGGCAGAGGAAGGATATTGCAAAATCTCCATTCTCACCCCACTCTGGGGCCAGCCAGAGGTGATATTTGCCGGTTCTCCAAACTACTCAAAACTTCTGCTACCGGTTCTCCAGAACTGGTCAGAACCTGCTGAATTTCTCCCCTGCATCACATGATCTTCGGTTGAGGTGTATGGCAGAACTTCATAGCAGCATCTAACTAGGCTATATATTGAACCCATCTTCTGATAACACAATCAGAGTCAGAACTGGAAGGCAACAGATACATGAGGCCTTAATTTCTGAGGCATTTTTTTTTTTTGTATAATTCCAATTTAGATGGGCAGGAGTGAAAATGTTTAAAATAAATTAATGCGGGGAAGTGACATGATGACTATATTATGCATTCCAACAACAACATCATCCATCTTAGATATTAAGCAGATGGTATACTGATGCAGTTCTGTGACAAGGCTACTAAGCAAATTTAGCCTAAATGCAAGAATCCCAATTCTGTTGATGGGATGTTTAATTAATCAAAATGGATGCTCATCAGGTATTCCATTTGGAGGCTGGATAATGGAGAAAGCAAGTATATTATGCAGTGCAGGTACACAAAGCAGAGGGCCGTGTGAGAGTATGGAGAATCCATTTCTTAAAGCTCTTCAGTACAAGCTCCAGAGAGGACTGATCAAAGAGTGGATTTGGAGAGTAATATGTCAAGATGTATTTTGAAAAGCTATAGAAAAGCACACCAGGCATTCCCTGGACATTCACCACAGCTTGTGCTCTGGTCTATCAGCTGCTTTCCTCCCAAGCCTGCATTGAATCTTTCCCCCCTCCCTCTTCCCTGCCACTCAGACCTAACTTTAAGACATTCTGATTGTCATGTGTCATTTTTTTTTAAAGGGTGGGAAGTGAATTGGGGCATCTTCAGTCTTTCACAGACTGGAATAACAATAGAAGCTTAGAAGCTTTCTAGTTATTGTCTGGGAATTCTTGAGTGCTGAACTGTTTATCCAGCTTACTTAATTTTGAGAGCTGGCTAACATTTTCTGTGAATTTATTAGCACGCTGCAGGATTTTTATACTCTTTTATTGTTCCAAGGGAGCACACTTAGCTTAGATGTGTTAAAGTGCAGCATCTTAGTAATCTCTCTCTCTCTCTTTTACCAGTAACATTGGGGAAAGATGCTGTCGTGAAAAAGAAGGAAAAGAAGGAGGAAGATGAATCTCAGGTCCAATCCATTAAGATGAGACATGATAATGAGATCTTTTGTTGTTGTTTGTGGTTAGGAAGAAAGTGACCCTGGTAGTTCTTCTACATTCTTTTTGGGTTTTCACACCATTAACTGATGACATCCTTCTAGATTATCTAGAAGTGCTGGCCCTTGGTCTTACCAGTTTGCAATGGCTATACCCAGAAGTGGACACATCCTAAGTCCCATAAAACTTACCTTTTCAATATCTACAAGAAGGAATGGAGGAGATTGTGGTATGATTTGTCTACTGACAACACTCAACTCTGTTGCTTTTAAACATGACCATCCAACAAAGCAACCACTAACCTCAATTTTGTTTAAATTCAACGATGAACTGTATGAGGGGGAACTGGTTGAAATGGAATAGACATGTGATGGGGGATGGTTACTGATAAATAGAAAATTGGACTCACAAGTGGAAGTTCTATCTGGATGGAGTTGTCCTCTCCCTAAAACAGCTGATTTGCTAGTTAGGAGTGCATTTTGATCCACAATTATCACTGGATTGGCATGTTACTGTGACCCAGAAGTGTTTTTGTGCCATGAGGATGAATGCATCACTTCAACTGTTTCTGAACCAGTTAGAGTTGAGGACTGTCATTCATGCCTCGATTATATTTTACTTTACAATCGCAATGAGTTCTCCAGGTGGCTGCTCTTGAAAAATACCCAGAAGTTACAAATGTGGGACTAGTTTGCCATCTGCAGAAGGTACAAGTTCCATTTGGTGCATGTCCTGAAATATCTGCACTGGCTGAGAACTGCTTATTAAATCTGAAATGCCGCTATTGATATTTAAAGCCTGAAGCAGCTTAGATCCTGATTAAATAAATAGGTCACTTTTCTTACTGTGAACCCGCTCAATCCTTAAGAAGTACAAGAAAGGTCTTTCTGAAGATGCTCCCATAGTCATATTGGTATCTGGCATGAAGAAGAATCGTCTCCCAAATTGTGACATGAACTCCTTTGAAACTCCCACTCTCTTTTCCTGTCCAACTAGTGAACTCAAAACAAGGAAACACTCTTGGGAGATTTGAATTCCCAAAAGTAAAACTTTATTGGATACACCATATTGGTACAGAAGAAACAAAACCAGCTCTGGTTTTCCCATGCAAATGCTGGCCGAGTTAAACAATAGCTTTCCTTTCTCCTCACCCCCAGGTGATCACATTGTCCAATAATGAGAGTTCTTTTTGTTATGGGAAGAGTCCATCTCCTTTTAAAGAACCTGCAGTGGTGACCTTGATGGTTTCCATGCTGTCATGATTTCTGCATACATTCTTGGCATTCCATTGCCCTCTTCCCTCCCCCCAGTTCATTGGCAAGTTGAAAAGCACTAAGATGTGAAAGAAGCAAAGTGATTCAATCTTGACACTTCCTTTAGAACAGCAGCTAAGTCAATCTTTTCACCAGACTTTAATTCTTAATTCATTTTAAATTAGTTTAATTCATGCATTGGTCTTGCTCAATAGGCTGGGGTGAGTTGAGCTCACATTGCATGTTCCAGCTCCTGCCAACCCAGTAATTTGAAAGTGGATGACCGTGAGTCGATTAATGGATACGACTTCAGTGGGCAACTTCACAGAGACACGAAAGGAGCCTTCAACTGAGCATCCCCATTCGAAGGCAGCAGTGATATCTCCAGCAAACCATGGAACTTCCTCCCCCCCTCTCTCACACACATAAACCCCTTCAACAGAATTAACAGAGTTGCTGGGAGACAGGTGGCATAGAAGTTTATTATATTCTTATTGTTATATACACATCAATGGGAAATCACTGATTTTTTTTAAAATTATTATTTTTATTATAATTTTCAACAAATTATACATCTACATATAAAATTTACTTTTTTTTTTTTTTTAACAATAATCAATAATCCACCCGGTGCTATACAAAAAGGAAAGGAAGAGTTGGTTCTTTGGATATCTTCAATTGTCTTTAAGATCTCCAAAATCCGCGTTCCCTGGGTACAGGTATCGAGGCATCCAAAGTTCCAAGTGCATAGTCCACAAATGGGTTCCAAGTCTTCCAAAAAATGTCTTTTTTATAGACCCCCTCTCTGAATTTAATATCACAAGTCATTTTATCATTTAAGGCTAATTTCCACATTTCACAATACCATTCTTCTATTTTAATATTTACCTCTATTTTCCAATATCTTGCTATTATAATTCTACCCATTATAATCATAATTCTAATCAGTTCTTTCTCATATTTTGTTAATTCTAATTCCTTAATTATTAGTAATAATATAGTTTCTGATCTCAAAATTATTCTTTTCTTCATTTCAAACATCATTTCCTCCAATTGTTGCCAAAACTTTTTAATTTTTTCACATTTACACCACATATGTTCATAAGTTCCCACTTCCATATTACATCTCCAACATTTATTACTAATTTTTTTATCTATCAATGATAACCTTAATGGAGTCCAATACCATTTCCAAACAACCTTAAAGTTGTGCTCTTTAATCCTTATAGACATAATCCTCATAATTCGACTTTTCCAATTCACATTCCAATCCGAGTCTAATATTTTAACCTTAAGTTCTTCCTCCCAATTCATCTTCATTACCATTTGTGGATGTCCATCAAAGTTTATAATCTTATATATCTTACTAACGAGGCCCTTTAACCCAATTTCATCCTTGATAATTTGAGATACTAAACTTTCAAATTCAGTTTTACTTCTGCCTATTTTACATGTTCCTCTTACTTCCATAGACCATTTTTCTACCTGTATTTTTTCAAACCAATTCAACTCCAATTTTTCAATTATTTCTTTTTTTCTGCTCTCAATTTCTAATGCTCTTAACCAATTTACTATACTTCCTATATTTTCATCCTCAACTACTTTATCTCGACTTATATTTGTTTTAATCGGCCAACTTCCAAGTGTCTTCCCCAAGAAGGATATATCCGGAATCAATATTTTAACAAATTTATTCCAAATTTTACTCAATCCCTTTAACCAATAACTATTAATTGCCTTTTTTGTTTTTATTTTATAATATTCGAACTGTAATAAAAATACTTAAAGGAGGAGACGGACATTGGGGAGATCTAGAGTTAAAGGATATTAAGAGATTTGGCCCTACATGGTTTTTAGGGAAATCACTGATTTATGCTGCAATCTTTCAACTTCAATTTTCAGAACTTGATACTTTATGATTTCCTATTCTTCTATTCTACTATCCCCTGGTATTGCCACATCAATTATCTACACTTTCTTCTTTTCAACAACAGTTAAACCTGGCATTGTATGTGCCAAGATTTCATTAGTTTGTATTGGGAAACCTTTGATTATTTTAACCTGCTTGTTTTTGACTATATTGACTATATGTAGAAATAGGTAATCGCCAGTGTTAGTCATATAGCACTGATGATGTTACCTAGTTAGAGTAATGAAACATCTACAAGAAAACAAGCAAGCTCAGAGAGCACCAAGGATCCCTCATTTCAACCCTGAGTGCAAATATTCTCTTTTATTGGTATATAGAACATATAATAACAGGGTTGGAGGTCAATTAATCCGACCCCCTGCTTGAGCAGGAGATCCTATACCAGGGATGTACCTATCCTGGATGAGTCACAGGCAGACCACGCCCACCCCAGCTCCATGAAGGGAAAAACATCACAAAATGTCATGTGATGGCAATGTGACACCACAAATTTGACACCTGTGTCCTATACCATTCCAGTCAAATAGTTGTCCAACTTCTTGCAAACCTCCAGTGATAGAGCACGTACCAATTCTGAAAGTAAGCTCTTCCGCTGATTAATTGCCCTCATTGTTACAGAATTTCTCCTTAATTCTCGGTTGGATCTCTCTTTAATAATCTTCTTTCTATGTATTCTTAATTACTGACACATTGTAATTTTTACAGATGTTCCAGTGAATCATGCAGTTGTTCAGTAAACCCAGCTTTCCCAATTAATTTTGCTTGATGGAAGCTGCCTGGGAAGGTCATAAATTCTGATCACAGGAGAGGAAGGAGAGTAGGGATAGAAAGAGAAGGAGAGAGGGTAGGAGGGGGAAGAGGAATAGAGGAGTAGGAGAGAGGCAAGGGAAGAAGGAAAGAAAAGGAGAGGAATAAGGAAGAAAGTAGAGAAGGGAGGGAGGGTGAAAAGAAAAGGAAAAATTAGGATGGTGATAATACAAAATATTGGTGTATGGGATGGTAAGCAAAGCAATCCAGAATGTATATTTTAACCTTTTATATGGAAAAAGAAATATGTAAAAGTGATAAAGATAAACAAGAACAATAACTGTGTGACTGTATACCTGTAACTATATATAAGAGAATGAAAATTAAAAACTTTAAAAAAAATTGCAATCACATGTCTGCAGCCGTAATAAATGCATGCCAGTGCCCCTATTTTCACCACAGGAGTGGAGCAATGGTCATAACTTTGAGGATATGTTGCAAGTCATTTTTCACCCCAGAGTTTGAATTGTCATGAAACGTCAAGGACTACTATCTGTAATGAAATTGCCAGCTTCTATTTGTGGAACAGAAGCTGGGCAGCAATTTGTCCCTTGCTATAAGCAGCCAAATGTCTTCACCCCATTGAGGTTGAAGCACAAGATTGTCCTGCTCAAATCATCCCATGCAAGGCTGAGCTTGTTAAGTTCAAACTATCCTGCCCATTGACTGAGCGGAATCTCTGGTGCCATAGCCCTTGCTGTCATTAGGACTGTATACCTGACATTTATTTCCTTTTTCTTCCCCCCACCGCAACCATTTTGCCTTTTACTATTTTTGACCGTAATTTGACTTTTCTCTCCCAGCCCTAAAAGCTCCCTGCTGACTCGATAAACCCTAATCCCATAATTTGAAACTGTTACAATAGCTTCCATTCTGCACAATGATGCTGCAGTAAGCTTTGCACGTCAAAAATGATTTCGGCTTAAATTGACGGTTAAAGATCCTCTTTCTGGTTTACTGTCTGAGACTTGCTGTCAGTCTGTTTTGGTGGAAGTGAATTACTTGATTTCAAAAATAAAATAAAATAAAATCCCAACCCTTCACCCAGCTATAATTTGGAAAGAACGGCACAACTGGATTGTCCACTTCACCTCTTCCTTTTGTGCTTCTATTACAGTGGTGGGTTTCAAATTTTTTAGAACCTACTCTGTAGGTGTGGCCTATTTTGTGGCCGTGGCTTGGCAGTCATGTGACAGGTGGGAGTGGCCACCTTTTAAAATGTGGTGAAACTCATTTAGCAACGCTCTTGCTTAGCAACCAAAATTTTGGACTCAATTGGGATGAGTCCCAATTCTTTCTTTCTTTCTTTCTTTCTTTCTTTCTTTCTTTCTTTCTTTCTTTCTTTCTTTCTTTCTTTCTTTCTTTCTTTCTTTCTTTCCTTCTTCCTTCCTTCCTTCCTTCCTTCCTTCCTTCCTTCCTTCCTTTCCTTTCCTTTCCGTTGGGTCACTGGCAGCGGCGGGCCAGATTTACTTCCAGGTACACCGATGGAACCCCCTCTCACCGGTTCTCTAAATTTCACCAACTGGCTCTCGCGAGTAGGTGCGAGCCTGCAGAAACCCACCACTGTTCTATTACCTGACCGGCTTTGTCTCTTTCGTCATTCTGATATTCTACAAAATTGGCTGACATTTACACACCGAGCAATCTAAACTTCAGCAAATGATGAGACCTAAGTGTCTCTTTTTGGGGTGGGGGGTGGGGGGAAAGTATTCTGGAGAAGATGCCCTCTGCTGCAATCCCCACTCAGAAGACACACAGAGACAAAACCCTTCTCAAACAACAAAAATCCATTTGTGCCTCATGTGCTGCAGTCTGTCTATTAGCAACCTCAGCAAGGGTGAACAGAGGGGAGGCAGGCACTTATGTCTCAATATGTCTGTTTGATAATAAGTACAAGAATCAACGTCTCGGTAAGGAAATACTTGCTAGAAATAAACAAAACCCTCTTTATATCAATTGTTCCCTGCTCAGGAACAGTCCTTCAAAAGTTTGATTTGCCGAGCTTGGCTCTAAATTTGAAGGATTTAATCTCAATCTCATCCTCCTTTGGCTATAGGTAATTCTAAAATGTAAATAAGCAACTAAAGTGGGCTTGAAGGGCAAAGTGTAATTGGAATAGAAATAAGCTCTTATGTAACCGGTTTGAGAGAATATTTCCATAAGAATGGGGGGGGGGAACCTTGAGTAAAAATTCATATTTTATTTAGCAATCATGGCGCACATCTATATTGGAAAACTCCAAATAAGAAACAGCTACCATGTTGCAAAGTAGAGAGCAGGACTCCATATCCTTGGGACTCTTCTTTAGCGCTGACCCTGCATCAGAGAATGTCCAGTGGGTGGCACAAGATAGCCAACCTTGGTTGCCTCCAAAAATTAAACGGAGTTGGAAATAATTAATTGTTATAACTAAGACTATCAGGACTCTTCCAAGGTTGTAGGGTAGACTGGGGGAAAATCAATCTGGGGAGAGACAATGGCAAATCACTTCTGTCTGGTTTTCCAAGACATTGATATGGATATTATACAAAGGGAAGCTGCATTAAAGAAGCAGGAAATGAAGAGTATTGGCACCTTCGAACCTTGGCGTTGGAGAAGACTCCTGCGAGTACTGCTGCAGCCAGTACATTGAGTTCATTTTTTTTGTTGATTTTCTTTTCTTACTTTAGCAACTTACTTTATAGCTATGCGGGCACAGTGGTTGGAATGCAGTACTGCAGGTTTAACTCGCTATTCACTGCCAGAGGTTCGATTCTGACCGACTCAAGGTTGACTCTTCCTTCCATCCTTCTGAGGTGAGTAAAATGAGGACCCAAATTGTTGGGGGCAATATGCTGACACTTTAGACAACTCAGAGAAGGCTATAAACCATTAGGGAGCAGTAAGTCTAAGCGCTATTGCTATATTAATTTGTATAAGTTTTCATCTTATTTTTTAAAAAACTCTCTGTAATAAAAAGAAATAAGAGAGAGAGAGAGAGAGAGAGAGAGAATGAGAATATGATGGACAACCAAGGAAACACAGGGATGGATCAACCCAGAGTTCTCATTTGAGGCATAAATGATTTAACTTCATAGAATCAACTAGTTTTGTGGAGAAGGCTGCAAGACTGGAAAAGATGGAAGGAAAGAGAAAAAGAGAATAACCAGCAGCAAGGTGGATGGACTCAGTTATACAGGTTGCGGAGGAACCTTAGAGCCACCACATGTTTATTGGACCCGTGCCCCTCCTGGCTTGTACTGGCATCCTGGGAGGTGACACGAGGCTGGCTCCAGGGTATTGTGAATTCATCTCTGAGTGAGGGGTCCTTGCCTACCGTCTTGAAAGAGGTGGTGGTGAGGCCCCTCCTCAAGAAGCCATCCCTGGACCCAGCTTTATTAGAGAACTATCATCCCGTCTCCAACCTTCACTTTTTAGTGAAGGTTGTCGAGAGTGTGGTGGCTCAACAGTTTCCCTGACATCTGGAGGAAGTTGATTATCTAGACCCGCGCCAGTCCGGCTTCCGGCCCGGTCACAGCACTGAGACGGCATTGGTCGCGTTGGTGGATGATCTCTGGAGGGCACGGGATAGAGGCTGTTCCTCTATCCTTGTCCTATTAGATCTCTCAGCGGCTTTTGATACCATCGACCATGGTATCTTATTGCACCGATTGGGGGGGTTGGGGCTGAAAGGCACCGTTTTACGGTGGTTCTTGTCCTACCTCTCTGGTCGGTCGCAATGGGTGTTGGCAGGAGGGCAGAGGTCGTCCCCGAGGCCCCTCACATGTGGGGTTCCTCAGGGGTTGGTCCTCTCGCCACTCCTGTTCAACACCTACATGAAGCCGCTGGGCGAGATCATCCGTGGTTTTGGGGTAGAATACCATCTGTACGCTGATGACACTCAGTTGTACATATCCACCCCAAACCACCCCAATGATGCCGTTGAGGTGCTGTCCCGGTGTCTGGAGGCCGTACGGATCTGGATGGGTAGTAACAAACTCAAGCTCAACCCGTCCAAGACCGAGTGGCTGTGGTTTCCGGCACCCCGGTTCAGCCAGATAAGTCCAACACTGGCCATTGGTGGCGAACAACTGGCCCCCGTGGAGAGGGCGCGCAACTTGGGCGTCCTCCTGGATTCCTGGCTGTCCATGGAGGACCATGTGGCGGCCGTGGCCAGGGGGGCGTTCTATCAGGTACGCCTGATACGCCAGTTGCGCCCCTTACTGGACCGGGGAGCCCTTCGCACAGTCACTCAAGCGCTTGTGATGTCCCGGCTGGATTACTGTAATGCTCTCTACATGGGGCTCCCCTTGAGGTGCACTCGAAAGCTAAAGTTAGTACAGAATGCGGCCGCGCGGGTGATTATGGGTGCCTCAAGGCAAACCCACGTAACACCTCTCCTGCGCGAGCTGCACTGGCTGCCTGTGGCCTTTCGAGTGCGCTTCAAGGTATTGACGACCATCTTTAAATCGCTCCATGGCTCGGGGCCTAGCTATATACGAGACCGCCTCCTGCCCCATACATCCCTTCGTCTGATCCGCTCCCACAGAGAGGGTCTTCTTTGGGTGCCGTCGGCGGGGCAATGCCGGTTGGCGACACCCAGGGGAAGGGCCTTCTCTGTGGCGGGCCCGGCCCTCTGGAACGACCTACCCCCCGACCTTCGCACTATCTCGGACCTCCGCCTCTTCCGCCAACGTCTTAAGACGTATTTATTTCAACAAGCCGGCCTAGGATGGCCCCACATTTCTCACTTTTTAAAGAAAAATTTATAATTTGGTAAGGGTTTTAATATTGGGTTTTAGCACGGGTTTATTAATTTAATACATTTTAATTGATATTTATTGTATTTTGTGTTTTTAAATAATGCCTGTGCACCGCCCTGGGTCCTAACAAGGAGAAAGGCGGGGTATAAATTTAATAAAATAAAAATAAATAAAATAAATAATGATGATTGGTGCACCATTGAAAAACTTGAAAGATCAGGTTAGGAACAGGTCACGATGGAGGAAATCTACTTATAGGGTTGCTAACAGTAGAATATGACTTGATGGCACATAATCAATCAACTGACCAACCAATCAACCAATCAATTTCTATACATCAGAGATGGGAGGAATATTCAGAGGCTCATAATTCTTTCTTTTAAAATCATCATCGTCTGAAATTCTCTCACTCTTCACATGTTTAGAGCCATAATACAGCATTTTTCACATGTACTGTATGTACTTGCACACAGATTTCTACATCTGTTCTCTAGACACATACACACACACACAGAGAGAGAGAGAATGATGGGAAACTAGCTTAATATTACATGTACACACACTCAAACCAAATGGGCTCCTCAGCCTTCCTGTCCTAGGCCATTTTATTCCCTGAGGTCTCATGATTTGAAAAGCTGAGATTTGAATCATCAACTCAGTTTAAATTTTTTTTTAAGTCTGCAAATCCTTCAAAATGCTCAGGAGGGCACAGAGCGCATACCACAGTCACTTTCCCGGCACATATGTGTGGTGAGAGTTGGGAGCAGTTCTGATAGATGTTTGGAAAAAGAGGCAGCTGCTGCCAGCAATTTTATTTTTAAAAGGTGGTTTGTATAGGTTCCTGCACATGTCAAAGCAAGGATTTGCCCAGCTATAGTGTTCTCATGCACAAAAGTCCATTACCTGCCAAATCAATTCAAAAGCACCAATTCCAGCTGACGCTTCAGATTAGGTTGGTGATTCAGCTTGAAGGAATAATTCAAACTGAAGCTTCACTCAGCCTGTCTAGTCACCAGCTTCCAGAGAGCCCTCTGTTTGTCTGGCTTTTACACCTGGGGTGTCAGACGTGTGAGCATGTGGGGATCCCTAGCACAGACCCAAGGCCCAAACAGAGACCTCCAGGTCTCAGCCAATCTATATTTATTTCTCGCTGTGCCCAGGGTGTGCAGCTCTGCTCTTTCCCCTTTCAAAGCATTTCATTTACTTAAACCTTGTATCCCTTGTTTCGTAATGGTGACAAAATGCGAAAGCCTCTAAGCCGAGAGATATACACAGATGACTTTTGGGGGGTTAGAATTCAGAATGATTGAATTTAGAAAGCCATCCTCAATTCTGTCAGATTCATGCTGTTCGCCATGCAGCTCCCTTTATGTTAACGTCAATATCTTTTAATGTGATCCAGTGGTTTCCTAGGAGATGCCCTCAATGGCTGAGCTTCTCTACTTTAGTATTGCTGGTGGATAATATCTATCGGCTCCATTTGTTTGGTTCATTCAGGGTTGCTTTGCCCTTTTCCCACTGGTCATTATATTCCCTCAGGGGGTTGTTAATGGGCGCTAATGAGTTGAGGAGAGAGGGAAAAATAAGTACATGCACATTTTCCCTTCACAGCTTTGACCTGCTCTGCTGCCAGGAGATGCACACCTGGCTAGAAAGAAGGGTTCAAAAATCAGGATTAGTATATCTTTGTTCCATGGTCAGCATGCCAACGCCACCCTTAAGGATTAAAGTGTCCTTGAACAACCAGCAATTAAAGAAGGGGAGGAAATCTGAATTAGAGTTGCAATTTTCATTTGGGGAAGGCAAACCCTCAAGCCATTCCGATTAGCATCATTCAGGTTGCATCCTTCATTGAAGATTACGATGCCGAACGGGAAGATTTTTTACCTTCTGTTTCTTAGGTTTTCCTGTCAGAAAATCCATCAGCTTTGTTACAGGCTGGTGTGGCAGAACACAACAAGATCTTTAAGTTTCACTGAGCCTGCTGTTACTGCCGGAAGAGAGGCTGACAACTTGGGTGGGATCCCATCCCAAGCTATAATTTCTAATCTGTCAAAATCACTTCCTTTTAGAGCCCCTGATTACATTAGCATGTGCTCTTCCTGATATGATTGTCTCTCTCTTAGCAGCCACTTTCTCCTTTCAGCTGCCACAAAAGCCAATCAGATTATACTGAGGGCAGAGAAATAAATAAATCTCTCTCTCTCTCTCTCTTTCTCTCCCTCTCTCCCTCCCTCTCTCTTCCCCCTCCCCCCTCTCTCTTTCTCTCTCTGTAAATGAATTTAGGCAGGAATAAATCAGTCAGTGCTAGATTGAGCCCGTACTTGATGAAGTGCAAAACTTTAGGGAGGCAGCAGAGGAGGACTCAAAGACAGTAAAGAATGATCATGGTTAAGGTCACAGGGCTTCTGCCAGGAAAGACCACTTTCCATAAATCCATTACAGGTTGTCCTTGACTTAACAATCAAAGTCGGTATGGGAAGCTGAATTTGCTTAACAGCTGCATGATTTACTTAAAAACCACAGTGATTCACTTGACAGCTCTGGCAAAAAAAAAAGGTTGGGTGTGATTCACTCAACAACCGCCTTGCTTAGTGATGGAAATTCTGTTCCCAGTTGTGCTCTTAAATCGAGGACTATCTGTATTGTTAAGACAGCCCCTAGGGTTGTTCCACGTGACCTATGATAGCTTGCAAAGCATTCACGGCTGTGATACCTTTGCATGACATATCAGTCCATCGTTAAATAGGATAGATCAGAGCTACAGTGCATCCTTAGGTGGTTGATAGTCTGAAAAATTACCTCCTATCTCATAGCAGAGCCACCACCACTTGGCATTGACAATTGCATGTATCCATTTGCCAGAGGAGCTTGCCATGGATTGTCCTTCCCATTTATGGTCTCCCCTCTGGCTGTAGCAACTGCTGTTGGGAGCATATGCAAATATGTCCCACTAGTTCTAAAATGTTGGGGACACCCTGGCTAAAATGTTGGACTGGGACTGGGAGACCCAGATTCAAGTCCATCTTCTGACACAAAATTTCCATAGTTGTCCTAGGACCAGACAGGGCTATTCAGCTGAATCCAAATTCACATGTTTGTCATTGGGGGGGAAAAATGGAGGAAAAATATATAATGCCTGGGTTCTTGGAAGAAGAACAGGATAGAAAAGTCTTAAGTAAACAAATCATGAAGGATTCAGAAAATCTGTCAATCAATCAATCAAAATAGAACTGGAAGGGACCTTGAAGGTCTTCTAGTCCAATCATCTGCTCATACCCAAAACAATATTTTGCCTTATCACATGTCCACCATATATTGCTTAAAAAGTCCCCACTTTACTTTTACACTTCCAACATTCATTTGACATATCTTTATACATCTTAGATGACTTATCTGATGTTAAATACTAATGAAACATTAACCTATAGAAATTTTCTTTTAGATTATAATTTAACGTACATTTTAAACCACCCATCCACATATTTTCCCATTATTCAAGCATCACATTATATCTAAAGTTCCTTGGCCACTGAATCATACAATGTTTTACATATTCATTTTCCAAATTCAATTTCAATAACATTTTATACATCTTAGCAATAATATGTTCATCGTTGCCACATAATGAAATTTCCAATTCATGTTTAACAAAGTCAAATCCATAACACTCTTTATCCAGGTTAAACCTTTCTTTCAGTTGTTGATAAGTAAACCAATGGCAAGCATAAACTCCTGATTCAAGGTCTTCCCTCGGCTTTAACATTGGGTCACCAGAATTAAAAGATACAATTTTACCATAGGTCAGCCAGTCTTGCTTTGCCACCATTTCTTTTCTAAAAAAATAGCTTCCTGTGGTGACACCCAAAGGGGCAGCTTCATAGAGAGCCTTGTTTCATATTTATTCCAAACTCTTAGTATGTCACATCTAACAAAATGGTTATTAAAATCAACATTAACTTTACTTTCATCATAACGTAAGTAGCCACTCTCCCACATTTGGAAGATTGGTAAGAGTATCAGCACTAGCAAGGATCCTTTTAATGGTTTGGGGCTGTGTCATTATTAGCAATTAATGTTAATTAATCCAAATGCATGTGAGAACCAAAAGGATTCATGTTAACACAAGCAACAGCCCTAACTCATGTAAAGAAGTTAAAGGGAAAAGCACAACAATGAACGAAAACCAGTGTTGGCAGTGTTAAAATGGTCTAGTTGGCAGTTAACTCAGGATCTATAAATAAGCATTTTGAAGGCATTCCAGCTTGTTATGGACACCTGCCAGGCATGTCAAATGTTAACCACACTTTAGATCAGAAAATTGGATTAAGGGGGGGGGGGGAAACGAGATTCTGCTTTTTTGTGTTCTAGATTAGGGAATTCTCCAACAGTTGGAAAGTTGTTTTTCATTCAAACAGAATGAAATATTTGAATTGCTGAAAAGTTTCAGGCATGATGCATGACAGGTTTCCGAGAAATAGAAGGCAGAAGTTTGGTGCTCTCTATTTTTGAAATGTGGATGATGATGATGATGATAGATGTGATGAAATGTGTAGCAAAGACAGCTCATATGGCAAAGGACATCTAAGGCAAATTTTAGGGACTGGAGATAGATTGAGGGGAATATAAGTGCAGTGGAGCTGATTGAATGAAAGGAAAGATTTCTCTCCCACCCGTCCTCCCGTGGGATAACCAGCTGTGCCCAAACCAGAAGGGTCATTTTGATCTCACCACAATATCCTGGCAATGTTTTCTATAAACAAACTGAAGGTCTGTTGTTTGGAAGCAGCTGTTGCAAGCCCTGCCACTTGCACTGTGCCAGACAAACAGATTAGGAACTGTACTTTTTGATTTAGAATAGAAGGGATTAGACTCATCCCCTTTGCCTTGGGCAAATAAAAATCTGCTTCCAGGTTGCCCTGGAAGTGGGCTTCAGCTCGATCAGGTTCACAACCCCAGTTTTGATAGCTGTATTGTCAACCCTATTGGAGCCATCTTTGAGCATCTTCAGGGTTGCCACATTGAGGCTGGCTGGAGCTGTGGAAAAGGGAGGGGGAAGTAGAGATAGCTGAGGGGAATATGTAGCCAAAATAATATTCTTTCCTCTGTGAAACAAGGACACTCTCATCAGCACCTGGAGGGGCATGGATGGGAGGCATCTGGCCAGAGGTGGTATTCAGCAGGTTCTGATCAGTTCTGGAGAACCGGTAGTGGAAATTTTGAGTAGTTTGGAGAACCGGTAAATACCACCTCTGACTGGCCCCACCCACATCTATTCTCTGCCTCCCAAGTCCCAGCTGATCGGGAGGGAATGGATATTTTGCATTATCCTTCCCCTGCCATGCCCACCAAGCCACGCCTACAGAACCAGTAGTAAAAAAAATTGAATCCCACCACTACATCTGGCATAGGGAGAGAAACTTGATTGGGGCATGTGATGGTTGTGTGTAATGTGGGGAAGAACTTCAGATTTTGAACTGGGTGGGGAAAACCTATGGGGACTTCATATTCGGCCTTTCGCCAGCTGTGCCAATATGACATGCCTAATAAATCTATACTTTGAGGAACCCTGCCTTGAAGTTTGGATTTCCTATGGGCTATTATTTGGAACCCTGACATGTATTTTATGGAAAAGCAGTTAGTACAATCAATGGATGGATGAATGGATGAACAAATATGAAAACACACAACCAGTATTTTCCTTATCTTCTTTCTTTCCCTTACTGTGAATGACAGGGAAATGTAGAAGAAAAGTAGAGTATTATAATACTCTCTTTACAATTACAGTCTTCAGACAATAGGGGCTGTTTGTTTCTAGCCCAAACACTTCTCCAGTGTCTCGAAGTCCTTTCTCATTTTGTATCTCTTACAGAGAAGCCCTTGGCTGCTTTCCTCTTGCATGACAAATCTTCTTCTTGGAGAAAACCCAGATTCTTTCCTTTCCTTTTTTAAAAACAGCAGATAATTGCTTAAAGAACCATTGATCTGGTTCACTCAAATCTCTTCAGTGTGTAATTCTATAACTTTTCAGTATGTGCATTCAAACACCACACTTAATGTTTGTCCGATGCGATGTGATCCATTTTAAGGTGAGGCTGCAAATGTGACTGGATGCGCCTCTTCAGTAAAGAGGAGAATTTGTCCCCTTTGATGCCAGCTGTTTCGCCTCTCTTTGGGGAAGCTCCTTTGATTGCCATTAATTTCATTTGGACCACGCCATCATCCCAGATTCCAAGCAGCATCTTCATTAGCTGCCAACAAAGATTACTCTGTCTATTAGAAGTGCATATCTTTTATCAGGCCAAATTTCCCTAGACAACAGGGACATTAATCACCATAATTTCAAGCCAGTCAGGGAAAATATAAGTGAGAAGATGTTTTCAGAGTTTGTAATTTGGTAACAGCTGGTGACCCCATTCCAGAAAGTTTCCATGGGATTAATGGTGCATTCATGACCATAGAAATTAGTTGTCCTAATTTTTTGATGCCTCCTTCACTCTCTATCACTTGCCATCTTGCTCCTTAAACATACAGGATTGCTTAATGCTGTCAGATAACAAAACTATCCAAGTTGACGTGCTTTCTTCTACTTTTCTAAGATCTTAGTTAGAATTTTTTTCCAGCTTAGTTAGAATTTTTTTCCAGCTTTGCTTCACTGTTGATTCACTGGGATTACACTGGCAATGCGCTCATCACTGCTGATTGAAGGTCTTTGTTTATCCATGGAAATATGATCTCTGACAGTGTCTCACATTCTTAGTGAGGACTTCACACTTACATGTCACGATTAAACTATGATACTAGGACTAGTTTCAAACTGTTCTCCAGTGAGTCCTTCCTTCTCATTTGGTGGCCAAAGTATTTGAGTTTCATCTTCAGGATCTGGCCTTCTAAAGAGCAGTCAGGGTTGATCTCCTCTAGGACTGACCAGTTTGATTGCCTTGCAGTCCCAGGGACTTGCAGCACCATAGTTCCAAGGTCTCAATTCTTTGGCGCTTAGCCTTTCTTATGTTCCAGCTTTCACAGCCATACATTGCAAGTGGGAAAATCGTAGCCTTGACTATATACATTTTGTTGGCAGAGTGATGTGTCTGCTTTTTTCTGATAGATAGACAGGTAGGGTAAATAGGTGGATAAAGAGATGATATAGATTATAGATAGATAGGTAGATAGATATAGATAGAGATAGATAGGTAGATAGATATAGATAGATAGATAGATAGGTGATAGATGGGATAGATGGATGGATGGATGGATAGATAGATAGATAGATAGATAGATAGATAGATAGATAGATAGATCCCTGTGCAACTTGAATTATATTTCAATGTCACTTAGCTCAAAGTAACCTTTTTTAAAATAGACCTTCCCTAATTGTATATGAATGTCCCCAAATTTCTGCAGTCTGAAACAATCAATACCAGCTCACTCCATTCATTGTTGCTATCCATTCTATTGCAGGATCTGTTTGGCCTATCACAGCATTTCAGTGCATAGAAAGAAATTGATGACTGAACTTAATGACTAGATTCTTTTACACTTTTACATAAATCTATGAGGTATAAATCAGAATTGAAAAGGGGGACTAAATCAGCTAGTTTGGTGTAGTGGTTAAAATATCAGATTAGAAACTGAGAAACTGTAAATTTTTAATCCAGCCTAAGGCCCCAAGCCAGCTGGGTGACCTTGGACCAATTACAGTCACTCAATCCTAGGAAATGGGCCCTGCTGGATTTTTGGGATCCCATGAGTTGTCCAAAAGGCACGTTGCTGATTCTTAGCTTGAGGCTTAGAAAAACAATTAGGGTTCAGAGTTCCTTGTAGTTCTCCTAACTTGACCCTCACAGTCTATGTCTTGTCTTGTTCAGTGCCTTATGGGTAAAATACTTTTGGTCCTCCAGATGCCATTTCTTACATTTATTTACATTACACACACACACACACAAATGTAACACACACACATGTATATATATATATGCTGGTCTTGTTGTATTCGGGTCATTTCCTGTGTAAGATTGAGATTGTCTTGGCAATGTTTCTGCGAGGTCTCACTCACCATCTTCAGGCTGGAGATGGCGAGTGAGACCTCCCCGAACGTTGCCAAGACAATCTCAATCTTACACGGGAAAAGACACGAATACAACAACACCAACATAAATCTACAAAAAAATCTATCTCTATCTATCTATCTATCTATCTATCTATCTATCTATCTATCTATCTATCTATCTATCTATCTATCTATCTATCTATCTATCTATACTATAAACTGTAAAAACAATATAAAAACAATAACACTAATAAAAGAGAATCAATAATAAAGCAATAAAATAATATTATAAAATAACCCCCCATTCCTTACCCTGGCGACAACCCATCACATAATCCATTTAATGGGCTCCATCCCGCTCTGTGGTTCCCTAAGCTCACTGGCAGAACCAGATCTTCAGCACCTTCTGGAACAGTGTTGGAGTGGGGGTTATCCTAATCTCTGGGGTAATGATGTTCTAGAGAGAGGGAGCCATTATGGAGAAGGCCCTTCTTCTGGGTCCCACCAGGGGATGGGACCCACAACAT
The DNA here is from genome assembly GCA_039707465.1 of Rhabdophis nuchalis. Lineage (NCBI taxonomy): Eukaryota > Metazoa > Chordata > Lepidosauria > Squamata > Natricidae > Rhabdophis > Rhabdophis nuchalis. The sequence continues at coordinate 246,717,072 of CM077643.1, read as the reverse complement.
TCCCTGCCTCCCCACTCTGATGGGTCAGGTAGATGTGACCGGCAAGAGATGGTCCTTCAGAAAACCTAGTATCCGATTAATCTGCACTGTCTGGGGCAATTGGCCTCTGCAATTGAAGACCCCCCAAGGGGCTATAATTTCTCATTTGCATGAAGAAGACCAGCATCTATGAAGTTTGCTGCTTAGGATGGCTGAGAAGATGTATATTTCCTGAGCTGGCTTCATCCGCGATCTCAAGGCCCGAATGAATACCGTTGTTGAGAAACAGATGGGGAGAGAATAGAAGGAGGAATCAAAAGCTCCTCTTTGGGAGAAACAAGCAGGAAGCTGGTATTTGCAAACAGAGAGCAGAACTGAATCCTTCTAATTGATGTCTTTATTTCTATTCAGAGTATATTCGAATAAATCAGTTGAATAAGTGGCAAAAAAGTGTTTGAAGATCTGAACGCTTCGAAGGATTCAGGAACACTTTTTCCCCCCTTGTGAAATGTAACACAATAAACAGGTTTCCCATGCAGATAGTTACCGCTGTTTCTGCATTTGCTATTCCTTTGCTTTCTACTTAAAGGGATCCCCCCCCCCATCTCTCCCCTAACTGTTCACAGAATTCCATTGTTTCACGTTGAAATGTGATGGCAGCTACAATTTATCCACAAGGTAGTGCAAACTCCGCCTGACCCTGGACAGTGTCTGAATAGATCAGAAGAAACTTCTCTAGTTGTACAGGGATCCTCTTTTCAGGCATTCTGAATGTGTGGAGGACTGATCAGGATCATAAGATTGTAAAAAAAAAAAACACACATAAAGTAATCGCATTGGTACAATATGCCACTATTTTGTAAGCAAGTGGGAAAGATGCTATTTTACATACAAAACCATTGCTGAAGAGAGAAAAAAAACTAAACACGAATTGTACCAAATCGGAGATGCTACAAAGAAGACTGGCTATTCATATTCAGTGTGCATTCAGGAGCGAAGGGAAAAGATGGTAGAATGATGCATGTGTGGAACTTCTCTGAAAATTGCCATTCTGCCTACACGCAGGAAAAGTTGAAAAACTCACAGAAAAGAGAACCCAGTCCCTGTGTTTATCCCTATGCAAGATACACAACAAGATACACCGCAAGACACAATCATGGGAAGAACAACTCTACTTTGTGAGTCTGCAAATCCTCGTCCCAAACATGCCAGAGCAGAAGTTTAAATCTCCTTAGTGGGGATGATTTAATTTGAAGGGTTGCTTCAATTCAGATTATCAGTTCATTTCAAAGGTCAGGTTCATTCTGAAGTCTCCACTCAAGTCATTGATGAAATCATCATGGTGTATCCCAAAAAGGTGACCGACTCCTGCACTTTTTTGCTGATATCACCCTGGCTGAGAAATAGGAGATTGGCATCCAAGGCCAAAGAATTGTAAAGAGGGAAAGGGAACAAGGAGAGGTTGTTACAGGGGTACTTCTGTACTCGTCCTTAGTTGATTCTGGGAGGCACGGTGAGTACCAAAAATGATGAATACCGAACAAATTTTTCCCATAAGGAATAATGTAGTGTGTCACAAGGCAGCTGGCACCAGCAAGTTCTAGCTTGGACATTGAGTACCAAACAAACAGTGAGTACCGGTGGACAAAATTTTCATGTCAAAATGCATTGAGTATCAAATTTGATGAGTTTCAAAGCTGTTGAGTACCAAGGTACCATTGTAGAATAAAAGAAAGTTTGCCCTGGGATGAAGATCAGGACTGTAACCACCCCCAAAGCAGTTTCCTGTTGTTCTGACTGAGGCTTACCAAGAGCATGAAACAAACTCCTAGTCCAGGCAAAAAACCCTTTTATTAATTTACTGTGAATTCCACTCATTCACATTCAGCAAAGTCTTTCAAGGGAGGATTTACAGTCACAGACCTTATCTGGCTTGGAGAGCTGACAGGCTGATAGCTGCAAAACTTGGCAATGACTCTTGGAGAGCCACTGACCAATTAGTGAACTAATTGTCTCCTGCAAACTCCATTCCCTTTTTGCTCCTCTTTTATTTCCTCTGGGAGGGGCCATTCATCATCTGGCCTTACTGCCAACTCGATCCCTGCTTTTTAGTTGTTCCCTTTATCTGGCAACTCTGCGCATGTGCACACTGGGAACAGACTCCAGCTGTTCATCTGCCTCGCTGATGTCTGACTCTGAAGGCAGCTGATAACTGGCATATGCCTCTGGCCCCCTCTCTGCCTCCGACACAGAGTCTCCCCCAGACTCCAGGACTGGCCCATGTTCCTCCCCAACCTCCTCACTGTCTGAATCTGCTGCCAGCTTTGCTGGCTGCTGGTGGGCCACAACACCTACAATATACTCAACCATACACGTGGGGGTTACCAAACAATTGTTCTTACATAGCTTCTGTATCTTCAACTCTATTAACAAAGAGTAACTCTCCTAGTGCCAATTCCATTTTAGAAATTGCTTTCCCCTCTGGTGTAAGTCTTTTTTCATAAAGCTGGCAAGGAAACAGGAACTTAGCAAGCAAGTTTTCAGCTTCAAAGTGGATCGCTTAAGAGCATCCTGGTTGCTGATCATAGACTGTGCATGACCTCCCATGACCTGTGAGGAACAACATAAAGATGGAGGCTGCATGTATAGGATTGGTATCATAGCTATTGGAAGGCATGCAACAATAGGCACAAATAAATGTTGCTGGTGCTATGCCTCTTTTTTTTTTTTTTTTACTGTCTCCTGAAAACAAGCAAGTCTTTCAACACTGATGTATCACTACTGTCATTATCTTAATCACAGCTTTCCTGATTTACTGCGTTAGAAGTGTGAATGCAACCAAGGAATATTAAAAAAAATAAAGTCAGTGCAATTAATAATAATAATAATAATAATTTAATTTATATCCCGCTCTCTCTCCCCGAGGGGACTTTTATTTTGCCCTTCGTTTTATATGGTCATGTATGTACATTGGACATGTCATCTCCTTTTTTTAAAGTAAAAAAGAATGATATGAAAAGAAAATAGAATACATTCATTTCAGAAGGATTACTATGAAAACATTTCAGAAGTCACTTTTGAGTGGCTTCAGGAAACCTCCCTGTTCATACGGTTGCTGAAATTATCTCACAAAGGAAGGAAGGAAGGAAAGAAAGAAGGAAGAGAGGGAGGAAGGGAGGGAGGGAGAGTGATGGACATTGTTTATTGTTATTAGAGAGGTCCAGATTAATCTAATTGCAACATGAATCCATATGACATGTACTTGAAAACTGATTTGTTCTATTTGTCCACAAATTAAGTTTTTAAGGAGAAAATTCATTATATCCTCATAGTTCTCACCGTCATTGCAACTTTTGCTGAATGATTGATTGAAATATTTCTTAGGTGCCATCAAGTTAACATCAGGTCTTAGCAAACCCCACAGAAACGTCTTCTCAACTTACAGTGCAGAATAATATTTGCATATTTGTGCATAACTTTAAAGAGACAACTTGTAATATCTTTTTCTGTATCCTTCCATGGGCTTTGTTCTATACAACTTCTTCAAATATATGCTTTATTTGTGGCACCTCTATCCCAAATGGGCTCTTTCTTGGTATGCAATTTCATTAGTTTCTTTTTTTTAAAAACACAATGTCTAAGTTATAAAATATTTTGGGATGGCCCCTTCGCTGACTGTGAATCTCACTTGCTTATTCATGCCGAGATTAGCTTCGGATTCTGTTTTATCAGATCATGTTATTTTGCTTAAGAGACAATTTGCAATGGATCTTTTACATCCCTAGTCATTATTAGTTTGAGGACTAAAATCCCCTAGAACATCTCTCATGGGGATATTATTTGGGACTGTTTAATTGAGAATTTGGTTAAAGCACTTCTTTCGTTCCTTCCCAGTTACCTCAAAGAATCATCCTCATCCTCATTAAATCTCTCTCTCCCTCTCTTTTTCCTAGTGGGGCTATTTCAGGAGATGGAATGGATTGATTGGCAGATTAAAACATGCCCCCATTGTTGCCTTCTTACAAAAAGCACCATGGAAAGGGGAGGACCAGACTGGCCCAGCCATTAGCCACAGACTAAGCAGCTGCAGGAACCTAACTTTGCCCTCCATACAGACAACATTACGCAGTTGAACAATTGGTTTCTCAGGAGCAGTAAACATAAAGGGAAGGTCACTGAAGCTCTAACAAGAGGAGCAAAGACTGGTGGGTAATTGCTTTGCCACCATCTGAGCCGGAATACCAGCAAACGAAGATCAGCTGGCAAGAACTGGTTATAAATGCCTGTTAGCAGGACAACATACCTCTTTGTTATGACCTGACAAATTGATCTCTCTTTTCTTCCCCTACCCTTCGAGCCTCCTTTTGTCTGTGTTGTATGTTGATCTCTATATAATGCCTAGTTAATGAAAGTGCTCTAGAAATAGACATAGGGAGATAAGGAGAGGTTTGGTGACTGGAGTTTCATCTTTTCATCTTCTAAGAATAACAGGAACTGATGGGCTGAACATTCACAACTGACAAAGTAATAATGCAATGCATCAGATGCTGAGCTGGGGTTTGAACCTACTGCCACTCACTCTCTGCAGCTACCGAGGGGCAAATTTTCTTCAGCTTGATTCAGAAATCCATGACTAATGTCAAACACTCTTAGTGAATATTCATCTGTTCTGAAAAATTTTCTCATTTGTGATACTGGCATATACGTATGCCTGATTATTGCCCCATGGAAATTTTGGACATTGTGCAAAATTGATTCATGAACCAAGCCTAGGTAGTCCTTTACAGTTCTTCAAAATGCTTTGACAATTCAGTATGTGTTTTCTGGCACTTACAAGCATCCAAACGATAGATCATGTAATAACATCACATACAAATGTGGGTATTTTGGGGGAAGCAGGATTGAATGGTGTGATGGCTTTTCTGACTTTGATAGCCAATCAAATAACGTTATATAGATATTCATATCACTTTATTACTTATCCGAGCTTTTCTGGGATAGGAATTGTCTGATGTTTTAGGCATCAATCATATTCTTAGCTTCTTTCTTCCATAATCCTTATCTAGCTTAGTATGTAAAAAGGTAAAGGTAAAGGTTCCCCTCGCACATATGTGCTAGTCATTCCTGTCTCTAGGGGGCAGTGCACATCTCCATTTCAAAGCCGAAGAGCCAGTGCTGTCCAAAGACGTCTCCATGGTTAAGTGGCCAGCATGACTAAATGCCGAAGGTGCACGGAATACTGTTACCTTCTCACTAAAGTTGGTTCCTATTTTTCTACTTGCATTTTTACGTGCTTTCGAACTGCTAGGTTGGCAGAAGCTGGGACAAGTAATGGGAGCTCACTCTATTACATGGCACTATGGATTCGAACCACTGAACTACTGACCTTTCTGATCGACAAGCTCAGTGTCTTAGCCACTGAGCCATCCATAGTATGTATGCCTAGTATGTACTGGTAACTTAAACTCAGTTTTAAATGTTGCATAGTTGGAAGAGATTTATTTCTCTTGACAGTGAGTGAAAACATGCCAGGCCATGTATCAGGTTCAATCTTCTATGCCCACACTTTTTGCTAGATTGCCTCCTTTCATTGTGCTGTATCTCAGTATAACCAACTAGATTCTGCTGGGTCAGTTTCTGAATTAATTAATATCAAGAATTAATGAGTCACCGAGTTCTATTAGAGACGAGGGAGCCTTGCTAGTTTGCCAACTGACTATGCCAAAAACTCAGGAACTGGTAGTAGGAAATCTATTTAGGTAGTCCTTGACTTACAATGGTTCATCTAGTGCAGTGGTTCTCAACCTGTGGGTTGGGACCCCTTTGTGGGTCGAGACCCCTTTGGGGGTCGAATGACCTTTTCAGAGGGGTTGCCTAAGACCATCGGAAAACACATATTTTCGATGGTCTTAGGAACCGAGACACCAAGTTTATGGTTGGGGGTCATCACAACATGAGGAACTGTATTAAAGGGTCGCGACATTGGGAAGGTTGAGAACCATTGATCTAGTGATTGTTCAGAGTTACAGTAGCACTGAAAAAAGTGACTTATGACTGGTTTTACATGATCATTGCAGCATCTCCACGGCCACATGATCAAAATTCAAACCCTTGCCAATTGACTCTTATTTATGATGATTGCCGCATCCCTGGATCAAGCCATTACCTTTCATAAGCTTCTGACAAGCAAAGTAACGGGGAAGCCAGATTCACTTAACAACCGGGTTGCCAACTTAATAACAGGAGAGGTTCACTTGACAAGAAAAGTTGTAAAATGGACAAAGTTCACTTAACAAATGTTTCACTTCGCAACAGTAATTTTGAGCTCAGTTGTGATCGTAAGTCAAGGACTATCTCTACCATCGATAGTAGTAAATCAGTCATCATTTTTTGGTGGTACACCATGTCTGTGAAAGCAATAGACTGTTTTTAAAAACTATTTAAAGAAGGGCTTATTATTAAGTTGAGTAAGACCATTGCTGTATTAATTAGGCAAGAGATGAACTCTTTCTATGTAGTAAGTTAGCACCTACCCTTCTCCTAGAAAAATGAAATAGTCTAGGACAGGGGTCCCCAACCTTTTTTGCACCAGGGACCGGTTTCATTAAAAAAAAATTCTGCGGACCGGCTGGCGTAGAGGAGGAGCGGGTGAGGGTGTGTGAACAGGCCGCGCATGCATACACAGGGGGAAGGGGGAACAGGCAGCGCATGCGCACATGGGGGGAGTTGGCTCACTTGGCCCTCTAGGGCCTCCAACGGCCGTGCATGCGCATGCGCACGCGGGGGGAGTCGGCTCACTTGGCCCTCTAGGGCCTCCAACGGTGCCTGCGCTCTCCTGCATCCGGCGCGCGCTCTGCCCAGGGGTCTGCCCCCTCCTCCCTCCTCCTCATCTCCGGCCCTGCGGCCCGGTTCCTATCAAGCCACGGACCGGGACCGGTCCGCGGCCCGGAGGTTGGGGACCCCTGGTCTAGGAAATATTAAAAGGACAGAATGTTTTCCTTAAAAGGGAGGCAGAAACTCACCCCTCCCCCTTTGTCAATGGGCCATTAAGGCCTGAGCCAGTCTATTCTACACAACAAAGATCTACCTACTTCAAGCAGAGCCATAGTCGGAATTGCCCAAAGCCCTTTCATTACATCACCACTCAGCAAGGCTTAACCAAGCTCGGGACTCAAAAAAACAACCTACAAAGTTACCCCTGCATGGCCCCATGGAAGTCTGACAACAAATCAGAATACAAGCTCAAATTCAAAAGCCCAGAACAGGAAATAAAACCCAGGCACCCTCAGCATTTCTTCCCTTTTTCTTTGCCCAAGATCTTCAAGGAATGTGATCCTGCTCATCAATAAACCTTCTTTCCAAGCAACTTCCATTAATCCAGTGTCTTTTTCCCTGCTTGGAACTGAACCCAGATTGGCATTTCTTCCAACAGCCGGTCCACAAGGAGATTCTCCTTGCTGCCTCATCTCTGCCTTAAAAGAAGTGTTTCAAAACTCTTGAAAATATTCAGCTGAAGCTTAGCAGAGGAAATGTGCTCTAAAGGATCTATCATCTTTTCTATTTCCATCCATTCTGTTGGAAAAAAGCAACAAAGCATTTGTAGGCATTTTCGTGTTTTTCCCATTACAGCACAGGAACGAATCTTATTTGGAAATGAATCTCAGAGCTCAAAGCCCTCGAAGCTTGAATCACAAACACAAATTGTCTTACGCCGTCTCTGAATCTGGCATCGGAGGAGTGAGATTGCTTGTTCTGACATTGGCCGTGATGTCGCATGACCTCTCCTGAGCCTTCAATGCAGGGGTGGGTTCCAGCTGCCATTGCAACCAAATAGTTTTGCCCATGTGTGCACATTTGCACTTAAAATGATCTGCGCATGTGCACAACATTAAAAAATGAATAAAAATTACATTTTTTTCAATGAAAATTGTTCTGCGCATGTGCAGAACAGAAAACCAAGATGGCGCAGCCGAGGAGAGAACCGGTACGGTTATGTGTCGTCTTGAGTTACTACCTATTCGGCCGAACCAGACCGAATAGGTAGGAGCCCACCTCTGCTTCAATGAAAGATCTATGCATTAAATGCCAGGTTCTGCTACTTGGGAAGCATGTAGATCAGCAACCAGATGTGGCTGGGAACATCTTTTAATTGCTCAAAGCTGAAACCTGTCTCTCCTGTACAGGTTGTCCTCTGCTTACACCATCAGTATCAAGCTTGCGTTGTCACAGCAGCATCACATGACATATCATGATTTTCCCCCCTTTGCTAAAACGGGGCGGGGAATTTAACAACCCTGACTTAAAACGATTCATTTGACTTTGTGAATGTTCTAACAGCAGGTAGAATTGTATTTGCAAAAAACTGGAGAAATGAGAAATTACCTTCTCAAGAGGAAATTATTCGTAAGATTATGGATTGTGCAGAAATGAGTAAACCGACATTTGAAATTAGAGAACAAGAGGAAGAACAATTTTATAAAGTATGGAATATGTTCTATCAATGGTTAGACAAAAAAAATCAGGGGACATAATATATAAAATAACTTTTAGAAATAGAAGTTAATTGTTAGGATTGGCAGATATTGTAACAAACTAAGATTATGTTATTCTAAAAAGATATTCTGTATATTAGCTAGACCATTAACACAGATATATATATATAATGGAAAATTTGGATAAACTCTTGGTCTTATATAGAGAAAATATTATGGGTATGTATTTTACAGTAGTAATGTATTGTCCAAAGATAATTGAGAATAATGTTATAAAACAGGAATCTATGGAGAATCTTTACTATTCTTTTTACCTATTGAATAACTATAGACTTTGATAAAGTCGGATCCTGCCTCATACATCCTCACGGCCGATTCGCTCCCACAGAGAGGGACTGCTCCGGGTGCCGTCCACTAGACTCTGTCAGCGGGCGACGCCCAGGGGAAGGGCTCTCTCTGTGGCGGGCCCGGCCCTCTGGAACGACCTTCCCCCCGATATTAGAACGACCACGGACCTCCGCTCCTTCCGCCTGAAATTGAAGACTCATCTTTTCCGCCTGGCCGGCCTAGGGTAGTCTCTCTGTCTATGGGTTTTTAAATGTATACTATATTTATTGGATGTTTTTAGTTAAGGGGATTTTAGCACAGGATTGATTGAGTTTAATTCGTTTTAATTTGTATGTATTTTTTATATTTTTCGTTTTTTAATTTCCCTGTGCAACGCCCCGAGTCCCTGTGGGGAGAGGGTGCGGTCAATAAATGCAACTTTATTATTATTATTATTATTATTATTATTATTATTATTATTATTATTATTATTATTATTATTATTATTATTATTATTATTATTATTATTATATACTAGCTGTTACTATGTGGAAAATAAGGTGATATGAAATGGGGGGGGGATCTTAATTTTATACACATACATTGGATGGAAAATTGATAATTATGTTTGCAATTCTAAGAACCGATGCACAAAACACAAGACTGAACGACATGTTGTACAAAGCTGAAGATAATTAATGTTTTTACTTGTTTTTTATGTTGAAAATAAAAATTTATATACAAAAGAAAAAAAACCAATTCATTTGACTGTTAAGGTTACAATGGCACTGAAAAAAAGTGATTTAGGATAGCTTTTCACACTTTTGATTGCTGCAGTATCTGTATGGTTACATGATCAAAATTTGGATGCTTGGCAACTGGTTCATATTTATGACGATTGTAGTCTCCCAGGGTCAAGCAAGGTCATAAAATGAGGCAAAATTCACTTAACAAAAAATGAGGCAAAATTCACTTAACAAATTTATCTTTCCAACAGAAATTTTAGGCTCAATTGTGGTTGTAAGTTGAGGACCACCTGTATCAGTGGTGGGTGTTAGGGGTAAAACACCCCCGTTGGAAAAAAAACAGGCGGAATAGTGCAGTACACCGGACAGCAAGAGATCCGTTGCTTAAACAACACAAGAACTCTCAAACACCGATAGTAGAAAAATAAATAGTCTTTACTCTTGATGTAACTGAAATACTTCTTCCAAACAGTGATACTAACTCCTCCAACAATAAACAGTCCTTCACCAAAACAGTTATCATCCAGTCAGTCAAAACAATGATTCTCTTCTGTCTTCAATTTCAGCTCCATCCTCAGTGGCAATCAAGAAGCAAAGGAAAGCAAAAAGGGATGAACTGTGTTTCCAGCTGCCTTTTATGATTAAGCTGGGAAGCACAGCCAATCAGATTCCATATAGTCTTTAAAGATACATATATCCTTTAATAATCCTGGTTTATATATATATTGTCAACCCAACATCAGAATAATTATCCTAACAGTGGGTTCCGGATCCCATTGCAACCAGTATGATGCAACGGGGCTGGGCGTCCACCACATGGATGGTGCCCCCAATGCTCTGTGATGTCTCCATGATGCTCCAGCTGCTCAGAGGAGTGTCGCACAGGTACCATACTCTCTGTGCGCATGCGTGGAAGCCCCCAACAGCTCAAATACAGGTAAGGAACATGGGTGGGTGGATGGGGCCTCTGGAGCACATACCGGAACGGTACCTGGTGCTCCCGGCAGGCACCGGTACGCTTGTATCGGGGCATACTGATCATAACCCACCACTACCTGTAGATCTTTAAAGGCATACACTCTTGATGTGGGGGTAAAATTTGGGGGTGCAGTGTGTTGGAGGCAAGATTGGGAGACAGGATTTGCTTTCCCTGCTAAGATTCACCTCTCTGTGGATAAAGCAAGAGTAACAAGAATTTACATTAATAGAAAAAAAAATGCACATAGAACAAAGGATTTCTAAAAGTTAGGATTAGAGTTAACAATAATCAAAAGGATTGCCATTGAGAAAAAATAGTTTATTTTGATATTTCTGGGGACCAAGAACTCAATTCTGGGGCCAGACCACAGTATTATGATCGTACAAAATTACACGCTATGCATTAATTACATGTGATTTTTGTGTGTGCAAAATCTCTATTTCCTGAAACTTTTGAGAGAAACTGTGCATTAGAGTTAGAATTAGGTTTGTATTCCAAATTGGCTACATCTGAATGCTGGCAACTTCTCTCATTACTATGCAAATTCTTGACTAGTGGAATGGCAGGTACGTTCTTGCAAAACAAGTTGTAGACTCTGTGTGATGGGTGGGAGTAGGTTGAAAAGAAGTTCTGAAATATACACTGTCAATATTCATGCTGTCTATTGAACTTTTTCATAAAACAGAATATTTTCATATCGTGCCTGAAGTGGATAATTTTTGATCCAGAAACACATAATTAAGTCAGAAAACATTGTTGCACATGGAGAAGAGCTAAGATGCCATCTAAATTATTCATCAATAGAGTCTCCAATTGCAGAAGGTAAGCATTTAGAAAGCCTTCTCTTTCTCCTTTTCTCCTTTATCCTCATCTTCTTAAGATGGTACCTTCAATATCCTCCCTCCTTCTACTCTCATGAAAGCAACCTCATTTAACAGCCATGCTGATCTGCTCATTATCCTCTTACAAAAACCAATAAGGCAAGGAAAAGGATGGGAAATAGTAGACTTAGAGAAATTAGTTGGTCCCAATCCATCTTCTACTTTCTGCTTCATCACATTTGTATCATTGCGAAGTAAGTGTGAGGAAAGCCATTACCAACACATCCCTCAGACAAAATGCCTGGGTTTTATTGCCCCTTAACAAAATGACAAATGTGCCATCATGAAAACATAAGCAATAAGATAAGCCTAACCACAGATTTCAAATATTTCATCTTCACTTCCAAATGTCTTCTAATTATAGGAAGGAATATTGAGGAAACACTACTTTGTAATCATTAATTCTTTTGACTGTTTACTTCATGAAGTTGATGAGGGGAGTTTGGCACAGCTATTTAGTGGAAGGATGCTTCGTCAGTTGATTTGGATGAGGTGAAAGGATAGCAAATTATTCATTTTTTAAAAAGGTATGATGGTGATGAATAGGTGGTACCTGGCTCATTAGTAGTTACTGCGAGAGGGATCTTGGAGTCCTAGTGGACAATCACTTAAATATGATCCAGTAATGTGCTGCAGCTTCTAAAAAAGCCAATACAACCCTAAGCTGCATTAACAGAGGAATCAAAATCACGCAAACTGTTAATACCACTTTATAATGCTTCGGTAAGACCACACTTAGAATTTTGCATCCAGTTTGGTCACCATGGTTTAAAAAAAGATGTTGAGAAAGGCTGCAGAGAAGAGCAACAGAGATGATTAGGGGACTGTAAGCTAAAATATATGAAGAACGGTTGCAGGAATTTGGTACGTCTAGTTTAATGAAAAGAAAGACTAGGGGTGACAATGATAGCAGTATTCCAATATTTATGGGGCTGCCATAAAGAAAAGGGGAGGGGGTAAACTATTTGCACTTGAATACTGGACAAGAAGCAATGGATGGAAACTAATCAAAGGAAGACCCAACCTAGAACTAAAGAGAAATTTCCTGACAGTTAGAACAATTAATCAGTGGAACAACTTGCCTCCAGAGAAGTTGTGAGTGCTCCAACACTGGAGGCTTTTAAGAAGAGATTGGACAACCATTTGCCTGAAATGGTATAGGGCAGGGGTCTGCAAAGTTGGCTCTTTTAAGACTGGTGGACTTTGCAGACCCCTGGTATAGGGTTTCCTGCCTGACAAGGGGATTGGCCTAGAAGACCTCCAAGGTCCCCTCCACCTCTGCCATTCTGTTATCATCACCGTCCTTTTCCCCCCAAACAAATTGAAAAGCTGTTCCTGAGATTCTGAGCTTAGAATCTGATCAATAAATCCCTGGATTTGTAAAAGGCCAGATATAATTTCTATATTTAGGCCAGGCAGAGAGATAAAGGGAGAGCAGATAATAGGGATGAGCAACTGTGGTCACCATCGGTTCTGCTAATTGCTAGTGAATGAGGTGCTGTTAAGGGTGATGAATGGACAAATAGAAACAGAAGCCAGTCTTCTGTCTTCAAACAAACCATAGAAGTGATTTGAAGTTGTCCTCAGTTTAGTTCCAACTGTAGGGTCTTTGCATACAGGAACAGTAATGCAAAGAGATGGATCGATATGTCCAAGCTCCTTAATATTGTCACTCACCTCTCTTTCATTTCTCTGTGGCTCACCCTTATTTTTGATGGTTTGCGCTTGGCTCTCCCTTCCCTCAGCCGTTATGATGGGTTTAGGCTTTTTAACCTCCATTTTGCAGTCTATTACTGTACGAATGTTTTCTCCTTTCATTCCTCCTTGTCAGTTTGGACAGATATGAAATGAATCCCCGAGGATTAAGTGTAATGTAAGACATCAACAGGTAGTAATGACTAAGCACTCAATCCACAAAAGCTCCATCTTAAAGTGGGCTCTGAATTTCAGGTGTGTTTCTTTAATCTCGCTTTAATAAAATGATCCCTGGGAAGGTTAGGAGTAGTGTAATGTTTTTAGCAGAAAGAACATCATCAAGCCCTTAAATTCCTTACAGAAAGACTAGAAGGTCATAAAACCCTTATCCAAGACAGGCAGGGTTACCAATAACCATATCTAACCCCCCTCCCCTGAATTTTGAAGTATGTCAAGCAGGGACAAAGCAAACATTTTGTTTAATTAATGATACAGTTCCCACAAAGAGAAAAAAGAATGTGCACAATCGCATCTGATTAATAGAACTTATTCTGGCTTGTCTCTTTCAAAATAAAGGCAACGTAGCACTTTACACAGCAGGGTTTTTCTTGCTGCTGGGCACATGTGGAACTATGATTTCCATTCCTTGCAGTAAAAATGCAAACTCAAGGAACTCAACACATGAATGGATGTGTACAGTGGTGGTATTCAGCCAGTTCGCACCTATTCGGGAGAACCAGTTGTTAACTTTCGAAGCAGTTCGGAGAACCGGTTTTTGGAAGAAATCTCATTTTGTTTTTCCCCCACTTTACAGGGCTAATCCTGTAAGGAAGGCAGGAAGGAAACATTCTGGTGTTGTTTCTAGCCTAATCTTTATTGCCCTGCTTACAAAAACTGCCTCTCCGGTTATCCCTTACTAGCTGTACCCACCACGCTTTGCTGTGGCCAAGTTTGGTTAACGTTTCCCCTCATAGACCCTCTCAGCAACCACCTTCCTTCTCTGCCTCAGTTTCCCCTCCCTCTCCCTCCCTCCCTCTCTTACTCTACCTACCTACCTACTGTATTTTCCCTTTCTCCACCTACCTACCTAATGTATTTCTCCCTCTCTTTTTCTATCCCTCTACCTACCTACTTACTGTATTTCTCCCTCTCAATCTATCGCTATACCTACCTACCTAGCTACTATATTTCTCCCTCCCTCTCTATCCCTCTACCTATCTACCTACCTACTGTATTTCTCCCTCCCTCCCCCCCTCTCTCTCCCCCACCTACCTACTGTATGTCCCCCCCTCTCTCCCTACCTACTGTATTTCTCTCTCTCCCTCTCTCTCCCCCTACCTACCTATTGTATTTCTCCCTCCCTCTCTCCCTACCTACTGTATTTCTCTCTCTCCCTCTCTCTCCCCCTACCTACCTATTGTATTTCTCCCTCCCTCTCTCTCTACCTACTGTATTTCTCCCTCTCTCTCTCTATCCCTCTACCTACCTGCCTACCTGCCTACTTTATTTCTCCCTCTCTCTCTCTATCCCTCTACCTACCTGCCTGCCTACCTACCTACCTACTTTATTTCTCCCTCTCTCTCTCTATCCCTCTACTTACCTACCTACCTAGAAAGGGAGGAGAGAGAGGCCGTGGCCTTGTGGGGGGGAGCTGGCGGAGGGGGGACGCCAGCGCTGGCGTTGTGAGCGTTGCGAGGTGGGAGGGGGGGTGGAAGGAGCCGGAGGGCGTGGTGAGGGCAGCGCCAGCGTTGCGAGGTGGGAGGGGGCAGAAGGAGCCGGAGGGCGTAGTGAGGCCAGTACCAGCGTTGCGAGCGTTGCGAGGTGGGAGGGGGTGGAAGGAGCCGGAGGGCGTGGTGAGGCCAGCACCAGCATTGCGAGCGTTGCGAGGTAGGGGGCAGAAGAAGGCGGAGGGCGTGGTGAGGCCAGAGCCAGCGTTGCAAGCGTTGTGAGGTGGGGGGGGCAGAAGGAGCCGGAGGGCGTGGCGGCACAGGGCCAGCATTGCAAGCATTGTGAGGTGGGGGGGGGGCAGAAGGAGCCGGAGGGTGTGGTGGCACCAGCACCAGCACTGCAAGCGTTGTGAGGTGGGAAGGGCGGAAGGAGGCAGGGGGGCGAGTGAGCGAGTGAGGAAAACACAGAAGAGCTGCAGTTGTACATTTGTGTGGCATGTACCTGGCACCAGTGTGCCATCCACAAAATCTGTACGTATCATTGGTGCTGCACTTGTAAGGAACATTGTGTGAAAATTTGGTGGTGATTGGTACAGTAGTTGTTGAGATTAGCAGTTGTGAACAAACTCAAAATTAACTTTTTATTTATATGGATTACATTGCAACAGCTAAGGCAAAGAATCCATTGATCTGAGTGATGTTGAGTTGGCCACGCCCACCTAGTCACATGGCCCCTGAGCCACACCTACCCAGCTAGTCATTAGGGCAGAGAACCGGTTGTTAAATTATTTGAATCCCACCACTGGATGTGTATCCTTATATTCCATGTATCCAGTATTTCTGAGAATCACGCCTAAATAGGGTCCCTAGTCACATTTACAGGAGAGGTACTTTAAAATAGTTACAGCTGGTCTTCATGTCACAACGACAAATGGAATCAGACATGCTGTTGCTAAGTGACATGGTTGTGAAGCGTGAAGTCCTATGGTGGTGGTGTTCACTGATGGCAGTTCTGGCAATCCTGGCTGCCATAGTTAAGCCAAGATCATTTGGGTCATTACATAAGGAGCTCAGGTGACCATGACTTCCAACTTCCTGTTGGCTTCCCCAATGACTCTTTCTGGAAAGCCAGTAGGGGAAGTTGGAAATTGGGATCATATGACAGGCTCACTGCAATGTCATAATTGTGAGCTTGTTGCCAAATGCTTGAATTGTGATCATGTGATCACAAGGATGCTGAGACAGGCAGAATTCCAAGAACCCATCATAAGGTCCCCCTTGTTTGACAGTGAATGCTCATTGAACAAATAGTCATATTCTGAGGGCCACCTATGCAATGCACATTTTTAACATATATTGTGCATGGGATGTGCTTGTCTGCTATCTATCCGCCTGCCTACCTGCCTGCCTACGTATCTATCTAGCTATCATTTGTCTGTCTGTCTTGCGTCTATCTATCTATCTATCTATCTATCTATCTATCTATCTATCTATCTATCTATCTATCTATCTATCTATCTATCTATCTATCTATCTATCTATCTATCTATCTATCTATCTATCTATCCAATACAATAGCAGAGTTGGAAGGGACCTTGTAGGTCTTCTAGTCCAACCCCCTGCGTGGGCAGGAACCTTATACCATTTCAGACAAATGGCTGTCTAACATCTTTTTAAAGACTTCCAGGGATGGGGCATTCACAACTGCTGGAGGCAAGCTGTTCCAGAGGTTAATTGTTCTTACTGTTAGGAAATTTCTCCTTAGTTCTAAGTTGCTTCTCTCCTTGGTTAGTTTCTACCCATTGCTCCTTATCCTGCCCCCAGGTGCCTTGGAGAAAAGTTTGACTCCCTCTTCTTTGTGGCACCCTCTGAGATATCGGAACACTGCTATCATGTCTCCCCTGGTCCTTCTCTTCATCAAACTAGACATACCCAGCTCCTGCAGCCGTTCTTCATATGTCTTAGTCTCCAGTCCTCTAATCATCTTGGTTGCTCTTCTTTGCACTCTTTCCAGAGTCTCCACATCTTTTCTACATCGTGGCGACCAAAACTGTATGCAGTATTCCAAGTGTGGCCTTACCAAGGCACTATACAGTGGCATTAACACTTCACGCGATCTAGATTCTATCCCTCTGTTGATGCAGCCTAGAACTGTGTTGGCTTTTTTGGCAGCTGCTGCACACTGCTGGCTCATATTTAGATGGTTGTCCACTAGGATTCCAAGATCCCTCTCACAGTTGCTACTATTGAGCAAGGTACCACCTATACTGTACTTGTGCATTTGGTTTTTCTTGCCTATATGTAGGATATTACTTTTTTCACAATTGAATTTCATTTTATTAGACAGTGCCCAATGTTCAAGTTTGTCTAGATCCTTCTGTATCTTAAGCCTATCTTCTGGAGTGTTGGCTATTCCTGCCAGCTTGGTGTCATCTGCAAATTTGATGAGTTTCCCATTTATCCCCTCATCCAAATCGTTGATGAAAATGTTAAAGAGTACTGGGCCTAAAACAGAGCCTTGGGGGACTCCACTGCATACTTCCTTCCATGTAGATGCAGTTCCATTGAGGACTACACGTTGAGTGCGGTTGGTCAGCCAGTTGCGAATCCATTTGGTGGTGCTGCTGTCTAACCCACAATTTTCTACTTTATCTAATAGTAGGTTATGGTCTACTTTATCAAATGCCTTACTGAAGTCTAGGTAAATTATATCAACAGCATTCCTCTGGTCCACTGATTTTGTTACTTTGTCAAAGAATGCAATTAGATTCGTCTGGCATGATCTGTTTTTGACAAACCCATGTTGGCTTTTGGCTATTACTTTGTTTGCTTCTAGGTGTTCACTTAGTTGTTGTTTAATTATCTTTTCCAGAATCTTTCCTGGTATTGAGGTCAGGCTGATGGGTCTATAGTTTCCTGGATCTGTTTTTTCCCCTTTTTTGAAGATGGGAACCACATCTGCTCTTTTCCAGTCTTCTGGCAGTTCCCCGGTGCTCCAGGATCTCTGAAAGATATAGTCCAGTGGTTCTGAGATCTCATCTGCCAGTTCCTTCAGAACCCTGGGGTGTAATCCATCCGGTCCTGGTGATTTGAACTCGTCCAGGACAGACAGGTGCTCACTTACCATTTTCTTCCCTATTTCAACTTGTGTTCCTAATCTGATATTTGTGGTGCTGTTTTTGATTGGTTGGACTGTTTTATCCCTTTGTGTAAAGACAGATGCAAAAAAAGAGTTAAATAGTTCTGCTTTCTCCCTGTTGCTTATCATCTTCTTGCCATTTTCTCCCAGCAGTGGACCAATTGTTTCCTTAACTTTTTTCTTATTTTTAACATGTTGGAAGAAGCTTTTTTTGTTATTTTTTACTTTTTTGGCAAGCCTTTCTTCATTGCGAGCCTTAGCTTTCCTCACTTCATCTTTACAGGCTCGGGCTATTTGCTGATATTTTGCCTTGGTTATGTCCCCCTTTTTCCACTTTTTATATTTATCCTTTTTGTCTTTCAATTTGTCAGAGAGTTCTTTATGCAGCCATGCTGGTTTCTTTTGGGAACTGTTATTTTTCTTCTTCATTGGTATTGCGCTGGACTGGGCTTTTATAATCTCATTTTTCAAAATTTCCCAAGCTTCTTGAGTTGTTTTCCCCTTGAGGATTCTCATCCATGGAATCCTTCCCAAGCTCTTTCTGAGTTTATTGAAATTAGCTCTCTTGAAGTCTAAGACTCTAGTTTGACTATCTATCTATCTATCTATCTATCTATCTATCTATCTATCTATCTATCTATCTATCTATCTATCTATCTATCTATCTATCTATCTATATGCTGGCATTGCTGGCTTCGGGGATTTTCCCATGTATATAGCATGGAGATGTTATTGCAACGTTTCGGCAAGATCTCACATGGGAAAATCCCTGAAGCCAGCAATGCCAGCATACCTACACCCGTGAAAATCTACGAAAACACACACACACACACACACACACACACACACACACACACATTTTGATCAGCTCATAAATTTATTGATCAGCTCATAAAAACTAACACACACACACACACACACACATATATCTTTATCTGCCACCTAATGGAGTACTTCTATGAAACTCTACCCTACAGATTTAGATCTGTCCATATTTTATTTAAATTTGAATTGAGATTTCCAGGCACTGCTGGGCACAAGAGCTGAGCCACTCAGCACTCCATGCTTATCTCCTCTAGGCAGTTCCTTTTTTTTTTTTTCTGGATTAGAACAGTGCCTGGAATTCTTGCCGAATGTCCTGCAGAAAGAAGACCACTGCTATGCCAACGCATGGCTACAACAAGCCTTCGCTGTTTAACTCAATGGTTCCCTTGCTCTGCCATATTGTGGCAGCAGAGGCAGAGAAGTGGAACATCTTTGTTCTGCCAATGGCTTTTGAGGTTTGGGCTAACAAGTTCCCAGGAGCAACAACAAGAAGAAATATTTTATCCTTTATGTATTCAAGCAGATCAGCCTCTTTATTTAACATTTCTCATCTGATCTCTGCCTTCAGAAGACCCTTTAATATTTCAAAACCAAGCCAGCCTTTTTCATAAACTTTCCAAAGAATGAACTGTAGCACATGTATTCCAGCTGTGGCTGAATGTGCTGTGTTTGCTCAACCCTGAAATGATCTTTTTAGATGTGAAAATAAAATGCTTCAACAGAGCCGAGGCATAAATACACAAATGACCAAGGATAGGAAAGTGCCTGCAAAATAAAATGTTTCCATTATCCATCAGAACGTTTTTCAAAGTTCTCTGAATGAGACCCCAATATTGACTTAAATGGGTGATGTACTTGAGCCTGTCGGGTAATTTTATGTGCCAGACAAGCTTGAGGAAACAA
This sequence comes from Rhabdophis nuchalis, assembly GCA_039707465.1. NCBI lineage: Eukaryota > Metazoa > Chordata > Lepidosauria > Squamata > Natricidae > Rhabdophis > Rhabdophis nuchalis. Next base: position 246,697,439 of record CM077643.1, on the reverse strand, counting down.
TTCATTTATAGATTTGCTTTCTGCTTGAATAAAAAGTTGGGAACACATAAGGAAACTTAAGAGTCAGTCCTTATTTGCTGTCTAGTTCAAGTCTCACTCTTGACTTCTGCAGGTACCGTATTTTTCAGAGTATAAGATGCATTTCCCCACCTAAAGAGGGTGAAAATTTGGGTGCATCTGAATGTAGCCAGGCTCACCCACTGACCCCCACCCTTCGGCCTCTGCCTCCCAGCAACTTGCTTCCTTGCAGCAAACAGCCCGTTTCAGTTTCAGTACAGCTTGATTAGCACAAGGAACTGATTGTCGGGCCTCCTGACCATCAGCTGTTTCAGGCTGCAGGGATTGCCATTGCCTATTGCAGCCTCCACTTGCCCCATTTTCGGCTTCCACATCCCATTTTTGGGTGCATGCTCTGTTTTTGGCCTCCACACCCCCCATTTTCTGCCCATTCCAATCCCCGCCACCTGGAACAGGTGGAAAAGGGGAGGGGCACAGAGGTGGCAATCAGGCTGTACTAAAATTGAAACTGAAACTAAAACTGAAACATGCTGTTGGTTGTTTGCTGCAAGGAGGCAAATTGTTGGGAGACAGAAGTAGATTTTTTTCTCATTTTTCTCCCCAAAAGCTAGGTGCATCTTGTACTTTGGAGCATCTTATACTCCAAAAAATATGGTGTTCACTCTGGACAAAATTAAGGTCACTCGCTCACACACACTCACAGCTCAGGAAAATAGCTGCACTCGAATCACTTAGAACCGAACACTGAGGCACAACCAGTTCTTTAGAACAGGGGTCCCCAACCCCCGGGCCGCAGACCGGTGCCGGTCCATGGCTTGATAGTAACTGGGCCGGAGTGAGCGGTGGAGAGAGTAGCGCAACTCTTAAGAAAGTGAAGCAAACACTCTGCTATCCTGGCCGTTGGCCGGGGCGCTCCCGGGGGGCAGGACAGTGGCAATGGCCTGCATTGGGGGGGTTCGGGGCACCACCCGGCCCTGCGTGGGGGGAAGGGGCTGCCAGGCCCTCCTGCCCAGGACACAGCCCATCCTTCCCTGCCCCAGCCGAGGATCCTTCATCCGGGACCCCTGGCAGCTTTCCTGCCTGTTTGCACATGACCGCTGAACGCGCATGCGGCCCACGTGATTCGACTCACCCGCTGGAGGCTCCCACCGGTCCACGGATTTTTTTTTACATGAAACCGGTCCCTGGTGCCAAAAAGGTTGGGGACCCCTGCTTTAGAATACATAGATATCCAGTGAATTTAAAATAACAAGAAAACTTTTCTGGTTACAGCATAGTTAGGAAAGATGTGGGTAATGGATGAATGTATGAGAAAAAGCAGGTACAATATATATATTTGTTTTTTCTCACACACTCATCCATTACCCATGTCCTACTCAACTAGGCTGGCAGGCACTAGCCAGCAGGACAGAAGCTGCAAAGTCTGGATCCAAAATTGGACAGACTTCAGGACCTCTTTTATACCCCCAAAGCCCTTCTTTGTTGCTTCGGTAGCTGTTAATGGGATGTGGGGTTTTCCATGTGCTCATTTCTTTTGTCTGCTTCAGGTGACACTTTTTCCTTTGTATCCTTAATGACTTGGTTCCTTCTTAACTACCTCCCTCTAAGGCAGAGGTCAGGAACTATGGCCCCTTTATGACTTGTGGACTTCAACTCCCAGAATTCCTGAGCCAGCCATGCTGGCCTAATAATTCTGGGAGTTGAAGTCCACAGGTCATGAAAGGGCCACAGTTCCCCACTCCCGCCCTAAGGAATCTTTTAGTCATGACTCCTTGCTATCCATCCTGTTTTCTTGCCTCCTTGATCTTCAGCTACAGTATGGCAGCTTCATTCTAGTTTCACAGAAGTTGGCTGAGAAAATGGGATGGTTTGAGGGGGTTTGCTATGATGTCCTAGCTAGGGGTGGGATTCTACCGGTTCGGACCCTGTTTGGGCCAACTGGTAGCTCCGATGATCAAATGGGAGCGAACCAGTTCACTCCAACGATCAAGTGCCCCTGCGCTTTACTGACCTTTATCATCTCTGCTGAGTCGCGTGGCAGAGTGGATTGCCGCGCCTTTGCTGTTTCCTCCCCAGCAGTAATGTGGAAGGTAAGTTTTTGCATAATTGGGCATGCGCGTGCAGTGCGCACTCAGTGAACCAGTTGTTAAACCAGCAGGATCCCATCGCTGGTCCCTAGCCTCTAGGGAAATAGAGACATGCAGCAGGGGTGTCAAATTGGTGGGGAACAGGCTGGATGCCTCACATGCAGGCCACACTCATTCCAGCTCCACAAAGGAAAAAAAAGTAGCAATATGACATATAATAGCAAAGTGGCACTGTGAGTTTGACAACCATGTTGTAGAGCAAGGGTCTCCAACCTTTGCAACTTTAAGACTTGTGGACTTCAACTCCCAGAATTCTTTGCTGGCTGAGGGTTTCTAGGAGTTGGAGTCCACAAATCTTAAAGTTGCTAAGGTTGGAGACCCTTGTTGTAGAGGATATTAAGGTCTGATTATCCTGAGAAACCTAGAATTCTCCTCCTTTGATTGAAAGGCCTTACTTACAACAACACACCAACCCCAGGTTGATCTTTATGCTCATACTGAAATAAAAAGGGAGCGTCCATGTTTAAAAATTAAAAGGCCGTTCTTTTGTATGGGTAGAATGTGGATGTTGGTAGGTTGTATAGAATCACATGTAGATTTTTTAAACATTTACTTTTGTTACTTAGGGAATTGCATCACAACTATCATTTGCCAAAAAAAAAAGTGGGAGGGGGGAGAAGAAATGATAATAGCTTTACTTAAAAATGACAAGGAAGAGACTGATAGTTCTAAGCACTTCATACCCCACCTAGAATTAAAGACTTACACATAAATTTTCAAATAAGGTTATAATAAGTACTTATAAATCCTTGCTAGAATGCACTATATTAGATATTTAGGAACAGAAGCACGGAATCAGGAATTGCAATGTCTAGTCTATGAACATTAATGGAAGACCATTTTGGCACTTTTATGACACAGTTTAAAATTACAATTAATTTAACAAAAATATTTCATGCCTGTTGGATGCATACTCAGGGATGAATTGCTGGGTTCCATTAATTATTGGAAATATAGCACTCATTCGGTCACATGATGTATAACACACTGGATTATTAGATTCAGTTCTGTGATACACTGTGGTTCCTTTTTAGACAGAACATGTTTCACATGTTAATTTACTTTTTGGAAAATCAGTGGCTTATATAGGTGCTTATTTTAAAAGATTGTACAATCCGATGTCATAGAAATGTAACAGGAAAAAAATATGTATATGAATGATGATGGTGACTGAGAGCAGAATTTCCACCATTAAGCAAAGCAATGCAGATATATTGCACAATGTGATGTGACTGTATCATTGAGAGATAGCAATTCCAGCAGCCACCATTGCCCTCTTTAAGCAAGGACCACATATGAACATAATGTAGGAAGAAATAGTGCTTGCTTCTGTTGCTGAAGCCCTACCTCAGATAGATACATTGCATTGGCATCCTTCAGTCTCAAAAGACTATGGTATCATGCTCTGGAAAGAGGTCAAAGCTGGAGTGTCCTCTCCAGCACAAGGCCTGGGTAGATTAATATGGAGGATAGAGCAGATCCCAAGCAGCAGATCCCCCCCCCCTCTCCACATCGCTGAAATAGTCCAATGGAACGACAGAGCCGATACGATTGGTTCCAACTGCTTTGCAGGAATTACCAGAAAGTGGTTGTACACAGTTGTGAACTGCTTCCGGGACTCCATCTCTGGAGTTTGCCTCGAGGTTGACTCCTGAAGCCTTTTCTAGTAGTATATAGAGCCACAAGGCAGTGGAGGGTTGTAATCAGAGTTTTCCTTCTCCTAGAACCATGATGGTGAAGCTATGGCATGGGTGCCACAGGTGGCATGCGGAACGATTTCTTAGGGCACGTGAGATGTTGCCCTGTCATCTCCAGCGTGCATGTGTGCACTGGCCAGATGATTTAGACCTTCTTTTGAGGCTGTTTTTCACCCTCTGGAGGCTTCATGGAAGCTCCGGAAGCTCCTGGAGGTGGGGGGAAGTTGTTTTCACCCTCCCCAGGATCCTAGAAAGCCTCTGGAACCTGGGGAGGGCGAAAAAAGCACACCAAAAGCAGGGCATCACACACATAGCATTATGGGTGTGGCACACACATGCATGACCCCCCTGCTCTCCCCCCCCCACTTTTGGCAAATGAGCCAAAAAAGGTTTGCCATCCCTATCCTAGAAGATGGCTCTGCCGCTTTATCTGCCGTTGGAGCGTAGAGCCCTCTTCTGCCTTTAAAACCATTGACCGTTTTCTCTTGTAACCTTGGAAAGGGGCCCTTATGAGATGCTTCCAGCCGGGCCAGCTGGACCAAGGTTTTTTTAAGGAGGTGTTACTCCTCCATTTGCTCACTCACCCTTTGTCCTGGCTTGTGACAGGTAGAGTGTGGCTTCCCAAACGTTGAGCTGAGGATGGCGGGTTTATCTGATAGATAAGCTGGCAGGCAAACAGGCAGGCTATATAGGCAGGTGCTACAAAGAACAGACAGGTGGGTGCTGAAGTCGGGCACAATGGAACACAGGAGAATGGGTGCTCCAGGCAAGCACTGTGGAATATTGGCTGGACAGGTGCTGTAGTCAGGCATATGGAGAGCAGGCAGGCAAGTGGTATAGAGTGCAAGATCCCCATGCCACCTATGGGCTCATTGGAAGAAAAAGCAGTTGGAGTGGGAGCAACTTGCAACCTCCTGCCACTTCTTGATGAGCTCTGATGTCACTGCAGTATTACAGGCAAACTCTGCCTACAGCCTGGAGTTCAATGCTGACAGGGCTTCAGCCTTCCATCCTTCTGAGGTCCGTAAGACATGGAGCCATATTGTTGTGGAAAATTGCAGTAATGCTTTTACATTGCTAACAACCCAGAGCACTATGGAGTGCCATATAAGCCTAAATGCTATCAGTATTGCTACCCTTTTCATTTACTGAAGTCTCTTTCTGAATTGTTTTCCCCATAAAGGTGTTGGGTGCCTTTTTTTTCTTTGTTTGCTTGGAGTTTTCACTGATCTACTTATTGCATGAACTTTTATTGCTTTTTCAATTGTTTTGTGCTTGCATGCTGTTTCGCTTTTATTATATTTTAGGATTATGTGATAGCTTCAAGGGGGGAATGCTGTTTGGTGCAGTACACTGATAGCTATTGAAGAGTATTTTTAAAATCCTTGATTTCATACTAAAGACAATAATAATTAAAATTTGAATCTCTGCTTCTGAATCATTGTCTTAATAGGCTTATTTACAAAAAGCTACCTTATGTAATGAATTTTAAGTAGCTGTTTTTACCTTCAGCCTGCTTTGTTGATGTATTTCTTTATATTCATTGTTGTCTTATTGGATTTCATTATTTCTGTTGTTGATAAGAAACATACAATATAAATTTAACAAACAAATAATAAATACCAGATACTTAATGTAGATGTTTCCTAAAATAAGGGATTGATGATAATGATAAAGATGGTGATATCACCATTTGTAATCAGCCAGAGAAAACAAAATAATACTGCTCAGCTACAGTTATTTTCAGATTTTTTTTTAAAAAAAAATCAGCCCTCCCAAAATGCCCATAACTAAGTCAGAAATTATGGAATTTGTAGTCAGTTGTATATGGGGGAAAAATCAGGCTGCATTTAAAATATCTAAGTCGTGGAGAATATTTGAGTAATTTTAGTTGTAGAAGCTGCAAAAAAACCTGTCATTCTAGTCAAAATAAATCTGTCCCACAGAGTGAAATCCAAGGTCTTGAAACTGAGCTTAAAAACAGAAGGAAACTAAGAGAGGAAAAGAAATAGAAAGGGGGAAAAAGATTTTCATTGCAGAACTGATGGTGAACTTGAAGCAAGGAGATATTGATGACATGCCCCTGTCAGAATTTTTTCCCAATCATCTGACATCAACTCTGCCCTCATTGCCATGATTACTGGCATTGTGGTGTGTGTTATTGAAGATCACCGAGTGAAGACAATATGCTGTTGATGAGCCTGGTCAGATGGCTGACGTCAAGCCCTTTTTTATTTTTTTATGTATGTCTCTTGATTTGTTTTTCCAGGACTACCTTAACCTCCCCCCCACTTTTTTGTGTGTGTGGCAAAAGTGAGTTTTCTTCCCAATGAATGATTGAAAGGAAGTTGCTGTAAAACCCAGCCGGATCCTTTGTTCATCAGAGCTAATATAGCTAACGAGAATACATTTTTGAACAGGATTCCCCCACCGCTGCTGAAGCTCCAATGATTGACCTTAGTATCTGGCAGATCAAATGCTTTATCATCAAGTTCTAGCTCTTCATTAAAATGCAGAATTAAGCTAGCATCACCCAGTTTGATTGGCAGTAACACCAAGTACAGGAGAATATTTATTTTGAATGCTATCACTTTTGAAGAAACTCATGTTTCAGGCAGAACTCGTTGGTTTTTGGTTGAGGAATAAGCCTTTATATTACTTTGCAGCTTAATGTAAGTACAGCTTAATCTACAAAACCACCACAACAGATCAACATTTCTTCTGTTGTATAGAAGTAGCATCATACTCATTATCCACTGACAGAAAAGGCGACCCCGTGAGAACTTAGAACTAGACAGGATTCGCTTTATATTTTTTATTGTATAAATAAAATAAAATAAAGTAGGAAATTAAGGGAAGGAAAGGGAACGGGAAAAGGGGGTGTGAAATACAAGGGGGAAGAGAAAAAGAGAGAAAAGGGGGCACTGAGTTCCAACTCTTCCTATATATGTATCAGAAAGGTCAGCAGTTTGGTGGTTTGAATCCCTACTGGTTTGAATTCCTATTATAATGGAGTGAACTCCTGTTATTTGTCCCAGCTTCTGCCAACCTAGCAGTTTGAAAGCATGTAAAAATGCAAGTAGAAAAATAAGGACTACCTTTGGTGGGAAACTAACAGCATTCCATGTGCCTTTGGCATATGCCGGCCACATGCCCATGGAGACATCTTCAGACAGTGCTGGCTCTTTGACTTAGAAACAGAGATGAGCACCACCCCCTAGAGTCGGGAATTTATTTATTTATTTAATTTGATTTCTACACCGCCCTCTCTCCCCGAAGGGACTCGGGGCGGTGTACAGGTAAAAATTAAAACTACTAAAATCAAAACAATACAAACAAAGTTAAAATCGAATTAAATAATCCCCTGTATAAATTTATAAAAGTTAAAAACTAACCCCATAAAACCGAATAAAATCATTTAAAATCACAGACTGGGCGAGCAGCATGAAATTAGGCCAAGCCGGCTAGATGGAACAAGTGCGTCTTGAGTTTCTGGCGGAAGGAGCGGAGGTCCGTTGTCGTTCTGATATCAGGGGGAAGGTCGTTCCAAAGGGTTGGGCCCATCACAGAGAAGGCCCTTCCCCTGGGCGTCGCCCGCTGGCATTGCCTGGTGGACGGCACCCGGGGAAGTCCCTCTCTGTGAGAGCGAATCGGCCGAAGGGATGTATGGGGCAGGATACGATCCTGCAAATCTACACAGGGAAAATGACTAGCACATATGTGTGAGGGAAACCTTTACCTTTACCAAACACTCCCACCCCCCAAATGTTGATATAATAATATTAAGTGATTTGAAAGTGTCCATTTTTTCCCTGTGTAGATCGCAGTAATCAAGAATGACTGAATTTAGATGTCTGAATGGGAAGCAGAGATACAGAAAACACCAAGTTTGAAGAGACTAGTGAAATGTTTAAATGGAAAACTATATTCATATCCAAGTTCCTGGATATGCTTGGTGATCTCTAAATTGGCAGAGAAGTGGGTGAAAATTGAAAAGTGAGTACTTGCAGGCCTTAGAATTGCTTAGCCAATGGAACCTCATGTTTTCTGCCAATATAACCAAGTAATGACAATCAACCCCATTATCAAGGGCTAGTGGGAAAAGAATGGACAATCAGTTTGCAGATGTTCTTGGCATGCTGGGAGACAGAGATTGCTAGAATGCTTAGTGTTTGAGTCAGGAGGAGATTTAGAGGTCACAGCAGCCTATGGATCATGGACTTAGTAGACTTGACCTGGAAGTTGCATGTTCATCTACAGTTTCAAGGTCAGATTCGAGCCCTCACCATGACCATAAGGGGGGATCGCCTATAATTGCTCCTGCATTATTATGTTTCTTGCCTGGCCATCAGCACTCTTGTTTAGAGTAGTGAATTCCCCTTTAGTAGGAGGCCTTCTCCCACTCCATAGTGTTGGAGAAACACGATTATTCTCTGCAGAAGTACTGTCCATGGTACTGAAGCTACAGACTGATCTGTTTCTTTGCTCTGCTTTGCTGCGTAGTTGATCATCACTTTCTATCCATTATCAGCTGGGCCACCATTTAAAAACAGGCAGCAGATTCTCTGATGGACCAGTCAGTAGACAAGGCAGCCCCTCCCAGTCCTTACAACTGTCTTTCTGCAATGGTTACAGTTTTGCATATCATTCTACAATTAGAAATGGAAGGCTAAAGAGCAAGAAAGGAGTGAAATCGGAGTTGGAAACAGCATTCCAGCTCTTTAGTTGCATTATTGCACTTGTAACATATCATCCAATGGCATATCTTAGATCTTTTCTATGATTTATGTATGAATTATATATCCCTAGCACTGGGCATTCTTTGAGATCTTACTTCATGCGTACAAGGAAAACCTCACTGACTTTTTAAAAATAAAATCATTTGCTTCTTGCCTCTGATTCACAACCTCCATCCTATCAAAACTGCATATCCTACCAGTAAACCTGCTGAGAAGGGAAAAACATATTTAAGAGCTTTTCCGGGTACACATGACAAATCTCATTGGGCTTCTCTGAGTGTGTGTTTGACTCTTTCTTCTTCTTCTTGAGCGATTGATGTCTTCAGCTTGGATGTAGAACCCTTGATGGGAGCTGAAAAAGAAAATCCCTTCTGATTTAAGATGTGATAGTCAATCTGTTTGGAAGAAATCCTTCGACTTTGGGATTTAAACTCTTAAAATCCTATTGAGAGGTTGGAAATCCACTAGCAGGCCTTCATGTTCAACAGGCTGTTAGGGGATATTGTTTTCTGTTGATGTGTGTGCACGGAGAATAAAGCTTCCATTATTGTAAATCAAGCATTATCCGTACCCATGACAGCAGATGCAAACAAAGAGGTATATCTAACAAAGTTTTATAAATCTGCTGTGTTTGCAGTCCTGATTAACATAAGCCACTCTGGACACAGAGTTAATTATGTGTTTTCTCTCAAAGATACAGATTAAAATACATTTACATAGTTTAATACCTTCTTCAAATAATTGGACTTTTTTTTCAGAGAGAGAATAAACCTCATCACCCACTTTATTGAAGACTTGGCAGAGAGGTTCTAATGTTTGCTTTTTAAATTTTTTTTTAAATATCAGCCAGCTGAGATTTCAGAGTACAATATAAAAAGAATAGATCAGCTACACCTTGGAGGGGCTGCTTTAAAAACACAAAACAAAGCAAAACCCTTGGACGTTTTTATTTATTTATTGGCAGGTGCAATCATTATGAGTGAAGTGGATTAAGGAGGAGGATGGGGAAGAATGAATCTCGCCAATAAAGGAAGTATGCAAAGTTTGCATAAAAGTTTTATATTCAAAAGAGATATTCAGAATCACTTGTTAGATTAAAAGGGCTGATACAAATGTTTCAGATGATTTGGCTTCTCCAGCTTCTTATTTTCTATCTGTATTTATTATGCAAATTGACACACTAGCATCCAAGTCCCCCCCTCCCCCTTTAAAAAAAATCAAGAGAACAATTTTTCAGGAAATGAAAGCTTTTCTTGCTGATGAGCAACCCAGCCATTTGCATTTCATTCACTGAGACACTTTGGCCTTTGCTGCATTTAGGAATGAGTTTCTTTTGTTTATTTTACAGTTCAATGAAATGGAAAGCAATTTGTCTTAAGCATTTCTTGGATCCATCAGACAAAGGAAAGGATCCGCTGCTGTCTAAGCATTAGCCGTGAAAATATCAGTAATATATTTTGGGGAGGGTGGAGTGATGTCATCTGATTGAATGGCTCTCCAAGGTAGTGGCTCCCATTATGCTCAGATGATTAGGTGAAGAGTCTGTAGCTTAGGGAGAAAAGACATGCTTTGCATGCAAAAAATAAAATAAAATTCAGCATTCAGTGCTCAGCATCTCCCTGTAGGCCAGAGAAAGATGTTGGAGAACCATGGCTAGTCAGTAGTTATACAGCTGGTTGGGCTACTACATATTTATACATGTACACACACACACACACACACACACACACACACACACACACACACACACACACACATGTACCTATATATTTTCACATGCTTATACAATCAAATGCTCTGGTGGTGACCTATGTTCATAAATAAAGCAATATGATTGTATTAAAGCCTAAAGCACCCCAGTTTGTCTCTGCTTTCTTTCTTTCTTTTTTAGCAGCTGTAAACACTGCACAGCAGTCACAGATACTATCCGTGCTGATGAGGCCCAAAGGTATTTTAAAGCAAGGATGAAGCTGGAGGTTGCAATTTTCTTTTCCCTAAGACAGATTTCCCATGGATACCATATTCCCTATTCCTGCCACAAAACCTCACACCCTCAAAGTTATAGAACTGTAGACTTGGCAGGGGTCATTTTAGAATATTGAACTTAGCCCTCTTCTCATCTTAAAGCATGTGAGAATGAGGTCTACTTCTGTTTCAACATAACATATTTCCCCATCTATAGGATGCCACCCCCCTCCCACTTTTCTTACCCCAACTTCAGAAATCAATATTTTAAGCAATTGGAAGTTTCACTCATGAGGCTAGTTTGTGTGCCCCCCCCCCCCATTTTTAGGTAAACATTTTAAAGAAAAAGTATTGTTTTATACATGGAAAAATACAGTATATAGGGAAGGGATCCTCCCTATATTGCTTCTACTGGCAAACTACTTTTGGTTAGTTATGAGTTTCTTTTTCTTCTAAAACTCTATTGGAGTCTACCTTCCTATACTACAGTATACTCTGCACTCTACAATTATAAAGCTCCAGTTTTGAGTTTCTTCATGGTGACACACTTTCACGTATTTGCAAAGCACTATCATATTACCCTGCAGTCTTTATCGCTCAAGGCTAAACATGCCCGGCTTCTTCAATCTCTCTTCATAAGTCTCACTTTCTGTCCTCTTATTATCCTCATTGCCCTCCTCTGAATCTGTTCCAGTTTGTATGAATACTTAAAATGATGTGCCTGGAAGCAGACAGAATACTCAAAGCAAGACCTAAGCATTGCAGAATAAAATGGAACGATTATTTCCTGTTGTTTGGAAACTCTTCTTTTCTTGAAGCAGCCTAAACTTTTTATTTTTCCTCACCTATAAACTTAGTTTGCAGTTAACTGCGATGGTGACATCTTTTTCACAAGTACCAGCACTAAGTTAGGGATCCCATATTCTGTATCTGCTCATTTTATTTTTGTTTTCTAAATGAAGATCTTCCTACTTGCCTCTGTTAAAGTTAATTTCTTGTTTTCAGCTTGTTTCCCTAACATCAAGAGTAGTTTGAGGTTTATCTTTGTCAGCATTACCCATCCTACCTTGTTTTGTGTCACTTGCAAATTTCATAAACACGCTTTCCACCTTTTTCTCACATCATGAATAAAAGAATACGTGATCCAGGAATGAATCTTGTGTGACCTCATTCAATATTAACTTATGGATACCAGCTGGATAGCGCAAAAAAGATAAGCAAATACGATCTTCGAATATGATTTTGGAGACCACTGTACATCCACTTTCTTTTTATGTCAGCCACTTTGGTCTAATGTTTAAGGCATTAAGGAACCAGAAAAGTGTGGATTCTAGTCCTGCCTTAGGCATGAAATTCAGCTGGAGGACTTTGGGCCACTCACTTTCTCTGAGCCCAATTCACCTCACAGGTTGGGGTTTTGGGGAGAAAAAGAGGAGGAAGGGGTATTAGGTAGGTTCGTTCCCTTGAGTTACTTATAAAGTAACAAAGGTGGGATAAAAATTGAATAGCTAAAATCAGCTCACATAGAACTTGTCATATCAACATAGAATGGCCAAGAGTACATTATGAAATACATTGAAATCAAGGTATATTACATTCGTGTCGTTTTGATATTCCATTAAGGAAAATGATTAGTTTTAAAAGATAAAGTCAGTTTGGTTAAACTTGTTCTTGATAAATTTTAGCTAATTTTGGGTAATATACACTTTCTTTTTAATAAGTATAAGTATATGTATAGGGACGCAGTGGCTCAGTGGCTTGTTGATCAGAAAGATTGGCAGTTTGGCAGTTTGAATTCCAAGTGCCATGTAATGGAGTGAGCTCCCATTACTTGTCCAATCGTCTGCCAACCTAGCAGTTTGAAAGCACGTAAAAATGCAAGTAGAAAATTAGGAACCAACTTTGGTAGGAAGATAACAGTGTTCCCTGCACCTTCGGTGTTTAGTCATACCGGCCACATGACCACGGAGACATCTTTGGACAGTGCTGGCTCTTCAGCTTTGAAATGGAGATGAGCACCACCCCCTAGAGTCAGGAATGACTAGCACACATGTGCAAGGGGAACCTTTATCTTTACCTTATGTATATCCACATGTATATGTATAATCTGCTCTAGAGTTTTCCTGCTTATTAGAATTAGACTTGCTAAAATTCTATGCTTGCTTAAATCACCCCCCCCCCCCCTTAGAAGATAGGACCAATTTTAATTTCTTCCAGTCATGTGATACTTTATACATTCTCCATGTTTTCTCAGAAATAATACTAGCCAGATCACTAGCAAGTCCCTTTAGTGTTTTAGGTTGCAAGTCATCTATTGTTAGAGATTTGAATTCATTGAAAATAGGAATTCACAGTGATAGCATTTTATTACTATTAATCCAATTAGGTTTTCAGAAAAAAGTTGTTTTCTGGAGATGGAACAGTTTGGAGAATTCCAGAATGTTTTGTCCTTCCTCTGGACTGTAGGTCCAGGAGTTTTTGACAGCTGTCTGGAAGTGAATGTTCTAGAACAAGAAATGCTTTGCAAGAGTCCGAATGTTGTAGAGTTCTGGACTGGCATATTCAACTTTTGCAGATTAATTTGCAATCATGATCATTCTATTTCAAATAGATTTTTAATTAGTTTGAGGTTACATTTCTGTCATTTTCGTTCGATATTTTCCATTTAAGGGCAATGGCGTTACACAAACGTATCTAGGACAATCTTAAATTTTATTAGCCCTTCAATTGATCTGCCTATTTGCTTTCTTTAAAATACATTTTGGCATTTGGGATATTAAATTGGATGTTTTTCCTTTTCTCTCCCTCTCTGTCTGAACCCATTTAAAAACCTTAGAACACAATACTGCTCTAATGGAATGTCAAGTACAGCAAATTCTATTTCAAGTGAAAAACATTATCAAAGCCCTCGTACATTTTTTTAGGAAGCAGTCATGAACTACGCTGCTTTCCTTTCCCTTTCCTCTTAATAACACATCTTGCTTCTATTACAAGTTTTACTATTTTGCCCAGAAGGTTTAGGGTTATACATTGGGAAAGAACCTGTAATCTTGCTGTAGGACTAGATTCAATTAAGTGCCTCCTAGGTATGATCCTTTGAGTATTAAATGAATTTCTATAGCTTCCTTGCAGTCAGTATCTCAGAGTGATACCTATGATGAACTACATGGAGGATAAGGCTATCACAATGGCTATTAGTCATGATGGTTGCATATTAGCGTCAGGATTGGAAGCAGTATATGCTTCTCGGCACCAGTTGCTAGGCAACATGAGTGGGAGGTGCTTTTGCTCTCTGACATAACATGTAAGTTTCTCATCATTGGATATTATATGAGAACATAATGAGAGCCTAATACTAGACAAGATGGCTATTTAACCTGATCCAGCAGGGTTCTTATGTTCTTAATCACATGGAAAACTGGTGCAATTAAAATTAATAATGATCTGATTAACCTTTTTAATTTAAAATGTCTCACCCAAAGTAGAGATTTTAAAAAAAAAACACTGCAGGAAGAATCCTAAAATCTATTTAAAAAGATACAGCTGGAGAAATTTAAGTGAGTGCATTATAACGAATCATCCAAATTAAACTTTTAATCTGAAAAAAGTAGTGATATTGAGTTTAAGAGCTGCAGGGGCGCAATGGTTAGAATGCAGCACTGCAGGCTACTTCTGCTGACTGCCGGATGCCTGCAATTTGGCAGTTCAAATCTCACCAGGCTCAAAGTTGACTCAGCCTTCCATCCTTCTGAGGTGGGTAAAACGAGGACCCAGATAGTTGGAGGCAATAGGCTGACTCTATAAACTGCTTAGAGTGGGCTGTAAAAGCATTGTGAAGCGGTATTTAAGTCTAAGTGCTATGCTATTGCCATAAAGGAACCCTGGGGGACTCATAGTGAAATGCTATGCAGTACACACAAAGTCATTTCTTAAGTCCTCCGTCCTTCTTGAGGACACTTAGAAACCACATGGAGCAGAGATCTAATTTATTGCATATACAATTGTGGTACAAAATTGAATTTCATAGGAACCGCTCTGCATATTCTGTGGACAAACCCGAAGAATTCTTCAGTCTCCATAAACTAGAGCAATGTTGCACGGGGATTCTGGGAGCAGATATCTACGCAACTTGAAGTTGCCAAGTTTGAAAAACACTGGTCTAGACCAAGGGTCAACAACATGACCGTTGGGAATCCTAACCTGTCTCTCCTTCTCTCTCAAAATTAAATCAAGTCATGAGGTATAGTCATCTTATGAACTTCAGGCTGTTGGAGGCAAGGGAGAAATTGTGGGTATCCAAGCTATTGAAAAAGGTAGTAATAGCACTTAGAGCAGGCATGTCCAAAGTCTGAACTGGGGGCCAATTGCGGCCCGTTTTCAAATTTTGAGCAGCCTGCAGCCTCTTCTCCCTGCCAGCATAGCTGTCACTCATCCCCGCTGCCCGGCGTTTTTTCCTTCACCACACAGCGGTTTCTGCAGCTGTTCTCTGCTTCCCATTCACAGCTGGCTGAGCGCCTCCTTCAAGGCTGGTGGTTACATTTCACCAGAAGATGGCAGTAGACCTGAGTCAGCACTCTCATCGCATGACCCTTGTGATACAAGGCTTGTGTGCCCATTTCTAAAATGGTGACTGTAACTAAAAAAAGGAAAGTTGGCAGCGAGAGTCGCTGCTTCCAGGACTGCGTGAGGATGAGACTTTCACCTGCATGACATCTTGCACATCAAAACCACTGTTTTTGAGCTAGACCTGGCCTACATAATGCAGTTGAGATTGTTGGGGGTAAAAAACACCCCCGTTGGAAAATAAATGTGGAATAGTGCAATATACCGGACAGCAAGAGATTTGTTGCTGAAAACACACAATAACTATCAAACACTGATAGTAGGAAAAATAAATAGTCTTTACTTTGTAGTAACTAAAATACTTCTTCCAAACAGTGATACTAACTCCTCTAACGATAAACAGTCCTTCACCAAAACCACACAGTTATCTTACAGTCAAGTCAAAAACAATGATACTCTTCTTCTGTCTTCAGTTCAGCTCCTCCCCCAGTGGCAATCAGGAAGCAAAGGAAAGCAAAAGGGAATGAACTGTGTTCCCAGCTTCCCTTTTATGACTGAGCTGGGAAGCACAGCCAATCAGATTCCACATGGTCCTTAAAGTTACATATACTCTTTAAGAATCCTGGCTTATATATATTGTCAACCCAACATTAGGATAATTAGCCTAACAGAGATCTCAGTATTACCCTTCACATTAGTGCAGTTAAGTTATTTGTTTAGTCTTTCATAAAATTGTTCATTTGCATTTAATGTTAATGGTTCAAAGAATGTCAGGCTGCCACACATTTTCACCTCACCAAATCTGGCCCTCCTTGCAAAAAGTTTGGACACCCCTGACTTAGAGTGACATATTGCTTCACAGTGCTTTACAGCCCTCTCTAAGTGGTTTATAATGTCAGTGTATTTCCCCCAACAATCTGAGTCCTCATTTTACTGACTTCAGAAAGATGGAAGACTGAGTCAACCTTGAGCCAGTCAGGATCGAACTCCTGCTAGTAGGCAGAGTTAGTCTGCAATACTGCATTCTAACCAGAGGTGGTATTCTACCAGTTCGGACCGGTTCATCTGAAGTGGTAGCGGAAATCATGGGTGACCCCGCCCATCCGCCCCAGCTCTATGGCATCCCATTTAGACCCTTTTTTTTTGCCAAAAGCAAATGCACGGAAGGCTGAACTGGTAGCACACTCACATTTATGAACTTACAGTAGGGAAGGTAAGTGAATACCATCCTTGATTCTAACCTCTGTGTCAAGAACCTGACAAGGTTGAATCAATTACATCTATTGCCAAAACTCTGAGCTCCTACTTGTTGCTCCATTGACTATCTATTGGTCATTTGTATAGTTTTAAGGATTCAGAGAATCTACTTTAAAAATAGGGGCCAATTGGGCAGGAACTCTCAAATGTATTTTTGTAGAGAAAATTTTACCCTAAAAGCCTAATAATTCTTTATCAGAAGGAAGGCTTATGAATTTTTTAGTAATGAATGGAACTAGCCAGTGCAAATCTGACAATTTCATGCATTCATGGTTTGCTTAAAAAAAAGAAACCCAAACACCAACATGTCTTTTCTGTCCTCTAATGGCAATATTAAGTTGCTGTAGTAACTTCCTTATGATGTTGCCACCTGGGAACGTTTTGCCAGTATTCAAGAACAAATTCAACTCATTATGGCTGTTCCACTTCAGAAACAATTGGATGAATTGAGCCATGAGAGATGGTCAAATAAATCATGATTAGGGCACTGCTAATACCTGAAAGAGCTGAACCAGAAAACAGAGCTGCAAGATTTAATTGGTAGAAGAGTCAGAGCTTTAGTTAACCAATCGGTGTGGAAAAATCGGGGCTTATTGAAGATTTAGAGCTGGGGTGTCAAACGTAAGGCCTGCAAGCTGCAAGCTGGCCCATGGGGTGCTTAGATCTGGCAGATGGGGCCACCCTGGAAACAGCGAAGGACCGGCCCATGGTGCCTCTGCAGGCAGCCCTCGTGAGCCCCGTTTTCACTGGCAGAATGTTACAGGAAGCTGTCACAGCCAAATATGGAGCACGGGAGCCCAATATAGCACAACTGACTCAAGCTGTGAAAAGGATAACACTGCTATACATCAAAAGTATTTCAGAAACCACCAATAGACTATTACAACTATATAGCACACAAACCAACTAAAGCCCTCCAAAACATCCAGCCACCCCAGGAAAAAAAACCAGGAATCATCTAAAACATACAGTGTAAAGACTGCAACCGCCACTACACACAGTGAACAAGTAGAAGGGCATATCCATGAACACCAACTAGCAGTCAGAAGATATGATGAAAACTCCTTAATTTTACAACACGTGGACAGACTTAGCCACAGTTTCAATTGAGAAATGGTAACCATCCTAGACCAAGCTAAGTCCAAAAACACTAGAGAATTTCCTGAAAGCCTGGTACTCTGACAAATTGGCCATCCATAGGCACATAGACATAAGCAACATCTGAATACCATTCAAAAGAGACAATCAATAGGCCAAGAAGAGAACAAAAAAATCAAAACACCTCTTTACCAGCAATCGACATGCAGACGAGCAGAGATTAATATCAAGATTAATATTAGGCTAACAATCAAGAAGCAAATGATACTCCAGCTAAACAGCCCAACCAAAGAACCATTAAGACCATTCTCACCAACACTGACAGGGCAAGCTACTAGAACAGGGGTGTCAAACTCAAGGCCAGATCCAGCCCATTGGGCGCTCAGATCTGGCCCATGGGGCTGCCCTGTAAACAGCAAAGGACCAGCCTGCAGTGCCTCTGCCAATGAAAATGGAGCTCGGGAGGGCCACGGGTGGCCCTAGCGAGTTCCGTATTTGCTAGCAGAGGGTTGTAGGAGGCCATTGCACCTGAAACGGAGGAACCACAGGTGTCCCCGACATGAGTGATGTTGAGCTGGCCATCCCCACCCTGGCCATCCCCCCTGCCCCCGAGTTCAAACACAACCCTGTTGGGTCCCTCAGTAGAATAGAGTTTGACACCTCTGTACTAGATAAAATCACACCCACTCCCTACTAGCATTGATGATGTTGCTTAGTTTGGATGATGAAATGTCTGCAAGAGAACAACCAAGCTCAGGGAGCTCTCATTTCAATCCTGAGCTACAAATATTCTCCTCTGTCAAAAACAATTCTGAAAAAAGAAGCCCTTTTGCCTCTCAATAAATTCAGTGGCCAGTATCTTGTGTGAGGATGGAGGATGCTGCTGCTAACCATTCTTAGAACAATGTATATTCCTTTATTAGCTAAAGAACAAGTAGGAAGACTGTAAAACTATTCCCTAAGCATGGCATTTCCATCAGTGGTTCTCCCAGGTGATTCTTACTACAGCCTTTACTGAATTTGGGGTTGAGTTCCAGATGTCTCTTTTTAAAAAAAAAATTCTTTTGCTTTTTGCCTTTGAGTTGCAGTCAGCCAGCCTCTGCTTGAGATGCCTTCGGAGCAAGTACTGCCTGGGGTATTACTTTATGACTTCCTTTTTGATGTGCCATCTCATTGCAAGTCCTATCAAAATCAAACAAACAAATGCATCTGGAAGATGGTCTCGGTGTCATGTTTGGAAAATCAGAGCGATGGGAACAGTCACTGTCGTAGAACTCCACTCGTGGTACCACACTAATCAGAGCATGGTCCCAGAGGACTCTGTTCATTTCTTCTCTTCTCAGCTCAGAAGGGAATAAAATGCTCACCTGCTGCTTATGCTCATCAGTGCCTTCCTGTCAGACAGCAGGGGGAAAAGAG
Organism: Rhabdophis nuchalis; assembly: GCA_039707465.1. NCBI lineage: Eukaryota > Metazoa > Chordata > Lepidosauria > Squamata > Natricidae > Rhabdophis > Rhabdophis nuchalis. The sequence continues at coordinate 246,678,536 of CM077643.1, read as the reverse complement.
GAAGTGAGGGAAGGAAACAGAATGTCAAAGTAAGATTCTGATAATGCATAATCAGAGGCAAAATCCAGGTAGGGGTTTTGGTAAGATCTGATTAAATCAGAATCTGTATTTATTAATCTTCACCACCACCACCAATAATTGCACTTCAGAAAATGAATAGAGTTTGGAGAAAAGTTTCTTGGGTCTAGAAATGTCTGTGAAATAACTTCTCTGCACTAATAATGGTTAAACGCTTTTATAAAGCAATCAATTTATTGATGGCCCAAGACTAAACATAACTAAAGACCAGCATATGGTGCAATAGCTATAAAAGACAATTTTTTAAAAAATGCATTAAATATTGCAATTAAAACATTTAGCAGCTAGAAGGTAACAGTATTGAGAAGGAAGCAGGTGGTATCATATACAAATATGTACAGTGATCCCTCGTTTTTCGCGGTTAATGGGGACCAGAACCTTCCGCGAAAACTGAAAAACTGCGAAGTAGGATTCGCACCGGAAACTTGAGTTGGTGGACATCGTTTAAAGCAAGCACTAGGGGGCGCTTGCCTCCTACCAATGCATTTTTTTCCTGTATTTTTTAAAAAGCCGCGAAGCAGTGAATCCGCGAAACATGAAGCCGCGAAAAACGAGGGATCACTGTATATAGCACAGATGCATGCATTTGTGTGTGTGCTTTATTGCTTGATCAAGATGAAAGATGAGCAAGGAAGCATAAGCTCTGACACTGGATATTAATATTTCCTTTCTTGCTTCCTCATTATCCACCTAACATTAGAAATACATTAGACTAGGACAAATCTAGAGATTTACTGAATCTTGAGCTCCTCCAGATTCTGAGTAAACTTAAATCAACTTTGCTTCAGTGCTCTCCAGACTTTGGATCTGCCAAAGTTTTGTGTTTCAAACCAGACTTTCAAAATACTACTTAGTAATGGTTACTAGATTTTAAATTTATACCATAGATTAAATATTAATTGCCTTTGGGAATTAATTCCATTGAAGATGGGGAAAAATCTGGCTTGGAGGCCATATATGGCTCGCCAGTATCTCTTTATGAATTGGTCCTTTCTTGCATTGTTTGGAGTTCGGAAGACAATTTAAGAAGTATATTTGGAGCTTAAAACTTGTAGAATTCAAGAGATTCATTTCACCCTTTAACATTTCCATCCTCTATCTCAAAACAGGGTCAGGCTGCACCTATTTTGCATGGTCACTCATGACATGCTGTGTTAAATTCATGCAGCTCTTCATCCGATGAATGCTTTGGAGCTTAATCTTAGACATTGTGACATCCATGTAAGAAACTGTGAAAGAACATGTCTCGGTTCTTCAAGGTCACTTGGGCATAGCTCATTGCCTCAATCTTCCTGCTATGTACAAGCCATGATTATGTAAGGAAGATGTCATCACTGTGCCACAAACCCAGGAAGAATCATTTACAATTAACCAACCATGTGAAATGCTGACAAAGATAAATGGATAAACCTATCCATGGAGGAGATTGAGCTGCTACAGAAATACAAAAACTCACTTATGCATTTGTTCCATCCCTTTCTTTTGAGGCTGAATACTTCCTTTATTAAGGATAAACTAGAAGATAGATGAAACAATTAACTGATTATTTTCAATTCCTGCAATTATGAGTTACAAAAATATCCTAATTGGAAATATGCAAAAAAGACTTATTCTGGCCCAGCTCAAGACATCGTTTTCTGTAGCAGAGCAGCAAATTATCCTTCCCTCTTCCAGTGAGAATATGCATAGCCCATATAATTTTAGTTTTTGAGGAAGATAATCCCATAATCCCATTTTATTCCTTAGTTTGAGCCATCAAATGAGTAGAAAAATTAAAAGAGGTCACCAAAGAACATTTGTCTCTTGATAGGACTCAGTCCAAGAATCCCGATTCTGTTTCAATCAGGTGGTTATAGAAGACCACACACTTTTGATTGATCTCTTCATCTGGTCTTCTGAAGTGTATGCAGATATTCTATACAACACTCATGGTGGCTGAGTTGGACATTTAAAAATGGATAATGGCCAACAGATCTTTTCATAATTAAATTTTCATTTAAGAATTGGATGAAAACTCAGCTCAACCTAGTGCTGCTCAATTTTATATTCCAGTATGGTGTCCATTGGAGGAAAAACTGTTTAGGTCACTTGTCAAAAACATCCACAGGAGGAGATCTAATGTTTATGGTTTCTGCTTTATTAGCAATAAATAAAAATGAAACTCAAAAAATTAGCATATTGTGCAAAAGTTCATTTATTTCTGTAATGCAACTTAAAAGTTGTAACTAATATATGAGATAAGACTCATTACATACAAAGCAAGATAGTTCAAGACGTGATTTGTCATACTGTAATTGTGATGATTATGGTGTACAGCTCATGAAAACCCCAAATCCACAATCTCAGAAAATTAGAATATTACATCAATAAAACAAGGATTGTACATAGAACAATATCGGACCTCTGAAAAGTTTAAGCATGCATATGTACTCAGTACTTGGTTTGGGCAGCAATTACTGCCTCAATGCAGTGTGGCATGGAAGATATCAGCCTGTGGCACTGCTGAGGTGTTATGGAAGACCAGGATGCTTCAATAGCGGCCTTCAGCTCTTCTGCATTGTTCAGTCTCATGTCTCTCATCTTTCTCTTGGCAATGCCCCATAGATTCTCTATGGGGTTCAGGTCAGGTGAGTTTGCTAGCCAATCAAGCACAGTAATTCCAATGATCATTGAACCAGGTTTTGGTGCTTTTGGCAGTGTGGGCAGGTGCCAAGTCCTGCTGGAAAATGAAGTCAGCATCCCCATAAAGCTCGTCTGAGGAAGAAAGCATGAAGTGCTCCAAAATCTCCTGGTAGAAGAAGGCTGTGTTGACCCTGGACTTAATGAAGCACAGTGGTCCAAAGTCCTGTTGCTCAGTGGTCCTGTTGCTCAGTGGTCGTCTTTTCTGATGAGAGCAACTTTTTCATCTCATTTGAAAACCAAGGACCCAGAGTATGGAGGAAGAATGGAGAGGCGCACACTGCAAGATGCTTGAAGTCCAGTGTGAAGTTTCCACAGTCTGTGTTGATTTGAGGAGCCATGTCATCTGCTGGTGTTGGTCCACTGTGTAATTGTTGCAAAAGGGGCCCAAACCAAGTACTGAGTACATATGCATGCTTATACATTGTTCTATGTACAATCCTTGTTTCATTGATTGCATGTAATATTCTAATTTGCTGAGAGTATGGATTTGGGGTTTTCATGAGCTGTATGCCATAACCATCACAATTATGATAAATCACGGCTTGAACTATCTTGCTTTGCATGTAATGAGTCTTATCTCATATATTAGTTTCACCTTTTAAGTTGCATTACTGAAATAAATGAACTTTTGCACGATATTCTAATTTTTCGAGTTTTACCTGTAAGTTTCAGCATCTGCATGGCAGGAACTTGCAGGGAACTCACATAGCCATGAGTTTTTAGAAACAAAAGCATCATGGCCACTGCTGGTAAACCAACATTCCAAAACATTCTTCTGGGGTCCATGCAAGAACACCATAAGGATCATTATTGTAGTTGTGGAATGAATCTGTCTAAACCATTAGTGTAAGCACGTGGCTATGGCAGCTGCCCATGGCTCCAATACAGTGGGGAAATTCCATCCCACAAAAAAATATATCATAAACTGAAAAGAGAAATGAGAGATGAGAGATGACAAGAGAGAGGGGGGGGAGAAGGGAGACAGAGATAGAGAGACGAGACAGAGAGGTGGGGAGTGTTTTATTCTAGCACTCTAATCTTTGATATATAACAAATCAGCAGAGAACTAAATGCAATCAACAATATATTACATTGATTGAAAGTGCTGAGAACATAATATCGAAAGATTGCTGTATATTGTGATTTTATGATACAGCACAGATTGCCTGTACAAACACAGAAAGGTTAATGTAATTGCTTTGCAGCTTCACCTTCAGTGATGAAGGCAACCGCAGCTTTGCTCTACACATGCATCATTGGAAAATATGACACGTGTAACCTTTGCTCATTCCTACTACTCATTAACAGAGAAGATGCGCGCACATTTTTTTTTACATAGAAGTAATCACATCATGTACAGCTTCCTTCAAATTGTCGACCAAGGGTGACATTACCAAAAACTTCGAAAAGATAGATATTATCTTACAAGATCATATGCATTTATGCAGAAATAATTAGAAGTGACATCTTTCTAAACATTAATGTTTAGAGTATGTAGCGATTTTCAGTGTTTTCTTAGGAAGTTAAATGAGTCTAACTTTATATATTATTTATGGAATTAATTAATTTAATCAATGAAATCATGAATTTTAAACAATCTGTGTTTATTGGCAGATGTTTTATTTTCTAGCCATTGTGTCCTCTTCCACTTTCTTCATTGTTTTTTTTTACGTAGTCGTTCGTTTTGTTCCTTTGACGTTTTAAAATGACTACAACATAAAAAGAAATGAAAATAAAAGATGCAGATAGAAGATCTTTATTCTTTCAAAGAACACACACTTGGAATGGCCATCTTGAAATGCCTATCAGTAGCTAATGTAATGTCAACAAGCAGCAGATGTCTGGAAAGATGTTTGGAAAGCTAACCAGGATTAGGCCCAGTGGTGGGATTCAGCCAGTTCACACCTATTCGGGAGAATTGGTTGTTAACTTTCTAAGCAATTCAAAGAACTGATTGTTGGAAGAAATCTTATTGTGTTTTTTTCTACTTTATAAGGCTAATCCTGTAAGGAAGGCAGGAAGGAAACATTCTGGTGTTGTTTCTAGCCTAATCTTTATTGCCCTGCTTACAGAAACTGCCGCTCCGGTTAACCCTTATTACATTGCAACAGTTAAGGCGAAGCGCCCATCAACCTGAGTGATGATGAATTGGCCATGCCCACACAGTCACATGACCACCGAGTCACGTCTACCCAGCTGTTCATTAGGGCAGATAACCGGTTGTTAAATTATTGGAATCCCACCACTGATTATGCCTGATGGGAATTTGAATGGAATACTAATGAGGAATCTCTGGGCTAATGTAGGTTAGATGGGAACGCCAACAACACCCTACAAAAAGGCAGCAGCCAGTCCCATTGATATACTTACCTTGCATAGCTGCTTCTCTATGTAATTACCAGGAATCAAAGTTGACTCAATCCCCCCCCTCCCCCTTGGCTTTACATAATCAGAGTACCATGCTTGGAAACTATCAGGAAGATATTACTAAACTCAGAAGCCTCAACGGGTAGCTTTCTTTATCTTTGTGGTTATCCTCCAAACACATTCATTTCTTGACTAGCAGGAGCTCCATGACAAGCCAGACTTGGTTAACAATTCCAGCAACAATTGATCACTGGAAACCCAAGAGACTGTAGACTTTCTAGCAGAAGTCTGGGATAGATAACCATCAAAAGCCATTGCTACTTGTTGCTTGACTGACGTAGCCTTGCATGTCTCAATGGAGTAGTGATGCAGAAGAGGTAGAATTGCAATGACATAATTATGTGAATATGGTGATTCTGAAATTTTTTAGCCGTTGGTCATAATCTCATATACCAGTGACCTCCCAGGCTGAGGATGATTAGTAACATTTCCAACACCTACACTGAAGGGCAGACATAAACCATGATATAACTTTACTCTGATGCTGACACTGCGCCAATATATTGGTTTTTTAGTGATTAAGTGGTAACTCCAGGGTGGTTTTTTTTTTAAACATATGTTAAAAGCAATCACTGGTGATGATGGCTCTATGGGTTGCTTCAATGTCACTATCATCAAATGGGAAGATTTTGCATAAAAACAAATAAAGGGGGTTGTGTATGAAATACTCTACCAAGGACAGTTCATTTATCCCGAAGCTCGTCATTCTTAAAATACAGTGCAAAAATGTAAAAGGATAAGGCTATGCTTGGACATAATTGTGGGGAATATGATTGCTAAGCATGAATGTCTGGCCCCACCTGTGACATGAAAGCTAATACTATGTTAACCTCAGCAAGGTTTCTGAGCCATTTCTTCCCAGCTTGTGTGCTTAAGAATGCAATCAAGGCTTGATTTTGTCATGTGGCTATTCCCGGAAAAAGTCTTTAGGAATATATTCAGACTCCCATCCTTCTGCCATTTGCAGAGATACACTAAAGTCCACATTTTTTTTGGGTCCGATGGAGACTTTTGCCACAAACAGTAATGCATGGAATAAACATATGACTCAAAGTAGGCCTGCATAATAGCAATAGCACTTCGATTTATATACCACTTGGTAGTGCTATACAGCCCTACAGAGTCAGCCTATAGCCCCCAACAATGTGGGTCCTCATTTTACCGCCCTTGGAAGGATGGAAGGCTGACTTAACCTTGAGCTGGTCAGGATCGAATTTCTGGCAATCAGCAGAATTAGCCTACAATGCTGCATTCTAACCACTGCACCATTATGGCTCCTTAATGATGAGGATGATATTCCAGCAACTTTATTAACTAGTTTGGAGCCTGTTTACCCCTATGCATCATCTCCTTACTATGAAAGGATCCATTCTGCTGGGCTGGCTGCTTTCTTAAGCTGTGGGCTAACCGACAGGTAGTAGAGAAATAAAATACAGAAGCATAGAGGAATGTGTTACTTTGCAGATGATAAATTCAGACAAATCTTATTTTAGATTTAGGCTAATTTTTAAGACAGCATGGCTGAAAGACAGTGTGTGTGTGTAAATCTTAGATTTAATTTATTTAGTTTCCAGTTACAACTGCAGTGTACATTTTGAGAAAACAAAAAACTGGCACTCAAACTGGCTGTTTGTATCAATTTTCCTCACTGAGCCTAATCAATAATGGATTTAATTTAACAAAGACTCGTTCAGAGTTGATATCCTTCTTGTTCTGACAACCCCCACCCCCTAGTTTTTGTTCTTGAGAATTTTTCTGCTATTGAGGATTAGGAAGAAATGGGTGTTGTATCCATGAAAACAGCAGAACTATAGAAAACTGAATCTCAGAATCTGAAGTTGCTAAAGGGCTTCTATAGTTTCTTGGAGACCAATGCAAAATGCTGCTTTATGACTTGACCAAGTGATGATCATGTTTCCTCCACCGAATGGGTCTTTCATTGAGTTATAGTTGTGCCCTGGATTCAGCAAAGAGGGTTCACTGACATGACTCTGCCTTGTTTGCACTCTACATCACCATGGAGTAAAACACTTCCGTGAGGCACTTTGATGTATGAAGACAAAGCAGCTGTCTCCATACATTGAGGCTTCTCATTAGCATGGATAGCTGACGGTCCATTTTATTGAGGAATCCATTTTGTACTTTTAATCCGCTGTGGGCACATATCCCCTTTGCTTTGTGAGCTGGGCTGGATGTCACCTGGTTTCCAGGGGTAATTCAAGATGGTGGTTATAACCGCTTCAGCTCTTTTTTTTTTTATATTGAAAAAGTTTTATTGAGTTTACATTTTTTGTGGGGTAGGGTAAGGGATACATAGAAATTTTGAGAGTGGTCACGTCAAAGTCGTCGGCTCCTCCGGTACCTCAAGTTACATTATTAAAAAGAAAAGAAACATTTCACATAACACTACAAGCTGGGAGCAAGTACATATTCCTAAATTTTTCAGTTATATACTGTCAGTCAATTACAAAAATCCAGATTACAAATATCATACAATATTACTCAAAAAAAACCAGGGCAAAGTTATTTTTTAGATCTAAGTCTCTTGGCAATTGTATCTTCCACCTTCTCCCCCGGGCCCCCAGCGGGCGGGGCCATGGCTCCCCCTGCCCCCCCTGGATCTTCTCCCAGGACAGAGGAATGTTTTTTAAAAAAGGCTTCCGCCTCAGCAACTGTTTTAATCTTCACTCTACCTCCTTCCCAGAACACCAGCATCCCTTCGGGTATCACCCACTTGAACCAGATCCCATGATCAAACAATGTTTTAGACAAGAAGGAAAATTTCCTTCTGGCTTCTCTAATCTTTCTTGGAATCTGCTTCAAGATGGTAACCTCCTTTTGTTGGTAAATCATAGGACTCCCTCTTTGCGCCTTCAAGATTTCCTCTCTGGTTGACCTTCTAACAAATTTTACATGTATCTCTCTGGGTACTTCATTCATCCTGGCATATGCAGAATTTATTCTGTAGACTAGGTCAATGTCCCCTCTGATCTCATCTTTAGGTTTATGTAAATAGTCTGCAATAATTGTACTCATAAGATCAGGGAGACATTCACCCTCCATCTCAGAAACATTCTGAAATCTCAAAAAGTATGTCATCCTTTCCATATCTATCCTAGTCACATGCCCATTTATTTCCACAACCTCATTAGAAACATTTTTAATCTCTCCCTTAGCCCCCTCCAGCCCCCCTTTCAATTCTTCATTCTTCTGTGTATTCTCAAGCACTTGTTTTCGAGTATCCAGTAATTCCTGTTTAAAATTGACATTTTCTGCCCTCTGGGCCTTAATTTCTAATACCAGATTTTGTATAACAGATTCAAGGGCAGTCATTCTTTGTTCAAGGCTTGCCAGCGTTGCTTCTTGTGCCATGTTTAGCTATTAAAATCCGTGCCAGTAAAATGGCGTTTTTAGGGTGGGGCTGGTGAGGCAGATCAGGAGTCCAAAGTTCTCAAAGTTGTAGAGCTGCAGAATTCAGAAACCAGTAGAGAAACACTTTTCCAACTCCATAGGTATAATAACGAAGGTAATCCAGAAAGGAAAACACAAATCCAAAAGAGAAAAATTCTTCATCAATAATTAGAGGAAGTCCAAATCACAAAGAGACACTGGTAATTTTCCATAGGTCATAATCAGTCGGGGACAAAGAGAAGCCATTTTCCGCCCAAACTCAGAGCCCGAGGGAGAAAGCGGTTAAAAAGCAAAAAAGAAACTGTTTCAGCCAGACCTAGAGACATAATTGCAAACAAGCCACAAAATACTTTCCCTTGTTAGAGACCATCCGGATTAAAAGTTTCCGATTCCTCGCAACGAGGCATTTCCAAGTGCCGCTTTTAGTCCAAGGGGGGGTTTTTGGGAACAAACACCCCCCTCCTGTCCCTTTCAGCCCGGCTGACAGTACAAAAAAAAAAGTTTTAATAGCTCACTCTCCGCTCGCAGCTGAGGTCCCGAAAAGCCTCCCGACTCTTCCGATCGTCTCTCTCCATAGAGTTAAATGGTGCCGCCAACCTTTGGCGAAGGAAAAGCCCCCCGCAGCATGTCCTCTTCCGCCTAAGCCGAGGATCGGGGTCGCTTTCCCCACTGCCGTGGGGGGGGGCTTCCCCGTCGAGCCGGCTTTACGGGAGAAACCCCAAACAAGGGGCTTCTCGCCCCCGTGGGGGGGCAGGAAAAGAAACAAAGCGGCGAGTGAACCCTAAGTTCGCCTGTCGCCGCCGGAGCCGGAACCGCTTCAGCTCTTGATGCTATAGGGCCCAACTACCTGAGGGGCAGTCTGTCTTCATATGTTTCAGTTTATCCACTGAGGCCAGCTAGAATGGACTTCTCTGAGTCCTATTGATTAAATAATATCATCTTGTATGAGTCAGTATATGTGCTTTCTCAGTGATATTCTTGGCCTCTGGAAAGCTGTCCCCCACCCTACTGATTTTTCAAAAAATTGCTGAAAACTGGGCTGTTCTTCTAGGCCTTCAATTAGGATGAGTAATGGAGATCCTTTGGCTTTTTGGTTTGGGCATTTAAAAAAAAATCCTGTTGTTCTTCCAATATGCCCTCTCCTGTGATATTCCCCCCCCCCCAATTTATTTTACTTCATTGGTAACCATCCAGAATCCTAGTACATAGGGCAACTTAGAATATAGCAATTTCAGATATTAAGTTTAATTACGACATTAAATTACAGTAAACCAATTAGTTTAGTTTTATTCAATTTCTATACCGCTCCTATCGGCTGAGGAATTGTTCATTTCCCTGAGCTCCAGAACAAGTGTTGCTTTGTGGAGTTCAAAAGGCCAAGTAGACAACATGCCTTTCACAATACTCTATTCCATTCTCTTTTTTCTCTGTTATTATAGTTTGCTGTTCCATCTCAGTAGCTAGTTAGTCATTCTTGGTACCAACGGCCTGCTTGGTCCTCACTGACCATTTATCAAATTCGTATGACTCTAAATTTTTCACTCCCACTCATTTTCGTTCTTTTAAAAAGTCCAAGCCTGCTGATAACTGACACTTGGGCATAGATAGTGCTTGCTGGCTACATAAACCCTGGCATCTGGAAAATGAGTTTTGCTCTAGCTAGTTGTATAGAGATGGGAATGTGAAAATTGCTTTCCTGCTCAGTGTGAACGTAGATTCACCAAGGAGTTGAACAGAGATGGAAAACTCGCTCGAGCCCTTTTTGCCTCTTCTGTCATTCTGGTGTTAGAAAATGTATGTTGCAAGCAGAGGCCTTCTTTTGCCTCACCCAGGATTCACAACTTGCCAACATTCAGCAGCAAACCGACACATTTTTATTTTCTAAAAGGGCCAGACAGAGGAACTCTCTTGCATTCCACCATAAAATGCCAATATGGTAATTTAATTTGTAGCCTTTTTTAGATCCATCCAGTGGCACAGTTGGAAAACACTGCTCTCCAGATTTAATGGTCTCATAATAGGCATGAGAGGATATATTACTGATATGTCCCCCTTGGCAAACATCCATTTTTTAAAGGCAACTGTTAGGCTACTTGTTAGGTTGAACTGAAGCCAGTTAAATTTAGGAGCCTCTGATAAATAATTTATTGTAGAAAGGCTAGGCCTCCATTACGACACATTTCTAGTGACTAGCTTTGCATCAAAACCTAGACCTCTTTATGATAAAATTAAAGTCCACACTTTCACATCGCTTTCTGTCATTCAAGTGATGTAATGGATTCCTTGGGCAGGAAGCCCAGTTTCCACCCGTCTGTTCTTTTGGCAATGAACATATTTAATATTAGATTGTTTTCCTCCAACTTTATGAGAATTAACATTCACAGCAATATAGTTCTTAAGTAAATAACAACAACATTTGTAAATAGATTGAAACCCAGCCAGCTGCCCTTGATGTTATATAGGAAGGAGGGAAGGAAGGAGAGAAGAAGAATGGGGAAAAGGGAGGGAAGGAGGGAGGGAGGGAGGGAGGGAGGGAGGAAGAAAGGAAGGAAGGAAGGGACCACACCAGCCAATGGCAATTAAATTCTGGTAGAGAGAAATTCCTGAAGATGGGCTGCAGCATGTTTCCAAGCTTGGAAGACTAGCTTGGTGGGAGGGAGGGAGGGAGGGAGGGAGGGAGGGATGATGTGTGTATAGTGGGCAAGGGCTGTTTGTGAATGTCCTTCATTTGTACTAGTATCCTTCCAGCTCTCTGGAGCCTCCTTAGCTTCTTATGCTTCAGTTCACTCTCAGAAGAAAAGATGTCACATTTGGATTTCTCCCATGGAGAAAAGTGGTTTTCCAAAAGTAGTGCTATTCTCATCACTAAGGGAGGTTCCTACCTGTGAGAAACTCTTGCAAACTTTCTTCTTTTCCTGAAAAACAATTGTGGAAATCACCTACTCAAATTGCCAGCCCAGAGATGGATTTTCACCAAACCATTTTTGATCAGCTGTGGTCATTTTTGATCAGCTCTGGTTTCTTTCCGTCTGAAACTCAAGACTTACTTTTTCCAACAGGCCGGCCTGGCCTAACTCTACCTAGCCTTGAGCCTGACATCAAATTGTTTTAATCGGTTTTTAAGGGGAATAGTCTTAATTTATTGTAAATTTTTAGCACAGGGTTATAATTTAATTTGATTTTAAATTTTGTATATTGTCTTGTTTTTTATATGCTTTTTTAATTTCCTGTGCACCGCCCCGAGTCCCTTTTTGGGAAAGGGAGCAGTATATAAGTTAAATAAATCTCAAATCTCAAACCTCAAAAAACATTATTGTAAATGTAAATTCTACACATTTTAAAATGTAGACCATTTTAATAAATAAGTAACCAATAACCCAGCGTTGCCCACTTATTTCTACGGGGAAAATGTCCAGACCAAACCTAATTTCTAATGTTGGATTTTCCCCCTTACCAGAGGGAGTCCCCTTGTGGAGTATTATGAAGCCATTATCATGGCAACTCCACTGCCCTGCACAGTAGAAACCATTTTACAGCAGTACAATAGAAACCATTTTCAGGCAAAACAGGCTGTATCTTAACAGAACAGATACCTGAGGAGTCTTAGGGGTGTCTTACCCCCACAGTATTAGTTTCCAGAGAGTAAGTCATCTGTGTACCAAGTTTGGTTGAAATTGCTCAAGGCATTCCAGAGTTATGCTGGAACACACGCACACACTACATTATTAACCAAAATTAGGTCTGGAGGAAACTGTCCACATCCTCTTCTTCTTAATTTAGATAGATCAATGACCTAAATCATTAGAGCAATGGAGATAACAGTTTGCTTTACTTCAATGCTTTTACTTTTGACATCTTTTTGGAAATACTCATGTGGCACTCCATTTTCTATTGAGCAGACCAGCCATAGCACTCCTTCGAAATGGCTTCTGCTGAGGTAAAGTAAGTGACTGAGACCTCTACCTCAAGTTTTTACCATCTCAAGGCAGGAAAATGTGCCTCTGTTAGGTGACCCTCTCTTCTGAAATGAGTGATCTGTTGTCAGGCGCAAACAACTAGACTCACAGAGTTCATTGAGCTGTTTTACTGCTCAAGTCTATACACAGGAATTTTCTCAGATGAATCAACCAGATACGGCTGGACTCAACCAGCCATATCTGCTTGAGTCCAGATATGGCATTCAAGAGGAGGGAACATCACAATCCTGTGTCCATCTAGGAATTCCAGATTAATTCCCCATTTGACTCCTCCCCTGGCTTGGCCAGTCTCTCTCCTACATCCATGACCTGCAGAGGCCTACTTCTCAGATAGTTAAATATGTGACATGGGCTACTCCTGCAATATAGCTTTGGTCCTATACCAGTCCCAAAAAAATTCTTACATGTTGCCGTATATTTTAGTATGCTTTATTTTTAACAAAGGTGAGAAGGTAGTCAGGAAAACTTTTTTTTAAAGGAACCTTTTCAATATCAATCAAACCCAGCATGTATTGCTGTACCGAAACCTATTTATCCCTTTCCTATCCAATAACAAATATTCTCTGCACTTGTGTTCATATAGAAGCCTGGGTAAATATAAAAATGCTTTCAAATCCAATAACTAAATTTCACTCACCTCCCAAGCCTTCTCCGTGTGTGTGTGTGTGTGTGTGTGTGTGAGAGAGAGAGAGAGAGAGAGAGAGAGCTGTGCAGCACATCACTGTTAATAGAGTGCATGGAATATAAGTGTGCATATAAAAAGGATAGTTATGTCTATAAAAGTTTTAGAAAAATCCTTTGGATTTTATGGCATTTGGTGGTTTTATAAGATGAGTGGGTTTTTTCAATTACTTCGAATTTCCCCATTTTAAATGTGAAAAAAAAGAAAAGAATCTGTGGTCTTTTACAGTGCCAAGCTGTGTCGGTGGAAATTCTGGTTTTCATCTCCATTCCCATTAAATACATATTCATCTATGTATCTTTATCAGTCTTGAAATCAAGACTGATACATCTAAGGTTACTTCAGGGAAGCCTCCTGATGGCTCCGGAGGGCGAAAAACAGTCCTACAAGCAAACCGGAAGTCCATTCCTGAATTTCCGGTTTGCCCATAGGGTTGGTTTTTCACACTTTGGAGGCTTCAGGGAAGACTCTGGAAGGCGAAAAACAGCCTCAAAAGAAGGTGTGCCCTGACAAATGCCTCCGTGTGCCAACTGTGGCATACGTGCCATAGGTTCGCCATCACGGTTTTAGCCTCTAGTCCCCTAATCATCTTTGTTCTTCTTCTCTGCACACGTCAGTCTTTCTAGCCTCACAACATCTTTTTTATATCATGTCAAAATTGGATGCAATATTCCAAGGCCTCCTTTAGTTATTGAGAGGGTCCTTATATGGAGGAACATTCAATTTTTGAAAGATAAATGCTGTATTCTGATCCTTGTGGGAGGACAAGACCTGTTTGAGTGATAGAGTCTTTCTCCTTAACTCTTTGTTAGAAGGAGAGGAACTTTTATAGATCTCTGGCAGACATTCTGTATGTGCTCAGGAACATTAGCATTGTATCAGTAGTGGGTTGTTTTTGGACCGGTTCAGCCAAACCAGTAGAAGGGGCAGCGGGTGGCCCTGTCCACCCACCCAGATGTTTCTGCAAGCATTGTGTGTGTGCGGGAGAGCACACGGAGCCCAAACTGGTAGTAAAAGTATTTGCAACCCACCACTGCATTGTATGCTTTTTAAGCAATAGAACTCTCAAGCAGCAATAACCTCAATCTATGCTTGTTAAACAAGTAATCTGAAATGAAAAATGAATCCTATTTAGACTGATTAATGAGATGACTAGACTGGTAATTGTCAGAATGACAAGAGACCAGAACAATTGCAGTTCCATGACTTGGGTTGGATCATAAATAAAACATCAATTCAATTTTTTACCCAATTGAGATAAAGCACTCAACTGAGAGGTTGACCTACAGAACAGAAATGGCATTTGAGAACTGCTCTCAGGCCCTTCTAGGATATGTGTCCTAAGATTTGTCCCTTTAAAATCCTATCAGGGATGCCTGGTACAACGGAGGAGTTGTGTGACACCTGTTCATGAATAGAACTACAAAATAACTAACGTGAGCCCACTTTTCCCCACTTGTTCATCCCTAGAACTGTCTTACTCAAGTTAGTTGAGGAGCTGTCCCTGAGCAAGATTTATGACTGACCACATACAGTATGTCACTGGGTGACTTTGGTGCAGTTACATTTAGTCAAATCACTTTATTGGGTTATTATGAGGGAGAAATGAGGGGTGGTGAAATTTGCATGTACATTCCATTGTACTCTCAGAGAAAAAGTATGACATACATGCAGCAATACCTATTTAATTACATTTATGAAAATGATTCATATCTGCTTGGAAGCAACGCTTGTACAGCAAGTGTGGTTCATGTATCCAGCTGAGAATTATAGAATGCAGGAAAAACAGGCAAATAATATTTTTAAGCACTGGCAACTGTTTTCAGATGCATTTTTAACATGCTACAATCTCCCTTAATGGTGCTGCAGTGTTTACACACTAAACATGTCATGAGCCTCCCGTTTAGAAGCTCCTTCTTGGATAGCAACAACTCTTTCCATTTAATAATTTAACTCTTTCCAAATACATTCCTTGAATGTATTTGGGTCAATATTAAAGATTGGGGGGGGGAATGATATTGTCATAGGTCTATACTACAGGCCACCCAACCAAGCAGAGGAAGTGGATGTACTTTTTGCTAACCAGCTAACTAAGGTATGTAGGAAGCACACTACAATAGTAATGGGAGATTTTAACTACCCTGACATCAATTGGGAAACAAACTCTGCACCAAGTGGAAGATCCAACAGGTTCCTAACAAACCTAGCAGACAACTTTGTTTCCCAAAAGGTAGAGAAGGGAACAAGGGGATCAGCAATATTGGACTTAATTCTCACTAACAGAGAGGAAATGATAGAAGGTGTAGAAGCTACAGGAACTTTGGGGGCAAGCGATCATGAAATACTGGAATTCAACATTATGCAAACAAAAGTAGTTGAACAAAGTCAAACTAGAGTCTTAGACTTCAAGAGAGCTAATTTCAATAAACTCAGAGAGAGCTTGGGAAGGATTCCATGGATGAGAATCCTCAAGGGGAAAACAACTCAAGAAGCTTGGGAAATTTTGAAAAATGAGATTATAAAAGCCCAGACCAGCGCAATACCAATGAAGAAGAAAAATAACAGTTCCCAAAACAAACCAGCATGGCTGCATAAAGAACTCTCTGACAAATTGAAAGACAAAAAGGATAAATATAAAAAGTGGAAAAAGGGGGACATAACCAAGGCAAAATATCAGCAAATAGCCCGAGCCTGTAAAGACGAAGTGAGGAAAGCTAAGGCTCACAATGAAGAAAGGCTTGCCAAAAAAGTAAAAAATAACAAAAAAAGCTTCTTCCAACATGTTAAAAATAAGAAAAAAGTTAAGGAAACAATTGGTCCACTGCTGGGAGAAAATGGCAAGAAGATGATAAGCAACAGGGAGAAAGCAGAACTATTTAACTCTTTTTTTGCATCTGTCTTTACACAAAGGGATAAAACAGTCCAATCAATCAAAAACAGCACCACAAATATCAGATTAGGAACACAAGTTGAAATAGGGAAGAAAATGGTAAGTGAGCACCTGTCTGCCCTGGACGAGTTCAAATCACCAGGACCGGATGGATTACACCCCAGGGTTCTGAAGGAACTGGCAGACGAGATCTCAGAACCACTGAACTATATCTTTCAGAGATCCTGGAGCACCGGGGAACTGCCAGAAGACTGGAAAAGAGCAGATGTGGTTCCCATCTTCAAAAAAGGGAAAAAAACAGATCCAGGAAACTATAGACCCATCAGCCTGACCTCAATACCAGGAAAGATTCTGGAAAAGATAATTAAACAACAACTAAGTGAACACCTAGAAGCAAACAAAGTAATAGCCAAAAGCCAACATGGGTTTGTCAAAAACAGATCATGCCAGACGAATCTAATTGCATTCTTTGACAAAGTAACAAAATCAGTGGACCAGAGGAATGCTGTTGATATAATTTACCTGGACTTCAGTAAGGCATTTGATAAAGTAGACCATAACCTACTATTAGATAAAGTAGAAAATTGTGGGTTAGACAGCAGCACCACCAAATGGATTCGCAACTGGCTGACCAACCGCACTCAACGTGTAGTCCTCAATGGAACTGCATCTACATGGAAGGAAGTATGCAGTGGAGTCCCCCAAGGCTCTGTTTTAGGCCCAGTACTCTTTAACATCTTCATCAACGATTTGGATGAGGGGATAAATGGGGAACTCATCAAATTCGCAGACGACACCAAGCTGGCAGGAATAGCCAACACTCCAGAAGATAGGCTTAAGATACAGAAGGATCTAGACAAACTTGAACATTGGGCACTGTCTAATAAAATGAAATTCAATTGTGAAAAAAGTAAGGTCCTACATATAGGCAAGAAAAACCAAATGCACAAGTACAGTATAGGTGGTACCTTGCTCGATAGTAGCAACTGTGAGAGGGATCTCGGAATCCTAGTGGACAACCATCTAAATATGAGCCAGCAGTGTGCAGCAGCTGCCAAAAAAGCCAACACAGTTCTAGGCTGCATCAACAGAGGGATAGAATCTAGATCGCGTGAAGTGTTAATGCCACTGTATAGTGCCTTGGTAAGGCCACACTTGGAATACTGCATACAGTTTTGGTCGCCACGATGTAGAAAAGACATGGAGACTCTGGAAAGAGTACAGAGAAGAGCAACCAAGATGATTAGAGGACTGGAGACTAAGACATATGAAGAACGGCTGCAGGAGCTGGGTATGTCTAGTTTGATGAAGAGAAGGACCAGGGGAGACATGATAGCAGTGTTCCGATATCTCAGAGGGTGCCACAAAGAAGAGGGAGTCAAACTTTTCTCCAAGGCACCTGGGGGCAGGACAAGAAGCAATGGGTGGAAACTAACCAAGGAGAGAAGCAACTTAGAACTAAGAAAAAATTCCTAACAGTAAGAACAATTAACCTCTGGAACAGCTTGCCTCCAGCAGTTGTGAATGCCCCAACCCTGGAAGTCTTTAAAAAGATGTTAGACAGCCATTTGTCTGAAATTTGCCCATGCAGGGGGTTGGACTAGAAGACCTACAAGGTCCCTTCCAACTCTGCTATTGTATTGTATTGTATTGTATTGTATTGTAATACTTTTTATTAAAAACCACAGGAATATAAACCGAAATGCTCTACTTTCCAGGATTGGTTGAGCCCTGGAGCCTCCATAAGGGCATGGCTTAAGATACAGACTCTATCTCTGTAGTTGAGCTCTGAAAGTTCAAATAAGAAAGATGCATACGTACAACTGACCCACAATAGCTTGCGTGGTTCATATTTGAAGATGGACTTGGACCTGAGTCTTCCCAGTTCAATATCACAACCATTTATCATTTTTCTCAGTCGTGTTATGTCAAAATACTAACGAGAGAAAGAACCCCAACATTCTAAGAGCATGCTGAGTATTTAGCATGCCAGAAAAGCTAGTCTGTTAAGGTTTTATGGAAGAGGGTTATATATGGACAATTTATGAGTGATATTATCCTCCTTATTTCAGCTTTCAGACTGTACAGGCGGAATAGCTCTTTGAAGGGCATATTTGATATGCTAAAAGTAAATTTGATAAATGTTCATTTGAGAGTTAAACTGTTTTAATGAAAATTGGAGTTGTTTACATCAATTGTATTGTAAGCAAACGAGTTAGCAAATCAACAAGATAGGCAAGATCACATTGCATATGTTGCTATGAGCCCCACATTGATGCCAGCCCTGTGTAATCAGGAGTGGGATTCTACCGGTTGGGGGGAATCTGTAGCTCTGAAGATCAGCTGGGAGTGAACTGGTTCACTCCCATAAGTGGGCCCACCCGCCTGCCCCTGCACTTTACCTACCTTTATCTTCTCAGCTGAGTCGCGTGGCAGAGTGCATGCCTCGGCTGTTTTTCTTCCTAAGCAGCAATCCAGAAAGTAAGTATTCTCTGAATTGCACACAAAGCGTGAACTCAGCGAATCGGTTGTTACACCTGTAGGACCCAACCCGTGTGCATAATAGAATGTTAGGGTATCTTTATTTATTATATGTTTAAGTTGCAGTCTTACAAGGGAAACATACAGTCAGAATCTCTGTAAACTAGGTTAATAAAAGTTAATAGGTTTGATTAAAACTTAGCCACCCTTCAAAATTTCCTTTGAAATGGGTGAGCGAGGCTTTTAAAAATTTTTTAGATTGAGAAGGAGGTCGGTCCTTCTAAAAGTTAATAGGGAAGGAAATCAGAGACTAGGGATTGCTGAAGCAAAAGGATGACCTCCAATCATTACCCCAAAGCCCCTGGGATCTGTTTCCTCCTCTTTTCTGAGGATGTGAACAAATAAATGTGGGTTCCTACAAAGAGAAGCTGCACAACTTCTGAGAACACAAGGGTCACTGCTGGCTTAATGAGGCAAGGTAAACAATGCCCTCTCCAAAACAGTCCATTATTTCATGTCATCAAATGTATTGCAATGGGTTTTTCCCCCCACCCAACCATTGTTGTTGGGAATGTGTTGATGTGGATGTATTGGGAATAGCTGAATGTCTACCTCATATATCCTGCAGCTTTCTCCTTCATCAGCAGAGGTCTCCAGGATACCAAGACCCCATTATCACTGTAGTTCCAATACTGAGAGAACAGAAGACGCCTTTCTTTCTTTCTTTTTATTTGGAAAAAGAAAAGAAGTCATGAAGGAGTGAGGTTTTAAAATTTTGAATACATTGGTCTTACAGCTTAGTCCTCCACAAATGTTTGGTAGAGGACAGAATGTTTGAACGGGTAATATCAGTAATGGTATCCTCTTATCTTCAGTATCGGTTCGGTAGCGGGAGCACTTGCGCATGGCATGTCTGGGCATGTGCAGAACCTTCTGGTCACGCGCAGGTCTGCGATGACATCTGGGTGGGTGGGCTGAGCCTAGCGCCGCTACCAGTACCGGTTCACCCGAACTAGTGCGAACCAGCAGAATACCACCTCTGGGTGATATGCAGGGTATAGCTATATATTTCACTCCTTAGCCTCCCCCATCCTCAAAATTCAAAGTGAAAATGAAATGCGGGGGTGGGGGCGGGGGGGGGGGGAAGAACTGCTGGCCATATTCTTTCATCTTTCATATAAACTGGATCCAAGTTACCTCAATCCAAGCCTTCAGGGCTGTAAATGAAGCAATCAACCCTTTAATTTTTGTCCAGAAATATGGAAAAATTATCACACCCAATTTCTGTTATGCCAGCTGATTCTTTTTTAAAAAAAAAACAACAACACATTTGCATATAGGTCTTATTCTGTGATTTTTCTTCAGTTATATGCATTTTTGCAAATAAATTTGTCTTATATTTATGTGTGGAATGTTGTTCCCCCCTATTTTTGCTGATAATGTTTATGACCCAATATATTTCTGCAAACTGTTTTCCCTTACGTCGGTATTTTCTGTACCCATCTTTCGGTCAGTGAACCGTGTCCCACAATTTGGAGAAAGGCAAATTGGAGAGGACAGCTGCACTTTTCTGTTTGTGCAAGTGCAAAATTTAAATGCAACCGCAACAGATTTGTCTCACATCCCTAATTAGGTCTGACCTACGGAGGCTTGAATTCTACTGCTTAATCGGCAACAAACTAAGTAACCATGCTGGTAACTATTTCTCCATGTCAATTTCCATCTTCTAGATAGAACTGTTAATACCTCGACTCAAAGGTCGATATGAAGATGAATAAGCACACTAGAAATTCAATATAACTGGTTGCGCTTAATTATAATAATGTCTTGCTTCTAAACTACAAGGTGTCTAGCACAGGTTCTCTCTCTCTCTCTCTCTCTCTCTCTCTCTCTCTCTCTCTCTCTCTCTCTCTCTCTCTCTCTGCCTCTCATTCCCTATCTTGGTATTCTGCAATGCACAGTGTTTGGTTTTTTTTTAATTTCTCAGGGCCTCAAGCTGTTTTTGTAACAAATAATGCTAAATTGTAGTAATCACTTAGTGGTCTGAAGGGAGGAAAATTATGTTAAGGGCCTGCTTGGTGCAAAAAGTCTTTTTGGATGTTCATTAAAGAGACTGTCATTTTCAAGAGCAGTGTGTCCTAATTCCAGCACTTAGTGCATACTACATACCCTGTTTGATTTTAAGATTGTCAGAGAAAGCAGCCAGGGAAGCTTCCATCAGTCTGGGCCTCTAGGTAATCAGTCCATTTCACTTGTATTCACCCCCTTTTAAAGCCCAGAGCCCTAGTCCTCAGAAGGGTGACACCAGCATAAATCCACCATGTTATAATCGGCCTTCTGCTAGTGCTTTGAAACTATCAAACTGTGACTGATACATTTGGGCAGCTTAAAGAATATCTGCCAATAACCAGTCTGTCACAGCCTATAACATGAAACACCCTGGCAGGTGAAAGGAATCTGAATGGTTGTTGATGTTTTTTCTATTTGATTTCTATTAGACATTAGCCTCCATGCATGTCCAACCTTGATTCCTATCAGAGGCTGAAGAGAATGTGGGGGAAAAAGAGGATGTGGCAATCCCACTCCCCACCTCCTGCTCAGAATTCTTTCATCTGCTTTGATATTCTTAGGCTGGTTTTCTTCCTAACATGGAATATTTCCACACTAGCTTTTTTACAATGTTACCCAACCATCACACCAGTGGTGAAATTCAATTTTTTTTACTACTGGTTCTGTGGGCATGGCTTGGTGGGCATGGCAGGGGAAGGATACTGCAAAATCTCCATTCCCTCCTCATTCCAGGGGAAGGATACTGCAAAATCTCCATTCCCTCCTCATTCCAGGGGAAGGATACTGCAAAATCTCCATTCCCACCCCATTCCAAGGGAAGGATACTATAAAATCTCCATTCCCACCCCATTCTAGGGGAAGGATACTGCAAAATTTCCATTCCCACCACACTCCAGGGGAAGGATACTGCAAAATCTCCATTTCCTCCCCACTCTGGGGCCAGCCAGAGGTGGCATTTGCTGGTTCTCCGAACTACTCAAAATTTCTGCTACTGGTTCTCCAAACTACTCAAAGTTTCTGCTACTGGTTCTCCAGAACCTGTCAGAACCTGCTGGATTTCACCCCTGCATCACATACTGCATTCATGATCTGTTCTGTCCTAGGCCTCTGAATAGACCAGAACACCGGCTTGGCTGTTTGCCACTGTTTAATTAACAAGATAACAAGTCCTTTGCCTGAGAGCCCAGACAATTCAAGTTCACGAGCTTAGCTCTGCAGCGACCTTTCACATAGATAATTCCTTCATAGAACAGGCAGGGCTGGAATTCACAGACAGACTTTCTTGACTCCTATTTGAACAGTTGTTTCCTGCAAATGTCCCCTCCCATCGCCTCACCTATAAGCTCCCTTAGGAGGGGCCAATCAACAACCACCTGGTGCTTAGTCACCTTCTATGAGCCTGCTTATGGAGTTGCTGCTTCCGTTTCTCAGCTCTCCTTACTCTAGCATCAGGGACAAACTGCCTTTGATCCTCCCCACTGCTCCATGCCTCAGGCGCCTCCTGGTGGCCAACCAGCCTCTCTGGTTCCTGCTCTGACTCTGAACACCTCCAGGGTCTTCCCCAGCTTCCAGGGCAGACTCATATTGTTCCTTGCTATCATAGTCCATCAGCAGCTCAGCCGGTCTCTGCTGGGCCACAATACTGAACTATACCCTAAGATACCAGTAGTTGGTAATGCTATGAATTACTAGTGAGAAAGTTCTATTAAAGAAATTTGGTCATGGGAAGATGGCATTTATTAAACTTATTCAAAGCAGGATATGCCATATCATTTTCAGTGCCTTTCCCAAGGAATAATTATTCATCAAGTGATTATGTGCCATCAAGTCAGTATTGACTCTTAGTGACTACACAGATAATCTGTTCCTAACCTCCTCCTTCAGCTGTTCCATTGGTACGCCCATAGGTACTGTAATTCAATCCATCCAATTTGCTGCTGGTCATATCCTTTTCTCTTTCCTTTCACCTTTCCCAATATTGCAGCCATAATGTGTCCAATCTAGGATAATTGGAAACTGGTCATTAGTGCCATGAGTAACAACTCTAGGTTGATTTTTTTTTAAACAATCCATTTGTTTGTTTTCTTGGCTAGCCATAGTATTCTCAGGAGTGTTCTCCAACTTAAGGAATAAATGTTTTTTATTGCCCATGAAATCATGATAGATCAAATCTAAGTGGTGCCAATTGATACTTTGCTCTTTTTTGCTTTTTGCTCCTTTTTTTGGTTAGCCTAGTAAAGGGTGTATCTAGAGCATAGTAGGGTTCCAACAGAAAGATGCCAATAAAGAGTAGAATGAAGATAGAAGGCATTATAGTGTAAAAAATAAAAAGATTACATCATGAGTTATGTCATCTGGAGCAGCGATCACCAACTGGTGGTCCACGAGAAAATTTTGGTGGTCTGCAGAAAAATTATTTGCATTTTTTATATTGCACATAATCAGGGGTCCTTGAACTACAGCCCCTGGGCTTGATATGTGGAATGAACACTTGTTTTGCTGCAGAGAGTCTCCCCTCTTTTTGTGTGGGTCAGAGTGGGGGAGAAATTCCAACTTGGGGTCTGCTTCAACCTCCTGGCTTTGGGTGAAGAGCCAGAGGATCTTGTTCCAGTGGGGCTGTATCATGACCTGAAACTGACTGACCAATTCAGCCCACTGAGCCTCCAGGCACCAGTACCTGGCCTTGCACTCCTGCAGGTCTTTCCTCTGCTTGGAAAGCCTATATTCATAGTCCTCAGTGAGGTGCTTCTGCTGAGCCTCCTTCTTGGTCAGATCCAATTCGAACTTAGCCAGCTGTTTTGCCAACTCTTTCTTGTGGTGGCTACTTAGCTCCAACAACTGCTTCCTGTTGGTGCCATAAGGAGCCCGGGAGGGCAGATGAGTAGTGGCTGGGAAAGGAGGGGCAAGTAGAGTCTGGCAAGGCACTCTTCAACATGAATGACATCAAGTTGGCCACGTCCATCCAGTCACATAACCACCTAGCCACACACCCCCACCCAGTCATTAGGCATATCATATTAGTGGTCTCTGAGATCTGAAAGATTGGTTAAGGGAATGATTTAAAGTTGGCCCAACCTAGCGGTCAATCAAATGCCTCTCAAGATCTGTTTCATCCATAGTCATTCTCCAGAAATATATGATAAAAGAACCCTCCAAAAGCAAAAACTATTAAAGTCTTCTTAAAGAAAGGAAGAATGGACCTGAGTTTTTAGGGCCTCCTCCATACCTCATCTTCTCATGGATTGCTTCTGTTAGTGTAGTGTTTCTCAACCTTGGCCATTTCAAAAGGTGTCAATTTCAACTCCCAGTATTAGTTGGCTGGGGAATTCTGGGAGTAGAAATCTGCATTTCTTAAAAAGGCCAAGGTTGAGAGAAATGCAACCAGATTCTTCACAGTTGGGTTTCTTCAGATGACGTCTCCATCTAAGTTAAAGAGAAAGAAACAGCTGTATGTCAATCTATGCCTCCCATGGGCATAAGATTTGTCATTCATTGCTTCCCTGCACACATTATAGCTTAATTAATGTTCTTGCTAGATCTTATATCATAGGCTGATTTTAACCCTGTTATTGTAATGTTGGTATTGATGAGTCAATACTGGAATCAGTAAAACAACTTGCCTCCAGGAGCCATAAATGCTCCAACACTGGACATTTTAAAGAAGAGTGCCTTCTCTGCTATAATTATTGACTGTGAATAGTGTTTCTCTGCTGGGTCCTGAACTTTTTATATTTATTTGAACTGTTTTTCTCCTGACCTGCTTCAACGGCCCCACCCAAAAAACGCCATCTTAGTGGCACTGACTTTAACAGCTTACCATGGCATCTAAATCAGAACTGGCAGGATTGGAACAAAGAATGTCATCTTTGGAATCAGTGTTACAAGCTCTGGTGCATGAAATTAAAGCTTTGCGAGAAGATAATAATAGTTTTAAGAAGGATCTTCTGGAAACATGGAAGCAAGTGCTGGACGGACACAGAAGACGGAGGAGCTGGAAGGGGGGCTGGCTGGGGCAAAGGGAGAACTTAAAAATGTCAACACTGAAATTGCAGATTTGTCTGGTCATATGTCTAGGATGGATTTTGAAAGGATGTCATATTTTTTAAGATTTCAGAATATTTCTGAAGAACCTGGTGAATGTCTTCCTGATCTCATGAGTACAATTTTAGCAGACTATTTACATAAACCTAAAGATGAGATCAGGGGGGACATTGACCTGGTCTACAGAATAAATTCGACATATGCCAGGATAAATGAAGTACCCAGAGAGATACATATTAAATTTGTTAGAAGGTCAACCAGAGAGGGAATTTTGAAGGCGCAGAGAGGGGGGGTGTTAATTTACCAACAAAAGGAAGTCGTCATCTTGAAGCAGATCCCAAAAAAGATTAGAGAGATGAGAAGGAAGAATTCCTTCTTATCTAAAAAATTGTTTGACCACGGGACCTGGTTTAAGTGGGCGATGCCGGAAGAGATGCTGGTGTTCTGGGATGAAGGAAGAGTAAGGATTAAAACAGTTGCTGAGGCGGAAGCCTTTCTTAAAAAACATTCCTCTATCCTGGGGGAAGATCCAGGGGGGACGGAGCGGGCCACGGCCCCGCCCGCTGGGGGCCAGGGAGGAGAAAAAGAAGATACAATTGCCAAGAGACTTAGATCGAAAAAATAACTTTGCTTTTTTTTATTATTATTGATTTTATAACCTTTATATCTGGATGTTTGTACATGACTGCTAGCATAGAATTGAGAATTTAGGAAACATGTACTTATTTTCACCTTGTAGTAATTTTGGAAAAATGTTTTTTTTTATATTTTATTACGAAGCCCTGGAAGGGCCAATGATTCCGACGCGAAAGTTCTTAAAATGTTTCTGTATTCCCTACCCCTTTGGAAAATTGTAAAAACCAATAAAACTTTTTCAATATAAAAAAAAAAAGAAGAGATTGGAGAACCATTTGTCTGTAGTGGTGTAGAGTTTCCTGTTTAAGCAGGGGGTTGGACTAGAAGACTTCCAAGGTCCCTTCCAACTCTGTTATTCTATTCTATATGAAATGCTTCTACCGCTGTTTACCTTTTAACTGTATTAGTTAAAGAGAAAGAAGCAACAATTAAAGTGGGAAATGCACATCCCATTAGATAAAAGTGTAGCACTTTAAAAATGCCAAAGGAATCCCTTAGATGACAAGTTCATTTCATATTTCTTTGATGTGAAGCACTGTAACTTAGATTTGTTTGGCTACACTATTATTAGCTAGCCTTTAATAATAGCTACTCTTCAATAAGTTGTTTTATTTAAGACTCTCCCTCTGGCAGCTTTCAATAAGAAATCGTAACTTGTGGATTTCAGGGATCGTATCTTGCTAAGCCTTAGGATATGTTGCCTTATTGGAAGAATCAAGGAATTGGACATCTTAATGACTTTCTGCGATCAATATAAATAATTTCCAAAAGGTAGTTACTTTTGCTGTGAATAAGCAGGAGGGATAGGAGGGAGACTAGGAAGGCAGATATAGAATTCCTACTCATTTCTTCTACACATGTTGACACTTCAAAAGCAAAGGTACATTACTACATTTGAAAGGACTTTATTATGAAATGAATGTATTTCCATGCTACTATACAGTAATACAAATATTATATATCTAATAATAATAATAATAATAATAATAATAATAATAATATTTTATTTTTATATACCGCGTCCTCTCCCCAAGGGGACTCGGAGCGGTGTACAGGGAAAAGTTAAAACACATAAAAAATATATACAAGAATAAATACAATCAATAAAAACAAATTAAATTCAATTGTCCCTGCACTAAAATCCCCATTTTAAAACTAATGTTCCCTGAACCCTGCAAGGTAGAGACTAACCTAGGCCGGCCATGCAGAAAAAGTATGTTTTTAATTTCTGACGGAAGGAGCGGAGGTCCGTGGTTGTTCTAATGTCGGGGGGGAGGTCATTCCAGAAGGCTGGGCCCGCCACAGAGAAGGCCCTTCCCCTGGGCGTCGCCCGCTGACAAAGTCTAGTGGACGGCACCCGGAGAAGTCCCTCTCTGTGGGAGCGAATCGGCCGTGAGGAAGTATGGGGCAGGATCCGATCCCGATCTATGTGGTTTGTTTCTCTTTCATGTTAGAATTTAGAGCTATTTGTTAAGTAAATGATCACAACAATCTATATATATATTTGTATTAAAAACACTGTAAAAATATTTCACTTTATTTGTAAATCCAATGTTGCAGGGAATTTGGTATGCATCGAAGTGCACTGCCAAGCACATGCTGTCTGCTGCATTGCATTGATTATAACATGTATATTTAGATGCAAATTTAGATGCATTTAACGAAAAAGGATTGAAGGGGCCACTAGAGCATCTGCATAGAGTGGTTTATTTTCTGGTGTGCTCTACAGTAACATAAGCTTCAGTTCTTCGAGCTGACAATCTGATTCCTTGCACTTTGAGAAATTTCTAGTTGCAGCTGGGTTGCTTATCCACACCACTTTCTGCTACCATTCCATAACATTGTCTTGCAAAAGTGAAAATGATCATTACTTGAGCTTGCACTATCAGTTCTCAGAGGGAGCATGCTGGGTTTGCTAAGGAACCAATCATATGGTTCAGTTATAATACTCTTATAATAATGCTCTCTCCACAGTGTTAGATAAGCAAAATAGCAACCTGCATTGGTAAGGTCTAACAACTAAGCACACATATTTCTATGGGGCTACTTCAAATGCATGAAAAAAATGCAAAATGAGGGAATAAAATATGCTTTGTTGGTTCTTCTGTGATCAATGCTGGTTATTATTACTATTCCTCTAAGTTCCATTTTATTAGAGATGTCATATTGACATATCTGGGATAACCCCAAATCTGAAAGTTTCCAGGTTTTCCCCACCCAAATGAAAGTTCAAGGCCCTGCCCAGCACCCACATGTTCATCACATCAGGCACCATCCAAAACTGGGGATGCCTCCAAGTCACACCATCGCAGCTGAAGGGCAAGGTGTCCTTGACTCTCTGAGAAAGGAATGTTATTTAGACTATGTATCACCCATACGCCATATAATTCCCCATCCCATTTCCCCACAGGAGAAAATGTGGCAGGCCTGAAGACCCAATGTAAAAGGTGGTTTCCAGGTCTGACACTGTTGTTTTCAGTATCTAAGCATCCTAGTGAATAAGGTTAGCCCTGGACTATCTTGTCCTTTTAGTGAACCTCATATGCTGAGTGGACATTTCACTCTGGCTCTATTCAGCCTAAAATAAAGGATGTCCCTTGATTTACTCATATTTCTTGGTAACTGTAATATCTACTGATGGCTTCCATGTGTGACATGATAATCACCTGAAACATTCTAGAGACAAGTATCTGTTATCAGATATGACATCAAATGATTCCCATCTGAGGGAGTCTTCACCTTTTGATCAGTAAATCACTGAGTAATGAGATATTAGGTGGTAGGGTGCATCAGTGAAGATTTGCCATAAGGTATAAATGAGAATAGAACAGAATAGAATTCTTTATTGGCAAAGTGTGATTGGACACACAAGGAATTTGTCCCTGGTGCATAAGCTCATAGTGTACATATAAACAGTAAGTAATAGGTCATAAATTATAGTTATAGTCATTAATCATAAGTGACAAGCAACAATTGATAAATCATAAGAAACCAATAGGAGGAGATAGTAGGAAAGATGAGAAGATGAGATACATCTTACCAGAAAATATTATAGAGTACTGTGCATGATTTGCAAGTGACTATCCTAGGTTACTTCAATTTGTAAATCACTAGCCAGCCAAATGAACAAAAAATGGACTAGATGAACAAGAGTCAAAACTGTACATTGAGTGTCTTCTTCAATTCTTATAGTGCAAAATAAGAGCTGCTTCTGAACAATATAAAGTAACTGAGTGAGAGTAAAAATATAGTATCGCAACACATTGACTTTACCAAGTCAAGTGACACTTTCAGGTTGCATATAACACTTGATGTAATCCCACCCCCCTCAGTTTTTGGAAAGGTTTGGGGAGGAACCAAACTGATGAAGTCCACTTATAAACTTATAGTGGATTTTTCAAGACAAGGAATTGCACATCTCTCCTTATTTTCCCCTCATCCCCCTTAATTTAATAACCTAATGCAGAGGAAGAAAATACAGCCTGTTTTAACCTTTCGGAAATTAGAGATGCTTTATCGGGTGAATTCATACTTCCCCTTGCTTGAAATTTAGAAATACAGTAATAGCCACGGAAACTAGCCATCAAAGAACAAGGCAATCGTAAATGTCATTGTCAGATACACACATAAAAGCTCTATTTCAGAGAGAGAGAGAGAGAGAGAGAGAGAGAGAGAGAGAGAGAGAGAGAGAGAGAGAGAGAGAGAGAGAGAGAGAGAGAGAGAGAGAGAGAGAGAGAGAGAGAGAGAGAGAGAGAGAGAGAGAGAGAGGATAATATTTTCTTTTTTTTATATTGAAAAAGTTTTATTGGTTTTACAGTTTTTCAATAGGATAGGGTAAGGGATACAAAGAAATTTTGAGAGCATTCACGTCAAAGTCGTCGGCCCTACCGGGACATCAAAATAGATCATTAATAAAAAACATTTTCCATACACTACAAAGTAAAAGCAAGTACATATTTCTAAGTTCTCAGTTCTATGCTGTCAGTCATTTACAAAAATCCAGATGCACATGTTATATTATACAATATTATTCAAAAAATCAAGGCAAAGTTAGTTTTTAGATCTAAGTCTCTTGGCAATTGTACCTTCTATCTCTCCTTCCAGGCCCCCAGCGGGCGGGGCCGTGGCCCCCCCTGCCCCCCCTGGATCTTCCCCCAGGACAGAGGAATGTTTTTTAAAAAAGGCTTCCGCCTCAGCAACTGTTTTAATCCTCACTCTTCCTCCTTCCCAGAACACCAGCATCCCTTCGGGCATCACCCACCTAAACCAGATCCCGTGGTCAAACAATTTTTTGGACAAGAAGGAAAATTTCCTTCTTGCTTCTCTAATCTTTCTTGGGATCTGCTTTAGGATAGCAACCTCCTTTTGTTGGTAAATTAATGGACCTCCTCTTTGCACTTTCAAGATTTCCTCTCTGGTTGACCTTCTAACAAACTTAACATGTATCTCTCTGGGTACTTCATTTATCCTGGCATATGCAGAGTTAATTCTGTAGGCTAGGTCAATGTCCCCCCTGATCTCATCCTTAGGTTTATGTAAATAGTCTGCTATAATTGTGCTCATGAGTTCAGGGAGACATTCACCAGTTTCCTCAGAAACATTCTGAAATCTCAAAAAATATGTCATCCTTTCCATATCAATCCTAGACACATGCCCATTTATTTCCACAACCTCATTAGTAACATTTTTAATCTCTCCCTTAGCCCCCGCCAGCCTCCCTTCCAGTTCTTCATTCTTCTGTGTGTTCTCCAGCACTTGTTTCCGTGTGTCCAATAATTCCTTTTTAAAGTTGATATTTTCTGCCCTCTGGGCCTTGATTTCTTGTACGAAAGTTTGTATAACAGATTCAAGAGAAGCCATCCTTAGTTCTAAACTTGCCAGTGCTGATTCTTGTGCCATGGTTAGCTGTTAAAGTCAGTGCCACTAAAATGGCGTTTTTTGGGTGGGGCTGTTGAGGCAAGTCAGGAGCCAAAAGTTCAGTTCAGGGTTGTAAAGTTCAGGAACCAAGAGAGAAACAATTTTCCAAGTCAATAAGTATAATAACGAAGGCACTCCAGAAAAGAGATCACAAATCCAAAAAAAAATTCTTCTTTAGTAACCAGAGGGAGTCCAAATCACAAAGAGACGCTGGAAATTTTCCATAAGTAAAATAGTCATTCAGGGACAAAGAGAAGCCATTTTCCACCACCCAGACTCAGAGCCAGAAGGAGAGAGTGGTAAAAAAAAATGTTTCAAATCAGCCAGACCTAGATACATAGTTT
Source organism: Rhabdophis nuchalis (assembly GCA_039707465.1). NCBI lineage: Eukaryota > Metazoa > Chordata > Lepidosauria > Squamata > Natricidae > Rhabdophis > Rhabdophis nuchalis. The sequence continues at coordinate 246,647,900 of CM077643.1, read as the reverse complement.
CAAAGACAAACCGCAGACCACTTTCCCTTGTTTCAAACAGTCCAGATTAAAGATATCCGCTTCCTCGCAGCGAGGAGCCATTCTTAAGTGCCGCTTTAGTCCGAGGGGGGGTTTAACAAGCAGACACCCCCCTCCAAGTTCTTTCAGCCCAGGCTGACAGCAGGAAAAAAAAATGTTTAAAACCACTCACTTTCACCCTCGCAGCCGAAGCCCCGGGAAGCCTTCCGACTCAGACGGCCAGCTCTCTTCATATTTTCAGAACGATGCCGCCCGCCATTGGCGAAGGGAAAAACCCCCGCAGCATGTCCTCCTCCACCTAAGCCGAAGACAAGGGTCGCTTCCCAGCTGCCGCTGGGGGAGGACGACCCAGGCAAGCCGGCTTTACGGGAGACCCCCAAAAACGGGGCGTCTCGCCCCCGTGGGGGGGCAGGAAAAGAAACAAAGCGGCGAGCGAGCTCTAGGCTCGCCCGTCGCCGCTGGAGCCGGAACCGGAAGTCGATAATATTTTCATTAAAGCAAACATTAGACCAGAATGCTGATACTTTTTAAATTTAGAATATATGCATAGGTTTGAAGGAAAAAGCAGATTGCTCTACTCTCACATTTCTAAAAGCTTTTTAAACAAAGATATGGCTATTGATTATACCTCTGACTCTAGGTGGACTAGAACACAGATAGCGTGACACTTTTCCATAAGCTTATCAGTGCAATGTATAAAGACACAGCAAGCGTACTCATGTGCTGACATTACCACTGTTTTTTTTACAAATCTCTACCTTTCTGCTGTATTCGGCTAAGCAAAGCTGATAAAGATCTTTATTGCCTTTAATTTTCAAAGCTTAAAACCAGGAAATCAGCTCATATGCTAATAGTTAGAATTCAGGATGTTTGCTCTCTCTCCACAATGCAGCATTAAATAAGACCCAGCCTTTACAGGGTTGAGCGCTGTAGTGGGCATTCACACAGTTCATAGCTTTGACATGTTAGTTTCATTTGTACCAGAGGTAGGTTTCTGCTGGTTCGCCCCGGAGTGGGCGAACCGGTAGTGGTGGCATCAGGAGGCTCTGCCCACCTACCCAGATGCTTCGGCGCATGCACAGAAGCATCACATGGGCACACGAGGGAACTGGGGGTAAAATAAATTGAAACCCACAACTGATTTGTACACATATATTCTCTCTATCGATGTGGCCAAGTCAGAGGAATTGGAGGGGGGGCATAAAAGCCCACCATCAACATTAAGCACCCAGGACTGTGCACAGAAGGAGAAAACAAAGGCATCTTGCGGTCATGACCTTGGATGGTCCATGGATCTAAGCCCTGCCTGTTTTTAGAGGAATACAGATAGTCCTTAACTTATGACCAAAATTGAGTGCAAAAATCCTGTTGCTGAGTGAGACCATTGTTAAATGAATTTCTCCCCATTTTATTATCTTTCTTGCCACAGTTGTTAGGAGAATCACTGCATTTGCTACATTAGTAACACAGTTGTTAAGTAAATTTGACTTTCCCATTGACTTTGCTTGTCAGAAGATCGCAAAAGGGGATCACATGACCCAGGGACACTGCAACCGTCATAAATCTGAGTCAGTTGCCGAGCATCTGAATTTTGATATCATGACCATGGGGATGCTGCACTGATTCTAAGTGTGAAAAATGGTCATAGGTCACTTTTTACAGCGCCATTGTAACTTCAAATCAGTGGTGGGTTTCAAAATTTTTTAGAACCTCTTCTGTAGGTGTGGCCTGCTTTGTGGGAGTGGCTTGCTGCCCATATGACCAGGTGGGATTGGCTTGGCAGTCATGTGACTGGGTGGGAGTGGCCAACTTGTAAAATTTAGTGAAACTCACTTAACAACACTTTTGCTTAGCAACCAAAATGTTGGCTCAGGAACTCTGGCATTTGAAGCATGCAAGTCTTAAAGCTGTCAAGTTACAAGACTCTTGCACCCCTAACCCTTTAGGAAAAGAAAACCCAGGAGTGTTCAAACTTGACAGCTTTAAGACTTGTGGACCTCAACTCTCAGAATTCCTCCTCTCGCTCTTCATCTTGATGATGTGCAGATGGGCGGGGGGAGGAAGCTAGAACCAGTTCTAAACGGCACTGTAGATTTGTGGAACCTCTTCTACAGAAGAGGTTAGAACTGGCAGGAACCCACCCCTGCTTCAAATGGTCACTAACTCAAGGACTACCTGTACATAAGACACACATCAAAAAGAACAGGGCTGAAGTCACATAGTTCACCTTTTGGATCTCCCCCACAGAGGTCTTTATTATTTTCAAAAAGCTTGAATAAAAATTGCAGAAAGTTTCCCCAATACTTTTTCTGCCAGTGTACAGTATTATCCTGCTTCCATTCTTTGTCCACACCTCCTTCCCTTGATACAAGTGACAATTTTAAATCTTAGATAGATTTAATCATGCACATTGCCTCTATAATTAAATACATGTCTGATCGGAAGAAAAGAAGGGAGGGAGGGACGTCCATACGTACAGGGGCAATTACCGTTAGCCATGTTAGAACCTAGTCTAATGAAGCCAAGTCAACTCAAGTATCAATGCAATCTTGTTTGCTACTGCTCTCTCTCTTTTTAAAAAATTATTATATAAAATACAAAAAAAGAAGAAGAAAATAGGAAATTAAGGTAAGGAAAGGGAGTGGGGGAAAAGGGGGTGTGAGAAACAAGGGGAAAGAGAAAAAAGAAATGGGGCATTGACTTCCAGCTCTTCTTAGTACAGTCCAAGATGAACCCACCCCACCCCAACCTCAACGTTTTGCTTTTACACATTAATATATAACTAGCCATTCCTATGACATCAAATCTTTCTAATCAACAAAATCAAAGTCAAAGTTTCATTTTTTCAAATCAACTTTTTGATCTTTATCAACTACTACTCCAAGAAGTCATTTCAGTCCCCTAAGATGTGAAAATACAGCCTTGTGGAATTCTCTTCTTCTGCCTAAGGTTCACTCCCACTATACCATTGTACCAGTGGTGGGATTCAAATAATTTAACAACTGGTTCTCTGCCCTAATGATTTCTTCCAACAAACAGTTTGCCAAACATAACCATTGGTTCTCCTGAAGTGGTGCGAACTGGCTGAATTCCACCACTGCATTATACCCTTTAAATCTATCCTCTTCTTGGATTGCTTTGCCTTCTGCCAGACTTGGGAGAAAGGCAAAGGGCAAACTATCTATTTCTCTTCTTGTACATTATGCCACTTTTTAGCAAATAAATGAAGATATAGGATTTTCTGGCCACAGAGGATTGTGGGAAGAATTATGGAATTTGAGTTCCATTTTTAAAATCTGAGATGGACATATGCTTTACAATTGCATCTTGAATTGTCCCTCGGAAGCCTACTGAGATCCAGTACAGTTCACAGATTATGTGAGCCTAATGAGAAATGCCCCAAACTATCTAACACTGTTGCTTCCTGGACCAGCTGCAGCTTCTGAGAACTCTTCAAGAACAGCCCCATGTAGAGTACAATACGGCAGCCCAAGATAAGATGTCTAAGGAGTGACTCACCACCATAAGGCCTCAATTGGTGCAGATGAAGATGAATCAGTGCAAAAGCCTCGTTAACCATGGCTGCCATCGGTTCTCAAAGCAGGAGTTGTGAGTTCAGGAGGACACCCAAACTGGTACCAGTCTTCTGACTGGAGAAGAGTTAAAGATAGAAAATCTTCAGAGGTGGGAGTCCTTAAGATCTAAAGCAGAAGCAGTATGCTGTCCCATATTTGGGTAGACCAGGTTGCCCTGATAGACTGGTCTCACCTGAAAAATAATATCTCCCCTGGTACAGCTGACAAAGCAAGGAGAACCTGTGGCCTAGAGGATACTACAACTGCCTAATATGAAGTTTTAATCCCAGAAGGGTATGGCTAGCTGATGAGAGCTAAAAAGCTTGAAATGGCTATACTAGTCAGTCTCCCTTTATTTCTTTGTATTTAAATTTAACTTAAAATCTACAGGTACACCAGGAGGGTGCAACTATGGCCGCTTTATGACCTGATGACTTCAATTCCCAGAATTCCTTAGGCACTTAGGCATTGGGATTCTAAAAAGCCCAGCCTTACAAGGAACAGATTTTTAAAGTTTCGAGTTGCCACAAGCTGTTTAAACAATTACATTTTCTATTCGAGCCTATCACAAAAGGGATATCATACTTAAATGACTTTCCAAGGCCCTTAATGAAATGAAGGGTGTGTATCGGTAAGAAACAAATAAAAGGGGCCATTTTCCCAAATGAAAATGGGCAATTCAGAATGCATAAGCAGACTCTCTATTGATCCAAGTGCCGAAACCCCCCCAAGTGTACGTATGTACATATTGCATTTTGCTATTTACATCGACATCTGTGAAAGCATTTGCATGGATTTTTTTTTAAATAAAAGAATGTGCTTGTCATATGCAAATGTGGTATTTCACAGTAAACAATCTACTCTCTGAACTTCAGATCATGGCACCTTGGAAGTCTGAAATGCTGAATGGCTGCATATTCTGAGACAGAATGATTTTATTGTTCTGGCTTCACAGTGTGGCAGTGTATCAGTGTGTCTGATCTCTACATTTTAATTGGAAGTTCCTCGGTTCAATAAAGCTCCCACCAGTTTAATATACAGATTTATAAGAGCATAATTCTGGGATGAACATCTACTCAAAGGTATTGCATTCTTATACCCATCCAGTTGGGAAACGTCACCTGAACTCAATAGGATTGATGTATGAATGAATATATATTCAGAGGCTATAAACAGCCAAAATAGGCCTTTTCTCCCCCACATTTCAATCAAGTGAATGTAGCTTGCTTCCTACATATCCACTCTATAGGGAAATATCAAGATGATGAAGAAATCCATTTTTAATTGAAAAGAGAATTTTAGTCCCATCCAGCTTAGGGTATAAATAACAGGAAAAAAAGTTAATAACACACCAATAATCACAAAGATCAAGGACACAGGTTTAATTATCAAAAGAGTTATATACTAGTATATCTGTCTCTTCATCCCCCCCCATTCAGAGACAGACAGATATAGAGAGAGGGGGAGGGAAGGAGGAAGAACAGACAGGCAGATCATAGATGTTAGATAGAGATAGATAGATAGATAGATAGATAGATAGATAGATAGATAGATAGGTAGGTAGGTAGGTAGGTAGGTAGGTAGGTAGGTAGATAGATAGATAGATAGATAGATAGATAGATAGATAGATAGATAGATAGATAGATAGATAGATAGATAGATAGATAGATAGATAGATGATAGGTAGATAGATAGATAGATAGATAGATAGATAGATAGATAGATAGAAGATAGATGATAGGTAGATAGATAGATAGATAGATAGATAGATAGATAGATAGATAGATAGATAGATAGATAGATAGATAGATAGATGATAGGTAGAGATAGATAGATAGATGATAGGTAGGTAGATAGATAGATAGATAAATAGATAGATAGATAGATAGATAGATAGATAGATAGATAGATAGATAGATAGATAGATAGATAGATAGATAGATAGATAGAGTCCCTTCAGGGAGAGTGGCGCAGTATATAAATTTAATAAAATAAAATAATAAAATAAATAGATAGATAGATAGATAGATAGATAGATAGATAGATAGATAGATAGATAGATAGATAATGAGATTCAATGAGATTCAGTGGGATTATGTTTACCTGGCAAGGAGCTTTTACAGTATTCCCTCTATTCATATCCATTCCCCAGCATCATGATTTTTTAAAAAAAGAAAATACTTACTAAATATTGATAGGGGTATCTGGACTTCAGTGAGATATAGCATGCTTAGATTGTTTGTGAAATGATAACCGGGGAAGTGTGACCTGGAATCTTATGTTGTGCTACAGTGTAAAGATGTTCTCAGCAGCTCCAGCCAACATGATTAATGATGAGGAAGCTACAAGCTCTGTTCAGCAAGAGCTAAAGCACCAGAGAACTGTCATTACTCTGCTATGCTATGCGATCTGCCATGCCAGACATGCACCGGCTTTCCCGTCAGAGTCAGATAACAAGATCCAATTTCTTATAAATAGCCCCTCCTAGTGTATAATGCGATATCCATAACTGATCTCCTAACAAGTCCATAATCTCTCGCAGAAGAATACTCTTGAGTATCAAAGGCCTGGGGGGGAAAAATGCTGGAGGCTATTAAGTAATTTATACGTACCAACTCATCTAAAAGAAAAAGGTAATCAGGGACCCCTTGCAAGTTATTGTAATTGTTGCCAAACGGTATTAATCAGAATGCTATAAATGGGTTCAGCTTTGAAGTCAGACTGATGATCCTTTAGCAACACTCAACTACTTTCACAGGTCTCATTTGTATTGCTTATCCATAAAAATGAAACAGCCTTATACAAATAATCTGCAGTTCCTTTTTACAGGCTTTTGTTCAATCAATATTTGGAAAATTAAATTCTTAGGATATACTGTAATCCATATATCTGTATAATTAGTATAATCCATATATATTTAAACTTAAGTTCTTTTACCTGGAAGGCTGATTCCACAGCAAGGGGACAAAGGATCATACTGTCAGGCCTGCAGTCATATTCCTTTTAGGATCTTTGGCCTTCCAAACTTTCTCTCTTTCTTTACTATGCCGTTTCATTAGTGGGTAAATGGGAGGGGTAAATTAGTGGGTAAATTAGTGGGTAAATGCACCTGACCAGAACTAGATGGATGGAAATGCCAGCGTGGCAGAGGAGGATTGGACCATGTGATGGACTTGTGAGAGTGGGGACAAGATCATGAACTTTAAACTGGGTGGTAACCCAGGAAACTTTCAGATTCATGTTTCCATAGTTTGTACCAACATCTCTCTCTTATTAAATTGGAACTTTGGTGAAAGCTATGCCTTGAAGTCTGATTTAATTCTGGATGATAATTGGAACGCTGACACATACATAGTCTTAGACATGTGCAAAAAAGTGGCATATATAAATAATAATAATAATAATAATAATAATAATAATAATAATAATAATAATAATAATAATAATAATAATATAGATAGGGAAATCGTGAGCATGCTTTAGAACGGGGGGGAGGGGGGTTGTTGAAACTCAAGGCACGTGGGCTGGATCCGTGTGGCGCTTAGATCTGGCCCATGAGGCCAGCCTGGAAATAGCAAAGGACCAGCCAGCAGGGCCTCTGCTAGCAAAAACAGGGTGTGGGAGGACCTTGCATGTCCCATTTTGCAAGCCCCTCCATCTCCCATTTTGACTGGTAGAATTTATTTATTTATTTATTTATACCCCGCCCTTCTCCAAGAGGACCCAGGGCGGGCCACAGGAATTTAAAAACACATACAAAATGTCAAAATACAAAATTTAAAAACATATTAAATATCCATCCTGCGCTAAAAACCAAATTAAAATCCCCAAAATTAAAATAGTCACAGCGGAGGTTACGCTAGGCCGGCTTGATGAAAGAAATGTGTCTTTAGACACTGGCGGACGAGGCAGAGGTCTGAGATGGTGCGAAGCTCAGGGGGTAGGTCGTTCCAAAGGCCAGGGCCCGCCACAGAGAAGGCCCTTCCCCTGGGTGTCGCCAGTCGGCATTGTCCGGCCGACGGCACCCTGAGAAGGCCCTCTCTGTGGGAGTGGATCGGTCGAAGGGATGTATGGGGCAGGAGACGGTCTCGCATATAACTAGGTCCCGAGCCATGGAGCGCTTTAAAGATGGTCGTCAAAACCTTGAAGCGCACTTGAAAGGCCACAGGAAGCCAGTGCAGCTCGCGCAGGATCGGTGTTATATGGGAGTGTCTAGGAGCTCACGTGATCACCCGCTGCAGGAGGCCACCCACCCCATCTGCCACCTATCCTGTCTGCTGTCCATCCCATTTCTCCCCCCCCCCCAAAGTCAGTCTGTGGAGGAAAACTACAATGCTGATCCAGTCCTCGAAAAAATCCAGTTTGACACCCCTGCTTTAGAATACTGTATATTTGAAGACTGAACTGAGAATTTTTTAAAAAAAAAATTACTTCCTCGGGACATGAATAGGAATATTTCTTGGATTCATGGTGGATCTAGGGTGGGATGAACTCATTGTGCAAAGTCATTGTAAGTTGGGTTGCCTTATAAATTAGATTTTCAAAAGACTAAATGATCTCTAGGCAAGACTATTGGGAAATAAGTTTCTACTCTTCAAAGCACTTAGCTGTACGCTTTTTAAAAATGAAAGTAAACACCAAGACCAATCACTTTTCTATTTCATAAAGTTTATAAAGCACATGCCTGTTGCATCTAACAAATTTTCTTAAAGGTAAAGGTTTCCCTGCACATGGGTTATACAAAATGTAAACCAGCATACATTGCAAAACACGGGCCTAATGGAAGCCAGTCCAAATCAGCACTCTAGTTAACCAATTTCACACCCAAATTAGCCTCCAGACCATTTTTAAAGCCACCTCTATAAGGTAAAGGTTCCCCTCACACATATGTGCTAGTAATTCCCAACTCTAGGGGGACATGCTCATATCCATTTCAAAGCCGAAGAGCCAGCGCTGTCCCAAGATGTCTCCATGGTCATGTGGCCATCATGACTAAACGCCAAAGGTGCACGGAGTGCTGCTACCTTCCCACCAAAGGAGGTCCCTATTTTTCTACTTGCATTTTTTACATGCTTTTGAACTGCTGGGTTGGCAGAAGCTGGCACAAGTAACAGGAGCTCACTCCGTTACGCAGCGCTAGGGATTTGAACTGCTGAACTGCCAATCTTCTGATTGACAAGCTCAGCATCTTAGCCACTGAGCTACCGCGCCCCATGTTTTTTTCTTACATATATTTAATTAAACTTTGAAACAAAATGCAATGTTGGACCCTCCTTACTAATCCTTTACATTGAATAAAACAAAATGAATTTTAGGCATACATTGTCACAAAGCAATCAGCAACAGGTAAGTAACTAATGATTAGGGACAGAGTTAACTGCAATGTTAATTTCTTCTATATGTTTTCATGTTACCCGTGAGTAGGTTTGCTAATATTTTATTTGGTAAAACATTATTAAATAGAGTAATATTAATTTTTGGAATTCCACTAAAATGTCTTGGCTAATCAACAGGTGGTTTTAAAGGGAGAATTAAAAATGCTGGGAAAAATTGTCATGAAAGACCAAAAGAAATTTCAAGTTCAGTTATTAGACTAGCTTCTGGACTTCTGGCCTCTTTGATAACTGCCAAATACCCCCAGTTTGTCCTGTTAACATGTGATGACAAAACTCAATAACAGAATCATTCTATCAGTACCCCAACACTGGAGGTTTTTAAGAAGAAATTGGACAATCATTTGTTTGAAATAGTAGAGTTTCCTGCTTGAGTAGGGGGTTGGACTAGAACAGAGGTGTCAAACTGGTGGCCCGTGGGCCAGATGCATCACACGCAGGTCACACGCAGGCCACACCCACCCCAGCTCCATGAATGGGGAAAACTTTGTGAAACGTCACGCGACAGCTGTGGACTAGAAGATCTCCAAGGTCCCTTCCAACTCTGCTATTCTGCTACTCTTGAATGGTAACAGTATTTGCAAACCTATGTGGCCCAAAATACTATAAAAAGAGGCCCTGGCAGTCAAGCCAAAATTGCTCCCTCTTGCCTTAGTTGGATGTTTGCTTTGGTTCGATCCAATACTTGTAATTTCATGAGTCTGAAAGAAGCAAAGGAAAGACTTGGCAGCAGGCTCCAGTTAATACAGAATGCAGCCGCGCGGGGGATCCTGGGAGTCTCAAGATACTCCCATGTAACACCTCTCCTGCGCAAGCTGCACTGGTTGTTTGTGGCTTTCCGGGTGCACTTCAAGGTACTAGTGACCATCTTTATAATGCTCCATGGCTTGGGACCTGGTTACTTGCAGGACTGCCTCCTACAGCATACCTCCCTTCGACCGGTCTGCTCCCACAGGGAGGGCCTCCTCAGGGTGCTGTCTGCCGGACAATGCCGGCTGGCAGCTCCCAGGGGAAGAGCCTTCTCTGTGGCAGGCCCCACCCTCTGGAATGACCTGCCCCCCAACCTTCGTACAATCACGGACCTTTGCCTCTTTCTTTTTTTTTTTAATGAAAAAAAAGTTTTATTGGTTTTTACAAAATTTTAAAAATAGGAAAAAGGTATAAGGTATTACAGAGATATTTTGAGGACATCTATGTCGGAGGTGTCGGCCCCCTCCGAGGCTTCTTACAAAAAAAAGATAAGATAATACAAATCATTTTTCATTTCCCTACAAAGTGGAAAGAGATACAAATATATCATTTTATATTCATGCAATCAATCATTATTTCTATAAACATCCAGATAAAGGTTACACCATATAGAAAAAAGTTATTTGTGAGATCTAAGTCTTTCAGCAATTGTATCTTCCTCTCCCTGACCTCCAGTGGGCGGAGCCGTGGCCCTCTCCGTTCCCCCATTTTCATCCTCCAGGATTGGGGAATGTTTTTTAAGAAAGGCTTCCGCCTCTGCAATTGTTTTAATTCTTACTCTCCCCTCTTCCCAGAACACTAACATTCCCTCGGGCATCAACCACTTGAACCACACCCCCTTTTTATATAATCTTTTCGATAAGAAGGAATATTTCCTTCTTATTTCTCTAATCTTTTTCGGGATCTTTTTCAAGATGGCAATCTCATTCTGTTGATATATCAAGAGACCGTCTCTTTGTGCTCTCAGGATCCCATCCCTTGTTGACCTTCTTACAAATTTAATATGTATCTCTCTGGGTACTTCATTTATACTGGCATATGCTGAGTTAATTCTATAAATCAGATCGATGTCCCCCCAAATATCTTCTTTGCTCTTTTTAGTGTAATCTCCTGAAATCGTACACATTAAATCTTTTAAATCTTCAGAGGCAACTTCAGGAACATTTTTAAACCTTAAAAAGTAAGACATCCTTTCAAAATCCATCCTAGACATATGACCAGCTAAATCCACAATTTCCCTTTGAGAATTTTTTATCTCTCCCTTCATCTCAGCCATCCCCCCCTCCAGTCCATCAATTCTTTGTTTGTTTTCCATTAGTGCTTTCTGTGTCTCCAAAAGTTCCAGTTTTGAACTAACATTGTCTTTCTAGATTTCTTTTATTTCTTTCATGATGTTTTGAAGAGTTTCCTCTATTGCTGATAACTGTGTAGCTTCCACCTCTGTTTCTTTGGATAACATTGAAGTAATCTTAGGTTGATGTGGCTGCTTTTTTGAAGCCATAATGAAAGTATTAAGTCCTTGTCACTAATATGGCATCTGTTGGAGAGGTACTCCGTGAGGCGAAGAGAGAGTAAAAGTCAATATCCAAATTCAAAGTTCAATTTGCTTAGAGTCCAGAGAGAGAACAATTTTTAAAAGCAATCCAATAAGAAAAAAAAGAGAAGGCACATCTGGGAAAGGTCCTAATAATCCCGAAGACGAGGGAGTGTCAGCAAATTTCAAAAGGAAACATTTCTTGCTGAGAACAAAGGAACGCCATCTTCCCCGCCCCTCTGGAAGCCACGGAGAGCTAGAGAAAGTTCATTTCAATTGTTGCCAGAGAGAGATACAAAGTATCATTGAGAATCTTAAAGTAAAAGACTTTCACTTATAGTTTAAAAGTCGGATGTTGATTCCTCCACCTCCCCAAACTTGGGGAACATTTCAAAACGCCGCTTTTTTTTCCCTTTCCGAGGAGGGGTTTTACAAACTCCCTCCTCCTCCTTCTTTTAAAGTGAAAGTTGAAAGCATTAAGTGAAAATCACTCACAATCCACTCTGTAGCCATGAGCCTCGGCGTTGCCTTCAGCCCCGGCTTTCAGCCCGTCTTTAATCTCAGCAGCTGTTCCAGCTCTCCATCGGCGAAGGGGACGAAAGAGGAACTCCCCCCCGCGACTTGTTCTCGGGCGCCTAGGGTGAGGCGGGAGCCACCCCCCGACCGCCGTCGAGGTGGGGGGACTCACCGCGAGCCGCCCGTGCAGTGGGGGCTCTTTACAAGAGCCCCCTGCCCCCGAAGGCGCCGCCGGAGCAACCAAGTGGCGGACGAGTCCAAGACCCGACCGTCGCCTCCGGCTAACCGGAAGGAAGTCGGACCTTTGCCTCTTTCGTCGGGCATTAAAAACATACTTTTTCCATTTGGCCAGCCTGGCATAGTTTCTGTTGCCGATTTTAGTTGGGGTTTTTATCTATGTATTTTAGCACGGGGTTTGAAATTGATTTAATTCTTTTTAACCATTTCTGATTGTATTTATTGTTCTTTGTTTTTATCCTTTCCTGTGCACCGCCCTGAGTCCCGTCAGGGAGAGAGGGCGGTATAGAAATATGAAATAAAGTAAAGTAAAGTAAAGCATACCCTATTGTGTAAAATCTGGGGGGAAAATCATCAAAGTTGCATGACTTTCATTTGCAGCTGTCCAAGATGCCGTTTTCCCTCCCCATCTTGTTCTTATTTAATCTTCCTTTTCTGCAATTGAGGACGAGTCTGTCATTCTTTTATTGGTGGCCTCAGTTTTAGACGTGTAACTTTCTGACTTATTCTGCACGTTCTGCCTGTGAAAGGTCATAACCTGGGTCATTAGATTTCCACATAGGTGAAATCTATGAGAGGTTTCTCCATAGGTGGTGGCAGCAGTTGCTTTTTTCCATTTGTCTTCTTCAGCTGCTGTGAAGCCTGTCCATGGGTGGTGGGAGCTTATTACTTCGGTCCCTGGTGTGTCTTCCTCCCCAATTTTTCTTTCAGCTTCCCTGTGCTGAAGCATTCTTCCAAGCTATCACAGAAATATGGCTTCATTGCTTCCACCCTTCCTTCTTTCCTTCCTTCCTTAATTAATTAAATTCTGGGTTGCAAGCAAACCTTATATTTTCCCAGAACGATATGCCTAATGGATAATATCAGGCACTCTGGTGGATGATGGACTTGAGAACCAGCTGGGCATCGTATTGGGGAAAGTGTAGTCTGTACATATATAAAATATGCTGGTTCTCAAATTTATGGAGATTATGTTTTGATCATCTTTTATATCACCTCAGCCACAAAACTGCCTCTAGGGGGGTTTACATAGTTTACATAGTTTTCATCATAGGATGAAAACTGTGTGTATGAATAAATAAAAACAAACAAAGAAAATCAACAGCAAATAGAGTATATGTCAGGCATTATGGAGGATAAGTAATATAAACATATTTCCAACAGAAGTGAATAATTGCAGCTCAGGGTAGAACCATGAAGTCCTAAGTGCTCTCTGAGCTTGGCTGTTTTCTTACAGACATTTCATTACCCAACTAGGCAACAACATAATTAGTGCTAGAAGGGAGTGGGATTTGCTCTCTTTTTATATATGTGTCACTTGCATATAAACAGAGACCAAACCCCACTATCTTCTGGCATTGATGATGTTATTTAGTTGGGTAATACAATGTCTGCCAGAAAACAGCCAAATTCAAAGAACACCAAAAACTCCCGATTTCCAACAATCCACCAGAGAATAGATAAGGTCACGCCATGTGGACCTCCAGGAACATACTATTCAGTTTCTTTTTTTTGAGTAAGTAGGGTTTTCCCCCCCATATCTTCAATTATTTTTTAAAAAAAATAAAGCGGAGGAGTTAACTTTTGATAGGAATTCACAAAAATCAAATCCCTTAAGGATATCCCTTAGGGCACTCCCATTCATGTAACAATTAACTAAAAAAAATAAAATCCCTTGAGAGTCATTAGGTAAAGGTGAAGGTTCCCCTCACACATATGTGGTAGTCATTCCCAACTTTAGGGGGTGCTGCTCATCTCCATTTCAAAGCTGAAGAGTCAGCACTGTCTGAAGACATCTCCATTGTCATGTGGCTGGCACCACTAAATGCAAAAGACGCATGGAGAGCTGTTACCTTCTCACCAAAGGTGGTCCTGTTTTTCTACTTGCATCTTTTACTTGTTTTCAAACTACTAGGTTGGCAGAAGCTGGGACAAGTAACAGAAGCTCACTCCATTACGCAGCATTAAGGATTCGAACCGCTGAATTGCCAACTTTTCTGATCAACAAGATCAGCATCTTAGCCACTAAGCCACTGTGTCCCAATTGAGCCACTGCATCCCAATTGAGAGTTATTACCATTTGATTTTCTAGCTATCAGAGGTCAGAAAGTGACTCCGCTGCTAACTTTGACTTCGGACAGGAATTAGCTTCAGCAGGTCCCAACCTGTTACCTGACCGTTATCTTTGAAATGTTTAATTACACTACATTAATGCCTCTTAAAGCCAAGCTACAAGTAGATTATGTTGCAGCAAATAATTTCTGTGAAGCAAAATATCAGATACAGCAAGGGATTTTTAATTGCTGTAGCTTAGAACTTAAGCAGCTTCAAAAGCAGGCTAATGATGAACTTGCAAGCTAATGAACTCAAATGGCAAATCTAGTTTCTTATTAGCAAAATACAAAGAAAACACTTTAGAGCAATAAAAACAAGTTTTTGATTGATTTTTTTAAAAAGATGCATTAAGAGGAATGTACATTTTATTTCGCAACCTTGCTTCACTGCCCTGATAATTTTAATGGTAGGGTTTTTTTGGAGGGTATAATAAAATGTATACATACCTGGTAGCAATGTCCATTTAGTTTGATTCCTTCTTGCTCTCCCTTTTTTAGTTTAATCAGCAAAATAATTCATAATAGTTGCTGTCCATCTCTACTCATGTGCTTTTGAATGGAAACGTTGCTTATGGAGGTCAACCATTTTTGTAATTTTCTGAAGATCCCATAAACTCTCAAAAGATATGTTTTGTTACGGTTTTTCAGACTAGGAAAATTATTACAGGGTTCCCGGAGTTGGCTGGCTACTAAATTCAAATATTATAATGGTTATTGGTGCTCTAATGAAATTAATTTTTAGTCCTCTGTGAAGATTATTTCTGCACCTGGTCTGCCTCATAGAACTGACATATACAACCTAGAATAATATCATAGCTGATGACAACAAAAGCCACCGAGAAGTTCAGGGTTACACCTCCTCATCTACTATTCAGTGTAGATCATCCTTCCCAACGTGTGAAGCAGTTCCCTAGCCCAGTTGAAATCCTGATTGAAGTAAGTCCAGAATCATTTCCATCCTAATGAATCTGGATTGGTGAGGCCATTTATGCGGCTTTCTCAATTAGCTTTATCTAGGGAGAGAATAGTAGGGGTGGACCTTTAGATATCTTCCTGATCAAGGCAAGTATTTTTAATTGCTACATCCTGCCTTCAAGATGTTACATATCATCTCCCTTAGTCATAGCCCTAGTACTGTCTGGATGGTAACCCTCCTTTTCCCACACACGTTTATGTTCCCAAGATCTACAAGCTGGATACAATCTACTGTATATGAAGAAGACAAGAACTTGCCTCAGCACTGGAATTCAAATCAAGGTGAATCTGATGGATCTTATCTGTAAAGAACAATGGAAATTCCTCACAGCAGGCCCTCCATTATTCAGTCTGTCCTTCTCTAATATCTTGATGAAGCAGATGCCACACAGTATGAACAAGCGTTTGAGATCTGTTAGTGCAGACACAGTGGAAGCTAAGAAGTAGGAGGTGTTCAAGTAGACCTCACTCATTTAATCTATCCAAAGAATTCCCATCCCAGCTCTCTACAGTTTGCTTCATTGCTTTATGGAAATGATTGCCAGGCCTGGGGATCTCAAGGAATCATTGGGGTTGTACAGTAGAGAAGGATATAATCCTATGATTCAGTGCTTCCATCTTTCCAAGGGCAAAATCTTTCAGTATTGGGGATTTTGAGATATTTGCCCTTCAACACTGCTGACGGTAAGATATTAAATCGCAATAATGTAAAGGCCCTTCAAAATTTATTGTCTGTAAGCTGGACTACATACATAATGCTGGTATAATTTCTTGCGCTCCAATTGAAGGCTAAGTGACAGTTCGCTATGTTCTGTTTGCAATTCCATATCAAGACATCTTTTTGAAAGAGCTGCTATTGCCTGATTTTTGTCCCAGTGATATCGGCATCACACTTGAAAAGCCCAATTTTTGTAACCTGTCATTTATTTAGAGTTTCCGAAAGAAATAATATTTATCTAACAGGGTAATAAGATGCATCAGACCATGAGGCTGAAAATGAAGCTTTTCGCTGGTACCAGAACAGCTACCTACAGTACATGACTTGTTTTGAGTTTTGTGAATTCTGCTTGCAAATGTAGGGCGACATTAGGTGCCCTTTTGAGTAACTGGAACCACTTTCTTAGGAAGCTAGTTTGAACTCTCTCCAGCTTCTCATAGTTGATGCCTGGATTTAACTGTGCTTCATAGAGGAACTGTACCAGCATCTTGGCTTCAAAAAGTTTCAGAGCAGCTGGTATGTACTGGACTCCCCTGAAGAGAATAAAAAGAGCATTTAGGGAAGGAATAAGAACATTCAGAACAAGCTGTGCAATATGGTTATGTCTAAAATAGCATGAGACCCAAGGACTTAAAACAAGGGACTTGTTCGAATTTGTGTCCTTCTGTTCTTAAAGAGCCCAGGGGAATTATTTGAAGCCCCTCATAAAACATAGGACCTGTTTTCTTATAGTTAACTTCTAAGAGCATTCCCTACAAAAATGGACCCACAACTCTTCTAAGACCTACTGCGCTCTGCATATATCAATATAGCTATAGATCTCTTAGCCAGTTTGGAGGAATGAAACGCTTCCTGGTTTAGGGTATCAAACATCAGAACTGAAGAAGCTTCTGGATGAGAAGGAAAATGTATTTGTTCTGTCCTGTTCTAGTCCAAGGGTGGGATTCAGCTGGTTTGCACCGGTTCGGGCAAACCAGATGCTAATTTTGCATCTGGTTCACTGAATTGGTTGTTGCAAAGACAGGCTGGCCCCACCCACCTGTCCCCTCCCTGGAGTCTTTATACAGCCAGTTCATCATGCCAGGTCCATGCGGAGGCTCTGGGAGGTAAAAAATGGGCCTACCGAAAGTTCCAGAAGTCTGAAAATGGGCCCATTCCCAGCTCCTGGAGAGCCTCTGCAACCCTAGGGAGGATGTTTTCACCCTCCCGGAGGCTCAGGAAAAACCTCTGGAGCCTGGGAGGGCAAAAATGGGCCTACAGGAAGTTCTGAAAGTCTGGAAATGGGTCTGTTTCTGGACTTCGGAGGGCGTCTCTAGCCTGGAGAGAGGACATTTTCATCCTCCAGAGGCTTGAGGAAAGCCTCTGGAGTCTGAGGAGGGTGAAAATGCCATCCCCTTGTGGTGAGGAGGCTGACTAGACCACACCCCTCCTGGTCACACCTGCCCAGCAACTGGACAGAGAACTGGTTGCTAAAATTTTCCAATCCCACCCTCTGCATTATTCTGTGTGCAGCTTGACATGCATCTAAACCCACCTATCTTCCAATAAAACAGAACGTGTGAAATGCTTTATTGAAATAATAAGGTATAGCGAAACTGGGGAAAATAGGGATACATACAATAAGAACCAAAATAGAATATGGACAATATTAAGTTACCACTGAACATAATAATGAATAAATACAAACAATTTATATCTCACCAGTGATGCTCTGTGTGTGGGATGTGGGTTTCTCCTTGGATGACCATGTGCCATAGATTAAGATGGATTCTTCTTTGTAATTCTGCCTTCTCCAAATGCTAAAGGAAATGGAGTCTGGCTTCCCAGCATGCACTTGGTTTGAGAATGCAGAGTGATGGGCAAAGGGGTGCAGTCAGCTTCAAACAATATATTTGGTATTTCTCTCTCCGGCCACTAGATGGGGCAAGAGAGCAACAACAGTATATAAAGATGTATACTGGGGTATATTTGTCCCTCCAGCCACTAGATGGAGCTAGAGAGCAACAACAGTATATAAAGATTATATGCTGGGGCATGATTGTCTTCAAGGAAAAACAAAGAAAGCCTAGTTGCCTTTTGAAAATGCACTTTTGGAATCAAAGTCCTGTCTGAGATCTTCAAGCAGGGCTGATTTAGATGGCTGAGTACATTTTTAATGAAACGGGAGAAAATCAGCTTTGATAGAATGTATAGCAATCTGCTTGCGATCCTTCCTGCTCCTCTGCTAGAAGGATCTCTTTTTCCAGCCAGTCTAAAATAAAGTTGTCTATTAGACAGGCTCAAAGGATAGTTACATCTTCCTTTTCTTCTTGCAATTAGGAGTGATTATGGCTATGCCCCAGGCTTTAGGAATGGAGGCTGCATTATTAATAGAAATAAAAAAAAGTAAAGCCAACATGGAAGTCCACCACTCCAAGTGGGTTTATATCAATTCAGGGAACTTTTAAGTGTAGACTTGGGACTTTTCTAAGTTTTAATTGCCTAATAAATTTAGCAGCTGAAACTAGAGACCGCTCCTAAATCATTCTCACCATCTTGTGAGTTATCTCCTCCACATAAGGCTTGAAAATATGTGTCAGCATTCCAAATAACATCCAAGGTTCTTTCAAGATTGTTGTTGAGATATGACATTCCAGAGGAGAAGAGTAGTTTTCAGTTGTCCCAAAACTTAGCAGACTCTTTTGCACTGGTTGTTGCTATCAGTGCCCAGGTTTCACGTATCATCTCTCTTTTGAGTAGGAATTCAGCTTTTATAAGGCTTCCTCTGAAAGAGTATTGTTGAGTAGGAGGTATCTAACTGAACTTGTCTATCATTCCAAAGATCGCCGCCACCACCTCCTCCCTCCCTCCCTCCTCCTCCTCCTCCTCCTCCTCCTCCTCCTCCTCCTCCTCCTCCTCCTCCATGTTTCTGCCAGTCCTTATCAAACCAGTACTTTGGCATGGCCTGATTACTTTGTGAATTTTAAATTGATCTTGACCTACGTTTTGTTTGGCTGGACCAGCTCAACTTTCTTGTAATGTTTCCATGTATTTTTATCAGCCAAATTTAGAACTACAATGTGTCAACTCTAGATGAGTAGAAGTTCAAAGGTTCTTCTAGGGTGATGCTTACCTTAGTTGACCCTCTTATGTCAAAGCAAAAACATATATCTTTGAGGTTATAAGGCAAGGGATCACTCCCAACTCCATTTTGTCATCTCAATGAAGAGGTAAAGAGGGAATCAATGGTCATTGTCTGGAGCACTATATAGTCTTTGAGAGTATATCATCTATTGAGCTCAGTGGTGGGATTCAAACATTTTTACTACCAGTTCTGTGGGCATAGCTTAATGGGCATGGCATGGCTTGGTGGGTGTGGCAGGGGAAGGATACTATAAAATCTCCATTCCCTTCACACTCCAGGGGAAGGTTACTGCAAAATCCCCTTTTCCTCCTAATCAGCTGAAACTCGAGAGGCAGAGAATAGATGGGGCTGGGGCTGGTCAGAGGTGGTATTTACTGGTTCTCCAAACTACTCAAAATTTCTGCTACCGGTTCCAGAACTGGTCAGAACCTGATGAATGCCATTTCTGATTGAGCTTACTTTGAGCCGGATCAAGCCTAAATTGTCCTGGTCTTTCTCGGGGGTGGTGGGGGAGACTGTCTAAGATGTAAAAATATATTTTGCTGAGATGTTATATCAAGCAAAAATCTGTAAAATTATATTTCCCATCTTCAGGTTGGCATTGGTCCAATGGGGGTGGTGGATAATTTTCTGGCAGATGGCTATGATATTTTAAATAAAGGGTTAGATTGTCCCTTTACTCAAACCTAAGTTTGAGTAAAAAAAAAATCTCCTACTAAGGAAACCAATACTTGTGTATAGTTTGCTTCCAATCACATGACCTTGCTGTGTTTCTCTATATTGTGACGGGGTCTTTGTAGGAGGTAAGTATACATCTATCAGCAAAATGGAACAGCGCTTAAGGCTAACTAGGATTGATATTGCTACATTCCTAAATGTGTCAAGCTTAATGTTAACGTGATTTCCAATCTGGTACAGTTGAGTGTTGCCATCCTTTCATTTGGGTGCGCTCCAAATGGGGAAGCAACCGAGTCCAATGAAATTGCATAATATCCATCCCGCTTTAGCAGCTCTCTCAACCCATGTTTCCTGCGATAGAATAAAATAAAAACTGATGATAAAATTGATGAGTTCTAAATCTCTGGACTGGGCTTTTCACCTGCAATATTCCAGGAGGGCAGAGAGAGAGGTGATAGAAGGAGGTGAATGTCAGTCATCTCTGGGGTAATTTCTCTACATTTCTGCAGGAGCAGGAAAAAAAATTCTTGAATAGGATGTCAGAGGTAGGCTCATTGTTATCAATGACTATACCACAAAAGCCTCTGTTTCTTTTTGAAAACGGTTCTTTTCCAGCTACTGCTACTGCAAATACACACAGAAACAGTTGTGATGCTAGCTTGGACCCTACCGAGGTGCATCTTTTGAACTAATCTGGGTCTATTTGGGGGAAAGATTGACAACTGCTATACGAATATGGTGAAGATGGAGATTATTTTGGGGGTAGGAGTTGTGTTTTCAATCTTGAAACTTCTTTCCTTACAAAAATATTTCTTGAGAAGTTTTAGTTTTCCGTTTAAATATGCTTTGATGGCAATTCATTTTCAACCAAGATATTAATGAGCTTGAAGATCTGTTAAAATATGCTTCAAGTATAATGTTCCTGAACTAAACCTTAAGGCAATTGCTGGGCGTTATCAAAGATCCTAATACAAGTGTGAGATTTTCCTGAAGTGGCAAGAATAGAATAGAATAACAGAGTTGGAAGGGAACTTGAAGGTCTTCTAGTCCAACCCCCTGCTAAGTAAGGAAACCCTACACCACTTCAGACAAATGGTTATCCAACATCTTTTTAAAAACTTCCAGTGTTGCAGTATTCACAACTTCTGGAGACAAATTGTTCCACTGATTAATTATTCTTACTGTCAGGAAATTTCTCCTTAGGTCTAAGTTGCTTCTCTCCTTGATTAGTTTCCACCCATTGCTTCTTGTTCTACCTTCAGGTGCTTTGGAGAATAGTTTGACTCCCTCTTCTTTGTGGCAACCCCTGAGATATTGGAACACTGCTATCATGTCTCCCCTAGTCCTGCTTTTCTTTTCATTAAACTAGACATACCCAGTTCCTGCAACCGTTCTTCATATGTTTTAGTCTCCAATCTCCTAATCATCTTTGTTTATCTTCTCTGCACTCTTTCTAGAGTCTCCACATCTTTTTTACATCGTAGCGACCAAAACTGGATGCAGTGTTCCAAGTGTGGCCTTACCAAGGCATTATAAAGTGGTATTAACATTTCACATGATCTTGATTCTATCCCTCTGTTTATATAGCCTAGAACTGTGTTGGCTTTTTTGGCAGCTGCTGCACACTGCTGGCTCATAGTTAAATGGTTGTCCACTAGAATTCCAAGATTCATCTTATAGTTACTACTGTTGAGCAAGGTACCACCTATACTGTACCTGTGCATTTGGTTTTTCTTGCCTAAATGTAGAACCTTACTTTTTTAGATTAAGAGGACATTTTTATTCAACTGCTATTGTTAAGCTTTTTTAATTTTAATTTTAATTTATTAATTTGTCAAATTTATATGGTCACACATCTCACACAAAGTGATTCTGGATGGTGTACAATAAAGCAAGCCAGTTAAAATAAGGAATAGAAATAAAGCAAGATCACAACAGAGACAATATCGCATGCAATGCAGTCACTGCTAAGGTTCCCTATTACCAAGAGATCCCCTTAAATACAAATTTTAAGGGTTTTCTGAAAGCTTACAAAGGTTGGTAACGATTGGAGGAGGATGTTCCAGAAGGCATCTGCCATTGCAGAAAAGGCTCGTCTCTGAGCTCCTGTCAGATGAAACTCTCTTACAGATGGGACCCATAATATTCTGTCATATCTAATGGGATGGGCAGATTAATCAAAGACAGGTAATCCCTCAGATCAGCGGTCACCAACTGGTGGACCACTGGAGGTCCATGAGAAGATTTTGGTGGTCTGCAGAAAAATCTTTGCATTTTTGCATTTTTTTATATTGCACTAAATCAGAGATTCTCAAACTATAGCCCCTGGGCTAGATACGGCCTGCCGAAGCAATTAATCCTGCTCGCTAATGGAATGGGTCCTTCAGGCACTTAGCTTGGCCACCTGTTTAGTAGCTTCAGCCCTTCCCTTCCTCCCTGGGAGTCCAGGGGCTTCAGCGAGTGATGCGTGAGACTTTGGCTAGGCTCTTTGAGAGACGGAGTTTGCAGGGAGCTGATCTAGTGCCCAGGCTGGCTACAAGACAAACATTCATTCTGTATTTGAGATTCCTACCTGCAATGGACAACAAAGCTAGGGTTGACCCTGGGCACTTCTCTCCACTAACAGGAGGCCCAGTTAAGTGCCTGAAGGACCCCATCCCATCACTAATTTATATTAGGGGCCTGCAGGATTTAAAATTATGAATTTAGTGGTCCCTGAGGTCCAAAAGGTCCTCTGATAACCTGGCCCAATGCCATGTAAGGACTTAAAAGTCAAAACCAGCACCTTAAATTGAACCCACAAGCAAACTGGCTTGTGGGACAGCTTGCAGGACAAACATAAATCATAAGATACAAACATAAATCATAAGATACAAACATAATGGTACAAATCATTTAAAAGAGGAGTAAGCAAAGCATCTATCCTTCATTAATAAAAGAGCTGCATCCTTTGGAAGGCAGGCATTCTGAAGCAGCTGCATTCATTAGCTGCATTTAACCCTCCAATAATCTTGCAAACTGGCTTGTGGGACAGCTTGCAGGAAAGAGATGTAACGTGAGTCCTTCTAGGAGCACATATAACCACCTAGGCAGCCATATTTTGCACCTGTTAAAGCTTCCAAAAACCTTTAAATCTAAAGATAGATAGATAGATAATTTAATTTCTAGACCGCTCCCTCTCCCCAAGGGGACTCGGAGCAGTGGCACGTTGCAGCATTATATATGGCAATCTATTTGTGTTCTTTCAGGAATATTCTAGGCTGGAACACTAGAACCAATCTAATTGAGTCTGCCAAGAGTTTTGTCAAACATTTCTAAACTGTTCAACATTGCTTCTTGTTACGGTTACATTAATCCTTTGTGGATATAGCAGCAAAATCTTGCAAAAGTTTTTGTTGCTCCTTTTTTTTCTTTTCAAATTTTCTTAAAACAATAAAAAAAAGAGAAAGGAGCAAGATCAAAGAAAAAAAATACAGACCGGCATATTTCATTTTTTTTCATTTTATTACATTTATATCCCGCCCTTCTCCACAGAGGACCCAGGGCGGCGCACAGGAAATTAAAAAAACATACACAATAGAAGATAGACAAATAATTTAAAATATATATTAAATAATCCCCAATCCTGTGCTAAAAACCAATTATTAAAAACCCAATTTAAAACTTTTCTAAAAGTCCCCATGGGAGGTTAGGCTAGGCCGGCTTGATGGAAAAAATATGTCTTTAAACATTTGCGGAAGAGGCGGAGGTCGGTGATGGTCCGGAGTTCAGGGGGTAGGTCGTTCCAAAGGGCAGGGCCCGCCACAGAGAAGGCTCTTCCCCTGGGTGTCGCCAGTCGGCATTGTCCGGCCGACGGCACCCTGAGAAGGCCCTCTCTGTGGGAGCGGATCGGTCTAAGGGATGTATGGGGCAGGAGACGGTCTCGCATATAACTAGGCCCCGAGCCATGGAGCGCTTTAAAGATGGTCGTCAGAACCTTGAAGCGCACCCGAAAGACCACAGGAAGCCAATGCAGCTCGCGCAGGATTGGTGTTATATGGGAGCTTCTGGTGGCTCCCGTAATTACCCGCGCGGCTGCGTTTTGGACTAGCTGTAGCTTTCGAGTGCACCTCAAGGGAAGCCCCATGTAGAGAGCATTACAGTAGTCGAGACGGGACGTCACGAGAGCTTGAGTGACTGTGCAAAGGGCAGCCCGGTCCAGTAAGGGGCGCAATTGGCGCATCAGGCGTACCTGATGAAACGCCCCCCTGGCCACGGCCGTCACATGGTCCTCCAAGGACAGCCGGGAATCCAGGAGGACACCCAAATTGCGCGCCCTCTCCACGGGGGCCAGTGTTTCGCCCCCAATGGCCAGAGTTGGAGTAATCTGGCTGAACCGGGGTGCCGGAAACCACAGCCACTCAGTCTTGGCAGGGTTGAGCTTGAGTTTGTTACCACCCATCCAGATCCGTACGGCTTCCAAACACCGGGACAGCACTTCGGCGGCATCGTTGGGGTGGTCTGGGGTGGATATGTACAGCTGGGTGTCGTCAGCGTACAGATGGTACTCCACCCCAAAACCACGGATGATCTCACCCAGCGGCTTCATATATGTGTTAAACAGGAGGGGCGAGAGGACCGACCCCTGAGGAACCCCACATAAGAGGGGTCTCGAGGTCGACCTCTGCCCTCCCGTCAACACATATTGCGACCGACCAGAGAGGTAGGATGAGAACCACCGCAAAACGGTGCCTCCCAGCCCCAACCCCCCCAGTCGGTGCAATAGGATACCATGGTCGATGGTATCAAAAGCCGCCGAGAGGTCTAATAGGACTAGGATAGAGGAATACCCTCTATCCCGCGCCCTCCAGAGATCATCAACCAACGCGACCAATGCCGTCTCGGTACTGTGACCGGGTCGGAAGCCGGACTGGCGCGGGTCTAGATAATCAACTTCCTCCAGGTGTTGTGGAAACTGTTGGGCTACCACACTCTCAACAACCTTCACCAGAAAGTGAAGGTTGGAGACTGGACGATAGTTCTCTAGTAAAGCTGGGTCCAGGGACGGCTTCTTGAGGAGGGGCCTCACTACCGCCTCTTTCAAGACGGCAGGCAAGGACCCCTCACTCAAAGATGCGTTGACAATGCCCTGGAGCCAGCCTCGTGTCGTCTCCCAGGATGCCAGTACAAGCCAGGAGGGACACGGGTCCAATAAACATGTGGTCGCTCTAAGTTTCCTTGACAGCCTGTCCATATCCTCGGTGGTAACAAAGTCAAACTCCTCCCAAGCAGGAACCTCAAGACTAGTCTCGGACAGTCCCACAGGACCACTGTCGATGGAGGGTAGCTCATTCCGAATCCGAGTGATTTTCTCCTGCAGATAAATCCCAAATTCCTCTGCTCGCCCTTGTAGAGGGGCTTCCCGCGGCCTCTGGTGAAGGAGGGAGCGGGTCACCCCAAACAGGGCGGCAGGGCGGTTATCTGCGGATGCAATTAGGGTGGCACAATACTCACGTTTGGCCACCCTTATCGCCACTAAGTAAGCCCTAATATGGGTTCTCACTAGTGTTCGGTCGGCTTCGGAGCGAGAGGATCTCCATCTGCTCTCTAGGCGTCTCTTGTGGCGTTTCATCCCCCGAAGCTCCTCAGTAAACCAGGGAGCCTGGGTGATTCGTCGCCGCAAGAGAGGCCGCAAGGGCGCGACTCGGTCCAAGG
Source organism: Rhabdophis nuchalis (assembly GCA_039707465.1). Lineage (NCBI taxonomy): Eukaryota > Metazoa > Chordata > Lepidosauria > Squamata > Natricidae > Rhabdophis > Rhabdophis nuchalis. The sequence goes on along the minus strand of CM077643.1, from coordinate 246,622,574 downwards.
CCCCCGTGGCCGCACTTAACCATGCGGCCACTAGGTCCTCAGTCGAGTCGCGGGGCAGGATCACAGGAATTGGCCCAAGCTCCCTCTGGAACCTTTCCGGGTCCATTAGAAGCCTGGGGCGGAACCATCTAGGAGTGTCCGGTTCCGCCTCCCCGCGGTGAGGTGGAGCGATTGGAAAGTCCAGCCGGAGGAGAGCGTGATCTGTCCATGACAAGGGAGTGATGACTAAGTCCCCTATTCCCAGATCGCGACTCCACTGTCCCGAGACAAAGATGAGATCCAGTGTGTTCCCCCCCTCGTGAGTGGGACCTAAAACTACCTGGGTCAGGTCCATGGCCGTCATGGAGGCCATGAACTCCCGAGCTGCTCCAGAGGCTTCGCCCGCCGACGGCAAGTTAAAGTCCCCCATGACTACCAGTCTGGGGGTCTCAACCGCCGCCTCGGCTATCACCTCTAGGAGCTCGGGCAGGGCTGTTGTTGCATAGCGAGGAGCCAGGTATACAACTAACACGCCCAACTGCCTCCCTAGGCCCCATCTCACGCAGAGAGATTCACACCCGGTTGTCTGGGGGACCGTGGTCTCCTTCGGCTCAAGACCTTCCTTTACGATAATCGCCACCCCCCCACCCCTCCCTAGGGCCCTAGGCTGATGGAAGGCGCGGTAACCTGGTGGGCAGATGTCCACGAGGGGTATACCCCCTTCATGGCCCAACCAGGTTTCCGTTATACCCACCAGGTCCGGGTCCCCCTCTGACACAAGGTCACAGATGAGGGGGGCTTTCTGAACCACGGACCTGGCGTTGCATAACATCAGCTTCGGGCCCCGGGTCTGTGAGTCCTGCCTACCTAGTCTGCGATGGGAGGACGGAGAGTTGGAGCGCGTGACCGCCTGTGTCCAGCGGCCACGGTCTTCCAACCGATGACGCCTATTCCGCCTCCCACCGCCCCTGCCCCTCCCTAAGACCAGATCGATGGAAAATGCTTCAGTGGAAACGACCCCCCCTTCCCCTCCCTCCGTTACTCCTCTTCCGCCGGCCGGCCCACTCATTTGCCATTTCCTCCCAGGACTATTTCCCCCCCCCACCCTGGAACCCCCTAAAATCCGAATTAAAAATTTAAATAAAAACCCCCTTAATTTGCGCTTCGCCCACCTCTCAGGAGCTATCAGTCCATCCTCGAGGTGGGCCCGTGTTAGATATGTGTGTTCTCTGATTCTTTCCTGGCACTATCCTGCAAAAAATTGCTTTATGCCAAAAGAAAAAGCAATTTTCCACTGACCAAGTGTTTTGATGAACATTTTTAAGCAATTCTAGCCTTGAGAGTGACAATCCTGGAAAGCACTTGAAAAGAGATTTGGAAAGATTTTTTTAAAAATGTTTGAAGGATATGAAATACTTGACATATTTCTTTCTCCATCTTGCATCTTGGATTTGCTGCAGTTTGGGGAATTTCTGAACTGTGCTTTTAAAAGTGCAAAAAAAAGAAAAAAAGAAACACACACATACAAAACCCCAAGTTCTCCTCCCCACCCAAACTTACAACTTCTAGTAAACTTCCTTCTTTTTATATATTCCAGCCTGACATGATATGATAAGATGTACCCTTCACGGCTGTTAGAGTTTCTTTGTAAACGGTGACAGTGTTTGAAAAGATGCTTTATTCCTACCAGCTTTGGAAGTGACTAAAAAGGGGCAAAAAAGGTTGTGTTAAGATAGTGTTTGCCTGATCTGGCATCGTTCATACCTATGGGGATATCCAGCTGTTTCTATTGATGTACTTTGTTTCTTCTGAAAACGTAACTGCAAAGCGTGAGATCTGTGCAGTTTTAATTCTGTGCAAAACATGAAGGAGCTTTGTTTTAAAATGATTAAAAAGGGATTTTAAGAAACGAGTGTAAACAAATGAAGTACATCTATTTTTTTTCCCAAAGAGAACAGATACTTTAATCCCTAGATGGCCATGAAATCACATAGGCTTCATGATAGTTCAGGAAGCACAGAAATGGAAATTCAAAATGCATCATCATGTCCAAATGAACCACCACTAAGTCAGGAGAATGTATGGATATCTCTCTCTCTCTCTCTCTCTCTCTCTCTCTCTCTCTCTCTCTCTCTCTCTCTCTCTCTCTCTCTCTCTCTCTCTCTCTCTCTCTCCCTCCCTCCCTCCCTCCCTCCCTCCCTCCCTCCCTCCCTCTCTCTCTCTCTCTCTCTCTCTCTCTCTCTCTCTCTCTCTGTGTGTGTGTGTATTTCCGGATACATGCATACAAATATTTAAATAGAAATCAGCATTATGCAAAGTAAATAGAGTAGAAGATTACAATATTGTTAGAGACAGTTATTTTCTTCTGTTGATGATTTACATTTATTTGAAATGTGTCAATGTATGTTTGATGTATAACACTAATGTCCAGCTTGGCAATCTTTGAAGTTCAGAATAACAGAACGATAGAGTTGAAAGGGACGTTGGAGGTCTTCTAGTCCAATCAACTGCTCAAACAAAAAACCCTATACCCATGATGGTGAACCTATGGCACACATGCCTGAAGTGGCACGCAGAGTCATGTCGCCTGGCACGCGTGGCATTGTCCGTTCCTCTTCCGGGTTTCTGGCGTGCATGTGCATGCAATGATCAGCTGGCCTTCATGTGTGCAGCAGTGCCAGAAACTGAAACAGCTGGTCTTCTGTTTTCTGGCGTGAGCATGTGCGCCAGTAAACAGAAGACTAGCTGGCTGGTGCACATACATGCTCCAAAACCTGGAAGTTCATTTTCCGATGCACGCATGCCCCCTGGGCAGCTCCTCTTCTGGGCTTCGGCTCAGATGTATGTGCGTGTGCACACATACTTCCTTTTCGGCACTCGTTGATGAAAAGGTTCGCCATCACTTCCCTATACCATTTCAGACAAACAGTTGTCCAATTGCTTCTTAAAAACAGTGTTCCACTGATGAATAGTTCTAACTGTCAGGAAATGTCTCCTTAGTTCTAGGTTGGTTCTCTCATTGATTAGTTTCTATCCATTCCTTCTTGTCCTGCCTTCAGGTGCTTTGGAGAATAGGCTGACCCCCTCTTCCTTGTGGCAGCCCCTGAGATATTGGAACACTTCTACCATGTCACTTCTAGTCCTTCTTTTCTCTAGACTGGCCATTCCTGCAACCATTCTTTCTATGTTAGAAAGCCTCCAGTCCCTCAATCATCTTTGACATTCTTCTCTGCATTCTTTCTAGAGTCTCAACATCTTTTTTTATACTGGGGCAATCACAACGGGATGCCATTTTCTAAATGTGATCTTACCAAGGTGCACAAAATCTTACCTGTTTTGTGCATCTTTGCAAAATGTTTTGTGTGCCATCTCCCCTGCTCCTTACCGTAGTCCGATTTCAAAACGCCCTTACAAGATTGCGCAAGTCTTTTCTGAAATTCTGAATTAATATCACTAGCATTATTAAAGGTTGGGGGCTGTGAGCTACATCTGGTCAGATTCTGATTTCCCTGGCACCTGTGGGAGCTCTGTTGCCAGCCTCTTCAGTGAAAAAAAATATCCAAGGAGTGATGGTCTGTTCTGCTGGCAATTACAAGTATACATATTGAACAGAGCCCATTCTAGTGGTAATTGACTTCTTCACAATGGCTGATTTTATCGCCTGATTCTCTTCTCTACCGCTAAGATGATTTGTCTATTTAGGAAACAATTTTTCTGCAAACATGGATTGTTCAATCATCTCAATTTTTTTTAACAGAGGCTCCCAATTCATATGATACATTGTTGGATAACTCTTTTTCTTCTACTATTGGAAATAAAATGCTACCTCTCTTTTGCTCATCATCTATAGTCAGCTGCTAAAAAAAGAGAACAAATGCCTCCTAGGAGAAATACCTAAATAGTTTAACAAACCAGCAAACTCATTCACTCTTTAACGTACTGTATAAATAAAAGAATATATTTATGCAGTTCATCCTTGTGTTCAGATATTATTACCATGTCAAGCCTCTTAATAGTATCATTTAATAGTATCAGCAGGACCGTCTCCTGCCCCATACATCCCTTCAACCGATCCGCTCCCACAGAGAGGGCCTTCTCAGGGTACCGTCGGCCGGGCAATGCTGACTGGTGACACCTAGGGGAAGGGCCTTCTCTGTGGCGGGCCCTGCCCTTTGGAACGACCTACCCCCTGAACTTCACACCATCTTGGACCTCCGCCTCTTCCGCCAGTGTCTAAATACACATTTCTTTCACCAAGCCGGCCTAGCGTAACCTCCGCTGTGACTATTTTAGACAGTTTTTAATTTTGGGGATTTTAATTGGATTTTAGCGCAGGATGGATATTTAATATGTTTTTTAAATTTTGTATTTTGACATTTTGTATGTGTTTTAAATTCCTGTTCGCCGCCCTGGGTCCTCCTTGGAGAAGGGCGGGGTATAAATTTAATAAAATGAAAAAATTTTTTTTTACCTCTGCTGCCAAATTATCTTTGTCCCTCTCCTATGTTAGAAGTATCTTATTTTTTTCCAAGAACTATTGGCCAGGATTTCAGCTTTGTATTTCTTGGGACATGTGTAGAATGTCATCATATGTATGAATTTCTAATTCTCTGCAATTAAAAATGCTTATCTTATCTCCTTGAGGCCATTTGAAAACGTGGAACTGAGACAGACTGAGAGCAAGTTTTACAGGTGGGCCTAGTATTAGTTCAGCCCAGTCTAGGCCAGCTGTATGCTTCTACCTTCAGCTGATTTCAATAGAATACGTGGAGAAATACTCATCTTTGTGATGCGGAAATTCATATATGCACACGTATCTTTCCCATCTACAAAGCTGAGAAGGAGACAAGGCGGATTCCTTGAAATGAATTTCATTGTTCTGGCTGAATTTGGAGAGGAAACAATTGATTGCATACTTGGGATTCAGCCTTATGAAAGTCTGAGGCAGCCCCCATTAGAAAACTTGGAATGTGGGCTACTACAGGACCTTGATCGACCTAAGAGTGAGTGAATCTAAGATTGGGAACTTTATCTTTTGCAGCCAAAGGCTTTTCTTTCGTTCTTGATAAATTACCCGTATTGCCATAAATAAAGCTATACTGAAAAATAGTTTTTCCTCCTTTTTTATAAAGGTTACATTTGACAATAGACACACAATCACAGTTCCTCCAAGGCAACGAATATGAAATGTTGCTTCTGTGACCTTAATGTTGGCAAATGGTGAGTGATAAGCAATGAACCACGGAAAACAGCTCTGCTGTTGCTTATGACTGTTCTGTTTTTCTAAGGCAACTGCTATGTCCTGAATGGAGGAGACAAGCTCCTATTGTGTTTTGTCCTGTGTAGTTGCCAGGCGCCATAATGATCAGCATCATAAGAGTTGTGATGGTGCAGTGGTTAAAATGCAGTATTGCAACCCACTTCTGCTGACTGCCGGCTGCCAGCAGTTCAGCAGTTGGATTCTCACAGTGTCATGGCTCTGAGGGAGCTTGAGTCCAAGGAGAAGGACGAGCCGGAGCTGGGGCCCCGTTAGCTTTGGATGAACATGGGAAGGAGCAGGACAAGACAGCCCCAAGTCCACTGGCTTGGGATGGCTTGCCAGCAGGGAGGCCTGAGACTTAAGGAGATGCTCTGGGGAGGGGCAGGTGTCGCGGATTGAATTCACAGAGTTTTGTGTGCCATTGCCAACATCTGCACTTTGTTGGACTTCCTGCCTTATTATTGCCTTTTTCCTTTGCCTCACTGGACTTCTTGCCTTGAAGCCATTATGCTAACAGAGTTTGGCTGGACTCATTATAGCTAGAGGCTGCTGGAGATGCATGTGAGCACTTTGCTCCAGAACTTGCCATAAATGTGGGAGTGTTTGGGGGAACGTTGGAGCCGCCCTGGGTCCTCTGTGGAGAAGGGCGGGATATACATCCTCACGACCGATTCGCTCCCACAGAGAGGGGCTTCTCCGGGTGCCGTCCACTGGACTTTGTCAGCGGGCGACGCCCAGGGGAAGGGCGCTCTCTGTGGCGGGCCTGGCCCTCTGGAACGACCTTCCCCCTGATATTAGAACGACCACCGACCTCCGCTCCTTCCGTGTAAAATTGAAGACCCATCTCTTTCGACTGGCCGGCCTTGAATAGTTCTCTCTGTCTTTTAATTATAAATTTTAATGGGTTTTTAATTTATATTTTTAGCACGGGTAGATTTATTTAATTCTATTTTAAGTAATATTTGTATTATTGTATATTGTTTTTAATTATGCCTGTGCACCGCCCCGGGTCCCTGTGGGGAGAGGGTGCGGTTAATAAATCCCAACTTATTATTATTATTATTATAAATTTAAATAAATGAAATGAATAAAGGGGAGTTTGAACTATCAGCTGGCTGTGTTGCCTCCATGCCTTGCCCTGGCTCATCGCACACCGATTCAAGGTTGACTCAGCCTTCCATCTTTCCGAGGTGGGTAAAATGAGGACCCAGATTGTTGGGGGCAATAGGCTGACTCTGTAAACTACTTAGAGAGGGCTGTGGAACACTATGAAGTGGTATATAAGTCTAAGTGTTATTGCTAATAGGAATATGAATGCTTCCATTCTTACAGAGATGAATCAAAACAGTGAATGAAGGTATAGAGGTATAGGCTATGTAAAGACATGGGTAGTAAGATACTGTGATCTTAGTAGCTGGCTACGTTGAATACCTACGAGCTCACCTTATTAGCAGAACCAGATATGGGAAGAAAGGTAAGGTTACGTACAGACGTGCACATTAAACTGCCATCATCTCAGTAGCCCTTAGTCTTTCAACCCATTATCTCACCCAGCAGAGACAGGCCGTCTTGGGAAGTTAGATTTAACCTTGGCCTGGATAGCTTTCTGGATTCACAAAGGGAGGGAGTAAAACAAAGAACAATGCAGTTGCTATATCTGTGCTCTATTCTGCTTTGCTTGTAAAAACTGCATAAAAGCCAAATAAACTCTGCGTAAGGCAGACAGACATTTTGGACACAAACTGCTGTGATGGATTCCTGAAACCTACAAGCTTTCTTTTAACTTATACAAAGTTAAAATAAGTTATATAAGTTTTTATTTTGGCTGTACACCGCCCTCAGTCCTTTGGGAGTAGGGCAGTATAAAAAACCAATAAACTCAAACTCTAAACTCTAAACAAGTGACTTCAGAGATTCAGAGGCATAGATAAAGAAGTAAAGTTCTTGGTGGGGCACAGGATTCACTTCAGGGAGACAACACCACATTTTTATATTTGACTTGACCCCTAGGCCACTAACTTCTTTCCTGCCAATACACTTTTCCTTACTTGCAGGGATTTGCTCTTCTGTCCGACATTGAAGAGTTGCCTGATATACCACTCTTCTCCAAACAGTATAAAGCCCAAATGGAAGAAGAAGACAAGCCCAGTTTGGTATGGATAAGTACAGGTATATAAATTCAATAAATCTGAATCTGAATCAGGTAGTCCTCAACTTACAACAGTTTGTTTAGTGACCGTTCGAGGTTATAGCAGCAATTTACAGGGTCCTGGCTGTACAGTGGTGGGTTGCAGGAGGTACGCCCCGGTATAGGCATACCAGAGCCTGCCCAGAGCACCGGATATCGTTCCGGTACAGTGATCCGGAGGGCCCACCCGCCTGCCTGAGCTTCTTACCATTCTTTTAAGTCTTCAGCACTTCCGTGCATGTGCACAGTGCGTACAGCGCCTGTGTGACGCTCCGCTGAGCAGCTGGAGTATTGCGGAGGCTCGCAGAAGCACCAAGACGTACGTGCATGCCACGTGGATGCCATACCGGTTGGAACGGAATCTGAAACCCACCACTGTGGCTGTAGTATGCCTTACTTGATTTCCAGCTCATTCTGCTTTATAATCTACTGTTCTCTGGTTTTATTTATTTATTGTTTACATTTATTTGCCATATATTTAGCTGCGGGGCTACTCTGAGTGTCTTACAATAACAAAAAGGAAGAAAATGAAAGGCATGCAAACAGAAGTGAAAAAAGTGACTTATGACCAACTTTCACACTTATGACCTTTGCAGCATCCTCAAGGTCACATGATCAAAATTCAGAAGCTTGGCAACAGACTTGTATTTATGACAGTTGCAGTATCCCGAGGTCATGTGCTCAGCTTTTGTGACTTTCTGACAAGCAAAGTCAATGGGGAAGCCAGATTTACTTAACAGCCATGTTACTGTTCTGACCTAGGCTTCCCAAGATCATAAAGCAGACTCCTTGTCCCAGTAAAACCTCTTTGATTTAGGTTAAAGAGAATTCCTCTCCAGCCAAGTCCCGGCAAGAGATTTCACAACGGCAGACCTTTATCAGGCTTGGAGAGTCGCCAGGGTGATATCTTCCAAACGCCACTCTGTTACAGCAATTACTTGGCAAAAAGTCAGGAACAGGTCTTCACCCTAATGAATTGAACTAATTGTCTCCTGCAAACTCCCCTCCCCCTTTGCTCCTCTTTATTCTCTATGAGAGGGGCCATTCACCATCCATTTGTGCCTTTACTCCCGAGTCGCCCCTTGTTCCTTAGCTGTTCCTGTCTCCTGGTAGCTCTGTACATGTGCATATTGGGAACAGGCTCCAGCTGTTCTTCTGCCCTATTGATATCAAACTCTGAAGGCAGCTGATAACTGTCAGACTGCCCTGGCCCCATCTCTGCCTCCAACACAAAGCACTCCTCAGAGCCTTCCCCAGACTCCAGGACTGGCCCATGTTCCTCCCCAAACTCCTCATTGTCTGAGTCTGCCACCAGCTCCACTGGCCGCTGGCGAGCGACAACAGTTACTAATTTCACAATTGTGGTTATTCACTTAACAATGGTGACAAGAAAGATCATGAAATGGGGCAGCACTCCCTTAACAAATGTCTCCCCTAGCAATATAAATTTTGGGCACAATTGTGGTTATAAGTCAAGGACTGCTGGGTTTGTGCTCATTTCCTGAGTCTGGAAGTTATTTTCCAGGCCAGAATGTTAGGAGATTCTGCAGTTGTGTGACTAAGTCCACCGGTTTGCTTGCTTCGTGGGTGGAGGAAAGCAATCTTCTTATACAAAGCCAACCTCCTACTGATCTTGATGAAACAAAATGTTCCCTGTAGCTGTTTTGAAATGTTAATTCCCTCGTCCTGACAAAATGCTTGTTGACTGCAATAAATTAGGAATCCAGAACTAGACTTCTGTTTAGGGGAACATTTTTCTCAGTGAAGGTCAATTCTCTGAATTGTTTTTCTGTGTCTAGCAAGAATTAAAGCAGGTTCTTGTTCTTAGGTGCTTTGTTATTTATATGAGGATGGCTGTATTTCCAAAGATCTTCTACATTTCCCTGGAGACCCATCAACAACCATGCACCAATGTTGCTTTAACAGAGGGAACTCAGCAGAAAACAGATGAGGTTTTTTTTTTAACAGCTTTTTAAAATCCTTGTGAATGTCAAACAGGGTTCAGATGTAGCTGAAGGAAGCTTTGCCCATATCTAATCATGCATAAGGACTCCAAAACGTACATACACAATATTTTTATGCTTAATTTTCTGGTGGAAAAGCCTCTAAATCTTGCTTTGCTTTTGGCATACAGAACTGTATGCTCCCAACCTCAGCTAATTTCAACAGAAAACTTTGAAAAATACTCATCTTTGCAAAGAAGAATTTAACATATGCAAATATCCATAATTATTGATATTTTTATATGCCACTTGAACGCCAGGGTGCTGGCTGTAGTATGCCTTTCTTGATTTCCAGCTGATTCCACGTTACAATCTACTGGTTTTATTTTATTTATTTTAAAAAATTATTTGCCACCTATCCAGTGGTGGGTTTCAGCCGGTTTGGACTGGTTCAAGTGAACCGGTAGCTCTGACGATCAGATGGGGAGCAAATCCGTCCCTGTGCTTTACTTACCTAGATCCTCTCTGTTGATTGCGTGGAAGAGCTGATTGCTGTGTCTCAGCTGCGTTACACCCCAGAAGTAACGTGGAAGGTAAGTTTTATTAAAACTACACAGGTGCGCATAGTGCAACACGCAATCACCGAACCGATTGTTAAACTGGCAGGATCCCACCACTGCCCCTATCTCACTGTGGAGCTACTCTGGATGGCTTACAATGATAAAAAGGAAGAAAATGAAAGTAGTACAAACAGAACAGAAGCAAAACAATAGAACAATGCAAGTAAGAGTCATTGTTGCATAGTGGTTCAAATGCAGTACTGCAGGCTACTTCTGCTGACTGCCGCCTGTCAGCAGTTCGGCAGTTCGACTGTCACCAGCTGAAGGTTGACTCAGCCTTCCATCCTTCCGAGATGGGTAAAATGAAGACCCAGATTGTTGGGGGGGGCAATAGGCTGACTCTGTAAACTGCTTAGAGAGGGCTGTAAAACACTGTGAAGTGGTAAACAAGTCTAAGTGCTATTGCTATGGCTAAAATGAACAATGAAGAAGGATCAGAATATGCCAATATCATAATTTTAAAAATGGATGGGTAGAAAGCAGAGAGTAAGGAGGGAGAGTGGTTAGCAGTAATCCTTCCTTTTTAAAAGACTGTTCTGATTATATCATTGTTAGAAACACTGATAAAATATTCAGTTCGCTATCATTATTTGCTTGCCGGGATCTCAGTTGTCAGGCATTAGTTTCCTCCAAGTCTTGTGTCACCAGCTACATGCTAAACAGTATTTGTGCATTAAACCCCAATGTTACTTTTATTGCTGACAGCTGTGCCTATTATCTTGCTGACGTATTTTCCTGAAGAGCCCCAGGAACAATCAAGCACTAAATAAAGGCCGCCAACTAAAGATTTAGAAGAAACCGGAAGGAAAGAGGTAATGAAGACAGCCATGCTGTCACAGTCACAAAAGCAAAAGGCACCATCACATAGTTCCTTGAAAGTAGAGGATTCCTGGTGGCTTCATAGAGAACAGCTGTTTTGTTTTCTTGGCAGCAATACAAGAGCAGTTTGCTATTCATTCTCTAGTGTCCGCCTTAAGAAAGACCAGCCTAAGAAACCAACCTCATGCAGACCAGCACTCCTTTTATTGCAACATCTGTAGTGATAGAATCTTGCAACATGCTTCTCTTCTCTTTTCACTTTATCTTTGGGTCAGCTAGGGAGAGGGGCTCATCTGACATTCTGGCATGACATCTTATGAGATTTGAATTTAATTTTTTTTAAAAACATTATAATATAATTCAGGGTGGTTGAGGACAGTTTTATTAATAAATGTAGAAGGATGAGTGAATGCAGGGGTGGTATTCAGCCAGTTTTGACTGGTTCTGGCAAATTGGTAGAGGACATTTTGAGTAGTTTGGAGAACTGGCAAATACCCCCTCTGGCTGGCTCCACCCGCATCAATTTGTTGCCTCCCGAGTCTTCCTCTGTTGCCCTTTACAGTAGAACAGAGCTGGAAAGCAGGGTAGTGCGGTGGGAATGGAATGAAGACTTTATAGTATCCTTGTCCTGGAGTGGGAAGGGAATGGAGATCTTACAATATCCTTGTCCTGGAGTGGGAAGGGAATGGAGATCTTACAGTATCCTTGTCCTGGAGTGGGAAGGGAATGGAGATCTTACAGTATCCTTGTCCTGGAGTGGGAAGGGAATGGAGATCTTACAGTATCCTTGTCCTGGAGTGGGAAGGGAATGGAGATCTTACAGTATCCTTGTCCTGGAGTGGGAAGGGAATGGAGATCTTACAGTATCCTTGTCCTGGAGTGGGAAGGGAATGGAGATCTTACAGTATCCTTGTCCTGGAGTGGGAAGGGAATGGAGATCTTACAGTATCCTTGTCCTGGAGTGGGAAGGGAATGGAGATTTTATAGTATCCTTGCCCTAGAGTGGGGTGTTAATGGAGATTTTATAGTATCCTTGCCCTGGAGTGGGGAGGAAATGGAGATTGTATAGCATCCTTGCCCTGGAGTGGGGTGTTAATGGAGATCTTACAGTATTCCTGCCCTGGAGTGGGGTGGAAATGGAGATTTTACAGTATCCTTGCCCTGGAGTAGAGTGGAAATGGAGCTTTTATAGTATCCTTGCCCTAGAGTGGGGTGTTAATGGAGATTTTACAGTATCCTTGCCCTGGAGTGGGGTGGAAATGGAGCTTTTATAGTATCCTTGCCCTGGAGTGGGGTGCTAATGGAGATTTTACAGTATCCTTGCCCTGGAGTGCGGAGGAAATGGAGATTTTACAGTGTCCTTGCCCTGGAGTGGGGTGGAAATGGAGCTTTTATAGTATCCTTGCCCTGGAGTGGGGTGTTAATGGAGATTTTACAGTATCCTTGCCCTGGAGTGCGGAGGAAATGGAGATTTTATAGTGTCCTGCCCTGGAGTGGGGTGGAAATGGAGCTTTTATAGTATCCTTGCCCTGGAGTGGGGTGCTAATGGAGATTTTACAGTATCCTTGCCCTGGAGTGCGGAGGAAATGGAGATTTTACAGTGTCCTTGCCCTGGAGTGGGGTGGAAATGGAGCTTTTATAGTATCCTTGCCCTGGAGTGGGGTGTTAATGGAGATTTTACAGTATCCTTGCCCTGGAGTGCGGAGGAAATGGAGATTTTATAGTGTCCTGCCCTGGAGTGGGGTGGAAATGGAGCTTTTATAGTATTCTTGCCCTGGAGTAGGGTGTTAATGGAGATCTTACAGTATCTTTGCCCTGGAGTGGGGAGGAAATTGAGATTTTCGCAGTATGATTGCGTTTGCCACCTTGAGTTATTTATATAAATAATAAAATAATAATAAAATAATAAAATACATTATGTGTGGTTTGCTGTGCGTTTTTAAATCCTTGTACACTACCTAGAGTCACTTATGTGAGACAGGTGGCCATATAAATGACATAAGTAAAATAACAAAAACCAGAAAGTGTGTGGGTCGAGTGCTGCTTTCCAGCAAGCCTTGTTAGTTGGTCCATGTCTGGGATGACATTGCACTCCTGAATAAACAATGCTGCCTAGGAAAAGCCTAACCCCTCCACACATCACAGCAAGAGAAGCCTGTGTTCCCTACAACTTCTGTGTCTCTTGTTGTCAGGATGAAAAGCTGGTCCACTGAAAGAGGCAGATTGTATAGCCACATATGTGTTTTTGTTCAAACTTCAGGGAAAGCTGTGCAGGTTTTAACTTGTGCTAGAGAAAAGCTCTGCTACAGGATTTGGGAGGGGGGCACCTTCAGGCTTAGCCTCCTTTCTCTTTTCTTTTTCAGAAGTCAGAATCTATTCTGGCTGGGGAAGGCAAGGGAGAATTGGGGAGTGCTCATTTCTTCAGCTGGCAAATGAAACCCGTTTGTCACAACAAAAGAGAGAGCTGAAGGTCACCGTGCCACTTGCTGAGACACATTTTCATGAGCTGCATCATTGCACGGTGATTGACAAGGCTGACACCCATGAGTAAAAGAAGAAGGTGAAGGTACAGGCAACGATCAACTTTCCTCTAAGGAGGAAAAAAAACATAGAAGCGGAGGGAGGGGGAGGCAAAGAATGAAGAGTGACAGCAGCAACTCACAAAAGAGTATTAAAAATGCCTGTGTTTTCCTGTCTTTATTACCCGAGATTTCCCAGCATGTATTCCACCAAGCATTTCTGCTGATGGCTTGTTTTAGTCCCGGCTGCTGAAAATATCAACAAATAAATGTAACAAGATTGCATTGCCTTTGTGTTGCTGTTGTTTTATTCAAAACGTTATTCTCTTCCTCCTCCAATAAACTCAGAACTGTTTTCCCACGGATCTACTATTCAAGAAGCTTAGACTGCAAACCCATATTTACTTACCTTGAAATAGGCTTATTTTGGCTTACGCTGTGAAAGGGTCAGATGCTTTTATACAATAAGAATATACCTCCCTCAAAAATGATTAGGAAGACATGATTAGAAACAGTGCAAGTTTAACATTTCTCTGCAGTTTATTAAACCAGTCCAATAGTGTCTTCAGGGTTCTGAATGAACCCGAAAGAGAAAGAACTTTTCAGGTCCCTACATTAATGCAACTTTTAAAATTGCAATAATTTCTCTTCAAGCTGGAATTCTGAAAAAAAGAAGTAAGGTGTTTTAATTCATCCTTTATTTTATCTGTTATTTTACTACATGTGAGCAGCCCTATTCCTTAGGACAAAGAACGTACAGGTGCCACGTCTTATGGTTAAGACTCGATTAATGGTTGCCTTAATGGGACCAAAGTCAACTTAATGGTTGACTTGCAACCATTCATTTAGTGACCGTTCAAATTTGCCACGTTGAAAAAAGTGACATGGCCATTCTTCACACTTGCAACCATTGCAGCATCCCCAGGGATCACATCATCAAAATTTATAGTCTTGGCAACTGACTCATATTTATGATGGATGCAACAACGTCAATGAGGAAGCCAGATTCACCTTAAAACCATGTTACTAACTTAACAATTGCAGTGAATTTCTTAACAATAGTGGCAAAAATGTCATAAAATGGATTCACCTAACCACTGTCTCACTTAGCAACATAAATGTTGGGCTTGATTGTGGTCGTAAGTCAAGGTCTATCTGTATAGCCCCCGCCCTCAAGGCCTTCAATACTTCTTCATTGTGGGACAAAAATAAGCAGATCTCTGCAATGCTGGTTTTCTTGGACGCGGAAAAGGCCTTTGAGCGAATGAATTGGAACTTTCTAAGCAAGACTTTGGGAAAAATGGACATGGGGATTCGGTTTCGACAGGCGATAGGAGCAATATATTAGCAACAAAACGCATAACTTATTATTAATGAAAATTTGTCTATGAGTTTTGAGATACAAAAAGGCACAAGACAAGGTTGCCCATTATCTCCATTGTCATTTATTTTAACTTTAGAAGTCTTGTTGAATACAATTTGGGACTCGAACTCCTTAAATGGTATAGCTATAAGGCAAAAGGAATACAGAATTAGAGCATTTGCAGACGATCTGGTTGTTACCCTATCACGTTCTTTGAATTCAATAATCCAGATGAAAAGTCACTCGGGGGTTGTTTATATAAAGATGTGCTTTTTACTGATGAGGCAGCTGGCAGCTGAAAACTCTGGAACAACTGTTGGAAGAAGGAATTATTTTAAACTGGCTACATTATAAACAGCTACAGATGAGATGGAAAGAAGACCGAAGAGTTGGATTCATGGACAATGAAGTAGAACTGATTAATGTCATGTTGGAGACCTGGTGAAAAATATGGGTTAAATTGTGAATGTTAAATTTACACAGTTATAGAATTTAAGGGAGAACTTTTATAAAATGTTTTATAGATGGCATTTAGAAATTATCATGTATGTATCCTAATGTTCAACCAAAATGCTGGAGGTGTGGGTGTTTAGATGCTACATTTTTTCATATATGGTGGGCTTGCAATAAGGTTAAAAAATATCATGTAGCTTTTAGGTAAGAATGAATAGACTGACAAGGTAATAAGCAAGGGGAACAACATGAATAACATACGGGTTGTTTGGAATTATTAGAGTGGCGTATAGTGGAAGTCTGGGGGGTGGGGTGGAATGGGAGGTGGGGGAGGGTTAGGGTGGTTAGGGGAGGGAAATATATTTGTATAAGATTTATATGAATTAGCTTAAAAGATGGGGACAAAGGGGTAATGTTATTTTATGAGAAATCTATATTATGTTGGGTGGGAGGAGGGGGGTACAGTATTTGTAACTGAATTACATTATATGTATGGGGGGGGGAAGGGGGGGAAATTGGTTTGTATAAAACTCTTTCAATAAAAAAAATACTTCTTCAATGTGGCAAGGGAGGTGCTTCATGTAAGAATGAGCAAAAAATGCTGGGAGTGCGTACCAAGAGGTTATATTCCTAGCAGGATCACCTAGAACAAAGGTGATTCCAGCTGCCCATCTAAAGCAAGAAAGAGCCTATATTTGGTGTTAGCGATATAGCAATGGTGATAGAACTTAGAGTTATATATTGCTTCATAGTGCATTATGACCCTCTCTGAGTTTACAGAATCAGCATATATTGCCCCCAACAATCTAGGTCCTCAGAAGGATGGAAGGCTGAGTCAACCTTGAGCTGGTCAGGCTGTGAGCAGAGTTTGCTCAAAGTATTGCATTCTAACCACTGCACCACCAGAGTTCCTTTCTATATGAACATGCCAGAGAATCACTTTAGTGACAATGGCGAAGGCATCAATTCACACTGCGCAAAAGAAGGTGACAGTAAACCACTTCAGTATTTTTTTTACCAAGAAAACCACATGGATAGGAAATATAAAATGCTGGATTGATAAAGTGCCAGATGGCACTCAATACAGTACTGAAGAAGTGCTAATGGTGTTTATGACTAGATTAAAGCCTTTGGAGCATCTAGTGGCTGATATTGCCGTACAGAAAAGAAAATCCAAAGCTACAAAGGCAGAATTACTATGGGAACATTGAATGTACGAAGGCTGAACACAGGGAAAGCTCAACAGAGTGAAAGATGAAATGAAATGACTACAGACTAATATCTTAGATATCAGTGAGCTGAGATACTTTCAGTCAGCTGATCACACTATTTATGACTCAGGACATGAAGAATAAAGAAGGAACAATAAGTAAGGAAAGGTACAGCAAGTGCCTTCGGCACAATATAATCAATAACTGAATATTATTGATTGGACTCCCTGGACAACCCTTCAATATGACAACCATTCAAGTTTATTCTTTGACCACCAAGGCAGAAAAAAAGGGATGTTGATAAGTTTTATGATCAAATTCAATTTGAAATTGGCAGAACATGCAAGCAAGATATGCTGCGTGCGACTGGAAACTAGAAATGCCAAAACTGGAAAGAGGAAGGAGGAAAATATGGTTGGATTATATATCTTAGGAAACTGAAATGAAGCAGGAGACAGATTTATCTATTTCTGTCACTCCAATTATTTCCTCATATGTCTTCAAACAACCAAAATGTCTTTATCCATGAGAATAGAGATGGTATTCAGCCATTTCTTACCGGCTTGGGAAAACTGGTAGTGGCTGCTGCTGGAGGCTCCACTCACCTGCCCTGACATAATGCACAACCTTCTGTGCATGCGCAGAAAGTGGCATGTGCGAGCATAACGAGCCGGTAGCAAAGATAAGTGAATCCCATCACTAATGGGCATCACCAGATGGCACATAGGGACATGAAATTTACTATATTATTGATAAAAGGAGGCAGATAATATGTCTATGCTTCAAAATATAAGAATTGTGTACCCATGGATTTCCCTGTGACACTCTGGGAAACCAAAGTTAGATTTTCTGTTTCCAAAGAGTTTTATTGGCTTTCAAAATATATATAGGAAAGGGAATAGGGTGTATATTGCTGTCCACTAGGCAATGCCAGCGGGTGATGCCCAGGGGAAGGGCCTTCTCTGTGGCGGGCACTACCCTCTGGAACGACCTACCCCCCGAACTTAGAACTATCACGGACCTCCGCTCCTTCCGCCAGCAACTAAAAACCTACTTTTTCCAACAGGCCGGCCTGGCCTAACCTACCGCACCTAGCCTTAGTTTTAGCAGAGAAATTTGTACATTGGGTTTTATGGATTAGTTTTTAATGGGGTAGATTTTAGCACAGGGTGTTAATTTAATATAGTTTTAAGTATTTATGTATTTATTAAGGTGTTTTTATATTTCCTGTGCACCGCCCCGAGTCCCTTCAGGGAGAGGGGGCGGTTAATAAGTTGAATAAATTGAATTGAATTGAATTGTATATAAAATTTTGGTAGCTCCTATGCCGGTGGTGGCAGTCCTCCCAAACCTCATAAGTTTACAATTTTAAAAAATAATGGATAAGCATATACATAGTTTACATTGTGTCAACCAAGTGTTCAATCATCTCTTTCTTTGCCATTTTCTATTGTATTACAATAAAATTTCAAATAAAATCATTTTTGTGATCTGAGCCTTTTTGATATTGCATCTTCTTCCTTGTCACCAGGTGGAGCCGTCGCCCCTTTCGTTCCCCCATCTTTGTCCTCTAGGAGAGATGAGTGCTTTTGAAGAAAGGCTTCCGCCTAATTTAATGTTTTAATTCTTATCTTGCCCCCCTCCCAGAAGATCAGCATTCCCTCTGGCAATAACCATTTGAACCAAATTCCTTTGTTGTATAATTTCTTAGACAAGAAGGAGTATTTCCTTCTTGTTTCCCTAATTTTTTTCGGAATTTGTTTCAGAATGGTTATTTCTTTGTCTTGATACATTAAAGGTCCCCCCCCTTAGGGCCCCCAGTATCTCATCCCTTGTGGACCTCCTAAGAAATTTAACATGGACCTCTCTTGGGACATTGTGAGTTCTGGCATATGCTAAATTAATTCTATAGACCAGGTCCATATCCCACCAGCATTGTTCTTTATCTCTTTTAAGGTATTCTGCTAATATTGTGCTCATAACATCTTTAAGATCTTCATTTTCTGCCTCTAGTATATTCTGGAACCTGAGAAAAAAAGACATCCATTCAAATTCTATTTTAGACATATAATCACCTAATTCTAAATTTTCCTTTCGAATTTCTTTAACCTCTTTCCCCATCTCGGCTGTCCCCCCCTCCAACATCATAATTCTTTGTTTATTGTCCACTGTGCTTTGTTGTGTTTCTGTGAGTCCTATTTTAAAGTTTGCCAACCCTTTCCATAATTCATTCATGTTTCTCATAAGTTCCTGAAACATTTGGGTAACCGACAGTTCCTGCGAACTCTGTCCAGCAGATTCCTTCTGTAATAATGAAGTAATTTTTGACTGTTGCATGCTTGGGCTGGAGACCACTGAGGATAGGGCAGATGTTGATTTCCCAGTGGGTGGTTTTTTAGGACCCATTGTCTGTTGATTCAAAGTTAGTCAGAAAAATGGCATCAAAGGAGCAGACCGCCGAGGCAGGTCGAGGTATCGGAACAGTCCAAAAAAAAAGAATCCAAATCGCCTTCACTGTCTCAAATCTTGGAGGTGCAAAAAAAAGAAAAAGAAAAAACCATATAATCCACATCTAGGAGTCCACGTAGTAGAAGAGACAAAGAGAGCCTTTGGGGGAGATGTTAAAAATTTTTTTTGGAAATCCTTCACTGGCAGTTACGGAGGGAAAAACTTCATGGGTGTAAGGAAGTTATAAACGGAGAACAAAGAGAAGCCATCTTGCCTCACCCTTTCACAGGAAGAAAAGTGAAAGTTGCATTTTACTTTTTAGAGAAGTAAGTGCTAAATTGAGAAGTTTTAGAGAAGTAAGTGCTAAATTAGAGAAGTAAGTGCTAAATTGTTGCAACTACGATATGATATAATTCTTTCCCATAGTTAGTTAGTTCAAATAGCAAGTTAGACCCTTTGCTCTCTCCATTCCAGTGTGGAGAGAGATCGTTTAAGTGCTGCTTCTTCCGAGGGGGGGGGTTAAAAAGAAAAACTCCCCCCTCTAATCTCCGTTTAAAGTTGATTGAACTGAAACTCAAGGTGTCCTGTCGCTTATCCTCATCAGCAGTCCAAGAGATTAGGGAGAACTCTCCATCTCCGGCATTTCAGCTACACTTTTCATTCAGTTTGTTGTTCCCGGGATCCATCCGGCGAAGAGGCAAGATTTGCCCCCCCTTCTGCTCACCGGCTCCTGGGGCGAGGCTGGGAGCACCCCACTGGCCGCCGCCAGTGAGCCGCCCTTATGGCAGGAGGTTCCTTCAGAACCTCCTGTGCTCCCGAAGGAGTCCAATGGTACAGCAAGCGGCGGACGAAACACGCAGCACGTCCGTCACCTTCGGAAACTGGAAGCGAAGTCCCCAAAGTTAGATTTTAAAGAAGCAAAATAAGAAGATAACGATGGTTCTGAACTTAGGTGTTGGAGAAGATAAATGGATCTTCAAATAAATCAACATAGAGTTCTTACTTAATTAAAAAAAGTATTTATGAAACTTGGAGAAAGAGAAAGGATGTAAAAGATTTGAAGAAGGTAGCCAGATCTTTGTGGAGTGAGGTTAAATGGAAATTATAAAGGGAGAACCATTTAATGGAGAACCAAAGATGCTTAATATGTCAGAAAATATGAATCGATGTTAGGTATAATGTGGTCAGTACATAAGAACGTATTAACAGATGGGTCACAAATAGGTTGACTCTCTCTTCTTTGCGGCAGCCCCTCAAATATTGGAACAACTGCTAATGCAATTCTGATCGATTACAAACTTATCTCTTTATTCCCAGTCTTTTCAAAGGGCATCATACTTTCTTTCCTCTTTTAAGCAGATAATGGATTTCCTTAAAAATGGATTTATTTTAGTTAAAGACCATACAGGATCAGACTATAAATAGGAATAAGTTGATAATGAGAAAAGACTGGTGATGAATATGAGAACTCTTGATTGCCTTGATTGCCTTCAAAAAGTGATATCCAGTGAGATAATTTATAAATATTTAAGGTCATATCCAACCAGAAGAAAAACAAAACAGAACACCTGAAACAGACCGTCAGCCCCAAATTGTTCCTGTAATACTTAACACAGGAGATGTGAAAATATAGGGAACATATTCCCCAAGGATAGCTTAAGTAGTTTTAAGACAGATAATTGAGAGGACAAAACTGAATGTTTTTGGTTCCCAGTCTTTGAAACATTGACCTCATTATTTAGCTTTAGTCAAAGACCATACAGGATCACACTATAAATAGGAATAAATTGACAATGAGAAAAGACTGGTGATGAAAAAGAGAACTCTTGATTACTACTGATCTAAAAGTCAGTTAATTCAGATGTTTATGCTACAATTACAAGGGACAAGAAGTTTGCAAGTCAAACTATTACCAGAGATATGAGAGGCCACATCCTGCTAATTACATTTATTCATTAATTGTTCATTATGAAAAAAACAGTGTTTGCTTTTGTGTTTTTATGTGATAAACCTCCAATCTGAATATCTTACTCAAAAAGCTACATTTTAAATGTTGTAGTTATTTACTTCTATCGCTATTTTTCCATTTCTGTATTTGTTCTCTGTGTGATTAATAAATGACGCTTCCCTGCTGGTTTTGTTTCCTTTTTTAAAAAAAATCAGCATAGATCTAAAAATGTATTTCCACATGATTTTTCACTGGTGGTACATTTTGGTTATAATTTTGAATTGGAGTTCATACATCTAAAGGAAGCTGGATGGGTGGCTATTTTGAAGTAGAGCAATTATGTCTATTCTTTCTTTCTTTCTTTCTTTCTTTCTTTCTTTCTTTCTTTCTTTCTTTCTTTCTTTCTTTCTTCTCCTTCCTTCCTTCTATTTCTTTGTTTCTTTCCTTCCTTTCCTTTTTTCCTCTTTCTTTCTTTTCTTTTCTTTTCTTTCTCTCAGGATAGCTTAGGTTGTTGTGTGCTTTTTTGCAGGCTGGGGGTGGGGAAGGGATGAGGATCTTCTATCATTTTCACTCCATAGCAATCCAGTGAGTTTCCAGGACTGAGAAAAGCCACAATTCACCATTTTAACTTCTGCATGTAAAAAATGTGACTTTTACAGATTGCACCAGCATTTCATGAAAATAATTCTATTTTCTTTTTAATGAAAACAATTCTATTGTTCAGGCGTATGTGGAATAGTTTAGGGTTGTGTTTTCAGCTGCAAAAATAGTGTTTTTGTGTGAGTCTTTTAAACTGTACATTGACAATAAATACTTTAGTGATTCTACAGAAACAGTGGAAACTCCACTCAAAATGCAAGTTGCAAGCCCACTTCTAAGTTTATTTCATCTGTGAGGTAGGCTGATCTTTAAGAAAGTAACCATGAAATGGGAGTAGTGGAATATATTCTTTTGCTTTGTCATTTTTATGCTGGAACCTGTCAAGAAATGATTGCCCTGTTATTACTTCTTGAGGCGGTGCAGTATTTTGGATCGGAAAGCCAAGAGGTGCTTTGAATTGTGAGGGGGATGTCTTGTAGCACCCATCGGCAACTTCTTAAAGCAACAGCAATACAGTCCTGGAGGGAAAAAAAACAATTTTGGTTTAAGATATTTCAGACAGATGTTACAAAGCGAAAATTAAGGGGGGTTTTTAATTAGATTTTTAATCCGTGTTTTAAGGGGCTCCAGAGAGGGGGGGGGGCAAATTGAGACTAGGGTGGTGGGTGAGGGGGAAAACCCACCGGGGATTGTCTCCAGGCCGGCTAACGGTTCCGATGGGGAGAGCACAGTGTCTAGAATTGGGGAGGGGGGGAGGGTCTGTCCAACAGAGGGCTATTCTATCGGGACTGTGTGTGGGAGGGGCAGGTATGGCAGGAGCCGAGGGCCATATTCCTTAAGGGGAGGGCGGACATGCTGCTTGCGAGTGGTGGCGCGCTCCGGCCCTCACAGCTCCTCTTGCGACCCAGGGGGTTCAGGATCTCAGGGCCTGGGCCTTCGGCTGATGTTGTGTAATGCTAGGTCCGTGGTTAACAAAGCCCCCCTCATTCACGATCTGGTTTTGGAGGGGGGGGTGGACCTGACGGGTATTATGGAGATCTGGTTGGGCCAAGAGGGGGGGGTGCCCCTCGTTGGAATATGCCCACCGGGAGACTGCGCATTTCACCAGCCGAGAGCCCAGGGTTGGGGTGGGGGTGGGGGTTATTATAAAGGAGGGCCTGGACCCGAGGGAGACCACTGTGCCGCAGACAGTCGGCTGTGAGTCACTATGTGTGAAGTGGGGTCATGGGAGGCAGCTGGGCTTGCTGATTGTGTATCTGGCTCCCTGCTACGTATCAGCAGCCCTACCTAAGCTTCTCAATGTGATAGCCGAGATAGCGGTTGAGACCCCCGACTGTTAATCATGGGTGATTTCAACCTGCCATCGATAGGCAAAGCATCTGAGATGGCACGGGAGTTCATGGCCTCCATGATGGCCATGGACCTGACCCAGTTAGTTCATGACCCCACCCACACTGGAGGACACACACTGGACTTAGTTTTTGCCTCCAGCCAGTGGTTGAGTGATCTTGGTTTAGGGGAAATAGTCGTTGAACCCCTGTCATGGTCAGATCACTCTCTCCTCCGGCTGGGCTTTCTAACCGCTGCACCCCACCGCGGGGAGGCAGAACCGGAAGCGACGAGATGGTTCCGCCCCAGGCGCCTGATGGACCCTGAGAGGTTCCAGATGGAGCTTGGGCCAATACCTGGGACCCTGACCCGTGACTCAACTGAGGACCTAGTGGCCGCTTGGAATAGTGCGGTCATGGGGGCCCTGGACCGGGTCGTGCCCTTGTGGCCTCTCACCTGGCGCTGAACCACCTTGGCTCCCTGGTTTTCCGAGGAGCTGAGGGTGATGAAACGTCGGAAGAGACGCCTAGAGAGCGGTTGGAGGGCTACCCACTCCAAGTTTGACCGGACACTGGTAAGGTCGCATTTGAAGACCTACCTAGTGGCGATAGAAGCGGCAAAGCGTAATTACTTCTCCGCTCTTATTGCGTCTGCAGATAACCGGCCTGCCGCCCTGTTTAGGGTGGCCCACTCCCTTCTTCATCAGAGGGTGTGGGATGCCCCCTTGCAGGGTCGTGCGGAGAAATTTGGATATTATCTGCATGATAAAATCGATCAAATCCGGGATGGGCTGGCCTCTGACTGATCTAGTTCAGATGGGTTGACGGAGGCAGGTCTTGAGTCTGTCATCTGGGAAGAGTTCGATCCTGTGACTCCTGAGGACTTGGACAGGATCCTGGGGCGGCTGAACGCCACCACATGTTTATTGGACCCGTGTCCCTCCTTGTTGGAGGGACACGGGTCCCTCTGACACTTGTGTCCCTCCTCAAGAAGCCCTCCCTGCACCCGGCTGTGTTGGCCAACTACCGTCCTGTCTCCAACCTTCGTTTTCTTGCGAAGGTTGTTGAGAGTGTGGTGGTGTGGCAGCTCCCTCAGCACCTGGAGGAAACTGTCTATCTGGACTCGCGCCAGTCCGGCTTCTGGCCTGGGTAGAGCACAGAGACGGAAGTGGTCGTGTTGGTGGATGATCTCTGGAGGGCTCGGGATAGGGGTTGCTCCTCTATCCTGGTCCTATTAGATCGACCATGGTATCATGTTGCACCGGCTGGAGGGGTTGGGGGTGGGGGGCACCGTTTTATGGTGGTTCTCCTCCTACCTCTCCAACCAGTCACAGTTTGTGTTGGCAGGAGGGCAGAGGTCAACGTTGAGGTGCCTCACTTGTGGGGTGTCACAGGGGTCAGTCCTCTCGCCTCTCCTGTTCAACATCTATATGAAGCCGTTGGGTGAGATCATCCGTGGTTTCGGGGTACAGTTCCATCAGTATGCTGACGATACTCAGCTGTATATCTCTACCCCAGGCCACCCCAACGATGCCGTGGAAGTAATGTCCCGATGTCTGGAGGCCGTGCGAGTCTGGATGGGGAGAAACAGGCTCCAACTCAACCTGTCCAAGACCGAGTGGCTGTGGCTTCCGGCGTCACGATATAGCCAGCTGGTACCATCACTGGCAATTGGGGCGAGTCATTGGCCCCTACAAAGAGGGCTCGCAACTTGGGTGTCCTCCTGGACTCTTGGCTGTCTCTAGAAGACCATATGACAGCCATGGCCACGGGGGCTTTTTATCAAGTTCGCCTGATATGCCAGTTGCGCCCCTTTCTGGATCGTGACGCTTTACGCACGGTCACTCAAGCCCTCGTCATTTCCCGTCTGGACTACTGCAATGCTCTCTACATGGGGCTTCCCTTGAGGTGCACCCAGAGACTCCAGTTAGTTCAGAATGCGGCCGTGCAGGGTATTCTGAGAGCATATAGATGCTCCCGCGTGACACCTCTCCTGCACGAGCTGCACTGGCTGCCTGTAGCTTTCCAGGTGCGCTTCAAGGTATTAGTAACCATCGTCAAAGTGCTCCATGGCAAGGGACCTGGCTATCTGCAAGACCGCCTCCTGCTACCAAACACCTCCCTCCGACCAGTTTGCTCCCACAGAGAGGGCCTCCTCAGGGTGCCGTCGGCCAGACAATGCCAGCTGGTGACCCCCAGGGGGAGAGCCTTCTCTGTGGCAGCTCCTGCCCTCTGGAATGACCTACCCCCTGACCTACGGACAACCACGGACCTGTGCCAGTTCCATCAGGCCTTAAAGACCTATCTGTTTCATGCGGCTGGCCTGGCGTATTTTTGTAAATTGTTTTAGTTTTTAAATTGTTTTAGTAAGGGTTTTTTAACAGGGTTTAGATCAGGCTAATCTATTTAATATATTTTTAATTGTATTTTTAATTGTATTTTATGTATATTATTGAACTTATTATTGCCTGTACACCGCCCTGAGTCCCGCAAGAGAGAAGGGCGGTCTAAAAATTTAATAAATCCTAAATCCTAAATCCTGCATGCATTGCCCTTCTGGGCTCTGAAGAGGGGGGGGGGGTTGCCTTTGAATTTGGAAGCATTGCATAGCCTTAGTGACTGTGCTACCAGCAGGGTCTGCTGAACCATACATCAAATAACTATTGTTTGACAAAACTCCCAGGATCTCCTTAATATTGGTTAAAAAGGGGCCTTATGTCTGAGTAATCATTACTTTGTCTGCATTAGAGCGATTTAAGTTTTGTTCTGTTGTAACTGTGTAGTTTTGTGACCAAGGTTTCAATTTCTCTTATATTTTACTTTCGACCTAGTAATTGCAAACAAATGTATTGCAGAATTACAGAATGTAAGAGTTAGTAGGAATCTTGGGGATCACATAGTCCATCTCTCTGCTTAGCGCAGCAATCTGTGGCAACTTCTGTCAGATAGTTGTAAGGCGCCAGAAGTTTCCCTGAGCCATTGAGATGCCAAAGAGGGTGAGACTCAAGAGGAGGCTTGCAACAAATATCAACTTTTATTTATGGCCATAACAAAAGCTGGGTGACAAAACTAGGTATATCCAAAACATACAAACAAAATGCATGTAAGGAATAGCCACCCTTCTGGGAGAGTGGCTCAGAATATTACATACATTTTACATAGATAGAAACAAACTTTACCCAATTAGAGACAAAGGTTCGTTACCAATGTGATCTTTAAAGAGTTTCTTTGTTCAGGCCCCTGTCTCTGTCCATCTTATCTATGGTGGCAGCTCCCCCTCCCCCTTGGCCAAACTCCCTACTCTGGTTCTTTATCTATGGGGCTTGATATTGCTGGGTAACAATTTCCTCTCTGTTTTCAAGAATATGCCTAGCTTTAAAGCCAAGAATAGAAGCGAGATATAGCAGCGAGATAACAAACTTTGCACTAATGCCAACCATACAATTTACTAAGCTAGAATTAGTTCCTAACAACTAATTTCTAACTGTATACAATAATATAAGCAGAAGCCAATAACAAAGCTTAATTCCTAATAAATGAATTCAAGCAATATGTCATATCAGAAACAAACAGCAAATATTGGTTTGATCAGTAACAATTATATAGCAACAGAAGCAATTCATAATAAAACCATAGCCAATATTGATTCATGTACTCCTTCAGAGTGATCTAACTTCTCTTTAAATACCTCTCAGGGAGGAGAATCCAATATTTTTTTCTCATGTTCTTGAAGTTCAAACCTATTGTTTTTTCCTTCAGTCAGGTGAATCAACATTGAATATTTCTTCCCCATCTTTATTCTTTATGTATTTGTTTGCCCAATTTATATGATAGCCTCTTTGTCCAAAGGCACTCTGGGGTGTGAGCAAAACAAAAACAATCTAAACAAAACCAAACATTCCGATACTGGAAGAACAGCTAATGTCTCCTCTTTCCCCAGGTTAAACATCATCCCCCAACATCCCAACACGTTCCTCATAAGCTTTAACTTTATTTAAATTTATATACCGCCCTATCTCCCTTACGGGACTCAGGGCGGTGAACAGGCAATCATAAAAACATCAAGTACAATAAATATACTAAAAACAAATTAAACTAGGAACCTGTTCTAAAAAACCGAATAAAAACCCAATAGATAAAATAGATTTAAAAGCTACACCAGGCCGGCTGCACGAAATAGATGAGTTTTCAGGGCCCGACGGAAGAGGAGCAGGTAGGGATGATTCTCCCTGGTTCTGCGAATGGGTAGTAAAAAAAAGCTTCTGAGGATCACGCAGCTCAGTTGTGAGCTGTGGGATTGTGGGAAGCTCCCCCTCCCCCTTGCTGTTTAAAGCATTCATTTCCTGCAGTTCAGGTGAATAGGCAGGAAAAAATGCTTTAAAAAGTAAAAAAAAGTTGGCCACACCCGTCCAGTCACATGACCCAGCCCCCACCAAGCCATGCCCACAGAACTGGTGGGCAAAAAAAAAAAAAAGATTTCCCCACTGTTTGGCTGGTGTTAATTGAGGAGAGAGGGGGGAGGGGGGAGAGAGAAAGAGAGGGCGGGAGAAAGAGAGAGGGAGGGAGGGAAAAAGAGGGCAGGAGAGAGAGAAGAAGAGGGAGAAAGAGGGGGGAGAGGAAGAGGGAGGGAGGGAGAGAGGAAGAGGGAGGGAGAGAGAGAAAGACGGTGGGAGAAAGAGAGGGATAAAGAGAAAGAGAAAAGAGAGAGGGAGGGATGGATGGAGAGAGAGAAAAAGAGAGGGTGGGGATGGAGGGAGAGAGATGGAGGGAGGAAAAAAGCGGGTGGGAGAAAGGGGGAGGAAGAGAAAGAGAGAGGGAGGAAGGGAGAGAAAGAGAGGGGGAGGGAGAGAGGGAGAGAGAGAGGGAGAGACAAAGAGACAGAGAGACAGAGAGACACAGACAAACACACACACACACACACACAGACATATAACCCAGTCTCGAGTTTTACTAGTTTCTCTTTTTCCTTCTTAGGTGTAATTCCAGTAAGTACTAGGGGGGAAAAAAACCACCCTGATGATGCAGGTGATAGGTTTTACTTCAGAACAGAGATTAGCACCTTTCATCTCTGTAAATTGTCAAGCAACGAGATAGCAGGCTCTTCAGAGGCCTAGCCAGCTCAGCAGTTATTAATGGCAGAGTTCCCATTTTTACCGCTGAGGAAAATAGCAGTAAGAGCAAGGCACACTATGGAAACGGTTATAAAGCTTTTGGAGTGATAAAGATTCATTTTCTATGAAAATTATTCCTCTCCTGCTACCCAGCAGAGAGAGGGCAACCATCAGTGGAAATGGGGAGGCTAGAAGTAGTACTCTTATTTAGGTCTTCAAGCCTCAATAGTGGTATGTTCAGCATACACTGGTGATTTTCATTTCTTCTGTAACACCTCCCCTCCTTCCAGCCGGCACATCTCCCAGCTGTGCTGTGTGGCTGTCAGTTCCAGTCCTATCTTTTGTAAGATTATGCCATGGGATTTCTTGTGTTCTGAATGAGGCGGCAAAGTCTCGCAGTTTCATTTTCTTGTGCAAGCACAATCTGTCCTTTGAGAAATTAAGTTTGGGGAGTTGGAAATGATGGGATGGAAAATGAGAACATTAGTTCCTGTCCTGGGCAAGGGGTTGGACTAGAAGACTTCCAAGGTCTCTTTCAGCCCTACGATTCTCCGACTGATTCTGTGATTCTAGATGGCAGTTTAGGACAAAGCTTTGAGTGTACAGTGTTCTGCTAAGTAGGAAAGTGCAAAGAGGGAGAAAATTAATCCTTTAAAATCCTGATGGACATTTCTCCTGACTTCTTCTTCTTCTGCACTTGGTGCTGTTGGAAGAAATGTCCATCTGGGTTTGCTTCCAAGTGTCAGGGTTCCAAATAGCATCCAAAAATAAATCAGAGTCCAAGGCAAAGTATTGCTTAAAGTTCCAATTTATTATGAGAGCCATGCTGGCACATCTGGGAAAACCTGAATCTGAAGGCTTCCCAGTTTTCCCATCCAATTGAAAGTTCAAGATCTTTCCCCTACACCCACAAGTTTGTCACATGGTCCAATCTTCCACTGGCAGCTTCCACCTATCCAGTTCTGGTCAGGTGCAGAGGTGCAGAGACAAAGGATGACCTTGGCTTTCTAGAAAGAATTTTGTTTTGGCTGCATATCATCTAACTCCATACAATCCTCCCTCCCATTTCCCCACAATAGAAAATGCATAGTAGAATAATAGAAAGTGTGGCAGGCCTGAAAGCCACAAGCAAATATGACTGCAGACCTGACAAAAGACACTGGAAACATGGAGATTGCTTGGAAAGATAGTTTAATGGTGGACAAGACCACATGGGTTTTTTGGTCCTGGGTAAAAGAAAAAGCACATGGGTGGGAGGGAGAGAGAATTGTATACCCTCTCTTGGACCCTGCCTTGGAGCTTCCTCATAAGAACAATTGCTGGAACAGGCCACAGCCCATCCAGTCCAGCATTCTGTCTCACACAGTGGCTCACCATTTGCTTCAGGGTCTTCCCAAGCAGATGTCTTCACCTGCTTATGATTCCCTGCAAATGGCATTTAGAAATATCCTGCTTATCTCTCCAACCCCGAGGGTGTTGTGTAAGAAATGTGTTCTGATTGGTTTTTAATATTTCCTACAATATTTCATTCTTCTAGGAGAGGGATGGGTGCTAACTTCCTACAGTGCCAAAAAGGTTTGCCAACACTGGTATTGGAGGATGCACATTTATTTTATTATAACAGCAAACAGGCATTCTTTAAAGAGTTGTATGATTTGTATGGCA
This sequence comes from Rhabdophis nuchalis, assembly GCA_039707465.1. Lineage (NCBI taxonomy): Eukaryota > Metazoa > Chordata > Lepidosauria > Squamata > Natricidae > Rhabdophis > Rhabdophis nuchalis. The sequence goes on along the minus strand of CM077643.1, from coordinate 246,593,119 downwards.
TTTGTCTCAATGCAAATTTACAAAAATCAGATTTTGAAGAATGAAGTGTCTTTGGCTTTGATTAAAACGAAAGATTATCCTAAGGTGAGTAGGTTAAAGGTTATCTTAATCTGAATCACAGTCACAAAAGGCTTGTGTGTTTTTTCCCCCCACTTCCATTTTATTTTAATTTTTATTAAGCCATTAGTGCTAAGGTCAGAAACAATCCCATTGGTGATATTGGAATTCATAATACGCTGTTCACAAAGTGTTTTATTGGCCTGAATTAGTGCTCTAGGTTGCATGCAGGGTTAACACTATTTTTGCTTGCATGCAATGTTTGCAAAGTTATTTTTTGTGTGCCTGAGAAATGAGAAGCCGTGTGCCTTTAAGCAATGAAATCACTAGCAGAGGATAATATGTTATAAGAATGTGTCCTGCTGACCTTACAATCGTTTCTTAAAAATTAACATGATCATATTGATCCACAATTGTCTTTTAGTAATGCAGCTGGAAATATATATTGTTTGGCTGCAAATTGCAAGAACAAATAAATGTGGAAATTATGCCTCAGTGTGCTTCGTGGCAATAAATCTATATTGATGAAAGAATGAATATAGCTTAATCCCGCAGGTCCATCTCAAAGTCTAGACAGGAGGAATCCGATGCAGTAATAGCTTAACTCAGGAAAAGGTTCTACATATATTCCTTATGCATTTCCCAAAGTAACGTCGATAAAAAATTCTGTACATGATTCTAAAGGCAGCTTTTGGATGTGAATTGCTTTGTTTTAATATCAGCGTCCCTAAATTTTTCTTATATATATTTTATGTGGTTCTACTAGTGTGTTGTGGCCTGTCAGCCACCAGCCCCTCCAGCAGCCGAATCAGATGAGGAGGAGGCGTGGGAATCAGGGTCAGCATCAAGGCACCCTAAGAGCTCCGAGGGGGAAGATGGAATGGAGCTGTCAGAGAGAGAGAGAGAGAGAGAGAGAGAGAGAGAGAGAGAGAGAGAGAGAGAGAGGGGTGGAGCATGGGGGTAGCTGATGAGAAAGAGGAGGAACAGCTGGGTCCAGTGCCTGATGCGCAGATGCACAGAAGGCAGAGGAGAGGAGAGCAGTGGAAATCTATGGGCCGATCCTTGGGATGGAAGAGCCACCGCTGCGAGAGAAGCCCCACCCTAGACTCACGGAGCAGTGATGAATAGGTGTGGCAGACAACTGTTCATCTCCCTGCTGGGCGGACTTGTTAGTCTGTTGGGTGTGTGAGAGAGACTTTTTGCCGGGGCTGCTGGCGCTCCTAATCAAGGAATTATTGATTTAACTACAGAGAGCTTGTCTTCTTTGGGAGCCGGGTCAGAACAAGGTGCTATACCATTGCCTAATGGCATTGCTGGTTCTTTTAGTACTGGCAAAGTGGTGAAAGCATATTAGAGTCTTAGTCAGAGTATTGTGACTTGATTCATCTATTTCTTCCTAAACATGTATTGGCCCGATTCACACAACCAGTTAACCCAATTAGCCACTAACCTAGTCAAATCCTGCCAATGATTGAGGCAGCACACAACCCCAAAACCTGGTCGTAGATCCTCAGCTGAGTAACCAAAAGATCTCAACCACCTTTTCTACGCATGTCCCATGATACTTTTTTAGAATACGGGTAGTCCTCGACTTACAACAGTTCATTTAGTGACCATTTGAAGCTACAACATCATTGAAAAAGCAACATGAACTTTTTAAATATCGATGACCCTGGCAGCATCTCTATGGTTATGTGATCAAAATTAAAATGCTTGGCAATGGAGTCACATTTATGACGGTTGCACTGTCTGGGGGTCATATGTTCACCTTCGGCAATTTTCTGAACAAGCAAAGTCAATGGGGAAACTAGATTCACTTAACAACCATGCTAGTGACTTAACCACTGGAATTATTCATTTAACAACTGTGTCAAGAGAGGACCTAAAATGGAGCAAAAGTCACTTTAAAAATGTCTTACTTAGCAACAAAACTCAATTGTGGTCATAAGTTGAGGACCAATTCTAGTTAAAACTTCATTATCACTAACCTTACAATACAATACAATAGCAGAGTTGGAAGGGACCTTGTAGGTCTTCTAGTCCAACCCCCTGCGTGGGCAGGAACCTTATACCATTTCAGACAAATGGCTATCTAACATCTTTTTAAAGACTTCCAGGGTTGGGGCATTCACAACTTCTGGAGGCAAGCTGTTCCAGAGGTTAATTGTTCTAACTGTCAGGAAATTTCTCCTTAGTTCTAAGTTGCTTCTGTCCTTGATTAGTTTCCACCCATTGTTTCTTGTCCTTCCCCCGGGTGACTTGGAGAATAGCTTGACTCCCTCTTCTTTGTGGCAGCCTCTGAGAGGCTTAGTGGCAGCCTTTGTGGCAGCCTTGGCCCTATTGGACAAGTTTCAATAATCACGGTTTGTCCGCTGCAGTCAATCAATGTTTGAAAGTGTTCTACCAAACTTTGGCAGTGAGTGCATTAATGGGGTGGATTAGTTTTGAGTCACTCTTCTAGACTAGGAATGTATAATAAATCCTGTGAGAGGTGTGGGTGTATCTTACAAGACAACAAACTGGGTTGAATTACTCTAATGCTGTGATGACTATATCTATTTTGGATTAAATGTAATCCAACCTAACACCCACTTGGTGTTTCCAGAAGACATTATCTTCCTCATTAACTTTATCTAAGTGTCTTGTGGGAACAAAGCCACTGGTTATACAGTGACTTGCGTGAATTAACTGCAACAGATCTTGCCTTGGATAGTTTTCTGTTATTGTTTTTCTGCTTTGTTTTTGGCTGTATACTTCTACATCATCTATCCCAGGGGTCTGCACAGTTGGCTCTTTTAAGACTGGTGGACTTCAACTCCCAGAATTCTGGGAGTTGAAGTCCACCAGTCTTAAAAGAGCCAACTTTGCAGACCCCTGGGATAGATGATGTAGAAGTATACAGCCAAAAAAGAGCCAACTTTGCAGACCCCTGATCTATCCCAACAGGTGGTTTCCTACCATTTCAGACCAGTTTGGTCGAATAGGTAGTACGTTGACCTGCCACGCCCCCAAACTGGTTCCCTGTGGCGCCATAGGTGCCGCCATCTTGTTTTTTGCTTCTACACATGAGCAGAAGCTATTTTTAGTACTGCGCATGTGTGCATAGCACGCATGAAGCGCATGCGCAAAGCACGCACCTGCAGTGTCTCCCTGAGCAAACAGGCAGTAGCAGCAGCTGGAAACCTACCCCTGATTCAGGGATTACCATCCTCATGTGCTGGGAAGGTTCAGAAGTTCAAATTATCTTGGAAGTGGCACCAGCAGGAATTCTGGTCAGGAGCACCGGTCCAGAAAGTCACTCTGATCAGTAAGAAAAAGAGAGAAGCTAAGAACAGCCCATAGCAATGAAGGGACAGACAGACATCGGGAAAGTCAACACCTACAGGTGTGGGTTTTGTATGTCCACAAATTTGGAATTTGGATGAGACGACGTGGCCAAACCAAAGGTACAAAGAAGTCCGTTACTGATAGGGCCACTATTGAAAGAGCAGCTTTTTTTTTTGTATGATCAAAATATGGAAAGCAAGAAATACAAACCAAGAAAAAAATGAAATTGCCAAAGCAGAAGGATAACTATCAGCCTGGATATCTTATAAACAATATACTTAAATTGGTATATAAGTTGCCAGGCTGAACACAAATGCATTCAAAGGAATGGAGTGGTAATGATACCCGAAAAGAATATTGTTTCTTGTTTGACTACAACACAATAACAGAATTATATCTGCTGGAATGCATGAATATGGAGATAATGTTATTTAAAGTGGCTTTCCGGGTGCGCTTCAAGATATTAGTGACCATCTTCAAAGCACTCCATGGCAAGGGACCTGGCTATTTGCAAGACCGCCTCCTGCTGCCAAATACCTCCCACCGACCAGTGCGCTCCCACAGAGAGGGCCTCCTCAGGGTGCCGTTAGCCAGGCAATGTCGGCTGGCGACCCCCAAGGGGAGAGCCTTCTCTGTGGCAGCCCCCGCTCTCTGGAATGACCTACCCCCTGACCTACGGACGACCATGGACCTGTGCCTTTTCCATCGGGCTTGAAGACCTATTTATTTCGTGCAGCCAGCGTGTCGTAGTTTTAAACTGTTTTATTAGGGGTTTTTAGCAGGGGTTTGAAGGACAGGCCAATTATATAATATATTTTAATATATTTTATGTTTTTGTATTACTGATTTTTATCGCTGCCTGTATACCGCCCTGAGTCCCGAAAGGGAGAAGGTGCGATATATAAATCTAATAAATAGTAATAGTAATAGTTATGCAGAGATATGCCCCTAAGATAGAGGCAATAGAGCAGGGGTGACAAACTTGCGCTGTCATGGTGGCGTTATGCTGTGGGTGAGACTTTTTCCCCTTCGCTAAACCAGGTGTGGGTGTGGCCAGCGCATGATGCATCCGGGTGGTGGGCTGTGAGTTTGACAGCCCTGCAATAGAGTGAAACATAGAGACAAATTCTAGTAAGTGCTAAGTGCAATATCAAGAAAGGACACAGATAATAGATAGGTGGTTGATGGATAATCGGTTGCAGAAGTTGGAAAAGTGAAGGGATTGAGTAATTTAATCAATTCAGGGGCAGGATTGTTATGATTACCCCCTGTCAATGGAATATACCAGTGGTGGATTCCTACCAGTTCGGACCAGTTTGGCCGAACCGGTAATGGTTTGGCGGCCTGGGTTGCTGGGACTGGCAGCAACCCAGGCCTGCCACTTCCCCAAACTGGTTGTCTGGGCAGTGCCATAGGTGCCTCCATCTTGTTTTCATTTCTGCGCATGCGCAGAACAATTTTTATTGCACTGTGCATGCGCGTGCAGTGCACCCACGAGTGAACTGGGGGTAGTGCCGGCCAGAACCCATCCCCTGGAAAGCATGTCATCATTGTCACTAATGTTTTAGCCATGATTTTTTATAATGTTTTGATGAATCTGTTGTCTTTAATTTGATTTATATGTCTTTAATCCCAATTACATATTAGGGAGTTTAGCATTTATGGATTGAAATGGTCTGTAAGCCAGCCAGCCAGCCAGCCAGCAAATAAATAAATGATAAAGGTTGGCTTGAATAGATGCAATAATACGAGTGATAGATTAATGAAGCTTTGCAAAGAGAAATCTTTTTTTATTGACCGTAGCTAGTTCAGGCAACGGCAGTGCAGACTCTACACCTGGACACCACCAGATGGAAATTATTGGAATCAAGCTGACCTCATAATAGAGAGCAGAAGGTGGGAAAGTGCAATCCCTTCAGTCAGGAGACCTCCAGGTGCAGATTGTCGAGTACATTATGAATTATTGATTGTCAAGTACATGGTTTAAACTTAGAAACTAAAGAGTGGGTGTACAAGTAAGATGCAACCCAGTGAACACACAGTCAGAATGTAGAATCAATAAGAAACAAATTTAGTATTCTTCACTTATGCAAAGAGAACCTGAGAAGCTATGGCTGAGATAAGAGACCCTGAGAAGACTGAAGCAGAAAAATATCCCCAACATTTCAAAGAGGAAAAGATCCAAGAGGCTTTCAGAACAAGCTATCATGATAGCCAGGGGGGGGGGGGGGAAAGAGAGAGAGGATAAAAGCCTTAGGCAACAAAAAGGATGTATGATGAATTAATGCAGACTTCCAACATCAAACAAGAAAGAACAAGGAAAGATATCTTAATGCAGAATGTCAACAAATAGAGGAATATAATAATAATAAAAAGGGAAAATGAAATCTTTTAAAGAAGATCAGAGAAATCACAGGAAATTTTGCAGCTAAGGTAGGAATACTCAGGTAATCACAGGAGAGACCTGGGTGTCATGGCTGTTTCCCAGGCCTCTGATGAGGGAGCTGATAACTTGTAGGATCAGGACTTGCAGGAGATAAAATAGGACTCCAGCCAGCTGTTGACAAGAAGCTTGAGCAAATCATCTTTCCACAAGAGGACACACCTGGAGACGATGTTATGGAAAAATTCTCCTCCTCCAGATCCACTGAGTGGAGGTGATTAAGGTTCTTGGAGCAGAGAGTGCACACCTGAATTCAAGAACAGGCAGGATTAGGACATCTCCAGCCCAATAATTGGTCAATATCTGGCAGAGATGTATTGCTCTGCAGATTTATGACAGAAGTTATTCAGATTTTTCTCAACGTTGCTTACAACTGAGATTCTTTTTCTGAGCATCTTGTGAATTTCTCTTGGTTGTTCAGAATGGTGGCTACCCTTAGTCAAAGAATCCTTTGTTTCAGCTATAAAGCGAATGTCCTAGGGAATTAGTCATATAATGTTCTCTAATTACCCTGGTGTAATTTATTATTCTCAGTGCATTTATTATTCCCAGCGAAAGCAACTGACCCCATCTCCTATGGCCAGGGAGCAGGGTAATGGATGACAGTGACAAAACATGCTACATATCAGAGTCAAGAGTGTGTAATGGAATCTGAGTGTTTTCTGCAATGAAGTGCAACTTTTGGCTGAATCATGACAAGCCAGTGAACCATTTCTTTGCCAGTGACTTGTTTTTCGACTCAATTTGTCCAGGCTGTTTGCTCCAGTTCCAGTTCCTTCTGTACTGTGCATTTGACTGGCACATAAAATTTGCTTTACAATCTCTTTTAAATGAGGAGGATATTGGCCAACCTGAAAAAAATAAAGATTGGGCTAGCACAGAATCTATTTGGATCTTTGACTGCACAAATAAATAAATAAATAAATTGCCCCTCTCTCTACCAACCGGTCTGTAGTAGAGAGAGAGAGAGGGAGGGAGGGGGGGTCAATTTATTTTTGGCACTCTGATGAAACAACTTTCGTTAGAAGTAGAACTTTTTTGTGTTGTTTTTGTAGGAGAATTAGTTATCCGCACTTGCCCTTTAGCAAGCCTTACATGTGACATCCAGATACACCCTGGTGGTGATGACATATTGCAGTAGCCCAAAGAGCCCTCTAGGCTATACAGAAACAAAAATCGATGGAAATAAGAAATGGTTTTATCCACTAGAGAGGAAGGAAAATGCAACCTCACTCTTTGGAACTTATTCTCTTTCCTTGCACGTTGAAGAAAATGAAAGGGTAACAAGGGCAAAATGTTCTGCAAATGACTGTGAGCCCCCTCCTCCCTCAGCATCAAAAGGAAGATCTTGAGATGCTTTGGTTATAAGATTACAGGGCAAATCCTCTGGACATACAATACATCTTGAAGCGGCTGCTAAAATAGTATGCACTAGGAACTGAATTTCTCTTTAGAATTCAGAGGCTGTCTTGCCTTTTTAAGAACCTGAGATTTAGCTGCAACTCATTAAAAGTTCTATGTAAATATTCTCCCTTCCCTTCTATAGAAAGTATTAGACTGAATAACGTGTTCTTTCATCCAAAGGATAAATTTTGCCCTGGGCAGAAAAAAAAATCTTTTTACTATATATTCTATATCTATATCCATGTATATCTCACTTGTTCACAATCCTAGTATTACACACAAGGGCAAAGCATGGCAAATTGTAGCTCATTAAGAATATAAAGCTGGATTTAGACTTAGTCGTACTGCTTAGGAGAGCCTAAGTCTATGCAAAACTTCAAATACTACTTTGGACCAACAAAGGTTTCACTGATCCATCAAAGCAGGTTTATGAACTGAAGTGGGGGCCAGTTTCAAAATACTACATTGGATCAGATGCCTCCAAAGTACTTCATAGCCTTTTGAAGCAGTTCACTAATATGATGGCTTTTCTACAGCTTTGGGGGTTCTTATAATGTTGCAACTCTATATTATTTATGTAGAGAATGTTAAAAGGGATTGAGTGATGTCATATGCTCTCTGCTATTAATATGTGTAGCTAACTAATCAGTTTAATATCTCATTTAACTTTCAGCCCATTGGAGCTCTATTGGGGCATCAAGGATTTGTCTTCTTATGGTTTATCATTTCTCAACTTTGCTCTTTGTTCTCTTCATGGGATGTTACCCTTCTGTCCACTATATAGCAATAGCAATAACACTTAGATTTATTTACCGCCTCACAGGGCTTAACAGCCCGCTCTAAGCAATTTACAGACTCAGCCTATTGCCCCCAACAATCTGGGTGCTCATTTTACTGACTCGGAAGGATGCAAGGCTGAGTCAACCTTGAGCCTGGTGAGAGTCAACCTTGAGCCTGGTGAGATTCGAACTGCCAAATTGCAGTCAGCTGGCAGCCAGCAGAAGTAGCACCACCACAGCTCTAAGTGTTAAGTTACACTTACTGTAACTTAAAGATTATGTTTAAATAGGGAGAAGTTTAAGTCCTTCAATAACAGGGGTTAAAACAATCCTTGCTGGGGCCAGCCCAGACAGTGATTGTAAAGGGTGTAGATGTTACTTTCACTGTTCTAGTCTTGTTTTCTCTGATTTGCCTAATTTTGTGGCATTATTGTTAACTGTGCCATCCTGTTTCTGCGGGTCGAGGACAACTCACTGAGACCAACTTGCCACGGCCAACTAGCCATGGGACAACTCACTGCGGGACAAGAGTTACGTTAATATTGAAGAAATGGTGGAATAGAATCATTAAAGAAAAGATGCAAAAGGAGGGACAGAATGATATGAGAGTGACAAAAAATTGAGATAATTTTTAAATTATTTTAAATAATTAACTTGAATGGCTGACTTGTCCTGCAATGAGTTGTTCTGTAGCAAGGTGGCCATGGAGAATTGTCCTATGGAGCATTGGCCATAGTGAGTTGGCAGCAGTGAGTTGACTGTGTGGCTTATTGTGTGTTTCTGTTGCTTCATTAAATAACCCACTTCTTATGTATAGCTATCAAGGCATAATCATGGAAGAACTGAGTCTGGACGGTAATGAGGGATCCCTCCCAAGATGTCCAATCAGCTATGCCAACCATCCTGGCCCTCCAAAGAGCCCATTTATGAGAAGTAGCAAAATTGCCCTATTCTATAAAGGCAAATCTATGCTGCCTAGAAGAGGCTAGTTTGTAAATATTCGAGTGATAACCTCTCCTTTAACAACATCTAGTGGTTTCATTAGATTGGATAGGGTGATCTCCCTTTGGATTCCTCAATTAAAAGCTGTCATCTTGTGGAACTTGGAAGTGAGACTTTTCTATAGCTCTCCTTGCCTTCTGGAAGGCTCTTAAGATTGGATAGGTGGTCAGCCCTGTATTGGTTTTTTATGAACAGAACAGATCAGAACAGAACAGAATTCTTATTGGCCAAGTGTGATTGGACACACAAGGAATTTGTCTTTGGTGCATAAACTCTCAGTATACATAAGGAGAATAAAATACATTCATCAAGAATCATAAAATACAACACTTAGTGATAGTCCAGGTTACTAATAAGCTATCAAATTGTACTAGTAAACAAATAAACAATATAAATTGAAATATACAAACAACATGGTTATAATCATAAGTGGGAAGAAATAGATACTAGGAAGGAAGGGAAGAATAGTAGTAATACAGTCTTAGTAAATTATTTGACAGTGTTATGGGAATTAGTTGTTTAGCAGAGTGATGGCATTCAGGGGAAAAACTGTCCTTGTGTCTAGTTGTTCTGGTGTGCAGTGCCCTATAGCATCATTTTGAGGGCAGAACTTGAAACAATTTATGTCCAGGATGTGAGGGGTCTGTATATATTTTCACAGCCCTCTTTTTGACTCATGAAGTATACAGTATACAATGAAAGGCAGATAGGTAGCACATTTTTTTTCCTGCAGTTCTAATTATCCATTGAGGTCTGTGTCTGTCTTGTTTGGTTCCAGAGCCAAATCTGAAGTTATAGAGGTGCAGATGACAGACTCAATCATTCCACTGTAGAACTGTATCAGCAGCTCTTTCAGTAGTTTGAGGATAGTGTTATGGTGGTTGACATGATATGCAAGAGTTTATTAAAAAATATGTTTATTATTTGTATAGCTGTTTGTAGGCCATCTAGGGCTGTTTTATACAGCATGGGCAGCTATCTAAGGAATTTTTAAAATATAAATAAGATCAGACCAGGCTGGTGCTCCATTAAGCTGGCAATGAGAATATATTTGGTAGGGACATAGATAGAATTCACAATAGCTCCATCCTCTTCCTCCTTACTGCAGGACACAATCTTATAGGTAACTTCCAGTGGAACTGTAGGATCTGTATAAGCCTCTCCAGAGGTGGTATTCAGCCAATTTTGACTGGTTCTGGGGAACTGGTAGCGGAAATTTTGAGTAGTTTGGAAAACCAGCAAATGCCACCTCTGGCTGGCTCTTCCCCCATCTATTTGCTACCTCCTTTACTTTACTTTACTTTATTTTAAATTTATATACCGCCCTTTTCACCAAAAGGGACTCAGGGCGGTGCACAGAAAGATAAAAAACCCCACACAATATACAAAATTTAAAAAACAATTAAATCAATAAGACTGTGCTAAAATTGTCCCAGTCCCAGCTGATCGGTTGGGTCTTCTGTTGCCCTGTACTGGAGAATGGAGCTGGAAAGGTGGGGAGGGAATGGAGATCTTACAGTATCTTTGCCCTGGAGTGGGGTGGGAAGGGAAGGGAGTTTTTATACAATATCCTTCTCCCAGGGGTGGGTGGGAATGGGGATTTTGCAGTATCCTTCCCCTGCCACACCCACCAAGCCATGCCCACCAAGCCACGCTAAGCCCAAAGAACCAGCAGTAAAAAAAAATTGAATCCCACCACTGAGCCTCTCTGTTTGGTTACAGACACACTCAGAGAGCATCTGAGGTCTCCTCAGTGAGAATCAGTCAATTGTTCCATAGTATGTGGGATGCTATCAAGATTTAAGGGCAAGAAATTGACTCCTTTCTCCACTTTAGTTTGTTTATATCCAGGGTTGTATGCTATTTTTTTTTTGCTATAGCTGTAGTTAAGGTTTGCAATAAAGAATTGCTTCCAATTTTTTTTCCTGAGCCATACTATTTGTCTTGATAAATAAATGTAGGTTTAAGAAGAACCATCGTTTTAGCATTTCTCTTTCACCCTGCAAGTACCCTAGATAGGAGGATTATCCAGAATCTTTCTATGATTGTGGGTTTTCTATGCTAGGTCCTGTTGGAGGACTACCCCTCCAAAAATTGTTCCAGGAAAGCAGGCATGTCGTTTGTGAGCTATCAAAACTCTGCAGGCTTGTTAAACTGCACAGTTTGCAGAAAATACAAAATGGAAAGAAAAATGTTCTTGGCAATTTCAGAAACCATAAGTGTTCAAAAATTGAGGTTGTATATTAAGGAAGTTTTGGCAGTTTAGCATCTGAGAGCGGGATTATGTCACTGAAATTGGAACAAAAAGTAGAGTTGGGGAGTTGCTGAAGAACTGAACTTGTGCTAATGGCCACTTTCTGATCATTAGCTGAGCACAAAGAAGCATTGGCTTGTTTGCCAAAAGGATAGTGTGTGTCTCATCCTGCCCTTTCAGATTTATGTCTAAAGAGGCATCCCATTGTCCTGTTCACAAAAGAGAACGAGAATGAATCACCTGTGTTTCTCTAGCTGGCATAGTACGAAGTTTCTAAACTTGTAATGTTGGTGTACTGAGAATTTGAGCTTCTTTTCATAATTGTGCAGTCTGCTGCTATTATTGGATGCCAGTAGCAAGGAGATGGGCCAAGGCAAGGAATCTCTGCCATTAGCAACAGCAATAGCACATAGACTTATATATTGCTTCACAGTGCTTTATAGTCCTCTCCAAGCAGTTTACAGAGTCAACATATTGCCCCCAACAATCTGGATCCTCATTTTACTGACCTCGGAAGGATGGAAGGCTAAGTCAACTTTGAACCAGTAATTATCAAACCCCTTAGTGAGCAATGAGTTAGCTTACAGTACCAGTTTTGTGGCGTGGCTTGGTGGGCGTGGCATGGCTTGGTGTGCATGGCACCAAGGGGAAGGATACTGTAAAATCTCCATTCTCACCCTACTGCAGAGGAAGGTTACTACAAAATCTCCATTCCCTACCAATCAGCTGGGACTTAGAAGGCAGATGGGGGCGAGGCCAGTCAGAGGTGGTATTTACCAGTTCTCTGAACTACTCAAAATTTCCGCTACTGGTTCTCTGCTGAATACCACATCTGATTCTAACCACTGCACCATTGCTAGGAGTATATAGATCAATCTCTCTTTTCTTTTCTTTTTTTCTTTTCTTTTTAAATATCAAATTTACTTTTGTTCAAAATGTTAAAATACCAACTCCAAAAAAAGAGAAAAAAAGAGAAAAACAAGACTACACAAAAAAGTGCATACAAAGAAGAAACAAAACAAATATATACATAAATTGTCCCCTCTCACTGAATATGATAAATACAAGCTAATAACTCCTTCCCCTTATGAAGCAGACATATCATTTGTGAATTTCTAAAATGCCGTTTATCCAACCCACCTAGCCTGATATCTATCTAAATATATATTTAAAAAATAGTTAACCCGTAAAACCAACAGCTAAATTATTTATTTATTTATTTATTTATTTATTTATTTATTTATTTATTTATTCATTTATTCATTCATTCATTCATTCATTCATTCATTCATTTATTTAGATTTATAGAACCGCCCTTCTCCATCGAAATGGACCCAGGTGCACAGGGAATTAAAATCGATAAATAGCAATAAATACAGAATAATTAAAAATAAATTAAACTAAAAGCCTGTGCTAAAACATCCCAATTAAAATTCTAAAATACATTTACTCATTGGCTAAGCTAGACCGGCTTGATGGAAAAGATAAGTCTTAAGTGAGCAGCGAAAGAGGGGAAGGTCTGTGATAGTCCGAAGTTCGGGGGGGGTAGGTCGTTCCAGAGGGATGGCCCAGCCACTGAGAAGGCCCTCCCCCTGGGCACCGCTAGCCGGCATTGACTGGTGGATGGTACCCTGAAGAGGCCCTCCCTATGGGAGCGGATCGGACGGAGGGAGGTATGCGGCAGGAGACGGTCCCGCAAATAACTAGGCCCCGTGCCATGGAGCGATTTAAAGATGGTAACAAGCACCTTGAAGCGCACCCGGAAGGCCACCGGCAGCCAGTGCAGCTCGCGCAGGAGAGGTGTTACGTGGGAACTTCGAGATGCTCCCAGAACTTTTAAACCCACTTTTAACTTTTCAAATGTTGGGCAGAAACACACCATGTCTTTTCACCTGGCCTTTGCAATCTGGAAGTGACATTTCCTTCCTATGGCTATCCATCAGCACCAAAATATGTGAAAGCCACACACAGGAACAATTAAAACCACACATTGGAGTGTTCTTCCCTATAGGTAGTCCTCGACTTACTACAGCTCGTTCAGCGACCATTCAAAGTTACAACAGCTTAAAAAAGTGGCTTATGACTGTTTTTCACACATAATAACTGTCACAGCATCTCCATGGTCACATGATCAAAATTCAGCTGCTTGGCAACAGACGTATCTTTATGACGGTTGCATTGTCCCCGAGTCATTTTTGCGACCTTCTGACAAGCAAAGTCAATGGGCGAGCCAGATTCACTTGACAACCATGTTACTAATTTCAAAACTGCAGTGATTCACTTAACAACTGTGGCAAGATAGGTTGTAAAATGGGGCAAAGTTCACCTAACATACAGTATGTCTCACTTAGCAACACAAATTTGAGGCTCAACTGAGGTCGTACATCGAGGACTGTCCATATTAGGTCAGCTAGAAAGCTTCGTTGTCTCTCTGCCAAATCTACTGTATTTTTCGGAGTATAAGATGCACCTTTTTTCCTCTAAAAAGAGGCTGAAAATCTGGGTGCCTCTTATAAATCGAATACAGCATTTTTTTGCCTCCTGAAACCCCACCAAAATGGCCGTGTGCATACCCTTATGGAGGCTTCCAGAGAGCTCCTGGGGGCTGGAAAGGGCAGAAATGAGCAAAAAAACAGGGCGTTTTTGCACCCCCAGCCCCCAGCAGCACTCTATAAGCCTCCATAAGGCTATACATGCTATTTTTTAAGCACAAAATGGCCCGTTTTCACGAAACAAATGGGCCATTTTTTCTCATTTTGCCTCCCCCACCGGAGCACTCTGCAAGCCCCCCCAAGGCTGTTCATGCCTTTTATTTGAAAAAAAACAACAGGCCCATTTTCGCAAAAAATAGGCTGTTTGGGGGAGGCTTGCAAAGTGTAAAAAGGGCTTTTCCCCCTTTTGAAGAGCTGTTTAGTTAGAGTGATTGATGAGAATTACGTTGGTCAAGTACTGTGCCTGCAGAAACAAAGCTTTGTTCCAAAGGTGGCCAGTGATTTCTTTCTCCAGCACATGGGTCAATACACCTGGAAACATCTACCTACTTACCTACTCTCTCTCTCTCCCCTTACCTATCTACTGTATTTCTCTCTCTCTCTCTATTTCTCTCTCTATTTCTCTCTCTCTATCCCTCTACCTACCTACCTAGCTACACTCTCTCCCTCCCTCCCTCCCTACTGTATTTCTCTCTCTCTCCCCTCTATCTACCTATCTAGCTACTCTATCTCTCTCTTCCTACCTATCTACTGTATTTCTCTCTCTATTTTTCTCTATATATACCTCTACCTACCTACCTATCTACACTCTCTCTCTCCCTCCCTCCCTACTGTATTTCTTTCTCTCTCCCCTCTATCTACCTATCTAGCTACTCTCTCCTCCTACCTATCTACTGTATTTCCCTCTCTCTCTCTATTTCTCTCTATCCCTCTACCTACTTATCTATCTACACACATTCTCTCCCTACCTACCTACTGTATTTCTCTCTCTCTCCCCCCTCTACCTACGTACCTACCTACCCTCTCTCTCTCCCTACCTACCTACTGTATTTCTCTCTCTTTCTCTCCCTCTCTATCCCTCTATCTACCTACCTACTTAAAAAAAAATTGCCTCTTCAAAACCTGGGTGCGTCTTATACTCCAAAAAATATGGTAACTATTTTGGCAAGGATAAATAGTTGGTGGGGAGGCAAGGCATAAGTGTCAGGCACAAGAAACCAGAAGTCAGGATAGAGTTTAAAAGCACTATGAATTTATTCCATGCAATCCTATACACAAGGACCTGATTGATTAAGGGTCAAGGTAAATTGGCACCAGATAAGGGGAGTTAGATTTAAGTCCTTTCTGGAGCGTAAGGACTCCAGACTAATGATGCTTTTGATAGCAATAGCACTTATATACTGCTTCACAGTGCTTTACAGCCCTCTCTAAGCAGCTAAGAGTCAGCTTGTCACAGTCCCTGGTTTTATGCCCCACAGTCCCTGGTTTTATGCCCCAACAATCTGGATCCTCATTTTACCAACCTCAGAAGGATGGAAAGCTGAGTCAACCTTGAGCCGGTTAGGATCGAACTCCTGGCAGTCAGTAGAATTAGCCTGCAAAACCACATTTTGACCGCTGTGCCACCACGGTTTGATCTTATCCTCAGGCCATCTACAAATATTTATGTTACAGAGAGACCTTTCTGTGATGCAGATGTAATAACTGCCATTATAGCATGCTTTTATGATGAACTAGTATTCTGATCATGGTTAAAAGTCACTGTTTATCCTCAGCCAACTGCACCTGGGATATATCTGAACTGGACCTCCTAAGTGGGCACTGTGCATTTAGATCTATTGATTTTAAGTGGGTTGGATATAATTTGTACTAAATAGGAATTCAGGGATTTTCTTTACGAAAGATTAAAAAGAAATGCATATTCTGTTGATTGAAAAGCTATCCCCAAAGCCTTGTGTGAATGTAATGGTCTGTGATTATGATACTGAAATGATAGCATAGCATCAGATTTTATATCATATTGATATGCTTCACTTTATAGAATAATATGCAATCTCATTTCTCTATAGATGAAGGTATCTGAATAGATCTTGGCAGGGTAGACTAGTTGGTAAATTATTCTGTAAGAAGAGTAATATTCTTTCTACTTCCATTCCTTTTGAAAAAACACCAGCTGGGAGAGAGTATATTGGTCAAAGCAACATGCCGACACATTTTGCATATCTGGGGTAGCAACTCTATATGTGAAACTACGTTTCTATATGGAGAGTTTTCTTTTGTTTCTTTGGGTTTTTTTTAGTCAAAGCAACAACTTAAATTATAGTTCCATTAGCAAAAGTGACATTATGTATAATGAAAGCTAGATTATCATTCTTTACCTATGTCGTGAATTAAATGTAACATCGTCTTATATCTGGGGTAGCTGTATATCAGCATAATTTAAAATCCAATTTATTTTTTGAGTGCACATGCTGTTGCCTTGCTATTTACATTACATTTCTCTTCAACAAATAATTTAGATTTGACAATGTAATTGTTTCTAGAACAGTTTTGGATATTACAGTTCATCAAAACTCTGCTTTTCTTTTCTACGTTTTTGCTTGCCCTATTCTTCAGCCAGGAAGTAGTCAAGGCGAGACTATTTTATCAGATTTTTCAGGAGGCAATATTTATGGCCTCCCCCAAACTGAATGTATAATTCCAAAGTGCATCTGGCATAAAGTGCTGGTTGTCAGTATGAAATCATATATTGCACTTGCCTGATGTTAGGCCACAAAATATTATTGGTTGTATGTTTTATATAGACAGGCAATAAGGGCCCTGTTCAAATAGCTAATTGGGCATAAAAATTAGTGTCCCTGAAAAAAGAAGCTGAACGTTTCCATTCAAAATGAAAAGTGTGCATACAGCTAGATCAATATAAAATTACACTGAGGTAAATGCATGTCTTGCAGTTTTCTTGGCAAGGTTTTTCTGAAGTGGTTTGCTCTATTGCCTCTTTCAAAGGTGTTGGAGGAAATGTCCTTCTGGTTCCACGTGGGAAAAAGACACTGGAAACACGGAGGCTGCTTGGAAAGATGGTTTAATGGTGGAAAGTATCACATGGCTTGAGCTGCTGAACAGAAAAGGGGGATCACATGCTTCCAGATGTTGGGTGAAGAAGAAAAAAGGGCCGAGATGCTGAAAGTCTCTGGTTTTGTGCCTTCTCTGGCCTTTGCTCTTGAGCTTCTATTCTGATTGGTTGTCAGACTCCCATGGAGCCATGCAAGGGCAACTCTGTAGGCTGTGCTTTGAATCCAGGTTTGGTCGCCTTACTGGCTGGTGTAATTTTCCCAGGGGTCTTGTGGTGAGAAGGCGTCTGGAGAACCTTCTGAGGAGGCTAATCCTACCTTTGTTATGTAGAATAGACTGACCCAGGCCCCTAATGGCCCATTGACAAAGGTGGGGGCAGCTGAGTTTCTGCCTCTCTTGAGTTTCTACTTCTCTTTTTAGGGGAAATATTCTGCCTTTTTAATATTTCCTAGGATATTTCATTCTTCTAGGAGAGGGGTGGGTGCTAACTATCTGCATAGGTCTGAGAGACTAGCTAGGTTAAGGCATTAGGCTAAACTGGGAGGCTGTGTTCTAGTTCCACTTTGAGCATGAAGCTAGCTTGGTGACCTTGGGACAGCCAATTTCTACGAGCCCTAAGAAGAAGGCAATGGCAAACCACTTCTGAAAAACCTTACCAAGAAAACTGTCATTACTTATCCAGGCAGTCCCTGAGAATTGGACACGACTGAATGGAAATAAAAATGAATGCACATCCAGGCCTGACTCACACGGACTCTTTGATGCTCTCTGAGCTTGGTTGTGTGTTTGCAGACATTTCATTACTCAGCTAAATAATGTCATCAGATCTGAAACAATTTTGCGTGGATCGAACTATTGCGATTTTTGCTAGATCAGAATAGTGGTATCCGCAGGATTATTCTAATTGAAATATATATCCTCTATGACAAGAATGGAGTTTCCGACAATGTGGTTATATGTGAACATATATTCCCAGCAGGGGTGGGTTTCTGCCAGTGACTCTGCCAGTCCCCGAGTGCTTGCGGACTCCCATATCTCTTGCTGGGGAAAAGAGCTGCTGAAGAACTACACCTGCTAGGTTTCACGGGGGATGATTTGGGAAACTATGGCCTTAAGGACGCCCAATTTAGAGTAGTCCAACGACTCGTGGACATTGATCTACAATATTTACGAGCCAGAGCCAATAAAACTTGCTCCCCCATGACCTTCAATCAATTCAATAATTACGGACTGAGGATGGCTTCCTATTTCTATACCTTAACCATTCCTAAGTATAGAAGAGCTTTCTCCCTAGCTCGCTTTAATGTCTTGCCCTCAGCACTTTTGGATGGTCGCTTCAAGAGGCTCCCGATTAACGAGCGGCTATGCCCTTGCGACAGAGCCGAGGTTGAAACTGCGGAGCATGTCCTTCTATCTTGCCCCATGTATAACGCAGACAGATCTAAGTTACTGTCTCTCCTTGAAACCATCCCTTCTAGACTCAATGGTTGTAACTTGATGGCCCACTGCCTAGGAGATGGCTCTCCATATATCACTTTTCAGGTCTCAAAATTCTTCTTAAAAGCTGTAACCATTCGGGGAGAACGCTGTAACCTTCCTTAGTTAAGCTATTGGCGATCCATTTTTATGATATTATGATGATGATGATGATGATGATGATGATGATGATGATGATGATGATGATAATAATAATAATAATAATAATAATAATAATAATAATAATAATAAGAAACATTTCTTCCTGTAGTACTTGTGTTTTGGTCTGTGACCAAAAGTATGTGACTCTGCCAGTTTAGTGTGCACGTGATTTGCGTGCACTCCACGCACATGTGCAGTTGCCTGTAAATAGGTATGTGCATGCGCAGAACATTAAAAATATCAAAAAAAACAAAATGCCATAGTGACTGGCGACTCGGTTCGGGGGTGTGGTGAGCCTGCTGTCCCTACTGGTTCAGCGACCAAGTTGCAATTTCTACTACTGGTTTGCCCAAACCGTTGTGAACCAGTAGCAACCCATCTCTGAATCACAGTCTAATGCAGCACAATGGAGTGTTGTTCCTATTTTAATAATTACATTCATTGCTGTTTGATATGAACAGTAAGACATGCAAGACAAAGTAGTTTTCAAGTAGTATTTAGGGCCTTTCTCCATTTACATTTCATCCTATGAAAACATCTCCTAGTAATATTGTAATGTACTGTATTTCACTCTGCTCGACCTATATGTGAAACAGTCTTAATTATAATTTTATATAAAAGAACAACAGAGTTAGAAGGGACCCTGGAGGTATTCTAGTCCAGCCATCTGCTCAAGCAGGAGTTCCTATACCATTTTAGACAAGTGGTTATCCAATTTCATCTTAAAAACTTCCAGTGATGTAGCACCCACAACTTCTGTGGGCAAGCCATTTCCCTGAATCATTGTTCTACCTATCTGGAAATTTCTATTTAATCCTAGGCTGTTTCTCTCCTTGATTCATTACTTCTTATTCTGCCTTAACAGGTATTTGGAGAATAGGTTGACTCCCTCTTCTTTGTGGCAGCCCCTGAGATATTGAAACACTGCTATCATGTCTCCCCTGGTCCTTCTTTTTATTAAACTAGACATACCCAGTTCCTGCAACCATTCTTCATCTGTTTTAGCCTCCAGTCCCTTAATTATCATTAATATTCTTCTCTGCACTCTTTCTAGAATCTCATCTTTTTTTATCATGGGAACCAAAACACAATTCACCCCACATGTGGTCTTATAGGCATTATAAAGTTGTACAAACACTTCATGTGATCTTGACTCTATCCTTCTGTTAATTCAGCCTAAGACTGAATTAGGGTGGTTTTTTTTAGTGGCTGCAACACACTGCCGGCTCAGATTTAAGTGGTTGTCCAGTAGGACTCCAAGATCCCTAATTCATCCTTAGATTTAACATAGGTAAAGAAGTGCTGATCTTTTATGGAGGAAACCAATAGCAATTTCAAGTGCTTTGTACACATGAGATCACCCTAGCACTAGCTGCCCATAGCAATTTGTTGTAGACACACCCTTTCCCCACCAACCCCTGGACAATCTCCTCCATTGCCATTCTTTTTCTCTACCCTCTTCTGAAGAGATGTGCCCCTGAAATTGGCATAGTGCTACTCTTTCAAAACTGGTACCTTCTGCAAACCTACTGAATAACGATGTTCTCAAACATAACGAAAATATGCTCAGGAGGGGAAGCTTAACCACACTTTTATGGTTTAGCATTATACATGAATTTGGTATATTTGGTAAACTCTGGTTTACCAAATGAACTCTGGTTATCACCTGGACAAGGAGATCCAGGTTTTCCCCCCCCATCCTCAGCCTAGAAGTGTATTGTAAGACAGGGGTCCCCAACCCCCGGTCCGCGGACTGGTGCCGGTCCATGGCTTGGTAGGCACCGGGCCGCAGGGCCGGAGAGGAGGCGGAGGGAGGAGGGGCAGCCCCCTGGGCAGAGCGTGCGGGAGAGCTGTTCGCGCCGTTGGAGTATGGCTCTTCCACCCTCCTCGATGGTTGGATTCCCGAGTGCTGCCGATTCCCTCCCTCCCTCCCTCCACAGCCGGCATGCTGGCCACTCGTCGTCTTCCAGGGACTGCTGTTACTCACACGCGCGCGCACACACACACACACGCACACACGGGGAGGCTTCTCAGCTCCTGGAAGGAGCCTGAGTGAGCGAACGAGCGATCAAGCACAGCGGGTGGCCGGGCGGCCGGGGCAGGCTAAGGCGAGTGAGCTGGGCTGAGGAGGCTCCGCGGGGGGCGGGGGCGGGGCAGGGAGGATGACAGACAGACAGAGAGAGGCACAGACACAGAGAGAGACAGGGAGGGAAGGGGGAATCAGAGAGTGACAGAAACACACAGAGAGACAGGGAGAGAAAGAGAGAGACATAGAATGAGTGATTAAGTGCGTGAATGCGAGACACACACACACACAGTGATAGATGGGCAGACGGAGGAGAGACAGAGATAGAGAGAGAGAAAGAAAAAGAAAGAAAGAAAAAAGTGGGAGGGAGAGAGAAAGAAAGAGAGAAAGAAAGACAGACAGAGAGAGAGAAAGAAAGAAAGACAGAAAGGAAAGAGAAAAAAGAGAGAGAAAGAAAAAAGAGAAAAAGAGAGAGAGAAAGAGAAAGAAAAAGAGAAAGAAAGAAAGAGGGAAAGAAAGAGAGAGAGAAAGCGAAAGAAAGAGAGAAAGAAAGAGAGAAAGGGGGAAAGAAAGAGAAAGAAAGAGAGAGAGAGAGAGAAAGAAAGAGAGAAAGGGGGAAAGAAAGAGAAAGAAAGAGCGAGAGAGAAAGAGGGAAAGAGAAAGAAAGAAAAAGAAAGAGAGAGAGAAAGAGGGAAAGAAAAAGAAAGAAAGAAAGAAAGAAAGAAAGAAAGAAAGAAAGAAAGAAAGAAAGAAAGAAAGAAAGAACTTATGACCACAATTGAGTCCAAAAGTTTGGTTGTTTTTTTTTTTTTTATATTGAAAAAGTTTTATTGGTTTTACATTTTTTCCATGGGGTAGGGTAAGGGATACAAAGAAATTTTGAGAGCATTCACGTCAGAGTCGTCGGTCCTTCCGAGACCTCAAAATACAATAAAAAAAATAAAAAAAATAAAAGCATTTTTCATAACACTACAAGGTAAAAGCAAGTACATATACCTAAATTCTCAGGTCCATGCTGTCAGACATTTACAAAAAAATCCAGAAAATATTATGCAAAATTGTTCAAAAAAATCAAGGCAAAGTTATTTTTTCGATCTAAGTCTTTTGGCTATTGTATCTTCTTTTTCTCCTCCCTGGCCCCCAGTGGGCGGGGCCGTGGCCCCCTCCGTCCCCCCTGGATCTTCCCCCAGGGCAGAGGAATGTTTTTTAAGAAAGGCTTCCGCCTCAGCAACTGTTTTAATCCTCATTCTTCCTCCTTCCCAGAACACCAGCATCCCTTCGGGTGTCACCCACTTGAACCAAATCCCATGATCAAACAATGTTTTAGACAAGAAGGAAAATTTCCTTCTTGCATCTCGAATCTTTCTAGGAATCTGCTTCAAGATAGTGACCGTTTTTTGTTGGTAGATTATTGGACTTTCTCTCTGCAGTTTCAGGATTTCCTCTCTGGTTGACCTTCTAACAAATTTCACATGTATCTCTCTAGGCACTTCATTTATCCTGGCATATGCTGAATTAATTCTATAGGCTAGGTCAATGTCCCCCCTGATCTCATCTTTAGGTTTTTGTAAATAGTCTGCTAAAATTGTGCTCATAAGATCAGGGAGGCATTCACCAGATTCCTCAAGAACGTTCTGAAATCTCAAAAAATATGTCATTCTTTCCATATCAATCCTAGACACATGCCCATCTGTTTCCCCAACCTCTTTAGTAACATTTTTAATCTCTCCCTTAACCCCCACCAACCCCCCTTCCAGTTCTTCAGTCTTCTGTGTGTTTTCCAGCACTTGCTTCTGAGTGTCCAATAGCTCCTTCTTGAAATTGATGTTTTCAGCCCTCTGGGCCTGAATTTCTTTTACCAAAGTTTGTATAACAGTTTCAAGAGAAGCCATCCGTTGTTCTAAACTTGTCAGTGCTGCTTCTTGAGCCATCTTAACTGTTAGAATCAGTGCCACCAAAATGGCGTTTTTAGGGTGGGGTTGGTGAGACTAACCGGGAGCCAAAAGTTCAGATCAAGGTTGAAACGTTGTAAAATTCAGGAACCAAGAGAGAGACAATTTTCCAACTCAATAGTTATAATAACGAAGGTAATCCAGAAAGGAACCACAAATCCAGCAAGAAAAAAATTCTTCATTAATATCCAGAGAGAGTCCCAATTGTAAAGAGATGCTGGGAATTTTCCATAGTTAAAATAGTCAGGCAGAGACAAAGAAAAGCCACCTTCCACCGCCCATCTCAGAGCCCAGAGGAGAGAGTAGAAAAATAAATTTTTTAACCAGCCAGACCTAGAAACAATGTTGCAAGTAGCCGCATACCACTTTCCCTTGTTAGAGACAGTCCGGATTTAAGATTTCCGCTTTCTCTTCCAGAGAAGCCATTTTCAAGTGCCGCTTAAGTCCGAGGGGGGGGTTTGGAAACAAACACCCCCCTCCCAGTCCGTTCGGCCTGGCTGGCAGCAAGGAAAAAAAAGTCTTTTAAAACTCACTCTCCCTCGCAGCTGAAGCCTCGGCAAACCTTCCGATCTCTTCCGCTCAGCCCTCTACGTTGAAGTGAATGGCGCCGACAGCCGTTGGCGAAGGGAGAACCCCCCGCAGCATGTTCCTCCTCACCTAGGTCGCGGAGGGGATCGCTCTCCCCACCGCCGTGAGGAAGAACGTCTCCTCCGAGCCGACCCTACGGGAGACCTCCGGTAACCGGAGTGTCCCGCCCCCGTGGGGGGGCAGAAAAGGCAACAAAGCGGCGAGCGAGCCCCAGGCTCGCCCGTCGCCGCTGGAGCCGGAACCGGAAGCCCAAAAGTTTGGTTGTTAACCAAGACCATTGTTAAGTGAGTTTCACATTTTCCAAGTTGGCCACGCCCACCCAGTCACATGACTGCTGAGTCACTCAGCCGGTCCGCAAAACTTTCTTTAAAATGAAACCGGTCCCTGGTGCAAAAAAGATTGGGGACCCCTGTTGTAGGAGAAGAAGAGGAAGGACTGGAGGGTGGAGTTAAGTGTGTCATCAGCTTAAAGTCATTACGCACCCACAAACAGTCCAAGTTCAACCTGTCTTGTTGACCCATACCTGGGGCCAATTCACTACATCCACTGGATTTTTGTGAATGTGCTTGAGCAATAGATCTTTTGAACTGCAACTTAACTTACAATCCTGATCCTTCATCTTCTGCCATATCCATTATCGGACATTGGCGATCATGTTGGGAATGCTATTTTTGTCAATAGCCGCATGAAAAAGTGCTTCTGAGTTTTGTCCAAACAGTCCCTTAGGTTTTGAATCCATGATGTTCTTCTTCTTCCTGGACCTCCTTTGCCTTCAATCTTTCCTTGGAGGATTAAGTGAAGGATGCTGTATTTTTCTGGGTGTCGCATCACATATCCCAAATAATCTAACTTTCGCTTTTTAATGGCTTTGATTATTTCCCTTTGCTTTCCCAGGCGGCTTCATGCTTCATGATCCTTCATGCCTGGCATCATTGAGTTATTCTGGACCAGTCATTCTCTCTCAGCACAACTCTCTCAGTTGTGGGGGGGAAATGGGAGGAGGCAAGTGCTGTGTCTACTTTCCTGAGGCCCTGAACAAAGGGCAAAAAAGTAGATCTATTAAATACGTAAATTAGACATTTCACCAGAAAGAAACCCTCCAACATTCACCCCATTTAATTTAGTCTTGTCTTCATCTGTGACATATCCTCACCCACTGTAACTCTCACTCTTCCTCTAATATTATGTCACCTTGGCCACCCAAAAACTTTCCTGATGGGAACATGAAATTTACCATCTCATTTCTCAGATGTTCCATGATAAATAAAGAATACCCATCATTAACAACCATGACTATCCCGTTCCAAGTGGTATCCCATTATGTGGAGGAAGGCCATCACATAATATCACATTTGCATCTCTCTGTTTTTCTCTGAGAGTTTAGTGGAAGGTAGACTAAGTACAGCATTCTGTTAGAGCTTAAAAAATCTGTGTTAATCTGCAAGAAACTACATGAAACTAAATCTTAAAAATTGGGATAAATTTTTTTATTGGAAGGCAGCAATACTTCAAAGTACTAGTTCTAAAAAACAACTGACAACAAAACACCAAAGATGGCCATTTCTCAAATTCAGAAAAAGAAAGAAAACACCAATTGATTCCCAAAACCGAGTTTCCAAAGATGCTTTTATATCATCATGTAAGTTTCTCATTAACGCTTTTCCCTCCCTCCAAATCTTGCTCCATCTGTATCTTTCCTACCATTTCTCAACTTGTTTGAATTAGAATATTTATAATACTGACATTTTAGTATTTGGCAATGAAATATAAGCCTATTTGGGTTAATTACCACCTCCTACACATGGGGCAGTCACAGTAAATGACATTATATGCATATGTGTGTGAAATCTCAATATATCTTGGTATCAGTTTAGATATGTCTTGTTCAGGATTTTTTTTAAAGAAGAAATATGTTTCTTATGGGCAATTTAAATAAATGAAATGTGGAATTCTGTACTCAGTTAAGTATAGTCTCTTCTTATCATAATCTGCTCCTCTTCTTTGCAGCCTGTTGTATAGAATACAGTCCACTATGACATGTGTGTATGTGTGTGTGTGTGTGTTTGTACGTATGTACATATGTGTGCGTGTGTGTCTTTGAATAATTGGACATGTAAGTCAAATATAATTGAAGCCAACGGATCAGTCATCCAAACAGGAGACAGATTATCATAATGACTAAACATGAAGCTGTAGAAACATTTCAGGTTTTTTTTTCCTGAACTGGAAAATCCCCATTGCTGAAAGCATTACGTGACTTATATGTGATTATATAATAGCTTATACAAAAGTTATCCCGCTCAGAGTAACATCTGGTCAAATCTATGACAGTGACCGTGGTCTATGACCATGGACTATATTACACTAAAATATTTTAAGCATCAGCAATCTCCTGATTTGATCAACCAATATAGCTGGGCTGAGATCATAGTGACATATACTCTATGACCTCTTCTCATCAGAATCTGACATGCAAAATTATGTGCTAGATGCATCTTCTGAGCCATGCTGTAATAATCAAACCAGAATTTCCTTAAACATAGTTAACTGAGCCTGTATCTGTGTCATTTCCATAGAAACAGCAATGGGAAGATGACATAGTATTAATGTAAGATTATCCTATGAATCCATGAGGTACATTGGAACATATTACCCATGATGTTATTGCTACTACTATTGCCTCAAATTCTACTTTTCTTTATTTCTTAGTTCCATTCAATATGACTATTTCTTTCTAAAACCAATTTGCTAAAGTTGAAAGCTTTTACAATTGTTTCTCAATAGGAAACCAATCTATACCAGCTACCTGGGAGTAAGCCTTATTGAACCAAAGGTACTTCAGTAGCCATGAATGCGAGTTTACTTAAAATTGTCGTTTTGAGCCATAAATCTGAAGACGTCTCATAGAGCAAATCTGTCAATTCAGACAGAATGGATCTAAAGTACTTTTCTTGACAAGTAACCTTTTCCTACGCACAAAGCCCAGTGCGCATCCATTTAAACTGCAAATATAAGATTAATTTATACGAAATATTTAGATCAAGATAGAAAATCTTCAAACTTGCTTCAGCTCTTGTTTGGCTGACAGCACATCCAAAGGCTATGAGACTGATAAAATTTGCAAAGTGCGGGATTTAGAAAACAATTTCACACTCCCTTTAAAAGATTCCTTTCTGCAGTGTAGCTTGGGGCTTAATGTCACTTGATATTTTCTACTGTACTTGTCTACCTTGTCTCAGTTCTGGGTTTTGGCACCTTATTAATGGAGATGGTTAGTATTCTGTCCTGCATGGATTTAATTTGCACATTAACCTGCAAGTAAATGCAGATTAATTTTTTAGAGTATAAGACGCACCCTTTCCCCCCAAAAAAATTGGCAGGGTTTTAAATGGGTTTTAGCACGGGCTTAATAATTTAATATGTTTTAATGATGTATATTGTTTTTATTGTGGTTTTAATAATGCCTGTGCGCCGCCCTGGGTCCTAACAAGGAGAAGGGCGGGGTATAAATTTGAAAAATAAAAATAAAATAAAAAAGAAGGTGAAAATCTGGGTGCAACTTATACACTGATTACAGAATTTTTGGCCTCCTGACACCCCATCCCCTTCGCAAAAATGGACATGCAGAGGGTTTGGGAGGCCTGCAAAATGCTCCTGGGAGCTGGGAGGGCAAAAACGAGTGAAACACGGGCCATTTTTTGCACCCCCCACAGCCCACATGGGCACTTTGCAGGCATCTCAAATTCTCTGCATGTCCCATTTTTCACAACAAACAAGGCACACAGTGGGTTTGGAAGGCCAGCAGAGTGTAAAAACTTTAAAAAAAATTAACCTCTTTAAAATCTTGGTGCGTCTTATACTCCGGTACGTCTTATAGTCTGAAAAATTTGGTAATAATAATGAAGAGCAGCCTTACATCATTTGAAAGACGAGCATGGCTCTATCTGTGTTAATATTGAAGGTTCCACTAGGTTGTCTATTGTTTTTCTGCCAAATACTGAAATGATTACAGTATTCTCATTTACCAACGCATTTAAAAGGAAGGAAGCAAATCTGTCAGTCTCTAAAGCATTCCAGTTTCTATGCCAATGGATGTTCTTATTACGATCTGGGTTGATGATTTTGGGAAACAAAAACAAAAAGTAAACTATCCCCTCCTTCCAAAGATGGAACGAAACTCCAGTTTCGTAGTGCGTTCTGCATAAGCTATAGTAAATGGGCTCAAATGGACTCACTTTATAATGCTTTATGTGTGTATTGTACATATGCTCAAAGAATAATCTGAATATGATTGATTCCAATTCTGGATTGCATTTTTACTTTTTGAAATCTTTATCACAGGGAATCTTGCATATTTAATTGTTTTGTCTTTCATATGGTCTGCTGGTTTTTTGGATTGTGAATGTAAAATTCTCAGTCTTGCTTTATTATTTATTTAGTGTATGGCATTGTTACATTAGCCAGGAGAATATCTATGGACATTCTCAGTCATCCAGGTCATAGTTGACCAAAAAGTGCTTTTTCAAAAGGCAACTGAAAGAAAATTGAGTTGCCTTTTGAAAAAGCACCTTTGGGACATTAGCCAAGAGACTACAATACTAATGCAGAATAGTTGTTTGGTTGACAGTTTATTAGCTCTGTTTTGATATACAGTCAGGTGCTTCCCAAGGTGCACTACAAGAGAGTGAGCTGGTTTTGCACCAGAAAGACAAATGGCTTTTCCTGTAGGTGTCATCCAAGGCTTTCTCCCTCCACCAGAGCCGCTTTGTAAATGGACATCGCAACCAGGAAGGTTCAGACCTGGCAGGAATCTGGCCACCTGCACGAAGCACCACTAATCTCCGCCTATTTATCTACTTACATAGAGCATGCTTTCCGCGGTGCCACAGTGGTTAGAATGCAGTACTGCAGGATACTGCAGATGCTGCCTATCAGTTACCTGCAATTTGGCAGATTGAATCTCACCAGGCTCAAGGTTGACTCAGCCTTCCATCCTTACAAGGTGGGTAAAATGAGAACCCAGTTTGTTGGGGGCAATAGGCTGAATCTGTAAAGTGCTTAGAGAGGGCTATAAAGCACTGTGAAGTGGTATATAAGTTAAATGCTATTGCTATTTTAAACTGCTAGGTGAGCTGAAGCAAGTGATAAGAGCACAGCCCACCATGCAGTGCTAGGGCTCAAACCACTGGAGCACAGACCATGTCAATTGTCATTAAACCACTGAGCCACAGTGCCTCCATTCTTTGAAAACTACAGAATAATATGTTGACTACTGTTGATCCATCACTAAAAACAGAACAATTGCCTAAGCAACTTAAAATCACCATAGGAAGCTGCCATTTCAACTATTTGTCCATTGAGCCTAGTTCTCCAAGGCTTCAAAAAGAAGCCTTCCAGACTATTTGCTGTATTATGTTATTACTAGACATATGTGAGATTGAATCTGAAAATTTCTGCACCATGTGGTTGACCATCGCATTGTAGACTTCCTGTGCACAGTAGTAGCTCCAGTTCATATGAAGCTTCAAATGATTAGCTGTGATATCCAAAGATGCATTTAACTTTTCCAGATAGCCTTGAATGGCATCCCAGTAGAGATTGATAAGTTCATCTATACTGGCAAATCATGATGAAAGTAGCTTGCCTGCATGGCACTCTCTTTCTGGAAAAACTGAATTATCTTTTCATTCAACTGAGTCAATAAATATTGACCGAATAAGGAAGATGTGTCTGATCGGCCAACTTCCAATCTCATTCATACAGTATTCTGAGTGAAATAACTCTGTACTTGCTTCCTCTGCTACAATAAAGGGGGAAAGGGCTGATCATGATTTTCATGGCCTGAAGAGTTTCTTATGTTGATTGATGTTAATTTTTATCTTTTTAGAAGGCACTATAGTTCCTTCAGTGTAATTAAAAGTAAGCCTACTACTTGTTACTGTCCTTAATATAAATTAATGAATCCTGTTGACTAGAGCTAGCAAGACTTGATGGGCTTACATGTGTGATTGCATTGTCAGTCAACGAGTGATTCAACGTGCATCACAGTTGGAGGCCAAATGCTGCAAAAACTCTCCAGAGTTTGTGATTGATGGACTTCTTGGAAAGTGAAGAAACCACAGACCAATCAGCCTGACGTCAAGACCTGGGAAGATCCCAAAAAAGATAAGCAATTGATCTGCAAACACCTAGAAATAAACTAAGGTATTTATAGAAGGCAAAACAGGTTTGGTAAAAACAGATTAAATAAAACTTTTTGCATTCTTTGACAAAGTGACTAAATTAATGGACCAGTGAAATGCTGTTGCCATTGTAAACCTGGACTTCACAAAGTAGACTACAATCTACTACTTGGTAAGTTAGAAAAATGTAAGATAGGCAGCATCAACAACATCACCACCAAATGGATTCTCAACTGGCTGACCAACTGACTCAATATGTAGTCCTCAATGGAACTTCATCTATGTGGAGGGAAGCTTAAGACACAAGGCTCTGTCTTAGGCCCAGGACTCTTCAACATCTTCATAAACAATTTAGATGAGACAATGGAAGGGAGCCTCATCAAATTTGCAGACAAGGCCAAGTTGGCAGGAGTAACCAATATTTCAGAAGATAGGTTCAAGATCCAGAAGGATCTTGACAGAGTTGAACACTGGGCCCTATCCAACAAAATAAAATTCAGTTGTGAGAAAAATAAGGTTTTACACTTAGGCAAGAAAAAACAAATACACAGTTATAGAATAGGTGGTCTCTGTCTCAACAGCAGTAACTGTGAGAGGGATCCAGGAATTCTAGTGGACAACCAATTATGTATGATCTGGCAGTGTGCTGCAGCTGCCAAAAAACCCAATGCAGTCTTAGGATGCATTAACAGAGGGATAGTATCAAGATCACATGAAGTATTAATATCACTTTATATTCCTTTGGTAAGACCACACTTGGAATACTGATACAAAAAAGATATCAGGACTCTGGAAAGAGTGCAGAGAAGGGCAACAAGAGAATGAGAGGGTTGAAGGTTAAAACATATGATGAACAATTGCCATAACCGGGTATGTCTAGTCTAATGAAGAGAAGGACTATGTGTGGCATGATAGAAGTCTTCCAATGTTTGACGGGCTGCCACAGAGAAGAGGGGGTGGGGTATCAACCTATTCTCTGAAGCACCTGAAGCAGGACAAGAAGTAATGGATGGAAACTTGTCAAAGAGAGATCTAACCTAGAATTAGGGAGAAAACTTCTGAGAGTGAGGACAATTAATCAATGGAACTGCTTGCTGGAGCATCCACAATGGAAGTTATGGGTGCTCCATCACTGGAGTTTTTAAAGAAGAGATTGGACAACCATTTTACCCAGAATAGTATAGGGTTGCCTGCTTGAGCAGGTTGTTGGACTAGAAGCCCTGGAATGTCCTTTCCAACTCTGTTATTCTGTTAAGATAGAAGGTTGGAATGTGACAACTGTGGTTTGCTGGCTCTGCAAAGCAGGCACCATCAATTCTGACATGAAATAGAAAAAGGAAGTAGGTAAGAAAGCACAGTTAATAAAATGTATAATTTATACCTAAAGAGGGAAATTGCACTGATTTCTGGATTTAATTATCCCCATTAAGGATACACAAGCAGCACAATGGTGTGTCTGGTCATTAATAGTTCTTGAACATCAATGCACGTTTGTCAATATTAACACACACACGCACACCATACATATTATAAAAACAAAGCACAAGACCATCTTGTAACTAATCCAGCATAACATTTTTGTGAAAACACAAGGAACAGTTCCAACCTGGAAAAGTTGAAAGTGATTCAAAATAGAGCAACTATAATTAGCAGGTGACTGGAGCGATTGTTCAAATTAGGAAATGTTGCAATAATTAGGATTTTGTTTGTTTGTTTGGAATGACATTGAATAAAATAGTCATGACAGACTTGCATAAAATCATGCTTAGTATGGAAACTATATGTAGAAATAACTTTTTTTTCCTGCTGTCACAAAATATTAGGAGTCAGAGACATGCAACTGAAATTAAGAGTGAGGAGATTCAGGACTGATAAAAGCAAGTATTTTACATGAAGCATACATAATAATTCACTAGCTGCAGTTATGATAAAAGCCAGTAGTTTGGATGGAATTAAAAGGGAAATGGATCAATTTTATGGAATACCAGTTTATCGGTAGGTACTTAACTTAATGCCTTTTGGATTTCCTCCTTAAATGGGGAACCAGAGTACAAATAGACTCAGACTCCCCTGAGATGGATAGACACTAAGCAATAAATGCCTCAGAGACTTAGATAAATATAACTGGGAATTAAATCTGTATTTTAATCTTGGGGAGGGGGTGCATTACAACTGGCTAATACTTTCTAAACTACTCAAGTTCCAGAGATCCATGGGGAAGGTGGATAGGAAACAAGTAATAACACATGCATGATGTTATCACAATGCAAGCCCAGGCCTTATATATTCATGAGAGAAGTTGTAATCTAAGTATAAGATGATGTGGTTTCTATTGTAATGTCAGGATACCTATCGTTTTGACATCCTTGTGGTTAGGAATAAATTCTTCAGCATGGACCTCCTATGATTTTAGCTCACTCTGGATTGTGTTCATTGTCCTTTGGTGACTGAAGACTTTTTTTTTGTCTTTGTTTTGTTTTGTTACTGCTGCTTACGTTGCTGCTAGTTGATCTTTGCTATGTTGCTTTTCAGTATTTTAATCTTTTTTTCCTGAAAGAATAGAATGCAAACTGCTCACAGGCTCTTTCAATTGGAGAGGCATATAAGCCCTGATAAGTAAGTAAATAAAACCCTTCTTTTTAAACTACTCTTGAGGTAGATAGCCTAAAAACATGTAGCATTTTTTTTTAAAAAACACCAAGTAATCTTCAAGGGCTTATTGAGATTCAACAGAAAATAATTCTTAGCTCCAGTTCAAGAGACTAGTTGTGCCTACACTAGGAGATCCAATTCCAGGCTGATGAAAATCCAGTAGAGAGATAATTTACCTTATCACCCCTAATTTGGCAATGCTTACCTCTCACTGCATTAGGTCATCTGCTTCTAAGTGTATCTTTTGCTTTATTATAATAATTCCATCATAATTCCATTTGCTAGAAGGAATCTTTTGGCACAGAAGACCAGTTGGAGCTGCAAGCCCACAGCTGCAATCTACAATTATTTGCTCCACAGTTGGAAATGAATATTCCCATTCAGCAAGTCTCTGGTGCATCACGGTGCTTGGTTGCAGACATCCTTCTTTCCATTTTCTTTGGGCAAGGTGAACAACACTTGCCTGTGGGTTGCCTGTGACCACTAGGTATTTTTTTGGGCAGCTCCCTAGATTGCACCCTGCATTATTTAAAGTAAGGTACTAAAATATTTATAGAGGAGAATATCTGTAGCTCGGGGTTGAAATGAGGGGTCCTCTCTGAACTTGGTTTCCCCCCCCCTCAAACATTTCATTACCCAAACTAGTTAACATCATCAGTGCTGGTAGGGAGTGAAGTTTGTTTCCATTTTATATTCTAGTGGCTTTCCCTGTCTGTTGATTGGCAGTTCTTTGGTTGGACTCAGTGGTGGGATTCAATTTTTTTTAATCTACTACGCGCTCCTGTGGGCGTGGCTTGGTGGGCATGGCAGGGGAAGGATACTGTAAAATCTCCATTCCCTCCCAATCAATTGGGATTTAAGAAGCAGAGAATAGATGGGGATGGGACCAGTCAGAGGTGGAATTTATTGGTTAGTATTTTAGTATTTAGTACAGTGGTACCTCGGTTCACGAACGCCTCTGTTCACGACCAATTCGGTTTACGAACAGAAATTTTCCCAAAAATGTGCTCCGGTTCACGAACACCGTTTCGGTTCACGAACGGAAAAGTTCGTAAAAATATGCTCCGCTTCACAAACTCCGCCTCGCTTCACGAACTCCGCCTCGCTTCACGAACTCCGCCCTCGCTTCACGAACAGAAAAGTTCATAAAAATGCTCGGGTTCACGAACTCCGTTTCGCATCACGAACAGGAGCCGCGGACATTTTAAAAACAAGATCAGAACGGATTAACCGGATTTACATTAAACCCTATGGGAAACTGTGCCTCTGTTCACGACCAATTCGGTTCGCGAACAGAGTCAGTTCAAGAATTACGACCAAAAAACAAGGTCAGAACGGATTAA
This sequence comes from Rhabdophis nuchalis, assembly GCA_039707465.1. NCBI lineage: Eukaryota > Metazoa > Chordata > Lepidosauria > Squamata > Natricidae > Rhabdophis > Rhabdophis nuchalis. The sequence continues at coordinate 246,559,908 of CM077643.1, read as the reverse complement.
CCGGATTTACATTGAACCCTATGGGAAATTGTGCCTCGCTTCACGACCAATTCGGATCACGAACAGAGTCAGTTCACGAATTAAGTTCGTGAACCGAGGTACCACTGTATTTATTAGATTTGTATACCGCACCTTCTCCCTTTCAGGACTCAGGGAGGTGTACAGGCAGCAGTAGATGTCCCGGTACAGCCAGTTGATGCCATCGCTGGCCATTGGGGGCGAACTATTAGCCCCCGTGGAAAGGGCGTGCAACTTAGGCATTCTCCTGGACTCCCAGCTGTCCATGGAGGATCATGTGACGGCCGTGGCCAGGGGGGCTTTTTACCAGGTTTGCCTGGTACGCCAGTTGCGCCCCCTACTGGACCAGGATGCCCTTCATACAAGCACTCGTGACATCCCGTCTAGACTACTGTAATGCTCTCTACATGGGGCTCCCCTTGAGGTGAACCCGAAGACTACAGCTAGTGTAGAATGCGGCCGCACGGGGGATTTGGGGAGCCTCACGGCATTCCCATGTGACACCTCTCCTGCGCGAGCTGCACTGGCTGCCTGTGGCCTTTTGGGTGCGCTTCAAGGTGTTGATAACCATCTTTAAAATGCTCCATGACACGGGGCATAGTTATTTGCGGGACCGTATCCTGCCTCACACATCCCTTCATCCGATTCGCTCCCATAGAGAGGGACTTCTCCGGGTGCCATCCACCGGGCAATGCCAGCTGGTGACTCCCAGGGGAAGGGCCTTCTCTGTGGCGGGCCCAGCCCTCTGGAACGACCTACCCCCTGAACTTAGGACCATCACGGACCTCTGCTCCTTCCGCCAACATTTGAAGACACATCTCTTCCATCTAGCTGGCCTGTCCTAGTCCCCGCAACCGATTCATAGACTGAGTTTTAAATTGTTTTAATTGGTTTTAATGGGTTGGTAGGTTTTAGGGAATTTTTAGCACAGGGTACTCTAAATTTAATGAGATTTTAGTCTGTAGTCCTATTTATTATAGTTTTGTCTATTGTTATGTTTTGTATTTCCATTTTTAATTTCCTGTGCACCGCCCTGAGTCGCTTCGGGGAGATAGGCACGGTTATATAAATTGAATAAAATAAAATAAAATAAATAAATAAATAAATAAAAATCAATACAAAACATAAATATATTAAACTATATTATATAATTAGCCTGTCCTTAAACCCCCTGTTACAAACCACTACTAAAAACAGTTTAAAACTACGACAGGCCGGCCGCACGAAATAAATAGGTCTTCAAGGCCTGACGGAAGAGGCGTAGGTCTGTGGTCGTCCGTAGGTCAGGGGTAGGTCATTCCAGACAGCAGGGGCTGCCACAGAGAAGGCTCTCCCCTGGGGGTCGCCATCCAACATTGCCTGGCCGATGGCACCTTGAGGAGGCCCTCTCTGTGGGAGTGCACTGGTCGGTGGGAGGCATTTGGCAGCAGGAGGCGGTCTTGCAAATAGCCAGGTCCCTTGCCATGGAGCGCTTTGAAGATGGTCACTAGTATCTTGAAGCGCACCCGGAAAGCCACAGTCTGCCAGTGCAGCTCACGCAGGAGAGGTGTCACATGGGAGCGCCTAGATGCTCCCAAAATCCCCCACGCAGCCACATTCTGAACCAACTGGAGCCTCCGGGTGCACCTCAAGTGAAGCCCCATGTAGAGTACGTTACAATAGTCCAGGCAGGAGATGATGAGGGCTTGAGTGACCGTGTGTAAAGCGTCACAATCCAGTAAAGGGCGCAACTGGCATATCAGGCGAACCTGATAAAAAGCCCCCCTGGCCACGGCTGTCATATGATCTTCCAGAGTCAGCCAAGAGTCCAGGAGGACACCCAAGTTGTGCGCCCTCTCTGTAGGGGCCAATGACTTGCCCCCAATAGCTATACCGTGATGCCAGAAGCCACAGCCACTTGGTCTTGGACGGGTTGAGTTGGAGCCTGTTTCTCCCCATCCAGACTCGCACAGCCTCCAGACACCGGGACATCACTTTCACGGCATTGTTGGGGTGGTCCGGGGTAGAGATGTACAACTGAGTGTCATCAGCATACTGATGGAACTCTACCCCGAAACCACAGATGATCTCACCCAACGGCTTCATATATATGTTGAACAAGAGGGGCGAGAGGACCGACCCCTGTGGGACCCCACAAGGGAGGTACCTCGGCGTCGACCTCTGCCCCCCTGCCAACACAAATTACAACCGGTCGGAGAAGTAGGAGGAGAACCACCGTAAAATGGTGCCCCCAGCCCCAGCCCCTCCAGCCGGCGCTGCATGATACCATGGTCAATGGTATTGAAAGCCGCTGAGAGATCTAACAGGACCAGGATAGAGGAGCAACCCCTATCCCGGGCCCTCCAGAGATCATCCACCAACGCAACCAATGCCGTCTCTGTGCTGTATCCAGGCCAGAAGCCGGACTGGCATGAGTCCAGATAGACAGCTTCCTCCAGGTGCTGAGGGAGCTGCCGCACCACCACACTCTCAACAACCTTCGCAAGAAAGCGAAGGTTGGAGACAGGACAGTAGTTGGCCAACACAACAGCGAAGGCTTCTTGAGGAGGGGCCTCACCACCACCTCTTTCAAGGCGGCCGGCAGAAACCCCTCACTCAAAGAAGCATTGACAATTCCCTGGAGCCAGCCTCGTGTAACCTCCCGGGAGGCCAGTACCAACCAGGAGGGACACGGGTCCAATAAACATGTGGTGGCGTTCAGTCGCCCCAGCATCCTCTCCATGTCCTCAGGAGTCACAGGATCGAACTCTTCCCAGATAGCATTCTCAAGACCTGCCTCGGTCAGCCCGTCTGAACTAGTCCAATCGGAGGCCAACCCGTCCTGAATCTAATCGATTTTGTCATGCAGATAACACCCAAATTCCTCCGCACGACCCTGCAAGGGGCATCCCGCGCCCGCAGGTGAAGAAGGGAGCGGGTCACCCTAAACAGGGCGGCAGGGCGGTTATCTGCAGACATGATAAGAGCTGAGAAATAGTTACATAGGTCTTTAAATACGACCTTACCAGTGTCCGGTCAGATTCGGAGCGGGTGGCCCTCCAACCGCTCTCTAGGCATCTCTTCTGACGCTTCATCAACCTCAGCTCCTCGGAAAACCAGGGAGCCAAGATGGTTCGGCGCCGGGTGAGAGGCCGCAAAGGCACTACCCGGTCCAGGGCCCCCATGGCCGCACTATTCCAAGCGGCCACTAGGTCCTCAGTCGAGTCGCGGGTCATTTTGTTCTCCAAATTACTCAAAATTTGGTTCTCCAAATTACTCAAAATTTCCACTACCGGTTCTCCAGAACTGGATAGAACCTGCTGAATACCACCTTTGAGCTGGGCTGCTTACTGTTAGTTTGTTTGGCAGTTCCTTGATTGGGGTATTGTTTGCTTCTTGATTGTTATTCTTGGTATTAATCTATGCTAATCTGGGTACTGATTGCTGGTGAAGAGTTGTTTTGGTCTTTCTGTTCCCTTTTTGGCTTGTTGATTGTCTCCTTTGAATGGTATTTAGATGTTGTTTATGTGCCTGTTAGTCAAAGTGCCAGGCTTCTAGGAATTCTCTATCATTTTTGCACTAGGTTTGCTCTAGGATGGTCACCGTTTCCCAGTTAAAGTTATCGCTGTCTGTTGGTAAATTTTTGACATGTTTTTGATTTATGGCAGTGCTGTCCCTTCACATGAAATATTTATGTTCATTTTAAAAATAAAATAAATCTGGTGTGGAAAGCACCCAAAGCGTTAATTAAAAAAAAAAAAATCCCCCATCAGGGGAAAAGGAAAGAACAAAACTTTCACCCATGTCTTCTCTGCTGATATCATTGTGGTACCACCAAACTCTCTGCTACCTTTGGAGATTTTTAAAAGAATGTTGTTTAAGAAAATCTCCAACCCTTGGAACAAGAAATCTGTCTACCCTTGGCCTAGAGTCAGATCCGAAAGGAAAATAAAGGTTAACATTAGACATTGGATGTCCATGGGTAAAGGCAGGGAACATTGCAGCAGAATAAATGTTCAAAAAGTATATTTTGTGCAGGCACAAAGCTAAATGTCAAGGATATTTTTCAAAAGGAAGCAACAGCAGAAAGAAAGTGGGAAGGAGAGAGAAAGGGCAAGGAGTTAGAACAAAGAAAGTTAGAAGAACAGGGGACGGGCAAGCATTTTTCACGATTTTGGAGAAGTATTTATCACATGGACCTTCTGTAGTCATGCATTTTCCTCAAGATGCATCTTCCCATCTTCAGTGAACATTTATAAAGACCCTGCTTAATAAATTTTTACCTCATTGGATTTACCGTCTGGAAACCTACCACAGAGCGCAGTTCCTAAGAATTTCAGAAACTCAGTAAGTCACTTCTGGCACACTTTTTCTTCAGTCCTCAGGGCTCCAGATTGTTTCCTTTCACCAAGAGATGTCAGTCCAGAGAAAGGGATCAACTTTGCTTTAAAAAAAAAGAAAGAATTATTTTTATTTAATTCCCCAGGCTTGACAGGGCAATGGATCAAGTGTGACATTTGCCTACTGTGCAAAACATAGGGTATTACTTGAAAGCGGTGAAAAGAGGAAAAGAAGGAATGGGGGAGGACTGATATTTTAGAACATGTATAATTTATAGATAACTAGTGGGAAAATGCAGGAGTGTTTGCGATATCTAAGTAAAATCTAATTACTCCTTTTTTATTTTTAATAGAAAGGAAAGAAAGAGGCAGCACAAAGCTACCCAGCTGTGGCTAATTCAGAACACCGTTGGTAACACTTAGGATGCTTTTTTTGGAGAAAGTTTCTTTATATCTTAGGCTAAAGATGTCCCAAATTTATATCAGCACACTACATATATCTCCCAGGCAGTGGTGGGATTCAAAATTTTTACTACCGGTTCTGTGGGCATGGCTTGGTGGGCGTGATGTGGCTTGGTGGTGTGGCATGGGAACGATATTATAAAATCTCCATTCTCTCTCTGCTCGGGGGGGGTTACTGCAAAATCCCCATTTCCTCCCGATCAGCCGAGACTCGGGAGGCAGAGAATAGATGGTGGCAGGGCCAGTCAGAGGTGGCATTTATCGCTACTCTGTACTACTCAAACTTTCACCAGAACTTTTTAGAACTTTCTGAATACCACCTCAGTATGCTAACTTGCAAGGTAGTCTCTAGATTAGAAGACCTGGTTTGCATAGAATATTGCAATATTGCGGGGATAAAACTGGGTGTTAGTTGTGCTAGTTGTGTAACTACCCCAAATGTGGCAACATTAATTAGTATGTTCCTCATCACTAGGGAATGCCACATGTGTTATGGGTGTGACTAAGGCTGATATTGTAATCCACACCTATCTTCTCTATCTTACCAAAAATACATGAAAGCCTCAATTGACAACACTTGTCATTTTTCAATTGAGAATGCTTGCCAATGCTTGTCAAAAATGACAATGGTTGTCATTTTTGCTTGTCATTTTTAGTAGCACAGTGGTTAGAATGCAGTATTGCAGGCTAACTCACTGCTCACTGCCAGGAGTTTGATTCTGATGGGCTCAAGGTTGACTCAGCCTGCTATCCTTCTGAGGTGATTAAATTGAGAACCCAGATTGTTGAAGGAAATATATTGACCTTGTAAGCTACTTAGAGAGGACTGTAAAGCATTATAAAGCAGTATATATAGTGTATTCAGAAAGTATTCAGATCTCCTTCACTTAAGTCAATTTTGTTATACTGCCGTTGTTGATTCTACAGTTGTTGAAATTCATTTTCTTCTCATTAATCTACACTCAGTACCCCATAATGACAAAGTGAAAACAGAATTTTAGAAATGTCTGTAAATTTATTAAAAAGAAATAACAGCACATACATCATCTTATGAAACAGGCCATCATTGTTAGCACTTAATCTTAGTTGAAGCCACAGAAGCAATGGTTACTTGGTATCGAAATGCTTGTCTGAAAGTTTTGGGGATCACTGATATTAATACTGTAAAAAAAACTTGAAACATGCAATATGTTCATATTCTCCCTCCCAGCTGTCAGAGGGATTTAAACAGACAGAGCAATCCTCAAACCGCTAAGAAATAAGATGGGAAATCCTTAAATACTTAACTTTCTTTTTTTACTATTGCCTTGCAGATTCTCAGTAAAGGTTTTAATGAAAAGGAGAAATACTTCTCAAAGTATATCTTTCTCTAGCATATGCTGTAGCATCTGGTAATTTTAACTCTTCATTTTAGATTATTCACATCATTATTTGTTATAAGTGAGTTATAGGAGTTGTGGTGATCATCTTTTCCTCTCCCACCCTTACTACTGCTTATCATTATCTTTGAAAATATCTATGCATATACCTATAATACATCGTTATAATGCGGTGTCAAAAATAATCGAGAATTTTGCATCTTGTATTAACATGCTTTAAGTTAAAAGAACATACACATGAAGATTGGTATACGCCAGAGGCCCAGTTCGGCCCGATTCGGCCAAAACGGTAGTGGAATTCATGCCTGGATCGCACAACCAGCAGTGACCCAGGCCTGACACACCCTCAAATGGTTCCCTCACTGCTTCTTGGCTGCCATTTTGGATTTTAGTGACTGTGCATGCAGAAAGAACAATTTACATTGAACAGTGTGCAATGTAACTGGCACACATACTCACTTCGCTCACATGCATGCGTATTGTGCGCAGGTTGCGAACGAGCAGTAATGGCAGCAACAACCCACCCCTGGTGTATGCATAGAGAAAAGCTCAACTGGACCTTGCTTGAGCTGGGTTCTGCAGGATCCACAGTACTTTTCATTCATTTAAATCTGACTTAAAACACAGATCCGATTTTTAATGTTTAGGAATCGTTGACATAAAAAAAAAAAAGACCTGTTACATTATCACTATTTTTTACAGGACTTTGAATAAATTTTAAAAAATAAAAATAAACTACAAGGTTGTGTGTTGAGTCCCTTAGTCTCTACTCTTTATATGCATGACTGCATTCCCACTCATACTAGTAATACTATTACTAAATTTGCAGATGATATATCAGTGATGGGATTCATCTCCGGGAGGGTGGGGGACGATGAGTCTGCCTATTGAGATTAGGTGGACCAGTTGTGGAGACAATACTTTGGTCCTTAACACCAATAAGACCAAGGAGCTTATATTAGACTATAGAAGAAATAGATCAGACATCCAGCCCTTGCTTATCAAAGGAGACCAAATGGAGCAAGTGGCCAATTTTAGGTTTCTGGGTGTTATCACAAAAGAGGACCTGTCTTGGGGCACTCACACTGCAGCACTGGTCAAAAGGGCCCAGCAGAGATTATGCTACCTGAGACTTCTCAGGAAACAACAACTGAATGAAAAACTACTGGTGACCTTCTACCGCTGCACCATAGAGAGCATTTTAATTTACAGCATCTGTGTATAATTTGCCAATTGCAAAGTGGCAGATAGGACAGCACTCCAGAAGGATAACGTCATTGCCCAAAGGATCATTGTTTGCCCTCTCCCCTCTTTGGAAGAGCTTTATAGCTCCCGCTGCCTTAAGAAAGTTCAAAACATTCTTAAAGATCCGTCTCATCATGGGCACCCTTTTTTTGAACTATTACCATCTGGCAGATGGTACAGGGAAATAAAAGCAAGGACAAATAGGCTGAAAAACAGCTTCTATCCCAGAGCAGTAACTATATTGAATTCTACAGTATAGTGCAATATTAATGCAATATCAGGTTTTCAATTTCAGTTATATAGCTATACCCGGCCACGCGTTGCTGTGGCCCAGTCTGGTTAAATGGCCAACCAATCTGTGTGTAGATCTACACCTGCACACATACACACAACCACCATATAACCCCCAACATACCTACCTACTGTATTTCTCCCTCTCTGTCTATCCCTCTACCTACCTACATACTGTATTTCTTCCTTTCTCCCTCTATCTACCTACCTACCTACTGTATTTCCCCTTCTCTATCCCTCTACCTACCTACCTACTGTATTTCTCCCTCTCTCTCTATTCCTCTACCTACCTACCTACTGTATTTCTCGCTATCTATCTATACACCTACCTACCTACCTACAAACAGACTGTATTTCTTGCTCTCTATCTATCCCCCTATCTACCTACCTACCTACATACATACATACCTACTGTGCTGTTCCCTATCTATCTATCCCCCTACCTACCAACCTACCTACCGTATTTCTCCCTATCTATCCCTCTATCTACCTACCTACCTAACTACCTACTGTATTTCTTCCTATCTATATATTCCCCTATCTCCCTACCTACTATAACACAATAATACAATAGCAGAGTTGGAAGGGACCTTGGAGGTCTCTAGTCCAACTCCCTGCCTAGGCAGGAAGCCCTATACCATTTCAGACAAATGGCTATCCAACATCTTCTTGAAGACTTGCAGTGTTGGGGCATTCACAACTTCTGGAGGCAAGCTGTTCCACTGGTTAATTGTTCTAACTATCAGGAAATTTCTCCTCAGTTCTAAGTTGCTTCTCTCCTTGATTAGTTTCCACCCATTGCTTCTTGTTCTGTACCATTTCAGACAGATGGCTATACCATTTCAGACAAATGGCTACCCAACATCTTCTTGAAGACTTGCAGTGTTGGGGCATTCACAACTTCTGGAGGCAAGCTGTTCCACTGGTTAATTGTTCTAACTGTCAGGAAATTTCTCCTCAGTTCTAAGTTGCTTCTCTCCTTGATTAGTTTCCACCCATTGCTTCTTGTTCTGTCCTCAGGTGCCTTGGTGAATAGTTTGACTCCAGTGCCTTTTTGGTCCTAAGAGGCCTCCGTAGTTAATGACTGTTGGTGGGCAGAGTTACAGGGAGTAAAAACATTTTTCAGTTAGTACCTTTTATTTGTGTTTACTTTACACACGATACACGCGTGCTAGGCACAAAATGAGTAGCTATTCTATTATCGGAAGTCCTTGGCTACATTGTGTGAAAGTTTGGTGTAAATCGGTCCAGTAGTTTTTTAGATTAGTGGATTCGTACAAACTATTTTACATTTTTATTTATATAGATAATGTACACTGAAGATGGCATTTAATTTCATTGTATGATGTGCAATGGCAATAAACTAAGCTAAGCTAAATTAAAGCATCCAGTTTCTGTTCGCACTTAAAAATAAAGCGTGATGGGATAAAGAAGCTTTAGTTAGTACAATTGTTTGCTTGAACAATGTTGGGGCATTTGAAGTAGCCACCAAGGGTTAATCTATATCTCTGAATAATTCTCAAACACATTCAAAGAACTAGCCATTGCACTAGCTAGTGGTGTCCCAACTATTTATTACATTTTGGATTTTGCCTCTTTTATGAAGGGAATCTGGTAAAAATGCAGGGCAACATATGACGGGTAATGGAAAACAAATTGACCCCGATTTAAGGGGTGTTGGGGAAATTCTCTCACCTTGATACTAGTCAATATCTGAACTTGTAAAGTACATTGTAGTGATTCCATGAGCACTACAATGGCACAAGAGGTTCTCTCTCATTTTTTTTTCTTTTTATAGTGGCAATGATCCTATTTTCCTACAGTTTTGCATAGTCAGATGATCATTGCCTGAGTAAAAAAAAAAAAGACAGTAGAGAAAGGGATATATTCCTTTGCATTTCTGTTCCACATTGTGGTGTCTTTGATGTCAGAGATCCCGTTTGGTGAAGTGGCTAAAGTATTAGTGTAGAAACCAGGCAATCATGAGTTCTGGTTCTGCCTTAGCCATGAAAACCAGTTGGGTGACCCAAAATCTGTTTTCGCTATGCCAATCAAGAGTGGAATCCTATCTCTTGCCATTAGCTTTCACTCTCCCCCCCAAACATTTTGGTGCCAATGTTCATTCTACATCTATACTGCAGACGGATTAAAGTATTAATGCACATTTAATTTCCCTTAATTCTTGGGTCATTCAGCAAGTGTAGCCAGTTTCCTTCTTATTTCACCTTTTAAAAATGGTTGGTTATATAGAGACAGGCTTATGTATTTTGGCATCCTTACCTCTTTATTCTCTTATGCGCTTTTATGGGTTGGTTGGTTGGTTGGTTTCTTGTTTTTTCCCCAGATATAGATATTTTAGAATCTTTAGAAAGCTTTCTTCTTCAATGATTTCTTTCAAATTTTTGATTATTACTCATGCTGATGACCTCTTGTCACCTTCAGTTTCTCTTATTTTCCTTTTGTTTGGCAGGGACAAAAGTAAAAGTATTTCCCCAAATCTGTTGCTTGTGGACACTGCAAGACAGCATTAGCAGGACTTAAGGGTGCAGTCAGAGGCACAGAAATGCGTAGCCTTCCATTTTATTATGTAAATAGGAGCTGGGTCTTTGGAAATAATAAAAGGCTAATTACATTTGGGAAATACTTTTAAAATTTAGCTTTGGATTAACACAGAGAAAATTCTCTCCTTGCCCTAAGCCATCATTGTAACAGAAGATGACTTCTCTTTTAAACAAGGACAATTTCAAGTTTTCAATAGCTTTTCAAAACTAGAAATCTCTCGTATTATTATAATTCCTAATGAAGACTCTTGCCTAGATTTGATAGCTGTGAGTCCCATGCAAATAAGTAAGTTACTAATTAGGTTGATTGTCTGAGGCCTGCTGGTTCACTTCCAACCCCCTCCCACCCTCGCATTTCTCACATTTTACAACAAATTTGGTGTTGCCTGACTGCTTATTGAGTCAGAAAAAATTGGATTATTGCACAAATAGACAAATAATGGCTTTGCCAGTTTTCAAAAACTGGAAATAAACACCTGACAAGATAATAAGGTGGCCAATGGGGTGGGGGGGGAGAAGATGAGTGATAAAATTGACGAGGCCTTAAAAAATGTGTGAAATGCATTTCCTTTCCATGAGTACAGGAAAGAGGAGGCCTGTTCAACCCTTTTTTTTTCTTTTATAGAACCATTTCCAGGCTGTGAAAAATGTGGAGGGGTGTATTTTAAATAATGGACCATGAAAAAGGAAGCCGAGGACTCTGCGTACATGTATTTTTTCCACTATTTTTTCTAAACAGAAAAGCATCACCATCATTTCAAGCAATGAGCAAAATTACAATGGATGCTGTTCCATAATAGAATGGCTCAAGTGAAATGAAGGCAGCTTTTTTGGGCTGAAAAAGGAAAGCGGGTAAAATTCTTTTTTTTTAAGGCCTGTTTTTATTGTACTCTCCTCTGAGCCCACCTCATATTCCCACTGTCTGCTCTTTTGATCTCAGGTGTTGTGGCCCACTGGCAGCCAGCAGAGCTGGCAGAAGAGTCAGAGGGTGAGGAGTTTGGGGAGGAACATGGGCCAGTCCTCGGGCTGAGGAAAGCTCAGACGAGGGCTCTGCATCAGAGGCAGGGAGGGAGTTAAATAGCAGCGAGGCAGAGGAACAGCTGGAGCCTGTTCCCAATATGTGCATGCACAGAGCTGCCAGAAGACAAGAACAACTAAGAAAGCAAGGTCGACTTAAGAGTAAAGCCACTTCTTGGAGGTGATTGGCCCCTCCCATAAGAAACAAAAGAGAAGTGAACAGGGAGTAGGCTTTTGCAGGAAACAATAAGTTCATTCAGTCATGTCAAGAGAGAAAAGTTATGTTTGTAACTATAAGAGACTTTGTGCCAAATTTTGTCTTGCCCTGCATTTGGAACTAATTTTTTGGCAGCTCACCAAATGAGATAAGGTTCATATTTGATATAACAACCCTCTGAAAGACCATTTGCTAAGCCTTGTGGACTGTGAATGAAAGGAATTCACAGTCGTGTAAATAAAAGGGCTTTTTCCAGGACCAAGACTCTGCTTCTTGCTTGTTAAGGAAGCCTGGATCAGAACATCAGATGGGAGATCCCATGTGAAAGGATTGGCATAAAAAACTCTTTAAAATGACACGTGACCAGTCCATGGTATCATCCATCTCCTGAACTCAGTTAAGATATAGAGGACGCTTCTGAAGAGGAAAAGGATATGAATGATAAGAGAGGAGACAAAGGAATCCTTGAAGAGATTAACGTGCCTAAGAGATTGTCACGCTAGAGTTCTTATTTTTAATTATGGAAGCACACACACAGCCAGAAACCAACGCAGCCCAACAATAGCTGGAATCCGTGATTTCTGGTTGTTGCCCCGGTTGTGCTGTGGTTAAATGGCATACTGCAGGGAAACAGCCTGGAGTTCGATTCTGACTGGCTCAAGATGGTCTCAGCTTTCCATTCTTCCAAGATTGATAAAATGGGGACCAGATTGTTGGGGGCAATAGGCTGATATTATAAACCACTGAGAGAGAGCTGTAAAGCATTATGGGGCTGCATATAAGCCTAAATGCTATTGCTATTTGGCTCTTGCCCTGACATTCTACCATAGCCCCAAGCACAGCTGCGATTACTAGGGCACCAGCAGACCAACACGCTACTGGAAAGAGTTACACAACTTGATTTGTGTTATTTATTTGTGACAGACTGTATTGGTTGTCAGCAGCTCTTACATTTATATCCAAAACTTATTTGCTTGATTTTAGTGTCAATTGTTGGTGCGCCTTTATTAAATTTATTCAGAAAGCTATTAACCTCTAGAATGGAAATAAAGTTAGTGGGAGTATATGAGGTGTAGCAATAATGGATATACAATTATATGTAAATGAATTCACACAGCAAAAAGGTCCTGGAGTGGGAATGATGTAATCTCTGGAATCAATCTACTGCAATAATCTTTTTAATCACCAAACACATTTCAAATCCTTGTCGGCCTTTTACTATCTTAGAGGGGATGCAGGAGGACTATGAAATGAAGCTGGAAAAGAAACGAAGAGGGGAAAAAAACAAACCCCAAACCCAACACATTGATATTTAAATTTTGTTACACCAAAAACAGGTTACATGCAGATGGCAAGGAAGTTTAAAGCGGTTGATTACATCCATTGATTGATGATTGGCTTTAGAATAATTCTCCTTCCCTGAATGAAGGCGGGAATAGGCAAAAACGTGACAGTATTGACCCTGTTCATGCCATCAAAATGATAATGCAACATAAAGCATGGTTGTCTGCAGACTCTGAAATCTCAGAGAACCAGGAGAGAATCTAAATTATGCTTAGGGTGCCTCTAATGGGCATTTATGAATAAAGACTGATTATGTTACTTCTCTACTGCCTGTCCTCCCAATATGTGGGCACATAAGCACAAGCTCCAACCCTTACAGGAACCAACTAGGAACATTGATTTTAAAAGCAGGTTTATATTCTTCTCCGCATCTTTGGAATGGTCATATTTCCTTACCCCACCTCTTTCCTTTATTTTGATGTTAAATAGCAATAACACTTAGATTTATACACGACTTCATTGTGCTTTCCAGCCCTCTCTAAGCGGTTTACAGAGTCAGCATATTGTCCCCAACAAACTGGGTCCTCATTTTACTGACTTTGGAAGGATGGAAGGCTGAGTCAAATTGAGCCTGGTGAGATTGAGGCAGCCGGTGATCAGCAGTAGCCTGCAATACTGCACTCTAACAACTGTACCACCATGGCTCAAAAATATCAAGCCTGAAGTTTATTACTCTAATCTTGTACTTAATGAAAAGAGCTTAAACGAGTCCTTTCATTAGGGCAATACTTTTGGCATCAGCCAGACTCCCTGCCCACATGATTTCTAGTAAGTTTTAGTTTATAAGTTGGCCTAGAAAAAGTGAGGGACTAGCAAGCTGTAGACTAGAGTATCATCGTCAAGTGTAATATCTATTTCAAATAGTGTCTTGATCCCACATGGAGGTATGTATGTATGTATGTATGTATGTGTGTGTGTGTGTATGTATGTATGTATGTATGTATGTATGTATGTATGTATGTATGTATGTATAAGCTGAAATGGGAGCGAACATCCTGGCAGGAAAAGAAGAAGGTGGGGACTTCCTTCCGGTTTTGCAGCGGCGACGGTTGAGTCCTGGACTCGTCCGCCGTTTTGTTCTTTTCGCGGCCCCAAACGGGGCGGGGTGTGCCTTTCAAGGGACCCCCCCGTAAGGTCGGCTTGCCTGGACCTTTCCTAGCCTGGCGGCGGCCGGGAGAACTCCTTTTCTTCGATCTAGGAAGGAAAAGACATGCTGATGGGGGCTTGGTTCCCTTCGCCAATGGAGGACGGGAGCAAATAATTAATTTGGAGAGAGCTGGATCGTTCGAGTCGGAGGGCTATGCCGGGACTCTGGCGGCGAGGTGGATTGTAAGTGACTTTGTCTTTTTTTGCTGGCAGCTTTGACTATAAGAAACGATGGAGGGGGGTGTTTGTTAAACCCCCCCTCGGATTTACAGCAGCAGAGTTTTGAAATGGCTCCTCGAGTTCGAGGAAGCGGATATTTCTCATCCGAACTTTGCTAAAGAGTGAAAGTCCTTTGCGGTTTGTTTCCAGATACATAGTATCGAAGTCTTGCTACAATGAAACAATTTCCTTTGTTGCTTTCTCCTGCTGGCTTCCAGATTGGGCGGGGGAAGATGGCTTCCCTTTGTTCTTAAGTGACTATTCTTTATGGAAAATTTCCGACATTCCCTTGTGACTTGGACCGTCTCTCTCTACTAATGGATGATTTTTGATAAATGATTAATTGATTCCTTCCCTGGAGTGCCTTCTTTGTCTTCATAATTGACTGAAAAATTTGCTTTTCTCTCTGGATTTTACAACTTTGAACTGAACTGAACTTTGCCTCTGGACTTGCTTCACCGGCCGCACCCAAAAAATGCCATCTTATTGTCACTGATTTAAACTACTCACCATGGCTTCCAAAAAGCAGCCAGAAAAACCAGACACAGATGCAAGATTAACAGCTATGGAAGAAGTGTTACATTCTTTGGTACTGGAAATTAAAGAGCTTAGAAAAGACCACTGCAGTTCCAAATTAGAGCTTTTGGAGACACAGAAGAAATTGATGCAGAACACACAGAAGACTGAAGAGTTAGAACTGGGGCTGGCTGGGGCAAGGGGAGAGCTTAAAAATGTTAATACTGAAATTGGAGATTTAACTGGTCATATGTCTAGGATGGATTTTGAAAGGATGTCATATTTTTTAAGATTTCAGAATATTCCTGAAGAGTCTGGTGAATGCCTTCCTCATCTTATGAGCACAATTTTAGCAGACTATTTACACAAACCCAAGGAAGAGATCAGGGGGGACATTGACCTGGTTTATAGAATAAATTCAGCATATGCCAGGATAAATGAACTACCCAGAGAGATACATATTAAATTTGTTAGAAGGTCTACCAGGGAGGGAATATTGAGGGTGCAGAGAGAGGGTCCATTAATTTACCAACAAAAGGAAGTCGCCATCTTGAAGCAGATCCCGAAAAAGATTAGAGAGGTGAGGAGGAAATATTCCTTCTTATCTAAAAAATTGTTTAAACAGGGGATTTGGTTCAAGTGGGTGATGCCAGAAGGGATGTTGGTGTTCTGGGAAGGAGGAAGAGTAAGGATTAAAACAGTTGTTGAGGCGGAAGCCTTTCTTAAAAAACATTCCTCAATCCTGGAGGATGAAAGTGGAGGAGCAGAGGGGGCCACGGCCTCGCCCACTGGGGGCCAGGGAGGAGAACAAGAAGATACAATTGCTAAGAGACTTAGATCTAAGAAATGACTTTTTAAATATAATTTAATATAATTTCTGTTTGGATGTTTGTATACGATTGCTAGCATAGAATTTACAATGATGTATGCACTTCTCTTCACTTTGTAGTACTATTGAAATATGTATTATCTATGTTTTGTCAAGAAGCCCCGGAGGGGGCCCACGATCTCGACGTGAAAGTTCTCAAAATATTTCCTTATCACACCTTACCCTATCCTATTTGAAAAAATTGTAAAACTCAATAAAACTTTTTCAATACAAGAAGAAGGTGGGGGACAGCTTCACAAGTTGACTTTTGGTAAAGGGTGATCATGTGAGGAAATATTACCATGGCAACCATGTTGTGTTAGTGAGACACTTGTTCTTCAAATTGGAAGTAGGCCAACAGAAAAAGGGTCCTGGATTTT
The DNA here is from genome assembly GCA_039707465.1 of Rhabdophis nuchalis. Lineage (NCBI taxonomy): Eukaryota > Metazoa > Chordata > Lepidosauria > Squamata > Natricidae > Rhabdophis > Rhabdophis nuchalis. The sequence goes on along the minus strand of CM077643.1, from coordinate 246,543,926 downwards.
CCTGGAGAATTTAGCGACTAGTGCAATTTTTGCCTATTTCAAGTTTTAATCTTTTGTGAGTGCTTTGTGTCAACCCTGATAAAGACACTATTTTGTCAGAGCTCAAGAAGCTTCTTGGATGAGAAGCAAAACATCTTCAAAGAAAAAACCAGAAAGTACAGTTGCCTCCTGAAAAAGCACCTTTGGGATGACAACCATGACCTGGATGACTGAGAATCTCTACAGACCTAGCTATACAATTTGAGATGAACATCTTTGAATGGTGTGGGAGTAGGAATGGTTTTCCAGAGAGAAAAAAATTGCAGACTACAGGAACCAGGAGCACTACTCAGATAACCCTGAGGACACAGATAAACCTCCAAGTGTTTCAGTGACTCTCTAAAAGGATGCACATGACCAGCTGTCTTCAAGTAATATAATGTAAATCCTTCCATTCCTCACTATCCTGTCAGAGCTGAAGAAGCTTCTTGGGTGAGAAGTGAAAAGTCTTCAAAAAACCCAAGAAAGTCTAGTTGCCTCCTGAAAAAGCACCTTGGGGACAGCCATGACCTGGATGACTGAGAATCTCTATCGACCTGATAAGGAAGTTAAGCATAACATGGAGTGGAGTAATTTTACTCTGCCATCCTGGCCTCAACTGGATGTTTCTTCCTCTTTTTCAAGAAGCCAATAAATACAGTTCTCATTCAAATGTTTAATTTAAAAACTAGGAAAAAAAGTACACAGGCATCTAGGTCCTATTGGCTTTGATTATTATGATTTTTAGAAGCAAGTTAGCAAGGAGCTTCCTTCAGGTGGGGAGGCCAAATTCAGGCATATCAACCGAGAACTGAAAAGGCATCAGTTGGACAGGGGTCTTTTGGACTACACCAGAGGCATGCAATTTCCAGGAGCATAGCTTATCATGGGAAACTCTTCAAAAGTGGGATGATCTGGGTCGGGTCAATTTGGAGAGAGGTATTTTAAGGGGTGACAATAGCTACAAATGTCCAAAAAGTCTCCAAGTGCTTTCCTCCAAATAATACATCAAAAGAATGAATTGAAGTTTGAAAAGACATTTAACACTCTTTGAAATCAAACACGAAAATATTTCCTCTCCAAAGAGGCCCTGGAATAAGATGGGGATATGATCCTGCTCTCATCATTCAGAATGATAAGGACATGTAGGCATGTATATATGCATGCATGTATTTGACCTATGTGATTGCCTATACAGTGGTACCTTGGACCACGAACGCCTCTCATCACGTCCAATTCGCTTCACGACCAAAAATTCCCCAAAAAATGTGCCCCGGTTCACGAACACCGTTTCGCTGCACGAACGGAAAAGTTCGTAAAAAATGCTCCGCTGCACGAACTCTGCCTCACTTCACGAACTCTGCCTCGCATCACGAACTCCGCCCTCGCATCACGAACGGAAAAGTTCGTAAAAATGCCCGGATTCACAACCTCCGTTTCGCTTCACGAACCGAAGCTGCGGACATTTTAAAAACAAGGTCAGAACGGATTAACTGGATTTACATTGAACCCTATGGGAAACTGTGCCTCGCATCACAACCAAAAAACAAGGTCGGAACGGATTAATCGGATTTACATTGAACCCTATGGGAAATTGTGCCTCACATCACAACCAAATCGGATCGCGACCAGAGTCATTTCACGAATTAAGTTCGTGATCCGAGGTACCACTGTATTTTGATAAACAACTCTAAGCAGGTCATGAGGATAATTAAAAAAAACAGGTAAATAAACAACTAGCAATCTTTGCTTTATCAAATCATAAAATCGTCTGGCTTCAAGTGCACCCTATCCCTGCATGTGTGTGTGTGTGTGTGTGTGTGACCAAACTCTACAGATTTATAGAAGGCTGAAAGTGGGATGGGCATACCTTCTGGGTCACCAGGGAAAAGATATTCCACAGGCCGGGGCTGTTAAAGAGAAGGTGCACTTCCTAAATCCCACTAAATCTAGTGGTGAGATTCAAATAATTTAACAACTGGTTTTCTGCCCTAATGACCAGATGGGTGGGTGTGGCCATTGTGGGCATGGCCAGGGGATATGACAGCAGCACTTGGCCTCCTGCATCCCCCTGGGGCAAAAACACTCTGCACTCTCCCCTGTTGAGTCCTCAGCCCAGACAGCAAGTCTGGTAACCTTTGAGTCACCGCATTCCGGAACAGATCAGGCAGCTGTGTTAATTGACTGAGACGAGCTGTCTGGAATCTGTCTGGAAAGGAGTTACATGTTGCAATTGCTTGCTAGGAGTTTCCTGCCTGGTAACTCTATATAAGAGGTTGCCAGAGAAGAAACCTTATCAGTTGAATTCTTGTGCTGTTGTAAGAGTGTGAATAAACGTTCCTGTTGTTTTGACCATGCCTGAGTCGGAATCCTTTGTCTGATCTAACACTGGCGACGAAGGTGGGATTCAGGCCGTGGCCTTAGAACGCAACGGGTAACGAATACTTCAACAACAGAGCGCAGCGCAACGCACAGCCTCACCATGGCTACGGCGACAATGCCTCCGTTTGCACCGTTCGACCCGATGAAGGAACAATGGGCTTCCTTCTTAGCCCGGTTCGAGTGCTTCTTGATAGCCAGCGACTACGGCGAACTCGCGCCTGCCAGGAAGCTGAGCCTATTCCTCCAGTGCGGCGGCCCTGAATTGTTCGCTACCGCCCGAACCATAGCAGCACCCGCAGCGGTGCATGAAGTGCCGTGGGACGATCTCCTGGGCCGCCTGAGAGCACACTACGCGCTGGCACCTTCCCGCATAGCGCATCGCTATGCATTCAGGCAATGTGTGCAACAGCCGCAACAGTCGGTAGCCGAGTTCCTGCAGAAATTGAGAGCGACCGCAATTCCCTGCGAGTTCCCTGCTGGCTTCCTGGAGGAATCCCTACTGGAGCAGTTTGTATGCGGCGTAAGAGACATCCGCCTAAAGCGCCGCTTGCTTTCAAAAACTGTCCTGACTCTCGAGCAAGCGGTGGAAGAAGCACGCGCGACAGAATTGTCGGAGATCTCCACATCCGACATGGGCCGCGCGCGCCCTCCTCTTTTCCCCACTCCGCGAGCGTGTCTGGTAGACGAAATAGCGCCGCTGGATGAGCTGGAGGAGGAAGACCGTGGGGACTGCATGAGGGTGACCGGGCGCGTGCCGAATCGCGCATTCACACCGCAGCAGAAGTCCGGGAACTGCCTAGGCTGCGGAGGGGCCCACCAGAGACCAGAGTACCCATTCAAGGCATCGGTGTGCCGCAGATGTGGCAGGAAAGGACACCTAGCAGCTGTGTGCCGTGCTGCCGCTCCAGCGACAACGCCAGCTGCCGCCTCCAGAACCGTTCCACCAGGACAACGAGGGTCGCAGAAGCGTTCAGGACGCTACCAGCCACAGCCGACCGACTGCTTCGCGCTGGCGGAGATGCCCCCAGCTCTAAGCTACGACCAGGCAGAGAGTAGGAGACTGTCAACAGTGGTTTGCTTAGAGGGGGTGGGGGTAACAATGGAAATAGATTCAGGGTCCTCTAGATCACTCATGTGCTTTCCGCTGTCGCCGTCTCCAATTCGGCATGTCCGTAGCCCCGGGGATCTTCCAGAGCCTCATGGAGCGACTGCTCCATGGGCTCCCTGGCGTTGTACCGTATTTTGATGACGTCCTGATTGCTGCTTCCAGCATATCAGAACTTGCCAAAACGTTACGGAAGGTCCTCAGAGTTTTCAGGGGCGCGGGTTTAAAGTTGAAACGCAGCAAATGTACGTTTGCTGCGCCTAGGGTGGAATTCCTGGGTTTCATGATTGACGCCCAAGGAATTCACCCAACCCCCTCCAAGGTCGAGGCCATCCAAAAGGCCCCCATTCCTGCCTCCAAAACGGAGCTGCAGGCATTCCTCGGCCTTTTGAATTTCTACGCGCCGTTTATTCCCCATAAGGCATCGCTAGCCGAGCCGCTGCATCGGTTGCTCGACCGATCCACGGCCTGGCACTGGGGCAGCCGCGAAGCACACGCGTTCGCGGCTGTCAAAGCCATGCTCACGTCAGATGCGGTACTAGTCCAGTACCATGACAGGCTTCCTTTGACGCTTGCATGCGATGCCTCCCCTTTTGGCCTGGGGGCTGTCCTTAGCCACGTCTTTCCAGACGGCTCGGAAGCCCCCATTGCTTTTTACTCCCGGACAATGTCTCAAACGGAGAGAAACTACAGCCAAATCGACAAGGAGGCTTTGGCTGTAGTGTCCGGGATTAAGAAGTTCCACAATTACCTCTATGGGCGGACCTTTTCTGTTGTCACGGACCATAAGCCGCTCCTTGGGCTATTGGCCGGTGACCGTCCGACCCCCCCCATCCTGTCGCCCAGGATGACCCGCTGGACGGAATTCCTGGCAGCGTATGACTATACGCTGCTATACCGTCCTGGCAAGCAGATAGGGCATGCTGATGCCCTAAGCCGCTGCCCTCTCCCGGGGCCGGATCCGGCCCCTGTGCCTGCTCTCTCTGTCCTGATGGTCGCGGAGTCGGACTTGCCCCTGTCCTCTTCCGCCGTTGCCGCTCACACCCGCGCAGACCCCGTCCTCGCCCAGGTCTGCCGATGGGTGCTGAGGGGCTGGCCTTCGGGCAGCGTGGCTGAAAATTTTCGGCCTTACAAGTCACGCCAGCTGGAGCTCTCGCTCCATTGCGGGTGCTTGTGTTGGGGAGATCGGGTCATCGTCCCTTCCCCTCTCCGGCACATGGTTCTTCAGTCGCTCCATGCCAACCACCCAGGCATCGTCCGTATGAAGGCATTGGCCCGGAGCTATGTCTGGTGGCCCGGCATGGACGCTGAAGTGGCGGAATGGGTGGCCGCCTGCTCCTCCTGCCAATCGTCCCGGCCGGCCCCGCCGGTCTCCCCGCCGAGGGAGTGGGACGCCCCCAGGTGCCCATGGTCCAGGCTCCACTTGGATTTCGCGGGTCCCTTCCATGGCCAGAATTTCCTCGTGGTGGTGGATGCGTTCTCACGCTGGGTGGAGGTGATTCTCATGGCTTCCACCACAGCGGAGAGCACGGTGCGTGCCGGACGTCGTTGTGTCCGACAACGGACCCCAATTTCAATCCTCCACCTTCTTGGACTTTCTGGCCACCCAAGGGATCCGCCACGCGCCGGTCGCCCCTTATCACCCGGCGTCTAATGGACGCGCGGAACGAGCCGTGCGCTCAGCCAAGGAAGCCTTGGCCCGTTTGGATAAAGGGGACTGGCAGGCAAGGGTGGCTGCGTACCTTTTGGGACAGCATGTCACACCTTGCCCGGCCACAGGGAAAAGCCCCGCGGAGCTCTTGATGGGCCGACGCTTGCGGACCACTCTGGACAGACTGCACCCCGATTACGACGGGTTGCAGAGGGGCAACCTGCAGATTCCCACTCCTCGTTTATTTGAAATTGGGGACCTGGTTTGGGCAAGGAACTTTTCAGGGGAGCCGCGATGGGTTGCCGCAACCATTTTGGACGTAACCGGACCCTGTTCTTACAGAGTCGGCCTTCAGGATGGATCCAAGTGGCGGCGCCACCTGGATCAACTGAGGCGCCGCCTGCCCGAAACAGCAGTCACCACGCCAGGCCGTTCCTGCCCGTTGGCCCCCGTTGGGCCGTTGTTCTCTGCTCAAGCCGAGCAGTTGCTTGGAACCCCGGAGTCCCTAGCCGGTCCAGACCTCGTATCAGCGGGAACAGCACGGGGAGACCGCCAGGACCTCACAACCCAATCTGACTCTCAGCTGGGGGCCTCGCCCATCGGAGAACCACCCTACCAGAATAATACTCGCCAGCAAATGTCAACTACCCCAAGCCCGGTCGCCACGCCCCCTCGCCCGGACTTGCTAGGGTCGCCATTGCCGCCTACGGCGACTCCACCTCCGAGGGCAGGCCGCGGTGACGTAGGCAAAGGCTCCGTGTCCCACAGAGAGGAGCATCCTCAAGAACTAAGGCGGTCAGGGCGGACCCGACACCGCCCCGCCTATCTGAACGACTACGCGTGCGCATGTACTGTGTTGGACAGAGAACCTAGACACATGCGCACTGACTATGGGGGAAGGAGTGTTGAGTCCTCAGCCCAGACAGCAAGTCTGGTAACCTTTGAGTCACCGCATTCCGGAACAGATCAGGCAGCTGTGTTAATTGACTGAGACGAGCTGTCTGGAATCTGTCTGGAAAGGAGTTACATGTTGCAATTGCTTGCTAGGAGTTTCCTGCCTGGTAACTCTATATAAGAGGTTGCCAGAGAAGAAACCTTATCAGTTGAATTCTTGTGCTGTTGTAAGAGTGTGAATAAACGTTCCTGTTGTTTTGACCATGCCTGAGTCGGAATCCTTTGTCTGATCTAACATCCCCCACCCATTTTGGGCCTATTAGGCCTCCCTGCACTTATCTGGGAGCCAAAATGAGGCGCGTGGGGACTCCTAGAAGGGGCTGGGCAGGAAGGGTGGAGCCAGGCAGCAATGTAACAACCAGTTCACCTGAACTGGCCTGAACCAGATAAATCCAACCACTGACTGGATCCCATAATATTTAAAGGAATGTTGTTCATGAGAATGTTCTATCTTTAAACAAGAATTAAACAAGAACAAGAAATTTCTTGTTTAATTTGTTTTTATTATCTTTATTGTACCCGAGGTTTTTATGTTTTATGATTGGCTGTTCACCGCCCTGAGTCCCGCAAGGGAGATAGGGCGGTATATAAATTTGAATAAAGTGAAAGTGAACTTTATACTATTCTGTTCATTCTTAGAATAGTAATAAAGATAGCAAAAAAAAAAAAAAGATCATGTGAGCGTTTTACTTTCCTTTCCTAGAGTCAAAAGTAAAGACACCCTGGGAACACCTGCACTGCCCATGTAAGGTGCTCCAGTCCTTTGTTCATGCCAGCATGGCTGGAAAGAAATATTTTGGCAACAGCTTGCATTCCGTCTGGATGGCAGGCTACCATGACCTGCAATTTAATAATTCTCTGTTGCTATTTTTCCACCTTTCACATGGATGGATTTTCCTGAAGATAGATCCTTTTACATGGGAATGTGAACTTACACACAGGGCAAACATACATAATTAAAGGGTTAAAATACACACAGGCACAATACACAGCATGAGATAGAGCTGTATCCCTGTGGTTGGGTTTGAGAGGGAGAAAGAGGGAGTGAGTGTTGAGGAACTAAAGGCTAACATTCACAAATTTAAATTGTGTGTGTGTAGCTCATATCTTTGCTTTGAGATATCCCATTTTACTGAACCCCAGAATCCCCAAATCGCAACGTGTTTTGTTTTAGAAAAAAATCACTTAGACCAGGAGTCTGCAAAGTTGGCTCTTTTAAGACTGGTGGACTTCAACTCCCAGAATGCCCCAGCCAGCCATGCTGGCTGGGGCATTCTGGGAGTTGAAGTCCACCAGTCTTAAAAGAGCCAACTTTGCAGACCCCTGACTTAGACAAATCGATAGTTGAAAACTCATCAATTGTTCTCATCAGATCCTAAGAAAAATTCTATGCTGTAGAAATTACTCCTTTTTGACCTTATGATCATGGGAATGCTACAATGCATCCCCATGCTCATGAGATTCCCATTCATTTCCTAAATCAAATTAGATTGATCCACCTAAGGCTCTCTACTCTTTCATAGGACTGGCATCATACCTGAGGATCTTGAATGTGAACTCTCCTGTTTTCTCAGAACAAAATAATTTCTTTTAAAAAGTGTTTAATCAGAGATGTGGCCAAGTTAGCTTAAATTATACTCAAGGCAAAATAGTGGAGCAATTGTTAAAGAGAAAATGGAACCAGCCTTGCTGAGATTAAACCACTGTGATTTCTGCTGCTGACCAGATCTAGGATTTCTGATGTTTTACAGGTAGTCCTCGACTTACAGCCATTCATTTAGTGACCACTCAAAGTTACAATAGCACTGTTAGAAGTGACTTACAACCAGTCCTCGCATTTACAACCATTGCAGCATCCTCACGATCGTGAGATCAAAAGTCAGGTGCTTGACACTTGGCATGTAATTTACAATGCTTGAAATGTCCTGGAGTCATGTGATTGCTATTTGCAATCCTCCCACAGCCAGTCTTCCCAAGAAGCAAAATCAATGGTGGAAGCTGGATTTACTTAACAACTGGGTGATTCGCTTAATGAATTCAGTAATTGGCTTAACAATCTTGCAAAAAAAAAAAAAAAGCTTGTAACATTGCGTTCAACTCATTTAACAGCCGCCTTATTTAGGAATGGTCCCAATGTCGTCATGAGTCAAAGACTATTTGCATCTTCTTCCTTTAGGGACTCTCTCTGTAAGAATTAAGAGCCAAAACAACAACAACACAGCTTAAAGAACCAGCAAGTTTGAAGGGTTGTTTTATGGGGGAAAGAAGGGTTATGCCATCATTATAGCTGTCCATACCGATGAAAGGGAGTTTTGTTTCATTGGATAGCTGAACAAAATGCCCTTTCGGAGCAATTCTGCGAAGAGGCACCAAGTTCACATAAAGTCTTTTACATAAAGCCTCACCACTGTAGTACACAAGTAAATAGGCTGCTAGTTCTGAAAACTAGACCCACTCAGGTTTTTTTTTTTTTAACTGAGGTGGAGCAAACTACTGTGGTTCTTTCAGACAAATGGCCTGCAATTTGTGCACCTCTCTAACCTACTCTACCTTTGGAACAGAAAGTGCTTCTTTCTCCCGAACAATGTGCTTTGCTTTAGCCTCTCATCCGAAAATCTAAAAATTACAATCATTCTCCCAATTCAGAAGTCAAAGAATCCGGCCATATTTTGAAAGAAGTCTTTCTCCAACTCTACTCTGGAAAAAGACTCACGAAGCAAAGTTGTGTGGAAAGACAGGAAAGTAGCAGTCCTTCGCAGAGTGGGCAGAAGTGGTATTCAGCCAGTTCTGACAGGTTCTGGAGAACTAGTAGCGAAATTTTGAGTAGTTCGGAGGACTGGAAAATAGGCTGCACCCCCTCCCCCTGCTGCCTCCCAGCCAGTGGTGGGTTCTGGATCCCGTTCCAACCGGTACAGTTGGAATGGTCACGGCGGCGTCCACATGGATGTGTGCATGGCTCAGTGCACGCATGTGTCTTATCATCCAGCGATGCCTCTGCAAGCCTCCGCGATGCTCCAGCTGCTTAGTGAAGTGTCACGCAGGCACTGTATGCACTGTGTGTGGAAGCATCAAAGAGTTAAAAGACGGGTAAGGAGTGTGGGCAGGCGGGTGGGCCCTCCGGAGCACTGTACCGGAATGGTACCTGGTGCTCCGGGCAGGCACCGGCACACCCGTACTGGGGCGTACCACCTGCAACCCACCACTGCTCCCAGCTGATCTTCTTTTGTTGCCCTGAACAGGAGAACGCAGCTGGAAAGCAGGTTAGTGGGGTGGGGAGGGAATGGGGATTTTGCAGTAACCTTCTCCCAGGAGTGGGGAGGGAATGGAGAGCTTGCATTATCCTTTCCCCTGCCACGGCACACCCACAAAAGCCATGCCCACAGAACCGGTAGTAAATTTTTTTGAATCCCACCACTGAGAGTGGGGCTTCACCCTCCTGCCTTACCACTTGTGGCAAGGAAGAGCAAGAGGGAGCTGCGTAGCATCTCAACACTCTTCACTGAAGCCTGACCATGCCAGGCTTATTACCCCGTTCTTTTTACAGCAGGAGCCAGGCCTCATGCTGCACCCAATTTCATTGCTTAATTTGTGACTCGAAATGAGGAGTTTGACACTATTAAAAATTCATGAATGATTCTTGCCAACTCTATAGAGATTTCCTTGTCACTTCTTTGCATGTTGAACGGAGTTAAAATTGGATGCGGTAAGTCTGTTTTTCACAAAGTCTTAAGTCAGTGTCTACACTGGAGTTCCATTTGGCATTTAATGATTGATGGGTGCTGTGCGTCGCACCTCAAGAGAGCATATTCTACGTGCAGGAAAAAGAGGCAAAAGTGGAACATTCACACATAGTGAAAAGAGTATAGTTCTACATTTAGGCAAGAAAAACAAAATGCACAGGTACAGTATAGGTGGTATCTTGCTCAATAGTAGTAACTATGAGAAGAATTTTGGAATTCCTAGTGGACAACCATTTAAATATGAGCCAGCAGTGTGCAGCAGGTGCCAAAAAAGCCAACACAGTTCTAGGCTGCATAAATAGAGGGATAGAATCTAGATCACGTGAAGTGTTAATACCACTTTATAATGCCTTGGTAAGGCCACACTTGGAATACTGCAGCCGGTTTTGGTCGCCAAGATGTAGAAAAGATGTGGAGACTCTAGAAAGAGTGCAGAGAAGAGCAACGAAGATGATTAGGGGACTGGAGACTAAAACATATGAAGAACGGTTGCAGGAACTGGGTATGTCTAGTTTAATGAAAAGAAGGAATGGTGTTCCACTATATCAGGGGCTGCCACAAAGAAGAGGAAGTCAAGCTATTCTCCAAAACACCTGAGGGTAGGACAAGAAGCAATGGATGGAAACAAATCAAGGAGAGAAGCAACGTAGGACTAAGGAGAAATTTCCTGACAGTTAGAACAATTAATCAGTGGAACAATTTGCCTCCAGAAGTTGTGAATGTTCCAAAACTGGAAGTTTTTAAGAAGATGTTAGATAACCATTTGTCTGAAGTGGTGTAGGGTTTCCTGCCTAAACAGGGGGTTGGACTAGAAGACCTCTAAGGTCCCTTTCAATCCTGTTATTCTATTCTATGAGAAAGAGTACATAGAATGTTTATAGAATTTACACAAGACACAAGCCATCTTTTGGACTGTAATTGTGGAAAAAGCAGGAGGAGATTTTTTTTAAGTCTGATAACATCATGAGATGTTCTGCAAGAATTTTGCAGACATTTGTAGTTGCTTTACAGGGCCAGCAAGATCCTGTGAGTACACTTTTTATTTGTTTCTTCCTCGTGGAACCCAACAAATTCCTGGTTTTAACAACCTTTCCACTTGTGCTGTTGTTCCAGGCTGATGTTTTAGCCTGCATGTACAATTGGTCAGTTGCGCAGCAATGCAGAGTTTTAAAATAAAGATTGGACAGCTGTCTACTGTTGCATAATGCACATTCAAACATGGATTTCCTAATGATTGATCTTGTGCCATCTGCCCAAGGACAAAGAATCAGGGAAGCTGTAGTAAAACAGAACCTATAGCCTTCCATCTGCTCTCATCAGAAACAACTGTAAATTCATTAGCTGTTACAAGACTGGTACAAATATAAATTTATAGTACATAGATACTAGAGTCATCAAAAAAGACAACAGAACAGCAAATGTAAAATAAGTAAAATGTAGAGATAAATTGCTCTGAAGAATAGACTGGAGAACCAATTGTGTATTGGGAAATGAATCAGGATAAAAATATGTAAATATGATAATCTTAGTTGCAGTTCGAGGTGCAACTATAGAGTAAAGAAAGATATTTAGAACAGCTTTAACGGGCCATGTTTAAACAACTTTTCCTAAAGGTTTTACCTTTGTATAAGCCTCATTTCCATTTTTGTTTTTAAAGCATTACAACCTTCAACAAGATAGAATGCAAAAAGGAAAGAGAGCAAATTCTGTTTCAACTTATAGAGTCATTTGTGTGATTCATTATAATCATCGTTTGGTGTGTTTAAAAAAAAAATGTCAACCAGTGTGTCTAAATATATTTTATCCCACTTTTATTATTGTGACAAATAACTCAAAGCAGCAAATAGAGGCAACACACCTTCCTTCTCCTGTTTTCCCCACAAAAATCATCTGAGGTAACTGGGGATAAAAACGAATGACTGGTTCAGAGTCACCCAGATGGGTTTCATGTCTAAGGCAGACTGTACACAGGATCTGAATTTACATTCTCCTGATTTCTAGCCTGATGCCTTAACTGTTAGATCAAACTGGTTTCTCCTAATAGTATCATATTAGGGATTAAATGACGTGTAGGAAACATGTTTCTGGAAATCTTTTGGTCTATTGCAGCGTAGCAGGTAGACATACTGGCTGAAAGTTGGTGGCTAAAACCCAAGGAGATATTTAATCTAATGAGAATAGGGACACATGATTGCACAGAGAGATTCTCATTTAGGATGAAAGAGATTTCTAATAACAAAATGTTTCACATGAAAATGATTTGTTACTTAACTTCTTAACTTTGCAAAAAAATTTATCCTGAGCACATATAGTTCCACACAAAATTATTTTAATTTCATTTGTAAACCATTTTGGTGGTTTTTTTCTTTCCAAAAGGAAACTAACTTTTTAAAATAATTTACTCAAAAGGTATATACTGCATTTTTTGGAGTATAAGACACACTTCCCCTCTAAAAGAGGGTGAAAATTTGGGTTCGTCTTATACACCAGATGTATCTAAAAACACACGGCATGGAGGAGGCGATGGTCTGTGGCAATTCTTGCAGCCTGTAACAGCTGATTGGGGGTATTCCGGGAGGCCAATCCATCTGCAATCAGCTGCTCATGCTGAATCAGGCTGCAATAATTTGCTGAAGCTGACTTGATGTTTGCTATTTGCTGCAAGGATGTATCAGAGTTTGCAGCAGCAATCATATTTAGAAAGCACACACAAGTAACTGATTCAGCAGGATTCAATAACTTCTCTTTATATATAATATAACACAGGGGTCCCCAACCTTTTTTTCACCAGGGACCGGTTTCATTTTAAAGAAAATTCTGCGGACCGGCTGAGGGGCTCAGCAGTCATGTGACTGGGTGGGCGTGGCCAACTTTGAAAATGTGAAACTCACTTAACAATGATCTTGGTTAGCAACCAAACTTTTGGCCTCAACTGTGGTCATAAGTTCTTTCTTTCTTTCTCTCTCTCTCTTTCTTTCTCTTTCTTTGTCTCTGTCTCTCTTTTTCTCTCTCGCTATTTCTTTCTTTCTCTCTTTCCCTTTCTCTCTATTTCTTTCTCTTTCTTTTTCTCTTTCCCTCTTTCTGTATCTTTTCCTGTCTCTTTCTTTCCTTTCTGTCTCTTTCTCTCTGTCTTTCTCTCTCCCACTTTTTTCTTTCTTTCTCTCTTTCTCTGTGTCTCTCCTTCATCCGCCCATTTCTGTCACTCTGTGTGTGTGTCTGTCTGTCTGTCTGTCTTGCATTCATTCATTCAATCACTCCTTCTGTGTCTCTGTCTATCTTTCTCTCCCTCCCTCCCTCTGTCTCTCTATGTGTGTCTGTCGTCGTCATCGTCGTCCCGTCCCCCCGCCCCCAGCCTCCTCATCCCGCCTGCCAGGCTTGGTTGCTCGTTCGCTCGGTCAGGCTCCGTGGCTGGATAGGAGCCGGGCTGGAGAGGAGGAGGAGGGAGGGGGGGCAGCCCATTGGGAAGAGCGCGCGGGAGAACGCAGGAGGATGGTGGGGGCTCTTCCTCCACCCTCGTCGACGGAGGGACTCCTTGCGCCGCCGGAGCAACCCGCCAGTTCCCTCCCCAGCCCGCAGAGCCTCCGCAGTCCCTGGATGAAAACGAGTGGCCGGCATGCCAGCAGGGGAGGGAATCGGTGGCCGGTCCGGCGGCGTCCAGGAGTCCCTCCGTCGACGAGGGTGGAGGAAGAGTCACACTCCAACGGTGCGAACAGCCGCGCCTGCGTTCTCCTGTGCGCTCTGCTCAGGGGGCAGCCCCCTCCTCCCTCCTCCTCCTCTCTAGCCTTGCGGCCCGGCTCCCATCCAGCCACGGACCGGCACCGGTCCGCGGCCCGGGGGTTGGGGACCCCTGATATAACACATTAAGTAAATATATAATACCAAAAGCAGGTTTTTCCAACATGGTAGTTCAGCACTTTCAGTTTTAGTTTGAGAGATCAGCACAGTATGCAGCTTTAGTAAAGAACAAGCCATGCCCTGGCTTCTTGCTGTCTCCTTCCTTGTTGCTCCACAGCAAATACTTCAACTCTCTCACACACTGACAGGATGCTAGCCAGATGAATACCATGGATTCTGGTAGACAGAGGTAGATTTTTTTTATTTTCCTCCCCAAAAACTAAAGTGCATCTTATACTCCAAAAAATATGCTACTTTAGATTGGAAAGTCCCAGTGAAATCTGAAACATATATGAATGTTAGGAGTTAAAGCCACACTAGATTAAACTTTACCTTTGTAGAACCAATGCTAATATTGGATGTATTATTATGTTTCAATATTATAGACAAAAAATGATTACTGAAAGTAGATGGGAATTAGGCTATACATAGAAGCTTATTGCTGCTTGTGTGTCTGCCTATGTGTATCTGTGTTTACCTGTTTATGTACTTTAAATGAAGTGGCTCTGGGTTAGGGGCTGTTTAGTTTTTGGAGGATTACTATCTTTGGTCATGGATGGAGTTGTACTGCCCCAGACCAACCCTGTCTATAATCTGGAGGTTCTCCTGGACTCACAACTCCTGCTCAAGGTGCAGGTGGCAGTTGTGGCCAGGAGGGCCTTTGCACTGCTATATGTTGTGCACCAGTTATGTCTGTTCCTGGACCAATGTGCCTTTCTCACAGTCATCCCGGTCCTGGTTACCTCCAGCATGGACTTTTGTAATGCGCTCTACATGGGGCTACCCTTGAGTATTCAGAAACTTCAACTAGTTCAAAATGCAGTGGCCCAAACAGTCTATGCTTGCCCATGTGTCACCTTTTGTGAGAAGTGCTCTGGCTGACAACCTACTTCTGAATATAATTCAAGATGCTGATTATCACCTTATCATATATATATGAATATATGGAGATAAATTTGATCAAAGTGGTTGGCTTGATTGTGCTATTACTGTCATGGGGATGACACTTTATGGTTTGTATGTTGTGGATTTTTAATGTTATAAGCCATAAGAAGGAAGGAAGGAAGGAAGGAAGGAAGGAAGGAAGGAAGGAAGAGAAAGAGAAAGAGAAAGAGAAAGAGAAAGAGAAAGAGAAAGAGAAAGAGAAAGAGAACAACAGCTATCTTGTAAATGGCCAGGTCAAGCATGTTTTTTCAGCAGTGGGAACACGAAGATGGCAAAAAGCTGCAGTGGCACAGTGTTTAGAATGCAGTACTACAGGCTACTTCTACTGATCACTGTCTGCCAGCAGTTTGACAATTCAATTCTCATCGAGCTCAAGGTTGATTGAGCCTTCCATCCTTCCAAGGTGGGTAAAATGAAGACCCAGATTGTTGGAGGCAATATGCTGACTCTGTAAACTGCTTATTTTTTTTAATTTATTTTATTTTATTAAATTTATACCCCGCCCTTCTCCAAACGGACCCAGGGCGGCGCACAGGGATGTTAAAACACATATAAAACATATAAAATTTTAAAAAAACTTATTCTAATAGACCCTGCGCTAAAAACCGAATTTAAAAAACCCAAATTTAAAACTATATAGGAGTCAGTTATGGGGGTTACGCTAGGCCGGCTAGATGAAATAGGTGTGTCTTCAGACACTTGCGGAAGAGGCGGAGGTCAGAGATGGTGCGGAGTTCAGGGGGTAAGTCGTTCCAAAGGGCTGGTCCTGCCACAGAGAAGGCTCTTCCCCTGGGTGTCGCCAGTCGGCATTGTCCAGCTGACCTGCACCCTGAGAAGGCCCTCTCTATGGGAGCATATCGGTCTGAGGGATGTATGGGACAGGAGGCGGTCTCGCATATAACTAGGCTTAGAGAGGGCCGTAAAAGCACTGTGAAGCGGTATATAAGCCTAAGTGCTATTGATATTTACTATGCTAGAAGAGGCTTCTGGAAACTGAAGTAGCAGAACACAAGGTAGCAGCGACCTTGGAGTGCAGGATGGCAAGGATGACTATGGCTGAGACTGGGCTGTGGTGACTGTGGCTTTGTGCCATGCTGCTGGGTCAGACTGGGGCCAGATTTTGTATTATGAAGAATGCTGAATTATGGCTCAAGGATAGCTTGTAGCCTGAGAGCCACAAATGCACCAAGAAGCCCAAGGGGTCCAGAGTACAAGGGGCCAAAGAGCATAGATGGAGGGGGAGTTTAAATTCTCCTTGGGTGGGCAGGCTGCCAAGCACCCATTATTGATCATATGACCAAGGGGCTCATTGCTATGGTTCTAACTTCAGAGACTGGTCATAAAACCTTTTCTTCAGCGCCATCTTAACTTTGAATGGTCTTTGAATGGATAGTTGCTATTTGAGAACTGCCTACACATTTCATCAATTAAAGCTTTAAAAATCTAGTGTGACAGAATCTTCTTATGAAAGTAGAACCAATGTTTTAAAGTATAGTCCATGTATCCCTGGATCAGAATAAGCTGGATATGACTGAATTCCAAATTTGGAATATATACCTTAATATTTTTATTCTTAATCTTATTTTTCCTTCCAACACTCTGTTAATCAGTTTTATGAACACTGATGGAATGATCCCCAAATCCACCTGTCAATGATCCTTCCACTATTTTATATAGTTTAAAATATTAAAGATGAATGCAACTTTTCAAAAGCACCCATTGACGAGTCTGCTACCTTCAAAAAAAAAGGTTTTTTGTTGTTGGGCTGAATAAATATTAAGATTAAACGATACATATTTAATATTCTTCAACACACAAAAGATACATGGAAAAGTTCTCAAATGATAAAGTATACATGGTAAAGATATCAAAAGGTATTTAAATTGGATATATACAATATTTTAGAGGTGAGTTGCTCCCGTTTCGGCCCGGATTGGGCAAACCGATAGTGGTGGTGGCAGGAGGCTCTGCCCCCACCTGGACAATTCTACGCATGCAAACCGCTAGCGGTGGGATTTGCAACCCATTCCTGCAGTATATACCTACATGAGCTAGGAATAAATGTTTTTGCTGCTTATGAAGTTTAGTGTTGTTTTTCTCCTTTTGTTTGTTTGTTAGTAGGTGTTAGTACATGAAATCCTATCAATCTGATAAAAAATACTTAGCAGTTACTAACATACAGTAGGTATCACTTTCAGTATAGCAATGATACTGATTTTAACAACTGTTATTCTTCCCTAAAGCTGCACTAGTATTTTAACTATCTATATAAATAAAAATGTAAAATAGTTTGTGCAAAATCGCTAATCTCAGAAAGTACTGCACCGATCGCCACCAAATTTTCACACAATGTTGTTAAGAAAGGGAGTAACAATCATATGTACATTTTGTGTGGCTGGAACATGTGTGTCATGTGCAAGCAGCACAAATGTAAAAGGTATGCACTTCTCAGGTTTTCACCTCCCTGTAGCTCCTCCCATCCGGCTGCTTCTTATGATGCGTCATGCACACATCCCTCAAATTTACAACGGTCGTTTCCTAAGCAACCAAATAAGCCTCTAACATTCCCACACTGCTTGGAGGCCTACTAGGCCCAAAACTAGGCATGGGGGGGTAGCACACTCCCAGGTGGCCCATTTTTGGTCCCAGGAGGCTGCATGGTAGGTAGTAGAGGGATAGAAAGAGAGAGGGGGAAAATACAGTAGGTAGGTAGGTAGGTAGGTAGAGGGATAGAGAGAGGGGGGAAATACAGTAGGTAGATAGGTAGGTAAGTAGATAGGTAGAGGGATAAAGATAGAAAGAGGGAAAATACAGTAGGTAGGTAGAGGGATAAAGAGAGAGAGAGGGAGAAATACAGTAGGTAGGTCAGTAGAGGGGGGGAATACCGTAGGTAGGTAGGTAGGTAGAGGGATAAAGAGAGAGAGAGGGAAAAATTCAGTATGTATGTATGTAGGTAGGTAGGTAGAGGGATAAAGAGAGAGAGAGAAAAAATACAGTAGGTAGGTAGGTAGGTAGGTAGAGGGATAAAGAGAGAGAGGGAAAATACAGTAGGTAGGTAGGTAGAGGGATAAAGAGAGAGAGATGGAAAAATACAGTAGGTAGGTAGGTAGGTAGGTAGATAGGTAGGTAGAGGGATAGAGAGAGATAGGGAAAATACAGTAGGTAGGTAGGTAGAGGGATAAAGAGAGAGAGATGGAAAAATACGGTAGGTAGGTAGGTAGGTAGGTAGGTAGGTAGGTAGGTGGAGGGATAAAGAGAGAGAGGGGGAAAATTCAGTATGTATGTAGGTAGGTAGGTAGAGGGATAAAAAGAGAGAGAGAGAAAAATACAGTAGGTAGGTAGGTAGGTAAAGGGATAAAAAGAGAGGGAGAAATATAGTAGGTAGGTAGGTAGAGGGATAGAGACAGAGAGGGAGAAATACAGTAGGTAGGTAGGTCGGTAGAGGGATAGAGAGAGAGGGAAATATACAGTAGGTAGGTAGATTGGGGTTATACAGTGATTGGATGTACATGTTTGTGTGTGCAGGTGTGCATCTACACACAGATTGGTTGGCCATTTAACCAGACTGGGCCACAGCAACGCGTGGCTGGGTACAGCTAGTATATTAATAACTATATTAATCTGAGAAAAATGGTTAGAAGTATTTATCTCTACACATGTAGAAATCTTCTTGGGAATAATTGTAGATAGTCTTTGATTTATGACAACAATTGAGTCCAAAATTTATGTTGTTAAGTGAGACATTTGTTAAGTGAGTTTTGCCTCATTTTACGACCTTTCTTGCCACAATTGTTATATGAATCATTGCAGTTGTTAAATTAGTAAGATGGTTGTTAGATGCGTTTGGCTTCCCCATTGACCTTGCTTGTCAGAAGGTTGCAAAAGGTGATCACTTGGCCCTGGGGCACTGTAATGGTCATAAATATGAGCCAGTTGCCAAATGTCCAGATTTCGATCATGTGATCATTAGGATGCTGCCATGGTCATAAGTATGCAAAATGGTCAAACATCATTTTTTTCAGTGCTGCTGTAACTTTGAATTATCATTAAATGAACTGTTGTAAGTCAAGGGCTGCGTGTATTCTAAGGTACTGTATGTAAAGGAATTCAAGCTATATTTAAGGTACCAAACTTTACACATTTCAGTAGATCATTCAACGTGCTTGAAGGATGCCCAGGTATTTGTAGTGTCCTTCTACCTCCAAACTCTTGATGTTATTTCCAGAGGGCATATTAATTCCTTTTACAATTTCCCCCTTTTAATGGTAAAGGTGGTACATCTGTCCAGTTTAACCTCCATGACAATATCTTAACTGTATATACAGCAGTTGGATTCAGTGGTGAAATTCAAATATTTTTTTTACTACTGGTTCTGTGGGCGTGGCTTGGTGAGTGTGGCAGAGGAAGGATATTGCAAAATTTCCATTCCCTCCCCACACTGGGGCACGCCAGAGGTGGTATTTACCAGTTCTCCAAACTACTCAAAATTTCCACTACCGGTTTTCCAGAACCAGTTAGAACCTGCTGAATTTTACTCCTGGTTGGATTCCAATTGGTGTTTTTCTATACAATTTAAGATTATCAGTGTAAAGGAGATGGGGTAGCCTGTCAGTTGTTTTTGATGTTTGATAGCATGGCCTGACTTGTTCAATACTGTTGACTGAGAAAACAGTGCGATGACAAACAGTCAAGGTGATAGTGAGTTTCCTTGAAAGATTTGTCTCTTGGATTAACCTCTCGCAATCTATCACCATGGACCAATAACTATGTCTTCTACCATATCATTGATCTTTGCCCAATGTTCTGATGGTTTTTCCCCCTGTTATTTCTAGGCACTTGATTATCCAGTCATGTGACAGAGAGTTGAATGTCTTCTTGAAATTCAAGCAACATTCATGTTGGACTTTTTTCTCTTGCTGTTTTCCAAAATAATTTTGTCGATTAGAAGCCGATCTTTTGTTCCTCTGCTCTTGTTAGATCTTTCGTTATCAAGTAGGTTTTGCCAGATGTTAGCTGTTCTTCAGTGTCACCTTCTTGCAGTATGTTAAAATGCTTGGCAATGAGTGGCTGTAGACCAGTCAGGTGTTTTAATCAAAAACCAACCAGTTCGTCTTCACCTAGTACTGACAAATTTTTGATCTTCCTTGACCTTTTCTTCACCAATTCTGCTGTTATTACAAGTTCTTTCATTTCCTCTTCTTTTTTTATTCTTATTCACCTTCTTTATCCAAACTGTATTTTGGGGTGTATTTCTTTGGATTTTCTAAAAGCCACACCCAGAATGCCACTCTTCCTTCTTTGTCAGGTTGACAAGCTCATTGTTGGTCTCTCCTCGGTTGGTTAAACTCTTTTGTAGTATATCTGAAGGAAACAAAATCTTGATTGTAAGGAGAACTTGAAAAGTAACCGCTAACTGTTAAAATAGAAATAGAGGCCAAGAGCTAATAGTAGACATTTTTTTTAAACGTATCAGTAGTTTATTAATATTTCATTACCTTTAGCCTCTCTATTTAGGTTCTGCCAGCATAATTTAATTTCTATTCAGGTATGTAATAAATCAGATTGGCGCACAAGGGAAGCAAGAGTTGGAGAGATGGAAAGAGCAATATTTGGATAAAGAGATTTGCATCTGTTTGGAGGGGTACAATTGTAATGAAAACACTCCAGAAGGACTTCCCAAGGGAAGATGAGTTGGAATAAGAGCTGAAAGAGACCGAGAGAGTAGTTCCATTGGCCTTGGAGGAAACAGGGAAAGGGCAGAGTCAATCCAGGTAAGTCTTTTCAGGATTAGAAAGTCTTTCAGACAAGGAGGAGCAGGCAACACAGAGTTCAGACAAAGAGCAAAGACCACCCCCTCCCGACTCTAGAACACGGAGAGAAGAGAGAAGGAGAGACCAACATAGATTGAACTGGCTACAAGAAAGGAGAGTGCCCTGCCCCACTTCACAAGGCACACCATGGGACTGAGATGTAAGGAGGGGCCTGTGGGAGGGGCATTTGTTGGGAACAAGCATTAATCTGTGGACCCTCATGTGCACTTTTGATGCCTGGAGATTAGGGTGCTCTATCTTGTGGGGTTTGCCCGGTTCACCTGCTTCGCTGAACTTCTGGCTCTGGTTACTGTTTGGCTAACCCTGGCTTATTGGATTGCTGGCCCTGGTTACTGTTTTACTGTCTTACTGGACTTCTTGCTGTGGTGATTGTTTGGCTAAACCAGGCTTATTGTACTACTCACAGCCAGAGGCTTCTGAAGGTGGGTGAGAGCTTTGCTCAAGGTCTTGTAGTAAATGTGGGGACATTTGGAGGCAAAGTTGGAGCAATAAAGGGGGAGTGAGACCTGTGCTCTGGCTGTGTTGCTTTCGTGCCACGCCCCGGGTCATCACACCATGTGCTATTAAACTAAGGCGAATGTGTAGCAATAGGAAAAAGCTGAGACTGCAGGGGTGGCTGGTGGGTGGGGAGAATATTTCCGATTTAATCAGTAAATGTAATAAATTTAATCAGTTGATTAATCATAAGAGACTTTCCCTATTTAGTGCTCAGAAGAGGAACCTTTTTTGCAAGCTGGGCAGAGATAATAAACTTCTTTTGGACAAATTCATGACAGAAGGATACAATTAGTCATTTTCTTTCTCCTGCAAAAACAAGCCCCCCCCACACTTTTGCATACAAAAAGCAATGATTACTCCTGAATTGCTCTTTTCCCATCTCTGCCCAGAAAAAAATAATTGCTGTGGGATGAGAATTTTCCTTCTGGAACCAAACTTCTGTCATGATTTATCACAGTGTCCATGAGAACCAAACAGCAGCATCTAGAAAACCCAACAAACGAAATTAACCGGAAGAGAATGAACGCAACTCAATTATTCTAGTCATACCGAGACATGTGTTTACTGAAGGTTGTGCTCTCGGGACATTTTGGATTCCTTTGCTCGAAGAGACTTCCCCTCCTTCACACAAGCACGTCAACATTGTTCTTGATGTGACATGGGGTAAGAGTTGTGAGAGACGTGGGTAGCCTGGTGTGTGCAGCATTTCTGATTTGATTCCTCAAAGAAGCTACGCCACGTGGAGATACAAATGTCTGCCGTTCTGTAAAACAGTCCCTTCTTCACTTTAAAAGTTTCAGACAGTTCTGTACATCTGTGTGCTTGTAATTTTTGTAGTGCACTTCTGGAATTGAATCTGAAGCGCAGCTCCCCTTTAAGGAACACTAATGGGAAAAAAAATCCTATTAGACATATCTACACTACTTCTTTTTCCCCATTTTATTTTATTTTTTTACTGAAAGTCATTTATTTGAACAAAGTCCAGATCTGAAATTCTGGCTCATATGAAATGCAAAGAATCTAACTTCCCGTTATCACAATGCTCATTCTGAACAAGCGTGTTCCTTGGCCTTATCCTGCTAAGTGGATAATGGAATCACAAGCATTATTTTTATTCTGTGATAAATTCTTTGTAAACGTATGGAAAAATGTACAGAGGCTTATAAATAAATATCAGTGCATCTCCCAGACTCCAGTAGTGAATTCTGAAAACATTTTTGCCCATTCAAATGGAAATGAGCTTCGGTTTTGTCTTTTCAGGAAATTTTATGCAGGGCAAGCAAGATCCTATTATATTTTTTGCCAGCTGTCTTGAACCTAATGATCTCTATAAAGATAGATTACTCATTCCATCAAAGGCATACTTTTGTTCTGTCTGGGGAATGAAACATAATGTGACAATTTTTCTGTCCACAAGATTTAATTTTTGAATAATCTAGATGTGCTGATGAGATGCTCTCTCTCTCCTTCCCTCCAATATTACTGACTGACTTAGATTCCCCTCCTCCCATTTATATTACTCATATACTTCTAGCAATTACATATAGTTTATTTGGTTCTTTGAATAGACATTAAACACTACAGTTCAATATATTATAATGAATCTTTCCTGGTTCCTTTAACTGGTACTTTGACCTTATAAAATCACAGTTTAATTCTGTTTTTTGTTGCATGAAAGGTGCTGATATTCAAAAGACCGATGTATATTATAACAAGAGTAATAAGGGACTTTATCCTCCATAAGGCTTGTAACACCTTGTGTGGAAGCAATTTTTACAAAGTTAATGACACAAAATGTTTGCATGCAAAAGCACATATATGTGTCGAACCACAGGCATTAACTCTTTATTAACAGTAAGACCTCTGTGTTTATTATATCAGCCAGCTTGTGGCAGAGGAACATGAAACTCATAAAAATATCCAGCTTCTGCTGGCCCCGTTATTTCCCAGGGTGCTAATATTTCACAGTACTCTTTCAGGCTTTATGAAAAAGTCCAAAATAGCACAGTGCAATTCTGGATTGCTTGTCTGCAGCTGTTTTCTCTCCCCCCCTCGCCCGCCCCTTGCAGGTCTGAATCTGAAAGAGGTGACTCTTAGCGAACACATCTCAGATTGCCCTCATCTATGGTTTTCGTAGAGAGTCCATTTCCACTCTAGTCAGATTTTAGAAGATGGTTTAATACACATCCCATTTCTCATCACTCCAATAACATCCCTTTTATGAAGGCTGTACAGTACTCCAAATTATTGCGACCTACCTGTTTACAGATAGCTGGGGAAGGGGTTTAATTCAAGATGGGTACTGATGGCTCTACTTTGTTCTATTCTCTGTTCAGATTCCTTACAGGAAGCTCATTTTTCATGCTTGTTCTTATAGTAAGGTAAAGGTAAAGGTTCTCCTCACACATATGTGCTAGTTGTTCCTGACTCTAGGGGGCGGTGCTCATCCCCCTTTGAAAGCCGAAGAGCCAGGGCTGTCTGAAAACGTCTCCGTGGTCATGTGGCCAGCATGACTAAACCACCAAAGGCGCACGGAACACTGTTACCTTCCCACCAAATGTGGTTCCTATTTTTCTACTTGCATTTTTACAATTTTATAATTTTATAAGTTTAGTACAATGACAATAAAGATTATTATTATTATTATTATATATGCTTTCGAACTGCTAGGTTGGCAGAAGCTGGAACAAGTAACGGGAACTCACTCCATTATGCGGCACTAGTCATTCAAATTGCTGAACTGCCAAGCGCTGTCCGAAGACATCTCCATGGTCATGTAGCTGGTATGACTAAACACCAAAGGCACATGGAATGCTGTACCTCTCTCACCAAAGGTAATTCCTATTTTTCTACTTGCATTTTTTCATGCTTTCAAATTGCTAGGTTGGCATGAGCTGGGACAAGTAACGGGGGCTCACTTCGTTACCCAGCACTAGGGATTCAAACCGCTGAACTGCCAATCTTTCTGATTGACAAGCTCAGCATCTTAGTCACTGAGCCACTGAGTCCCTTCCGTTCTTATAGTATACCTTGGCAATAAATAGTGGGAGAAGAATATGGTTTTTGGTGATAGACAGGTCTTCCCTCAAATCCAAATAAACATTGGAATCAATTGCCACTGATTATCCTAAACAATTTTTTTGGTGGAAATGAAAATAATTTGTGGGAAGGGAAGCAGGGTTTGAGGAGTGGACAAGGGAACAGACAAGGGGAAAAAATAAAAAAAATATCCATGTATTACCTCATCTTTTCCAATTTATTTAAGAAATGTACAGTATATGGCCACCAAACTCAAACACTGTAACTCAGGATGGCTTCCCCCATTTATGATTCATAGACATAGGAAGAAGGACACTAATTATTTTATGTACTAGTCTTGCCTTAAAGGCAATATTTTCTATGGCTGTGCAGATATTTTCAAAAGAGTCCTTCATTTGAATCCACCACTGGACTCTAATCCTTATCAATTAAATTGATGGGTTAATTAAGTTTAAATTTGAATAAATGCCTGCTATAATGCTTGATCTATAATCCTAAATGGCTGGGTTTAAACACTGCAGTAAGCTAAAAGCAAACGGCACTACACTTTAACTTCATATACAAAGCCAGCCATGAGTTAAATGCTAGTGAATACAGATGGTCAAATTATCCTGTTTTATCTGAGCATAAGCAAATATTATCTGAAGCCGAATATTAACATTTCTTTTGTTAGCATGATGAGAAGTGAAGGCAACTTGACTTCACAGAGAAAAGATATTAGTATGTTGCCCTGCACCCTCCAAGAGCAAAACAGTAAAATTGCAGGCAATATTGAAACATATGTTAACTACAGCAATAGGGATATAAATCATCAGTGACCTAATGTCTTAGAAATAAAACAAAGCAGAAATTTCCAGTAACTCACTCACATTCAGAGAAACATCTCCAATTATGGTTAAAAATTATAAATATCCATACGCACACACACGTGTATGTGTCCATTTATGTATGTTTGTATATCTGGGTGTGGGTGTATCACATACAAATATATTCATATGTTCATGTATATGTACTATGCATGCAAACACAGATATATATATAGGTTTAAATGCTTCACAATGCTTCACAGTAACTATTACAATACAATACAATAGCAGAGTTGGAAGGGACCTTGTAGGTCTTCTAGTCCAACCCCCTGCATGGGCAGGAGCCCTATACCATTTCAGACAAATGGCTATCTAACATCTTTTTAAAGACTTCCAGGGTTGGGGCATTCACAACTTCTGGAGGCAAGCTGTTCTAGAGGTTAATTGTTCTAACTGTCAGGAAATTTCTCCTCAGTTCTAAGTTGCTTCTCTCCTTGGTTAGTTTCCACCCATTGCTTCTTGTCCTGCACCCAGGTGCCTTGGAGAATAGTTTGAGCCCCTCTTCTTTGTGGCACCCTCTGAGATATCGGAACACTGCTATCATGTCTCCCCTGGTCCTTCTCTTCATCAAACTAGACATACCCAGTTCCTGCAACCGTTCTTCATATGTTTTAGTCTCCAGTCCCCTAATCATCTTGGTTGCTCTTCTCTGCACTCTTTCCAGAGTCTCCACGTCTTTTCTACATCGTGGTGACCAAAACTGAATGCAGTATTCCAAGTGTGGCCTTACCAAGGCACTATACAGTGGCATTAACACTTCACGTGATCTAGATTCTATCCCTCTGTTTATGCAGCCTAGAACTGTGTTGGCTTTTTTGGCAGCTGCTGCACACTGCTGGCTCATATTTAAATGGTTGTCCACTAGGACTCCAAGATCCCTTTTATAGTTACTACTATTGAGCAAGCTACCACCTATACTGTACCTGTGCATTTTGTTTTTCTTGCCTAAATGTAGAACCTTACTTTTTTCACCACTGAATTTCATTTTGTTAGATAGTGCCCAATGTTCAAGTTTGTCAAGATCCTTCTGTATCTTAAGCCTATCTTCTGGACTGTTGGCTATTCCTGCCAGCTTGGTGTTGTCTGCAAATTTGATGAGTTCCCCATTTATCCCCTCATCCAAATCATTGATGAAGATGTTGAAGAGTACTGGGCCTAAAACAGAGCCTTGGGGTACTCCAACTAAATTATTTTAATTTTTTGGGGAGAAGATTTGAGAAAGACTGTAGGGTTGTTTTACTGTACATTTTATTAGTAAAATTAAATGATAGGTTTAGATTTTTATAACTTTGTAGCATTGTTTTTATTATAACTGTAAACAAACCATGGCATACATTGATTTTATTTCTTGTGTATAACTTTCACTGCTGTTTAGTTTTGATTTGTTATTAATTTTTATGAATAGATTGCCTTCTGGCAAAAGGCATGTTACAAGTAAAAATGGGTTAGTTTGTTGTCAGCTGCTTACATAATGTCAAGCATGTTCATGAAGTACACATTTTCTTGAATTAATACATAAAACATATTTTATAGTATTTAGTTAATACTTGATCAACCTAAATTGATCCAACATTTTAGAAGATCAATAGGATTACAGCACATGGAGCTTTATGCTTAATTGCTTCAAAGAGAAAAGGTCAAATTTATTGGTAGATCTCACTAAAGGACAGTGGAATTTTTTTAAAAAAAGAAATGGAAAATCCTTAATATAGGTTTTTTTTCTACAAACTTCCTACCGTTTTAACATACTGGGCAATAGGAAATTATTTGGAAAGTGTTTTGAAAATATTGGTTTCGTTCCCCTGCTTTCCTAAATCATTTCCTGAAATATATATATAGGTGAAACAATTTCATCCTGCTAGTAGATTTACAACATCTGAATTTCAGTGAAATATATTATTTTCTGACTAGAACACTGAGGTAGATGGAGATAATTGGGAGATTAGAAGGCAGCAGCTTTACTTCAGCCATCTTCCTTCCTGCTGAAGAGAGATTTCTCATTGTGTTATTATAGAATTCTGTTTCTTCTTTTTCAATTAATCATGAGAGTAGACTGCATATCTAATAATCATATAATCAGGTGGAAAAAGCTTTGTGTGGGTGTACAGATGTGGCTTCTGTGGCACCAAAAGAAAAATCAGAGACTTTTCAGTAAAAGTACTGAGGGAAAGTTCACTATGCAGATCATCAAGCAAAATTTGATGCGGCCTGAAATTACCTAGCATAGTAACAGGTTCAAGGAAAAAAAGTTGGCTTAAAAATTAATAGCACTTTGACAAGAGTGATTTCAATCTTTCCAGATGCAAATGAGCCAAGTATTACCGAAAACCTTCAAACACTAATGTGCAGCCCTTAGGTCCTTGTGTCAAATAGTACTGAGGGGGGCTGAAAAGACAGCCTATTCTATTTGCATAACAGTTTTGTCCTTGTGCTGTGAGCAAGCACACAATTGTGTTGCTCTTGTGTCTTTACTTAACCTCCATTAACCCTGAATAGAGTAAAAATGTCAGTGTTAAATAAATATTATTCTTTTGAAAAACAAATTAGATGTTGAATAGTACAAGGATATCTGGCTGAGTTATTCTTTTCTGACTATAGTCAGTATAAATGTGCTTCATATTTTTCACTATTTATAGATCTCTCCCTACCTCGCCATTTCTTTAACATTCAAAGGCATTGCTTAGAATTAATTCTCTTGCTTCTCCCATGCTTTGAGTAGCTACATTGACCTGTTGGGCAGATGGGCAGCTAAGGGTCCAGAGGCTTTTTGAAACTACTTTTTTGCTGCTAACATTTGGCAGTGGATTGCAAAGAGTGGGCATCTCAGTTTTTTACTACTCCCCCCTGCCCATGGTTGCATAAAGCAGGAGTCCTCAACCCCAGGGCCATAACCCACTACCAGGCCACAGCCTATTCAAAACCAGGCCATTGGAGAAATGGGCACGCGGGTGCATCTGAAGCTCCACTCACATGAGCAGAGGGCATTTGTGTTCACACACGAAGCTCACTCATGCTAACAAAGGGCACTTATGCACTGTTGGAAGAAATGTCCATCTCCGTTCAGTTCCGAGTGGGGAAAAAGACACCGGAAACATAGAGACTGCCTGGAAAGATGGTTTAATGGCGGACAGGATCACATGGCTTGAGCTCCTGAGCAGAAAAAGGGAGGAGATGCTGAGAGTGCCCTGGTTTTATGCCCTCTCTGGGTCCCAGCCCAGAGCTTTCCATTTCTGTGTAAGAAATGGAAAGGAGGGAGGAGGGAGGGTTTAGACAGGTTGAGACTAGCCAGAAGGGAACGGGCCAAGCCAGCAGACGACGGAGGGAGGCGGATGGTTCCGTTAAGAGGGGGGAAACACAAGTCATTCCGGTGGAGGGCTTCTCCATCCAGAGGGTCGTGGGGAGGGGCAGGACCGAGGGGAGACAAGTTCCTTCCTCCCGGTTGGAGGCACGTAGCCGTTGGTTACAAACGGTTGGGTGCCACAACCCCCGCAGGCTAGGTGGCCAGGGAATACAGAGCCAGGGTCTGCGGCTGATGTTTTGCAACGCCAGGTCCGTTGTCAACAAAGCCCCCCTCATTAGTGACCTTGTGTCAGAGGGGGAGCCGGACCTGGTAGGAATTGCGGAGACCTGGTTGGGCCACGAGGGAGGACATCCCCTCGTTGAAATGTGCCCACCAGGCTACCGCGCATTTCATCAGCCGCGGGCCCTAGGCAGGGGTGGTGGGGTAGCGGTCATTATTAAGGAAGGCCTTGAGCCGAGAGAGACCATTGTGCCTCAGACTTCCGGCTGTGAGTCCCTCTGCGTGAAGTGGGGCCTAGGGAGGCAGTTGGGCTTGCTGGTTGTATACCTGGCTCCCCGCTATGTAGCAGCAGCCCTGCCCGAGCTCCTGGAGGTGATCGCTACGGTGGCAGTGGAGACCCCCAGACTTATAGTCATGGGGGACTTTAACCTGCCATCGTTGGGCGAATCATCCGTGGTAGCTCGGGAGTTCATGGCTTCCATGACGGCCATGGACCTGACCCAAGTAATTCAGGGCCCCACCCACGAGGGTGGACATACGCCGGACCTCATCTTCGTCTCGGGCCAATGGAAAAGTGATCTGGGTACAGGGGATATAGTCATCACACCCTTGTCATGGTCAGACCACTCACTTCTCCGGCTCGACTTTCCGACCGCTGCTCCCCTCCGCGGGGAGGCGGAACCAGAGTCACCAATCTGGTACCGCCCCAGGTGCTTGATGGACCCGGATGGGTTCCAGACAGCGCTTGGGCCATTTCCTGTATCCCTGACCCGCGCCCCGATGGAGGACCTCACGGCCGCATGGAATAGTGCGGCCGTGGGAGCCTTAGATCGGGTCGCGCCCTTGCGGCCTCTCTTGCGGCGGCGAACCACCCTGGCTCCTTGGTTCACTGAGGAGCTGCGGGTGATGAAACGCCGCAAGAGATGCCTAGAGAGAAGATGGAGGGCTAGCCGCTCTGAATCTGACCGGACACAGGTAAGAGCCCATTTACGGACTTACATTGTGGCGCTGAGGGTGGCCAAACGTCATCATTGTGCCACTCTCATAGCATCCGCAGAAAACCGCCCTGCCGCCCTGTTTAGGGTGACCCGCTCCCTCCTTCAACAGAGGGAGCGGGAAGCCCCGCTACAGGGTAGAGCAGAGGAATTTGTGATTTTTCTGCAGGAGAAAACCGCCCAGATACAGAGTGAGCTAACCCCCATTCATGGCCCAGTGGGATGCCACGGGGGAGATCTTGTTTGGGAGGAGTTTGACTCCGTTACTTCCGAGGATATGGACAGGCTACGTGGGCGACTGCGAGCCACCACATGTTTATTGGATCCGTGCCCCTCCTGGCTTGTACTGGCATCCTGGGAGGTGACACGAGGCTGGCTCCAAGAGGTTGTCAACGCATCCTTGAGTGAGGGTTCCTTGCCTGCCTCCCTAAAAGAGGCCATGGTGAGGCCCCTCCTCAAGAAGCCCTCTTTGGACCCAGCTCTTTTGAACAACTACCGTCCAGTCTCCAACCTTCCCTTCTTGGCGAAGGTTGTTGAGAGTGTGGTGGCACAACAGTTTCCCCGTCACCTGGAGGAAGTTGACTATCTAGATCCGCGCCAGTCCGGCTTTCGGCCCGGGCATAGCACCGAGACGGCATTGGTCGCGTTGGTAGATGATCTCTGGAGGGCCAGAGATGGGGGATGTTCCTCCATCCTGGTCCTATTAGACCTCTCGGCGGCTTTCGATACCATCGACCATGGTATCCTATTGCATCGGCTGGGGGGGTTGGGGGTGGGAGGCACCGTTTTACGGTGGTTCTCCTCCTACCTCTCTGGCCGATCGCAATTTGTGCGGGCAGGAGAGCAGAGGTCGACCCCGAGACCCCTCACATGCGGGGTGCCTCAGGGGTCGGTCCTCTCACCTCTCCTGTTTAACGCATACATGAAGCCGCTGGGCGAGATCATCCGTGGTTTTGGGGTAGAGTACCACCTGTACGCTGATGACACCCAGCTGTACATATCTACCCCAAACCACCCCAACGATGCCGTAGCGGTGATGTGCCAGTGCCTGGAAGCCGTGCGGATCTGGATGGGAAGTAACGGACTTAGGCTCAACCCGACCAAGACCGAGTGGCTGTGGTTTCCGGCTGCCCGATTCAACCAGCTCTCTCCAACGCTGGCCATAGGGGGCGAACATCTTGCCCCTGTGGATGGGGCGCGCAACTTGGGTGTCCTCCTGGATACCCGGCTGTCCATGGAAGATCAAGTGACAGCCGTGGCCAGGAGGGCGTTTTACCAGGTTCGCCTGGTACGCCAGTTGCGCCCCCTATTGGATCGGGACGCCCTTCGCACAGTCACTCATGCTCTCGTGACATCCCGACTGGATTATTGCAACTCTCTCTACATGGGGCTCCCCTTGAGGTGTACCCGGAGGCTTCAGTTGGTCCAGAATGCAGCCGCGCGAGCAATTATGGGCACCTCTAGGTTTGCCCATGTAACACCGCTGTTGCGCGAGCTGCACTGGCTACCTGTCGTCTTCCGGGTGCGCTTCAAGGTGTTAGTTACCATCTTCAAAGCGCTCCATGGCTCGGGACCTAGCTACCTGCGGGATCGGATCCTGCCCCATACATCCTCACGGCCGATTCGCTCCCACAGAGAGGGACTTCTCCGGGTGCCGTCCACTAGACTTTGTCAGCGGGCGACGCCCAGGGGAAGGGCCTTCTCTGTGGCGGGCCCAGCCCTCTGGAATGACCTTCCCCCCGATATCAGGACAACCACGGACCTCCGCTCCTTCCGCTTAAAATTAAAGACGCACTTTTTTCGTCTGGCCGGCCTTGGGTAGTCTCTTTTTAGGTCAGGGTTTTTTAGGGGTAATTTTTAGTTTAGTTATGGGTTTTAGCGCAGGATTTATTTAATTTATTTTTAACTTTGTATTTTGTATTTGTTTGTGGTCTATTTGTATTTTTAATTGCCTGTGCCCCGCCTCGAGTCCCCTTGGGGAGAGAGAGCGGGATAGAAATTAAATTATTATTATTATTATTATTAAGAAATGCGTTCTGATTGGTTGTCAGACTCCCAGGGGGCAGGTGTGTGTGTCTTAGCTAACTGTGTAGGCTGTCCTGAGACCCAAGCTTGTTTGCCTTGCTGGCTGATGTAATTTTCCCAGGTGCCATGTGGTGAGTTTTCTGTTTGCTAGATGGGTCTCCCTGAAGTGGGTAGATCTTTGTTATATAGCAGTGATGGCAAACCTTTTTTGCCTCGAGTGCCAAAAGCACGCATGCACATGTTATCATGCACCCAGGCGTGCCCAGACCAATAATTTAATCACACACGCCTGCCCCATGCATGTATGTGTGACACCCCCCCTCCTGCTGCCCCATGCATGCGTGCATGGATTTTTTGGAGCCTGGGCCTCCCCTGCCCCCCAGAGGCTGTAGATGTCCCATTTACCAACTTCCAGTAACCTGGTAGATCTGTTTTCCCTACCCCAGAGGCCCTCCGGAGGCTGAAAGCGCCCTCCCAGAGCCTCTGTGCAAGCCCGTACTTACCTGGCATCGTGTGGAGAAACCTGGGAAGGGAAGGGAAGGGCAGGGTGGGTGGGTCAGCCAAAAATCAGCTAGGGCAACAGCTCACGTGCCTGCTGATATGGCTCCACGTGCCACCTGTGGCACACATGCCATAGGTTCGGCATCACGGTTATATAGAATAAACTGGCTCAGGCCTTAATGGCCTATTGACAAAAGTGGTGGTGGGGGGCTGAGTTTCTGCCTCCCTTTTAGAGGAAATATTCTGCCCTTTTAATATGTCCTAAAATATTTCATTTTCTAGTAGAGGGGTAGGTTTTAACTTCCTACAGTACAAAGCTTCATTCACACATGTTGTATGTGAGTATAAGCGCCCTCCACTCCTGCAGGAAGTTCCATTCGGTGCGAGTGGAGGGTATGCGGATGAATTGCTTGCACAAATGGAGCTGTGTGCACACGTGCACCTGCCACTCCACCCCCCTTACACACACCAGGCTGCCAAGCTGGAAAAGTTGGGGACTGCTAGTGTAAAGCACTGAAAGGATTGTTTCATAAAACTCTTGAAATTCCCCTTCTTGATACATTGAAACAGCAACATGTTTTGGAGAGCTTGATGCAGGTGCTTGGAGGCTTTTCCTACATTGCCCTATTTAGAAACAACTGGAAAAGTCTTTGAAAGCCCTTGAAGCAGCCACACTCAGTCTTCTTCCCCTTCCCCTTCCCCTTCCCCTTCCCCTTCCCCCTCCCCCTCCCCTTCCCCTTCCCCTTCCCCTTCCCCTTCCCCTTCCCCTTCCCCTTCTTCTTCTTCTTCTTCTTCTTCTTCTTCTTCTTCTTCTTCTTCTTCTTCTTCTTCTTCTTCTTCTTCTTCTTCTTCTTCATCATCATCATCATCATCATCGTTTGACATCGTATATGTTTTTATTTGCAGTTTTCCTTTAGCAACAACATATTTTGTGGAGAGTGTAATGACTGGGTCAATACATTTTTACACAGTGCTAACAATGATAATACAATTACATATACATATTTTTCACCTTCCAATGTCTAACCTTAAAATGTTCATTATAATTATAAATATTCTTTTATGTATCAATATGTATAATATTATTTTCCCAATTGGTACTTATTTTTCCCCTACTTGTTGGGGTTCTTCCATAGTCATCTCTTTAGCTTTCATCTCTCTTTATAATCACTCTCCAAAAATATATTTAAACATCAATTATGTTTCTTCATACAATGTGTTTATTGACCTCTGTTAAGTCACCAATATTTCAATATTTTAAATACTACCCAAGTTCCACCAAATTTCCAATATCTCAGTTTTCTATAAACACCAATAAAACCAATTATTAATAAAATTTAATCAGTCCCTGGATTATAAGTCCCCTGAATTTGTAGTCCTTAAAAGCTATAAATTCCAATATATTTTTGCACACTGTTAATCATAATAATATATTCAAATATGCCTAGTCACAGTCTTTCACCCCCTAATCTGAGGATATTTGTGGTTAGAATAAATTCGTTTATATATCTACTGTATAAATGTGTTACAATTTTCCCAATTTATACTTTCAATTTGTTTCTGTTAGTTTTTAATACAATCATAATTTTCCAAGATATCCATCATCTCTCAGCCTTTTTTGAATTTCACCATTTATTGACTTTTTGGTGTTTCTTTTATATTTCTCTTTGGGATCCTATATTTCTTTCTAACATTTTTACATAGACTGAATGTTCCCTCTGCCTTACCTCTTATCTCCTGCTGCTGTATTATTTGGGTGCCCATCCATAACCCTTTCATTATTTTTCAGACGTCTTCCTTTTTTCCCCTCTCCATGTTATTGTAAGCTCTCAAGGAATTATCTATTCAATTCTTAATATTTATTGTTATTGGCTTTTCATTATTTTTGTTTTCTTGTATCTTATTTTGATTTGTCTCCTCCACCACTCTTTCTGACTTCTCATCTGTCTTCTGAACATTTTACCACCATTTGTTGAGGATATTCTACACTCACTTCTTTATCTTTGGACAATCCCATCATCTCCTTATGATTCTTTATCAGACTTTCATACAAACCTTTAGCCATCATTAACATTTCTGCATAGAACTTTATTGTCTCCTGCTGAATCATTTTGTACCAAATTAATATATTAATAATTATTCAATGTATCTCTAATATTCCAGTATCCCAATATCTAAAAACTCCAAAAAAATCAATTAATAATAAAATTTATCAATCCCAGAATTATTCCTCCAAATCCTCTAGTTTTCTAGTCCTTAAACACTATAAATATATACTTTACAGTCTTTATAGTTTCCAGTTTACACCTTCCCAATTGTCCAAATTTATCTTATTTGTCTTTTCTTCTTATTCTCTCTCCTCATCTTTTTCTATTGCTTTTCTTCTTTTGCCTTCTAGGATGATCTATCAAATGATGTTAATGAATCAAATCCTGCTTGGCCCACCAGGTTTCCTCAAATCTTTTGAATCCACCTTTCAATGAACAGGTCAATAAGAGTTTGGCATTTATAGTTCAGTTGCTTTAAAAATCTTCAAACAGCTCAGTAGATATTTCCAAGCCTCCAAATCGCCTACTAAGATAATGTCAAGGTCAAATAGCCTTCCAGGTGTTATTTGCTTTCTCCCTTTTTCATCATTTTCACTCAGATTTCCCATATCGCAGTAATCTCCTTCCTCCAGTAGATGGCTCCATTCAGCAGAGTGTAAAAGTCAAAACAGCTGACTGCCAACCACTGAGGGGGGTTAGAATAGAGTTTAGGAAAGCAATTTCTGCCAATAATCACTTTTCACAATGTTATTTAACTTTTTCCAGGGTTTCTGTGTTATAAAACATCCTTTAAATATTTCTTTTGCATCTGAGTTTTTATTATTTAGTCTTTTTCTTTTGTTTTTAGTCTTTAATCCTTCTCCATAAATCCAATTGCTGATTTTTTTACTATTTGGAGTTTTTTAAAAAAAAAATTTTTTAACTTGGGTTAAACTTGAGTTAAATCTTTAGGGTAAAAGTTGGAAGTTATCTCACCCAGTTTCACTGATCTGTCCATGCACCACTCTAGCACAAAAATCTTAGTGTCCCCATTGTCCCAGGTTGTGACAAACTAAAATGGCCATTGTCCCTGCTGCCGTTCGGGAGAGCTTTCTTTGGACCAAAGAGGAAATTTTGGTTTCCTCATGATTTACAATGCCTCTCCTTTCTTCACCACCCCTCCAGGATGGCTTGACCCCATGGGGTCTCCTGGCAAGCAGTTGCTGACTGCATTTCACAGAGCTAGGCAGAGCTCCACTATTTTCCAGATAATCCTGCTGTGACGTGAACCAGAAGTCTGCCATGCTCAGTCTTCTGAAGGACACAGTTCTCTCACAATTTTGGGGAAGGATCTTCTTTTGTGCCATCAAACTCCATGAAATATGCCTTGAAATATTTTGCCCAACCCTAGTCTTAATTAGTTGTAATCACTCAGATAAACTTCCAAAACTGCCTAATCAATGCAGCTACCCCACTGCAGATCTTAGTGGCTTTTCCCAATTTGATAGACTTCATCTTTCAGGGGGGAATTTTTAATCATTTCCCTAATGATGGAAGAAATAATTTTAAGCATTGATTAAATGTAATTGTTGATTGTTTAAGTTTTAAATCTTTATTACTTAAGGACCGTTCTTGCCTGGTTATAAGAATGCAATCCTTGTTTCATTCACAGATGAGTATGTTTAGGGTGGAGGTTCATTCTCCAAGCTTGTGGGTTGATTTCTGAACATTTCGTTACCAGTCTGGATAATATCTTCAGTGGAATTTAAGAGATGTAAGTATTGGTGGTGTTCAGCTTATAAGGGTTTTGTGTGGTCAGTAGGTCTTGCGATGGGACAGTCACATTGGGTAGGGATCTTGTGATGGATCTAATGATAGGTCTTGTGATGAATCAGGTGTGGGTCACATAAGATGAGAATCTTGTGGTGATCTTGACATGGGGAAGTTAAATTAGGTGAGGGTCATTGAGAGGTGAAGTGCTGGCTTGTGAAGGTTGCATGGATTGGTTGATGGTCAAGGTCATTGTGGTTGGTTGTTCAGTTAATTTGAATTCTCAGTTACCACGAATACCAATACCATCAATACTGACATTCACTAAACTCTGTTGAAGATGGGTTACCTAGCCTGATAAAGAAATGTTCAGAAATCAAACTACAAGTTTGTAGAACAAACCTTCACCCTTAGTGTACAAATGAATATGTCTGTAATAAACGTGACAAACTTGAACATTGGGCATTATCTAATAAAATGAAATTCAATGGTGAAAAGAGTAAAGTTCTACATTTAGGCAAGAAAAATGAAATTCACAGGTACAGTATAGGTGGTACCTTGCTCAATAGCAGTAACTGTGAAAGGACTCTTGGAGTCCTACTGGACAACCATTTAAATATGAGGCAGCAATGTGCAGCAGCTGCCAAAAAAGCCAACACAATTCTAGGCTGCATAAACAGAGGGATAGAATCAAGATCACACGAAGTGTTAATACCACTTTATAATGCCTTGGTACGGCCACACTTGGAATACTGCATCCAGTTTTGGTTGCCACAATGTAGAAAAGATGTGGAGACTCTAGAAAGAGTGCAGAGAAGAGCAACAAAGATGATTAGGGGACTGGAGACTAAAACATGAAGAATGGTTGCAGGAACTGGGTATGACTAGTTTAATGAAAAGAAGGACTAGGGGAGACATGATAGCAGTGTTTCAATATCTCAGGGGTTGCTACAAAGAAGAGGGAGTCAAACTATTCTACAAGGCACCTGAGGGTAGAACAAGAAGCAATGGGTGGAAACTAATCAAGGAGAGAAGCAACTTAGAACTGAGGAGACATTTCCTGACAGTTAGAACAATTAATCAGTGGAACAGCTTGCCTCCAGAAGTTATGAATGCCCCAACACTGGAAGTCTTTAACAAGATGTTGGATAGCCATTTGTCTGAAACAGTTTAGGGTTTCCTGCCTAGGCAGGGGGTTGGACTAGAAGACCTCCAAGACCTCCAACTCTACTATTGTATTGTATTGTATTGTATTGTATTGTATTGTATTGTATTGTATTGTATTGTATTGTATTGTATTGTATTGTAAAATGTCTACTTCATTGTAAAACAATGAAGTAGACATTTTTGCTTTCCTTATTCTTTCATAGCACAGTTTCCAAAAGGTTAAGAGAGAGTAGCATGATTAAATGTTGAATTTAGAGACTCAGTGTATAGTTGCAAATCATAAACCATTTATCCTAGGTCTGTTCAAATGAAGTCAGTGGAGACTCTCATAATAAACTTTCCCTGTAGAAGATTATTCATATTGGCCTGCTAATTCAAAATATCAGGAAATCAGAGGTAATCAGATGCAAAGGAAATATAAGCTTCTGAACCATGAATGTTCACATAAAAGATATTTTGGGAGATGCATGGATAAGTAAGAATTATCTTTCTTCAACAAAAATAATAAAAATAAAGTACAGCTTCCTTTTTCTACGTTTTGCTCATCTTACATTTTGATGTGTGGTGGGGTTTTCTTATGACAAATATAACATCTGGCACATCTGCCCCAACACTCCTATCTTTTTGTAAGGACCTAAATGTCTTTGCCAGTTGACGTGGGACCCCAGTGGGGGAACAGTACAATGGAGGTAGTTGATTGAGCAACAACAGACCCCCACTTCCTCCCCACTCTGCCTCCACCCTTCTCATGTGTTCTTGGTTTTAATGTTTGTTTTTACCTTTTAATGTTTTAGCTTATATGTAACTATAAGCTGGCCAGTGCTACCCTATGGTAAGGTGGGCAGCCAATAGATTTTATAAATAAATAAATAAACAAATCAGCAAACCTAGCTTTGAAGGAACCATAAAAGAACTGAGATATAATCCTACTCCAGTGATGCCTATATAAAAACATTTAATTTTTAATGCAGGAATATTCAGTGATAAGAACAGCTGGATTTGAGTAAAAAAATATGTTCAGGATAAGGCTGTGTATTACTTAGAGTTTAAAAAAGTGCTTCAACGTGTTTGGTAGATTAAAGCAGTAATAGAACATTCTGGTGAAGTCAGAATCAGAACATTCTCTGAAAATCAATGAACTGAGCAATTTGAATGGTGCTGTATTAAAAAATTAAATGCATTTAATATCAGTTTGAACAGATCCAGACTTGTGAAGCCTTTCATCATTATTGTTATTGCATAAAAACCTCAGTGCCAACAGTACTTCTTGGGTGATAGGAAAAAAAGTAATGTGCCATTAAATATCACCATAGAAAGAAAGATCATTTGCATTTTTCACAAAGTCTTTTGCCAAGTTTTGTATCTGAAGAGAAGGAATATCTGGACGGAAGATCTAATTTATAAACTTAATTTAAATTGGCTGTTCCCATTTTTGTTGAGTTTCATAATGCATGATAGAAAAATTCAAAAGAGCTGAAAAGGGATAATTATATATGGGATTATTTTTTATGAATTAAGATAACAATAAAAGGGATATCATTACTGAAATTGCAGTATTGGATCAGAATATGAAAGTAGTTCCATGTCAAGGCAAGGATTTTCAAATTAACTTGTTGAAACCTACCTGTTTAAGAGTAAAGAGAACAATGCAGATATATGCCTAAAAGACTTTTATTCTGAGAAAGTCATACGCATGATTAATTTAATTCCTTTTAATAAAGTTCCATTAAAAATAAGAATAAAATATTATTGAGAAAGCTACTGATATTTCTATAACATGTGAATAAAAAGTAGAAGGACTGAACAGTCCCTGTCTCTGCTTTCAAAATGGGTCAAAGTTATATAATTGGATTAAATGTGCACTTTTCTTTTTTTTAACTGCTTTTAACATATCGGTGTGGGATGATCATAAGGCTACTCAGTAGTTTTGGGCATGCTTCAGTTGTTGGGCTGACAGACTGCCTGAAAAGGTCCATTTAAAGGTCAAATGGCACTTTAATGTGACCTTTAGAGGTCAAAAAGGGACATGGTGGCTGGGTGGCTAAGATACTGAGCTTGTCGATCAGAAAGGTCGGCAGTTCAGCAGTTTGAATCCCTAGTGTTGCGTAATGGAGTGAGCTCCCGTTACTTGTCCCAACTTCTGCCAACCTAAGCAGTTCAAAAGCATGTAAAAATGTAATTAGAAAAATAGGAATCATCTTTGGTGGGAAGGTAACAGCATTCTGTGTGCCTTCAGCATTTAGTCATGCCGGCCACAGGACCATGGAGACGTCTTCAGACAGTGCTGGCTCTTCGGAAACGGAGATAAGCACCACCCCCTAGACGACTAGGACATATATGTGAGGGGAATCTTTATCTTTACCTTAGAAGTTGAAGGGCATAATGTGTTATGGAATGCATGCAGAAAACAGCCATTATACTGAGTACTGTGACTATTGTTTGCTCATTTCTGCATGAATGACTAATTAAAAATATCCTGTTAGAAGACAACCATTTTTTGGTTCAGAATGCATAATTAAAATTTACTGACAAAATGTATTTCAGTGCATACATTACTTGAAGAACCTTTAGAATCTGTACTGCATTACCAAACAAACACAAAAAGGATGCCAACATTTTAAAGGCTGATCTCCTCAGCTCCTGTCAAAAAAGCCGCTTCCCTGTCTCGGATATGTTGATGATTAGCTTGTTACTTGGATTCATAGATAGATGGTGCTGACAAATCTTCATTATTTCAAGCCTTCACTTTAAACTACATAATCAGCCTCAATCTTGAGCAGTCAATACAATAGGCTTGTTTTCTGTACATTGCTGTACATTTCTATAATGAATACAGGAAATACTACCTTGCATTGGGAAACTAATGATTGCTGCCCATGCATGTACACTTCTGAGTTTCTTTACAACACAAACATCTATAGTTTCTACCCTTTGATGCACTGTCATGTGTCCATATGCAGGCTTAAAACTAATGAGTTCATATCTTATGATTCTTGTTTCTAGCAGGGGAACAACAGTTTCATTGGGTCGAACTGACAGCCGGGAATGAGTTATTACAAGATAGCCCCAGAAGAGAAAACAACAGTTCACAAGATGTTCTCACGAATGCTCTTTAACCCAATCTAGCCATTTAAGTCTTTCTTTCATTAGCAGTCTTTCCATAGCTGCCCTTTGCTTGCTAAAACAGTTGACCAACTGCATACTATGATAGATCAAGTGACAGCTCATTTTTAGCACCTCCTCTTTTTACAGGACTTTGTAACAATGACACCTGCAAATCAGAATTTTGGATAGGTATGCCTTCTTTTGTCACAAATGCCCTATCATATCTATATAGAAGAAACAGGTCATCTGGATGCAGAATCTTGACCCAGATCTAACACTGAGAACAGCAGTATTCAAAAACCAACAGAAAGCACTTTGATCTCTCAGAATATCATGTCACTGACCCTACAATTGTCATTTGTGAACAAAAACATTTAAAACACTGATTGTAACATGAAGCAACTAAATTACAATTCATCAAACAATTCAGTTGCATAACGTATAGCTCAAACAGAGACAAAAAGAGTTGTTTTTCTTTAAAAAGGCTAAAGTAATCCTCAACTTATGACTGTAATAGAGTGCAGAATTTCTGTCATAAATCATGGTTATAGGTTGGGGCTCTCAAGTGACTGGATCAGTGGTAGTATTCTACTGGTTTGGACCAAATCGCTTGAACTGTACACCGCCCCGAGTCCCTTTGGGGAGAGGGGGCGGTTTATAAATATAATAAATTATTATTAACTGGTAGCGGAAATTGTGTGTGGCCCCGCCCACTCACCCCTGGCTCTACGGAATCGCATTTAGGCCCTTTTTTATTTACCAAAAGTGCATGCACGGAAGGCTATGTGCATGCCTGGAGGTGGCACGTGTGCTCACATTTATGAACCGGTAGGGAAGGTACCGGTAAGTGAATCCCACTCGTAGACTGGACACAATTTTAGGATTTTTTTTGCAGAGGTAGCTAAGTGAATACCACGACTGATAAGCAAATCCATGTATTCTTAAAAGCATTTTTTTTGGTCAGAAACTGGAAATGCCACAACCTGGCAAAAAAAAAAAAAATCATGGCCATAAAGGTAAGATGGTTGCCA
Organism: Rhabdophis nuchalis; assembly: GCA_039707465.1. NCBI lineage: Eukaryota > Metazoa > Chordata > Lepidosauria > Squamata > Natricidae > Rhabdophis > Rhabdophis nuchalis. The sequence continues at coordinate 246,502,862 of CM077643.1, read as the reverse complement.
AACCACCAAAATGTGGTAATGAGATTGTGTGTATTTGTGCAACCATTGGCATTCTGAACTGGGGGAAACCTGTCATAACTTCAAGAGAACAATTGATAAGTGGGAACTATCTGTATATACAATTGATTCATCAGCACTATGCTATGTGTTGTTACTGCTTTGCAACAACCTCAATAAGTAACTATAATTATCCATATTTTCTGCATGTCGTGTACATGAATGCTTGTGATTTTAAAGTTGGATACTCATTAAAGTCCATAAGAAATTTAGTACTTTTTCTAAAATGTGTATATTGCTAGTTTTTTTTAAAAAAAAGATGAAACCTGAAAGATAGCTAAATTTCAATCTTCATTTTATTATGAATAGCATTGTTTATTTTAAACATCTTATCTTGTTTTTCATTTAAAAAGCACTCAAAGAAAGGAACAAAATAATTAAAAACAGCATTAAAATGCAAGTCACATTTAAAAGCTCCATTAAAAATACAATAAGGAAGTAAAATGTAAATTCAAACCACCAATTGAGCAGAGGAATAAGAATCAGAAAATACCTGAAATGCAGCCAAGAAAAGTCAGCTCATCATCCTATGCCTGAAGACAAACGTTGGCCCTAAACAGCTTCAGGAGATAAGAATTCCAGAAAATGGGAGCATTTTGCTTCTATCCTGGGAATATCCTCCTTGTTTTAAAAAAAGGGTCCTTTTATAACTTTAACAAATTATTTGGGAGCAAATGGTTTTTTTTTTTAGATACTTTGACTCAAAGCCATTTAGTGTGTGCTAAAGGTCAAAACCAAGCAGTTTGAAATCCACATAGAAGAAGAGAACTGAACAATGAACTTTCTCTGAATTTTTTAGAGCCTGTTAGCTGCTACCTTTTTTTTTTTCATGCTGGGATGCCACTAGGCATGTCAAAGACCTTGCCCAAAAAGAGATTTAAGCAAGTTTTTTTTCCCAACGTGAAATAAGCTATGGGCTCCTTCAGGCACAATGGAAATAGAATTTTCAAATAAAGATTAGTTAACCAGTGTTCCCACTATATAAAATTATCAGGTTCTTTTACATAAGAATGTGCAAGAGATCAAATCCCTTAGACTTCTGTGACTCTGAATACCAGATGGTGCATACGACTGCTCATATCCCATACTCCCAGCAATCTTTTACTATAATTTCTAATGTCTTCCAGAGGAAGTAGGTCCTATCTGGGTCTTATAAACACTGCTTTGCTCTTCTCAACCTCAGGGTTTCTGTCTAATCACGCATCTGAAATACATTGCTGAAAACTCTCCTCTCGGAACTTCTACTGGGATTGCCTCCCATGCTCTGTTTTCCAAGGCTAAAGATACCATATTCATCCTAACATTTGAAAAGAATACCAACAAGCAGAAGGTTTACACTGCATTTGTCCTAAGAGTACTGTTTGTAAAATAATCACTAGTGAAACACATTCAACAACATTTCATGCCTGAATAGGAAGTTAAGATCTGTTTGTATAATTGCATATATTTACAATTGACAGCTCAGTCAAAAATATCTGTTCATTACATTTGTAAAATTACCTGATTGCTCCTTATTGTACCCACCACAAGGTTTCCCACGGAGTTTCATAAAAGATTTTATGGGAAGGTCAAGTTTATCATTGTAAAGGGATATAGCATCATCTAACATGGACCTCACTGGGCGACTTTGGGTCAGTCACATTCCCTCAGCCCAAGGTACAAGTTAGTTGTTGGGGAGGAATGCCAGAAAGTTGTGTTGTGTACTGGTATATTACATAATACCTGGGGGACACTCCTAGGGAAAAAACAAATACGTCAATCAATTGCAAAAGGCAGCTTTACTTGGAACAGCTTACATTCTGTGATGACACCTCTAATATCATCAAACATCTACATCTGCCTATCCCAGGTCCTTGGGGAGGACTTGATGGGTGGATAAAAATGCGAAATCTACTCTGAACATCTGGCTGACTATGCAACAAGCTATAATAAGATATTTCAATGGAGTTTGGAGTGGACAAATGTGCCACTGTCATTATCAACATTGTCATCAATAATGTCAATGAATCATGCCCTTCATCCATGCAATAATGTTGACAGATTCTGTTTACCAAGGAAAATAGGTCAGCAGGGAATGTTGCAGGTACGTGATGTAGCTAAGAAGAAGAAAAAAGGCATTGGAAGAATATCTGAAGAAGAAGGTACACTGAAGTTAGTATACAATGAAGGCTTCCTGAGCTCTAGAGTGCCAAACTGCCCTACATAAAAGACCAAGAGAAGAATAGAAAAGATACATGGAAGGCAAAATATTGCATGCCCAGTATATAAAGAAAACATCAGGCTAAGCAGATAACAAGACTTGGCAATGGCTAAGAGCAGGAAAATTGAAGGAAGATGTAGAGGAATTCATTCTGGCTGCACAAGACTAAGCTTTAAGAACACATGCATACAAAGCTAGAATTGAAAAGACATCAACAGACAGTAAATGTCGCCTCTGCAAAGAAGCCGAAGAAACAGTGAACCACCCAGTTAACTACCTCAAGAAGATCAGATTAGGTAGGTAGGTAGGTAGGTAGTTAGGTAGGTAGGTAGGTAGGTAGGTAGAGGGAGAGAGAGAGAAATACAGTAGGTAGGTAGGTAGGCAGCTATAAGGGATAGACAGAGGGGGGGAATGCAGTAGGTAGGTAGTTAGGTAGTTAGGTAGGTAGGTAGGTAGGTAGGTAAATAGAGGGATAGAGAGAGAGAGGGAGAAACACAGTAGGTAGGTAGGTAGTTAGGTAGTTAGATAGTTAGGTAGTTAGTTAGTTAGTTAGGTAGGTAGGTAGGTAGGTAGGTAGGTAGGTAGTTAGTTAGTTAGGTAGGTAGGTAGGTAGGTAGAGGGAGAGAGGAACAAATACAGTAGGTAGGTAGGTAGGTTGGGGGTTATACAGTGGTTGTGTGTACACAGGTTGGTTGGCTATGTAACCAGACTGGGCCACAGCAATGCGTGGCCGGGTATAGCTAGTAGGTAGATAAAATATATGTGGATAACAAATCCAGTCTAAACATCTGGCTGACTGTATGATAAACCATAATAATAAAATATAAATGCATACTTGTGCCCTTCCAGATGTGGAGCCTCCTATTTCAAGAACTGTATCCAAAATAATCCTTTGGAGGTTTACTGGCAAGAAATTTGCTGTCTTCACTGCCAATCCTTACTTTCTCTATTCTCCAGCAAATCTGTCACAAGCAAGATTTCAAATTTTCTCTTTGTCCTTTTTTTCTTTATATAGGCAACCAATGGTAAACATGTAAGTTTTTGTTAGCGTTCAAGAGCTGAAGATGATATGCATAGCATTTACCATCCTTCTTCCCCTACAATAGTGGTGTCAAACTGGCAACTCGCAGGCCCGATGCCACATGCACAGGGCATGTCCACCCCAGCTCCGCAAATGGGGAAAACATCACAAAAGTCATATGATGGCAATGTGACACCACCAGTTTGACCCTTCCTTACAACAACAATCCTATGTGGTAGAACTGAGAAACAGCAATTGGCCTTAAGTTTCCATGACTGACAACCATGTTTGGCTGGAGAATTCTGGGAGCTGAAATCCTTCAGACTTAAAGTTGCAAAGGTTGGAGACCCCTGTCTTACATGTAGTTCTTATCCTACAACAGTTCATTTTGTGACTGTTCAAAGTTACAATGTCACTTAAAAATGTGACTTATAACCATATTCATCATTACACCATCCCCATTATCACATGATCAAAATTCAGATAGTTGGCAACTGACTTATATTTATGATGATTTCAGTGTCCTGGGTTCATATTATCACCTTTTGTGACCTTCTGACAAGAAAAGTCAGTGGGACGTCAGATTTACTTAATAATTGTATTACTAACAACTGCAGTGATTCACTTAAGAACTGTTGCAAGAAAGGTCATAAAATTGGGGGGGGGGAGCAAATTCACGTAACAACTGCCTCACTTAACAACAGAAACGTTGGGCTCAATTGTGAGTAGCCTACGTGGAGGCTACCTGTACTTTATTTGGGAAGCAACAGTGGCAATGCCAATCTTGCCATTTCATTTGCTAAGCTATTTTCCAATCCTGATAGATAATTCATCCAGCTCTGTGTGGAAAGAAAGGTGACAGATAAGATTGACCTAGGGCAGGAGTCAGCAACCTTAAACGCTCTCAGAGCCACTAAGGTCCTAACCGGAAGCCCACTGTTCAGTTCTGGAGCCGACTGGAAGTCCGGTTCCCTCACCATAGAGTCTCCTCTTAACACAGCATCTTTTTTCCTCTGCTGACCGGAAGTCCGTTTCCCCGACTATAGAGTCCCTTCCTAGCGCGTCTTTTTTCCTTGCAGACCAGAAGTCCGGTTCCCCCACCATAGAGTCTCCTCCTAGCGCGGCATCCTTTTTCCTCTACTGTCCTAACCGAAAGCCCTATCCATTGTGGAGCCCACTGGCGACAGGGAGCCGCAGCAGAGGGATTGAAGAGCCACTTGCGGCTCCAGAGCCGCAGTTTGCTGACCCCTGACCTAGGGAATGGGCTGATGGAAACATGTCTAAATCATCCTGAAATGGTCAAGAACCACCACGTTTAATCCCATCAACAATTGCTCACCTGACTTTGGCTCCAGCATGAGTGCATAGTTCTTACTGTCATATAAGAATGCAGCAGTAAAGTAACTAATATTCAATTATATCAAAGCAAGGATGAAAGTAAACAAAAGGGGAAAGATTCTAAAGAATATCATTTTGCAATATATATGCAAAATGAGGAGATGAACTTGACAATATAACTGTAATCAAGGATTCTTCTATGCATTCGGAAAGCAATTCTTCCTCTCTGATGGGGTTCTTTCAGAGAGTATTGTGTCTTAGCAAAATGAGTTGCCTTTTTCAAATAAAGAACAGAATCAATGAAAGATGCAGAAATTACTGCAGTGCAAAGTGTGTCATTTGTGAATATAAATGTAATATGAAATATGAATATGAAATATGAATGGAAATGTAAAATGGTAAGTCCCCTTCAAGTTTAGCTTGGCTTCTGGTGCATTCATGGACATCGATTCAGAAGCTATTCCCATCGAACTGTCAACTCACGAAGCTTTCCTGACCTGCTCCCGAGTTGCCATAGGCAAGGGGGATGGGGAACCACACCTCGCAGCTGTATCGAGGAATTAGCACCTCAGTCAAAACAAGAAACATCCTAGCCGTCCGAAGTCAAGGCCATCTCCAAGGAGACCCACAATGGCCCGAGGGAGTGACTTCTACATCTTGCCAAATTGCTACATTGGGGAATGTGACTGATGAAACATTTCGTGGGGAGTGGGAAACAGTGTCAGAGGCAAGGCGCAAACTGAGTGAAGTTAGAGCTGGCTTCACTTGATCAGTGCCAACATGGAACTCTTAATAAACAACTGGATTTTTCTTGAAACTTTGTTTGAGGCTCCTGCTTTTATTAGGGCATTGGTTGGAACCCTGACACAAAAAACACTTGGCACATCTGTTTGATCTTCTAAAGACTAGCAGAGACCAATCTCTTCTGTGGAGTTCTATAGAACAGGGGTCTCCAACCTTTGCAACTTTAAGTCTGAAGGACTTCAGCTCCCAGAATCTCCCAAAGCAAAGCTGGCTGGAGAATTCTGGGAGCTGAAGGCCTTCATTTATTTATTTGTATTTTAATCATATTTATATCCCGCCCTTCTCCACGAAGGACCCAGGCGGCGCACAGGAATTTAAAACATACAAAAGACTTAAAGTTGCAAAGGTTGGAGACCCCTGCTATAGAATATCACTGTAAATATAATCCAGGGTTAAGTTCCTAATCAACCTAGGTAGATACCGGTAATTATAAGTTTTAATAAGAATTTATGTTGTGTTCTATTTTAAACCACAGCTACTGGAGTTTTTAATCAACATATTTGAAAATGGAGTTAGTTTAGTTCTGACTTCTGACATGTATCAGATTTCTGGGTAATCATACTGGACCAGAAAGATCTTCTTTAGAAGTTAGCTGATGAACTTTGATTATTGCTTGTTCAAACCAAAGTTTATAATTGTTTCAAATCAGGTATTGGTGATAGCAAAAATCTCAGAAAAATGCAACAAAATGAATCTGGTAGTATTTCGCTTATTAGGAATGAGGACACTTTCTCCACCTCTGTCTGCTAGAGTCCCTGTCTGCTAAAATCTGATTCCATATGCAAAGCATAACATTTTATTCTTCCATTCATTGGATTCAAATAATAGATGAATGGTAAATATGACGTGGCAAAAGTAAGGACATATAGTGAACAAAAGTGAAGCTAAGTATCAGCAGTAAAAGCAAACTTTTTTAATATATGTCTGTCTGGCCAATTCATTCAGATGCCTCCTCAATTAGTACATGTTCAAGGACTTTCAAGCTTTCAATGTCATTTGATGTTATTGAAAAAGATTATTATTCATTTAAATGATGAAATCCTTCCCTCAAGCACAAACATTTTGCATGAAAAATTGAAAATCACTTCCAAAGCTGATTCACCTGGGGAGGTACTTTGGCCTAAAGTTTCTCCTCACCAAATATTTCTTTAATGAAGTAATACAGTTGAGACCGGGACATTTTTAGCAGCCACATTAAAGAAACCACATCTCCCTCCTTGAATTTGTGTGCTCACATTTAGCAGAATCAGCAGGGACTAAAAGTAAGTTAGCTATTTAAATACGAATAGAGTTATTGTAAGGGAGAGGAAGTATTCAGATGCTGACTTTGTAGCTATAATGTTGAGGTAACTGGCTGTGATCCTCCAATTTATTCACTGAAGCCTATATTTACCAAAACAAGGAAAGATCTGCCATTAAAACCAGTCCTCTTAAGAGTAGCTGTAGAGAGAATGTTTGCAGTCCTAAAGGTCAAATAAAAAAAAATAAGGAAGTTGCCGATTATAAGCTTCAGAAGAAAGTCCGTATGGAAGGAAGGAAGGAAGGAAGGAAGGAAGGAAGGAAGGAAGGAAGTTTTCCTACAGAAAAGAGGTTAAAGAGGAGACCCTAAAATTATCTGCATTCCAAGATAAGGAAAATAGAATAGAGAGAAAGAAAGAGGAAGTGAATTGTTTCCTATCTTTACTCTTTCTAAAACTCAATGCAATAAAAAGTGCAAAGAGCTAAGGCATCTCCAGCAGATTTTAAACTGGAATTAGCTGCTACAACCTTTGACTTTTTCAATGAGATTTGCATCCAATGCACTGCAAATGCTTCTCAGAGAGACAGCTTCAGCTCCAGGAGTTTCCATTTACTATGAACTCATTATCAATTGCTTGGCATATTGAAGAAGACTTTTGGATACTTGTAGGTATAGTACTTGCTTTGTTAAAATCAGACTTGCTTTGTTAAAATCAGACTCCCTGTGGTTCATTCCCTATAATTTGTCCAAAAGGAATATGGCGGAACTCATGTATTTGCATGACTTCTATGCAGCTGCCATTCTCCAGTACTGTGGAGAATCTCAAGGGCAACTAAATGAAGACTTTTGCTGGCCTGCCTGAAAAATTTGAAAGGTGGGAATCTTAGCAGATGTTATTCTTCCTCTTCATGTATTTTATATGCTTGAGGATGGCACATTGGCTAGTCAGGTAGTTGAAACCAAGTACGGGTAGTCCTCAATAATTGTGACTGGAATTATACTTGTAAGTCATTACAGTCATGTGCTGAGTCACCCACTTGAATGGACCCATTTTTTTAGAATTGTCTTTATGACAGTCTTTCAGCAAATAATGTGGTCATAAGTCCAAATCACCTGGTTATTAAACAATGTGAATCCATATTCCCAAATTGGCTTTTTTTTTGCCTCAGAAATTGGCAAAAAATGCAAATCATGGTTATGTGATTGCAGCATACTGCAACTGGTGATAAAATGCAAACCAGTTGTCAAGGGCCTGAAATGTAGTTGCGTGATTGAGGGGAGGGCATGCAGTAGAACAGTTTATAATGGCCCAAGTGCTTTATGGGCCGCAAGTACCCTTTCCAAGGCCGTGGTAACTTTGAACAATTGTTACATGACCAGCCATATGTTGAGGCTACATATAAGCTGCTTGGTGAAACTATTCAGAGATGGTTACTATGACATGTGTAAAAGTTGTGTTGAAACGGAGAAACTGAGAAACCAAAAGGAGGAGATTCAGTCTAATTCCTTCCTCACTTACTAGGGTATACGAGGAAAAGGAAATATGCAGAAAAGCTTGCAAGATTCTGTGACAATAGTTAATTTTTTTTTAACTTGAGGAGGAAACCAATTCCAAGATGGTTCTGCCCTAGGCGCCTGATGGAACCTGAAAGGTTCCAGACGGAGCTTGGGCCACTACCTGTAGCCCTGACCCGTGCCCGGATGGAGGACCTAGTGGCTGCATGGAATAGTGCAGCCACTGGGGCCTTGGACCAGGTTGCACCTTTGCGGCCTCTCTTGCGGCAGCGAACCACCCAGGCTCCTTGGTTTTCCGAGGAGTTGAGGGTGATGAAGCGCCACAAGAGACGCCTAGAGAGGAGGTGGAGATCCACACGCTCTGAATCAGACCGAACACAGGTGAGAGCCCATTTGAGGACTTACCTTGTGGCATTAAGAGTGGCCAAGCATCAGTATTGTGCCACTCTTATTGCGCCCGCAGATAACTGCCCTGCCACCCTGTTTGGGGTAACCCGCTCCCTCCTTCAACAGAGGCCATGGGAAGCCCCTCTATAGGGCAGAGCAGAGGAATTTAGGGAGTATCTGCAGGACAAAATCGCTCAGATTCGGAGCGAGTTGGTCTCCACTGGAAGTGGTCTGGAGGGGATGTTGGAGACGGGTCTTGAGATACCATTCTGGGAGGAGTTTGACTCTGTTACTTCCAATGATATGGACAGGTTGCGTAGGCGACAGAGCCACCACATGTTTATTGGACCCGTGTCCCTCCTGGCTTGTACTGGCATCCTGGGAGGTTTCACAAGGCTGGCTCCAGGAAATAGTGAAGGCTTCTTTGAGTGAGGGGTTCTTGCCTACCGTCTTGAAAGAGGAGGTGGTGAGGCCTCTCCTCAAGAAGCCTTCCCTGGACCCAGCATTGTTAGTAAATTATCGTCCGGTCTCCAACCTTCACTTTTTGGCAAAGGTTGTAGAGAGTGTGGTGGCACAACAGTTTCCACGTTACCTGGAGGAAATTGATTATCTGGACCCGTGCCAGTCTGGCTTCCGGCCTGGTCACAGCACGGAGACTGCATTGGTCGCGTTGGTGGATGATCTCTGGAGGGCCAGAGATGGGGGTTGTTCCTCCATCCTGGTCCTATTAGACCTCTCGGTGGCTTTTGATACCATCGACCATGGTATCCTATTGCATCGACTGGAGGGATTGGGGGTGAGGGGCACCGTTTTACGGTGGTTCTCCTCCTACCTCTCCTGTCAATCGCAATTTGTATTGGCAGGGGGGCAGAGGTCGATCTCGAGGCCTCTCACTTGTGGAGTGCCTCAGGGGTCGGTCCTCTCGCCTCTCCTGTTCAATGCATATATGAAGCCGCTGGGCGAGATCATCCGTGGTTTTGGGGTAGATTACCATCTGTATGCTGATGATACTGAGCTATACATCTCTACCCCAATCCACCCCAACGATGCTGTCGAAGTGATGTCCTGGTGTCTGGAAGCCGTACGGATCTGGATGGGAAGGAACAGACTCAAGCTCAACCCGTCCAAGACTGAGTGGCTGTGGCTACCGGTGCCCCGGTTCAACCAGTTGACTCCATCACTGGCCATTGGGGGCGAACATCTGGCCCCCGTGGATCAGGCACGCAACTTGGGCGTCCTCCTAGATGCCCGGCTGTCAGTGGAGGACCATGTGACAGCTGTGGCCAGGGAGGTGTTCCACCAGGTTTGCCTGATGCGCCAATTGCATCCCTTATTGGACCGGGACGCCCTTCGCACAGTCACTCATGCACTTGTGACGTCCCGTCTAGACTACTGTAATGCTCTCTACATGGGGCTCCCCTTGAGATGCACCCGAAGGCTGCAGCTGGTCCAAAATGCGGCCACACGGGCAGTTTTGGGAGTTACCAGATACTCCCACGTAACACCGCTCCTGCGCGAGCTGCACTGGCTGCCTGTGGCCTTTCGGGTGCGTTTCAAGGTGTTGGTCATCATCTTTAAAGCGCTCCATGGCAGACCTAGTTATTTGCGGGATCGTATCCTGCCCCATACATCCCTTCGGCCGAGAGGGACTTCACAGAGAGGGACTTCTCTCACAGAGAGGGACTTCTCCGGGTGCCATCCACTAAGCAATGCCAGTGGGTGACGCCCAGGGGAAGGGCCCCTGGGTGTCACCTGTGATGGGCCCGACCCTTTGGAATGACCTTCTCCCTGATATCAGAACGACCACAGACCTTCGCTCCTTCCGCCAGAAACTCAAAACTCACCTGTTCCATCTAGCCGGCTTGGCCTAACCTCATGCTTCTCGCCCCAGTCTGTAATTTTAAATTATTTTATTCGGTTTTATGGGTCTAGTTTTAACTTTTATAAATTTGTACAGAAGACTATTTAATTTGATTTTAACTTTGTATGTATTGTTATGGTTTTAGTAGTTTTAATTTTTATCTGTACACCACCCCGAGTCCCTTCCGGGAGAGGGGGCGGTCTAGAAATCTAATAAAATAAAAAAATTAAAAAAATAAAATAAATTCTGATTGAGAATGTTTAAGGAATTGCTTATTTTATGACTCTTCAAAGTACTATAAGTTTTGTTAGGTCTAATACAATTATGCTGTGAATTATAAGCTTCGTGCCAGTAAATAAATGTATTTATTTATTTGTATATATGTATGTATGTATGTATGTATGTATGTATGTATATGTATATACCCATGCCTATGCATGTGTATGTGTGTAAAATTTCATTGGTGTCACCTTACTTCAAAGCAACTCTATGTGCCAATTTCTAGAACAAAGTTAAAAGATTTTATATAAAGTATTTGAAGGGAAAACAAAATATTTTAGCAAGCTGAAATAAAGTCTTTTGGGAATCAAGATAAGAAATCAGCAACTATACAGTACAAGCTACTTAAAATACCTAAAATACTTAGTAAAACTTTTTATTAAGTAAAATACCTTATTTTACTAGAGATTCAGACATCTTGCAAATTTTCTTTAAACTATAGTTTGCTGGATAAACTATCATATTCTGGTTGATACAATGCTGAGACATAAACTGAGTATGAAAAAAACATCGTCAAATTCAAATAAACCACATTCATCCTTTGTAAAACCTAACTCTATCAAAGCTTGACAAACATTATTGCTGTGTTGAGATAGATTGAACCTACAGGAAAGAGTAAAGTGCAGCAAAAGATTAACTCACATTTCTTCCCACAAAGCAATGTAATTGAAGAATCCCAGAATGTTATTCTCTGTGATATGAAAAGAGATTTGTGTCAGACTTGGAAGCCATCTTTGTATTGGGCCTCAAGCCTCCACATATTCAAACATATTATTCTACTGTGGGAAATTGGGAGGGAGGATTGAATGGAGCATGGGAGATATGTAGCCACAATAACATTCTTTCTCAGAGTCAAGGTCATCTTGTCCCTGCACTTGGACCGACATGGATGGGAGGAATCTTCCTTTGTGACAGTAGCTGATTGGGCCATGTGATGGAAATGTGGGTGCTGGGGCAGGGTCCTGAACTTTCAACTGGGTGGGGAAAACCTGGAAGCTTTCAGATTCAGGTTTTCCCAGATGCATTAGCATGACTTCTTTAATAAATTTGAATTTTGAGGAATCTCTAGCCTCGGATTCTTATTTGATGGAGGATGCTATTTGGAACCTTGATAGTTTGTTAATCACTCAACTCTACCTCATCTCTCTTCCTTCTTTGTTGTTTCCTGTTGCCTTTCACCTTCCTTTGTTTATTTGAAGGATAAACTGGGTAATTCCTTTAACATGCAACTTGTCAGAAATAAGATCCCTGTGCCCATATTTTGTTTAGGATTGAGCAGATCAATCTAAACCTGGTCTTATGCCAGCGTCAAGTTTGATTTACATTATTTATTGTTAATATATTAGCTTTTTGGTAACCCTGAAATATATATTTTTTTTAAAGGCAGCATGTTCCTGCAACCCAAATCAGTTTTTTAAAAATTGTGGCGCATAATAGCAGCAACCTCTTTCTCTCATTCCACCCCATGTATAATTCTCTGGAGAAAAATAAATATAGTGAAAATTTATATAACTTTAGAGTTTATATTGTAAACTTAACAATAATGTCTATATGACTTTTACTCACTAATTTTAAACAGACAATTTAATGGTTCATTATTACTATTATTATTATTATTATTATTATTATTATTATTATTATTTAGTTAACAAGGAAGATATTTTATTCTTCAATGGCTATTGCTTAATCAGGACCATTCTGTGGCAGTACCAACCCACTCAGTCGCCTGAGCTGTGGGAGCTGCAGACCAGTCTTCAGTGGCAGTCTGGGAACTGTAGTCCTCAGTGGGATAAGACTGAATTGGGACAGAAGGCACTTGTACCCCTTCCAACCAATCCAACACCTCTGGTTGTGGAGGTGCAGTGAATTCAGGGGCAGGCGCTGTCCATTCACCCTGGAACTCCTCCTTGGTAACTGCCTTATCAGCTGTAGCCTGTTCTTCTATTTCAATCTCTTCAGGATATCAGTAGAAATAGAGATCAGGCATACCTTCCCATGGATGCTCACGGGAAATAGTGCCACGCATTCACACGACTTCTCGAGCCAACATCCACCACATCAGACCAACTGAGTGAGCTCCCTTGTTGTTACAGGGAATAGCAATATCCACATAACGTAGGGGAGAATCTGTATTGCACAAAGCAATGGTGGGAATGTTTACATATGATGCTTCAGTCAGTGGCTGATGATCAGCTCTTGGATCAGTGACCACCAAAAGGCGGGGTTCACGAAAAGCAGCCTGGATCTGATTTGTAAATGTGCCTGGAGTGAATCGGCCAGCAATTGGGGTTGCACCAGTAGCTGCAGCAAATTTCAAAACAGCACACTGCCCAGTATTCCGAGAGGAGATAACATTGGCATCTGCTGGGTTCTCAATAGCTACAATGGCACGGGAGGCTAGGAGCAGTTCGTTCTCAATTTAAGGCTCAAAATAAGGATTTTCCCCTTAAATCTATGGCTTCAACACAACAGTGGTGGCTTCAACTTTTCCTATTTTTAAACCACCATTGGATTTACTGGTTAGCATTAGTAATTCATTGTAATGCAAATGATATTGAATATATACCATTATACACACAATTAGATAGTTATTGGTACCTCTGAACTCCTGGTAAGAACCTGGTTCCAATTATAGTTGTAGGGCATATAAAAATTTTCAACTTTCAATTTCCAAACATTAAGGATGCTCAAAAGTTGTGACATGCCTTTGGGATTGTAAAGCTATTCTGGTTACTTTAATATGTGCTTGATAAGTAACCACATAAATATCATAACTTTTTAACATTTTGTTTCATTTGTTGGAATACCAACACTGACAGGGCAAGCCACTAGAACAGTGATGGCGAACCTTTTTAGGCTCGCGTGCCATAAGGGGGGAGTGCAGGGGGGTCGTGTGTGGGCGTGCCGCACCCATAATGCAATGCGCGCACTACAGATTCCCCCCCCCATTTTTTACATGTTCTTTTCGCCCTCCCCAGGCTCCAGAGGCTTTATAGGAGCCTGAGGAGGGCGAAAAGAGCCTCCCTCTCCCCTCCTGCCCTCTGGAGGCTTTATGAACTTCCCTGAAGCCTCGGGACCACTCAAAATGACGCTGCAAGCAATCAGAAGTCACTTCTGGTTTCGGCAGCGCATCATTTTGAGTGCTCCAGAAGCTTCAGGGAAACCCCCTGAAGGTTGCTGAAGCCTCCGGAGAGCCTCCGGAGGGACTAGGAAGCCTCCGAAGCAATCAAAATGACGCTGCAAGCAATCAGAGATCACTTCCGGTTTTGGCGGTGCATCATTTTGAGTGCTCCAGAGGCTTCCCAGGCCCTCCAGAGGTGCTCCGGAGGCTTCAGCAACCTTCAGGAGACTTCCCTGAAGCCTCCAGAGCGCTCAAAATGACGCGCCACTGAAACCGGAAGTGACCTCTGATTGCTTGCAGCATCATTTTGAGTGCTCCAGAGACTTCAGGGAAGGCTCCTGAAGGTTGCTGAAGCCTCCGGAGGGCCTCCGGAGGGCCTGGGAAGTCTCCGGAGCACTCAAAATGATGCACCACCAAAACCGGAAGTGATCTCCGATTGCTTGCAGCGTAATTTTGATTGCTACAGAGACTTCAGGGAAGTTCATGAAGCCTCTGGAGGGCCTTTGGGGGTGAGGGGGGTTCTTTTCACCCTCCCCAGGCTCCAAAGGCTTCATAGGGTGAAAAAAGCATGAAAAAAATCAGCTGGCCAGCGCGTGCATGCGCCCTGGCAAGCTGACAGGGCATCGCCTCGCGTGCCCTGACAAATGGCTCCGTGTGCCACCTGTGACACGCATGCCATAGGTTCGCCATCACTGCACTAGAATATAAACTGAGAGCAAACCACACTCCTTACTATTGTTGATGATGTTACATACTTGGGTAATGAAACATCTGCAGGAAAACAACCAAGGTCAAAGAACACCAAGGACCCCTCACATTTGGAATAATATGATATTTCCAGGATGGAGGAGTTTTGGACATGAATGATTATATTTGGTAAGAAATTAAAGCTGTACCCAAATTCTCATGAGAAATTTACACTTGAAAGTAATTCTTCAGTACAAAAAATGGGATAAATGATTTTTAATTAGAAATAAAAACAACTTACTGGTTAATATTTAGAAATGTAGTGAAAACCTGGCTATTTTAAGAAGGGATTTGGAGACTGAGATATATATATATATATATATATATATATATATATATATATATATATATATATATATATATATAGATAGATAGATAGATAGATAGATAGATAGATAGATAGATAGATAGATAGATAGATAGAGAGAGAGAGAGAGAGAGAGAGAGAGAGAGAGAGAGAGAGAGAGAGAGAGAGATATAGATATAGATATATGCTTGTATTTATTGATCAGCTCAAAAACCTATATATATGTGTGTGTGTGTTACAACACCCTGGTAAGCCCCAATTAAGGGAGGAAGCATACTGCTTTCCTTTTCTGTCTTTTGGCTCATCACCAGAGACCATGCAGGCAGAAACCTATTTGTTTCATTGTCTTTTGTTTCCATGTGTGTTAGGTATTGAGCTGATAAATAAATAAACAAGGGAGACTAGGATAGCTCTCATCAGCTAGCCATACCCTTACTGGGATTCGAACCAGGGAAGTATTACATGTGAGGCAGTTGTAACAACTCCCTTGTTTGTTTATTTATCAGCTCAAAACCTAACATATGTATGCATGCATGCATGCATGCATGCATGCATGCATGCATGCATGTATGTATGTATGTATGTATGTATGTATGTATGTATGTATATACTTGTGTGAGCTGATCAGGAAGAGAACCTGGTGGCCTAATGGCTAAGGCTCCTGCCTAGCATATAATACAGCCCCTGTTCAAATCCCAGTAAGGGTATGGCTAGCTGATGAGAGCTAAAAACCTCGAAATAGATCTATACTAGTCTCCCTGACTTATTTATTGATCAGCTCAAAAAAAAGTAACACATATATATGTACACACACACACACACACATACATACACACTTAGAATATATGTAAGCACTGCTATTGAAGTATTTTTTTATTGTGCTTTTGATGTTGTTCTTTGTATAATTTACTGTATACTGCTTTTAGAAGCTTTTTAAAGACTTCCAGAAAAGTATAAAAATAATATTATCTGCAGCAAACAGCTGATGTAAAGCATTTGTTACATTCTGTATTTGATTTAGGCATTTGTGCAACCTCTGAAAATTTGGCAGTTTTGAATGTATTGGGAAGTTTTTTATAGAGGCTGATCAACAATTCAATATTATCACCAATTTAGGAAGTATAACAGCATACATTTGGGTAATATACAAAAATGTAGAATAAAAAAAGTCCTATACCATCAAATGGTCCCAACTTTTAAGAAACATGAAGTATAATTCTTAGCATTTTAAAACTAGGATAATCCAAAACTATACAAATAGTTTTGAACTTTATGGAATTCACTAATGGATGTTTAAAAAGAGTGGTCATTGTCTTTTGAAAGTATATTGGCCTATTTTCTTTGGACATTTCCATTGTTGATTTATTTTTCCTTAAATATTATTAGTAGAGCAGGCCAGTTTTTTTGGAGGAAGATAACTTTAAAGCTGCTAATGAGTTATTAAATTATCCACACCAAATCTCAATTCTGTCCGTTTATGAAAAGTTTTGGATTTATAGTGCTTACGCTGGATCAAAAAATGATCTTGTTCTTCTAGAAGGATAAGTATGGATTAATCTATAGGTTGACTTTATAATATCTGTCAATTCCCGGTCTGAGAATTTACTTCGTGTTATTTAATGTGGATAAAAATGTAATGGGGATTGAACAAGATAGGACAGAAATTTTAAAATAATTGTGTACAAATGTGATTGCAGAAGTGTATAAACTTTTGTTGAAATTTGAAACAGAAGAGAAACAAGTTACAGATTGCATGATTAAATATTTTAAGAATTTTGGGTTATGCCACACAGGTGAATCAGTGGGAAAGAAGGTAGATAAAGGGACTGAAATTCACTTTGTGTTATAATTTAAGAGATTTTACAAAATGATACAAGATAAATTACCTAGGATGTATAACTTCTAGTTAGTGTTGGAAATATGGAGACATGGAAGGACATTTTACCATTTATGGTGGACTTTTGAAAAAAGAAAAGAAATACACACAATAATACAAAAAACTTTGGATATTGATATCGGGATGAAATGAGAATTCTTTTTATTGGAACTTGAGGATAGTCAATTAAAAAAGGAGATTGGTTTTACATAAGGTAACTGCATCAAGATTGTTGCAGAAGGATGGAAAATACTGAAATACCCATAACAGAGGAGTAGATTGCAAAGATGGCAGAATTAGCCGAGATAACAAAATGAATGGTTGATCAACAACAAAGCAATAAGGACTTTCATAAAAGAGTGGAAATCTTTTATAGAATTTTGCTGAAAAAAGGGTGTGTGTGTGATATGGTGATTTCTGGATTTGACGACTGAAAAAAATGATTGAATACAGGACTGAAAGGATTATTGTAACATTAAGGAGGGAGAAGAGATAATGAATTTGTAATATTGTAAAGAAGGGCAGAAATTGCTTTTTTAAATATATATTTTCATCTTCTTTAACTTTTATGTATTTTTCCTGCACCCCCCCCCCCTTTTTCTCTCTCTCTTCTTTATAGCTTTTTTTAGCTATCTAAAAACATTTAATAAAAATAAAAATTAAAAATTAGGGGCTCTGGTGATGCAGTAGTTAGAATGCAGTACTGCAGACAAACTCTGCCCACAGCTTTCAAGTTTGATCCTGATGGAGCTCGAGGTTGATTCAACCTTCCATCCTTCCGTGGTCAGTAAAATGAGGACCCAGATTGTTGGGGGCAATAGACTGATTCTGTAAACCTCTTAGAGAGGGCTGTAAAGCATGATGGAGCAGTATGTAAGTCTAAGTGCTAAAATTAATTTAAAAATGGCTTTATATTGTCAGTAAACAAAAATCATATAATATGTCCCTATGTTGTCAAAGTTCACTTTGCTGCTCAGGAAAGGAAAAAAAAATAAGATTGTAGTAACTTACAGAAAAATGTAGCTGTACTATTTTTTCCATAGGAAAATAGATTTTTTCCTTCCTTTCTTTGTTTGTACTGTCATTCTATTGATTTTTATATCATTAATTTATTATTGTATTATTTAGTTTATTCTAAACACAATTTGAGCTATATTGCATATACTATCTGCTTGGTGAGATTCAGGCAACAGTACATTGCTTTGAAAAATTGTCTTTTTGGTTAGAGATCTCAGGTTACATAGAACAGTATGCAGTTGATGCTCATCTGTCAGTTGCACATGTGACAGAATGGCCAAAATGTGTGAGATTTGACCTAGACTGTCCTTAACATTAGCAGGGAATGCTGCATGTAGTAAGGATATGTGTAAGGATAATAACTAGCCTAAACTAGGAAAGCTTAAATTGACCACAGCCGTAGTGGGTGGCAGATGTCATTATATATGAGCACATCTGGAGATAACCATGACATGTGGAAGATTAGTAACCGCATGGATGACCACATGAAATGACATTGTTCATTTTAAAATGTGCAACATTCTGCATAAAAGTGACCCTCTGGAAAATAATTCTTTTCTATGCCATGAATAAGTGAGTGGGAATGAAACAAGAGAATAGAAAAGTTATTGAGCAGTACAAAGATGCAAAATGAATTAGAATGAATAAGAACAAATCGGAAAAATGTTGGAAATGCCATCAGACGCCTGGCACTTACTATCATATGTGGTGGACTTCATCAAATCAAATCAAATTCAAATTTATTAACCGCACCCTCTCCCCACAGGGACCCGGGGCGGTGCACAGGAAAAGCTAAAAACAATATACAATAAATACAAAATACATACTTTAAAATAGAATTAAACAATGTTACCCGTGCTAAAAATAATTAAGATTAAGAACCCATTAAAATATTTGGAATCAATAGACAGACTTGTTCGGACTTGTTCGGAGGCTAAAAGCTATTGGACTATGATTCACACATGGCTGGAGAGAATGACACAAGAACACATAGATTTTAAACCTGAACTTTTTTTTCTTGGAATTACATCAGAAACGTTTGATAAGAATTTGAAATATTTAATTGTAAATATTTTGACAGCAGCTAGAATTGTATTTGCTAAAAATTGGAGAAATGAGAAACTTCCTTCACAGGAAGAAGTTATTTGTAAAATTATGGAATGCACAGAGATGAGTAGATTAACATTTGAAGTTAGAGAGCAAGAGAGCGAACAATTTTATGAAATACGGAATAAGTTTTATCAATGGTTGGAAAAAAGGGAAACTTAAAGGATATAATATACATATTATATTATTATAAAACTTGGATAAACTGTTCTCTTTAGAGGGAGAAAATATTTTGTTTTATAATGGTAAAGTAACCTCTAGAGATAATCAAAAACAATGTTACAAAATGTGAAGATTTTCTTTTCTCCCTTTCTTTCTCTCTTTTTTTAATACCTTGTTTATATATTGAATAATTATGGGGAAAAGATTGATTTGATAAATGGAAATGTTGTTATGTGAAACAAAGGTGATATATATGTGATGAAAGAAATATGGATAAATATGTTTGAGACTGTAAGCACTGACGCACAGAACGTTTGCCCGAACGACATGTTGTATCAAACCATGAGATGAATGATATTTTAATACAATACAATACAATACAATAGCAGAGTTGGAAGGGACCTTGTAGGTCTTCTAGTCCAACCCCCTGCATGGGCAGGAACCTTATACCATTTCAGACAAATGGCTAACATCTTCTTAAAGACTTCCAGGGTTGGGGCATTCACAACTTCTGGAGGCAAGCTGTTCCAGAGGTTAATTGTTCTAACTGTCAGGAAATTTCTCCTCAGTTCTAAGTTGCTTCTCTCCTTGATTAGTTTCCACCCATTGCTTCTTGTCCTGCCCCCAGGTGCCTTGGAGAATAGTTTGACTCCCTCTTCTTTGTGGCACCCTCTGAGATATCGGAACACTGCTATCATGTCTCCCCTGGTCCTTCTCTTCATCAAACTAGACATACCCAGTTCCTGCAACCGTTCTTCATATGTTTTAGCCTCCAGTCCCCTAATCATCTTTGTTTCTCTTCTCTGCACTCTTTCCAGAGTCTCCATGTCTTTTCTACTTCGTGGCGACCAAAACTGTATGCAGTATTCCAAGTGTGGCCTTACCAAGGCACTATACAGTGGCATTAACACTTCACGTGATCTAGATTCTATCCCTCTGTTTATGCAGCCTAGAACTTTTTTATTTGTTTTTAATATTAAAAATAAAAATTTTCAAAAAACAAACATTTTTTGGTGATGTTAAGAGTGGGTGTTGGGTAAAATGGACATGCGTAAAAAACAAAGAAGTCAAAGAAGTCAACGTGAAAACAAAAAGAAGAAAAGAATGAGTCCATGTGGAAAAAAAAATGAGAAAATATATTATTTTTGAAGCTGGATGAATGAACTGTGGGCATAAAGACAAAGACATGGAAGCTGCATGAACCAAAGTCGAAGAAAATACATTACAGATCGCCCTACAGCTGTGTGATGCTACACTAATGAGAAACAGGTAGAAAGATTCTGTCAGCCCTGGAGGTCATTTTTTCCTTTGGATCTTCAGGGCTGCCACATTTAGTGCTGTGGGAAAATGGGGTGGGGGGGTGTTGCATGGAGTTGGTGGAGATATAACAAAAAGAAATTCAATGGTGAAAAAAATAAAGTTCTACATTTAGGCAAGAAAAACAAAATGCGCTGGTACAGAATAGCTGGTACCTTGCTCAATAGTAGTAACTGTGAGAGGGATCTTGGAGTCCTAGTGCACAACCATTTAAATAGGATCCAGCAGTGTGCAGCAGCTACCAAAAAAGCCAACACAGTTTTAGGCTGCATAAACAGAGGGATAGAATCTAGATCACATGAAGTGTTAATGCCACTGTATAGTGCCTTGGTAAGGCCACACTTGGAATACTGCATTCAGTTTTGGTCGCCACGATGTAGAAAAGACGTAGAGACTCTGGAAAGAGTGCAGAGAAGAGAAACAAAGATGATTAGGCGACTAGAGACTAAAACATATGAAGAACAGTTGCAGGAACTGGGTATATCTAGTTTAATGAAAAGAAGGACTAGGGGAGACATGATAGCAATGTTCCAATTTCTTGGGGGCTTCCACAAAGAAGAGGAAGTTAAGCTATTCTCCAAATCACCTGAGGATAGAACAAGAAGTAATGGGTAGAAATTAATCAAGGAGAGAAGCAACTTAGAACTAAGGAGAAATTTCATGACAGTCAGAACACTTAATCAGTGGAACAACTTGCCTCTAGAAGTTGTGAATGGTCCAACACTGGAAGTTTTAAAGAAGGGATTGGATAAACATTTGTCTGAAGTGGTGTAGGGTTTCCTGCCTAAGCAGGGGGTTGGACTAGAAGACTTCCAAGGTCCATTCCAACTCTGTTATTCTATTCTATTCTATTCTATTCTATTCTATACTATTCTATTCTATTCTATGTAGCCATAACAACATTATCTGGGAGTCAAGAACATTCAGCCTGCACCTGGAGAGCCATGACTGGGGAACATCTCTAGTTGGGACGGTGGATTGATTGGACCATGTGATGGACATGTGGGTGCAGTGGAAGGGACTTTGACTTTCCTTTGGGTGGGGAAAACGTTGGAAACTTTCAGATTTGGGTTTTTCCAGATATGCCAATATGACATCTTTAATAAAATGGAACCTTGAGGAATTGCTGGCCTTGGAGTCTTCCTTGGTTGGGGGTGTTACTTGGAACTGACAGATTCTTGGTGGAAAGATAAAATGAAAAATGCTATGGATGAGAAAAAAGTGCATGTAAAAAACATGTTTGCTGCAAAAAATTAAGAATGAGAAATATGCAATCTGTATATAGAGAAAGAGATAGTCACAAAAAAGTGCAATGAGGAAACATTGTGGTAAAAAAAAGATGGAGGAAAGGCAGACAATTGTTGAGAGAAATAAAAAAATATTTTGGATGGAAGTGAATAGGACTAAACAAACAGATTAAATCGAATTAAAAATAAATCTGCTGAGAAGATTTGGGATGAAACGGAAATGAGAGAAAACTGGGCAGAGTATTTTAGAGATCTAGATAAGAATGAACTGAGCTGCTAAACTGAAATGAAGACTGTGAATGTTAATATCCAAGAAAAAAAGAAAAGTAAGAAACATGTGGTAAACGATAAAAAATAATAATAAAAAACCCCAAAGTTATAAATGTCATAACTACAGACATGTTAAAATATGCATAAGTTTCATTCTGCATGAGTTAAAGATATGTGTGAAGATTGTATCTGTAACTGAAAATAATGTTGATGTTGTGAATACTTTTATCTCTCCCCAGTTCAAAGGGGAGGGGGGAAAGACCGAGAATACCAGGACACTTGTTGGTTAAGAATGTTTGGAAAGTCTTGGCAGAATTCTGATTGAAAGGGTTCAAGAGGTGAAAATCAACTATAATTCAGGAAGTGACATTTGATATTATACCTGACAGAGAAAGTACATTTATATTTTTTTCTGATCTTGATCAGAAAAATCTTGATATCATTGAAAAATGTATCCATGCATATGAGAGAAACAAATATTGTTATAGGCTCATTGGTTTAGAAAAAAAAGCAAAAGACCTGGCCAAAAGCCACAAAATTTTGGATGAAAATACATACTTGGTTGGAAAAAATGATAAAGTAGCATATTGACCTGACACCTGAGATATTTTTGTTGGGCATCCTGCCAGAAAAATATGACAAAAAGACTATATATCTGGTTTTACATATATTAACTGCAGCTAGAATTGTATTTGTGCAACAATGGAAAAATGTTGAAATACTGTCAGATGAGAGTGTAATTAAGAAAATATTAGAATGTGCAGAAATGGATAGATTAATGCTCATTACTAAGGATAAAGAAGAAACTGAATATTTCTTTACATGGGATGTATTTTACCAATGGCTAGACAATAGAAACAAAAGTTAGAAAGGAGGAGATATAAAAAAGAGGAAATGTTAATGTGGAGAGAATTTGATGATGAAAATGTTATGTACTATTGTAATTGTATTGATGTATAGTTATATTATTAATAGTATTGTGATGAATATTATAATAAATATGTGGATTTTGATTATTTAAAATCCAGATCTCACAGCGTTCGGTAGAAATGAGAATTAATATAAATAAAATAAATAAAACATAGGAAAGGAAAAAAAAGCATAAGATAATGTCCAAAGGCTTCAACAATGCAAAGTTTTGTATTAATAATATAGAGCTAAAGAGTGGTAGCTTGGACTGAATGGAGAGTAAGGCAAGGATACATGATCCTCATTGTTTGTTCAGTGTATTTATGGGAAAATGTATAATGACGTTATAAATATGTTGAAAAATATGGAAGCTTTATGGATATGTACTTTGTGTATGCAAATGATACTTTGTTGTCAATGAATCAAAATGATTTGAGACAAATATTAGATAGATTGTATAATGCAAAAGGAAGTATGAAACTTCACATTACTGTATCACAGGTCAAGGTACTTAGGTTTGGCAGAGAAAATAAAATGAATGATTGCAAATTATACATATATGGTCCAAACCAAGATTAAGTAAATGAATTTGTGTGCCTTAGTAAAATCTTTACAAAAGCTCACAAAAAGGACAAAGAGATATGAAGATATGCAAATGATGACTGAAAGAAAATAAGCATGCTGGACAGCAAAACAGTAGCTTCAAAGATAATTTGCATCATAATGTTGCTGGGTTACATAGAGCATAAGATCATTCTTTCAAAAGGAGATCATGGGTGGCTGCATTTCAGAGCTTTATGTATCTTCAGGTATATGGTGTTTTGTAATTGGCTACACAAGAGTCTGGTTGGTGTAGTAGTTAAGACATCAAATTCGAAATTGGGGCAGCTGGAATTCTAGTCCTATTTTAGGCAAAAAGTCAGCTGGATAATTTTGATGCAGTTTCTTTCTTTCCCTCCCTCCCTCCCTCCCTCCCTCCCTCCCTCCCTCCCTCCCTCCCGCTGGCCAATAGATTTCTCTAGGCATTCACCAAAAGTCAAGACTGATTTGAATAAACAAACAAACAAACAAATTTCATATTCAGAAGTAGTGAATCTTTCTTTTACGTCATTCCTAGGTAGAAAAATATGTTTTATTCAGGAAGGGCCGTCATTTGTTCCTTAAGAAATCTCTTTCTCAGCCTTTCATTCATTCTGCAGTTAAAGGTGTTTTAAAAATACAGATTTGAATGGAACGTAGCTTTTCCCTCTTACTGGTATCTATGAAATGTGGGTTTGTTCCAACATAAGTGGTACACTAAGATGGTGCAGTGGTTGGAGTGTAGGACTGCAAGCTACTTCTGCTGTCTGCTGGCTGCCTGCAATTTGGCAGATCGAATCTCACCAGGCTCAAGGTTGACTCAGCTTTTCATCCTTCCGAGGTGGGTAAAATGAGGACCCAGATTGTTGGGGGCAATAGGCTGACTCTGTAAACTGCTTAGAGAGGGCTGTAAAGCACTGAAAAGCAGTATATATGTCTAAGAGCTATTGATATTTACTATGTTAGAAGAGGCTTCTGGAAACTGCAAATCAACATTACCTGTAATAAGGATTCACAATCGTTCTCCTGAGTTTCAGAAATATATATATATTTCCCTATCTTATTTGGAATTGGGAATTTAATAGCATAAATATATTTGTACAAAGTACGGCTCTTCCTTATGAATATTTCAAAACAATAGCATAAATCACTAATAAAAAACCCTATACTTCTATCATAATTAACAATATCATCAATGCTTAATATCCTTGTCCTTAAAAAAACAGCAGGAAGAAACGGTTGCTTTCTGATCTATCAACATGATGCAATGTTGACTCAGCTAATAAATTAGGTGTATACATAGCTCTAAATGAAACACTCTTCATAGCATACAAGTTAGAAAGACTGAAACTCCCACAGGAGATTTTGCAGTGAATGTTGGAAGATAGATTTCTTTTCAAAGGGTAGGATACATCTGTCGGTAATAATTCAGCAATTACGAGTGCTAAAATAATCAGTCATTTTGCTGGAGAGAATAAATTGATGTCTGCACAAGAAAGGAAGCTATTCTACTCCTTGATCATTCAATGTTTAAATAAATGAGTGAATTGGGTAACATATACATTACAAGGACAATAGAGTTATAATTGCATAAAAAGTGTAATCTAAAGCCTTATTTACATAATTGTGATAACTACATGGATAAATTTATATTATTTCCTTTTTGCAGTTTTAAAAAAATCATTATTACAATAGCGAAATACAGAGGAAAAAAGTCTACAAGAAATAAAAAGAGAGAGAGAAACAACTGCTAAACATAAATGAAAAACTTTTTGGGAAAACTTTTTAGTGATACATGGTCCTCTTTCCAGTTGATGCTGTTTAATTGGCAATAATATGGAAATGGTGCTTCCATTGTTCTCGTACCAGAATCCTCCCTTGCACAACTTCCCAATCTGTTCTACAGTCTTGGGATTTTCTGGTGGACTGATCCCACACATCTTTTTTAAATATTAATCAAAGTGGACCAATACCTATATAAAAATCCTGTGTTGACTGATATTTACTCCATTATAATATGTGCATCAGACTGTATAATTCTAAATCTGCCTCATTGTTTGTGGAAAAGAGAATGAAAAGGGAATAGTTGCTTTCTGATCTATCAGAGTCTAGTGATAGATGTCATATTTTTTAAGATTTCAGAATGTTTCTGAAGAATCTGGTGAATACCTTCCTGATCTCATGAGTACAATTTTAGCAGACTATTTACAGAAACCTAAAGATGAGATCAGGGGGGACATTGACCTAGTCTACCGAATAAATTCAGCATATGCCAGGATAAATGAAGTACCCAGAGAGATACATATTAAATTTGTTAGAAGGTCAACCAGAGAGGGAATTTTGAAGGCGCAGAGAGGGGGACCGTTAATTTACCAACAAAAGGAAGTCACCATCTTGAAGCAGATCCCAAAAAAGATTAGGGAGGTGAGAAGGAGGTATTCCTTCTTATCCAGAAAATTGTTTGACCACGGGATCTGGTTTAAGTGGGTGATGCTGGAAGGGATGTTGGTGTTCTGGGATGAAGGAAGAGTAAGGATTAAAACAGTTGCTGAGGCGGAAGCCTTTCTTAAAAAACATTCCTCTATCCTGGGGGAAGATCCAGGGGGGACGGAGGGGGCCACGGCCCCGCCCGCTGGGGGCCAGGGAGGAGAAAAAGAAGATACAATTGCCAAGAGACTTAGATCGAAAAAATAACTTTGCTTTTTTTTAATTATTATTAATATTGCATAACCTTATGTCTGGATGTTTGTACACGGCTGCTAGCATAGAATGAAGAATTTAGGAATCTTGTACTTATTTTCACCTTGTAGTACTTTTGGAAAAATGTTCTTTTAATGTTTTATTATGAAGCCCTAGAAGGGCCAATGATCCCGACGCGAAAGTTCTTAATATGTTTCTGTATCCCTTACCCTACCCTTTTCGAAAATGGTAAAAACCAATAAAACTTTTTCAATATATAAGAGTCTAGTGATAGAATCTAGTCTTAGGCCAGTGGTGGGACTCACCTATTCGGGAGAACCAATAGTTCACTTTCTAAGAAGTTCAGAGAGGTGGTTGCTGGGGGGAAAAATCTCATTTTGGTTTTTTCCACTTTTCAAGGCTAATCCTGTAAGGAAGGCAGGAAGGGAACATTCTGGTGTTGTTTCTAGCCTAATCTTTATTGCCCTGCTTACAGAAACTGCCTCTCCAATTATCCTTATTACATTGTAACAGCTAAGGTGAAGTGCCCATCAACGTGAGTGTCATTGAGTTAGCCACCACCACCCCAGTCACATGACCACCAAGCCCCACCTACCCAACTGGTTATTAGAGCAGAGAACCAGTTGTTAAATTATTTGAATCCCACCATTGTCTTAGTCATGTTTAAAGAAATTAATAGAGCTGAAGTTAATCATTACTACGTTAAGTCCCATTAAATCACTGGGAGTTAAGTTAGTTAATATAAATTAATATGTCCCATGGATTTTGATGTATTTACTCTAATCATGGCTAAGTCTGGGTTGAACTCATTCTCTTTTAAAAGTTGGTGGAGTCAACAGAGTTTTCATATTTTATGAATCTGAGCTCTTAATACCACATGTATCACATTTTGATACATCATTTCTATACTTATTATTCACTAAAGAATCTTTCAAAGCTGGCAAAGTAAGGCTCTGAAAACTGCTAAAAAGGCAAGAAAGTAAAATGTAATTTTCTGCACTTGTCTCCATCAATCTAGTCTAGACACAAATCTTCATCTTCTTAAACCTCTTTTGAGGGTGCCTTATAAGTTTTTCTCTTATGTCAGTGTACTGTTATTACATTTAAACCTATTTTTTTCCCCTGCAGGTCTGATACAGATCCAAAACTGTCAATGGTGTTTCAATCTGTCTTGTAAAATTAGATCTGCCTTCATTTTCCTTTGAAAGGGCCAGAGCTCAACAAAGGGCAACCTGGTGCTTTGCACGTAGATAGCCTCAGTTGGAATACCTGTGTAGCTCTTGTTTTAATGCCAAAACTGTTCTGGGTTCAATGAATGGACACTCCCCGACACTCCCCAGCAGGATCTTTTCAGGATGTATCCTACTCAGTTTAAACAAGGTTGCTAAGCATGCCTCTGACTTCTGGGATTCATATATGTGTGTTAAGGGGCAATGTCCTTGGGAAATATTGAAAGAGTTTCCCCTTTTAAAGACTTACAAAAGCAAGTGAATTTGCAATAAATCTGTGTAATATATGTGTAATAAGAAATAAATGTAGGTCAAACCAACCTCTCTGAGGTCTTTCAGTTCTAAGGTCACCCATGTTTGTGGGTAAAAGCTACTGGTAAATTAGGACCATTCACTACCATTCCCCATTTACACACATACTATACACCAATTTCTTCCTTCTCTGCCAGAATCAGGAGGGGAATAAAGGAGAAATCCTCACTTCAGTCCAGCTCTGGGTAAATAATAATACAATAGCAGAGTTGGAAAGGACCTTGGAGGTCTTCTAATCCAACCCCCTGCCTAGGCAGGAAACCCTACATCATTTCAGGCAAATGGCTACCCAACATCTTAAAAATTTCCTAAAGACTTCTTAAAGACAATTTAAAAAATGGAAAATGAAAACATTTGGAAGCCCTCCCTCCCCCCTTTATAATGTTTCACATTTCTATTTTAACTTTGTAAATAATTTATTTAATAATATATATTTATATACACTGTAATAATGTATGTGTGTGCATGTATATGTGTGCATGTATATATATACATATATATGCTGGTCTTGTTTTATTCAGGTCTTTTCCCATGTAAGATTGAGATTGTCTTGGCAATGTTTCGGCGAGGTCTCATTCGCCATCTTCAGGCTGGTGTTTATGGCTTCAGAGCTGCCATCTTTCTATAAATCTTGGTGGGGGGATGGAGTGTTAGCCAGCCTGAAGATGATGAGTGTGACCTCACCAAAACATTGCCAGGACAATCTCAATTTTACATGGGAAAAGACCTGAATATAACAAGACCAGCATAATACCTACACCTGTGACCATCAAGACAGAAAGCCATGAATTCCATTGTGTAATTTTTTTATATGTGTGTTACATTTTTGAGCTGATCAATAAATAATAAGTCTCCCTGACTTATTTATTGATCAGCTCAAAAACGTAACACACACACATGTATATATATATATATGAATGATACGTTTTTGTGCTGATAAATAAATAAATAAATAAATAAATGTGATTGTGTGTGTGTGTGTGTTTCTATCTATCTATCTATCTATCTATCTATCTATCTATCTATCTATCTATCTATCTATCTATCTATCTATCTATCTATCTATCATCTATTGTGTCACAACACCTGGTATACCTAAATATGGGAGGGAGCACACTGCCTCCCTTTTCTGTCTTTCGGCTCATCCCGGGAGCCATTCAGGAAGTAACTATATTTTTATGTTGACTTTGTTACACTTGTGACGAGAGCTAAATAGCTTCAAATAGATCTATACTAGTCTCCCTTATTTATTTATTTATCAGCACAAATGCACACACACACACACACATACACACACACACATCTACACACACTGTATATGAAGCAGAGGTGGTATTCAGCTGGTTCTCTCCAGTTCATGTGAACTGGTAGTGGCGGCAGGAGGTTCTGCCCACCCACTCTGATGTAATGCACAAGCACTGTGCATGCACTCACATTTGTGAACCGGTAGGGAAGGTAAGTGAATCCCACCTCTGATATGAAAGTATATATAATAGAAGTCTCCAATTCTGATTTCCTTACTGAATCCAAGTTGTCTGGCAGCTGCCCTTTTATTTTGCCTCTAATTTCTGCCTTTCTAACACATTATATAGGAAACCTACAAAGAGCCTACATGCTTTCATGTAGGTATGCATGAAAAAAAGTGCCTTTTTCATGACCCACCATGAAATCTATCAGTTGTAGGCTCTATACTATAGTTGCATTTGTTCTGACCCACTTGACAGAGAGGCTCAAAGGATAGGCTCAAACAAGATTTTCTGGGAAGTGAACTTCCCACCCAATGAAGTCATTAAACAAATCAACAAAGCCAGAGCCAGGATGTACTTATTAAAAGGTGGGACAAAATAATGCCATTGGTTTTCAAGGTTCTCAAGCTGGTTTTCAATTCTGTTGGTTCTCCCATTAATTAGCTCAATAATTAACCCAATATTAATAATTTACAATTCTTGACAATAACACTGCACTTTCTCTGGCACTGGGTGGCAGGCGCACACTTGCATACAGTACAGGCAATCTATCAAACTAAAACAGATTTTCACAAGGAACAAGACAGAACAGAACATGGGAACTGGCACTGCAACAAACCCAGATGTATACTTTGGCCATCACATTTATATCAAAACTCCTATAAGATAATAAGATAAGTTATGTCAATATGTGGTTTCCCTGTCTGGCAGTGGTTCTCAACCTTCCCAATGCAGTGGTTCTCAACCTTCCCAACTGTATCCTTATAATACAGTTCCTCATGTTGTGGTGACCCCCAACCATAAAATTGGTGTCTTGGTTCCTAAGACCATCAAAAATATGTGTTTTCCTATGATCTTCAGCGACCCCTGTGAAAGGGTCGTTTGAACCCCAAAGGGGTCCCGACCCACAGGTTGAGAACCATTGCTGTATGGTGATATATGTTATCATAACCAGAAATACCTCTTTGAATTCCATGTTGGAGAAACAGGCCAGATTTCTCCAAAACAATTACTGGGCACAAGTTATACTTCAAGACTCAAAACAATGAGGATCAATGGACTTTGATGGCACTATGATAAACTTTGATAAACTCTGTTAAGACTTTTTTTTAAGCTTCCTTGTTCAGTTGCTTGGTCAATCAGAGAACAGTTTGCTGGACTATATGGACCGGGATGTCCAATCTAGCAGGTACTACTTATGTTTTTAAGGGTAAAGTAATATCAGAGCATTCCAATTCTCATACAGATCTCAAAGCAGCCATCTTGGAAAGAAACAAAACTGTCAGCACAATTCACTAAAAAATTGCTGAACTCATACATCTAAATCTTCCAACGAACACAATAGATTTTTAAGTAGTGGATAAGGTACTTGCAATCTGACTCATAGGTAACCTACATTTACATAAACATCCTGCCTTCAGTCACCCCCTCCTCCCTTATGGCTTCATCTGAATTTAAATCTTACATTTTCCTACTGCTTCTGTAGTTTACACAAACATATGCCTTTAATACAAATTGTTAATCCCGAAAAGTGCTAACAGGTTTCTTCTGATACTTGGCATCTCTGAAGATGCTATTTCCTCTATTTCTGAATCCTTCCAATTGCACATCTGTACAATATCTGTGGAACTGTAGGAAATGTGTTTTCAACATTTTGAATAGGCCTTTTCCCCACCTGCTCCCAAAAGCCATTGATCAATAATAAAAAAGAATAGATAAAAAATCCAACCGTGCTCCTACTGCTGGTGGAAAAGGGACATTTTGAAAAAAATGAAATCCCTTAGACCAGGGGTCTCCAACCTTTGCAACTTTAAGTCTGAAGGACTTCAGTTCCCAGAATTCTAGGAGCTGAAGTCCTTCAGACTTAAAGTTGCAAAGGTTGGAGACCCCTGCCTTAGACACAGCCAGTTGATCTTTTTAGGTGACTTTTTGGTGGCAGGTTTGATATGATATTCTGGTAATCATAGGTCACATTATCATTTTACTGTGATTATCTAAGCTTTTTGTACGGGCAGAAGCTTCAGAATAAAACTCCCTGTGCTGTCATTTGCTAAAACTCACCTGAGAAATTGAACTTTGGATGGCATAATAGTAATTTCTGCAGCAACTAAATACTTGGGTTTCACTGTCCACCAAATTTGATGGGTTCTGAAATATCCTAAGTACTTAGGAAAGACAAGTTCCCTTTCCATTAACTTATCCTGACCTTTAGAGATGATGCTAAAGCTTAGAATTCCTGCTCTATGTATGTGAAATAAATTGTTGCTGATGCCCTTTTGACACACGATCACATCTTGAGCAAAAGATTCTACAGATCCGGGCAGGAGCAGATGGCTAATGTCTACTTCAGTGGCAGGGAGGTGAAACTGTGTCACTGTGATGATCTAAACAGCACAGAGCGGAACATTTGGCATATTGTGGTTTTTAGTAAATACTAGCATTTATCATTATGTTGTAGGGATGGGCTATGGTTGAATAACTATGACCAAATTGCAGTTGTGGATGATATGTTTGTACACTGGAGGCCTTCCTTCACACTCCAGCAAAGCAAATGTGGCTAGATAGAAACCATCTTAGCCATACTATTTTTTAAAAAGAATTGTATTGGTTTTAAAACATTTATGGGAAAAGGGTGAAAGGGTACATAGAAAATTTTGGTAGCTCCCATGTTAGTAGCAGAAATCCCTCCAAATCTCAGTTTTACAATTTTAAAAATAACATATAAAAGATAAGCACAAACAGAGTTCTTACTCTATATCAACCGTATGTTCAATCATCTCTTTCTTTGCCACTTTCTATTATATCAACAATTACAATAATATTTCAAATACAATTATTTTTGTGATCTGAGCCTTTTTACTATTGCTCCCTCCTCCCCGCCCCCAGGTGGAGTCATGACCCCCCCTTTCCCATATCTTGTACATTACTGCCTTTTTTCCTGCCTCCTCTATCTTCATCCTCTAGGAGAGAAGAATGTTTTTTAATAAAGGCTTCAGCCTCTTCCACTGTTTTAATTCGAATTCTGCTTCCCTCCCAGAAGATCAGCATTCCTTTAGCCATACTATTTGTTGGAATACTTCTTCTTCAAAAAAAATAAAAATAAAATTTAGGCAGGCCATGAAACAGTAGCAAAGAAAACAACACTGAACTTAGACAATCTGTAATCAACAAAGCAGATAAATGTTTCAAACACAATCTCTTTTAATATTTTCGATCTATTACATGTACAATATTTTGTAGGATAAAATAGAGAATTTGGAACCAATATGGATCTTTAATTTAAGGACTGAGAACAAGAGGCAAGATTCCATTTGGACTCAGTGCACATGTCATAAATAACTCTAGACTAATCTAGATTACTGCATATGCAATCCATTTTGTCTTAGGTTAAAAATAGGAAACAAGAAATGTCTTTCAATTGGCTATAATGAGAAAGTCAACAAACAGTTATTACCCGTTAGCTTTTTAGAGAACTGCATGAGATTTGGGAGTGCAGTATAACTTTGGAAGTGGTTGAAACATGCAATTGTCTGATAAACATTGTTTTTAAAAAGACAGCGAAGCATCAGAGGAGGGATCCTATCAGCACACATATGCCACACCTTTTACAATGAACAAAATGTGTATATAGATACACATTTGCAGTGTTGAATCATTTATTTAAATTATTTATTCTCTCTCTCTCTCTCTCTCTCTCTCTCTCTCTCTCTCTCTCTCTCTCTCTCTCTCTCTCTCTCTCTCTCTCTCTCTCTCTCTCTCTCTCTCAAGAATATTACAGCACAACCATGTTTGGTGTTATGGTGAAGATGTTGGCATACAAATCAGGATATTGTGAGTTCTAGGCTTCTCTTAAGCATGAAAGCTGCTGGATGACTTGGAACCAATCACGCTCACAACCTAACCCACCTCACAGGGTTGTTTTTATAAGCACATTTATTAGGTACGTTTGCAGCCTTGTGCTTAGTCCCACTTCTCTATATTGTGGGACAAAACATTGCTACCAAAAGTAGTGGTAATAGTAATCCAGTGAGACATTATCTTTTTTTTATATTGAAAAAGTTTTATTGGTTTTTACAATTTTTTCAGTAGGGTAGGGTAAGGGATACAAAGAAATTTTTAGAGCTTTCGCGTCGAAGTCATTGGCCCTTCCGGGGCTTCATAATAAATTGGTAACAAAAAGCATTTTCCATAAAACTACAAGGTGAAAACAAGTACATATTTCTAAATTCTCAGTTCAATGCTGTCAGTCATTTGCAAAAATCCAGATACACATGTTATACAATATTACTCAAAAATCAAGGCAAAGTTATTTTTTGGATCTAAGTCTCTTGGCAATTGTGTCTTCTATCTCTCCTTCCAGGCCCCCAGCGGGCGGGGCCGTGGCCCCCCCTGCCCCCCCTGGATCTTCCCCCAGGAAAGAGGAGTGTTTTTTAAAAAAGGCTTCTGCCTCAGCAACTGTTTTAATCCTCACTCTTCCTCCTTCCCAGAACACCAGCATCCCTTCGGGCATCACCCACTTGAACCAGATCCCGTGATCAAACAATTTTTTGGATAAGAAGGAGTACCTCCTTCTCATCTCCCTAATCTTTTTGGGGATCTGCTTCAAGATGACAACCTCCTTTTGTTGGTAAATTAACGGTCCCCCTTTTTGCGCCATCAAAATTTCCTCTCTGGTTGACCTTCTAACAAATTTAACATGTATCTCTCTGGGTACTTCATTTATCCTGGCATATGCAGAATTTATTCTGTAAACTAGGTCAATGTCCCCTCTGATCTCATCCTTAGGTTTATGTAAATAATCTGCTAAAATTGTGCTCATGAGTTCAGGGAGACATTCCCCAGGTTCCTCAGAAATGTTCTGAAATCTTAAAAAATATGTCATCCTTTCAAAATCAATCCTAGACACATGCCCAGTTAATTCTACAACCTCACTAGTAACCTTTTTAAACTCTCCCTTTGCCCCCGCCAGCCCCCCTTTCAACTCTTCAGTCTTCTGTGTGTTCTCCTGCACTTGCTTCCGTGTTTCCAGAAGTTCCTTCTTAAAGTTACTATTTTCTTCTCTCTGGGCCTTGATTTCTTGCACCAAAGTTTGTATCACAGATTCCAGAGAAGCCATCCTTTGTTCTAAACCTGCCAGTTCCAATTTTTGTGCCATGGTTAGCTGTTAAAGTCAGTGCCACTAAAATGGCGTTTTTTGGGTGGGGCCGTTGAGGCAAATCAGGAGATTAAAGTTCAAATCAGGGTTGTAAAAAGTTCAGGAACCAGAAGAGAAACACTTTTCCAAATCAATAAGTATAATAGCGAAGGCACTCCAGAAAAGGAATCACTTAATCCAAAAAAAAATTTTTTTCTTCATTAATAGCAAGAGGAAGTCCAAATCACAAAAAGATGCTGGTAATTTTCCATAAGTAAGATAGTCATTCAGGAACAAAGGGGAGCCATCTTCCACCGCCCAAGCTCAGAGCCAGAAGGGGAGAGTGGTAAAAGAAAAATTGTTTCAAGCCAGCCAGACCTAGATACATTGTTAAAAGACAAGCCGCAGATCACTTTCCCTTGTTTCAAAACAGTCCGGGTTAAGGATATCCGCTTCCTCGCAACGAGGAGCCATTTCCAAGCGCCGCTTTAAGTCCAAGGGGGGGTTCAACAAGCAAACACCCCCCTCCAACTTCTTTCAGCCCAGGCTGACAGCAAAAAAATGTTTAAAATCACTCACTCTCCACCTCGCAGCCAAAGCCCCGGGGAGCCTTCTGATTCGAACGGCCAGCTCTCTCCATGTTCACGAAGTGATGCCATCCACCGTTGGCGAAGGGGAACCCCCCGCAGCATGTCCTCCTCCACCTAAGCCGAAGACAAGGGTCGCTTCCCCACTGCCGTGGGGGGAGAGCAACCCAGGCAAGCCGGCTTTATGGGAGACCCCCAAGAAGGGGCGTCTCGCCCCCGTGGGGGGGCAGGAAAAGAAACAAAGCGGCGAGCGAGCCCTAAGTTCGCCCGTCACCGGTGGAAGCCGGAACTGGAAGTCCCAGTGAGACATTATCTTGATGTGTTTTGGGTTTGCGTAATCTGAGAAAAATGAGAGTTAGGTCAGAGATTCAACCATGCTAGACATAAACAATATACAGTAAACATAAACAATATGGTGAGAAGTAACTTATAGACATTTGTATTGGATTGTTCATCCCTCAGGTCAATAAGGACTGCACCAGGTGTTGGAGTTCCTGGACATCTGATGACAAGTGGGCTACAAGATTTAGGATTATTAGCTCACCTACCAGTGCCAGCAGCTGCAGGTCTACTTGAAGAAAAGTTGCTTACCTATCACAAATATGCAAAACTGAAAATAAAGGAGTAATTATTTGCTAGGACAAATCAGCTCCGATAAGAAAGGAATATCTCAAAACAATTCACCAGTTAGAGGAACCTCCAGAATCAAACAAAACAGAAGAGAGGTCAGCAGATCAATGTTGATTTTTAATCTGAAATAAAATATTCATAAAAAGAGAATTGAAAG
Organism: Rhabdophis nuchalis; assembly: GCA_039707465.1. Lineage (NCBI taxonomy): Eukaryota > Metazoa > Chordata > Lepidosauria > Squamata > Natricidae > Rhabdophis > Rhabdophis nuchalis. The sequence goes on along the minus strand of CM077643.1, from coordinate 246,467,286 downwards.
AACGGCAAACAGCAAAGGATTGAAAGTTTTGCCAGTTGGCTAAATAAATTCATATAAATGTCCCCTCTTTCTTTGTATTCCTCTATTTCCAACTAGCCGTTCCTGGCCACGTGTTGCTGTGGCCCAGTCTGGTTATATGACCAACCAATCTGTGTGTAGATATACACCTGCACACACAAACACGTACACACAACCACCGTATAACCCCCAACCTACCTACCTACTCCCTTTCTCCCTCTCTCCCTCTACCTACCTACCTATTGTATTTCTCCCTCTCTATCCCTCTACCTACCCGCCTATTGTATTTCTCCCTCTCCCTCTCTATCCCTCTACCTACCTACCTACTGCATTTCTCCCTCCCTCTCTCTCTCCCTATAGCTCCCTACCTACCTACCTACCTACCTACCTACCTACCTACCTACCTATCTTATAGACAGAGCATTTTATGTCATAAAGGATGACATAATACTTGTGGCCCACTGCTCTCTCTGTATCCATCTACCTATCCTTTTTACATTTTTTTTACATTTCCATTGCGTGTACCTGGCACAGGTGTGACATCTACACAATCTATATATATATATCATTGGTGCCGTATTTGAAAGGAACATTGTGTGAAAATTTGGAAGTGATCGGTGCGGTATTTTTGGGGATTAGCAGTTTGGAACAAACTCATAGTTACATTTTTATTTATATAGATGGGGCCTCCAAATCACCAAATCATTTTCATGATACCTGAAGAGAAACCACTTCACCTCAGAATTTTTGCAAATCCGAGTGGATTTGAGATTGAAAAGACTATATTGTGCACCACTTTATCAAAGAAGGCTACATTCAAGTGAATTTTAATTACCTATATAACTATGAGATAATAATAAATCAAGTACAAAATTGAATCTTTTTTTTTAAAGAAAGAAATAATGAACTAAAGAGCTCCATAGAAGTTCCGAGTGGAACATTTTTGCCCAGGCTCTATTGACCTCATCTAATAATAGAGTTGGCAAAACTTGGGTGATTACAATGAGTGGCAGATTTATTAATTGAATTTGTGAGAAAGTTTAGGTCCATGAGCTGACAAGGTCTTAAGTTTCTTGGCGTTGTGAGAAACATTTATCATAATCTTGCCTTGCTGTCATGTTTAACGAGACTGCTCTTTAGAAGGAACCTTAATATCATGATCTAAACTTCCTTGGCTGGTTGCTAGCTTTTGTACTTCAGTGCACTGTAGATGATGGATACAGTGGTGGTACACCTAAGAGTCTAGACTGGTTTCCCCTTTAGCCTTTGATGTTGACTATTTCATGGGAGAAAATGGACATTTGAATGTTCCATATATCCTGCCTGGAGAATGGCTCTTTGGTATTTCAGAAAGGTAGTCTTCTTAGAGTTTAGAGTTTATTGGTTTTTTATACCGCCCTACTCCCGAAGGACTCAGGGCGGTGTACAGCCAAAATAAAAACAGATATATAAATATATAAAAACAAATATATAAAAGTTATATATTTTAAAAGCTTTTAAAAGACATAATTCAGAAGACATAATCTTCTGAACTAAAACTCCAATGTTGCCTGTATTCCATGGAAGGGAGGAGAAAAATGTTTTTGTTAGCAAGCAGAGCATTTTACTGAACTCCTGTGTTGTTCTTGGTAAAATGTTTTCTCTTTGTTTCTCACTCATTTACAATCTTGGATTTAGTTCACAGATTGTCTAAGACCAGGGCACGGCAACCCCTGCCATGTGGCTCTTTCATCCCTCTGCTGCAGCTCCCTGTTGCCAGTCAGCACCACAATTTTGGGAGGAGCTTCCGGTTTGTGGGGGAAAGCAGGACACACCAGGAGGAGGCTCCACAATTGATAGGGCTTTTGGTTAGGACAGGTAGAGGAAAAAGGATGCCGTGCTAGGAGGAGACTCTATGGTGGGCAAACCAGATTTCCAGAATTGAATGTGGGGCCTCCGGTTAAGACCTTTGTGGCTCTTTGAGTGTTTAAGGTTGTCGACCCCTGCTCTAAGACTGATTGCATTTTTAAATCTCTCAATACCTTAAATCAGGATCAATCTGAGAAATTTAACACTTCAGGTTATATGTAGAAACCCATTTCATTAATTATAAAGTTAATATTGTTTCCATGACCCTAGAAAGGAAACTACTCTTTGCTGTGCCCTCTGGCATTGCAGGTTGGTTATGTGGTAATCCTCCTGTGGCATTTTTGTTGTGTGTTTGGTCATCATTTCAGTGGTGTGTGTGTGTTTGTGTGTGTGTATGAGATTGTTTGCTTTGCTTTTTCTACTTTTGATTGATTGTGTGCTTATGTTGCATACCACTCAGCAATTGTCTGAATGAATGAATGAATGAATGAATGAATGAATGAATGAATGAATGAATGAATAAATACAACACAACTATGCGACTTTTTTTTTTTAAGTACCCTATAAGCTTTCTCATCCAGAGCTAGGAGTGGAAGACAATGGTGCTGCTGAAAAGTTGTTTTGCTCATGGAATTTGAGTAACAAATCTGGTTAAGCAGATTAATGGAGGCAGACAAGAATCATTTTGCTGATAGTACAGATAATCTTCAATTACCATCACTTGCTCAGCAACCATTCAAAGTTAGGATGACTCTTAGATGCAAAAAACAGATGCACATCCCATAGCAATGAAAATGTCAGGGTTCCAAGTAACACCCCCAACGAAAGAAGACGCCAAGACTTGAAGTTCCTCAAAGGTCCATTTTATTAGAGATGTCCTATTGGCACATCTTGGAAAATCTGAAACTGAAAGCTTCCAGGTTTTTCCCACCCAAAGGAAAATTCAAGACCCTTCCCCTGTACCCACATGTCCATCACATCAGAGGTGGCATTCAGCAGGTTCTGATCAGTTTTGGAGAACCGGTAGCAGAAATTTTGAGTAGTTCAGAGAACCGGTAAATACCACCTCTGACTGCCCCTGCCCCCATCTTTTTTCTGTCTCCTGAGTGGGAGGGAATGGAAATTTTATAGTATCCTTCCCCTGGAGTGAGGTAGGAATGGAGATTTTGCAGTATCCTTCCCCTGCCATGCCCACCAAGCCATGTCCACCAAGCCACAACACATCCACCAAGCCACACCTACAGAACCAGTAGTAAAAAAATGTGAAACCCATTACTGCATCACATGGTCCAATCAGGCATCGTCCCAACTGGCGATGCCTCTCAGTTCTACCCGTCCAGGTGCAGGGCAAGATGTCCTTGACTCTCTGAGAAAGGAATGCTATTATGACTATAAATCTCCCATACGCCATATAATCCCCCCTCCCATTTTTCCACAGTATTAAATGTGGCAGGCCTGAAGGCCCAATGCAAAAGATGGCTTCCAGGCCTGACATGCTCAATTGTTCTTTGTGAGCAGTGTGGGAATTTGACTTGAGTAATGATTAGTGAAGCATGTTCTGTAACTATAACAAAAAGAAATCCATGATTAGCATAGGCAAAACCTAACAGCATCTTAATAGTAAGAGAGTCCAAGAGCAAGTGTTCCATGTATGTGCAATGGGGTAAAAGGATACAAGATTTGTATTTGGTTTTACTACTGTTTCTGTGGGTGTGGCTTGGTGGGCATGTCATGGCTTGGTGAGCATGGTAGGGTAAGGATAGAGCAAAATTCCCATTCCCTCCCCACTCCTGGGGACAGCCAGAGGTGGTATTTGCTGGTTCGCCAAACTACTCAAAATTTCCACTACTGGTTTTCCAGAACCTTTCAGAATCTGCTGTATTTCACCGCTGGTTTGAAGTTACAACAGCACTGAAAAAGGGACTTGGATCATTTTTTTACACTTATGATAATTGCAGCTTTCCAAGGTGGCATAATCAAAATCCAGACACTTGGCAACTGACTCATATTTATGAAAGTTGGCAGTGTCCTGGAGTCATGTAATAAGCTTTTGTCGCCTTCTCATAAGCAAAGTCAATACAATACAATAGCAGAGTTGGAAGGGACCTTGGAGGTCTTCTAGTCCAACCCCCTGCCTAGGCAGGAAGCCCTACAAATGTCTATTCCACATCTTCTTAAAGACTTGCAGTGTTGGGGCATTCACAACTTCTGGAGGCAAGCGGTTCCACTGATTAATTGTGCTAACTGTCAGGAAATTTCTCCTCAGTTCTACGTAAATTGCTTCTCTCCTTGATTAGTTTCCACCCATTGCTTCTTGTTCTACCGTCTGGTGCCTTGGTGAATAGTTTGACTCCCTCTTCTTTATGGCAACCCCTGAGATATTGGAACACTGCTATCATGTCTCCCCTAGTCCTTCTTTTCATTAAACTAGACATACCCAGTTCCCCCCTAGAACTAGGGGGCACTCCATGAAACTTTTGATAGCTAGACCTCAAACAAATAAAAGGAAGTACTTTTTCACCCAGAGGATCACTGGTCTATGGAACTCCCTGCCAGAAGAAGTGGTGACAGCTGTCAGCCTCAACACCTTTAAGAAAGGATTAGATGAGTTCAAGGAGAACAAGGGTATCAATGGCTATCATTATGGATGCCTAAGGACACCCTCCGGGTTGGAGAGATAGGCAGGATATCTCTCAATGCCATTTGCAGGGAATCATAAGCAGGTGAAGACATCTGCTTGGGAATACCCTGAAGCAAATGGTGAGCCACTGTGTGAGACAGAATGCTGGACTGGATGGGCTGTGGCCTGTTCCAGCAAGGCTATTCTTATGTTCTGCAACCATTCTTCATATGTTTAATCTCCAGTCCCCTAATCATCTTTGTTGCTCTTCTCTGCACTCTTTCTAGAGTCTCCACATCTTTTCTTCATCGTGACAACCAAAACTGAATGCAGTATTTCAAGTGTGGCCTTACCAAGGCATTATAACGTGGTATTAACACTTCACGTGATCTTGATTCTATCCCTCTATTTATATATAAGTCAATGGGGAAGCCCGATTCATCTAACAACCCTATTACTAATTTAGCAACTGCAGTGATTTGTTTAACAACGGTGGCAAGAAAACTCATAAAAAAGGGCAAAACTCCCTTAACAAATGTGTCAAAATGTCTTACTTACTAACAGAAACTATTGGGCTTAATTGTGGTTGTACGTTGAGGACTACCAATAGAGGTGCTGAAGAACCATTGCAATTAGATTCAACTCTACAATATACTGGACACCTATTGTGAAAAACACTCCATTGTTTTTGGTAATACAGATCCATTTGGACTTTTTTAATCAGTGTTTTTTCCTCTAAGCTTTATTTTCCCCGACATTTAATTTAAAGCTATTTCCTTAAGCCAATTTTTTTTTGTTTTCTATTGCTGCATGGTTTTTAAATAGCTGTTCCTGTTAGGGTTTTTATTTACTGCATACTTATTGCAGTTTATTTGAAATGCCGGTTTTTTTATTTTAACATATCTAATAAATTATACAACAGATACAAGAAATGCACGATTACCTATTTCTGCTGCAGTCCAATTGATATGGCAAAGGAAGAATTTGAAAGGAAAGAGTTGAGAATTCCCTCAAATCACTGCTCTGCCACTTAGCCTTTCCCAAACAATTTGCAAAAGTATAACAAACCGTAGAGAGGTTGATTTAAAATTGGCCAAAGGATTCTGTGGTCTCCTGTGGACAATTTCTCCATTTCGTGTCCTGCTCCTAAAGCTATGGTTGAGGTGTAGCTTGAGATGGATCCTGGAGTGAAAACTTATTGCCGTGAGATAGTGCGACTGCAATCATTTTGCACTAGCTCTCCACTCTTGATTTTCTTCCCTGGACAAACAATGATTATGTGAAAATATTTCTAAGAACAGACCTCTCTTAGAAAGCCAATTTCCAACTTACCCCTGCTAAGATGCTGAGCTTTCCCCCTCCCTCCCCTTTTAAAGCTCAGATTCATTTTTTTTATTTTTCTATTTTAGAACACAAGCAGGATAAAAAGAGTATTGCGATTCTCCTGAGAAAGCCACAGACACTCAAGAAAACAACATTAGTCATTGAAAAAGTCATCCGAGAGTTTTCACTTGAGGCACAAATGATCAGACTCAAATGATCCAACTTTAGACAGGGTAAAGGCTCTGGAAAAGACTCTAAGAGAGAAGGAAAAAAAGAAAAAGAGGATGAGTAGCAGCAATGTAGATGAATTCAGGTGGTAATTGCAGCACCAGAGTTTGTCGACCAGAAAGGTTGGCAGTTCAGCAGTTCGAATCCCTGCAGCATAATGGAGTGAGCTCCCGTTACTTGCCCCTGCTTCTGTCAACCTAGCAGTTCAAAAGCATGTAAAAAATGCAAATAGAAAAATAGGACCCACCTTTGGTAACAGCGTTCTGTGCACCTTTGGCATTTAGTCATACCAAACACATGGCCATGGAGATGTCTTTGGACAGTGCTGGCTCTTCGGCTTTGAAATAGAGGTGAGCACCACCCTTTAGAGTCGGGAAAAACTAGCACATATGGGTGAGGGGAACCTTTACCTTTACCTGGATGACTTGAAGGATAAGTTCCAAAACAGATCATCAGGCAAAAAACAAAATAAAACAAAAATTAGCTATGTGATTGCTGAGAGTTGACATTAATTTGATGACATATAATCAATGTTATTTTGCCAAATTGATACTTATATTCAACAAGCCTGGACATCTATCTCCCTTCGTTTATCTCCCTTCTTAACATAGCTCTAATAACGTGTTTTGAAATGTATTAATAGTACAACTGAAACTTTGTTAATAGACATGTATAGATAGATAGATAGATAGATAGATAGATAGATAGATAGATAGATAGATAGATGGATAGATAGATAGATAGATGATAGATAGATAGATAGATAGATAGATAGATAGATAGATAAAGGTAGACAGACAGACAGACAGACAGACATTTGAGCTAGCATGCCAGTATTTTTCATTATTAATGAATAAATGGAATTGATTAGTAGTCAGAGATAGATAGATGATAGATAATAGATGATAGATGATAGATAGATAGATAGATAGATAGATAGATAGATAGATAGATAGATAGATAGATAGATAGCCTGTTTCCCTGAAAATAAGACCTTCCCAAATAATAACCCCAGTCAGGCTTTTGAGCGCATGCACTAAAATAAGCCCTCTCCAAAAATATTGCAAAAATATTGTAAAAATATTGCAACATAGCAGCAGTCATGAGGTGATCATGCTTGCCTCCTCCTGCACCTAAAAAAATAATAAGACCTCCCCAAAAATAAGGCCAAATGCTTATTTCAGGGGTCAAAAGAAAAAAATAAGATGATGTCTTATTTTCAGGGAGATACGGTAGGTAGGTGGGTAGGTAGGTAGACAAACAGACAGGCAGACAGACAGACAGACATAATAGATAGGGAATGATTCTAATCATAATTGCCGTTTTATATTTTTTTGTATAGTGACATGGTGTTGTTGTACTAGTGCTAGTAAGGCAAAACACATGATTATTTATTTATTTATTTAACTTATATAGCCATCCATCTCACATATCTAAGTCTGTGCAGCTCCCAGAAATTAAAACAGCACTAGAAAAAAGCAAAATATAAATTAACAATTCCAAAACAAAGACTTCAGAAGCTAATCACTAGGGTCTTCATTATTTATCTCTGCTCTCAATAACTACAAACAGGACAAGTGTTTTATTCATCACAGTTCAAAATAGAAACACGCTTATCCTCTTGATGAATCTTAAATGACATGATACAAAAGAAACAACAAGAAAAATTTACAACTATTCAAAGAACCCCAGATATGCTTTTGAAAATATTAAGAACCAGCTGTGGTTGTTCAGTAATAAACATCATCAGCATGTTTGCTTGTCTATTTTCATTTGATTTTCCACTGCAGTCATACTAAGGTAGAGAAATGTCTCATCCCAGTGGTTTGCTGTACATTCCTTCGGTGAAAATCGTGGGTTAAACTGCAACACAACTTATAACTATAATTAATGTCTTGCCCTATTTCTCAATTCTGTCTGGATTTGGCTAGAAATGCATGCTTGAATCAGCTATCTATGTGTCTAGTTCGAACATGCATTCAACGAACATGGAGATATTTTGTACAAAAATTTAAATCCAACCAAAACTTTAGCATTAACTCCAAACAAATATCATCGATTATTTGAAAGGGCATCACATTTACTTTAATATTATTCTTAATTGCTGCCAAATACAGCAATTTAACAACCACAACTGAGCCCAACACTTACGTTGTTAAATGGAACCTTTGTTAAATGTGTCTTGCCCCATTTTACGAATTTTCTTGACACGGTTGTTAAGCGAATCGCTGAAATCATTAAGTTAGTAACACAGTTGTTACTTTGAATCTGGCTTCCTCATTGAATTTGCTCATCAGAAAGTCACAGAAGGTGATGATGTGACTGTAGGACATTGCAAACATCATAATTATGGGTGAATTGCAGCTATGGCATTTTATCGGTTCGGACTGGTTTGGGCGAACCGGTAGCTCTGACAATCAGCTGCGCCCCCTCCCCCCGCCCCTTCTCTATCCTGTCTTTATTTCTTGCTTTCTAGCTCATATCAATCGTGCGACATAACTGATTCCCCCCCAGATGTTATACTTACCATTGCTGACTTGGAAGGTAAGCAGCTGAGCTTCTAAATGCTCCATTTTCAGCGTTGCACACACACACAAAGCACACATGTGCACAAAGTGTGAGCTCACTGAACCGGTTGTTAAACCAGCAGCATGCCACCACTGGTCAGTTGCCAAGGATCTAAATTTTAATTGTATGGCCATGGGGGTGCTACAATGGTCATAAGTGTGAAAAATGGTCCTAAGTCACTTTTTTCAACCCCATTATAACTGTGAACGAACAGTAAATGAACTGTTGAAAGTCAAGGACTCCCTGTAATTGAAAGATGCAGTCACAAATATTTGCCATTGGTTATTTAAGTCCAAATTTCTATGCAAGTACTTTAAGTGAAGTACTTTATTAATGATACCATCCCTCATGCTTCATCATGAGGGATGGTTGTCACGATGTAGAAAAGATGTGGAGACTCTAGAAAGAGTGTTCCTGACTTATATATAAATAGAGGGATAGAATCAAGATCACGTGAAGTGTTAATACCACTTTATAATGCCTTGGTAAGGCCACACTTGGAATACTCCATTCAGTTTTGGTCACCACGATGTGGAAAAGATGTGAAGACTCTAGAAAGAGTGCAGAGAAGAGCAGCAAAGATGATGAGGGGACTGGAGACTAAAACCTATGAAGAATAGTTACAGGAACTAGGTATATCTAGTCTGATGAAAAGAAGGACTAGGGGAGACATGATAGCAGTGTCCCAATATCTCAGGGGCTTCCAGAAGGAAGAGGAAGTCAAGCTATTCTCCAAAGTACCTGAGGGCAGGACAAGAAGCAATTGGTGGAAACTAATCAAGGAGAGAAGCAACTTAGAACTAAGGAGAAAGTTAGAACAATTAATCAGTGGAACAATTTGCCCTCAGAAGCCATGAATGGTCTGACACTGAAAGTTTTTAAGAAGATTTGTCTGAATTGGTATAGGGTTTCCTGCTTAAGCAGAGGGTTGGACTAGAAGACCTCCAAGGTCCTTCCAACTCTGTTAATCTATTCCAGTGATGGCGAACCTTTTTTGGCTTGCTTGCCAAAAGCGGGGGGAGCGCAGGGGGGTCATGCGTGGGCATGCCACGCATGCGCGCGCATTCCCCCTCTGGTTTACTTGTAGGGTGATTTTTCACCCTCCGGAGCCTTCAGGAAAGCCTCCAGAGGGTGAAAAACGGTCTCAAAAGAAGGCTGAAGCCAGCTGGACATCCGCACTGGAGGTGACAGGGCAACGCCTCGCATGCCCTAAGAAATGGTTCCACATGCCACCTGTGGCACCCGTGCCATAGGTTCGCCATCATGGTTCGATTCTATTCTATTCTATTCTATTCTATTCTATTCTATTCTATTCTATTCTATTCTATTCTATTCTATTGTATATTGTATGTTCTATATTCTATCATTTATCTTCCTTGATACCTCCCCAACCCTAAAGATGCTCAAAGCTCCAATGCCATAGTAACAAAAGCACTTAAACCTTTTCTCATTTCTCATGTGGCAGAGTGAATGGGAAGAGACGGTTTCTGGAGTTCATTTATACCACAAATGAAAGTGAGGAAAGAGGAACTCCAAAGTGAAGTCAAGTGCAGGCAGTTTGTTTAGTGACCATTCAAAGTTACAATAGCACTGAAAAAAGTGACTTATGACCATTTTTCACAGTTATGGTTTTTCCAGCATCCTCATGATCATGCGATCAAAATTCAAACATTCGGCAACTGACTCATATTTATGACAGTTGTAGTGTCCCAGAATCATCTTATCACCTTTTGCGGCCTTCTGATAACAAAGTCAACAGAGAAGCCAGATTCACTTAACAACTCAGTTACTAACTTATGAACAGCTGTGATTCACTTAACAACTGAGGCAAGAGAGATCGTAAAATGGGGCAAAATTCATTTAACAGTAATTCACTTAACAACAGAAATGCTGGGCTTAATTGTGGCAGTGGTGAAATAAAAAAAAAATTACTACCGGTTTTGTGAGCGTGACTTGGTAGGTGTAGCAGGGGAAGGATACTGCAAAATCTCCATTTCCTCCTGTTCAGCTGAGACGCGGAAGGCAGAGAACAGATGGGGGTGGGGCCAGTCAGAGGTGATATTGCCGGTTCTCCGAACTAGTCAGAATTTCCGATATTAATTTCCGATATTCTCCAGAACCTGTCAGAACCTGCTGAATTTCATCCCTGAATTGTGGTCATAATTCAAGGACAACCTGTATACGCTAGGCCAGGGGTCTCCAACCTTGGCAACTTTAAGCCTGGTGGACTTCAACTCCCAGAATTCCCCAGCCAGCTTTGCTGACTGGGGAATTCTGGGAGTTGAAGTTCTCCAGGCTTAAAGTTGCCAAGGTTGGAGACCCCTGCTCTAGGCTACAGAGTGGCTTCAATTCCTATTAGCACAAGTCAGCAGGGGAAGTGACAAAGGCAAGACAACTAGTCTAAAATACTGGGAGAGTATCAGCTTGTCTAATCTTGTTTTAAACTGTAATATATGAATGTTTTTACATCAAAAATGTGCATCCCGAAGCCCCATCACTACAATAGTCCCACTATGCCAGCAAAAGGGCATCGAGGGATCCAGATTTCAGAAGCTGTGCAAGCAGCAAGGGGTGGGCTGCTGGGGGTTTGCAGCGGTCCAGGAGAACGTCTAGCTAAGATTCTGTGCAGTTTGGAGAACTCCCAAATCCCACTCCTGGCTGGCTCCACCCACTCCACCCCGCCCCTCCCAGGAGTCCTGTTTTGGATGCAGGTAAGTGCAGGGTGTGTGCAGAGGCTTGGGGAGGGCAAAAAACGGGCCTACCAAAAGTTCAGGAAGGGCCAGAGGGCCTCTGGAGCCTGGGGAGGCCATTTTGGCCCTTCCAGAGGCTCGAGGAAAACCTCCAAAGTCTGGGGAGGGCAAAAATGTGCCCCCCCCCATGGTGCAGGAGGCCAACTAGGCCATGCCCACCATGGCCACGCCCACCCAGCAACTGGGCAGACAACCCCTTGCTGAAATTTTTGAAGCCCATCCCTGCTGTAACTTATATGTAATGTCAAAAACAGTTACAATAAGTGAAATAGAAATAATGGGAAAAGAGATTTCTCAAAACCTGTTTAATCGGTTGTTCTGGTGCTATTAATGGACAACTTCAATGATGCTGATTCTTTTTTAGACAGAAGCTTTTTTTAAAAAAAACTAGAGGATCGTCAGCAGCCCTGCCCGAGCTTCTCGAGGTGATAGCCAAGATGGCAGTTGAGACCCCCAGGCTTTTAGTCATGGGGGACTTTAATCTGCCATCGGTAGGTGAAACCTCTGAGTTAGCTCGGGAGTTCATGGCCTCCATGACGGCCATGAACCTGACCCAAGTAATTCAGGGCCCCACCCACACCGGAGGCCACACGCTGGATCTTGTCTTTATCTCCGTCCAGTGGAGGAGTGATCTGGGAGTAGGGGACTTAACGATCACTCCCCTGTCATGGTCAGATCACTCTCTCCTGCGACTAGACTTCCCAACCGCTACACCCCATCGCGGGGAACCGGATACTCCACAATGGTTCCGCCCCAGGCTCCTGATGGATCAGGAAAGATTCCAGGCGGAGCTTGTGCCAATACTGGGAACCCTGACCCATGACTCGACTGAGGTCCTGGTGGCTGCCTGGAATAACGCGGCCACTAGGGCCCTGGACCGGGTCGCGCCCTTGCGGCCTCTCACGCGTCGCCGATCTGCCCTGGCCCCTTGGTTCTCTGAGGAGCTAAGGGCATTGAAGCGACGCCTGGAGGGTATTTGGAGATCCACTCGTGCCGAACCTGATCGAACACGCACTAGGTCCCACTTAAGGACCTACCTCGTGGCGATAAGGGTGGCAAAACGTAACTATCTCGCCGCCCTTATTGCATCGCAGATAACCGCCCTGCCGCCCTGTTTAGAGTAACCCGCTCCCTTCTGCAACAGGGGCCGCAGGAAGCTCCTTTACAGGGCCGTGCAGAGGAGTTCGGTCAATATCTGCTGGACAAAGTCGCTCAGATCCGGAACGAGATGATCTCCAATGAGGTAGATCCAGGCGGGCAATCGGGGGCAGGTCTTGAGACCGTTTTATGGGAAGACTTTGACTTTGTGACTCCTGATGACATGGACAGGTTGTTTGGACGACTGAATGCTACCACATGTTTATTGGACCCGTGTCCCTCCTGGCTAGTACTGGCCTCCCGGGAGGTTACACGAGGCTGGCTCCAGGAGATAGTGAATACATCTCTGAGTGAGGGGTCTCTTCCAGCCACCTTGAAAGAGGCGGTGGTGAGACCCCTCCTCAAGAAGCCCTCCCTGGACCCAGCATTATTGACCAACTACCGTCCAGTCTCCTTAGCTTTCTGGCTAAGGTTGTAGAGAGTGTGGTAGCTCAACAGTTCTCCCGACACCTGGAGGAAACCGTCTATCTAGACCCGCGCCAGTCCGGCTACCATCCCGGGCACAGCACGGAGACGGCATTGGTCGCGTTGGTTGATGATCTCTGGAGGGCCCGAGACAGAGGTTGCTCCTCTGTCCTGGCCCTATTAGACCTCTCAGCGGCTTTTGATACCATCGACCATGGTATCCTCCTGCACCGGCTGGAGGGGCTGGGATTGAGAGGCACTGTATTGCAGTGGTTCTCTTCCTACCTCTCTGGCTGGTTGCAGTGTGTATTGACAGGAGGGCAGAGATCGACCTCGAGGCCCCTTTTATGTGGGGTACCTCAGGGCTCGGTTCTCTCACCCCTCCTGTTTAACATCTATATGAAGCCGTTGGGTGAGATCATCCATGGCTTTGGGGTAGAGTACCATCAGTACGCTGACGACACGCAGCTGTACATTTCTACCCCTGGCCACCCCAACAATGCCGTGGAAGTGCTGTCTCGGTGTCTGGAGGCCGTGCGGCTCTGGATGGGGAGGAACAAACTCAAACTCAACCCGTCCAAGACCGAGTGCCTGTGGTTTCCAGCATCTCGATATAGCCAACTAACTCCATCGCTGGCTATCGGGGGCGAGTCACTGGCTCCCGCGGAAAGAGCCCACAACTTGGGCGTCCTCCTGGACTCACAGCTGTCCTTAGATGATCATGTGATGGCCGTGGCCAGGGGGGCCTTCTATCAGGTTTACCTGATACGCCAATTGCGCCCCTTTCTAGATCGAGATGCCCTACGCACGGTCACTCAAGCCATTGTTATTTCCCGCCTAGACTACTGCAACGCCCTCTACATGGGGGTCCCCTTGAGGTGCACCCGGAGGCTCCAGCTAGTGCAGAATGCAGCCGCGCGGGGGATTCTGGGAGTCTCTCGTTACTCCCACGTAACACCTCTCCTGCGCGAGCTGCACTGGCTGCCTGTGGTCTTCTGGGTGCGCTTCAAGGTCGTAGTTACCATCTTCAAAGCGCTCCATGGCTCGGGTCATGGTTACTTGAGGGACCGCCTCCTACCACATTCCTCCCTTCGACCTGTCCGCTCTCACAGAGTTGGCCTTCTCAGGGTACCGTCAGCCGGTCAATGCCTACTGGCGACCCCCAGGGGAAGAGCCTTCTCTGTGGCGGGTCCGACACTCTGGAACGACCTCCCCCCCGATATCCGTACCATCACGGACCTACGACTCTTCCGTCGGATGGTAAAAGCTCATTTCTTTCGTCTTGCCGGCCTGACATAGGTTAGGGATTATTTTAATTAGGTATTTATGGTTTTAACTAATTATTCAATTTTAGCACAGTCATATTATTTAATTGTTTTTTAATTTTGTATATTGTATCTTTCTGTGCACCGCCCTGAGTCCCTTTTGGTGAAAAGGGCGGTATATAAATTGAAAATAAAGTAAAGTAAAAGTAAAATCAGATTGTGCATTGTCCTTTATAAAACAGCGCTCATGGCTAACTGATCCTCCATGAGATTTCATTAAATCACACCGGTCTTCAAGTATACCAGATAATGTCCGATGTTCCTTCATTGATAATGGCATTTGAATCAATGGTAAAATGGCTCCCCATGGTGCATGCAGAGAATTATGATGAATTTCCCAAATACTCTTGCTTTTTGTAATAATCGGGTCAAGCATATCAGGGAAAAATGTTTTTTTTTAAACTACAGCACGCAACACTGAACTCTTTGCAAAGGGTTGTGGTTGAACACTACTGCTGTTAAGTGAAAAATGAGCTTTTACAGGAAGTCATGAAAATGAAAGTAATAATTAAATCTTCATGTAACTTTTAGGTTGCATTGTAAGTGCGTAACTGAAAAATTTGTCTTTAACTCATGGCCCGCAGCAATCACATCTGTTATATTTTAGGAGTTGCAATTAATGAGGTGGAATATAGAGTACTGAGCTTAATTGGGCCTGTTTTGATTATGCGTAATGTGCTGGGAATATTTCATTTGCTTGTACAAACTGCAAGCAGCCGATATAAGCCACAAAGCTCACCAATCCTATGTGGCTTAGCTCAGAAAGATAAAGTTGTTTCAGCATTGAACACATTAGGCTGGAAATATCTGAGAACCTGATTTAAAAGTATATGCTCTCTAGTCTTCCCTAAGTAATAGTCCCCTCTGGAATTATTAATAGACTTTATTCATGCATGTGGGTGCACATTGTCAGATGTGTGATGTAGCATAAAGATGCTTTCAAGCATGTTTTCAAGTTGACTGAAATATTAGTGACGAGAAACAGGACTGCAAGATTTGTAGCATAGCTAGATTGGGATGGACAGGACACCTGGTGCTGGAACAAGATGAACTAGGCCGTAAGAGGTGCATCAACGAACATGTCAAATAGCTAAAAATTATAGGAAGTGTTATGGTTGATTATCAGAGCTTCTCTTGATGGATGAGAGGTGCTGTCTATAGTGAAGAAGCCAAGTACATACTTTCCTAAAGAGACCATGTTTATATGTCTTCTTAAAAAAAATATTACAGGGCAAGATCAAACTTGCCATTTCTGGCCAGATGGTTGAAATAGGGATGATGGGACAACTTAGAGTGCTTCTGGTTAACATAGATTATTTGGGTTCCTTTATGCCAGTGGTGGGATTCTGTGGGCGTGGATTGGTTGGTGTGGTGTGGATTGGTGGGCATGGCAGGGGTAGTCTACTGCAAAATCCCCATTCCCTTCCCACCCCACTAACCTGCTTTCCAGCTCCATTCTCCTGTCCGAAGCAACAAAAGAAGATCAGCTGGGAGGATGGGAGGCAGTGAGGGTGGAGCCAACCTATTTGCCGGTTCTCTGAACTACTCAAAATTTCTGCTACTGGTTTGCCAGAACCAGTCAGAACCGGCTGAATATCACCTCTGTTGCTGATATTTGCACCCTAGTTTGGGTGGTGAAATGTTTGCAAGAAAACAACCAAGCTCAGAGATCACCAAGGATCCCTCATTTCAACCCTGAACTATAAATATTCTCCTTTATTAATTTCCCAAGTTTCAGGCAAAAATATGGCTTTAGTCACCCTGATGGGCAAACTATCTAGAGAGTAGGATTGGGCTATGTATTCCTATTGATACCTCTGGATATCTAGGCAGCTTTTGGCATTATTGTTCTTGGTATCTTCATGGATTGCTGTAGTGTGTTGAGAATCTGGGTGTAAGGCTATTATGGTTCACTTTCAAGGATTAGTACTGAGAGGCTATTCAGTGGTTGTCAGTGGTTTTTATATAGTGGGTGTTTCATGTTTTGATTCAGTCCCCCATGCTAAAACATCTACATCAGGGGTGGGTTCTGGCAGCTGCTACCCATTCAGGACTGAGCCCCATGCATATGCTCTATATGCACTGCGCGTGCATGTGCAGAACCACTATAATTGCTCTGCACATGCTCAGATGAAAAAACAAGATGGCGGTGCCTATGGTGCCTCTGGGAAAATCAGTTTGGGGTCGTGGCAGGCCTGGGTTGCTGCCCATTCCAGCAACCCAGGCTGCCAAGTTATTTCTGTTTAGGCCGAACCAATCCAAACTTAAGGTGACCGGATTTTCAAAATCCCAAAGCGGGACACCGTTGATGAGGTGGAGAGCGTGCTTGCGTGTGCGCACGCTCTGGCACATCACGCGCCTGCGCAGAGGGCGTCGGGGCAGGGGCGCGCTCCCAACAGCTGCCGCGGGGGCCACTTTAAAGGCAGCTGCGGCGGACCGATCCGGCAGCTCTCAGCGCGTGAGGAATGGCCTTCGGGGCGGCTGCTGGGTCTGGCGGTGGCGCAGGAGGTGCCAACCGAGCAGCGCGATAGCTCCGAGCGCGGAAGGCGAAAATGACACACTGGGCCCGCAAGTGCATCTGGGCCCTGCTCCTGGGGCTGCCCGGTGCAGGGAAGGGCACTCAGGTGAGCGGGCCAGGCCCAGCGTGTCGCTCTCGCCTTCCGCACTCAGAGCCATTGCGCTGCTCGCCCGGCACCTCCTGCGCCGCTGTCAGACCCAGCAGCCGTGCGCCTGACCATTGGGCCAAAGGTCATCCCTCATGCACTGAGAGTGCCCCGCGGGGGTGGGTGGGAGCCTGCCCCAAAGCCCTCTGCAGGTGCATGACGCGCTGGAGCGCATGCTCCCCCCCTCCGAGGCCCTCCCCTCCTGAGCCAGCGCTCAGAGGCGCCCGCCTCTGAGTGCGTACAGAGCGCCCGCCGCCTGCCCGTAAAAAGCGGGACATTCTGAAGAGAGGGCGGGGCGCGGGACATCTGCTGGTGAAGCGGGTCTGTCCCGCCAGAAGCGGGACGGATGGTCACCTTATCCAAACTGGTAGGAACCCACCTCTGATCTACATCACTGGGAACAATCATTAGGCTTTAGAATTTGGTGTTCTTCAGTGCTCAGCTTCTGATGTAAGATTATTCCAGGAAGTAGAGGAAGAACAACTCCAAAGATTTTTACCAGTTTTAAACAGAAGATGGGATCTGCTTTTTATATTAAGAAATCAAGGTCAACTGCCTCCTGCTCCTGTAAATGATAGGGCAATTTCCCCCCCAACAGTTTTGTTTTAGTTTTTTAAACAAACAGATCAATGGATTGGACTTATCCAATTATTTTTGAAAGTAAAACAATTATTACATTTTAAAAATGATAATAAATAAAAACAGTACAAATGCCCGAGGTATTTTTCTGCACTAATTTAGGAAAGCTATATAAATAAGAATGTAAAAGCGTAAATAACTTTTGATAATAAGGATCACAACATTAAAAATAATAGGAATGTTTGCTTGCATTGCTGCAGCCAGGTTACAGGATCGAGAAACTAATAAAATAGATGGAGGAACTACATCATTAACCCAGCAAACTTCTCTAGGAGTAACCTCTTGCTCTTTCAAACATTATAATGAGGCCTTAAATGGTCACAGGCTTTAATGACCTTGACTGTACAGCTCATCAAAAATACAACTGTTTGCCAGGGTGACCTGTTGCACTACGTGCTGTGAATGGTTCAATAATGACAACAAAGGACAAGCATCACCCATGAATGTCTCCAACTTGGCTTCCTCTGGATTTTCTTTGGGGGCCAATGCTAGACAAAAACAGGATAGGAAATTGTGATTTGTTACTTCCAGAATACTGTTAACTCCACCAAAGCTGTGGAAGAAGAATTAGGATGGCATTGGGAAAACAAATTGGCATTTTGTAGTTCCCGTATGGCCATCTTTTTCTCCTGGACATGTTCTCTAGTTCATTCCTGAGGGATGAATCTGCCAAAGCTCTTGTTCATGTAATTTAAAATACCCAGGATTCTGTGTGTAGCCCCAGACTTGCTAATTATCCTGTTTTGGTTGGTGGGTGAATTAATTTAACTGGCTGGGATGATGACCATGGCAAAATGTAACAGTGATGGACAGCTATACTTCATCAGAAGAAATACTCATTATCTGCCTGGGTTAAAGAGATTCTGTGATCCTGGCCACCAGAACAAATGTGTACAAGAACTTCCTTTTGCAATTTTAGCAGAGTTAAATCAACGGTGACAGGTCTCCTCCATTGATACCTGAACCTGACTAAAGGCAATGATTTGGATGAACCAATGCCAGGCTTTCTAGAGTATCTCCTCTGGTTCAATTTGGAGTCAGGAATATCAAAATTCAGTATTTCAAATATCTGCAATGGTAAAAGGTTGCAAAGTATCCTGCATATAACAAGCTGAAACTAAGCTAAGGAAAGCACTATACCCCAACCTGATAATTTCTCGGAAAATCTCTTCTTTTATCAGTTTGAATGAGAAATATAGGGGTATCTTTCTGTGCCTGGCATTAGTTTTTTCCCTCTCTCCTCAACTAATTTATTTAGTTTGTCAAACATAACAGGTACAAACGTGGACATGAACGAAGGAAATGAGTACAAATAAATGGAGACAGTAGGACAGAGATGGTAGGCACGCTGGTGTACTTATGCACGCCCCCTTTATGGACCTCTTACAAATGGGGTGAGGTCACTGTAGACAGTTTAAGGTTGAAGCTGTGGGCGTTTGAGGATGTAACAACGGAGTCAGGTAGAGCATTCCAGGCGTTGAGCCCTCTGTTGCTGAAGTCGTATTTTCTACAATCAAGTTTGAGTTTGTATCTATTGTTTGCCAGTGTATTATTGAGGTTGAAGCTGAAGTAGTCATTGACAGGTAAGACATTGTAGCAGACAATTTTGTGTACGATGGTTAGGTCAGACTTAGTTCCAGGTTGTCCAAGCCCAATAAGACTGCAGGACTGAAACTTTGTTGCTTGTATTGTTACAGTTTATATTGATATTGATTTATATGAGTTTTATAGATAAAGATTTACAGTTTTTGTAAAGCCTTCCCATGTGTTGATGTTCCAAGCATTGAAGCACACAAAGTGCCTGATTTAGCCCATCCAGAGTTGCTTAAGGTGCCCTTCAAAGTTTGGGGGTTAACGAGAGAAGAGTAGAATCTCTGAGATTATCTATCCAAAAGGAGAGATGTCCCCTGATTGGAACAAATTTCTGTTTGAGTAATACAAGTATTTGTTTCAAAACATACTTGGCAGTCACATAGCTTGTTAAAACGCTGCTGGAATTGCTTTTGCCATATTGAACCTACAATCTCCAACTTTCAAAGATAAGCTATTCTTCTCAGAGATCTTGCCTTCCTTCTCTTACTCATCTTTTAAAACAAAGGTTTTCTTATTATTATCAATGGTGGACTCCATCCAGGGGTGGGTTCTCTGCCTGGTTGCTGGGTAGATGTGGCCATGGTTGGCGTGGCCTAGTCGGCCTTTTGCACTATGGCAAAGGGGGCTTTCCTCAAGCCTCTGGGAGGGTGAAAACTGCTTTCCCCAGGCTCCAGAGACCCTCCAGAGGCTGGAAATGTGCCCATTTCTGGCCTTCCAGGATTTCCAGGAGGCCCGTTTTTCCCCCTCCATGAACCTCTGTCTGGGCCCTGCACTTACCTCGCATCCAAAATGGGCTGCATGGAGACTCCTGGGAGTGGAGGGGTGGGGTGGGTGGGGCCAGCCAGGGGTGGGATTTGGAGGTGCTCCAAACCAGACATAACTTTAACTATGGGTTCTCCCGACCCCCGGCAAACCTGTAGCAGCCCACCCCTGGTTCCATCTGATGAAAGTCGATTCAGGTAACCCTCAACATAAAAACACAATTGAGCCCAAACTTTATATTGCTAAGTGAGAAATTTGTTAAGTGAGTTATGTCCCATTTTATGACATTTCTCACCACATTTGTTAAGTGAATCACTGCAGTTCTTCAATTAGTAACACGGTTGCTAAGTGAATCTGGTTTCCCCATTGACTTGGTTTGTCAGAAGGTCACAAAAGGGGGTCACATGACTCCAAGCCGTGACCATGGGGATGCTACAATGGTCATAAGTGTGAAAAATGGTCATAAGTCACTTTGTTCACTGCCGTGGTACCTTTGAACAGTCACTAAACGAACTGTTGTAAGTTGAGAACTATCTTAGTAGAAAAATGAAGCAGCTAATTTCTGAATTTCTTTCATCACAGGTTTTTTTTTCCTAATCAGAACGGGTTCAGAAACGGATAATGATATATTTAAAAAGTCCAGTTTTCAGATTTATTCTTGATAGTATCATCATTGTTGGACCTTTTAGTTTTATTTACATATTTAATAATTTAGCATTTGCTTGATGTGTTTTTTAGTCATTTGGTCCTCTGAATTCAGGTTTCAGTGTATGGTGTTTTTTTCCTGTGTGATTGTCCCTCTGAATTAGTAATTTTAGACATTGGGAAGCTACGTAGCAGAAGGGTGATGTCCCAATACTTGATTATTGTGTTATGTATCATAGTTTATGCATTAGAATGTATATGAGCAAACAGGATTACTTTCAGGGCATATGCCACCCACATTCCATGAGTATGTTTGCATATGTTTTAAATGCAATGCAGAAATGATTAAAAGGACAGGGGTGCTTGTTAATGATCCCCAAAATTAAGACCCCTCTACTTCGAGTCACTGAATTGTGAGTAACTCTCAATTAAAAAAGAGATAAAGCAGCTTTATCTTTAGCTGGATCATTAAAACCCACAAAATGGAGGTGGGGGGGAGAGACAATTTCAGAGAGAGAGAGAAAAAAACCCATGTGTCTATTTACAGTACACATTTACACAGGTACAGCCAAAGATATGCAGATTCACGAGTCTCATTGATTTATAACCTTGTAAACTGCTTTGGGAGGGCCTATTGTCTTGAAAAATGAAGTTAAAATGTTTTGACAAAACAAGTAAATGGACCTTACTCCCTGGGTGGCTTGGCACAGGTTTGTAGCTTGCATAAGACTTTCCTCAGTTGGCACGTACAAAATTGCAATGAATCTCTAAGCTATCTTGTCTTGAAGAAAAACAACAACCCAATTCTACTTAAAAAAAGATTTAGAAAGCACTGAAGATATTACAAAACCGTCAGATGTTATTGTTTGTGGGGAAATGACTTATCCCACCCCCCCAACTGAGATTAAGAAGAAAATATTGCAGCTAGAAAACAGTGTAGGTGAAATTGATTTCATTTAACAATAACCTTCCAGCCTCCCTTCACGTCTTACTCAAATAACCTTTGTAGCTAATTATAGTGGGATCTGAAGTAAAGCACTTCTAGGCTGAAGGGTTTTAGAAGTCATCAAAATTATCCAATGCTCAATGGACCAAAAATTCTATAAATTATTATCTTGCACTCCTTCGCATGTCTGTCTACAATTTAGCATCTTTGGAATTGTGAGGGCTAAACACATGTATCATCAAATGCTCTACTGATAGGCAGAGGTGTTAATGGTAGCAGAGGAAATCAATCATCTCTAGATTCCTATTTCCTTTCACTTTGAATTAAAAACAAGATAATCAGCACGTAATTTGTTCTTTAGGGGTATTTTTTATTTCTTGGGGGAAATATTTGCATGATATAATCTACTCCACAGACAGGAACGTAACTAGAATCTTCAAAAACTGGCAAGTTTCTACTACAAAAAAATTGGCAATATTGTTCTTGATTTGCCTATTGTGCGGATTACTTAGCAAGACATTCCTTTCCATTCCAGGCTTTGGAATTCATAATGTTGAGAGCAAACCTGGAATAGGTTCTTCATAGATTTGATTTTTAGGGTGCAATCATATGTTCTTTCACATTTGTCCCTAATATCAGGGAAATATCAAGACTTTTTTTTGTGACTATGTATTCAAAATGGACTGTGAGGGTAGATATGATATGATAGATGTGTGTATGTATACATACATAAGTGTGTGTGTGTGTGTGTATGTACTGTATGTACGTACATATGTATGTATATATGTGTGTGTGTGTATGGCATATGTATATATGTGTGTATGTACGTATATGAGGATAGATAGATAGATAGATAGATAGATAGATAGATAGATAGATAGATAGATGAAAGTCTTTTGAGAGCATGCATCAGAAATTCATTTTAATGTATGCCAGTGTGTACACTGAAATAGTGACAAAAAGATTAAGATTGTTTTATTGTCATTGTATGTATACACCCTTACAATGAAATTCACATCACACCCAGAGACCAGGCCCAACACACATGACAATCCCCAACCAAACTCCCTCCCACCCAAAATTCTCTGCCCCTAAATCACCCAAGCAGCCACATAACAGACCAAGTAAAGCTGTCCAACAGTTCACGGATGATGGCCCTTTAGTTCATTGTTGAGTGCAATTATACCTCTGGGATAAAAACTATTCAGAAGAAATGTTATTCAAGTTTTAATTGTTTTGCATCTTCTGCCAAAAGGCAACAGTCCAAAAAGATTGTAAGCAGGATGGGAAGAGTCTCTGAGAATATTGTGCAACTTCCTCAAACAGAGAGACACGAAGATGTCATCCAGGGCTGGTAGCTGGAGCTGGATGATATTCTGGACAGTTTAAATGATTCTCTGTAAGAGCTTTTTTCTCCACTGCAGAGCTGCTCCCATACCATGCAAGGATGCTGTATGGTAGGACACTCTCAATAGTGCTGTGATAGTAGGAAAGAAGTAGATGCTGAGACAGATTTATCTTCCGGAGCATTCTCAGGAAGTACAGCCTCTTCTGTGCCTTCTTCACAAGCATGTTAGCATTCATAGTCCATGAGAGGTCCTTCGAGATATAAATGCCCAGAAATTTAAAACTACAAACCCTCTCCACCTCCTCCTCCAATAAAGGTCATTTTACCTTATCTTAATATCAAGTAGCTAACAGGAGATATTATGCTGACAAGAGAAGTTATTCAACCACTTTTCTCAATAGTATTTAGCACTTATTATTTTTAAAAATATGTTTATTTATTAATATTTATTTATTTAATGGCAAAGTCAAAAAAGCAAAAACTATAGACAGTATTCTGCAGAATATATAAAATTTAAATTAAATTAATTTTTTGTAATCATTTACAAATGTTTTGTAAAGAGATAAAGAAAAGATTAGAGGATCATGTTAATTTGAAAGTTAGGTAATACATCCATTTTGAAATGAAAAATATTGATAGATGTTTCGTAGAAGATACACTTACTGAATTGCAAAATGATGTTGAACTGAAGCCAAAATTTCAAAACCGATATCAGAATTTTGACACAATTTTGAACTGTATCACGATTTTTAATATAAGTAATTGTCTGTAAATTGTTGAATATGGCGATTTATGACATGCTTATGGAGATTAAACCTAATGTTGATATATTAATAGATCTCCACCAAGGCTATCCACCACATTAAATATTAACAAGCTAAATTACTTACTATTATGATAACTATATTTGCAACTAGAACTCTGACTTAATTGTACATATTTGTAATTTTTTGCAAAGAAATGTGTGCAATTTATTTCACGTATGAGTCACGGTGATGCAGTGGTTAGAGGGCAGTACTGAAGACTAATTCTGCTGCCTGCCGATTGCCTGAAATTTGGCAATTTGAATCTCACCAGGCTCAAGGCTGACTCACCTTTCCATCCTTCCGAGGTGGGTAAAATGAGGACTCACTTTGTTGGGGGCAATAGGCCGACTTTGTAAACTGCTTAGAGAGGGCTATTGCTCGAAGTGCTATTGCTATATATGCAGGACGAGGGATGTTATGAAAACTTAGTACAACTAAGCAGGCAGTGATCCAAAAACGTTTGAAAAATGCTGATCTAGAACATTCATCAGCCCCATTCATCTCTGGTTAATTATCATGGGTGGTGAGAGATAGAGATAGACTTTTGCACATTGAGAAGCTACCAGGTCATCTGTCACTTTAGAATACTGATGGCTTTAAACCATTGCCAATCTTAAAGTAGCCTGGCTTCCATAGATTCATGCACATTTGATTCCCGAGCCCACAGATTTATCCACTATACACTTCTAATTCTGCAGGAAAGGACATTGAACTAGGCTGCTGCCTTATTTACATATCAATCCATCTTTGTGGGTATGGCTGATAGAACAAAGACAGCAGATTAAGAATTATGAGTCTGACTAACGAAATACCTGAACGGAGGGGTGAACCAGAATACAGATGTCCTTGGGCCTTTGCATTTTATTATTTTATCCTTGGCTGACATAAGTCAATGAAAATGTATGCTTATCAAAATGCATACATTAGAATAATTTTTCTTAAGCCATTAGGGAAACTGTATAACTTGGGAGGAAAGGGAGTTACGGCAATAATGCTGAAATGTTATTTAAAGGCTTATTTTCAGTAACATAAAGAAGACACAACCAGACAAGGCAAAATTATCCAGTGGGGGTTTAGACTGAACCTGCCCTCTCTTTTGTGCCTTGAAGACCCAACTTGCTCAGAGTACCAGCATGCCAAATGCATGGGTTTATGTGGTGCCAAAAAGCACCAGAGTGGATAGCAGAAGACTGCCAAGGACGTTCATATACTCCAACTGGAAAAAGGTAGGATGTATGGCTTTCTTCCTCTTTGGATTTTGAATGGATTTGAATGGATTTTGAACTCTTCTACATGCCATAAGTCTCTCCCTCTTTGGCTGTCTGACAGCTGCAGGAATCCATTCTTCAAAATGCATGCCTTTGGGAATGCCTAACTTAGCTGTCCTTCCCCCACTGGTCCCTCTGCTAGGATATTCTAAGCCTACAGCTTTCACGCTGCTAAATGGCACCTTTTTTACCCGGAAGCTCAATTTCACCTTTCAAAGGGATTTTCCATCAGGTGGCTTTTGTCCAATTTCCATTTACATCCTGTTCTCGTTAGGGATAAACAAAGTGCAGAGCATATATAAATTGACCGTGGAAACTGATGGATTCCAAAATGGTGGTGGTTGTTTTACCTGGTGCTTTCGGCTGTTGCTTGGGTGGTTCTGCTGGCAGAAACAGTCCTTGGGTGGTGATGGTGGTGATGGGACGACACACTGACACGTTGCAATCAACTTCTTTCAGCCAAAGATGAACTTGGCTTTTTTTCCTCCTCCTCAAGAAACATCACTGAACTGGTGCACAGCTAAGCATGACAAAGAATGGGCAAAAAATATTACGCTTTGATATATAGAGATATGACACATTAGGTGTATGAGATCACAAAGGAGTTTGCCAGTGTTTGCATTTATTTAATATTAGGGCTTAAAAACAGGTTACCTGATGATTTGTTCCCCATATATCCCAGTTGATATGTGTGGATTTCTTATAGGTCTTCTGTATGCTAAGGGAGAACTTCCCGAATGACTCAAAGTTTTCTAAGTATAATAGCAAGTTGTCCAATGTTGACATTATAATCAGAAGATCATCAAAATCCCGAGATTCCAGAAACTATAACTTTCGTGGAGTATTAGAATAATCCAGGAGCCATGTAGATTTGACCTCTGAAGACATTTAGTTCAGCATGGTCAATCAATGGTGAGTGATGATAGTTGCTGATATGTTTGAGCTAGATCCAACTTTGCTAAGACTTTTCCCCTGGAAGAACATAAAGCAGTTGATTGATTGCATGCACTGGGTGTAAATGCTATTTAAATGCCTTATTTATAGTGTATTGATGATCTCTCCACAGCCTCACCTTTCCATTAGGCCTTAAATACCGTTGTGGCTTGTGGCATGTGTTTTTAACCCTATGTTCACTACTTTGATTTCCAGTTAATGAGATGGCTGGCTATATAGATTGATAAAAAAAAATTAAATAAACGGTGGGTGAATTTCAGCAAGCCTTTGTTCAAGAACTCCTTGTTTAAGCACTTTTCTAGGGTTCTTGCAAATTGAAATAATGGAATGATCACAAGCCTCATTTTATAAACTCTCAGTTCCTCAAAGAAAGCTTTTGGAAATTAATCATTTTTGTAGTATAACTAATAGCAATGATGGGCACTCCTCAGACACTGATTCTTAGTGGTGCGAACCAGTTCTTTCTTACAATGTTTTTATTTTTAGTTCTTTCTGCTGATTGGAAGCTTCCCTTGGAATCATTGGCATTATCCTGATATTAACAGTACTTATAATGATGTAGCTACCTACCTTAATTATCCAATGAAAAATTGGTGTGAAAGTTGGTGATGCCATTCCTTTCTTTCAGTTCTTTGGTTCCGTACTACTGCAGCTTGAATGGTATGCTTGCTCACTGGTACTTTCTTTCTTACAAATCCTTTATTCCACATTGTTGAATTTGTACACCAAATGCTTATTCTATCCTGAAGTCTGGACAAAGATTGGTGAGTTTAAGCCAGGGCTGTCAAACTCCTGGCCCGTGGGCCAGATGCATCACATGCTGGCCATGCCCACACCTGGTATAGCGAAGGGGAAAAAGTCAAGATACATCATGTGACACCGCCATGATGCCATGAGTTTGACACTTCTGTTCTAAGCTGATCTGCAACTATTCTAGCAAAATGTTTCCTATATTAATTGAACGTTTTGCCCTGAATTTTAAGACATGGTTTATTATTATTTTGTTTGCAAATTAGAGATCAGGAAGACTCAGATTAATTATTTATATTACAATTTACTCATTAGGAAGTTTATGATCATCATTTCTAGAAAATAAATTTTCTCATTTATGTAACCTAAATACTTTTAAAAAGAATATTTTATTATAGAATATTTTATTATAGTTTCAACCAAGTACGCATACCAATCAGTATATAATGTAATTGCTAAATTATATTACCTAAATAAACAGATATTAGGAGGAAAAAGGCCTCTTGAGAAATTGAAAAATGACATGTCTTCAATCCAATCCTTGATTTTTCCAGTCTCACAATATTATTCTCTTAGATATTCTCCATGCCTGATATAACCAAAGTTCCTTAAAAATAATAAAATTCAAGAAACTTTTGATATCATTTAAGATGCTATTCACATATTTAATATGAACAGATTTAACCATGAATTTATTTATATGAGATATTTCAAAAGGAAATCAATAACATACAAGGCCAAATATCTGGGTTAACTCTCAAATTTCTTACTCTGCCAACAGAGAAAATCTATAGTTTATCATTCCTGATGCATTCTTTGGGATGTCCAATAAATCTGAAATAATAAAAACATTTTTCATGGATTAATTCCAATGATAAGTTAAAAAAATACAGCAATTTTAAGGCTTGCAACCACCTATTATTGGATGCTTAACTCTATTTCATAACAAGTTGCTTTTGGTATCAAACCTATTTGATAGCTATACTAGAAACATTTAAATATCTTTAAAGTTGAAATTTGCTACATTTAAATCATAAGTATAGGAAATTTCAACTTTAAAGATATTTAAGAGTTTCTTATATAGATATAAAATGCATTTGATATCTATATAAGAAACTCTTATATACAGAGTTATATACTGAGAACTCTTATTCTCAGTTATACAGGTCATAGTTGTGCCAAAGGTACTTTTTCAAAAGGCAATTGGACTTTCTTTATTTTTCCTTTAAGAGGTTTCATTTTTCACCCAAGAAGCTTCTTCAGTTCTGAAGGATTTATTTATTTATTTATTTATTTAAATTTATATCCCGCCCTTCTCCACAGAGGACCCAGGGCGGCGCACAGGAAATTTAAAAACATACAAAATACAATAAATATAATTTTAAAACTATTAAATAAACCTATCCTGCGCTAAAACCAAATTTTAAAAACCCAATTTAAAACTATCTAAGGAGCTTCTTGGATGAGAAGCGAAACATGTTCAAGAAAAAAGAAAGTCCAGTTGCCTTTTGAAAAATAATCTTTGGGACATCTCAGCTTTCTTTCAAGGCAGCTAAGCCATCTGGTTCATTCTAAGCTAGCAAAACATACTTGCATTCATTATATCACCATTGGTACATATTAGGCAAAAATATATAGCTGAAGTTGTTGAAATCCCTTAAAATGATCATTACAAAATGATTGATTTCAAGTTACTATTGTAGACTCTGCCCGTATTTTTCAACAGAACCTCTTACAGTGGTAGGATTCAAATAATTTAACAATGGGTTCTCTGCCCTAATGATCAGCTGGGTAGGCGTGGCTCAACGGTCATGTGACCATGTGGTTATAGCCAACTCAACATCACTCAGGTCAATGGATGCTTCGCCGTAGCTGTTATAATGTAATAAGGGTTAGCCAGAGAGGCAGTTTCTGTAAGCAGGGCAATAAAGATTAGGCTAGAAACAACAACAGAATGTTTCCGTTTTGCCTTCCTGTAAAGTGGTGGTGGTGGGGATAAGATTTCTTCCAACAACCAGTTTTCTGAACTGCTTAGAAAGTTAACAATCAGTTCTCCTGATAGGTGTGAACTGCCTGAATCCCAATACTGCTCTTACACCTACTTTTCAAGTAGACTTCTTCCACAAATTTAAATATTCATGTGACTCAGCATCAAAATCCAATCTACATCCTGCTGAGTTCTATGATTTGCAGTGAGGCAATTTCAGTGAGCAATGCTTCTGTGTGAGGCACTGTAAATGTCAAATTTGGTTTTCAGACAAGAACGTTTGTTGGGGTATTTTTTTGTAAACCACATATATAAGATTATCATTTCCCATGTCTTCTAAAACATTTGTAACATTGCAAAATTGGGACACACCATGTGTTACGTATGTAAATAGAGAATGAAGCCTTTAGCCCAGTGGTTCCCAATGGCGGGGCAATTTGATGGGGGCAATTTGAACCTTGTTTAAACCAAGTTAATGGTCTTTTAGGCTTCTAACATGTGAGTAGAGATCACTTTTTGAGTAAAGTAAGAATTATATGTTACAGGGGGTCTGGGATCAGGATTTTAGAGTTGCTTAG
The DNA here is from genome assembly GCA_039707465.1 of Rhabdophis nuchalis. Lineage (NCBI taxonomy): Eukaryota > Metazoa > Chordata > Lepidosauria > Squamata > Natricidae > Rhabdophis > Rhabdophis nuchalis. Next base: position 246,438,104 of record CM077643.1, on the reverse strand, counting down.
GTGGGGCATGGCCAAAAAAAGGTTGGGAACCACTGCTTTAGGCTGAGGCTTCGCTCAGGTTGCCTCTCGAAAGAAATTACCATACTCCAAGATCATTGGTCCAATCGAGCAACGGGAAATTGAAGCATTCTCAGAGGCTGAGCTACCTGACAGGTCCCTTTAAAACAGGGAGATGTCAGAGAGCCCGGCTGCTTCGATGTACCAATCTACTAAATAAAGAGCTGAAGTCACAATGCGAGTCCTGCCTCTTCATTCACCCGAAACTTAACACCATGGATCTCTGTTATATAAGCAGGAATGACTTCCCCAGTTCATCAAACTCATTTGTGAAATTTAAATCTCAGTAAGTGGCTAGGTGCAGGTAGGAAATGGACCTTCGGTAATTGTATAAGTTCTTCAAATGTTTTAGACTAGTGGAGCAGGAACTGTTACAGGCTTTTTTTTTTAATCATAGCAAATGTTAGACCCTAAGACAATCGATAGAATTTCTCATTTCTCAATTTCTCATGTTTTTGACTTCAAGATTAAAGGAAAAGCTCTGCATATCAATGGATAGAAACTGGCTGATTAATATCAAACTCTTCAATGGTCCAAATTAGTCATTAAAAAAAACAAGAAAAGCTGCAATCTGCTTAGGTTTCCAATTAGGGATTAATTGTGATGGCTTATATAGATCATACAGGGACGCAGTGGCTCAGTAGCTAAGCCGCTGAGCTTGTGGATCAGAAATGTCAGCAGTTCAGTGGTTGGAGTCCCTAGCGCTGCATAACTGAGTGACCTGTTACTTGTCCAGCTTCTGCCAACCTAGCAGTTCAAAAGCATGTAAAAATGCAAGTAGAAAAATAGGGACCGCTTTGGTGGGAAGGTAACAGCGCTCTGTGCGCCTTCGGCATTTAGTCATGCTGGCCACATGACCACGGAGATGTCTTCGGACAGCGCCGCCTCTTCAGCTTTGAAATGGAGATGAGCATCGTATCCTAGAGTCGGAAATGACTAACACATATGTGCGAGGGGAACCTTTACTTTTACCTTTATATAGATCATAGAATAGTCTGATGATCTCCAGATCTTAATAAATTCCACCGTGGATGCCAGTAAAGAAAGAACTGAAACAAGAAATACAGGTAGACAAGGAAAGTCAGTGGGGAAGCCAGATTCCCTTAACAACCAGGTTACTAACTTATCTACTGCAGTGATTCACTTAACAACTGTGACTAGAAAGGTCATAAAGTAGGACAACATTTACTTAACAATTGTCTTGCTTAGCAACAGAAATTTTGGGCTCAGTTGTGGTTGTAAGTTGAGGACTACCTGTACACGCCCAGATACAATACTTATTTAAGGGGGGAAATGATTAAGACTCCTATCAAAAGCTACAAACAATGGTGATAACTGATTCAAAAGTACACGAGGAGTGGTAAAAACAATCAACAATAAAAAATTTATGTAATGCACAACAAAGGTTGCAAAAGTTATTGACGAAGTACAGAAGAAAGCATGGCCAAGAATTGTATCTCTGTTCCCCCCTTGCGTGATTCTAATTATATTGCTCTGATGAAGATGAAATGAAATAAAGAAACTAAGAAATCTTAAATCTTGATGAAAGAGCCTGCTGCCCTATGATCTTCAATACTAACCCATCGGCTTAATTAGACTTTTAAAAAAGTGTAACTTTGGTTGAAACATTTTCTTATTTAGCGGCTTCTCCATACTGTAAGTGAATTTTAAAATCCGTTTATACATTATGATAATTATAATTATAATCTAGTCGCTAAAATACTGCTAAACAGATTGCTTCATTAAACACTTAATTTCATTACACAATTGAACAGTTCCTTACAACTAGAGGCAGCAGAAATTTCCTAGACCATTTTTCCCCCTAACAAACTTTATAACACTTACTTTTTGCTCCCTAAAAAAAACATATTTCCCTCCTACTCACTCTACAAGTTTATTTATTTTGGGTTGGCTACTGTTTTATCCTCCCAAAGCCAATAAGGCTGGAGCTAGAACTTCTTGGATGATAAATAATCATAATTTCAGCAGCAGATATTTATGAACAAAGGTGGATATGATGGGATGATTCCTCCTTCAGAAATTATAGGAAAATAAAGATTTACCTGTCAGTTGTGTCTGTTTCTAGGGCATGGTGCTCATCTCCATTTCTTGGGAGCAAGTGAGTCAGCACTGTCTGAAGACATTTTCCATGCTCATGTGGCCAGTATGGCTATAGGCCAAATGTGCACTGAATGCTATTACCTTCCCACCAAAGTGGTACCTATTAATCTACTCACATTTGCATGCCTTCAACTGCTAGATAGGCAGGAGCTGTGGCAAGTAAAGGGAGCTCATCCCATTGCACAGAGTTTGGGTCTCAAATCCAGACTCTCAGCTCTTCAACTGACAAGCTCCGTATCTTTAACCACTGGGCCATCACACCTCCTATACTTTCAACACTCAACTAAAACAAGGAAATTCTTCCTGGGCCACACCACTGCTTGGGGTTGGCACAACTTGACATGAACCATTTATAATATTAATCTGAGCAAAGTAATTTGGCTTTTTGAAAGGAGTACAGTTCAGTGACAGAGGTCATACTTGGTGGCGGAAACTTTCACATTTAGTTTGGGCCAATTATTTTTTCTTGACCTGAAAGGATGGTTTTGGGGAAACTAAAGGAGGAATTGGTACCATGCTGCTTTTTGCTCCTGAAGGCATAAGTTAAATGATTAAATACATAGATACATTCCAAAGACTATGTTCCTTTGAAGGCTGCAATCTAAGTTTTTCTCCCCCTGACCCCCAGCCTCCAGTAAGAATTCAGGTTGTCTATATATTTAATTATTATATTTCCATGCCATTTGACTCCCAATATTTCTGGATAGTTTCCAAATCACAATATTTAAAAAAATATGAAACAAAAGTAAAGAATAAAAAATGAGGAAAATGACAAGAATTGGACATGAATGGGAAAAAAATGCAGGGGTTCATTCAGGTCTTCAAGCACTTTTGAAACACCAGCAAGATGGGGGCCATCTGGTCTTAAGGGAGTCTCATTCCAGAAGGCAAGAGAAGCTACAGAGAAGGTACACTTCCAAGATCCTGATTAGGGCTACCAAACATCTGGCAAAAGGAGGACATAGCCTACATGTCCTTCCTTTGACAAGCATACCATTTATATCAAATGTTGGCTGGCTTTTTAAGTATTTAACAAGCTAGCTCTCCCTGAGCAGCTTATCACTGCAGCACAATATTACCCTAATAAGTGCTGACTGCAAGCTTTCCTCCGTAGCCTTACTTAGCTGATTAGTTATCTCTGGCTGGCTTGCCCTGCTGCCTGAATTTGACAAGACTTTAATCAGTTACTCACTGAAGCCTTTTGTCTCCTAACCCAATTAGGTAAACAACCAACATCATCTCATTTCTCTCGGTATGTAATCCCCATTGTGTCCTTGTTTATTCACTCGTAATTTCTTCTCTAATGAATATAAATACAAATATTAAACAGCTGGTGCGTCTCCATTTTCCCCATTTGTTTTCCTTTCCAATTGTCCATTTCATCCTTTGCCTGTTAAGATATCTGATAACTCTTGTCCCGATAGATGACATTTTTTAATTGAAAGAACCCAGAGGGCACCAATGATGTCAAGTCATATTGACTAGGCAGATACAGTGGGAGATAAGAGATCCCTATATGATGTGATCTAAATGCCATCTTTTATATTCCTAGTCACTTCTGTATCACATAGACTCAACAAAAACATATCCTTGATGCGATTCCATTCAAGGCACAGGTTACATTGGGGATGTTTCTAGAGCCTTTAGACCGGTGCTTCTCAACCTTGGCCCACCTGAAGATGTGTGGACTCCAACTCCCAGAATTCCCCAGCCAGTTGAAGTTCACGCATCTTCAGGTGACCAAGGTTGAGAAACACTGCTTTAGACAGTCAGAATTCCAGTCTATACATGGACTTCTACATAGAGCAAGCACTTCTATCCTGATCTTTATGGCAAGCCCAGTATCCATTGAGTGAATAAAGATATCTTCAGACATTTGGTGGCACTGTCAATTGCTAAATAGCATTAATCCAGAGGCATTTAGGTCCCATTGAAATCGAGTGTAATGTCAAGCAACGAAGCCCTTTGTAACTAACTTAATTTTAAGCACACTTAATTTTTTTGGGGGGGGGGGAAGATTGCTCACATATGCTGGGATGAGTAATCAAGCACAAGTGCTGGAAAGCTCAGCTGAGAATCAAATCCACCTTTGTGTTCTTTATTTGAAAAAAAAAAACAATTCTACACTTCACTGTTTTGTGTGGTGACATGTTAATGGAATAGAGATTGTATTTTCCCTTCTTCCCCCTCCTTTTAAATCAATTTACTCAGGTGACAGCTTGGAGTCAGGGAAAAAAAATAGGAGGTGAAAAAAGTTGTTAAGCAGACCCCAGACTTATAGCACATGGGATAAACACTTTTTGCTTCAATATTTGTCCTGACATTTTTCACCTAAGCTTTTCAATCAGGATCCCACTGAGTCTTGATAAAAAATAAATAATATACAATCCCAGATGAACTGAAGTTAACACTGCTGGAATGGAATGCAGCTGGATATGAAAACACTCAAGGAGTGGTGTGTTTTTTTTTAATCCAATTTTGCCATATGCACCTGAGAGAGAAAGGAGGTGGGGAATTACAAAAAAAAAAGAAGCTAAAGAGAACTGAAGTAACCTGATAACAGCATTTATTTAATTTTATTTTTCCTGCCTTGGGTTTTTTTTTCTTTTTAAATTTGATTAATGTTCAAGTTTCAATCACAGCCGAGGCAGGTTCAGCCTGAAATGAAAAATAGTTGAAATAAATAAGGTCACCGGGGGAGAGGATTTCAGTACACAGCAAAGGAAGGAAGCAAATAGCCTTTATTTGTCAGAGTCCCCAAAAGTGATATTGAAAAGCAAGACACAGCATGTCTTCCAAGAGTTGGCAGTATTTATATAATGCTATCTGACCATCTGAAGTTGAGATGACAGGGACAGAGAAACTGATACTTTTTAATGTGTGTGGGCATTAGATCCGGATGACTAAAAAACCCCTCATGAAAGTGGTTTGACTTGAAAAACTATATTAAGTGTAGCCTGATGATACTTGGCCTACCATCTGTCCAGTTTGTGTCTACATGTATTCATACATAATACCAGGGATGGGCAAACTTTGCAACTTTAAGTCTGAAGGACTTCAGCTCCCAGACTTCTCCAGCCAGCTTTGCTTTGCTGGCTGGAGAAGTCTGGGAGCTGAAGTCCTTCAGACTTAAAGTTGCAAAGTTTGCCCACCCCTGTATAATACCATTTAATAAAATGTCCATATCAATGATTTATTTATTTATTTTTAAATATTTTATTAAGCTTTTTTTAAACATTAAAAAAAACAAAACACAGATTTCCATTCATTACAGTGAGTCCATATCAATATTGTTGATATCATTCGTGTTTACATAAGCTCTCTTTCTAAATTCTCTAATATATTATATATTGTATATCATATAATCACCTAAAATATATTAATATTTACAGATTTATAGAGTTATCATATTTGTTGTAAATAATACTTAATTCTTATACAGTATCTCACATCTATTGTCCAACCATTTATACCATATTTTCCACACTTTATAATACTCTGATTCTTCTCTATCCTTCAGTTCCATGGTCAACCTATCCATCTCTGCACACTCAAGTATCTTTCTTATGATCATTGCATCTGGAGGGATATTGTTCTGCTTTCAATTTTGAGCAAATACTATTCTTGTTGCAGTTAATGTATGTAGTGGTACATTCTTTTTCTTTTACACAATTTATCACTTATTATGCCCAATAGAAATAGTTCTGGTTTCCATTCAATCTTTTGTTCTATTATTTGTTCTAGCCAATATTTTAATCCAATATTTTCTGGTTTTGGCACAGGTCCTTTTTTAAAACATGAGAAAATTAACATGCATTTTATTTATTACTTTATTTGCTTATTTGTATCCCACCTTTGTTATTATTGATTTTATTTATTAGATTTTTTCATTGCGTCAAGGTGGCTCTTTATTATTATTATTATTCTGTAGTTAATTTTTGGTGAGATTCACAGCCTTCAGGGCTGGTTGGTAGCTCAACAGCTCGAGTCCTAATCAAGGACCTAGGAACTGTTAAGGTAACATCGGAGGATATAAGCTGTTCCAAGTAGGATGGCCCTTTGTAGAGTCAGAATGTTCAAGTCCAATAAATTTAGAATTTCTACACAGCAAGGTAGCCCTTTAGGTATTGCTCCAAGGCTCCAATTACAATCCGGACAACACATGATTTCTTTTTCCACTGTCGCTCAACTTCAATTTGCAAGTCCCGGTACTTTGTGATTTTTTCTTGCTGCTTATTTTCAATTTGTGCATCACCAGGTATTGCAATGTTAATGAACCATACTTCTTTTCTTTTCAACTATTGTTATGTCAGGTGTGCTGTAGGACAAGTGCCTGTCAGTCTAAATTCTGAAGTCCCAGAACATCTTGACTTTCTCATTCTCTAAAACTTTCTCAACCTGATGTTCCCAGTGGTTTTTGCTGTACTCAAATCCAAACTTCTGGCACAATTTCTAGTGAATGATCTTAGCAACACGGTCATGGCATTGTAGTCAGTTTGTGAAATTTTGCTGCACCCACCCACTGATCAGGTGGTCGACTGTCTCATCTTTCTCATTAGAGGCGACATTTGCTGTTGGTGGTAACATGTTGAATTTTTGCCTTCATGCAGTTTGTGGCTAAGGCTTATTCTTGAACTGCCAAAATAAAGCCTTCTGTTTCTTTTTTCAGTACTCCCAATCTTTTTTTTTTATTGAAAAAGTTTTATACAAACAAATTTTCCCCCTTTTTACCCCCCCAACATATAATATAAACCACATACAAATACTGTACCCTCTCCCCTCCCCCATTCTTAAAATAAATTTCTCATTGTAAGAAATGCACCCCCTCACCTCCCAACAGTCATAATATAAATTTCTCTTAAAGTAACAATATCCCATTAACCCCATCTTCTAAATTAATTGAACATATATAAATCATGATATAAATTTCTCTTAAAGTAACAGCATCCCATTAATCCCGTCTCTAAATTAGTTATACATATATAATTCCCCACCCTCCACCCTAATCCTCCCCCACCTCCCATTCAAACCCACCCCCCTGACTTCCGCTATACACCACACTAATAATTCCAAACATCCCATATACTATTTACTCTGTACACCTGTCAATCTAAACATTCTTGCCTAAAGGCTACAAACCCATCATAAACACCCACACCTTCAACATTTTGGTTAAACATTAGAATACATACATAATAAATTCTTAGGATCTAAATACCTTCTGTAAAACATTTTATAAAAATTCTCCCCAGATCTCCAACAAAACATTAATCATGTCAACTTCCATCCATTATCCATCAATCCAACTCTTAGTTACCAATCTACTCATTCGTACCTAAAAACTATATAATATAATATAATAATTTTTTTAAGCCTTATTGCAAACCCATCGTAAACACCCATTCCTCCTAGAATCTCCCTTCCAGCATTTTAATTAACCATTAAGTTACATACATGATGATAGTTTCTTAGGATCTAGATACCGTCTATAAAATATATTATAAACTTCTTCCAACAGATGTTCCATTTTCAGTTATCAGCTGCCCCCATCAGTAAAAAAACCACATCTTTATATAAACAACCCCCGAGTGACTCTTTATCGAAATTATTAAGATCCAAAAACGTGATAGGGTAACAACCAGATCAACTGCAAATGCTCTAATTCTGTATACCTTTTGCCTTATAGCTATACCATTTAAGGAATTCAGGTCCCAAATTATATTCAACAAGACTTCTAAAAATTAAAATAAATAACATTAGAGATAATAAACCTTGTCCAAATACCATATCCATTTTTTCCCAAGTCTTGATTATAAAGTTCCAGTTCATTTGCTTGTAGGCCTTTTCCACATCCAAAAAAAACCCCAGCATTGCAGAGATCTACATATTTTTATCTAGATAGTCAATTAAAATTATGAGTTGCCTTGCATTCTCCTTCATATATCCACCTTCAATAAATCCTACTTGATCATGATAAATCACCTCTTAAATAATTGGCATCAATCTGTTGGAGTAACCACCCATACCTCCTAAATTCTCCCTTCCAGCATTTTAATTAACCATTAGGTTACATACATGATGAAAATTTCTTAAAATCTAGATACCATCTATAAGATATATTATCTACCAAAAATTCTATATCTATACAAATTTAGCATTTAACTTTCAAAATTCAACCCAAGTTTTTTCCCAGATCACCAACGTGATATTAATCCTTTCCGCATCAATGTTCATAAGTCCAATTCTTCAGGTCTGTTTCCATCTCTTCCGTAACTGTTTATAATAAAAACATTATTTATAATAAAAATAATGTTCCTGGTTGAGCTGCAGTTGCTGTCGGCAGGTTTTTTTCAAGAAAATTCCTCGTGCTAATCATCTTAAACGCAAGTACTTAAAGTCTGTGAACTTACTAGATAACAGCAGATTTAAGAACAAAGCCTTTAGAACAAAGAACTCAAGATGGCGTTAATCATCAGCTGAAAGGAAACGAAAGTTAGTTGTTTTGTGTACTTTGGCTTGTATCTAATCTTGACTCGCAGTTTAAGGTGGAACGGCTGAAACAACTCTAAAGTTAGCTAATATATAACCTGATCTACTTGGAAGAGCATTTTGTGAGAAAGTTGGGAAGAAGTGTTTTGTTTTGTTTTTTGTTAAGCATGGCAACGGAACAAAGGGGGGCTCCCCCAGGTGCTGCAATAAACTTCCAGGATTTGAAGAACTTTATAGGTCTCTCAGCTGGCATAGCTTCAATGCAACAGCAGATAGAGATAACAAGCCTTCAGGATTTGAAACACTTTATAGATAAAGAATTTAAAGAAATTAAGGAAGAATTTAAAGAAATTAAGGAATTGGTCCAGGATAATAGGGATAAATATGAACAGCTTGATAAAAATTTACGAATATTAGCTAAGGGTATGTCTGATATTATCCTTAAGATTGATAATAAAGTTGAACAGCTGGCTCTGGACCAGGAAACTAAAATGAAGGAATTTGATCTAAATCTTGTGAAAGTTGCTGGAGAAATACAAAGGTTGGATAATGAAATAGTTATGTTGCAATTCAGATCTATGGAATCAGCTATCAGACTCAGAGGAATTCGGGAGAATCCTAAAGAAGATATTAAAAGAATTTGTGCGGATGCATTGTCTATATTGTTGAAACTGGATGATTCTGATCAGATTTTTTTTAATATTGATAAAATATACAGAGTAAACTCACATGCAGCACTACAAAGACAACTACCAAGAGATGTGGTTGTATATTTTATTGATAGAAATCTTAGAAATGACATTTTGCAGAAGTCCTTTCACTCTGCTCTTCAAATAGATGGAAACCAGATTGGTGTCTTCAAGGAGTTACCACCAGCAATGTTGAAGTCTAGAAGGGATTTTGGATTTTTGGTTGCAGAATTGAAGAAAAGAAAGATACAATATAGATGGGATGTGCCAATGGGTATTATACCGAGATATGAAGGTGTGAGTTATCGTTTGAATACTTTAGATAAAGCCAAAGAATTTTATCACACAGTTTTGAAGTCAAGCGTTACACCCTCGCGCACATTTACACCAACAGATATTGAGATGGAGCAGAAGCAGTTTGAAAAAGAGACGGAAGAACATATACAGTGTCCTTAGCTGGATTCTCCTGGACCTCCTTTAAGTTCTACTTTGGAGGAATTGTCGAAGACTGCTACAGAGGGAACTGTTCGAATACCAATGTTTAAATTAGATGAGCAATGTGAAACCAGGTCTACCACCAGATGAATTCAGAAACCGCAGAAGCAGAGGAGGTCTCAATCCCAGCGAGTTAAGAAAGATAAAAGGATAAAAGGAAGAAGCAATTAGCCAACAGATTGATGCCAGTTATTTAAGAGGAATTTATCATGATTAAGTAGGATTTACTGAAGGTGGATATATGAAGGAGAATGCAAGGCAACTCATAGTTTTAATTGACTATCTAGATAAACATATGCAGATCTCTGCAATGCTGGTTCTCTTGGATGTGGAAAAGGCCTACGAGTGAATGAATTGGAACCGGAGCATTTGCAGCTGATCTGGCTGTTACCCTATCATGTTTTTGGAACTTAATAACTCTGATGAAAAGTCACTCAGGGGTTGTTTATATAAAGATGTTTTTTTTACTCATGGGGGCAGCTGATAACCAAAAATTTGGAATATCTGTTGGAAAAAGGAGTTATCTTAAACTGGTTTTATTATAAACAGTACTCCCAATCTTAACCAGTTCCAGCTTCGTTTTTGGTCAGCTTTGCCTTCAATACTTTTCAAGTATTGGCCATGCATAGCTTTGCTTTTCCAATTTTCAGCTCGATTCTCAATTACTTCTTTCTTATATTCAGCTTTTGTCTCTAGATGTCTTTAAAAGGCCTCCTTTATTTCCTTAATCATTGGTTCTTCACTTTTCTGGATGTAATCATTCAAGCTGTGTCTTTCTTCTTCTACAATCTGCTTTACTTGTAGGAATCCTCAACCACCTTCTGCTCTTGGTAGATATAATCGGTCAACATCACTTTTAGGATGTAAAGCATGATTCATTGTCAAAAGCTTCCTCATTTTTCTGTCCAAATTGTCCAACTCCATCTGGGTCCAGTCAATTATTCCTGCAGAGTATGGAATCACAGTTATAGCCCAGGTATTTATGGCTTTTATGATGTTTCCTCCACTCAATTTGAACTTTAATATCTTGTGGATTTATCGAATGTACTTGGTTGAAGTTAATTCCTTGACTTTATTATGCATTAAGTCAGAGGCCTCTAAAATCCCCAGGTACTTGTAGCCTTCTTCTGGTTTCATTCTTTCATTCATTCATTCATTCATTTTCTTCATTCTCAAATTCTATTCTATCATCTTTTATGACCTTGCCTGCTTTGGTTGCCATTGTTGCACATTTGTCAATTCCAAACTGCATACAAATGTCTTGGCTAAATTCTTTTGTGCTTTCAATTAATACATTCAGTTCAGCTTTTGTTTTGCCAAATAGTTTCAAATCATCCATGTACATCAAGTGAGAAATTTACAGTCCTTTCTTTGCAAGTTCGTATCCACAGTTCATCTTCTTCAAAATGGGTGTTAGTGGTAGCATTGAGAGTATAAAAAGTAGGGGTGAAAGGGAATCACCCTGGAAAATGCCTTGTTTAATTTCAATTTGACCTAGTTCTTCTTCATTAGCTATAAGTTTTGTTTTCCAGGGATTCATTGAAGTTTCCATGAATTTTTGTATGTTGCTGCTGATGCCAAAGATTTCTAGGCATTTCTTGATACAGCTATGGGGAACTGAATCAAACACTTTCTTATAGTCTATCAAAGCCATGAACAGGTTGGTTCGTCTTTTCTTTGAATTCTTTAAGATTAGCTTGTCAATCAAGAGTTGGTCCTTTGTTCCTCTTGAATTTTTGCAGCATCCTTTCTGTTCTACAGGAAACAAGTTATTTCTTTCCAAGTATCCATAAATTTGGTTTGCAATGATACAAGTAAGGAGCTTGTATGTTGTTGGCAAACAGGTGGTTGGCCTATAATTTCCAGGGTCCTTTCCTTTTTCTTTATCTCTTTCGATCAAAAATGTCCTTCCAGTTGTCATCCATTCATCATTTTCAGGTGTTTTTAAGATCTGATTCATTTGGGCTGCCAATCTTTTGTGCACACTTGTAAGTGCCTTTAACCAGAAGCCATGTAACTCATCTGGTCCAGGTGCATTCCAGTTCTTCACTTTTCTTGACTGCCTTTGCACCATTTCTTTTGTTATTTTCACATCTTCCATTTTATGCACTTTAATAGAATCCTCAATCTGTTTGATCCACTTTGCATTTCTGTTGTGCTTCTTGTTGTTTTCCCACAAATTCTTCCAGAATTTCAGAGCTTTCTCTTTATCAGGCTTTTCATTTGTTGTTACTCCCTCTCCACTTTTTTTTTTGTAAAACAATTTTTATTGGTTTTTATAATATATTTGGGAAGGGGATAAAATAGGGTATACAATAAACATTTTAATGGCTTCCATGTAGAGATTGGTGGTCACCTCTGATACTTTGCACTAATTCAATATTAGTGAAAAAAACAAGTGGCAAACAATACATATATATCACATTTCAAAATGCATACATTAAATCATTTTTTTTCTGCCATTCCTTTTCACAGGTTACAGTAATAGTTTCAGAATCAATTCATTTTTGAGATCTGCGTCTCTTTGCTATTGTTTCTTCTTCCTCTTTCCCGCCAGTGGGCGGGGCCAAGGCCCCTCCCGTTCCCTCTTCTTCGTCTCCTAGGAGTAGGGAATGGTTCTTAAGAAAGGCCTCTGCCTCTTCTACTGTTTTCACTCTGATTCTGCCCCCCTCCCAGAAAACCAACATTCCTTCAGGCATTAACAATTTGAACCACACCCCTTTTTTATATAATGTTTTTTGATAAGAAGGAATATTTCCTTATTTCTCGATTTTTTTAAGGGATCTGTTTCAATATGGCAATCTCTTTTTGTTGATATATCAAAGGTCGTCCCCTCTGCGCTCTCAGAATCTCATCCCTTGTTGACCTTTTTACAAATTTAATATGAATCTCTCTGGGTACATTATTTATTCTGGCATATACTGAATTGATTCTATAAATCAGGTCTATATCCCCCCAAATATGTTCTTTATTCTTTTTAATATATTCTGCTAAAATCATGCTCATTAAATCTTTTAAATTCTCAGAGTTTGACTCTGGGATGTTTTGAAACCTTAAAAAAAAGTCATTTTTTCAAAATTGATTATTGACATATGACCAGTAATATCTGTAATATCTTTCTGAAATTCTTTCATCTCTTCCATCATCTCAACTGCCCCTCCCTCCAACCCATCAATTTTTTGTTTATTTTCTGTTATAGCTCTTTGTGCCTCCAGTAATTCCAATTTTGAGCTTATATTGTCTTTCTGGATCTCTCTTATTTCCTTCATTATGCTTTGCAGCATCTCCTCTATTGTTGGTGGAGTATCCTCTCCTGATGTTTCTTTCTGTAGCATTGTAGAAATTTTTGCCTGCTGTAGGGATGGACTGGCCTTTGTAGAAGGTGGAGCGGAGAGTGATTTCCCCATCGGAGGCTTTTTCGCTGCCATTGTTAAAGTTTTAAGTTCTTATGACAAAAGATGGCATCGAAGGGCAGACAGTCAGTGAAGTCCAAGAGAAGGAAAAGTCTATATCAAAGTTCAAAATTTTGTACTCTTTAAAATCCAGAGAAACAATTGTCATCCAATCCATCTAAAAAAAAAGTAAAAAGGCTCGCAATGGGAGAAATACCGAGAGCCGCTTGGGTGGCTTTGATCTTGTAAAGGTGAAGAAATGTTCTCAAGTCAAAGAATGTTTACTGCTGGGAACAAAGAAGCGCCATTTTTCCGCCCCGTTAGCGGTAGTGAAGAATCAGCAAAAGTTTCATTTTAACTGTAGCGGGGCTCGGATACAAAGTTTCTTTAGCAACTCCATATATGGTAATACATTTCCCTTTCTTTATGTTAATTCAGATGTTTCACTTTCTCCTTCTCCCTGATCCCGGGGAGCATTTTAAAATGCCTCTTAATTCCTAGGGGGGGGGTTTCTTGCAACTCCCCCCTCTATTCTTCTTTTCAAAGAGTTGAGTGCATTAAAGTCAATAACTCACAGTCCGCGCAGCTGTCCAGAGTCTTGGTGTGGTCCTCCAACTCCGGCATTTCAGCCCGTTCTCCAAACTTTAGTTGTTCCAGCACTCCTTCGGAGAGAGGACTCTTCCCCCCGCATTCTGTCTTTCAGCTCCTGGAGCAAGATGGGCACGCCCCCCCCGACCGCCATCTGGGTGGGGGCCTCCCACAGCCGCCCATATGGTGGGGGCTCTCTACAGGAGCCTCCCTGCCCCTGAAGGTGCTCACCAAAAGAACCAAGTGGCGGACGTGTCAGAAAACATGTCTGTCTTGTCCGGAAGCCGGAAGCAATCTCCGAATCTGCCAATCATTCTTGATGTTACTCTTCTTTGTTGGTATACTCAGACCTTAGTTGCTTTCTCTTCGATTCCTATTAATTCTGTTGTAGTGAAAAATCTGTGGCTTAGAATTACATGTCGTTGGTCCATTAGCCTTTGTTTACTGATATCACTGTCTGTGTGGTTCACCTTCCAAATCTGATACATTCATTTTTGAAATCCACGTTTTGCTGGCTCAGACTGATAGTAAGCTTCTATAATAGAGAGGTTTTCTCCCCTAGTCCAGATTTTTTGCTTTTTTGCTTTTTCTTCCAGTAGCTTGTCAGCTCCATGCCCTGGTTGCCTAGCAGAAGGAGCTGAGCTCTGTAGCTCATTTTTCACAGAATACCCAGGAGCCATGGCATCCAACGGAACCCTTGTTAATCAGGGCAACGGTTCAGCCGACTTAAATTTCATTTTTTTTCATATTCACCATGTTTGAATGGGTTGTGGGGCAAATTTTGTCTGGCCCTTCACCTATGACCTGTCTGATATGGTTGCACCTATTCAGCATAGCCCTTAGGATCACTAGAGCACATAAGCCCCTCCACCATGACAAGGTAAAGCTCCTCGGAGGGAATAATAATAATAATAATAATAATAATAATAATAATAATAATAATAATAATAATAATAATAATAATAATAATAATAATAATAATAATAATAATAATGTTATAAACACATTTTACATCTAAGAGAGGTCAGTGTTTCAAAAATTTAGCCATAAAATTACTTGCAATTGTAGCTCCCCTCAAACATTCTGAATCTGTCAATTCATTCTTTTCTTTTTCTTTTTACTTTTTATTTCTTTTAGTACTTTTACACCGCCCGCTCTCCCAAGTGGGACTCAGGGCGATGCACAGGAATAAGAAAATAAAATATAAACATACAGACAATCAAGTAAATTTAAAATTGGATTAAATAAATTTGGCCCATGCTAAAACTTAATTTAAAACTCAGCTAAAATTCAATAATATAAACAGCTATGTCAGGCCGGCCACATGGAAGAAGTATGTTTTTAGTGTTCAGCGGAAGAGGCGAAGGTCCGTGATTGTGCAGAGGTCGGGGAACAAGTCGTTCCAGAGGGCTGGACCTGCCACAGAGAAGGCTCTTCCCCTGGGAGTCGCCAGCCAGCATTGTCCGGTGGACAGCACCCTAAGGAGGCCCACCCTGTGGGAGCGGACAGGTCGAGTGGAGGTAGGTGGCAGGAGGCGATCCTGAAAGTAGCCCAGTCCTATGCCATGGAGCGCTTTAAAGATGGTCACTAGGACCTTGAAATGCACCCGGAAGGCCACAGGCAGCCAGTGCAGCTCGCGCAGGAGAGGTGTTATATGGAAGTGTCTAGAGACTCCCAAAATCCCCCGTGTGGCCGCATTCTGCACTAACTGAAGCCTCCGGGTGCACCTCAAGGGGAGCCCCATGTAGAGAGCATGCAGTAGTCCAGGCGGGAGGTGACGAGAGCTTGAGTGACCGTGTGTAAGGCGCCACGATCCAGAAAGGATCATTCTAGTGAAAGAAAATAATCAAACAAACAAACAAGCAGGCAGGTAAGAACACTATAAAAACCATTTTGCATCTAAGTGTTTCAAAATTAGGCATAAAATTACCATATTTTTTGGAGTATAAGATGCACCCAGGTTTTAAAGAGACAATTCTTTTTTTTTTAAAGTAGTTATGTAGAGTGAGAGAGAGAGAGAGAGAGAGAAATACAGTAGGTAGGTAGGAAGAGAGAGAGAGAGTAGTTAGGTAGGTAGGTAGGTAGGTAGATAAAGGGAGAGAGAGGGAGAAATAGAGAGAGAGAGAGAGAAATACAGTAGATGGGTAAGGAGAGAGAGAGAGAGTAGGTAAGTAGGTAGATGTTTCCAGGTGTATTTACCCATGTGCTGGAGAAGAAAATCGCTGTAGCACCTAAAATTTTGTTTCTGTTTGGACAGCACTTGACCAATGTAATTCTCATCAACCACTTTAACTAAACAGCTTTCCGGGGGGGGGGGGAGTTTTTGCACTCTGCAAGCCTCCCCAAAATGGCTCATTTTTTGTGAAAACGGGCCCATCTATTTTAAATAAAAGGCATGAATAGCTTGGGGGGGGGGGCTTGCAGAGTGTTTCTGGGGGGGCAAAAACGAGCAAATAACGGGTCATTTTTTGCAAAAGCGGACTGTTTTTTGGTCAAAAAATTGCATGCATAGCCTTATGGAGGCTTATAGAGTGCTGCTGGGGACTGGGGGGGGGGAAACAGCCTATTTTTTGCTCATTTCTGCCCTCCCCAGCCCCCAGGAGGTCTCTGAAAGCCTCCATAAGGCTCTGCATGGCCATTTTGGTGAGGGGGGCAGGGCTTCAGGAGGCAAAAAAAATTCTGTATTTGGTGTATAAGACGCACCCAGATTCTCAGCCTCTTTTTAGAGGAAAAAAGGTGTGTCTTATACTCTGAAAAATACGGTACTTACAATAGTAGCTTCCATTCTGAATAGGGGTCTTCTTAGCAGATCAAATGGCTCTGGAGGTATGGATATGCCAGAAACCAGCAAACATGACTTGGCAAGTATGGGCCCTACTATTATACACGCTGGTGATGTCACAAATTTATCACATCAGAAAAGGGAAGTTCTTCACACCTTTTGCAAAACTGTCTGCCCTGCCTACCCGGGAAAATGCATTTGAATAGTAGATAATGTCACAAATTAATCACATCAGAGTTGGTGAGTTCTTCACACCTTTTGCAAACACCAGACCACCCCACCCACCAGCATCAGGAAATCCCAATTGAATAATATCACATGAGCCTTGATTAAACTGTATCTCTGTGTTTAACATCTGACAAGGTTAAACAGGAGGGTCAGCAAAAGAAAAAAAAGCTTAATACATCTTTCATATGATTTGTAAAGCACATTTTATTATAAATTTCATAGCATTAATAGTTTCTTGTAATTAATTTCTGTTACATTCTGGCATATGAACCTCTTCAGAGCCAATGGCAATTCAGCTTCAATCTTTGACATTAATGACAGTGGTTTACTGCTCTTCTTGATACACTGTATGAATGTCTTGAGCTCACCAAGGGAATCCCGGGTGAAATATAATTCATTCACTTTGTCAGAAATACTGATGATGATCCAGAGAACATGTGGCATAGACAGTCTAATACATAATAAGCTCTGTTTCACTATTACTGTCCACATTATCTTCTGATTTTAAACAGCCCATTAAACAATGATGTATTATTTTAATAACACACACTTTCAAAACCTATGGCATGCTGACATTTTGAGGCTCCACCATTTCTAAAGCAGGAAATAAGGTAGAATTAGATTGGCTGCTTCAACTAATCAAAATACCGCTTTCTTAATTTTTATATTTACTTACCATTTGATATTTTTCAGAACCTGCAATAACAAGGCTTTATAAGATCATTCTTTTCAATGAAGCCATGTAGCTCAGGTCTTTTTCTTATTCTACGCCCATGCTTGGGAGGTTTGGGGGGGGGGTCAAATTTACATCAAACAAATATCCATCTGAGGTTGCCATTTTCAAGAGACTGCTGGAATTAATGCCTACCTGCACAAAACTACTCAACTCTTATAATGACAAGTGCTTGAGCATTGGGCATAACCAGAATCATGGGGGGTATGACATGCCCAGGCATGTCCCAGGCATGCCTCTTGCACGTGCCCAGAATCACAGGGGGTGTGTGGGTGGGTATAACATGCCCGGGCATGCCTGAACAAGGCTTAACCCCTGCATGCAGCCTGGCGGTTTGCCTCTTGTGAACATTTTAATTCCTGTTAATATGCCTTGTCTTTTCCTGTAGGTGGGCTTCAAACAGTTACATGAGTATTTGAGGGTGCAATTGGCAAAATATGTGTCTTTAGATTTTACAAAGGTAAAAACCAACTGCGGAGTTTAAAAGGGTTGTATTTCCCCCCCAGCCTTCGAGGAAATGTTTTGAAATCCACCTAGAAATAAATATCTTTTAGGGGGGGAAAAGTGGAGTTAAATGCAGGCCCTAGGTCCGTGATGGCAAACCTATGGCATGCATGCCACAGGTGGCACGCGGAGCCACTTGTCAGGGCATGCAAGGCGATGCCCTGTCAGCTGGCCAGCACACATACGTGTGCTGGCCAGCTGAATTCGCCCTTTTTTGCATGTTTTTTTCATGTTGAAGCCTTCCTCCGGAGGCTTCAACAACCTTCAGGAGGCTTCCCTGAGGCCTCCGGAGCACTCAAAATGACGTTTTGATGAAACAGGAAGTGACGTCCAATTTGCTTGGAGCGTCATTTTGAGCAGTCCGGAGGCTTCAGGGAAGCCTCCTGAAGGTTGCTGAAGCCTCCGGACCATTCAAAATGATGCTCCAAACAAATCAGACGTCACTTCCGGCGCGTCAATTTGAGTGCTCAGAGGCTTCTGGGAAGCCTTCTGAAGGTCGCTGAAGCCTCCGGAGGGCCTCCAGGGGGGGTGTGGAGAGGCTGCTTTTGCTTTCCCCAGGCCCCTATAAAGCCTCTGGAACCTGGGGAGAGCAAAAAGAGCTTGAAAAAAATGGGGGGGGGGTTCGTGCCTGTAGTGCGCACATGCGCACTGGGGGGGTCACGCATTGCATTATGGGTGCAGCACGCCTGCTTACAACCCCCCTGTGCTCCCCCCACTTATGGCACGTGAACCAAAAAAGGTTCACCATCGCTGCCCTAAGTTCTCCCCCCCCCAGCTTTTGAGGCATTGATTTTAAAACTCCACAAAAATTAAAACCATAATTAGGCTAAAATGATTAGAAATAAAAAACATTTTTTTAAATTTCACAAACCCACCCCTCCCCCTTGAATGTCCATAGAATTAGCTTAGGGTTACGCTGATAATGTATCCTGAGGCTTGGCATCTTTCTTGATGGGGTTAGGTTCAACATGTCTTATCTGAAAAAATAGGGCTAGGAGAGTGGTCGGCAAACCGCGGCTCGTGAGCCACAAGCGGCTCTTTGGCCCCTGGAGTGCGGCTCTTCCTCCGCCGGGCAGACTGTCTGTGGCATAGGTGGCTGCTGCTGCTTCTGCTACCCCCGAGCCTTGCGACGCTCCGCTCCCGCTGCCCAAGGTCGCCCGGCAGGTCACCCAGCAGGGGCTCTCTCTGTGTCTGTCAGTCCCTCCCTCTCTCCCCTCTCTTCCCTCTCCCCCCGGAAGCAGTGGAAGGCCTGGCATGCCGGCTGGGAAGGCTATGGATGCCTTCTCCCGCAGCAGGCTAGCGGGCGGGGCGAGCACCCGAGGCTACCCGAGGCTAGCGCACGTTCTGGGGCTGCCCGCCAGGCATGGCCTGGGAGGGAGGTGGGCACGCGGCCCCAGAACGTGCACTGTGGTGGCTGTCAGAGGGAGCCGGTGGAGACGTGCCCAGCTTCCCTGCACACCGCCGCTGCTGGGTGACCTGCCAGGCGATAGCCTCGGCACGCTTAAGGTGGCGGTAGCCTCGGGTGCTCGCCCTGCCCGCTCGCCCACTGCGGTAGAAGGCATCCATAGCCTCCCCAGTCAGCATGCCGGGCCTTCCACTGCTTCCGGGGGGGGGAGAGGGGAGAGAGGGAGGGACTGACAGACACAGAGACAGACGGGGGGAGGGAGAGACACAGAGACCGACAAAGACAGAGAGAGGGAGGGAGGGAGAGAGAGAGAGGCACAGAGAAAGAATGACAGAGGGAGGGATTGAATCGGAGACAGATGGGGAAAGAGAGAGAGATAGACAGAGACAGAGAGAGAGGGAGGGAGGGAATCAGAGAGAGTGACACACACAGAGACAGGGAGAAACAGAGAGAGGGAGGGAGGGAGAGACAGATAGACAGAGACAGAGTGATTAAGTGAGTGAGAGACAGACAGACACACACACAGAGTGACAGAGATGGGTGGAGGGAGGAGAGAGAAAGAGACAGACAGACAGACACAGAGACGGAGAGAGAGAGAGAGAGAGAGAGAGAGAGAGAGAGAGAGAGAGAGAGAAAGAAAAAGAGAGGAGAAAGAAAGAAAAAAGAAAGACAAAGAAAGTGGGAGAGAGATAAAGAAAGAAAGAACTTATGACCACAATTGAGCCCAAAATTTTGGTTGCTAAGCAAGACCATCGTTAAGTGAGTTTCACCACATTTTCCAAATTGGCCATGCCCACCTGGTCACATGACCGCTGAGACACTCCCACAAAACAGGCCACACCTTCTTTTGGCTCTCAAAAGAAATTTCAATCGTTGTACTGTTGATATTTGGCTCCCTTGACTAATGAGTTTGCCCACCACTGGGCTAGGATATTGCACCACCCCATATCTGTTAGGACTACTCATGCTTATCATGGTGAGCTTAGGCCAATACAACATATTCAGTTACGGTTATGACCTTGTGAGTCCTGCACCATGTGGGGTCAATTACGTACATCACACGCGGGGAGGAAGGCTATGCACGTCATATCCGGAGAGTGGGGGCTGTGCACGTCTCTTCCGCTTAGGGGCATGATCTGGTAACGTAATCAGCGGGTGGGTTCGTTTACTTTGATGATGTCACACATCAAAAGTACTGATAATTTTCACTAAAAAGTGGTATACACTCTTTCTACTACTACTGTATTTACCTTTTGTAGGCCTTCAGGTGTTTCTCGGGACTCTTCTCTGGCTGAAACTGAAAAAGGTGAAACAAATATTTTAGAATGAAGTAGAGAGTCATCAACTCAAACCCCTCTATTTGTCTCAAAAAAATGGAAGGACAAATCTCACCGTGTTGGTCTTTCCCTCTGTGCTGATACAACATCAGCACAGAGGTCATCAATAGCCTGATCCCGAGCCCTTGCCAGTCTTCGGCTTCTTTCAGCCTTTTTGAGATCTTCTGTAAAAAGAAATTGATGATCAAAAACAACTTTTAATGCATTATAAAATCTCACTTAAAGAGATTGTTCTAATTTCTTATTATCATGTGCAATACTTACAGACTTCATCCTATCAATGCCTTTCTGGAATTGTTCCAGGTGGTCCCTCAGGACATTGACGTCAGACTCTCCTGGCAAAAAGATAGCAAAACTTCTATAGTCAAACTTAAGTAGAAATAAATCACTTTTCTTTTTAAAACGAAAATAATTAAAATGTCAAGTTAAAATGATACTCACGTTCTAGATTCTGTTGTTCTCTCCTCTCCAGCTCCTGGTTCAACTGGATATTGAGGGGCAAATAACATGGGCTTTGTTATTTGTTAACTAACATAGTTAGTTTGTATTTTAATCTGATTGATATTCTTTCTTTTAAAGTGATGTTCAAGATTTATTAGCTTTTAACATTCCTAAACTGATAAACAGGTTGGAGACTAACTCCAGATAAGAAAAGTTTGTTAGTACAAAATGGGGTCTGGCTTATCTCTTATGAACCCTAAACAACCTTCCTCCTTAGAATTTATTCCCTTTCAGACCTCATTTTAATCAACATGTATGCTGTTATCCTGTCCAATCAACTTTCCTCTTTCAGTTTTCTTTGTGATGTTAACTATAAAAGGAGACGTTAGCTGAAGATCGGGGTTCCCTCTTTGAATAAGGAATCCCTTTTGTCTGAATATTCTGATAAATTGTAATAAAATGATCTTCCTGCCTCGGTTTGTCTCATTGGAAAGCATGCACACCGAGGCACGAGCCTGAAAAGGCCACATTTGGCCATCAATATGGAGACTCATCTTGCTGGCAACATAGTAATATAATATGAATATGTGAACAAAAAGAGGAGCTTAAAGGAGCATTGTAAGAAAATGAATGACTTACAGCTTCTATGGCAAGATCTTGCTCCTCCAGCTCCCTTTCTTACCTCAACTGTTCTTCCTCTCTCTGCTTCTTTTCTGCGTTTTTATGGAAAAACACTTGTGCTATTAAACAATATTCACAAAAGACATTACATATCAACCCACCAAGAACACTGAGACTGGCCATTAAAAGGGAAGGGTCAGGTGTGATGCAGAGGGAGGATTGCCTTTTGCATCCCCACTCCTGCTACAGGTTCTCACATAAACAAAATAGTTATGTAGAGTTATGGTAATAATGATACAAACTTGTTGATTAATAGAAACATTTGCTTTCTGTAACACACATATATTATGCCTTGTATTTGTAATGTATATGCTTGCATGCTGTGGATTCCTTTGTGCCCTGGGGCTGATTTCCTGGGCCCCTGTTATTGGGGTCTGTAAGATATCTGGCAAATGTTAAATCCTGTGATAAGATCTGAAATCTTCATATGCCACCTCTGCTTCCTTCAGGAAAAGAGAAGATGCTCTCCTCAAATACCAGAGCAATCTCCACATCTTTTGTCACTTTTGCCACTGGCACATCCCAGGGCACTTGGTTTGCCTCAGAATATCAGTGATTCTACATCCAAAACTGAGAGATGACCTAATAATCACCCACTCAGGAAGCAGCAGGATCATTACAAGTTGCTCGTAACTTCCTACCCTTGCGAGCATCCAGGATGGTTTGGGGAATAATACTGAAGGCCCTAGAAATGTAAAAGACCCATGAAAGGTACACTTTCCCAACCAGGTCCTGAGCCCATCACCCACTTTTTCAACAATTTCCCTAAAGAAATTGCCGAAGAAGTAGATAGAATTTTGAACCCTGAACTAATTCTAGAGTCACGCATTCAAGTTGGCAAGGAAAGAAATAAACAAAGGATCTCTTACTTCAAAGAGGAGTTTCCCCGCGTAGTAAAGGAACGTTTCCATCCCTAATGCCAGGAACGTAACTAAACTAATCCTAAACTAAATATATTAAATATAATAAATAAAAATAAATAAGATAAATAAATAAAATGAATAAATAAAATAAATAAAAGAGTAAATAAATAAATATTGTGTGTAAAATAATCTAAGTAAATAAATATATTAAATAAGATAAATAAGCAAAGAACCAAGCAAATAAAATTGAAAAGTTAAAGAAAGCCAAAATCTAATCTAAGCTACCACTAGTCAACGCGCACACAGAGTAAAACTCGTCAGTGAGCAACTTTCACTCAGCCCACCCAGAGATTTTATTTACTTCTCCTTTGTGAGCTCATCTACCTCTCAGCACCATCAGGAAGCATCACCTCACAAAGGAAAACCCAAGCAAACTGATGGGCTGAATGAAGGCTAATCAAGACTTTTATTTAGTTTTCAATATGGTTAGCAATGTCAGTACAAAATCCTGTTGATGGGTTTGGTGGGATCAGAGGAGTAGCTAATAAGAAAAATGCCATAGAAAAATGAGTGCCACTGAAGAAAGCAGGGAGATCTCTGGAGAAATATGCACAATTTAGAGGGGGAAATGGTGCAGAGGAGAGAATTGGAGAGATTCCTGTGCTTAGCAAAGTAAACTACAGTATGGCATTTACTCCACCAGATCCTACTTGCCTTTTACTCTTACTGACCAACACAGTATTCAAACTTAATTCAGCAACAGCCGTTTATTTTCTGCCTGAGCTGGTGATATACAAAGGGCAATATGTTGCTTCGCCATTATTTATTGTGAAAGTTTTATTCCTGTTTTTCTGTCCACAGCAGAGCCTTTTTGATGATGAGAATAAGTTGTACTCTCTTCTGCTTCACGGTTTCCAGAGTACCATTAGATAGACCACTGATTTCAATTCAATATTTTAGGGAGCTGAAAGGACTGTCATCAGCTGTTTCATGCATTTCAATCTTAGTCTATCCCAGTGTTGCCTCTGTCCTCACACACTATGTCAGTGATGGCTAAACTTTTCCGGATCGCGTGCCCAAAGCGCACACAAGCCCGAACTCCCAAAATGCAATGTGCATGTGGCCCCCACACATGCATTCTACCCACCACCTGCACGCACAGCCCCCTGCATTTGCCCTGACCACACACGCATGCACCCTCTGTATGCGCTCTGCCTCCACGAAGGCGCAGTGGAGACATAAAGACCCACTGGCTGACAGGAGGCATGCCACATGCACAATGGAGCTGAACTTGGGCGATGGCTCATGTGCCATCAGAGAGGTGCTGTGTGCCACCTCTGGCACATATGCCATAGGTTTGCCAGCACAGTACTATATGATTAAAAATATTATTTTAGAAAAATAGCTTCTATTAAAGCAGGGGTGGGCAAACTTTGCAACTTTAAGTCTGCCCACCCCTGTATTAAAGGTATACCTGGTATTGCAAAGCAATACTAAACTTCAAACTGGAGTGGGCGGCTTTATTAAATCTAACTAATAATATTAAGAGCAACAATAACATTCATTTCTCACATACAGACTTTTTTTGATCACATTTCATTCCTTGAGACCAGCTCAATAGAACAGGAAGGATTGGAAAATGATAGATAATTTTAGCTTTCATACTTTTAGCTTATGTATTGAATTTTTGTAAAGGTTGATTGAAAACAAAACATAATAGAAGAGTTGTTTTATTTCCTCTGCTAAAAAGCATTACGATAACTCGCTCTATATAAAACCAGAATTTGTAATAATTAGAATTGACTACATCAAACAATTCTAAAGCATATATTGGATAACAATAAATTTCTAATATACTTACATTCATGTTCATTCCTTAATTTTGGAGGTTAAATGGTTTTCCAGATCATGATAAAAAATTAAGAAAATGCACATGCTGGCTGTGGATTTCTGGGAAATGAAATGTACATCTCAAAGTTACTATGTTACTGAATTGTGTGTCCTTGTATAGCAAGCCTCTACTGCTTAGCCTGATATTCTGAGGATTATCATAGCCCTTCTCTTTCAGTTGAGTTTTTTTTTTCTTTTATGGAGTTAAGGACTTAAATCTGCTTCATTTTCTGTTCATACTGTAACGGAGTACAGCACATTACTAGGTCCTAGCTATCAATGGATCTAAGTAATGCAGGCTTTTCTATCACCTTTAATAATTTGCTACAAAAAGCTCATTTTTTTTCAAACAAGCACCAGCCCTAACTCCCGTAGGAATTAGACTCCTAACTTCAGTGTTTCTTTCCATGAATTTTTCCCCATGCTAGATAGGTCTATCTGGAATGTATTAAAATATACTCCCCCCCCCTCTTAAGGCAACATTGCCACTGATTCTCCTTATTGTGGTTTCTTTTTTCTATTATTATGTTACTCCTAAAAATTAAGTGAAATCCCATAAAATCTGGGAGATTGCTACAGGATGTATTTATGTTACGGTCATTAATACATATTTTCTGTTTTAGAAATTCTTGTCTTTTTATGACTCTGAGGTAGCATCACAAGGAATGAGGGGAAAATTTACTATAGCAGGGGTGTCAAGCTTGTGGCATCGTGTTGCTGTCACGTGACGTATCTTGACTTTTCCCCCTTTTGCTAAAATGGGGGTGGGAGTGGCCAGCA
This sequence comes from Rhabdophis nuchalis, assembly GCA_039707465.1. Classification (NCBI taxonomy): domain Eukaryota; kingdom Metazoa; phylum Chordata; class Lepidosauria; order Squamata; family Natricidae; genus Rhabdophis; species Rhabdophis nuchalis. The sequence continues at coordinate 246,412,629 of CM077643.1, read as the reverse complement.
TGTGATGCATCCAGCCCCTGGGCTGTGAGTTTGACGTGTGTGTGTGATTGAGATTGTCTTGGCAACAGCAACTCTGTAGCCGAAGGCACCAGCCTGAAGATGGTGAGTGAGACCTCGCTGAAATGTTGCCAAGACAATCTCAATCTTACATGGGAAAAGATCCGAATACAACAAGACCAGCATACCTACACCTGTGAAAATCTACAAAAACAAATCTCTCTCTCTCTCTCTCTCTCTCTCTCTCTCTCTCTCTCTCTCTCTCTCTCTCTCTCTCTCTCTCTCTCTGTGTGTGTGTGTGTGTGTGTGTGTGTGTGTGTTTGTGCGCGTTCCAGCCTAACACTTTGAGCAATTTCAATCAAACTTGACACACAAATGATTTACTCTCTGGAAACAAATACTGTGGGAGTAAGATGCCTTAAAATGCCTTCTACTGTACTGCTGTAAAATGGTTTCTACTGTTCAGCGTAGTAGAGTTGTCATGGTAATGGCTTCATAATACTCCACAAGGGGGCTCCCTCTGGTAAGGGGGAAAATCCAGCATTATAAATTACATTTGGTCCAGACATTTCCCCCTATAAATAACTACCTGGGCAATTCTGGGTTATCAGCACTAGAACTTTATAAACAGGTTGACTCAATTCTACAATGTTTCAGTTAACTATCTATCAGGGACTAAATATAATCCTAACCCGTCTCTTTCTGACAAATGGAAGTTTTCTGAGACTAGGACTTTGGTCCTCTAGTCCAGTGCGTCTTAAATTGGGAATCATTACATCTGGAGTCAGTAAAGAAATTTGCTGTAATTGCTCATTTGTGAGCTGAGAATCCAGTTTGGGTTTGCCAATACTGAGATACTGGTATAAAACAACAGAGGGAATATGACTCTAATAAAGACATACTACCTATATTCTGCAGCTGAGTAACTTCATATTACCTGAGGTGAAGGCCAGGAATTGACCAGCCATTTCTTCTCATTTGGGGAAATGTCAAGTGATTTTTACTTTTTGTAAAGTATGTCTTCAGTCCATCAGATGCTTAAAATACCTGGTTTGGTTTACTGCCTGCTAGGGGGCTGAAACAGTCAATATGAATCTGAGTCCATATTCTCACCTTTCAACTCCAAATCTATTTGTCTCTCAAGAAGTGTTCTTGGCACAAGAGTAAAGGAGTATATGAATCAATACGAATCAACATTGGCTATTTGCTTTTATTATGAATTGCTTATGTTATCATATAATTGTTACTGATTAAACCAATATTTGCTGTTTGCTTCTGATGTGATATACTGCTAGATATCACTTATTAAGAATTAAGCTTTGTTATTGGTTTCTGCTTATATTATTGTATACTGTCAGAAATTAGTTGTTTTCTAGCAAATTGGAACCTTAATACTGGATGGCATTACTGCAAATGTTATCTTACTGCTGTGTCTCGCTTCTATTCTTGGCTTCAAAGCTAGGCACATTCTTGAAAACATTGTTCCATGAGAATATCAGGCCCCATAGATAAAGGAATCAAATTAGGGAGTTTTCCTGGCTCATAAATCCTTAAAATATTCTGCTGAAAGACAACTTGACAAAGGGGGGCTGCCACCCCCTACACAAGGCTATAGAAATACTCCATAGCTAAGGTAGACAGAGACAGGAGCTTGAACCAAAGAACGCTTTAAAGATCATGTTGGTAACAAATCTTTTTCTCTGATTGGATAAACTTTGTTTCTTTCTGGCTAAAATGTATATAATACTCTGAGCCACTCTCGCAGGATGTTGCTATTCCTTACATGCATTTGTTTGTATTTTTTGGATATAGTTTTGTCACCCAGGTTTTGCTATGGCCATAAATAAAAGCTGATATTTTTTGCAAGCCTTGTCTCGAGTGTCACTTTCTTTGGCATTTTAGTGGCTCATGAAAACTGCTGGAACCTGAACATGAGAAAAGTAAAAAGTAGACACAACAAGATTCTCTATGCGGCTAGTGCAACGCCTTAAACTCTTCCTTTACTGTTTCCAACGTTTTGGGGGGGAAAAGCGCTCCTTCCTCTATGCAAAGTGAATCAAAATTAATTGTGATTAAAGAGGCATCTACTTAATCAGCTAAAATTCTGTAATTGGGTGACATCTGTACTTAGCATAAAACAGCATCTGATCACCCTGTCACTCTAGTATTTGTTTTCAGGCAGAAACAGCAAAAAGTGTTTATATTTTCCTCCCAATTGTGCTTACGTACTCCATTTCTACAAAGGGGTGAGATGCTGAGAGGTGGAGTGGGGGCAGTATTATCTGAGTCTTCTTCCAACAGGTAGTTCTGGAGGCTTTTCACTAATATTTGCCTTATCTGCAAAATAAGCAAGTGGAGACAGGAAACAGGAATTGCTATGAGACAGTCAATTTGCCACTTTATATCTGTAAGCCCCACATGCAGAGACTTCAAGATGCCTTCCATTCTTTCAGTGCTCTGCTGCTGATCTCTTCCAAAACTGCAAAATGACTTACTCATAAATTGTGGATTTGCTAAGTTTGCATGATGCAAAGGCTTTGTGACTGTACCCACCAAATATACTAAACTTTATGGTTAGCTTTAACCTTGTTTTTTTTAAATGGCTTAGCAAGCTTTCCTCCTCCAAGATAATTTCAATAATCATGTTTTAGAGCCTTCTGGAGATTCATACCACCTATCTTTCCCCTGTGGTGGGGATCAATATTTCTAAGAGTAGTTGAAATGCTCTGAGAAAACCCTCATATGCTGAATAGCATATTATCTTTTCCTACTAGCTCTTTAGTTCTTAGTACCTAATCAGTGTTTACCACTAGTAAATACCCTAACAAAGTTGGCCAAAACAAGTCTATTTCTCAAGGCAAAGAAAGCAAAAGTTTTGGTTGCGTATGTGGTGATTGTGAGTTTATCTGTGATGGCACAGTGGTTAGAGTGCAGTACTGCAGGCTACTTCTGCTGACTGCTGATTGCCAGCAGTTTGACAGTTCAAGTCCCACTGGCTCAAGGTTGACTCAGCCTTCCATCCTTCTGAGGTGGGTAAAATGAGGACCCAGATTGTTGGGAGCAATAGCTGACTCTGTAAACTGCTTAGAAAGAGTTGTAAAAGCACTATGAAGCAGAATATGTCTAAGTGCTAAGTGAAATACTAAGTTGTTTCTACTAACTAAGCTCTCCCCAAACTACGTCAAGCTATAGACATTAATCTTCTCTAGCATGAGGATTAAATATGTCAGAGAATGGGACTATACTTGTTAGTTATGCCTATTTCTATTTCCACTTACCCTCCTCTTTCATGGACTCTAAGGTCATTCTCAGAAGTTGGAAAAAAAATGGAGTATTTCAAAGCATGAAAAACAAAGAACAGATGGAGAGTTCGGTCTTCTTTGATAAAAGAGCCATTAGCCCTTCAATAGAGTCACCTAAGGTAAGAAGGGCAGCTTTATGATTTTGATTAATAAATAAAACATTTATTTATCCAGGAGAGAGAATGTCAAATGAGTCTCAGAGACTCCACCTTATTGAATTAACTACAAACAAGGGGAGTTTTGCTAATTAAGCACCTAAGATTCTGTATGCTAACCCCCCCTTTTTTCCCCCTTTGCATTAAGCATAATTAATAAAACACCCCCTGAATCTTGCTTCCCTGGTTGTGCTTAACAATGTTTTCAGCTGGAAGGTACAAAGCTGATTTGAACTTGTTTCCTTTCCTAATACAAGCATAATTCCTTATATTGTTAGGTTACCTGAGTAATTGTTCTCATATATAAGTGAGCACCATTATATTTCACCTTCAAATCTCTTAGTTGAATGGAGGCGAACTTATTGAAGTGAAAGGGAAGGTAAAAGTTGGGGAAATATGGATTGAGATCAGCATGCATGCTTTTTCGCCCTGCTACTTCAGCTCTTATGTGTTCCAGGGAAGAAGGTAATAGCAATAGCACTTAAACCCTACAGTGCTTTACAGCACTCTCTGAGCTGTTTACAAATGTCAGCTTATTGCCCCCAACAATCTAGTTCCTCATTTTACCGACCTTGGAAGGATGGAAGGATGAGTCAACCTTGAGCCTGTCAGGATCGAACTCTAGGCTGTTGTCAGAGTTTGCCTGCAATACTGCATTCTAACCACTGCACCACCATGGCTCCTAATGGTCATGCAATTGCAGCTATTGGGGCCATCAATGGGTGGGTGTGTAAATGTCAAAATGGTAGGAATAAGGTAAAGCTCAAGTCTGCTTTTATGATGCGTGATGTATGTAACACATGTCAAAGGATGAGACTGTGATTGCCTTATCACATCCACCATTTCTAGACTGTTGATCTGTTTGCTCTCTCACATTTGCCCAGTGGAGACCCTGAGTTTAAACATCCTAGTTAAACTCTGCTTCCTTGAATTCCAAAAGAAACAGGAGGTGACACAGCCTCTAAATATTACAATGTGGGAGACCATCTTTCCACAAATCTATATGCATCCTTACTATTTGTGTGTAGATCATTGCAGAGTTAAAATTGAAAAACAGTGAAGCAATTTTACTTGCAAAGAAATTTGCACAATTGTCATAGTGCTATACAGGATGACTTTCACTTTCATATTTTCCCAGAAGGGATAAGTAGCTTTAGAGCCATTGGAAAAATAAAAATGCTTCTTTACTCTTATTACCAAACTCTTCTCCCAAACAGCTAGATTTACTCCTTGTTTTTTCCTCTAAGAGCCTAGACTAGCCCCCCATATCCTGCAGCTCCTCTCTAATTGGAGAATTTACTAGAATCCATAAGAAAGGAAAGGTATTTGGGCACCTTTTCCCCCATGTTCCATCCTTCTCTGTGTTCCAGAGACTGGTCCAAAAGCCTATTGGGCCCATTACATTCCTAAACTATATCATCTTAATCTATTCAACAACCCCACAGAGATTTGGCGGGTCAAAGAAGATAGATGAGAAAGTAATAGTAGTAAAAAACATGTTCAGATGATGATACAACTGTTCTAGTGTGAAGGCCAGGTCAAGCATGGGACTATATAAATATATTGTCCAAAGCTCTACAGCAGTGGTGGGTTCCAGATTCCATTCCAACTGGTACAGTTGGAACAGGTCCGGTGGCATCCATGTGGACACGTGCAGCATGTGTACACATGAGCACAGCACGCACATGCATCTTGACATTTCTGCGAGCCTCCATGATGCTCCAGCTGCTCAGCGGAGTGTCACGCAGGCACTGTACGTGCTGTGCACGTGCGTGGAAGCACTGAAGACTTAAAAAAATGGTAAGAAGCTCAGGTGGGCAAGTGGGCCCTCTGGAGCACTGTGCAGAGGGGTATAAATTTAAATAAATAAATAAATAAATAAATAAGTACTGGAACGGTCTCTGGTGCTCTGTACCGGGGCATACCTCCTGCAACCCACCACTGCTCTACAGGAAGAAGATCAAGATGATGAACCCTTGAGTTTATCAGGAACCTGTTCCCTGAGAATGGAGGTTACAACTTCCCAGTTACCAAAAACCTGGGGCATTCCACCACTGATCCCACCAACAACTCTAGAAACCGCATATAATTTTAAAAAAAAACTAACCATGATTATGAGTTCTAGAGAGGGTTGAGTTCTCAAAACATGATGGACTTGAATGAAAGGAAGGCCATGTGAAGCGCATTTTCTTTCATCTCCCCGCCAATTAAAATGCAGCCCTATCTTAGGGAACTTGAATGCATGTGATCTTGAATTCTAATAATGAACTGTGGGCGACCAGATGGCACACAGATTTGTGCTGCAGAAAAGATGGGGGTGGAAGAGAGGGAATATTTTAATCAAAGTACCCACACCTTAGCCTACTTGACATACAACACCACTTTTAAACAGCAGTGTTCTATTTGAGAAGAGAGCTCCAGTGCTTTACCACTCAGTGATTTGCATAATTTTAAAGAGGCTGGAAATGTCAGTGCTATTTTATCAAAACTGTTGAAAATGATTAGCTATACCATTTATACACTCCAGAAAAGGGAAGGCTGCCCCTTTCTTCCCCTTCCTGTTTTACCCCTTTAATGTTAATCGAAAATAATTAAATGAAGGAGAACTAAAATTAAATATAAAACAGAATACGTAGCCCAAAAGTATCTACTCTATGGTAATTGTATTGATTTTCCGGCATGCTTCAGAATCCTTTTTTTTTTTTTTAGCCATATGTCTGAGTACATTTCATCTCTTCTCTTAACGGAACAATAAAGAAATCATGCTATGAGTGGGAGCCGCTTGGCTGCTTCAAGGTTTACCATGAATTGATCACCAGAATATTTTTTAGTAAATTTATTTCAAGGTGCACTCCAAAACACTCAAGGCAACCATAGGTTTTGGTTTATTCGGGTCTTTTCCCGTGTAAAATTAAGAGTGTTTTTGCAACTTTCGATGGGATCACACCTATCATCATCAGGCTTGTGCCTTTGTTTTCTTGTGAGTACACTGTGATCGAAGTGGCAGTTTTTCATATATATATATTTGACTCCAATTCTAAAGGCCAAGGAATAGGGAAGCATCCCATACCTTGAAGGAAGCCTGCAAGAAGCAGTCATCTGGTTCAATCTTCATTGACCTTAGTCTGCCGGAAATCTCTTAAGCAAGCTATTTCTGTCATGCACTGCAATTGTGTTAATAGCAGCAAGCAATTATGCAGCGTGTTGTGTATTTTACAGATTATTGGGTTTTTTAAAAAAAATCACCTTGCAATATACTTTATATTTTACAATGCAGCAATCCATTTTGAAGGAGGAAAGGCACTTTATCCAGCGTTCTTGTTTTAAATTGCAAATAAAGGCCACCCCTGGAATACTGAATCCAGTTTTGGTCACCACATTACAGAAAAAGATAAAACTTTGGAAAAAGAGCAAAGAAAAGCTTTAGATGATTAAAGGTCTGGAGACTAAAACATATGAAATACTATTGCAGGATTTGAGTTTGACTAGTCTAGCGAAAAGAAGGACTAGGGGAACATGATAGCAGTATTCTAGTATTTGAGAGGTTGCCACAAGGAGGAGGTGGGTGGGCAATTTATTTTCCAGAGCAACTAATCCAGGAGAGAAGCAACCTGGAATTAAGGAGAAAGTTCCTAAAAGTGAGAACAATTAACCAGTGGAACATCTTGCCATTAAAAGATATGGATGCTTCATCACTGGAGGTTATTAAGAGACTGGACAGTCACTTGTCTGAAATGATATAGGGCCATGATGGTGAACCTATGGCACGGGTGCCACAGGTGGCATGCAGAGCCATTTGTCAGGGCACGTGAGGCATTGCCCTGTCAGCTGTACAGCGCACATGTGCATGGTGGCAAGCTGTACAGCCTTCTGAGGCCATTTTTTGTGCTCCGGAGGCTTCAGGGAAGCCCCTGAGGCCTCCGGGTGGGCCAGAGGGGCTGTTTTCACCCTCCCTATGCTCCTATAAAGCCTCTGGAGCCTGAGGAGGGCAAAAAAAGCACACCAAAAATGGGGGTGCTGGTGCTGGTAATGTGTGCATGCACCTGGGGTCATGCGCATAGCATTATGGCTGTGACACACCAATGTACAACTCCCCTGCGCTACCCCCACTTTTGGCACACAAGCCACAAAAGGTTCGCCATCACTGATATAGGGTCTCCTGCTTGAGCAGGGGGCTGGATTACAAGACCTCCATCCAGCTCTCTTCTGATTGATTGAAATTCTCAACAGTAGTACATTTATATTAGGTTCATTTGAAGTATGTGTAATTGGGATTACATTCCACATGAGGCCAAATAATTTATTTAATTAGAAAAGTTTTAAAATACTAAATTAAGAAGAGTACTCCTAAATGATCTTCCTTGGCAGATTTATATTCTTTTTCAATCTTGCACTTTTGCCCCAATAGATAAACAATTTCAATAGCTGTTGCCAACTATTAAATCTATATTCTAAGACAGTGATAGCTAACCTTTTTTGGCTCGCATGCCAAAAGTGGAGGGAGCGCAGGGGGGGTCGTGCGTGGGCGTGCCACACCCATAATGCTATGTGCGTGATCCCCTTGCTTTGGCATGCTTTTTATGCCCTCCCAGGGCTCCAGAGGCTTTCTAGGAGCCTGGGGAGGGTGAAAACAGCCTCCCCCTCCACCTCCAGAGACTTCAGGAGCTTCCCTGAAGCCTAGAGAGGGTGAAAAACGGCCTCAAAAGAAGGCCTAAATCAGCTGGCCAGCGCACACATGCGCACTGGAGCTGACAGGACAACGCCTCGCGTGCCCTAAGAAATGGTTCCATGTGCCACCTGTGGCACCCATGCCATAGGTTCGCCATCACTATTCTAAGAAAATTACTGGAAGAATTTGATACAGGTAAGTCAATCTAGATAAAATATCCATTTTAGGAACAGTCATTCTTCCTAAGCAAGACAACTGTAACTTTGCCCATTTCTTTTCCAGATTTATATTTATTCTATTCATCTAACCTTCAAATACGTTATCAATTATTTGTTAGTAGATGACAAATATTGCTTAGCTTTTGAAATATATATTACATTTATAGTCAAACTGTTGTTTCAGCTGCATTTGGCCACATGAAAGCATATTATTTCTGATTTATACATACAGTAATCCTGTATATCAGGGTTCTATAGAAATACTGAACTGGTTTTATAAATGCGGCTATTGTATCATTTGGGGGAAAAAATCCAACCTGCTCTCAAATTTAATTTTAATACCATGAATTCTATTATCTGAATGCATTGTATTAACTTGGTACATAATAGTAAAGAGAAAAAGAAGAAAAGTCAATGGATATCTTTGTTTCATGGCTCTACCGAGTGGAAACCTGTTTCCCATCAATACGCTTTGGATTTGACCAAAGTAAGAATATATAATTTATCCAATTTATGAATAAACTTATTTCCCTTATCTTGATTCTGATGCTGACTCTTATAAAATATTATTTCACAATTAGATGTTGGCATCTAATGAGAAAAATCATAGGAAGGTGGAATTTTTTTGTCTCCAATATGCAAAATTTAACAGCTGTCAATTTGCCAACTTAATTTGCCAACTATGTTGATTAGCAAAAATAAAAAAGCCTATCTAGAGGGATTATATAGTCTCCAATTATCCACTAATCCTAAATCACCCCCAAAATATTAATTTGGTGTATTGATTTCAATATTAGAAGTCATGTTTAAGTCTTCCCTAAAAATATCACTGCTTTATAGAGCCATTGTTAAATGAGTGACTATATCACCTCAATGGGGGCCATGGGGGCAATTACCACTGCAGGAATCTCTGTTCCTTCCGTGGGGCCGCTGGCCGTAGTTGCGAGGGCCTGACTCCAATCATTGTCCTCTGAAGCTGAGGCGGCAGCCATTTTGGTTCTTGATTCAGGCAGGCTTCAAAATGGCAGTTCATGCCAAAGGCCACTGACAGAGGCTTGAATATAAAGTGAAAGAGCGGCTTTGCTGCAAAGAGCTGCCGCACACCTGCCCCCTTGTCCAAAACAGCCTTCAGAAGCTGACTTGACTCTGTACTTTTCCAAAAGGGGTAATAAAGAGGCCCAATCTATTTTGGCCCAGTGGAACAGCCCTCACAGAATGACAGTTGGCCTGTCAGTTGTGGGAAAGCCTGCACACCGCCCCTGATTGGTAATGGCGAGGAGCACCAACCCTGTCTGGGGTTTTTGGTGACCAAGTTATTCACGCAGCCTGAGGCAGAGCAGAATTAATCATTAAGTTGAATATTTTCAAATGTTCACAGGAATACAAGGATGACACAGCCGTCCATTTGAGGGACTGAGTCGTAACTGGGTATTGCCTAGTGACAGGGGCGTGGTTTAAGGATTTTATCGGGCTCAGTCCAAACAATGAGTGGATGAAGTTAGCCCAGTCTGGATACTCCTCCCCACACTATGGAGAAAATATAGGGTCTCCTGCTTGAGCAGGGGGCTGGATTACAAGACCTCCATCCAGCTCTCTTCTGATTGATTTAAATTCTCAACAGTAGTACATTTATATTAGGTTCATTTGAAGTATACATAATTGGGATTACATTCCACATGAGGCCAAATAATTTATTTAATTAGAAAAGTTTTAAAATACTAAATTAAGAAGAATACTACTAAATTATCTTCCTTGGCAGATTTATATTCTTTTTCAATCTAGCATTTTTGCCCAAATAAACAGTTTCAATAGCTGTTGCCCACTATTAAATCTATATTCTAAGACAATTACTGGGAGACTTTGATACAGGTAAGTCAATCTAGGTAAAATATCCATTTTAGGAACAGTCATTCTTCCTAAGCAAGACAACTGTAACTTTGCCCATTTCTTTTCCAGATTTATACTTATTCTATTCATCTAACCTTCAAATACGTTATCAATTATTTGTTAGTAGATGACAAATATTGCTTAGCTTTTGAAATATATATTACATTTATAGTCAAACTGTTGTTTCAGCTGCATTTGGCCACATGAAAGCATATTATTTCTGATTTATACATACAGTAATCCTGTATATCAGGGTTCTATAGAAATACTGAACTAGTTTTATAAATGAGGCTATTGTATCATTTGGAGAGAAAAAATCCAACCTGCTCTCAAATTTAATTTTAATACCATGAATTCTATTATCTAAACACATTGTATTAGCTTGGGACGTAATAGTAAAGAGAAAAAGAAGAAAAGTCAATGGATATCTTTGCTTCATGGCTCTACCAAGTGGAAACCTGTTTCCCATCAATACGCTTTGGATTTGACCAAAGTAAGGATATATAATTTATCCAATTTATGAATAAACTTATTTCCCTTATCTTGATTCTGATGCTGACTCTTATAAAATATTATTTCACAATTAGATGTTGGCATCTAATGAGAAAAATCATAGGTAGGTGGAATGTTTTTGTCTCCAATATGCAAAATCTAACAGCTGTCAATTTGCCAACTTAATTTGCCAACTATGTTGATTAGCAAAAATAAGAAAAGCCTATCTAGAGGGATTATAAAGTCTCCAATTATCCACTAATCCTAAATCACCCCCAAAATAGTAATTTGGTGTGTTGATTTCAATATTAGAAGTCATGTTTAAGTCTTCCCTAAAAATATTACTGCTATATAGAGCCATTGTTAAATGAGTGATTATATCAATTCAATAAATAAAGACAATGGCAATTATTATTTTTTAATTTGTTGCTTTGGAGTGATCAAAATATTGTTTATTACTTATGAGACACAAATATCAACTAAACATGCCTTTTCCAAATGTAATTTACCCAGGAACAATGGGGATATTAAAGCACATTGTTGATCATTCAGTCTGATGTACTTTTGATCATAACTGTCACATTCACACTCACTGCTTTAGTGGGTGAGATTTATCTGAATGTTTACTACTACTGAATTATAAATAGACCTACCATCAAAGAAAACAACCCGAAACTGTGAGTTATTTATTTTATTTGCAATAAATGGAACTCAATTTACTGAATAAAACAAATACTTAAACAACGAAGAAAGTTTCTAGGTGTAATGACCATGAAAAATACTGTGTGGAAGATGACATCATGTTTAATATAACAATGCAATGCAGAGGTTGCCAGTATCACAAAATATTTAGTTTGAAATGTCTATGGTTTTTGTTAAACATCATGTTTTGAAGGCACTCACATTCTTCATTTACCAAACTCATGAAGTCTGCAGTTGTTATTGACAGCTATGAAGATAAATTATTATCTCTTATGTTGTTATTTTCCAAATCCAGAGATTTTTTTTCAGATAAATGGATTATGTGAACTATGCAATGTGAAAGTAGAAGAGAGAACTCCTGTTACCCAGCTTCTCCTTTTGTTTTGCTTCCTATGCACAAATTGGATTGTTGTGGAGAATAGCGGTCCCCAACCTGCTTGATGGCCCGATGCAGGGAAGTCATGTGAGTGGCAGGTGCACACTCCTCCATTTGTGCTAGTGATGCATCTGCATACCCTTAATTCGTGTGAATGGAGCTTCATGCACTTGTGCACAAAGCTCCAGTTGCATAAGTGGAGGACATTTGTACTCGCATACAAAGCTCCATTTTTCTGAATGAAACAGTGCATGAATGTAAGTGCCCTCTACTCACACAAGTGGAGTTTCACCCGCGTACACTTGCCCATTTCTCCTATAGCCTGGTTTCGAATAGACTGTGGTGTGTTTGTATCAATTTCAATTTCAATAATTTCAATAATTTAATTTGTTGACCGCTCCCTCTCCCCAAAGGGACTCGGAGCGGTGCACAGGGCAAATAAAACAATAAATACATATACACATAATAAAAACAAATTAAATATATCCCTGCGCTAAAAATTACCAATTAAAATACTAAAATCCCTATCTAAAATTATTGACAATCCCATAGACGAGAGACTACCCTAGGCCGGCCAAGCAGAACACATATGTTTTTAATTTTAGACGGAAGGAGCGGAGGTCTGTAGTTGTTCTAATGTCGGGGGGAAGGTCGTTCCAGAGGGCTGGGCCCGCCACAGAGAGAGCCCTTCCCCTGGGCGTCGCCCGCTGACAAAGTCTAGTGGACGGCACCCGGAGAAGTCCCTCTCTGTGGGAGCGAATTGGCCGTGTGGATGTATGAGGCAGGATCCGATCCTGCAAATAGCTAGGTCCCGAGCCATGGAGCGCTTTGAAGATGATAACTAAAACCTTGAAGCGCACCCGGAAGACGACAGGCAGCCAGTGCAGCTCGCGCAAGAGCGGTGTTACATGGGTAAACCTTGCGGTTCCCATAATTGCTCGCGCGGCTGCATTCTGGACTAGCTGAAGTCTCCGAGTGCACCTCAAGGGGAGCCCCATGTAGAGAGAGTTACAATAGTCCAGTCGGGATGTCACGAGAGCATGAGTGACTGTGCGAAGGGCGTCCCGATCCAATAGGGGGCGCAACTGGCGAACCAGGCGAACCTGGTAGAACGCCCTCCTGGCCACGGCTGTCACTTGATCTTCCATGGACAGCCGGGCATCCAGGAGGACACCCAAGTTGCGCACCCCATCAACTGGGGCAAGATGTTCGCCCCCAATGGCCAGCGATGGAATCAGCTGGTTGAATCGGGCAGCCGGAAACCACAGCCACTCGGTCTTGGTCGGGTTGAGCCTGAGTCCGTTTCTTCCCATCCAGACCCGTACGGCTTCCAGGCACTGGCACATCACCGCTACGGCATCATTGGGGTGGTTTGGGGTAGATATATACAGCTGAGTGTCATCAGCGTAGAGATGGTACTCTACCCCAAAACCACGGATGATTTCACCCAGCGGCTTCATATATGTGTTAAACAGGAGAGGCGAGAGGACCGACCCCTGAAGCACCCCACATGTGAGGGGTCTCGAGGTCGACCTCTGCTCTCCTGTCAACACAAATTGCGATCGGCCAGAGAGGTAGGAGGAGAACCACCGTAAAACAGTGCCTCCCACCCCCAACCCCCCCAGCTGATGCAATAGGATACCATGGCCGATGGTATCAAAAGCCGCCGAGAGGTCTAATAGGACCAGGATGGAGGAACAACCCCCATCTCTGGCCCTCCAGAGATCATCAACCAACGCGACCAATGCCGTCTCGGTGCTATGCCCAGGCCGAAAGCCGGACTGGCGCGGGTCTAGATAATCAACTTCCTCCAGGTGACGGGGAAATTGTTGTGCCACCACACTCTCAACAACCTTCGCCAAAAAGGGAAGGTTGGAGACTGGACGATAGTTGTTTAATAGAGCTGGATCCAAAGAGGGCTTCTTAAGGAGGGGCCTCACCATAGCCTCTTTTAGGGAAGCAGGCAAGGAACCCTCACTTAAGGAAGCGTTGACAACCTCTTGGAGCCAGCCTCGTGTCACCTCCCAGGATGCCAGTACAAGCCAGGAGGGACACGGGTCCAATAAACATGTGGTGGCTCGCAGTCGCCCACGTAACCTGTCCATATCCTCGGAAGTAACGGAGTCAAACTCCTCCCAAACAAGATCTGTCTCGTGGCATCCCACTGGGCCATCAATGGGGGCTAGCTCGTTCTGTATCTGAGCGATTTTCTCCTGCAGAAAAGTCACAAATTCCTCTGCTCTACCCTGTAGCGGGGCTTCCCGCACCCTCTGTTGAAGGAGGGAGCGGGTCACCCTAAACAGGGCGGCCGGGCGGTTTTCTGCGGATGCTATGAGAGTGGCACAATGATGACGTTTGGCCACTCTCAGCGCCACAATGTAAGTCCGTAAATGGGCTCTTACCTGTGTCCGGTCAGATTCAAATCGAGTAGACCTCCATCTTCTCTCTAGGCATCTCTTGTGGCGTTTCATCACCCTCAGCTCCTCGGTAAACCAAGGAGCCAGGGTAGCTCGCCGCCGCAAGAGAGGCCGCAAGGGTGCGACCCGATCCAAGGCTCCCGTGGTCGCAGTATTCCATGCGGCCACGAGGTCCTCCATCGGGGTGCGGGTCAGGGGTACAGGAAGTGGCCCAAGCGCCGCTTGGAACCCATCAGGGTCCATCAGGCGCCTGGGGTGGAACCAGATAGATGACTCAGGTTCCGCCTCCCCGCGGTGGGGGGTGGCGGTTGGAAAGTCGAGCTGGAGAAGTGAGTGGTCTGACCATGACAAGGGTGTGATGACTATATCCCCTGTACCCAGATCACTCTTCCATTGGCCAGAGACAAAGATGAGATCCGGTGTGTGTCCACCCTCGTGGGTGGTGCCTTGAATTAATTGGGTCAGGTCCATGGCCGTCATGGAAGCCATGAACTCCCGAGCTACCTCGGATGATTCGCCCACCGATGGCAGATTAAAGTCCCCCATGACTAAAAGTCTGGGGGTCTCAACTGCCATCGTAGCGATCACCTCGAGGAGCTCGGGCAGGGCTGCTGCTACATAGCGGGGAGCCAGGTTTACAACCAGCAAGCCCACCTGCCTCCCTAGGCCCCACTTCACGCAGAGGGACTCACAGCATTTCAACGAGGGGGAGTCCTCCCTCGTGGCCCAACCAGGTCTCCGCAATTCCTACCAGGTCCGGCTCCCCCTCTGACACAAGGTCAGTTTTATTTATTTATTTATTTTATTAAATTTATACCCCGCCCTTCTCCTTGTTAGGACCCAGGGTGGCGCACAGGCATTATTAAAACCACAAAATACAATATCAATTAAAATATATTAAGTTAATAGACCCGTGCTAAAACCCATGTTAAAACCGTACCAAATTAATTTATTTTTAAAAAGTCAGAAGTAGGGGCTATCCTAGGCCGGCTTGTTGGAATAGATACGTCTTAAGACGTTGGCGGAAGAGGCGGAGGTCCGAGATAGTGCGAAGGTCGGGGGGTAGGTCGTTCCAGA
This sequence comes from Rhabdophis nuchalis, assembly GCA_039707465.1. Classification (NCBI taxonomy): domain Eukaryota; kingdom Metazoa; phylum Chordata; class Lepidosauria; order Squamata; family Natricidae; genus Rhabdophis; species Rhabdophis nuchalis. The sequence goes on along the minus strand of CM077643.1, from coordinate 246,397,337 downwards.
GGGCCGGGCCCGCCACAGAGAAGGCCCTTCCCCTGGGTGTCGCCAACCGGCATTGCCCCGCTGACAGCACCCGGAGAAGACCCTCTCTGTGGGAGCGGATCGGACGAAGGGATGTAAGTTTTACTACTGGTTTGTTCATGTGCTCTCTCTCTTGCATGCACAGAAGTGTCCAGGCAGGTGGGCGGAGTCACCCACTGCCACCACTACCAGGAGCAACCCACCTCTGAATGCAGCACAGTAGTGGGTCATGGCCCAGAGGTTGGGGACCCCTGGTGTAAAAGACAGAAAATGTCTAATACTATAGCATTTGTGTTTGATTAAGTGATGGAAAAGAAGGAAAAGGCACCATAATGATTCTGCTACCATTAAGGATCCTGAGTTAAATCCACACATAGTCCTCCTAAGATGTAACCAGTGGTAGTTGTTGTGACTTTCATCATGGCTAACAAAAGAATTTTGATTTCAATAAGTGCTGGAAACTATAAGATCTGTAAGTAATGTAAGGGTTCATGGATTAAATGCCATCAAGTCAGTGTCAACTCTTAGTGAGTCCCTTAGGATGATTTACCTTCAACTTGGCCTTTTAGAGTTTTGAGTGATACATTCATTGATGTTGTATATTATTTCCAAATCTATGGATAAGCTGTAAAAATACAGCAAATACAAAATATACCTTCATTCTTACAAGCATTACATGGCCACTAAAAAAGAAAAGAGAAGCAATTGTGAAAAGGACAAAATAGGTGAGTCTTGAAGAGATGACGGGATGCAATTGAGAGAATGGGGATCATGTGACAAGCAGAAGACAAGTAGAGAGCTGCATGGAATAAGCAATGTATAACAAGCAAATGGCTTTAGCAGATATGTCCATTTTGGTTGGGGGTAATGGTTTGCTGATATTCGCCTGGCCATATAGCACACTTCTGCATAAAAAAAGATGCAGTAGGTCAGGGATGTCCAAACTTGGGAACTTTAAGACTTGTGGACTTGAACTCCCAGAATTCTGGGAGTTGAAGTCCACAAGTCTTAAAGTTCCCAAGTTTGGACATCCCTGCAGTAGGTTATCTGAAATGGCATAATCATTGATGCACTGAAGGTGTTATCTAGTCTGATAATGAAACACCTGCAAACAAACAACCAGACTCAGAGAGCAATGGAGACTCTTTAGTTCAACACTGAACTCCATATATTCTCTTCTGTTGGAGCTGTTCTCGTATCTTAGGAATTTATGGCTTTTTTAGACTACTGATTACTGTTTTCACTATTGCTATAGTCCTCCCAATGCGGGGTGTTTAGAACCAAGAATTTTCAACAATGGCTATTATAAGCAAGGAACTTTTGGGAGCTGAAATCCATATGTCCAGAGGATAACCACATAGAAGGAACAATTTTAACTTCATTCGTAAGAAACATTTTATTTTGTCATGTTTTGAGATTTAGGAGTGCTATCTATCTGTTGACATTTTGCGTTTTTTGGGGGTTCCAGGATTTACAGTTTATATGTAGTTATAAACTGGATCTATTATTTGTGACATGTAGATTTACACATACATTAATATATGCATGTCCACTAAAACTCACTGTAATGTAATGATTAAGGTGCTGGACTAGAAGTGGAAAGATTGAGTTTCTAGTCCTCTTTTAGGCATAGAAACCAGTGACTGATGTTAGGCTAGTCCTTCTTTTTTTAGACTGGGAAGCTAAAAAAAACATCTATACATAAACTCTCATTACACTACTATAGTAGATTATAGTGCATAATAGTAATGGACATAAATAGTTTATTGACTATATACTTCTGTGTGATTCCAATTATAACATTTCCCCAGAAATTTCTTTTTGTGCCTTCTTCTATGATATTGCAGACAATTCTTATATTTAATAAGTGGATGTTCACAAATATTATTTCTCTAAGTGTAAATGACATTCTTATTTTAAACTCTAATCTCCTCAAGGACCCCAAAGTTGTCTTTTGTACTGCTGCCTAATTAATCTTTGAGAAGAGAAAAATGTATTGATGATGATAATAATAATATGACAATTCATTACAATCTGCAAATGCTTGAGTCCTAATTAAAAAGAAAGCAAGTTGAAGGACAGCAAAGGATCTAAAAGCAGCTCCGACACTAAAGGTCCTTCTTAATATATTTCCTGTCTATCACAGTTATTATTACAGGGTGGGCTGACAGGTCAATTATGTACTTGCAGAAGAACTGATACAAAGGATATTACAGTCTCAAATGCAAACCCTTGAAAACATGGTCTCTAAATAGCAGATAGCCTCACCTTGAAAAACTCTATATTTTGAGAACACCCTTTCTTAAGCTAACAGCAGCCAACTGGCCCTACTGTTAAATCAGGACAGGCTGCTCTCTTGAGCAGAAGATGCTATGGGGCAGAACATGATGGGGAGAGATTGTATGAGCCATTGAAGGTAGCTGAAGAGGCCGTCACATTGCCTGAATACAAGCAAGACCCAATTCCCTCATCAGTCCTGATGATTTCTATCTGCAAAATGAAGATGGATAGCACTCTCTCCTTCGCTAAAGGTAGCAAAATGTCTATGGCCAAGTCAAAACTGCAGATATGTCCCCAGTAACATTATGGAGTGGAGTGAGTTCCTGTTACTTGTCCCAGGTTCTATCAACTTAGCAGTTCGAAAGCACGTAAAAAATGCAAATAGAAAAATAGGGACCACCTTTGGTGGGAAGGTAATAGTCTCAGCGCTCCTTTGGCAGTTTAGTCATGGTGGCCACATGACCACGGAGATGTCTTTGGACAGCGCTGGCTCTTCAGTTTTGAAACAGAGATGAGCACTGCCCCCTAGAGTCTGGAAAGACTAGCACATTGGTGTGAGGGGAACTTTACCTTTTACATTATGGTAGGGCTTCTTTTTGCCATCTTCCCTTTCTCAGTGGAGAGATGAGCCAGCCTTCATTCCATATATGGGTGTACTTATCCAATAGCAAGTCAGGAATAATGAGTCGGACTATTCCTCCCTTGATGGCACAAGTGATGTTTGTGGTCATGAGGGATTAACCAGACACCCGTGATTGTAACGGAGTAGGAATTATTGTGTTTCCTGATTGACTTTGGTGGCCCTTTCTTCCCCCACAAACTTTTTTTTATTAAGGACAGATTGACTTTTGAATCCGTTTAACTTTGGATTAAAGAGAAAGTTGCAGAGGTGGTATTCAGAAGGTTCTGACCAGTTCTAGAGAACCAGTGACTGATTCTGGGGAAATTTTGAGTAGTTTGGAGAACCAGAAAATACCACCTCTGACTGGCCCCACCCCCATCTATTCTCTGCCTCCCGAGTCCCAGTTGAGGGAATTGCGATTTTGTAGTATCTTTCCCCTGCCATGCCCACCAAGCCTTACCCACCAAGCCTCACCCACAGAACCAGTAGTAAAAAATGTTGAATCCCACCACTGGAAAGTTGTATGTGTACATTTCATTCTGGTTAGCTTGAGAGCTGGGGCAAAGAACTGTCTTGGATCCACTTTCTACCCAGTAAAGGCTAACAGGGGTTGAGTTAGTGTAAGCTAGAATTTCTCACTTGTTTGATTGATTGATTGATTTTATGTATGGCGTATTATACCTGATATAGCAATATAAATTAACATTTCAATTACATCAGTAGAACTCAATAAAATATAAATGTCAACAAAATCTAGATTCAGATATCAATGTCTAGACCATCTAGCCAGTGAAGTGCAGCTGTTGTCCCCAATTCGGGTCTGAGCCTGGTGCCAAAGCCAATGATGAACGCCAGACACGAGGTGCAGGTTTTCTGATTGCTTTTTATTGGAGTACTCCAAGGAAAAGGGTTCCTGGTCAAAAGGCCAAGAACCAAGAACAAAGGATTAAGAAAGCTTTATACATTTTCTGTAAAGAAGAAGGCGGGACAAGGTGAAACAATAAGAAATATCCTCTAATAAACATTTTAACACTAATTCTACAATTTGTTCTATTGGTCTATAGCTGTTCCATTCCTAGGTCTTAGCTAATGAATGCCCCAGGAGTTATCTAATAGACATTTCATTTGTTGCCGTCCCTCTCTATTCCTAACGTTTAGCTGAGGTCTGCAAATTGTCTAAATCTCTTGTTGCTTTTATCAACTTTCCAACTACCCATAATTGCTCCGAGCTTTACACATGCATATTTCCTGTTGATAAGCATTCTTTGTTCTTGTGAGACAGAGAGACAGACACCACCCCCCTTATTACAGTCTTCCTGATTTACTTTCAAGTGTGTGCCATGACCTTGCTCTAGCAGCCAGTCCATCACAGCTTTGTTTATATTTTTTTTAAAAATCAGATACTGGACCGGTATATGCCCTCAGCTTACTGCTGGTCATGATGTGATCAACAGTTTGACGGTCACACTGAAAAGAGGATAATATGCCTAATTTATACAGAGAGTTGCAGCTGACACCATGTGAGGTGTGCCTCCTATTCAGGATTGTCCTGGTAGTGCCAAGCCTGGCACCTTTTTTGTGGGGTCATTTATACTTCTTTCTAGGTCTGGGTTCAGCGACACACGGCTTTCTCTCACTTGATTTAAAGGCAGGGACATGATCAGAGGGGATGATTATTCTCCCTTCCCAGAGTAGGATTGCCCTTAACACACATGATCACCATCTAAACAATAGGATCTGCAGCTTCTTTTTGTGTGTTTTTCTTTATCACAGATCTTTTATGGATTTAATAAAAAAAAAAACTGGCTCATGGAGTCCTGGCAGACAAAAATATCAATATTTGATAATAAAACATTATATACTTTGATCTTTATTTTTGGCCTCTCTATATCTGAGAGGCTATAGAGAGGCTATATATCTCTATATCATAAAATAAATGCATAATGTAATGAAATAGGAAAAGTAGTGACTGACCAGGACTTTGGCCATGATCAGTTTTAGATATGAGTGTTGTGTAGATATACTGATTTTTTTAAGTCTTTTTTTCTGCAAATGAATTTTAAGAGAGACTTTCCTGAAAACTTTGTGTAGGTCTATAAGCATATGTAATGCTCTTTTATTTTCTTATATAAGCAGGACAAAATTGTAATATGAGAGAATGTTTAAAAAAAACAATCACCTTTGGTCCTTTACAGCAGGGGTCCCCAACCTTTTTTGCACCAGGGACCGGTTTCATTTTCAAGAAAGTTTTGCGGACCGGCTGAGTGGCTCAGCAGTCATGTGACTGGGTGGGTGTGGCCAACTTGGAAAATGTGAAACTCACTTAACAATGGTCTTGGTTAACAACCAAACCTTTGGGCTCAATTGTGGTCATAAGTTCTTTCTTTCTTTCTTTTTCTTTCTTTCTCTTTCTTTCTTTCTTTCTCTTTATTTTTTTCTCTTTCTTTCCCTCTTTCTCTCTTTTTCTTTCTTTCTCTTTCTTTCTTTCTCTTTCTTTCTCCCTCTCTCTCTTTCTCTCTTTCTTTCTCTTTCTTTCCCTTTCTCTCTTTCTTTCTCTCTCTTTCTTTCTCTTTCTCTCTCTCTTTCTTTCCCTTTCTCTTTCTTTCTCTCTTTCTTTCCCTTTCTCTCTTTTTTCTCTCTTTCTTTCCTTTCTGTCTCTTTTTCTCTCTCTTTCTCTCTGTCTGTCTTTCTTTGTCTTTCTCTCTCTCTTTCTTTCTCTCTCTCCCACTTTTTTTCTTTCTTTCTCTTTTTCTTTCTCTCTCTCTCTCTCTCTTTCTCCTTCGTCCACCCATCTGTCACTCTATGTGTGTGTGTGTGTGTGTGTGTCTCACATTCACGCACTTAATCACTCATTCTGTGTCTCTCTGTTTCCCTTCCTCCCTCCCTCTCTCTGTCTCTGTGTGTGTGTCTGTCACTCTCTGATTCCCCCCTCTCTCCCTGTCTCTCTCTGTGTCTGTGCCTCTCTCTGTCTGTCTGTCGTCGTCCCCGCCACAGCAGCCCTCTCTACCAGCCGCCGATTCCCTTCCTCCTTCCCCCCGCGGAGCGTCCTCAGCCCGGCCCACCGCGGTCACTCGCCTTAGCCTGCCCCGCCCGCCCGCCCGCCCGCCCGCAGTGCTTGGTCGCTCGTTCGCTCGCTGAGGCTCCTTCCAGGAGCTGAGAAGCCTCCGTGTGTGTGTGGGGGGGGGAAAGAACGGCAGCCCCTGGAAGACAACGAGTGGCCAGCATGCCGGCTTTGGAGGAGGAAGGGAATCGGCTGCCGGTAGGGAGGGTTGCTGCGGCGGGGCCCAGGAGTCCCACCATCGACGAGGGTGGAGGAAGAGCCACACTCCAACGGCGCAAATAGCCACGCCTGCGCTCTCCCGCGCGCTCAGCCCAGGGGGCTGCCCCCTCCTCCCTCCTCCTCCTCTCCGGTCCTGCGGACCAGTTCCTACCAAGCCACGGACCGGCATCGGTCCGCGGACTGGGGGTTGGGGACCCCTGCTTTACAGAACATTTTCTCCTCCACCACCACCACCTTTCAGGTAATGAGTCAATGGTGACACCAATTACCATATTTTTGGAGTATAAGACGCACCTTGATAGCAGTATTCCAGGATTGGAGGGCCTGCCACAAAGAAGAGGGGGTCAAATTATTTTCAGAGCACGAGAAGGCAGGACAAGAAACAATGGATGGAAATTAATCAAGGAGAGAAGCAACCTGGAATTAAGGAGAAACTTCCTAACAGTGAGAAACAGTTTGCCTTCAGAATTTGTGGGTGCTTCATCACTGGGGATTTTTAAGAAGAGACTGGAGAGCCACTTGTCTGAAAGAGTATAGGATATCCTGCTTAAGCAGGGGGTTGGACTAGAAGATCTCCAATGTCCCTTCCAACTCTATTCTGACTGACCGATGAACAAACTAACTAATGCATGAATGAATGAATGAATGAATGAATGAATGAATGAATGAATGAATGTCTTCCTTTTATAGTAGACCTATAGAAGCAACTTCACTGTCAAGCCAAAGAAACTGCTGGGGGTGGGATGTGACTTCCTTTTAATGTGAGAATTGTTGTTGATATTAGTCCAATAAAATATTGTTCCATGGAAAATTTGTGGCCAAACTTTGTGAATGTTGGTCTTCTTCCTTTCTTATCTGCATCTCTATTATTTACAAAACCTGAAGAGGGTTGTTTCCTAATTCTGCTACAAACACTTCAAAAACTATACATGAACTATATTTGTAAACCCTACATCTCCCATAAAATATAGGCCTTTCCATTTTTCAATAATTATTCCCTGGAGAAGACCACGGGACACTGCTTGACAAGGAAGATAATTTCCCCCCAATATTTAACAAATCGATGGTTTATTCTGGGTGCATCTGTACCCACATGTGTAGCCTTTTAAAAAATTAAAATAAAGGGTAAATATTCAAACCATGCAGCCTGCTCTTTTAAAGACTGAAGGGAGGGGGGAGTTTGTCACACTGCTTCCTTTCTTATGAAAGTCAATCACATTTTGTTCACTGTGAGCAATTCAATTGTTTAATCTGTACAATGAATGTCATTGAGAGCATAATGCAATGCCAGTTGGAGCATTAATTCCCTCTTCTATTACTTCTGTGTGCCACAACCAGCCCTCCCCCAGTAATTCTTCCTGCTCCCTTGGAAAACACACACACGCACCAACCCAAGCATTTTGACAGAGTGGACTCTCATGGTTCACCAGCAGCCTGAGTTCTGTTGATTCCCTCTTAGGGTATTCATGTCCAACATATTCACCTATTTTATTTTGTCTTATTGTTAGTATCTGGTTCTCAGCTGGAAGGAACAAATAGTATACTATTGAGAAATATGCAACGTATAATTTAATGGCAGCACTGAACCATTTGACATAAATGGACTTGATTTTCTGCATTGAGCAATTTCATCTAACAAACCTGTGAAGCAATTCTGCAGCAGCCATGTGGGTGTAAATATAAAAATATTGGGGAGGGGGCAGTCTTCTATTCATGCCGGAGAGAAGAGGCAGCAGCTCTTTATTTGAAACTGATTTACATAATGGTTCCTACAAAGAGCAAAGGTCCAAGAAAAAAAATCTATTCAAATTAAATTAGCTTGGATTTCTGGGAGAGAGAGAAAAAAGGGACAGGCTTGATTAATTCATTTTAGAACTTTGACAGATTATAATATCTCAAATCCCATAATTTCCTCTATAAAGAAATAAATGGGAATTGTCCAGAACTATTTAATGAAATAACCGTTTCTCTCTTTTTCCAAAAACCCGGCAGAAGCCAGTAATACTATACTATGATTAGTGTCTTTTTTTGTCTACCGCACATAACCAAAAGGGGGCAGCACCCTATCTGTCATTTTGGGACTGCCTCAGTTACATTAATGACATTACCCTCTATAATTCCTTTCCCTCCGAAGCGAGCGCAGGAAGCATTAATTACAAATCAGAAAGCCAGCCATTTTGCATAGAAAGGCAAGGTTGCTTGAATGTACTTCACTCCCGTAGGAGGGGAGATTAGCAAGAATCTTTTGAAAGTTGATCTTACAAAACACTGAACATCTCCTAAAAGCAGATTAGCCCTCAGTAATATTCATTTACACACAGAAAGCATAAACCTATTCCACCCTTTAAGGTGGTTTAAGTTATAATTGGGATTTAAGTGGTACTACATGAGCATTAACACATCGAGTTGTGAAAGTTACATGCTCCTTTCAAAGTGATTGGGGGGGGGGGGGATGGTCTGGCTTTTCCCAAAGAATTAGAATCAGCTAAAGATGCTCTTGTTTTTATTCTTTTTTTCTGGGCAAAATAGAAATGATGCACCCACTAGATCTTTGGGTCAAAATTAGTTCTGGGTATAGGCAGGATGTGAATTTGAAACAACAGTAGTCCTAAGTGGGTTTTCTTAAGTTCCCGTACTGATGAAAGGTGAATTATAAAAATTGAAATCACAAGGAATGTTTTTATGGCATTGGCAGTTAAGCAATGAAACCAGTAACAGGGAGAGGGGGCTGCTGTCTCCTCTACTGAAATTTTTTAATCTGAGACTTCAAATCAATTCTAGCTATGGATTCTCTTCTTTGAGCAGAGTTATGTACCTATAAATTTTAGGGGACAAGTCCTCAATGGGCTCCATTCATGCCCTGTCCATCTTGGAAAAGAAAGTAAATGGGACATACCGAGTTGCATCTGTTAGATGGAAAACAGCAGTTAGATGCAGCTGCGGGATTCAGACGGTTCAGACTGGTTGGGGTGAACAATTAGTTGGCCTCGCCCATCCGCCCCTGCTCTATTCCATCCTATATTTCTTTTGTTTGAAGCCCAGTTGATCAGCGCGACAGAGCGGATTACCACATCTCAGCTGTTTCACTCACCAGGACTGCAGGAAAAGGTAAGATTTAGAGCTGATTTAAAATGCAATGTTTGTGTGTTTGTGTGTTTGCTGCATATACGTGCAAAGTGTGCGTGAAGTGAACCGGTTGTTACACTGGTTGAATCCCACCACTGGTTAGATGGAAAAGAGACACTGTTTCTCAACTAGGGACCTTAAAAAAACTTTATTCTTGTTGCCTTCTTGTTTGGGTAAATGTCTTAGATATTATTGGTGATGTGGCTGGCAGGAGATGTTCAGTGCCCACATGACAACAAGGTCTGGATTGACTTTACAATAACATTGCCAGGGTTCCAAATAGCGTCCAAAATTAAATCAGAGTCCAAGGCAAAGTATTGCTCAAAGTTCCAAATTTATTAAGAGAGCCATGTTGGGATATCTGGGAAAACCTGAATCTGAAAGCTTCCTGATTTTCCTCACCTACTTGAAAGTTCAATATCTTGTCCCCACACCCACAAGTCCATAACCTGGTCCGATCTCCCACTGCCATACTGCCAGTTCCACCTATCCAATTCCAGTCAGGTACAGAGGTGCAAAAACAAAGGATGACCTTGACTTTTTAGGAAGCATTTTGTTATGGCTACATTACATCTCACTCCTACAACCCCCCTCCCATTTTCTCACAATAAAAAATGCATAGCAGACTAATATAAAGTGTGGCAGGCCAAAGATCCAAAAGAAAAGATGGCTGCAGGCCTGACAAACATTCCTCCACTATCCCTGATATTATATCATGTTATATGATCCTTCCAATCCCCCCCCGCCCATCCTGTCAGAATTAATCTGTACATCACTTCCACCATCCTTCCAGAAATGATGAAGCTTTTTGGATGAAAAGTCTGTAGAGATCCTTGGTCATCCAGATCATGGATGAGAAGCAAAACATCTTCTTCTTCCTCAAGGGGGAAAAGCATGATTGTGATTTGGGTGCTAGACAACCGATAGTTACAGTAGTTGCAACATTTTATGGCCATCACCATTTGCAACCTTCACTGACAATTTCCAACAATGGGGAAGCTGCAACCCGGACTGCCATTGTAAGTCAGTGTGGTCATCTGATTTTTTTTGCTTTGTGAGGATGTCACTTACCGATGAGGTTGATGGATCCTAACTACAATTGTTAACTGAGGACTACCTCTACCATGCGGATGCAAACAAATGTTCTTGACAGCCTTCTAGTGATTCTCTGGATTTTGGCAGCCCAGATCTGGTGTCCTTCCAATTGCCAGCTGTTGCATTAGTGCACAAAATTATTTTCGAGTAGGACATTTCAGGCTGGAATTCCTTTCTCTGCAAGCTTTTGTTACAGGTTCTACTTTTCTGGCAGAAAATTATTTCTGAATGGGCATATTGTAGTACAGTAGTACTGACTAAAATCCAAAGACCCACTCAAATGTGAAACCAAAAGTACAGGTTTCCCCTGTCCAGTTGATTCTAGGGGACAATATCCATCTCTATTTGTGAGCTGAGGGAATCAGCAATGTCTGAAAATAGTTTCAATGGTCATATGGCCATCACACAATGTCCTTCACTTCGTCCCTTATCCATATTTCGGATTTGCACAATACATTGAATCCTCAATTAAATGTTTTTGTTCTTCGGCTTTCTCCTTTTAAGATGTGAGAGATAGAAAATATGGTCAAGTGGAGGGAAGCAATAACTAAATAACATTTGCATGATATGTATGATGGTGTGTATTGCTTCAAATAGTTTTTTTTTAAAGCATAGTTTATTTTTCATATAAGATCTCAGACTACTTCTGAAACATCCCACACTAGTCTTTCCTATCTGGGGTTTCTGGGTGAGTTGGAGGTTCAACAGGGAGAATTGCTGTTTGGACATTGTGGGATGTGTACTCCAGTGGTGGGATTAAAATTTTTTTACTACTGGTTCTGTGGACATGGCTTGGTGGGTGTGGCATGGCTTGGTGGGCATGGCAGAGGAAGGATGCTGCAAAATCCCCATTTCTTCCTGATCAGCTGGGTCTCGGGAGGCAGAGAATAGATGGGGACAGGTCCAACCAGAGGTGGTATTTACCGGTTCTCCGAACTACTCAAAATTTCCACTACTGGTTCTCCAGAACTGGTCAGAACCTACTGAATACCACCTCTGGTGCACTCCTAATATATTTGAAACACATTGGGGAAGACTCCTCTGGAATCCCAAGAGAATTCATTATGTAATCTGGAATTTTTATCTAAACACTGAGTGGGTTAACTTGTGCAGGTTTACAGGTGCACTGAAGAAGGGCAAAAACAAAACAAAAAACCCCACAACAGTGCAAGAAGTATTTTGCTTCTTATATGAAAAGAATCTTGCATTTGTTTTCCTGATGCAGCACTGAAAAAGAGTGTAAGGAGAAAAAGTAAGCTAATGCTGAAAACCAAGTTTGTGATAGCACATGTGTCCTAATGCATACAGGTACATAGAGATATGTATGCATATCATGCTCTTACTAAGCACATAGGATGCAAATGGGAGGCGATTGTGTGAAAAGAGCTGCTGCTATTGATTCCGCCACCTCCTTGTCCTCCTCCTTTAAAAAAAAAATCTGTTACACATTCTCTTCTTGCTCACTGCTTATTAATCATTAAGGGTGTTGTTGATGACATTGTTTCTGATTGAAGATGTCAGGGTTCATACAGACGAGCTGTAAAGATGCCTAGTGGAGCAACTGAATGTTCATGCAAATTGCCTTGCATCCTAAAAACAGAAAGGCAAAAATGGCGATAAAACCAAGCTGAAGAAAGCTATTTAAAAAGAAGAAGAAGATGCAATTAGAGCACTCTGAATGCAGGCTCAGCAGCTCTTTTGACAGAGGATGACGATGACAGTAATGATGAAGATGATAGAAGAGGAGGAGGAAAGGCAAAGGAGAGGAAAGTGTACATATTGCAAACAAAACAAAACACCAAACACAACATTTGTAGCAAACGTTGCACCAGGATGGTGGAAAGTATCCTGGGAGGGCTAACTCATCTTTTGGTAAATGAGGGGTTTTATAACAAACCAGACATCACCATGGCAGCCATTTTGTGAATCAGTAAATTTTTCATCCACCTTCTCAAAACTTAGCATGAAAAAACTGCCCTTCTCTGATTTAGGAATCCCATTAAATAGAGGTGATTCTGGATGGTGGAGCTGCATAGACCTTTCATTCTTGAAAACACAGATACAACCCATTTATTATGGTTGATGATCAGATGCAGATATAATACGGTAAGAATATTAAACAGATGAAGGAGAGTGTGTGACAGGTAGCTGAGTAATAGACAAATAGATAAAAGAGAGAGGAAAAATAAAAACAGCAGGTAAGAATTGGAGTACCAGACCATATTTAAAATATGCAAGAAAGAATTGTGACTGCTAAGAATGCACAAAGCTGTATTGTTGTACCAGGGTAGAATGTTAAAATACTCATATATTAAATGTTTAGATAATTAAAAATGTGATGAAATGCATAAGTTATGTTAAAGAATAAAGTTTAAATAATAAAGTTCTACCTGGAAAATATAAAGATGATTACTTAATACTTACCTAATTTATAATAATCACAATTCAGGGATAAAAAGAGGAAAGATAAAGAAAAAGAGGGGATATATATATTTCCCTCAGCACAAACGTAAACACAAATGGAAACAAAAGGCAACAAAACAAATAGCTTTCTGTCTGCATGGTCTCTTGTGATGAACCGAAAGACAGAAAAGGAAAGCAGCTTGCTTCCTCCCTTAATTGGGGCTTACCAGGGTGTTGTGACACAAGTATATACTTATTCCCCTGGCTCAGCTGATCAGGAGGAGAACCAGTGGTTTAGTGGCAATTACAACTGTCTTACATGTAATACTTCCCTGGTTCGAATCCCAGTAAGGGTATGGCTAGCTGATAAGAGCTAAATAGCTCGAAATAGATCTATCCTAGTCTCCCTTGTTTATTTATTTATCAGCACAAATGTAAACATACATACATACATACATACATACATATTTGTGTCAGCGCAAAAACCTAACATATATACATATACATATACATACATACATACATATATATGTATGTTCTACTGCTCATCCTTAGGTTAGATGAAGTTTTGTCATTATCTCCACTGGAGCAAAGAATTCTCTCTTGGGCTCCCTTTTCTCCTGTTTATTTGTGGATTTAGGCACTTAGTAGGTAACATGAAGCAGAGAGAAAGCCATATCTAGCTATCTAACTAGACAGACAGACAGACCTTATTTATTTTTTATTATTTGTTTATATTATTTATATTTTGTATTTCTTAAACATGTATTTCGCTCAGAGAGGAGCTCTGGGCAGAATGCAATGCAATCTCTGTAGAATCCAATCTGGGTCGATCAAGGGGATCAGAGGTTTTGTCTTCTGAGCTTTCGGATTCGTGCTGGAGCCCATCTTCAGGGAACTTCCATCTAGCACAGGGGTCCCCAACCCCCGGGCCGCGGACCGGTGCCGGTCCGTGGCTGGATGGGAGCCGGGCCGCAGGGCTAGAGAGGAGGAGGAGGGAGGAGGAGGAGGCAGCCCCCTGAGCACAGCGCGCGGGAGAACGCAGGCGCGGCTGTTCGCGCCGTTGGAGTGTGCCTCTTCCTCCACCCTAGTCGACGGAAGGATTCCTGGACGCCGCCGGACCGGCCACCGATTCCCTCCCCTGCTGGCATGCCGGCCACTCATTTTCTTCCAGGGACTGCGGAGGCTCTGCGGGCTGGGGAGGGAACTGGCGGGTTGCTCCGGCGGCGCACAGGAGTCCCTCCGTCGACGAGGGTGGAGGAAGAGCCCCCACCATCCTCCTGCGTTCTCCCGTGCCCGTTCTCCCCAATGGGCTGCCCCCCTCCCTCCTCCTCCTCTCCAGCCCGGCTCCTATCCAGCCACGGAGCCTGAACGAGCGACCAAGCCTGGCAGGCGGGATGAGGAGGCTGGGGGCGGGGGGACGGGACGACGATGACGACGACAGACACACATAGAGAGACAGAGGGAGGGAGGGAGAGAAAGATAGACAGACACAGAAGGAGTGATTGAATGAATGCAAGACAGACAGACACACGCACACACACACACACAGAGTGACAGAAATGGGCGGATGAAGGAGAGACACAAAGAGAGAAAGAAAGAAAAAAGTGGGAGAGAGAAAGACAGACAGAGAGGAAGAGACAGAAAGGAAAGAAAGACAGGAAAAGATACAGAAGAGGGAAAGAGAAAGAAATAGAGAGAAAGGGAAAGAGAGAAAGAAAGAAATAGCGAGAGAGAAAAAGAGAGACAGAGACAAAGTAAGAGAAAGAAAGAGAGAGAGAGAGAGAAAGAAAGAAAGAACTTATGACCACAGTTGAGGCCAAAAGTTTGGTTGCTAACCAAGATCATTGTTCAGTGAGTTTCACATTTTCAAAGTTGGCCACGCCCACCCAGTCACATGACTGCTGGGCCCCTCAGCCGGTCCGCAGAATTTTCTTTAAAATGAAACCGGTCCCTGGTGAAAAAAAGGTTGGGGACCCCTGATCTAGCAGACTGTGTGCTGTTCTGTGCGTGAGGTTTTTTTTTCCAGGTATAAATTTTTTCATATACATTCACAAATATACATTCTTGTAAATATTATTAACATTTATCTATTAACTATTAACTGTCTTCTTACAAATATAGAAAAAACAGTTGGGGTCACTTTCTTGCCACCCTGTACCTCCATCTTGTTTTGCTCCTTCTCTCTTCTCAATCTCCCTTCTTCTTTCCTCCTCTCCTTCCTCTTTTCTTCTTCCCCCTCCCTTTCCCCCACTCCTCCTCTCTTCTTCTCCTTCTTACCCTCTCTCCTACTCTTACTTCCCCTCCCTTACTTCCTCTGCTTTGCCTTTTCTTCCTTTCCCCCCTCTTCCTCCCTCCTTTCCGTTGTTGACCTTGCCTGTTTTCTTTCTCTGATGGATTCTCGGGGTGGCATTCTAGTGATCCCGACTTTATAAGGAGTTTGACTCTGTTACTTCCGAGGATATGGACAGGTTACGTGGGTGACTGCGAGCCACCACATGTTTATTGGACCCGTGTCCTTCCTGGCTTGTACTGGCATCCTGGGAGGTGACATGAGACTGGCTCCAAGAGGTTGTCAACGCCTCTTTAAGTGAGGGTTTCTTGCCTCCCTCCCTTAAAGAGGCGATGGTGAGGCCCCTCCTGAAGAAGCCCTCTTTGGACCCAGCTTTATTAGCCAACTATCGTCCCATCTCCAACCTTCCCTTTTTGGCGAAGGTTGCAGAGAGTGTGGTGGCACAACAGTTTCCCCGTCACCTGGAGGAAGTTGATTATCTCGACCCGCGCCAGTCCGGCTTTCGGCCCGGGCATAGCACCGAGACGGCATTGGTCGCGTTGGTAGATGATCTCTGGAGGGCCAGAGATGGGGGTTGCTCCTCCATCCTGGTCCTATTAGACCTCTCAGCGGCTTTTGATACCATCGACCATGGTATCCTATTGCATCGGCTGGGGGGGTTGGGGGTGGGAGGCACCGTTTTACGGTGGTTCTCCTCCTACCTCTCTGGTCAATTGCAATTTGTGTTGGCAGGAGAGCAGAGGTCGACCTCGAGACCCTTCACATGTGGGGTGCCTCAGGGGTCGGTCCTCTCGCCTCTCCTGTTCAACACATATATGAAGCTGCTGGGTGAGATCATCCGTGGTTTTGGGGTAGAGTACCACCTCTACGCTGATGATACGCAGTTGTATATATCTACCCCAAACCACCCCAACGATGCCATAGCGGTGATGTGCCAGTGCCTGGAAGCCGTGCGGATCTGGATGGGAAGTAACAGACTCACGCTCAACCCGGCCAAGACCGAGTGGCTGTGGTTTCCGGCCGCCCGATTCAACCAGTTGACTCCATCGCTGGCCATAGGGGGCGAACACCTTGCCCCTGTGGACGGGGCGCACAACTTGGGTGTCCTCCTGGATACCTGGCTGTCCAGGGAAGATCAAGTGACAGCCGTGGCCAGGAGGGCGTTTTACCAGGTCCGCCTGGTACGCCAGTTGCGCCCCCTATTGGATCGGGATGCCCTTTGCACAGTCACTCATGCCCTCGTGACATCCCGACTGGACTATTGTAACTCTCTCTACATGGGGCTCCCCTTGAGGTGCACCCGAAGACTTCAGCTGGTCCAGAATGCAGCCGCGCGAGCAATAATGGGGACCGCAAGGTACACCCATGTAACACCTCTCTTGCGCGAGCTGCACTGGCTGCCTGTCGTCTTTCGGGTGCGCTTCAAGGTGTTAGTTATCATCTTTAAAGCGCTCCATGGCTCGGGACCTAGCTATCTGCGGGATCGGATCCTGCCCCATACTTCCCCACGGCCGATTCGCTCCCACAGGGAGGGACTTCTCCGGGTGCCGTCCACTAGACTTTGTCAGCGGGCGACGCCCAGGGGAAGGATCTTCTCTGTGGCGGGCCCAGCCCTCTGGAACGACCTTCCCCCCGACATTAGAACAACCACAGACCTTCGCTCCTTCCGTCAGAAATTAAAAACATACTTTTTCTGCTTGGCCGGCCTAGGTTAGTCTCTACCTTGCAGGGTTCAGGGAACATTAGTTTTAAAATGGGGATTTTAGTGCAGGGACAATTAAATTTAATTTGTTTTTATTGATTGTATTTATTCCTGTATATATTTTTATGTGTTTTAATTTTTCCCTGTACACCGCTCCGAGTCCCCTTGGGGAGAGGACGCGGTATATAAAAATAAAATATTATTATTATTATTATTATTATTATTATTATTATTATTATTATTATTATTATTATTATTATTATTATTATTATTATTATTATTATTATTATTATTATATTATAATTACCTACAAATAATTTCCTCTTCCACATTTTACTTCCCAATAATAAATCTATTTGTACCCTTTTTTAACGTGTATATTTGTATTTTAATATTTTTCTATTTTTCCCTTCTCTCCCCTCCTCCCTTGATTTGATAATATGTCATCTGTATGTGGCATTTATATGGGTCCTGTTGTTTGTGGGGGGTTTTAGATGTCAATTGGGGTGTGTTGATTGGGATCTGTGGCTGTCATTTGCTTGTGCTTCCCAGCCCACACCGTCTTGGTGGTGGTAAATCAGCACTCCCATTGACTGACTGACATATGTTGGCCTTCATTCGTAATATAATCTCTTCATACCATTCCTCTTAGATTAATAGCTTGTAATATTCTGGATCTAGTTCTACTTCTTTCCATCATTGTATGGAACTTTTTTTTTAAAGAAATATTTTATTTCTTTTTTTCCCCTTCTTAAAACAAGTTCATTATGCAAGTGTTTCTTAATCCCAACATTTGTTGCAGGAAAGAGGAATTCACATTGCAATGGATAAAGCATCAATTCCTAGATTCTACTATATTTAATGAGACAGCAGCCTTTAATCTTTTTACTGCCAGTGGTCTGAAGTATTTCAGAGGAGAAGCACATCCCAAGAAGATGACTTTTTTGGGGGGAAAACACTCCAAAATCAACAGTGGTGCTGCTGATTGGAAAACTGATCAAAATGTGAACAGGGATCTAGCAGGAGCCGATGCTTAGATGAAGCAGCGAGTGTTGCTTTTAGGCAATACATCATGTGGTTATTACTTATTTTCAAAGGTTACTGTTTAAAAAAGTACAATAGGCATTTCCTTGCTTCAGAAGCAATTACGTTTTGCATATAAGCCGTGATTTAGAAAGTTTAGGACTTGATAAATATTATTAATGTAATTTTAGGATTCCCATAAGTGTTGGGTTTCTGCAGGCTTGCACCTACTCGCGAGAACCGGTTGGTGAAATTTAGAGAACCGGTGAGAGGGGGTTCCACCAGCGGACCCAGAAGTAAGTCTGGCCCGCCGCTGCCAGTGACCCAACAGGAAGGAAAGGAAAGGAAGGAAGGAAGGAAGGAAGGAAGGAAAGAAAGAAAGAAAGAAAGAAAGAAAGAAAGAAAGAATTTATCATCACAATTGAGTCCAAAATTTTGGTTGCTAAGCAAGAGCGTTGTTAAATGAGTTTCACCACATTTAGAAAGGTGGCCACTCCCACCCTGTCACATGACTGCCAAGCCACGCCCACAAAATAGGCCACACCTACAGAGTAGGTTCTAAAAAATTTGAAACCCACCACTGACACACACCCAATTCCCTCCAGCTAAGACAGTTCAGTCATGGTTAGTGCTTGGATGGAAGACTGCTAGGGAATATATGTAATATAGATTAGAGGTGAAAGTAAAAAATAAATAAAAAGAAAAGGAGCCCAGAAGAATTACAAACCACTGACATGTTGCTACCAGGAAAACTATCATGGTCAATGCAATGAGAAAGAGCTGCATCAAGCTAATATCTGTACACAGCATATCCCAGTATGTACTGCTTTGCACTTGCGATTTTATTATATCTATGCTGGTCACAGGAGCAGGTGAACAATGTATCTACAGACACATTCTGTGGCGAATTCGATCAGGCACCCTGTGGGGTCTATGACAATTAGCCGCAGTCAACTTGCCATGCCCAACTCGCCGCAGCCAACTTTCTGTGGCCAACTTGCTAAGGCCAACTCACCACAGGACAACTCGCCACAGCCAATTTGCTGAGGGACAACTTGCTGCAAGACAAGAGTACACTAAAATCAAAGAAATGGTGGAATAGAATAATTAAAGAAAGGATGCAAAAGGAAGGACAGAACAAATGTAAGTGACAAAAATTAAAATATTTTTTTAACTTATTTTAAATAATTAAATTGAATTGTTAAATTGTCCCAAAGCAAGTTGGTCATGGTAAGTTGGCTGTGGTGAGGTGATCCATTTCACCCTGCTACCCTTGATTTTTAATTAAAACAACAACAACAACAACAACAACAACAACAATAATCAGCAAGAAAAAAAATCACAAAATACCGGGACTTGCAACTTGAAGTTGAGCGACTGTGGAAAAAGAAATCGTGTGTTGTCCTGATTGTAATTGGAGCCCTTGGAGCAATACCTAAAGGGCTACCTCGCTATGTGGAAATTCTAAATTTACCGGACTTGAACATTCTGACTCTGCAAAAAAACCACCCTACTTGGAACAGCTTATATCCTCCGACGTTATCTTAACAGTTCCTAGGTCCTTAGTAAAGACTCAAGTTGTTGAGCTACCAACCAGCCCCAAAGGCTGTGAATCTCACCAAAGATTAACCACAGAATAATAATAATAATAATAACTTTGTTAAAAAAAAAATAAGAATGTACTTGGTTGATACCTAGGATGCTGGCAGCAAACCATATCAACCATTAGCACCACTAAATGGTATTTGTAACGCATTTTTAAATGTTCGGTTGGCTAAGTTTCATGTTTAATGAATATAGTATATCACAGTGATGGCGAAACTTTTTTGGCTCGTGTGCCAAAAGTGGGGGGAGCGCAGGGAGGTCGTGCGTGGGCATGCCACACCCATAATGCTATGTGCATGACCCCCTGCTTTTGGCGTGCTTTTTTAGCCCTCTCCAGGCTCCAAAGGCTTTCTAGGAGCCTGGGGAGGGTGAAAACAACCTCCCCCCCGACCTCCAGAGGCTTCGGGAGCTTCCCTGAAGCTTACAGAGGGCAAAAAATGGCCTCAAAAGAATGCCTAAATCAGCACACACAAGGGCACTGGAGCTGACAGGGCAACACCTCGTGTGCCCTAAGAAATGGTTCCGTGTGCCACCTATGGCACCCGTGCCATAGGTTCGTCATCACTGGTATATCATAATTTTTTTAAAAAGAGGGATCTCAGAAAGTTTCCCAACAAAGTACCAGCATCCAACATAATTTTTACTACCAGGATTATTTCTGAACTTCATTTGGGCTGGCAGAGGCATTAGAAGAAAATTAAATCAGTGAGTTAAAATGGTGCATGATTGCATCCCAGTGTTTTATTTGGAAACGTGCTGCTTGCTGTGAAAAATATATATCAAATAAAGATAAAGCTAGGTGGCAGAAAGCATTCAGGTATGTGTGTGTTTGTGCAGATGTGTGTGAAAGCTAGAGGGATGGCAAGAAACAAACTTACTTGTTTGACTTCTAAAATAGGAATATTTTTTGGCTACGCTCATCATCTCTTTCTAGTAGGATCCATTTATGGTAGCAACTGCAACATGTTTTCAACTTTCCTAATGAATGCACCCTCAGATTTCTGCATGCAAAAATTAAATTGTAAAATAATAAAATAATAAAATAAAATAAAAATAAAAATAAATAAATAAAGAATAAAAGAATAAAAGAAAAAAAAATTGTCCCTCTCAAATAGGAGCAGACTTCTGAGACACTGTATTTACTGTTTCACACTGAGCTTAGATTTGTCACAATTATGTTCCAGAAAGCAGCAGCTATGCCAAGGGAACCTGTCTATCTGATTCAGATTAGCCCATCTTCTCCATGACACTACAGTGTCTGCATGCGTTTTTTTTAAAATGCTATCTTGATTATAAGAGAGATGTCAATTTAGAAATATAAATTAGAATATTAGACAACCATGTATCCTCCTTTGCGATCATGCATTTTCTCATTCTTAGTGAGAAAAGGCCTGTCTTTGTATTTACCAAGCATATCATTGAAAAATGATAATGGATGGCATGATGTCTCAGCGGTTAAGATACTGGGCTTGTCAGCTGGAAAACCAGCAGCCCAGTTTTGAGACCCGAGTGCCACATGATGGGGTGCTCCCATCCTTGCCTCAGCTCCTGCTAACCTAGCAGTTCAAATGCATGCAAATGCAAGTAGATAAATAGGTACCAATTTGGTAGTAAGGTAACAGCACTCTTTGACATCATACTGGCCACATGACCATGGAAATGTGTTCAGACAGTGCTGGCTCAATGGCCTTGCAACAGAGATGAGCACCCTCCTCTACAGTCAGCAATGACTAGCGGAGTAAAATCTACAGGGAGTTCTTTACCTTTTACTTTATCATGGAAAAATAGCACTAGTTTCTTTAGCTCTATTTCCAATAGGCCCATTACATACAGAGCTTCCCAGCTGGTATGAAAATGGCCCCATGTTTACAATTCCCTCATGCAATTGACTGTAGTTGAGCTCACGGAGCGACCAAATTTTGTGGGGTTTGGGAGAGGCTTCACCTGCATCCACTACATGTCTCTTTTTGCACAACTATTGAACATGCAAATGTAAAAGGCAGAATCTTTCCCAGTGAAAATAAATGGCAGATGGGAGAGATGGTCAAATCAAATGATCTCTTGTTTTAAACCAATACAATATTTTATTTTGGTAATCTAAATTAGAAGTGAGCAACCAAATGGTGGTCCATGGATACCTTTACTTGAGCCTGCAAGATGTGGATGTAGTCTAGATGGTGACATTTTATTGCATTGCCTGCTCCATCCTGCCTGTTTGATTTATTCTTTTACTGAACTGAGTCATTAGACATGTTAGATGAACTATGGTAGCAATTCAAGCTTTTAGTTGGACATGACAGCCTGGTAAACTAATTATAGTCTTGAGCAAATGAAAAGTAGTAGATAATGAGAAAGATATCTTCCTTGTGCCATATGGATGCACAAATGTTCTCATCTCTTTTTTATATATAAATATATATTTTAAAAACCCAGCGTATTAGAGTATAATAACTTTTGGATCTTGCCCTGAGCTGCAAGAAGCAAAACACATAGGTTAAATGAAGAAAGATGATTGCTCTTGGTTGACTGGAATGTTTATGAGTGAAAAAGGAGTGGGGCTTCAGGCACATTACCTGTTAAAAGTCACATCAAGAAGCAGATGGTGTAGACACAATTCAAAAGAAATCTAGACTATGGAACAAGCTAGAAAAGCTAAGTGTTACTTCATTCCTTCTACAGAGGAATCATTGAGTTTGTCATCTGCACCTCTATAACTGTCTGGTTTGCTTCTGCAATCCAACAAGACAGACAGAGACTTCAACTGATAATTAGAACAGCAGAAAAAACAATTGCTACCAACCTGCCTTCCATTGAGGACCTGTATATGGCACAAGTCAAAAAGTGGACTGTGAAACTATCTATAGACCCTTCCCATTCTGGACATAAATTGTTTCAACTCCTACCCTCAAAATGTGCTATAGAGAGCACTGCACACCAGAAAAATTAGACACAAGGACAGTTTTTTTCCTGAACACCATCACTCTGCTAAAAAAAAAAAATTCCCTCATCACTGTCAAACTATTCTATATAGTCCAGGGGGGGGGGACGCCAAACGATTGGGCCGGCAGGCGGAAGTAGGACTACGGAGGAAGAGGGAGGGGGATCGTTTCCACTGAGGTTTTATCCATCGATTCAGTCTTAGGGAGGGGCAAGGGCGGTGGGAGGCGGCATAGGCATCATCGGTTGGAAGACCGTGGCCGCTGGATACAGGCGGTCACGTGCTCCAACTCTCTGCTCTCCCATCACAGACTAGGTGGGCAGGAATCACAGACCCGGGGCCCCAGGCTGATGTTATGCAACGCCAGGTCCGTGGTTCAGAAAGCCCCCCTCATCCATGACCTTGTGTCAGAGGGGGACCCGGACCTGGTGGGTATAACGGAAACCTGGTTGGGCCACGAAGGGGGTTTACGCCTCGTGGACATGTGCCCACCAGGTTACCGCGCCTTCCATCAGCCTAGGGCCCTAGGGAGGGGTGGGGGAGTGGCGATTATAGTTAAGGAAGGTCTTGAGCCGAAGGAGACCACAATCCCTCAGACAACTGGGTGTGAATCTCTCTGTGTGAGATGGGGCCTAGGGAGGCAGTTGGGCATGTTAGTTGTATACCTGGCTCCTCGCTATACAACAACAGCCCTGCCCGAGCTCCTAGAGGTGATAGCCGAGGCGGTGGTTGAGACCCCCAGACTGGTAGTCATGGGCGACTTTAACTTGCCGTCGGCGGGCGAAGCCTCTGGAGTAGCTCAGGAGTTCAAGGCTTCCATGACGGCCATGGACCTGACCCAGGTAGTTTTAGACCCTACTCACGAGGAGGGAAACACGCTGGATATGATCTTTGTCTCGGGACAGTGGAGTTGTGATCTGGGAATAGGGGATTTAGCCATCACTCCCTTGTCATGGACAGATCACGCTCTCCTTCGGCTAGACTTTCCAATCGCTTCACCTCACCGCGGGGAGGCGGAACCAGATACTCCTAGATGGTTCCGCCCCAGGCTTCTAATGGACTCGGAAAGGTTCCAGAGGGAGCTTGGGCCAATTCCTGTGACCCTGCCTCGCGACTCGACTGAGGACCTAGTGGCCGCATGGTTAAGTGCGGCCACGGGGGCCTTGGACCTAGTCGCGCCCTTGCGGCCTCTCTTGCGGCGTCGAACCACCCAGGCTCCCTGGTTTACCGAGGAGCTTCGAGGGATGAAGCGCCACAAGAGACGCCTAGAGAGCAGATGGAGATCCTCTCGCTCCGAAGCCGACCGAAAACTAGTGAGAACCCATATTAGGGCTTACTTAGTAGCGATTAGGGTGGCCAAACGGGAGTACTGTGCCACCCTTATTGCATCCGCAGATAACCGCCCTGCTGCCCTGTTTGGGGTGACCCGCTCCCTCCTTCATCAGAGGCCGCGGGAAGCCCCTTTACAAGGGCGAGCAGAGGAATTTGGGATTTATCTGCAGGAGAAAATCACTCGGATTCGGAATGAGCTACCCTCCATCGTTAGTGGTCCTGTGGGACTGTCCGAGACTAGTCTTGAGTGTTTGGAGGCCGTACGGATCTAGATGGGTGGTAACAAACTCAAGCTCAACCCTGCCAAGACTGAGTGGCTGTGGTTTCCGGCACCCTGGTTCAGCCAGATTACTCCAACTCTGGCCATTGGGGGCGAAACACTGGCCCCTGTGGAGAGGGCGCGCAATTTGGGTGTCCTCCTGGATCCCCGGCTGTCCATGGAAGACCATGTGGTGGCCGTGGCCAGGGGGGCGTTTCATCAGGTACGCCTGATGTGCCAATTGCACCCCTTACTGGACCGGGCTGCCCTCCGCACAGTCACTCAAGTTCTCGTGACGTCCCGACTCGACTACTGTAATGCTCTCTACATGGGGCTTCCCTTGAGGTGCACCCGAAAGCTACAGTTAGTCCAAAACGCAGCCGCGCGGGTGATTATGGGAGCCACTAGATGCTCCCACATAACACCGATCCTGCACGAGCTGCATTGGCTTCCTGTGGTCTTTCGGGTGCGCTTCAAGGTCTTGACGACCATCTTTAAAGCGCTCCATGGCTCGGGGCCTAGTTATTTGCGAGACCGCCTCTTGCCCCATACATCCCTTAGACCGATATGCTCCCACAGAGAGGGCCTTCTCAGGGTGCCGTCGGCCGGACAATGCCGACTGGTGACACCCAGGGGAAGAGCCTTCTCTGTGGCGGGCCCAGCCCTTTGGAATGACCTACCCCCCGAATTACGCACCATCACCGACCTCCGCCTCTTCCGCCAATGTCTAAAGACATACCTATTCCAACAAGCCGGCCTAGCCTAACCTCCCATGGGGACTTTTAGATAGTTTTAAATTGGGTATTTTAAAATTGGGTTTTTAGCATAGGATAAGACGGTTTAATTTATATTTTAAATTGTGTATTTATTTTTGTATTCTGTATGTTTTTTAAATTTCCTGTGCGCCGCCCTGGGTCCTCTGCAAAGAAGGGCGGGATATAAATGTAAATAAACTAAACTAAACTAAACTGTTCACTAAGGCTGCATTACTATTACTATTAGTCTTCTCATCATTCCTATCACCCATCTCCTCCCACTTATGACTGTATGATTGTAACTTTGTTGCTTGTATCTTTACGGTTTATAATGATGGTTTCCTAGTATGATTTGATTGCTTATTTGTACCCGATGACTATCATTAAGTGTTGTACCTTATGATTCATGACAAATGTATCTTGTCTTTTATGTACAACAAAGACAAATTCCTTGTGTGTCCAATCACACTTGGCCAATAAAGAATTCTATCCTATCCTATCCTGTCCTGTCCTGTCCTGTCCTGTCCTATCCTATCCTATCCTATCCTATCTTATTATAAAATAGCACGATGAGGATAGGACTTAGAAAGTACTATGAACATGTGTTTTTTCTTTTCTTTTCTATTCTAATGCTAACTGTACGTATTATGCTCTATGCCAGAACTGTCAAACTGGTGGCCTGTGGGCCAGATCCATCACACACAGGCCATGCCCACCTCAGCTCCACAGAAAACATTTAAGAGGAAAAACATCATGAAGCATCACGTGACGGCAATGTGATGTGGTGAGTTTGACACCCATGCTCTATGAAATCTCTTCCATCTTTCCATCAAGGTAGTCTACAGCTAACAAAAGTGAGCAAAAGATTGTAGGCCAGATGCTGTTCTCCATAACACTTTAATAAATAGAAGAAGTTTTGCTTCTGGCCAAAATCGGGCAGTAACAATTTTGTTGTGTTCTGTTCTGACTAGCCCTGCCCATAAGTTCATTAATATACACCACGGGTGTCAAACTTGCCACGTCATGTTGCTGTCATTGACCTTTTGTGACATTTCCCCCTTTGCGGAGGGCGTGGTCTACGTGTGATGCATCTGACCTATGGGCTGCCACTTTGACACCCCTGATACGCATGCACATGTGAAGGGGGAAGCCTTTGAATATCAGGATTTATCACAGTTACAGGTAGTCCTTGACAGTTCGTTTTAGTGACCATTCAAAGTTGCAACACAGAGGTGGTATTCAGCAGGTTCTAACCAGTTCTGGAAAACCAGTAGTGGAAATTTTGAGTGGTTCAGAGAACTGGTAAATACAACCTTTGACTGGCCCCACCCCCATCTATTCTCTGCCTCCTGAGTTCCAGCCGATCAGGAGGAAATGGGGATTTTGCAGTATCCTTCCTCTGCCATGCCCACCAAGCTAGTAACCTTCCCCTGGAGTGCGGAGGGAATGGAGATTTTATATTATCCTTCCCCAGCCATGCCCACCAAGCCACACCACGCCCACCAAGCCACGCCCACAGAACTGGTAGTAAAAATTTTTGAATCGCATCACTGTTGCAATGACACTGAAAAATGTGACTTAGGACCGTTCTTCATACTTAGAACCATTGCAGGATCCCCATGGTTGCAGTCACTTGGTAACCCATTTATATTTATGACTGTTGCTGTGTCCCAAGGTCATGTGATCACCTTCTGTGACCTTTCACCAAGCAAAGTCAAGGCAAAAGCCAGATTCACTTAACAACCATGTGACTAACTTAACAACTGCAGCAATTCATTTAACAACTGTGGCAAGAAATGTAACGTGAGGCAAAGCTCCCTTAACAAATGTTTCCCTTAGCAGCAGAAAATGTGGGCTCGGTTGTGGTCGTAAGTCCAGGACTACCTGTA
Organism: Rhabdophis nuchalis; assembly: GCA_039707465.1. Lineage (NCBI taxonomy): Eukaryota > Metazoa > Chordata > Lepidosauria > Squamata > Natricidae > Rhabdophis > Rhabdophis nuchalis. The sequence goes on along the minus strand of CM077643.1, from coordinate 246,370,717 downwards.
TTTCTCTAAATTCTGGGACCTTTGCAGCCAAGGATTACAAAAGTAGGGATGCCTCCGTGGCTTAATTATGAAATCTTCTTCACCTCACACAAGGATTCTGTACCAAAAGCAACTCGGAGGTCTCCTGACATCATCTGAGTTCAGCAACTAAACTCTCTCATTCTGGCTTTGTGTATCATGATCCTGAGGTAAAAAGAGGGAGGGTTTTTTTTTGGCAATCATGGAGATCTGAGGGGTTTGTAGCTCGCTAGTTTCCTCAGTGGATGGGCCACTTGCCTCATCACTCCTGTTGGCTTCTGATCATCAGCCTCTTGAGTAAATCCTTTCTCTATGGGAGGGGGAACTGGACACACAACAAAACCTCAACTCCACAATCCTTTCAGGTAAAAAAAGTGCTCATTAACCCAAATTACATTAAATCTGAATTTACAGCTAGTCCCCGACTTACAAGCATTCATTCAGTGACCATTCAAAGTTACAACAGCACTGAAAAAAGTGACTTAGGACTGTTTTTCACCCTCATGACTATTGCAGCATCCCCATGGTCATGTGAGCAGAATTTGGATGCTTGGCAACTAGTACATATATGTGACAATTACAGTGTCTTGGGCAGTGGTGGGCTTCAAAAATTTTACTACCAGTTAGTGGGCATGGGAGGGGAAGGATACTGTAAAATTCCCATTTCCTCCCAATCAGCTGGGGCTCAGGAGGCAGAGAATAGATGGGGGTGAGGCCAGTCAGAGGTGGTATTTACCGGTTCCCTGAACTACCATATTTTTGGGAGTATAAGACGCACCTTTTTTCCTCTAAAAAGAGGCTGAAAATCTGTGTGCGTCATGTACACCGAATACAGCATTTTTATTTGCCTCCTGAAGCCCTGCCCTTTCACGAAAATGGCCGTGCATAGCCTTATGAAGGCTTTCAAAGAGCTCCTGGGGGCTGGGTAGGGAAGAAATTAGCAAAAAACCAGCCTGTTTTTTGCCCCCTCAGCTCCCAGGGGCACTCTATAAGCCTCCATAACACTGCATGCTATTTTTATGACAAAAAAATGACCCATTTTAGCAAAAAACAGGCCATTTTTGCTAGTTTTTGCCCCCTCCCCCAGGAGCACTCTGCAAGCCCCCCCCCCCCGAAGGCTATGCATCCCTTTTGTTTGAAAAAAAACGGACCAGTTTTCGTGAAAAATGGGCTGTTTGGGGGAGGTTTGCATAGTGCAAACTTTTTTTTTCCTTTTGGGGGGCTGTTTAGTTAGAGAGATTGATGAGAATTGCATTGGTCTACCTGTGCGTCGCTCTGGGTCCTTTTTTAGGAGAAGGGCGGGGTATAAATTGGATTAATAAATAAATAAATAATAAATAAATGAATAAATAAAAATGCTGTACCAGCAGAAACAAAGTTTTAGGTGCTACAGGTTATCAGTGATTTCCTTCTCCAGCACATGGATAAATACACCTGGAAACATCTACCTACCTACCTACCTACCTACCTACCTACCTACCTACCTACTCTCTTTCTCTCTCCCTACCTACCTACCTACTGTATTTCTCTCTCTCTCTCTCTCTCTCTCTCTCTCTCTCTCTCTCTCTCTCTCTCTCTCTCTCTCTCTCTCTCTCTCTCTCTCTCTCTCTCTCTCTCCCACTCTCTCTATCTACCTACCTACTTTTTTTAAAAAAATTGCCTCTTCAAAACTTGGGTGCATCTTATATTCCGATGCATTCTTATACTCCGAAAAATACGGTACTCAAAATTTCCACTACCGGTTTTCCAGAACTGGTCAGAACCTGCTGAATACCACCTCTGGTCCTGGGGCCATGTGATCATCTTTTGCAATCTTCTGACAAGCAAATTCAATGGGGAAATCAGATTCATTTAACAACTGCATTACTAAGTTAACAACCGCAGTAATTCATAAAATGTGCAAAACAGATATCTTGCTTAGCAACATACATTTGTTGCTCAATTGTGGTTTTAAGTTGAGGACTACCTATATGCCATTTATATAACTTCGTCCATTTGGAGTACATTTACCCAAGTCCTCAGAATGCTTCTGAATGCTCTTGGTTTTGTCTATTATGTAGAGATGGTATCTGGATGAAACAAATGTCTCCTGCAAAGCCAATTGAACCAAGATCCATTAAAATGTGTATCCTTTAAGCTACAGTTTTTATAAAAACACAGCTCTGAGTATAATTGTGCTCCAATCTGTGTATAGGTTCAGAAAGTTTGAGTTGGGTAAGATCACATTAAAATATGAAAACCAATTTCTCCCACTGCCAGTAATTGCTATCATCATCATTTTGATTAACTGCAGTTTTCTTTTCCTTTCCTCAGCTGCCAAGGTTAGATTGGCTTATTAAAACAAAGGTCTATAGTCTTTGTTGGAATAAAGGCAACTATTACTTGTTCATTTTGCGTTGAAATATTTCACAGCTTTTCCTCTACAACCTGAATTATATTATTCCCCTACTTTTTTTTTTTGTTTAAAGAAAAAAGAAAGAAAATAACTTTGGAATTGTCAGATAAGTCAAGATCAGCAACATTTAAAATTCACAGACTTTTCTTGCCAATAATCTCTTGGGCACTTTAATCATTCAAGCTAATTATGTCGAGACTGACTTTTGTATATAATTGAACTCTATTTAAGGAATTACCATGGAGAAAACATACCTCAGCAATACTGGCATAACAAGCTACTGCATATAAACAGAGAGAAAACCTCACACTCGTTAGCACTGATGACGTTACCATGTTGGGTAATGAAAGGTCTTCTAGCAAATAGTCAAGCTTGGATTTCACACTTCAGTTGCTGCTTATAGAACATTTTCTCTCCTTTCATGTTAGCAGTCCTCCATGTCGTTAGTGAGTCTCCTGTGCCTGTTATTGCTGCTATTCTGGTATAATAAACTTATTATCTATGAGACTATGACAGTGATGGCAAACCCTTTTCTTACAGCGTGCCAAACTTGCACATGTGTGCACTATCACATGCATGCACGCGCCCACTCAATCTCCTTGTTCAACTGTGCATAATAATAATAAATAATAATAATAATAATAATAAAGTTGAATTTATTAACCGCTCCTTCTCCCCACAGGGACTCGGGGCGGTGCACAGGGAGAATAAAAACAATAAATATACAAAATACATATAATTTAAAACAGATTAAACTAATTCCTGTGCTAAAATCCCATTAACTAAAAATCCCCACTAAATATAAATAAACAATTAAAAAACCCATAGAGAGAGAGACTACCCTAGGCCGGCCAGGCGGAAAAGATGTGTCTTTAGTTTCAGGCGGAAGGAGCGGAGGTCCGTGGTCGTTCTAATATCGGGGGGAAGGTCGTTCCAGAGGGCCGGGCCCGCCACAGAGAGAGCCCTTCCCCTGGGCGTCGCCCGCTGACAAAGTCTAGTGGACGGCACCCGGAGAAGTCCCTCTCTGTGGGAGCGAATCGGCCGTGAGGATGTGTGAGGCAGGATCCGATCCCGCAGGTAGCTAGGTCCCGAGCCATGGAGCGCTTTAAAGATGATAACCAACACCTTGACGCGCACCCGGAAGACGACAGGCAGCCAGTGCAGCTCGCGCAAGAGCGGTGTTACATGGGTAAACCTAGTGGTTCCCATAATTGCTCGCGCAGCTGCATTCTGAACTAACTGAAGCCTCCGGGTGCACCTCAAGGGGAGCCCCATGTAGAGGGAGTTACAGTAGTCCAGTCGGGATGTCACGAGGGCATGAGTGACTGTGCGGAGGGCGTCCCGATCCAATAGGGGGCGCAATTGGCGAACCAGGCGAACCTGGTAAAACGCCCTCCTGGCCACGGCTGTCACTTGCTCTTCCATAGACAGCCGGGTATCCAGGAGGACTCCCAAATTGCGCGCCCCATCCACAGGGGCAAGATGTTCGCCCCCTATGGCCAGCGTTGGAGAAAGCTGGTTGAATCGGGCAGCCGGAAACCACAGCCACTCGGTCTTGGTCGGGTTGAGCCTGAGTCCGTTACTTCCCATCCAGATCCGCACGGCTTCCAGGCACTGGCACATCACCGCTACGGCATCGTTGGGGTGGTTTGGGGTAGATATATACAGCTGAGTGTCATCAGCGTAGAGATGGTACTCTACCCCGAAACCACGGATGATCTCACCCAGCGGCTTCATGTATGCATTAAACAAGAGAGGCGAGAGGACTGACCCCTGAGGCACCCCACATGTGAGGGGTCTCGGGGACGACCTCTGCTCTCCTGCCAACACAAATTGCGATCGGCCAGAGAGGTAGGAGGAGAACCACCGTAAAACGGTGCCTCCCACCCCCAACCCCCCCAGCCGATGCAATAGGATACCATGGTCGATGGTATCGAAAGCCGCCGAGAGGTCTAATAGGACCAGGATGGAGGAACAACCCCCATCTCTGGCCCTCCAGAGATCATCCACCAACGCGACCAATGCCGTCTCGGTGCTATGCCCGGGCCGAAAGCCGGACTGGCGCGGGTCTAGATAATCAACTTCCTCCAGGTGACGGGGAAACTGTTGTGCCACCACACTCTCAACAACCTTCGCCAGAAAGGGAAGGTTGGAGACGGGACGATAGTTGGTTAAAAGAGCTGGGTCCAAAGAGGGCTTCTTAAGGAGGGGCCTCACCATAGCTTCTTTTAGGGAAGCAGGCAAGGAACCCTCACTTAAAGAAGCGTTGACAACCTCTTGGAGCCAGCCTCGTGTCACCTCCCAGGATGCCAGTACAAGCCAGGAGGGACACGGGTCCAATAAACATGTGGTGGCTCGCAGTCGTCCACGTAACCTGTCCATATCCTCGGAAGCAACGGAGTCAAATTCCTCCCAAACAAGATCAGCCTCGTGGCATCCCACTGGGCCACGAATGGGGGCTAGCTCGTTCCGTATCTGAGCGGTTTTGTCCTGCAGAAAAATCACAAATTCCTCTGCTCTACCCTGTAGCGGGGCTTCCCGCACCCTCTGTTGCAGGAGGGAACGGGTCACCCTAAACAGGGCGGCAGGGCGGTTTTCTGCGGATGCTATGAGAGTGGCGCAATGATGGCGTTTGGCCACTCTCAGCGCCACAATGTAAGTCCGTAAATGGGCTCTTACCTGTGTCCGGTCAGATTCGGAGCGAGTAGCGAGTAGCACGTGCAACTGCTCCCCAGACTCCGGAGGCTCTCCTGAAGCCTGGGGAGGGTGAAAACAGCTTTCCATGGCCCTCTGGAAGCTGGAAACAGATCATTTCTGAACTTCCGGTTGGCTCATTGGGCCATTTTTTGCCCTCCCTAGCTTCTGGAGGCTTTCCTGAAGCCTGGGCAGGGTGAAAAATGGCTCCAACAGTCCAACTGGAAGTTGGTTCCTAGCCTCTCTTGGCCCTCAGGAAACGTGAAAAATCAGCATGCATGTGCTGTAGCTGACGCCTGCGTGCCACCAAAAGTACATACTCCCTGCTTAGGTCTACATGCCACTACTATTCATAAGATTGCAATATGACTATCTGGATGAATGTTTATTCAAAAGGAATAATCAAGAAAACAATATTGAACCATAATCTCCCCTTGGTTCCAGTCACTTGGTTAATTTCAAAAGGAATCCTCAAGAAAATAACACTTACAAACCACAATCTCTCTTTGGTTCTAGTCATAGACCATAAAAACAAAAACAAAACAGAATTGGAAGGGACCTTAGAGATCACCAGAACAAGCAGGCTGCCCAAGCAGGAGAGTCTATATTTCAGACAAGTGGCTTCCAATCTCTTCTTGAAAGCCTCCAGTGAGGAGGCCCACACAACTTCTGAAGGCAAGGCATTCCACTGGTTGATTGTTCTCATCATTAGAAAATTTCTCCTTAATTCTAGGTTGCTTCTCTCTTTGATTAGTTTCCAACCATTGATTCTTGTCTTCTGGTGCTTTGGAAAATAGATTGACCCCCCTCTTCTTTGTGACAGCTCTTCAAATACTGGAACATTGCTACCACATCCCCCCTAGTCCGTCTTTTCATTAGACTAGACATACCCAATTCCTTGGTTGACTTGACACAGAGCTGTTGAACAATTGTCCCTTCTCCAATGAGTTCACGTAACAGAGACATGCAGCATAGAATGAAGCTATTTTAAGTCAACATGAAATGGAGAACCTTCTTATATCTATGGGGATTTCATTTTGTTGCTCCTTACTCCCATTCTTACTATGGTTTAATAGACATTTTGCCTTCTGCTTCTCAGTTCTGCAATTAGAAAGCTACTGAGTGCTGAGACCACCAACCTGCCTGCCTTGAAACTCTCTTGTTCTCAATGTTACTCCCATAATTATAAGAGCAAGTCCAAATGAAAGAAAATGGCATCCCCTTTTCTGCTAATTAAAAAAAAAATGTGCACAAATAATGACACAAGGGCAGTTTATCATCAGTGGCTGGTATTCAATGCAGAATAGCTTATACCTCCTGTGGCGGGTTACCAGATTACAATCTCCCAAGACACAAACTTGCACCAAAAATATCTGTTTAAAATAGGATTTAGATCTGATTAAAGCATAACAACAAAGAAAACAAGGGCTGGCCTTAAATTTAAAGAAGAGTGCGTGCAAACAAACAAAAAAATAATAGGTAAACTCATCTAAAATGAATATTGATTTCCAATATTAAAACTGCTTGAAAAGAAATCAAGGCTTGAGCACCTCCAAATTAAAACCAGATTTTAGCATTACACAAATACACACTGTATCTAGACATCTTGGTGTATTGGAAGATTTCACTAAGCAGCCAACACCTAATCTGGGAGAAATTCAAAAAGCAAAAGTTTTCAATACACTCATTTCTTTGGGTGTTATATTAGCACCAGGAGGAGACCCTACACAATCAATTTCATTATTCCTGGAATTCCTCAGGTCTAGACGTCTTCTGTTATAGATGTTGTATACTCAACCCTTTAATGGGATTTGAACCAGGGGTGGTCTGCTACAAATTCACCTGGGTTCGGGAGAGCATGTAGCTAATGTTATGGCCGGTTCAGAGAACCTGCAAATCCCACCCCTGAATAGCCCCTCCCACTCCACCCTGCCCCTCCCAGGAGTCTGCACATGGCCCATTTTAGATGCGAGGTAACTTCAGGGCCTGCGCAGAGACTCAGGGAGGGGGAAAAACAAGTTCTGGAAGGCTGGAAATGAGCCTGTGTTTGGCATCCAGAGGGTGTCTGGAGCCTGGGAGAAGAAGTTTTCGCCCTCCCAGAGGCTCATGGAAAGCCTCCAGAGCCTGGGGAAGGCAAAAACGCCCCTCTCCTGCCATGGTGCAGGAGGCCAACTAGGCCACACCTACCACGCCCACGCAGCAACTGGGCAGAGAACCCGTTGCTGAAATTTCTGAAGCCCACCGCTGACTTGATCCTAATGGGCTTGCACTCGTTGACTATGCAGTATGTTTACCTTTAGGGCTACATTCAGGTGCGCTTCAAGGTGTTGATCACCATCTTTAAAGCGCTCCATGGCACAGGACCTAGTTATTTGCAGGATCGTATCCTGCCCCATACATCCCTTCGGCTGATTCGCTCCCACAGAGAGGGACTTCTCCGGGTGTCGTCCGCTAAGCAATGCCAGCGGGCGACGCCCAGGGGAAGGGCCTTCTCTGTGGTGGGCCCGACCCTTTGGAACGACCTACCCCCCAATATTAGAACTACTACGGACCTCCGCTCCTTCCGCCAAAAATTAAAGACCCATCTTTTCCATCAGGCCGGCCTGGCCTAATTTATGCTCCTCGCCCCAGTCTGTAGTTTAAATTGTCTAATCAGGTTTTAATGGGATACAGTTTCAATGTTTTATAAATTTTAGTACAGGGTTAATTATTTAATTTGATTTTAATTATGTATGTATTGTTATGTTTTTAGATGTTCTTAATTTTCCTGTGCACCGCCCCGAGTCCCTTCGGGGAGAGGGGGCAGTTTAGAAATTTTATTATTATTATTATTATTATTATTATTATTATTATTATTATTATTATTATTGTTGTTGTTGTTGTTGTTGTTGTTGTTGTTGTTGTTATTGTTATTGTTATTATTACATTGACCTGTAGCAGTAGCTTTCAGGAAGGATGATCTGGCATATAGTTATGTGACTATACTCTCCCTTTTTCATAGGTTCTCTTTCATATGCCCCTTTCATATGTTCATATATATTCTAAGGGGCTTTTTCCTGAGGTTTGTTGGTCTGATGCCTCATGCTAAAAGCTTCAAGAACACCTTCTCTAATGAGGGATACAACACCACTTATTTCCTTCTCTACAACACAGCCCTTTCAGCAATCCCAAGAGGTTTCCACACCAGTTTACAGTCTAATTCAGCTGCTTCTGAGGATACAGATAAACCCCCAAGTGACCTCAATGACTGCCAGAGAGAGTAGTAATGACCAGATGGCTACAAAGAATATAAATCCTTCCATTCTCCACCAATCATTTCAACCGAAGACATTTATTGGATGAGAAATAAAACATTTTCAAACAAACAAAAATCCAAAAGATTCAGTTGCCTTTAAAGAAAACCACTTTTGGATTAGGCACCCTTTCTTTTCATATTACTAGAATGCTCTTTGAGACAAAGAGCAAAAGAATGGTTTCTTTTTCCAAGAAAAATAACTCCAAATTTCCAAAGGGATAGGTGCAAAGAATGAGTCACCCAGTTTTTTGAAAGGACTTTATCCCCCACCCACCCACCCAATAGCAGGGCACATTTTTAAACACAGTTAAAAAAAAATACACTTAAAAAAATACTTCTGTCAGTTTTAACATGGACCAAAAATAGCTGCTATGCCTTTTTTTTGTTTCGCTTATGGGAAAAATAATATTAATTCTCTATTTTTAACAGATAATTTTAACTCCGCTGAAGCAATTATCCGAAGTTATTTTTAGTGGTTTATGACATGTTTAAGAAAGTCCATTTTTCTTGCTTGCACACAAGGCAAAATCATCACCTATTACTATTACTGCATCCTCTCCCTTTTCAAGACTTGGTTTCATTCCACAGGAAATTAAATAATTTCTCACGCATTTGATAGGGAATGGGAAGAAGACAGAGGTTCTGCTTTGTTCTTTATTACAAGATGTCCAAGGCAATTGGTTTAATAGGTCAGCTATCATAATTACATGCAATACGGTGGTTAATAAAATGCATGTGAGACATATATCGTCTATGAATATTAACTCCATTAAGCCCCATTTATCATATTCTTATCTTGTACCTTGGGAAGGTTGGCATATTTTTACATGTTTTCAAAATGAATACAATTAATTATTGTCTGCATGAAGGCAGATAGCTTTATTACTTTATTTTGACACAGCCTTGTAACTTAGTTGAAGACTTCTATCATGGAAGTAGACCAAGCAAGTTTACCGAAACATAAATGATCATGAAACCACCATCAGAAATGCATGAAGTCCTTTACTGAAGAACTAAAAAAGTACTATGAAAGTTGCAGTTTATGACTTTCGTATTTCTCTATTGTCCTGTACAGAAAGATCAATACAGTATTTACAGGCTAATACATACTTGCCATGATTCTCATTCTCACATGTATATATTTATGGCCCAGTGAAGATGTTATAAAAGCAATTGCTTTGTATAAAAGCTTCTTGGCTTGGTGAAATAGAACCACTTCTTATATTTGTTACTTGGATGAGGAACAAGACATCTCAGTTTAATAAACTATGGTCCAGTTGCCTTGATTTAACCTTTTTAGATGCTTTTGGCCTGGACGATTGAGTTTTCATTGACATATTTCAACACATTTTGGGGAGAAACCTCTGCAGTTGGTATGGTAGAGTTAGTATATTCCAATGAGTCTCTGGCTCTCTGCCTAATTTAAATTTTTTCATTTTGATTAAAGACATTACGTGGATGAATAACAAAATCTCTCATTTTAATAAACTTTGGTCCAGTTGCCATGATTTAATCTTTTTCGACACCCAACAAACACATATTTTTCTTCTTCTTTATGTCAGTTTATGTCAGTTTCTCAGAGACTTCCTGGACAAGTCCTGCAGTTTTCCTGGCATTATTTCAGAAGTGGTTTGTAATGCCTCCTTCCTAACGTTGAGAGAGAGTGACACACTCAAGGTCACCCGGTTGTCTTTGTGCCCATATTCATGTTTTAACCACTATAACAAACTGGTTCTCTCTCTCTCTCTCTCTCTCTCTCTCTCTCTCTCTCTCTCTCTCTCTCTCTCTCTCTCTCTCTCTCTCTCTCTCTCTCTCTCTCTCTCTCTCTCTCTCTCTCTCTCTCTCTCTCTCTCTCTCTCTCTCTCTCTCACACACACACACACACACACACACACACACACACACCATCAAATGGATTGAGCCTGTCAGCTGGGGTCTAATAGCTTGCTTAATTGTGACATATTTCTGTCATTGTATTGGAATCTTGGAATCAAAGCTAAACAGGCAACCATGTATAGGTAAAGGTTCTCCCTCACTGCTAGTCGTTCCTGACTCTAGGGGGCAGTGCTCATCTCTGTTTCTAAGCCGAAGATATCTCTGTGGTCATGAGGCAGCATGACTAAATGCCGAAGGCACACGGAGCGCTGTTACCTTCCCATCAAAGGCGGTCCTTATTTTTCTACTTGCGTTTTTACATGCTTTTGGTTGGCAGAAGCTCGGACAAGTAATGGGAGCTCTCTCTGTTATGCAGCACTAGAGATTCAAACTGCTGAACTGCCAATGTTTCTGATCGACAAGCTTAGCGTCTTAGCCACTGAACCACCACAGTCCTTGAGCCACCGCATCCCTAACCAGGTATAGTATAGTACAGTAAATATAGCACAGTATAGTAAAGTGTAGTGTAGTGTAATGTAGTTAGTGTGGCATGGCATAGCATAGCAAATTAATCTTATTGTGTAGGATGGAAGAATGCACAGTAGGGAGTATTCAGAAATCATAGTTTAAACTACTTATTTGGTTATTTTTTACAATAGGTCACACTTCCTCAAACTGAGATGGAGAGTGAATTACAAATCAATCCAGCTTGGTTAAGTTACATCTGATCATTTGAAATGTAGTATTCTAGTAGGAGATGTTGAAATATGTAGTAGGTGGGTGAACTTCACAAAGCTTTATGGGCCCATTAAGCTCTATTCCTTAGACTTTATTGGCTCTGTTCAGTTTATGAACTGTAGTATGATAAAGAATCTGAGTAGAAAACTGTAGTTTCCAGAGGTGGGAACTATTATCCTATATCCTGAAAGATTTTCTGAGCAAAGCATAATTATACAGCAGGGTTTGTCATATGGTAGCTGTAACTGCTTTGCACAGCACTTTGATGATAAGATTGTTCAGCTTTGTCAATTTGTAAACTTTTCATAGGCCATGGTGACTATTGAGGCAATATCTAGCGCAGGGGCCTCAAACTCAATTTACCTGGGGGCCGCTGGAAGTAGAGGCTGGGTGAGGCTGGGCCGCATAAGGGATTCCACAAAAAACGTTGTTAAAAAAATATCCTCAAATGTCATCAACAGTTAATGATTTCTCCAATACATGTTGGGATGCCCCTGTGCTCAACAAAGAAATACTGCGTCTCCCACCTTTGCTGAAATTGTCTGTGTATCTTTCTCTTCACTGTAGGCTTTGGCTTTGACAAGGACATGATGAGGGTGTGACAAAATTTAGTTTATTCCACTTGGCGTCGCTCTTGTTCCACGTTTCATAGAAGTGTTTAGCCAGCTAGCGACACATGGAGAACGTCTCGACGCGTGACATCATTTCCACTTCTACTTGTCACAATAGCGCGGCGGATGACAAACAGCCTGGTAGCAGTTGCCTTTCTCTGCGTTTGATCATGCCATTTGATAGTAGAAAGTACCGCAATGGCGACCGCAAAAAAAAGGCGACTGCTACCGGACTGTTCGTCATCCGCTGCAATGTCAGCCACGATGAGGAACGGCGGAGGGACTTCCTTCAGAGGTCCACTCCCCCTGCAGGCCGCACTAATATTATACTTTCATATCAGGGTGGGGGCCATAAGATACTGTCCTGCGGGCCGCAATTGGCCTGCGGGCCGCGAGAATAAGACCTCTGATCTAGCGAATTAGCTAGGACTTCTGATGGATGTTAATGAAATGTAATAGTGCTTACTAGAATGTCTTTTGCTACTTGTGAACTAGATACATGATCCTCCTAACTTTGAAGAATGGAGTGGTGTGGTCAGCTAGATCTTGGAGGTGATCATTGTTCCAATTCATGAAACAATTGTTCATGCAGCCTTGGATAAGGATGCCCTGTGCCTCTGATTAAGATCTGTTTTGGATAACCATTAACAAGTCTTCAATATCCATATGAATTCAGTAAGCAGATGAGGAATCCTTGGTGCTCTCTGAGCTTGGTTGTTTTCTTGCAGATGTTTCATTACCCAAACTAGGTAACATTTTCGGTGTTAGTAAAGAGTGAAGTTTGCTCTCAAGTAATACCCCCATCAAGGAACTACCAAACAAGGTGACAGTAAACAGCCAAACCATAGAACCTCTAAGGCAGAGGTGGTATTTAATTGGTTTGGACCGATTCACCCAAACTGATGGTGGAAATCGCGGATGGGCCTGTCCACCCACCCTGCCCTATTTAGGCATCTTTCCAAGCTGAAGAACATGTGCTGAAGGCTGAGCGCCTGCGTGGGTGGGTGCACTTACATTTGTGAACTGGTGGGGAAAATAAGTGAATACTATCCCTGCTCTAAGGCCACCCCCACCAATACTGGCAGGACACGCCACCAGAATATAAATATGAGAGCAAACTCTAAATAACTTCCAAACTTGGGAAGGCAACTAACTTCTGCAAGAAAGCAACCATGCTCAGAGAGCATCAAGGACCCCTCATTTCAACCCTGAGCTATACATATTCTCCTTTATGGGAAGCAGACTATCTATTTGTAAACCACTTTTAGTGCTTCACATTAAGCCATTGCGTAATCAGAATAGAGGAATATGTATTGTTTTCTGCATGTTATGTTTCTTTTTAAAAAAAAATCACTATGTTCTTAGCATCATATGATAGATTTCATAATTCAGAGCAGTTTGACAGAGCAGTAATTCTTTTCTAATCAGAATCTCTGGTATGATCCTTCCTAGAAGAAATGCCTTAGCAACAGTATTGTTAAAGCTTAGGCATCCCATTCAGAACCTGATTATCTTTCTACATTTTCATACAAAATGGATTAGTGTGTCCCAGTTTTTATTATGTTTTCAACACTTGTCATTTGGCATTAAGTTGACACTATGAAAATGTATTGCGGATCGCTATGGATGGACAGAATGCCATGGTATATAGAAAGAATAGTAAAGAAAGGATAATTTATGTCCCAGTCACAGAGATAGTAATAATGCTGGGGGGGAAATTACACTTTGGACAAAGCAATCGTTTTATGAAGCAGAGATATAGGAAGGCAACTAAACCGTAAAATCATAAACTATGCAGAGGTCATAATGATCAAAGATCTGATTTTCATAAATATGCTCTGAAGTTCAACCTCTGGAATATCTATTTAAGGAATTTCAGATTTTAGGGTTGGGAAAGCCTTTGCCATGAAATCTAAGGAATCTATTTTCAACCAAGGAAGACAATACATGGAAAACATATCATTTGTTTGCTTAGGAGATATTGCTAAGAAGTTGTGACAATTTCTTCTTTCCTTTGTTCAGTTAGATCTAGAATATGCTGTAGCAAGGTATGACCCTAGTGAAATAGGATGTTTTATGCATTTCCAGTGGGAATGGGACAACTTGCCACAGCCAACTTGCTGTGACAAACTCGCTACAGCCAACTGGCCATGGGGTACTTGGCAGAGGAAAACTCACCACAGCCAACTCACCATGAGACAACTCATTGCGGGGCAATTTAATAATATTATTTAATTATTTAAAATAAAATAAAAATATTTTAGTTTTTGCCATTCATATTTCATTCTGTCCCTCCTTTTGCATCCTTTCTTTAATTATTCTACCATTCCTTTGATATTAGTGTAACTCTTGTCCTGCAGTGAGTTGTCCGGCAGTGAGTTGGCCATGGCGAGTTGGCCACGGCAAGTTGGTTGTGGTGAATCGTCATAGACCCATTTCCAGCACATATGCTTCAAAGAGGGGAGGCAAACTAGAAGGTGCTTATCAAGTGACCAGAAAACCAGTCCAATTCGATTATTGGAAACAATCATTCAGTTATCATGGCTCTGTACTATCTACAGCTTCAAAGATTATAGCAACACTATGAACCGGTGATTCAGTGGTTGGATTCAGCCAGTTCGCACCTATTCAGGAGAACTGATTGTTAACTTTCTAAGCAATTTTGAGAACTGGTTGTTGGAATAAATCTTCTTTTGTTTTTTCCCCCACTTTACAGGGCTAATCCTGTAAGGAAGGCAGGAAGGAAACATTCTGGTGTTGTTTTTAGCCTAATCTTTATTGCCCTGCTTACTGAAACTGCCTCTCCGATTAACCCTTATTTATTTATTTATTTATTTATTTATTTATTTATTTATTTATTTATTTATTTATTTATTTATTTATTTATTTATTTATTTATTTATTTATTTATTTATTTATTTATTTATTTATTTATTTATTTATTTTATTTATTTTTGAATTTTTATACCGCACCTTCTCCCAGCGGGACTCAGGGTGGTGTACAGGCCTTAATAAAAATCAACTAGTATAAAATCACTAATGTAAAACAATTAAAATACAATTAAAAATCTATTAAATGGTACGCCTGATTTTGATAAAAGCCCTATCTAAAAACCCTTTCTAAAACCAATTAAAAGCTACACCAGGTCGGCTGCACGAAATAAATGGGTCTTCAAAGCCCGGCGGAAAAGGCACAGGTCCGTGATCGTGTGAAGGTCAGGGGGTAGGTCATTCCAGAGGGCAGGAGCAGCCACAGAGAAGGCTCTTCCCCTGGGAGTCGCCAGCTGACATTGCCTAGCCGACGGCACCCTGAGGAGGCCCTCTCTGTGGGAGCGGATTGGTCGGTGGGAGGTATTAGGTAGCAGGAGGCGGTCTTGCAAATAGCCAGGTCCCATGCCATGGAGTGCTTTAAAGGTGGTTACTAACACCTTGAAGCGCACCCGGAAAGCCACAGGCAGCCAGTGCAGCTCGTGCAGGACAGGTGTCACATGGGAGCATCTAGAAGCTCCCAGAATCCCCCGCGCAGCCGCATTCTGTACTAACTGGAGCCTCCGGGTGCACCTCAAGGGAAGCCCTTTATTACATTGTAACAGCTAAGGCGAAGTGCCCATTGACATGAGTGACGTTGAGTTGGCCACACCCACCCAGTCACATAACCACCAAGCCCCGCCTACCCAGCTGGTCATTAGGGCAGAGATCCGGTTGTTAAAATATTTGAATCTCAACACTAGAGTGATTGATCTGAACGTGTGATCTGGCACCTGCATGTTATACTAATTTTAAGTTTCCAAATGATCTGACATTGTAGTGTAGTTTAGCTGTCATTCTGCGAAACAGTAATTCTGTCTTGTCTAGACTACATTTTAAGTTCTTTATCTGAAATCAAACCAGCACCATACTCAGTTAACTATTAATTACTACTAGTACACTGGATTTTCACAAGTAGGACAAGCCCAGGTGAGAATCCGTGGTGAAAACATCTGAACTGGGCATCTGGCTAGCAATCGATCATGATATCAGCAATGCAATTTCTTTAAAGGAAAACCAGTATGCTTGTGCACCTCTAAAAAAATTGGCATCAGATTAATAAAGCTTACCAGCTACATTTGCAGAGTAATGGAGGCAAATGTGGAAGTAGAACTGGAAGTATGGAATGACATTCTAAAAATCTGGGCTCTTAATTATTCTAAAAGTCATGGCGCAAGAGATTTAATTGGCAAGAAAGCACAGGGGTTGTCAGTTCAGCGGTATAATTTTTCATTCAAGAGCGCAAAACAATTTTTTTCCTAATTTCTGTCCCACCTGAAACAGTTCAGCTACTTTTTCATTACAGGTTAGACACTCGATTTTGTGTGTGTGGGGAAGGGTGGGGGGGTAGCATTCTTCAAATTTGTATGCCAGACAGGCATTTCAAGGTACCAATATTACTTAGGTCTGGCTATTACACTTATAGTTTATTCAGAAGCAAGACAGATGAGTGCAAAAATCTGTTTCTCGCAGTATAATATAGGGCTGCCCGGAGTATATCACCCACTCACTTGCTCATTTATAACATATATTCCTCAGAAACTTGTAAAATGGCATTAAATGTATTTCACTGTGTCACCAAGAATTCATTGGAGCTCGTAGTAATGCATACGCTTTTCTCTTCAGCTGGATGCGTGTTTCATTTCTGCCTGACACAATCATCTGACAAGCAGGGCCTGCACTGGCAATGTTGAATATTTTCAAAGTCATGTAAATTAGGTTGACAGATCCATAAACATAAAATGCCAGGCATACCACAGCAATGCTTGTTAAGACACACTAATGGCATATAATAAACACATGATTCTGGGGCTATTTATAATGTGCTGATATATGCGCATTGTAGAAAAGGAGAGAGAGAAAAGGTGAGCTTTGGTGGAACATAATGGGAGCTCAAATATTGTTTACAAACACTAGAGGTTAATGGTATGTAAAAGCTGTTGCAGAATCTTTAAATGATTCTTTTGCCCTCTACTTGGTAAAAGAAAGGGGCTTCTTTTACCAAGTATGCATAGAAGTCACACTTGGTTGGTGTTTTTAAAATCTTTTGGAGATGATATTTTAAGCGCACTGTGACTGCTTCTTATCTCTTTTACATTTAAAGTAAAAGAAATGTTATTAAATTGTCAGATAGGTAAAATGTGTAGTCTGAGCTAGGCGAGATATCTCAGTGGGAATACTGAAGCCACTGGATATCATGTTTTATTATACTTGAGATCTGTTGGAATACAGTTTTCATGTATTCTGTACAACAACTACAACAGGCTTCAACCAGTAGATGGCAGTGTTTATAAGTTTGCATATACAGTAATCCCTCGTTTTCCTCGGCTTCATTTTCCACGGCTTCAGTGCTTCGCGGGTTTTTCAATAGCAAAAAAATACATCGGTAGGAGGCAAGCGCCCCCAAGTGCTTGCTTTAAACGATGTCCACCAAGTCAAGTTTCCGGTATAGATATACAGAATCCTACTTTGCGGTTTTTTAGTTTCCGCGGAAGGGTCCGGTCCCGATTAGCCGCGAAAAACGAGGGATTACTGTACACTCTGTTTTTTGGGGGGGAAATTCTGAGTAGAATTTCCTGTTTCCTGTTGCAGTTAAGCAGAAAGGCCCATGTGGACTGTGCACTTTATTTATTCTCTAGAGCTCTATTCAGAATTTCTAACAAAATCTTAGATGCATCCCAAATTCCTGATGTGAAATAACTGGCTAATTTCAGTATAAAAAGTTGGTTTCCAGAGTAATACAGGAAATTGTTATGTAAACAGCAAATTGCAAGCTTCTCTGTTATCAGTGATGGACTAGAGGAAAACTGTTGGAAAGAAGAAGAAAAGTCTGTTCCTTAATACCAACAGATCTTGGTTTCTAAATAAGAAATTATTCTGTTGCTGGAATTTTTATAATCACTTTCTTCAAAATATATTTTGCTAAAAAAACTTTGTAAGAATTGTACTTGAAAAGAATCACCTTTGGTTTTATGTAGCTGCTAAATAGTCTGCAGTAGCAAGATCATAGTGTATAATTCTGAAACACAATGAATTGTTGTTGTACCATTAAGAAAAGCTTATGATAATCAGAAAGGCAGCTACTAGGTGAGGATCTATGGCAGACTAGACCTCCCTGAAGCAAAAAGGACAGAAAAGCTGTAGAGATTGGCAGCTGGATGATACATTCTGGTCAGCATAGTCTTTCTGGACAAAAGAGATTGTGATTACCATCTTGCATGATGGGTACTTGGTCTTTGTGAGCTGACTGCAGGAATTGAGGTTTTTGTAATCTAGTTGGGAACTGAAGGGTTTCAATCAAGTTCACAGCCGTAATATAGCCACCAGAAAAGTGGCAGAAACAGGAGAAGAGAGGATTTGCTAGAGCCACCCACAGAGAGAAATTATACCAGATTTGTTTCAGAAAATGTTTTGGGATTTAGACAATACATTATCTAAATCACCTGAATGTAAATTGATTAAATCACTTGATAGTAAATTGATTAATTCACTTGATGCTAAACTGAAAGCTTTAAAAAAAAGAATGGATGAAAGATCTGTAAAGATGAAAGGGGAGATGAAAAAAGAATTTAGGAAGATGGAAAGCTCTATAAAACAAATGTCTAGAGGTGTAAATGAAATGATGACAAAGTGGATATTGTGAAAAGTAAGTATACGTTATACACAGCTGGAAAGAGAGTTAGATAATTTGGCACTAATTGAATGAAGAGAATTTTGTTTCAGATTTAGAGTAATGCCAGAGGATTCAAATGAAGATATTAGGGAAAAAAATATTAAATGCATTGGGGGTGGGGGTATTTTTATTTTTTTATTTTATTTATTTGTTGGATTTCTAGACCGCCCCCTCTCCCCGAAGGGACTCGGGGCAGTGTACAGGCAAAAATTAAAATTATGACAATCAACAATACATATAAACTAAAATCGAATTAAATAATCCCCTGTACAAATTTGTAAAAATTAAAAACTTAACCTTAAAACTATAAAATACCAACTATCCTAAAAAAAACCTTAAACTAAAAACCCCATAGAAGAGAGACTACCCTAGGCCGGCCAAGCAGAAAAGATGCGTTTTTAATTTGACATAAGGATACAGAAGAAGAAATTGAAAAAGAATATAGAATAAATACAAGAATAAGAAATATTCCAAGGGATGAGTTTGTGCACTATGTCAGGAGAAAAACAAAGTGATCAAATTTTGCAATAGATTTTAAGACAAAAGTGAAGATTGATAATAAAAATGTAATCTATATAAATAAAAATGTAAAATAGTTTGTATGAATCCACTAATCTCAAAAACTACTGGACCGATTTACACCAAACTTTCACACAATGTAGCCAAGGACTTCCGATAATAGAATAGCTACTCATTTTGTGCCTAGCACACTTGTATCGTGTGTAAAGTAAACACAAATAAAAGGTACTAACTGAAAAATGTTTTTACTCCCTGTAACTCCGCCCACCAACAGTCATTAACTACGGAGGCCTCTTAGGGCCAAAAAGGCACTAGAGTCAAACTATTCTCCAAAGCACCTGAGGGCAGAACAAGAAGCAATGGGTGGAAACTAATCAAGGAGAGAAGCAACTTAGAATGGAGGAGAAATTTCCTGACAGTTAGGACAATTAATCAGTGGAACAGCTTGCCTCCAGAAGTTGTGAATGCCCCAACCCTGGAAGTCTTTAAGAAGATGTTGGATAGCCATTTGTCTGAAATGGTATAGGGCTTCCTGCCTAGGCAGGGAGTTGGACTAGATGACCTCCGAGGTCCCTTCCAACTCTGCTATTGTATTATTGTATTACAGTAGGTAGGTAGATAGGGGAATAGAGAGAGAGGGTTGCCACAAAGAAGAGGGAGTCAAACTATTCTCCAAAGCACCTGAGGGCAGAACAAGAAGCAATGGGTGGAAACTAATCAAGGAGAGAAGCAACTTAGAACTGAGGAGAAATTTCCTGACAGTTAGAACAATTAATCAGTGGAAGAGAAATTGCCTCCAGAAGTTGTGAATGCCCCAACACTGCATGTCTTCAAGAAGATGTTGGATAGCCATTTGTCTGAAATGGTATAGGGCTTCCTGCCTAGGCAGGGAGTTGGATTAGATGACCTCCGAGGTCCCTTCCAACTCTGCTATTGTATTATTGTATTATAGTAGGTAGGTAGATAGGGGAATATATAGATAGGGAGAAATACGGTAGGTAGGTTGTTAGGTAGGGGGGATAGATAGAGAGGAAGAAATACAGTAGGTTTGTAGGTAGGTAGGTGTATAGAAAGATAGCGAGAAATACAGTAGGTAGGTAGGTAGAGGGATAGAGAGAGAGGGAGAAATACAGTAGGTAGGTAGGTTGGGGGTTATATGGTGGTTGTGTGTATGTGTGCAGGTGTAGATCTACACACAGATTGTTGGCCATTTAACCAGACTGGGCCACAGCAACGCATGGCCGGGTATAGCTAGTTGTTAAATAAATTCTTATTAGAATGTTGCATGAGAAAAAAGTATTTTTTTTACTGATAGACTAAAATGGAAGATGATTTCCAAGGAACAAATTAGATTTTTGTTTGTAAATAGCAGTGGTTTTGAATGAATTCTGGCCAGGAGACAGGAGAACTTTTAATTAAAAAATAATAATTAAGAATTGAAGAAGTCTCAAATGGAAGTATCAAAGAAACTATACAAAAACTTATAAAGGTGTAACAAGAAACAAAGTGATGCTGCTTAATTAGGTTCAATAGGTACTGATATTTTTAAAGATTTAGCTTGATTATGAATTACAAAGACTTCATTAGGAATTTAAATGGAACAAATCTTCATCAAGAGAGAAAAATATTATTTAAACTTTTAAAAAAAGTAATTTGCCTACAAGAGACACATATTAGAAAAAAAGGACTAAAACTTTTTATTTATAAAAATGTGGTTGAGAATTTATTTCAGCAGGAATAACAACAAGAGGAATGTTGTTATGGAATTCTTTTATGTATCTACCCCCAAATAAAACCAGAACTTTTATCATAGTAGTATTTGGGTGTAAATAATTTGCATGGGACTAAGATTTTGATATTGGGAATTTACATATCTCAAATAAGGGTAAAGGACTTATGAAGGGATTACCGTATTTTTCGGAGTATAAGACGCACCGGAGTATAAGACGCACCCAGGTTTTGAAAAGGCATTTTTTTTTAAAAAAAAGTAGGTAGGTAGATAGAGAGATAGAGAGGGAGAGAGAGAGAGTAGTTAGGTAGGTAGGTAGGTAGGTAGGTAGGTAGATAAAGGGAGAGAGAGGGAGAGAGAGAGAGAGAAATACAGTAGGGAGGGAGGGAGTGTAGATAGGTAGATAGAGGGATAGAAAGAAATAAAGAGAGAGAGAGAGAAATAGAGTAGATAGGTAGGGGAAGAGAGAGAGTAAGTAGGTAGATAGGTAGATAGAGGGGGGAGAGAAATACAGTAGATAGGTAGGGAGAGAGATAGAGAGTAGGTTGGTAGGTAGATGTTTCCAGGTGTATTTACCCATGTGCTGGAGAAGGAAATCACTGACAACCTTTGGAACAACTCTTTGTTTCTGCTGGGACAGCACTTGACCAATGTAATTCTCATCAATCCCTCTAAGTAAACAGCTTTCCGAAAGGGAAAAAAAAAGTTTTTGCATTCTGCAAACCTCCCCAAAACAGCCCATTTTTTGTGAAAATGGGCCCGTTTTTTTTTCAAATAAAAGGCATGAATAGCCTTGGGGGGGGGGGGGGCTTGCAGAGTGCTGCTCGGCCGGGGGGGGGGAAACGAGCAAAAAACAGTCTGCTTTTCACAAAAACGGCCTGTTTTTCGGTCAAAAAAATGCATGCATAGCCTTATGGAGGCTTATAGAGTGCTGCTGGGGGCTGGGGAATCACCCTGTTTGTTGCTCATTTCTACCCTCCCCAGCCCCCAGGAGCTCTCTGAAAGCCTCCATAAGGGTATGCATGGCCATTTTAATGAAGGTAGCAGGGCTTCAGGAGGCAAAAAAAATGATGTATTCGATGTAGAAACTCAAAACCCACTTGTAGAAACTCAAAACTCAAAACCAACTTGTTTCAT
Organism: Rhabdophis nuchalis; assembly: GCA_039707465.1. NCBI lineage: Eukaryota > Metazoa > Chordata > Lepidosauria > Squamata > Natricidae > Rhabdophis > Rhabdophis nuchalis. The sequence goes on along the minus strand of CM077643.1, from coordinate 246,349,006 downwards.
CTAGCCGGCCTGGCCTAACTCCATGCTTCCTGCCTCAGTCTGTAATTTTAAATTATTTTATTCGGTTTTATGGGTTAAGTTTTAATTTTTATAAATTTGTACAGAGGACTATTTAATTCGATTTTAGTTTATATGTATTGTTATGATTTTGATAATTTTAATTTTACCTGTACACCGCCCCGAGAAATAATAATAGTATAAGATGCACCCAGATTTTCAGCCTCTTTTTATACTCGGAAAATATGGTAATAGGTTTTTCTTATGAAAAATGATACACTGGAACCTCCGATCACAACCGTAATCTGTTCCAGGACTTTGGTTGTCACCTGATTTGGTCGTGACAGGAAACAAGACTGACTGCTCATGCATGCACAGAAAAAAAAGTAGCGGAAGGGGAAATTGCTGCAGCAGGAAAAATAGCTGTGGCTTGATTGATCGCCACCTGATGTCAGGCCTGCAGCCTCCCCCTCCTCCAGTAGTGATAGAAGGAGAAACTCACTACAAAATGAAGAAAACTTTAGACTCTAGATTGTATAGATGTCGCTTGCAATATTTCGTGCATTGGGAGGAGAACCTTTTGTCGGAAGCTATGTGGGTGTGTAGCTGTGTTCGCGATGTGTTCATGAACAGAGTGAAATATTTAGTGGATTTTTTGGTCGGCACCTGATTTGGTCGTGGTCAGAAGTGTTCGTAACCCAAGATTCCACCGTATTTGTTGGAGGATTGAAATGGAGTTGTTTCCCTACAACTGGATAATACTTCTGAGGAAAAAAATGAAAATTACTCCAGGCAAATTACTTCTTTAATAGACAGTATAGAGCTTATTGATATATGGAGACAGAAAAACAGGACATCAAAAGAGCATATGCACTTTTCTGAATAACATGCTATTTCAACAATAGACACAATTTGAATTATGAAAAATTTGGCTATTAAGATTCACAAAGTGGAGATACTACCACAGACTTTTCAGTTCATCATCTTGTGATTTTGTTTTGTAAAACATAATCCAGTTCTTTTTAGATGGAGACTAAATGAAATGTTGCTTCCAAAAAAAGCAGCAGGGGAGGCTTAAAAATAAAATAAAATAATTATTTTGAAATAATTTAGATCTTCTGATAACAGCTCAGTACCATTGGTTTAAGAATGGTCTGGGATGCAAATAGAGTTTTTATCAAAATTTATTTCATAAAGCACAATATTGAACTCAAAAAGAAGCAAGAGAAAATGCAATCTAGTTTGGATGACATAACAAGAAAAGAATTAACCAAATTTCCAAAGAAAATAAATATTTCTCAGTAAATTAAGTTTTTACAATAACAATTATCTACATTAATAGTAGGAGAAATGGAAATAAAAAGGAACTATGTAAAGCAAAAAAAAAAACCTTTGAGTTTGGAAACAAAAGAAAATGGCTGGCATATAAATTATGAAAAGAAAAGAAGATGATGTTGAAACTACAAGAGAGAGATACTGTATTAACAGATAATAACGACTATGCAACAAGCATTTCATCAATATTATTCTAACTTGTGTAAAGGAGAAGACATTTCTTTGGAGAAAATAGATGAATACTTTAAAGAAATGAAATTTACCAAGGATTACAGACGTACAGAAACAGATTATAAAATGGACCTATAACAATAAGGGAAGTTTCTGAAGCTATAAAAACAGATTAAACCAGGAAAGGTGTCTGGACCAGATGGATTACCAGGGTCTTATTATAAAGGTTTTGAGGATGAGTTTTCACAACCTTTATAAAATCCAATGAATACTATTTTAGAGAGTCATGATGTAACTTCAGAGAAAGAGGTAATTTTACAGCAGTTTACTTATAACTGTTGTAAAAGAAGATCAGAAGCCATTTTTAATATTTTTTTCTTTTTTTTCTCTTTTTCTTAGGAGGAACAGGAATCTTATCTAGGTTCAGAGAACCTTTCTCACAAGCCATGGGATGCTATTACCAAGATTTGTCAATAATGTTTGGTTACATTAGTCAAGTCAAGTCAAGTCAAGTAGGTTTTATTGTAAGTAGGTTTAGGAATACCATGTCTGGGCAATAACCTCCAGATAACCATTAGGTGGCAGCAAAAACAAAACAATGGCTTTATACTGCCATCTAGTGATTTTGCAGAGCTTTACATCTCAAATATAGTGTGCCTGGCTATATAGATTAACCCAGCTGACAATATGAAATAGCTGGCAATGTATCTGTTACATAGAGATAGATAACTTTACACAACAAAATATATCTTAAATTCAGACCAGGTCTAACCCAGCAAATCTGGACTACTGCAATGCTCTCTACATGGGGCTCCCCTTGAGGTGCACCCGAAGATTACAGCTAGTCCAGAATGCAGTCATGCGGGTAGTTTTGGGAACCTGTAGGTTTTCCCACGTAACACCACTCCTGCGTGAGCTGCACTGTCTGCCTGTGGCCTTTCGGGTGCGCTTCAAGGTATTGGTTACCATCTTTAAAGCGCTCCATGGCACGGGACCTAGTTATCTGCAGGATCGCATCCTGCCCCATACATCCCTTCGACCGATTTGCTCCCACAGAGAGGGACTTCTTCGGGTGCCGTCCACCAGGCAATGCCAGCGGGCGACGCCCAGGGGAAGGGCCTTCTCTGTGGTGAGCCCAACCCTCTGGAACGACCTACCCCCTGAAATCAGAACAACGACGGACCTCCGCTCCTTCCGCCAGAAGTTAAAGACTCACTTCTTCCATCAGGCCGGCCTGGCCTAATGTTTACATTCCTAGCCGCAGAATGAAATTGTATAAAATTTTTAGGGGTATTGTTAGGGTTTTAAGGGTTTTAATAGTGATTTTAGGACAGGGGTTAATTTAATTTGGTTTTAACATTTTGTATTTGTATATTGTTGTATTTTTGGATTTTTAATTTCCTGTGCACCGCCCTGAGTCCCCATGGGGGAGAGGGGGCAGTCTATAAATTAATTAATTAATTAATTAATTAATTAATTAATTAAATTAGAAAGAAAATTATTCTCCAGCACTTTAATTGGAGATCTTCTTTCATGTGGCTTTTAAACATTTAATGAATAGTACTGGAAATCCATCCAAAAACATTTATTTTTCTCTATAAGCTAGGACACCAATTGTAGGATTTTAATGATAAGTCTTGTATGTTTTCTGCCAGGGGAAAAAAAGTATTCATTTTCAGTCATTGCATTGCTAGTGCAATCAGAGAAAACTTAAGGGGCATCAGCAAAACGTTGGAGAGTTAGTAACTAGCTGCCATTCTTTCTCTAAGGTGCTCATTGAATCCAGGTTTAAAAGGACATTGGATGTCCACGTGAAGTTTAAAACTATTCATCGGAAAAGTGGTTCTTTTAAGTCATTCAAGTGACTATTCAAATATAAGCTAAGGATGTAATTAGAGATGGATAACCTCTATCGATCTTGCTTCCCTTCCAATTAAATACAATTTAAATCTGTCACAAAGTAATGATTGTTGGATGTGGTTCTTAAAACCCAACCCAAATGGAATTCTTGCTCATATCTGAATACAGCTTGACTTGTAGCCTGGTTATCCCCATCCACCCCTTCCACATTTCTGACAGAGGGAGGAGTCCCCCCTCCCCAGTTCCACTTGCCATTGTTGATATGAGCTTTTCTGGATTTCATTTCTCCATGTCAACCATGTTTGACAGGCAGCAACCACTCTGGCAAGTTTGCATCACATTTTCCTAAGCATGTAAATTCTGTTGACAGTCTGATAAAGTTAAATTGGCAGGCATAGTCTCCCCAAAGCAAGGCTTATTAAAATACGCTAATGGAATAGAATAAATATGTTATTTCAAATCCAAACAGAAATATACAGTAATCATATGATGTTACCTGGCATTTAGAAAAAAACCTTGGTGGCAAAAAAAAATGGTGAATTATGCCAATGGTGTTATTGCTATTTGTATTCATATATTCAGAAAATATGTTCTGTGTTATTAATTGAGGATGTGGGGATATAGTTAATATACATTTCTTACATGCATATGAAATAAAAGTTGCTGTTCTTGTATAAAATCTATGTGCATTATTGTATTTTGAACAGTAGGTAAACATTCTTCACTCCCTTCTATTGTTTTCTTTCATACATGTACTAAATTAGGAATTATTTATTCATTTATTCAATTTCTATAGCTGCCCATATATATGTATATGTATATGTATATGTATATGTGTATATACATATATGTGTATATACATATGCAAAAAAGCAAAGGCCCAGGCCTGATGATGATGGGGGTGATCCCATCGAAACGTTGCAAAAACACCTTTAATTTTACACGGGAAAAGACCCGAATAAACCAAAATCTATCTATCTATCTATCTATCTATCTATCTATCTATCTATCTATCTATCTATCTATCTATCTATCTATCTATCTATCTATCTATCTATCTATCTATCTATCTATCTATCTATCTATCTATCTATCTATGCTGGCATTGCTGGCTTTGGGGATTTTCCCCTGTATATAGCATGGAGATGTTATTGCAACGTTTCGACAAAATCTCACTTGTCATCAACATATATATATATCATTAACATATATATATAGTATTTTTCGGAGTATAAGACACACCTTTTTTCCTCTAAAAAGAGGCTAAAAATCTGGGTGCGTCTTATACATCGAATACAGCATTTTTTTGCCTCCTGAAACCCCGCCCCTGCACCAAAATGGCAATGCGCATACCCTTATGGAGGTTTCCAGAGAGCTCCTGGGGGCTGGGGAGGGCAGAAATGAGCAAAAAACTGGGCGTTTTTGCCCCCCCCCCCAGCCCCCAGCAGCACTCTATAGGCCTCCATAAGGCTATGCATGCAATTTTTTTGACCAAAAAATGGCCTGTTTTTGGGATAAATGTGCCGTTTTTTTACTCATTTTTGACACACACCCCAGCCCCCCAGGAGCACTCTGCAAGCCCCCCCCCCCCCAAGGCTATTCATGCCTTTTATTTAAAAAATAAACGGAAAATGGGCCGTTTGGGGGAGGTTTGCACAGTGCCAAAAAAGAGGTTTTTTCCCTTTTGGAAAGCTGTTTAATTAGAGTGATTGATGAGAATTACATTGGTCAAATACTGCGCCTGCAGAAACAAAGATTTGTTCCAAAGGTGGTCAGTTATTTCCTTCTCCAGCACATGGGTAAATACACCTGAAAACATCTACCTACCTACCTACCTACTTACTCTCCCCCCCCACCTATCTACTGTATCTCTCTCTCTCTCTCTCTATTTCTGTGTCTCTGTCCCTCTACCTACCTATCTACACTCTCTCTCTTCGTACCTATCTACTGTATTTCTCTCCCCCCTCTATATACCTACCTACCTACTCTCTCTTTCCCTACCTATTTACTGTATTTCTCTCTCTCTCTTTCTCTCTCTCTCTCTCTTTCCCTCCCTATTCCTCTACCTACCTACCTATCTACACTCTCTCTCCCCCCTACCTACCTACTGTACTTCTCTATCTCCCCCTCTATCTACCGATCTACCTACTCTCTTCCCCCCTCTACCTATCTATTGTATTTCTTTCTCTATTTCTCTCTCTATCTTCTACCTACCTACCTATCTGCTCGCTCTCTCTCTCCCTACCTACCTACTTTATTTCTCTCTCTTTCTCTCCCTCTCTATAAGGTGCGTCTTATACTCCGAAAAATACGGTGTGTGTATAATTAAGATACAAAGTATTTTAAGCAATAAAAACATCCAAAATAAGTATACATTGCAGCCAAGATACCTGACCAGATAGCAATTCAGGTAATCCTTGACTTACAACCACAATTGAGCCCAGCATTTATGTTGCTAAGTGAGAAATTTGTTAAGTGAGTTTTGCCCCATTTTACGACTTTTCATGCCACATTTGTTAAGTAAATCACTCCAGTTGTTAAATTAGTAGCATGGTTGTGAAGTGAATCTGGTTTCTCCATTGACTGCTTGTCAGAAGGTTGCAAAAGGTGATCACATGATCTTGGGACCCTGCAATTGTCATAAAGATGAACCAGTTGCTAAGCCACTGAATTTTGATCATGTGATTGTGGAGATGCTGGAAAGATCGTAACTGAAAAACAGTCATAAGCCATTTTTTCAGTGCTGTTGTAACTTTGAACGGTCACTAAATGAACTGTTATAAGTTGAGGACTACCTGTTCAACCAGGAACCAAGCCCTTGACACACTCAGCACTCCAGGATCAGGAAGATGACAGTCCGAAGTATGTGTGTGCATACGTAAAATAGGTCTGCTGTGCGACTGTGAAATTAAGTGTAAAGGGAAAGACTGGAATGAAAGATCTTCCCCTTCTTGAAGGGTATAAATCTCAATTAAAGTGGTCTAATCTTCTGAGGTAGATTTGATAAATACATACATGCAATTGAAGTACGAGTTTAAGGCTCATTAAGTGCTAGAAAATATAAATTGGTGTCATTTTTGACTGTTGAGGATAGATATGAAAATAGTAACTTATAGAACCAGTCGTAAGGTTCTAGTCAGAGACAGTATAATTAGAAAATATTGAAATTAGTATGTGCTTTGCTTATGGAGTGGTTGTTTGACTTGTTTAAATTGTGTATGAAGACTGAACCCGTGTCTCACGATCGGAAGAATATATTGTAATTATTGTTTCTTTATACAAATAAAGTAAATAACAACCATGAACACAAAAACTTTTCATTAGTCTTTTAAGTGTGTCTGGAAATACGTTTGGCAGAATTCTAACTGAAAGGGTATAATAGGTGACCAGGAACAAAATTTTGTAGTAGTTCTGCTTTGGGCCAGACAGGCAATGTGCAAATCAGATGTTTGTCTCTGGCAGTTGTTCCAAAACATGTTAATATGGGGGGGGAAAGGTTATTGTATATTTCTTGATTTAGAAAAAAATATATGTCAACCTGAATTGTCTTGAACTCTTGGCATAAATATGGAGTTGAGTTGATAACTAGATACAGTGTAATAAGCATGGTAAATAATGAAAATAATGTATTGTAAAAATAAATAGTTTAGAATAATGTTGAGAGTCAGACAAGGATGTATAATGCCTCCATTGTTTCATTTATTTATGGAAAAATGCATACCAAATTCTTGAGTGATGTTACAGATGTGTTGGTTGGAAATGTGAATGATGATATACTTGTATATAGAGATGATGAATGGTTAACTTAGAACAGGGGTGTCAAACTTGATTTCATTGAGGGCCGCATCAGGGTTGTGTTTGACCTCTGGGGGCTGGGGTGGGCATGGCCAGCTCAACATCACTTATGTTGGGGCGCCTGTGGCGCGAAAACGGGCTCCCAAATCCTGCTTTCAGCTGCAATGGCCTCCTGCAAGCCTCTGTCAGCAAAAACAGAGCTGGGGTGGGGGAGCATGTGCAGCCCTCCCGAGCTCTGTTTTACACTGGCATAAGCATTGCAGGCCAGTCCTTCATTGTTTCCAGGGCAGCTTTGTGGGCCAGATCTAAACACTCTGTGGGCTGGATCCAGCCCCTGGTCTTTGAGTTTGACACCCCTGCCTTAGAACCTGAATATTTGAGCAAATATTTGATATACTGCATGATGCAAAAAGTAGTTTGGATATGAAAGTTAATGTAGAATATTTCTCACTATCAATTTTGCTTTATATCTGCTATTTCTAATAAGTTGATCATGTACTGTTGGCAGTAGGGAAGTTGATTCAAAAGACAAAAGAGCAGCTTTCTCTGAATCCCTTTGGTTTCCATTAAACCAGTTTTGGGCGATGTGTAGGGAGATTATTTTGAAACATAATTGTCCTTAACTTAAGCCTTCCTAGTTCCAAAATACTGGATGGATTTTGGTCTAGCAGATTGTCTCTGGCTGTGGATCAGGGGTGGGCTGCTATGGGTTTGCCCAGGTTTGGGAGAACCCATAGCTAACATTATGGCTGATTCGGAGAACCTCCAAATCCTATCCCCGGTGCCCCTGCCACCCCGTCCTCCTCTCCACTCCTAGGAGTCTCCACGCAGCCCATTTTAGATGTGAGGTAAGCACAGAGCCCACACAGATGCTCAGGGAGGGGTAAACACGGGCCTCCCGGAAGGCCTTCAGAGCCTGGGGAAGGTGAAAATGCCCCCTCTGCTGTAGTGCAGGAGGCTGACTAGGCCACGCCCACCATGGCGACACCCACCCAGCAACCAGGCAGAGAACCTGTTTCTGAAATTTTCGAAGCCCACCCCTGGTTTGGATAGCCCTTGTATTTATTTTAGAGGTCATTTCCAATATTTTTCGTGGCCTCTTTCATTCATTCTAGTTCCTATGTCAAAACTTTATGTTCTTACAGACTTGAATTTAGTTTTAATAAGTTATAAAGGATTGCTTCAAGGATTCTATTCTTTCTTTAATTGCTGATAAAGCAATTGAAAGTCGATATCAGAACCTGGGGTGATAATAAGTATTGCCTAGATATAATCTATTGGAGGTTTTTTTTCGTTTTTTTTGCTCTCCCTCCTGGCTTTTTTCCAACGGCAATACAGAAGCACATGGCAGCAAACACAACTGATGATATAGCTGGCCCTAGAGAATTAAAAGAGTCATGGAAATACAATTTCTCTTTCAGAAAGAGGGCAGTTCTATCAGTTACCAACAGTTTCTGTTTGCAGGTCCCATCCCAACACATCCAATTGCCCAGAATTTACTTTGCGATTACATAACTTTTGTTTTATCAGCTCTCAGAAAATTTTCTCTCCTTTGTTGGTTTGATTATTCAGAGGATAAACTCTTCACTTTCTAACACTTTTTTTCTTCATGATCTTTTTTACTCTTCCAATGAAAATCCCGGAGAAGGTCCATTTCTTTTTTTCATATTGGTTAGGCAGCAAAATGTAAGAAAGGTATAGGGTAAAAAAGTTTTTAAAAGATAAAAAAATAATATCAGGATAACATAAAAAATAAATAGATTTAAGGAGCTTGGCTGCAGAACTGCTTGCTCTTTGCTCTCTTGACTCCTCCTGTCTATCAGCACTTACTGTCAGACCTGCAGCCATCTTTTCTTCTGGATCTTTGGCCTGCCACACTTTCTATTATTTTACTATGCATTTTCTATTGTGGGAAAATGGGAGGGGAGATTGTATGGAGTTAGACGCTATGTAGCCATAACAAAATTCTTTCTAGAAAGCCAAGGTCATTCTTTGTCTCTGAACCTCTGCACCTGACTGGAACTGGATAGGTGGAATTGCCAGAATGGCATGTGATGGACTTGTGGGTGTGGGGGCAAGATCTAGAACTTTCAACTGGGTGAGGAAAACCAGGAAGCTTTCAGATTCGGGTTTTCCCAGATGTGCCAACATGGCTCTCTTAATAAATTGGAACTTTAAGCAATACTTTGCCTTGGACTCTGATTTACTTTTGGATGCTATCTGGAACCCTGACACTTAGTATATTTGAGCAAGTCTCCTTGCCTAATATACCCACAGAATCATGGTAACCATGTTTCATGGCTGCCTGGATCTCTTTATTCGATATCTAGCAAAGATATCCTCCTGTCCTCCTTTGGGAGGAATAGCCCTAAAATGGAATATTATCTTGAGCATTTCTTCTTGAGCTGCTCTTCTCCATGGAGCAAGCATGAACAACCAGACCCACACATGTAGAGTACAACTTAGCTACTTTATTGCTCAATGCCTATTTCAGAGGGATCTTCCCTTCCCGGCAGTTCGCCCCTAGGAAACACTAGCTAAAGTCTAATGTCATTTTTGGGGTGGGGTTGGGGAGACCTTGTCCTCAAGCACTTTTTTTTTTAACAACGCCAAGCTAATTCTCCATTTGACCCCTTTGCTGATAGGTATGGTTGTTTTCCAACAAGAGCTTCCCTAATAAGTATAACAACAAGTTAATAAGTTCTGCTCTGTGACCTTAATTAGTTGATTAGTATATTCCAACAGACTAGTGCTGCTGCTTGAAATTGACATTAATCTATTGTTTGCTGCTCTAGCACATTCCTGCAATTGAAAACCCAGGGTTTCCAATATAGGACAAAAAATAAGTTCATGTACATGTAGGCCTAAGACACTTTTTTTTTTGGCAATTTTTACTGTATTTTTTGTCATAGATGCTAAGAAAGGTTAAAAAAAGGAATATGTCCAGCTTTCCCCTTCATTTGCTCTCCTTCTCAATTGTCTGTGTCCTCTTTTGCCTGTTCAGATATCTTGTAACCCTATCTAAGATGCACTGTTTCATTTCCTACAGTGTTAACAATCTTGTGTAAATGCATTATCAAGTGTTGTGGAAAATACGGCTGGAGTGGTTCCACTACACCCATCTTAGAGAAGAGAGCCTATCAGAGGACAATGTGCCTCGGTCTTCTCAAACATGGAACTGGCTTGATGGGATTGCCTTTCACCTTGCAATGCAGGACTCCTTAGGAAAAGTGCCTGAGTGAACTATAGTAAAAATGAATCGTGATGATTTCTGTTTTGATTTAGCAGGCTTTGTCTCCTTCACATTTCCGTAGGATTGGCCCTGTAAAATAAAAAATAACTTTTACTACAATACCTTATAAAATACTTTATGTTTGCTCTCCTCCTCTACCCCACTTGCAATCTTTTGAATCATTGCATTTTCTCAATTTGCTTATTGTGACATATTTGTGCAACAACTGCAGCAGTTTTCTAGAATTACTATAATAGAATGGGGTTCTCTTGTGTTCTAAGTGTAGCTTTTCTTCTGGTGAAAACAGTTCCACTTATGGCAAGTATTTGTCAATGACTATTCTTGAGTGGGGAGATGCCTTCCCTTCATTTGGTATCTGCATGAAATTCTTCCTTACCTAAAACTAAACTTTCATATAACTAGTTTTCCTTTTTAATCAGGATATCAGGTTCAGCTGATTTTGGAGTGGCACTATTGTAGCACCATTATCAATACAATACAATAGAAGAGTTGGAAGGGACCTTGGGGGTCTTCTAGTCCAACCCCCTGCCTAGGCAGGAAGCCCTATACCGTTTCAGACAAATGGCTATCCAACATCTTCTTGAAGACTTACAGTGTTGGGGCATTCACAACTTCTGAAGGCAAGCTGCTCCACTGACTAATTGTTCTTACTGTCAGGAAATTTTTCCTCAGTTCTAAGTTGCTTCTCTCCTTGATTAGTTTCCACCCATTGCCTTGGTGAATCGCTTGACTCCCTCTTCTTTGTGGCAACCCCTGAGATATTGGAACACTGCTATCAGGTCTCCCCTAGTCCTTGTTTTCATTAAACTAGACATACCCAGTTCCTGCAACCGTTCTTCATATGTTTTAGTCTCTAGTCCCCTAATCATCTTTGTTGCTCTTCTCTGCACTCTTTCTAGAGTCTCCACATCTTTTCTACATTGTGGTGACCAAAACTGGATGCTGTATTCCAAGTGTGGCCTTACCAAGGCATTATAAAGTGGTATTAACACTTATATTTATATTTATTCAATTTATACCCCGCCCTTCTCCAAACGGACCCAGGGCGGCGCACAGGAAAATTAAAATACATACAAAACATCATATAAAATTTAAAAAACTAATTCAATAGAACCTGTGCTAAAACCAGATTAAAATCCCCAAATTTAAAAACTATCTAAAAGTCAGTATAGGAGGCTACGCTAGGCCGGCTAGATGGAACAAATGTGTCTTAAGACACTTGCGGAAGAGGCGGAGGTCAGAGATGGTGCGAAGTTCAGGGGGTAAGTCGTTCCAAAGGGCTGGACCTGCCACAGAGAAGGCTCTCCCCCTGGGTGTCGCCAGTCGGCATTGTCCGGCCGACGGCACCCTGAGGAGGCCCTCTCTGTGGGAGCGTATTGGTCTGAGGGATGTATGGGGCAGGAGGCGGTCTCGCATATAACTTCACGTGATCTTGATTCTATCCCTCTGTTTATGATCTTCACGTGATCTTGATTCTATCCCTCTGTTTATGCAGCCTAGAACTGTGTTGGCTTTTTTGGCAGCTGCTGCACACTGCTGGCTCATATTTATACCACATATGCGATATACCAATACCAGTATATCACAGAAATATAGTTTTTTAAAAAATAAAAATAAAATAAAAGCAGCAAAATAAGTACTGTACTTGGGAAAAGACAGCAAGCAAAGAAAGAAAGAGAGGAACCAAAATTTCATCTAAGATATACGGTAACTATAAAAGCTCCTCTCAGATTGTAAAAGGAGGAATATCTTGCCACTTTTTCCAGTTTGAATCCTACCTCTAACTCCAGCCTCTCAGGGGAATAAAACAGTGGCTTTTAGAGTTTTAAAATAGTTAGACCTTCCTTGCATTAAAACCAGATCTATAAAACAGAGTTAAACAATGAAAACTCCTATGAGGTCTCAGTGGGCTATACAATTATGAAGTTTTCCCCCCATATACTGGTTTCTATGGCATGTGCTTCTTTAAAACCAATATTTTGGACCACTTGCTTATTGTATTTGTGCAACACCAGTAGTTTCCTAGAGCCACTGTTATGGGATGGATTCGTATGAATAGCAGCCCCAGCATATGATTAAATGCATCATGGAGATGATACACAGCAACAGAGTTGGAAGGGACCTTGGAAGTCTTCTAGTCCAACCGCCTCCTCAAGCAGGAAATGCTACACCAGGGGTAGTCAACCTTTTTATTCCTACCACCCACTTTTGGATCTCTGTTAGTAGTAAAATGTTCTAACCGCCCACCGGTTCCACAGTAATGGTGATTTATAAAGTAGTGAAGTCAATTAAATTAAAAAAAGGAAAGTGCTTCAGTATCGGACAAAACCCCTAGCACCCACCATGAAAGCTGAAACGCCCACTAGTGGGCAGTAGGGACCAGGTTGACTACCACTGTTCTACACCATTTCAGACAAATGGCTTTCCAATCTCTTCTTTAAAAACCTCCTGTGAGGAAGTATCCACAACTTCTGAAGGCAAGCCATTCCACTAGTTAATTGTTCTGTCAGGAAATATCTCCTTAGTTCTAGGTAGCTTCTCTCCTTGATTAGTTTCCATCCATTGCTTCTTGTCCTGCCATCAGGTGCTTTGGAGAATAGCTTGACCCTGTTTTCTTTGTGGCAGCCTCTTAGATATTAAAACACTGCTATCACATCACCTCTAGTCAAATATATTTTTTTAGAAAGAGCTCATCATAATGTTTCAATCATAGCAAGAGATCAAAAGGGAATTATGTTATATTAGTTTGGATAGTACAAACCACTCTCTCGTATTGTACAATGAACATGTACTTGTTGTGTAAAACGTAATATTTACTACAGGGCCATTTAGCCACCATTCTTTCCAATGCCTTCCCTTCTCTTCCTGCCGTTCTTCTGCTTTACCAATGTCCCCACCAACATCTCCTACAGTAATGTCCCCATCACTTTGATCTTCGTCTGGAACAAAACAGTCTCATTTCATTCCTTGTAAAGTTCAGAACACTCCAAGATCTATTGTTGACACCTATGTTTAAATCTTGGCATGGACCACCGGCTATGCCAGAATGTTTTGAAGATCATGTTGGTTCCTTAACCATGGCTCTTTTTCACCAGAGTTTTTCTTATAACATGTACAACTTTAAAACTAGGTGTTATGTTCCCAATGTTTCTGCTACACTTGATTAGCAATACAGTCATAACTTTAGAAGTTCTAAGAGTAATGCATGGACAATGCATAGGAGAACTTGATGCCTTTGGGATGTTTTGGAGCCCCATAAGTTCTAATTGTCATAGTCTCAGTGATCATGACTTGTGAGAATCATAGTGCAAAAAAGGATATTGCCTTTTGCCAGGACCAAGGACCCTGAGCCAAGGGTTAACATCACCACTCAGAGAGTTAACAGAACACTTGTAAAGATGCTGTTCAAGCTAACCTTGGTAATCTGCATTTAGGTAACCCTCCCACTTTGAGAAGGGACTAAAAATGGCATTCTCTCTCCCTCAGATGTTGCCAAGGTTTAACAGAGTCGCCTCTGAGATGAGAAATCGTAATAACACTTGCCTTCATTATCATTATTATTATTATTTCAAAAGTGTATGTGCAGTGCATTGACAAATCTGAAGTGTTCCAAATAGATGAAGTGAAATCTGCATTGTCAAACTAAATGTCATCCTACACATTTGCTCACTTTCTTACTAATTCACTGCATTTGGGAAATTCACATGAGGTTTAATATGACTTGGATTGACACTATTGAACTACTACTTTACTTACTCAAAAGGAGAAAGAAAAAGTGATTGAAGAACAATTTTTCCTCTCCATCTAAAACAAATCTGACTTCTTTGCCTCTCCTGAGGAGGGATCCTTTTGCAAGCAATGCCAGATAATTGAAAGACAATAGCGGCAGGAATGTGGCTACTAAAAATTTATACTTGGGAAAATATGCAAAACTCAGAAAGATTTGCCTAATGAACAGGATTTGTGTTTGTACACTATGAGGCACCAAATATTTGTCATTCTGATTATTGTTAACTATGGTATCACAGGAAGTTGGCAGGACCTGGTTGACCTTGGACTACTCATATCAAATGATCTAAGTGCCAGAGCTCACTGTAACAGCATTGCCAAAAAGGCACTAAAAGTTGTTAACCTCATCTTGTGAAGTTTCTTCTCCGGTAACATTGCACTGCAAACTGGGGCGTACAAAACCTTTGCCAGACCAATTCTTGAATACAACTCATCTGTTTGGAACCTGCCCTGCATATCAGACATTAATACAATCAAATGAGTTCAGAGATATTTCATGAGAAGAGTCCTCTACTCTCCTGCTCACAACAGAATACCTTATGCCAGCAGACTTGAAATTTTGGGCTTAGACAATTTAGAACTTCACTGCCTTCAATCCGACCTAAGCATAGTACATAAAATTATCTGCTACAATGTCCTACCTGTCAATGAATACTTCAACCACAGCAACACACAAGCTCACAAAGCTCACAATAGATGCAAACTTATGGTAAACCACTCCAAACTTAATTGCAGAAAATACAACTGCAATTGTCAATGCACTACCTGACACTGTGGTTTCTTCCCCAAATCCCCATAATTTTAACCTTAGACTGTCTACTGTTGACCTCACCCCATTCCTAAGAGGTCTATAAGGGGCGCACATAAGCGCACAAGCATGCTTTACTGTCCCTGTCCTAATAGTCTCTTGTATTCGTATTCATTTCATGTATTCATCATCATGTCTATACTTATATCTGTTATCTAATTCATGCTCGACAAAACAACAAACGAACAAATAAATAAACAAACAACAACTTTGGCTAATCTCAAAAAGCTAAAATGGCCAGATAGGATTAGAATTTTGATGGATGGCTATCAGAACATTTCACAATTGTGGAATAAATTAAGAAGACAGTGGATAACCAAGAAAATCTGCAGATGTCGCTGTGATTTCATAAGAAGCTGAGGTCAATTTAAGGGCAAAGTTACTTTAAAAAAAAACAACCTTCCAGCAGCTCACAATGCAACAGTCCCCAATTTTAAAACCAGCCTTTGATGTAGAAAAATTTATAGCAATGCAATAGTAGGTAGGATGTCTCCCTTCACGTAAGTGGAAAAAATCATTCTCCTGATATACTGTAAAACTATCAGTATGATTTATTTCTACGATTTGATTCCATTTGCACAGTATACAAGGTGGATTTATAGAGGTATAAATATAGATATAAACACGCGCGTACGGCAGCAATCTAAAAACAAAGATTAAAAATAATCCCATTGAAAGCATAATTCATTCAAATTTAAAGGTGCATTTAAATCATTAACATGTAAAAACGTACCGTAATTGTTTGTCTAAAGTTGGGAGTGTACTGGCCAAAAACAATTCTTTGAAGAATGAATTTCGTAGCCTGAAAAAGAGCCAGCAGATGGTCTTCTTTCATATGTCCAGTCAATGGGCCTCTCACAAAAGACATCTTCCAAATGGCTTTCTCTATAAATCTTAAAGTCCACAAAAGTTCACAAGAAGGTGAGTATTTAGGATTGTGGATGTTGAGATCTCCTTGCTGAAAAGTATCTCAGAGCAAAATTGCTTTATTACCAGATAAAGCAAAGATTCTTAGGTCTCCAGAAAGGTGCATTCTGCTGTTTATATGAGGGGTATTGCTTTGCTTTGAAATTTGCTTCACAGAGTCACACACACGCTCTGACAAACCAGAGTTCCCATTTGCGATCTCTTTTAGTGTGGCATCTCACTTAATTTAGGGTTTTAAATTAGAATCCATCCTTAATTTGTGCCTGGCGACCAACTAGCAATCAATGCAGAACCATCAACATGAATTGTAATCGTCATGAATCAGAGCTGCATTAATTCACAATCTGGTGCTTCAAAAATCATTTCATGCTAGTCTCACATAACATTGTGATGGTGTAATGGCATGTGGGAATGACCTGGGAATGACCTGGGAGACAGAAGGAAGAGGTGTAACTTACAGAACCATAAGGAAGGTTGATGGTGGAAAAAAGCATTTCAATAAGGATCCCCCGCCCCCCTAGATTTGGGAAGAGTAAAAGTGAGAGATACTTTCAGACTAGCAATTTTGATGTCAGCCCTTCAGACCCCTTGAGAGTCCTTGATGTCAGAGGGGAAAAAACGACCAATGATGGGTACTAATGATAACTTTGTCAGGATGTTTGGAAGAAATGTCCTTCTGGGTTCAGTTCCAAGTGGGGGAAAAGGCACTAGAAACATGGAGGCTGCTTGGAAAAATGGTTTAATGGTGGACAGGATCACATGGCTTGAGTTCCTGAACAGGATCACCGGCTGGAGTTCCTGAATCACATGGCTTGAGTTCCTGAGCAGAAAAGGGCCAAGATGCTGAGAGAGCCTGAGTTTTATAACCTCTGTTGGGCCCCACCTCTCTGTTTCCTGTTCCTGTGTAAGAAATGCATCCCATTGGCTATCAGACTCCCAGGGGGTGGGAATCTTAGATAACTTTGTAGGCTGTTTGCTAAGTTTGATTGGAACTTGGTGGATGGTGCATTGAAGGGCAATGAGATGGGGTAGATCTTGGTTATGTAGAATAGGCTGCCTCAGGCCTTAATGGCCCATTAACAAAGGTGGGGGAGCTATAAACAGTGAGTCTGTTTATAGCTCCCCCACCTTTGTCCTACTTAAAACATGTTTCTCTGGCTCAGGCCTCAATGGTCCATTGACAAAGATGATTTCTGCCTCTCTGAGTTTCGACTTCTCTTTTTAGGGGAAATTTTCTGCCCTTTTAATATTTTCTAAAGTATTTCATTTTTCTGGGGGAGGGGTGGGTGCTAACTTCCTACAGGTTCCAGTAATGAAATCTTGCAAAAGAATCTTGCAAGTCTGAAAATATATAGATAAATAGCTCAGAGGCTTCAGCTCTCAAAATTCCTAACAATGGCCTCCAGGGGCAGCCAGGGGAGATGAGGAACGAGGTGGGATTAAAATCAGCAATAAGGTGATTAGCATGTCATGATGTCATCAAGATACTTCATCTGACACTTCACCCCCACCCACCCACCCTCAGTCATTGTCATGTGGCCTAGGAAATTCTAAGTCTACACTTCTGAAATCTTTCTAGGTTGGGAAACATAGGCATAGAGAGTAAGATAGAGTGCCAGATGATGACCTTGGTGTCAAACAGTAACATTACAGTGCAGGTAGTCCTCAATTTACAACAGTTCCTTTAGTGACTGTTCGAAGTCACAACAACACTGAAAAAGAGTTTTATGATCTTTTGCACACTTATAACTCTTGCAGCATCCCCATAGTCACAAATGCTTGACAACTGACTCAAATTTAGGACATTTGCAGTGCCCCAGGATCACATGATCCCCTTTTGTGACCTTCTGATAAGCAAAATCAATGGGGAAGCCAGATCTGCTTAATAACCACGTTAATAACTTAACAACTCCTGTGATTCATTTAACAATTGTGGCAAGACAGGTTGTAAAATGAGGCAAAATTCATTTAACAAGTGTCACTCTTAGGAACAGAAATTTGGGGCTCAGTTGTGGTCTGAAGTCCAGGAGTACCTGTATCACCTTTTAGACACAATCTGATAGCTAGTCTCAAACCACTGTTAAGCAACATTTTGACCAACAACTCAACCACAGAGAGGTTATATGGACATGCACAGTGGTTAGAATGCAGTATTGGAGGCTACTTCTCCTGATTGCTTGCTGGCTGCCTGCAATTAGGCAGTTTGAATCTCACCAGGCTCAAGGTTGACTCAGCCTTCCATTTTTCGGAGGTGGCTAAAATGGGGGCAATGTAAACCGCTTAGAGAGGGCTATATATACAATACAATAGCAGAGTTGGAAGGGACCTTGTAGGTCTTCTAGTCCAACCCCCTGCGTAGGCAGGAACCTTATACCATTTCAGACAAATGGCTATCCAACATCTTCTTGAAGACTTCCAGGGTTGGGGCATTCATAACTTCTGGAGGCAAGCTGTTCCAGAGGTTAATTGTCCTAACTGTCAGGAAATTTCTCCTCAGTTCTAAGTTGCTTAGAGAGGGCTGTAAAGCACTATGAAGCAGTATATAAGTGCTATAGTGCTATAGCTATGCAGCATTTGGACCTGAAGTGAAAAGATGACTCAGAGTAAGCAAGGGAACACACAATGTACTTTTAAGTGCCTTCTTTACAAAAAAAGCTACTTCCAATCACAGGCTTTCAGGGTAGCCAATTAATTCCAGGATAATTTAGTAAATTAGACAGAAATCTGAGAGAGACTTTCTGAAAGGCAGAGAGAAAAAAGGAATCACAGTAAAGCAAAATATTTCTTAGGAGGAGAAGAAAAGAAATCGAAAGAAGATGGGATATGGAATCTGGACTAGGACAGGGCTGGTCAATCTCCTTTGTCATACTTTGACACAGAACAGGATATCTTAGCCCTGAGCGAAGTAAAAGTTTACCGATGTTTTCAGAGACCAAACTAAGAATAAAAACACGCTTCAGTGCATTTCAAGCTTCATAACATAACGCTGTTTCAGGCATATGAGCAAAACACTCCATTAACGCTTTTGCCAAACGGAATGCTGAGGTAGGCTGTGATCTACACTTACTCATTTACTTGTATTTCAAGACATTTCAAATTCAAGTGCTCAGGTTCAGACCTTTCTGGTCTCTGAGACAGCAAAAAGTTCTAAAGCATGAAATGACTTGGCTGCAAAGCTGCAATTTTTGCTGAAATGTCATTTATTTTTACATGGTACAAGAGCCTACAGGCTATTGATTTATTTGGTGTCCTTAAAAAAAGAGTAATGTCAACTGCACACATAATGTGTTCATTGTAGGGTTTTTTTCCCTGTATTTTGGTGGCCCATTACTGCTTCAGCAGCAGAGCAGTTAATATTTCCTGGGTCCAACAGAAGCTTTAGTAATGCTTTTTGGTTCTAAAATTCATAACTGTTCTTGTACAAAAACAACAACAACAATAACACCCTGGCCCCAGTATTCTCCCAAGAAACAAACATTTCTTCAAAAGTCAAAAGTAGCCTGGCTAGGTGGCTCAGTGGCTAAGACACTGAGCTTGTCAATCAGAAAGGTCGGCAGTTCGGCGGTTTCAATCCCTAGAATAGGTCTCCTGCATGAGCAGGGGATTGGACTAGATGACCTCCAAGACCCCTTCCAACTCTGTTACTATTAAGTATTAAGTCTCACAAGTCAAGGCATGGAGATCTTTTTATTATTATTATTTTTCCAATTTATACCCCAACCTTCTCCTAGAAAAGGACCCAGGGCGGCGATCTTGCCCTTAACTTCAATATTTGGTGGCCAATGTTGAATTTGATTGTTGCAAGTGTCCTGCCATCTCTTTGGCTTCCTCTACTTCAGTGAATTGCTGGGTAGATGGTCTCAGGAGGAAATTCCTTCTTTTCCCTGGCGTCTGAAGGAGAATGAATGAACAAAGAAAAAACATCTGCCTTCATAAAATGAAACTTAAAATCAGCATCAAAAGAAACCACGCATTAAGAAAAGACAAACAAAGAAGCACCCTGCTGAATCAGCTTATCTTGTCTATAGCCGAGGTGGCACAGTGGGTAGAGCGCAGCACTGCAGGCTACTTCAGCATTGCAGGCTACTTCACACTTTGTTAGCTGCAGTTCGGCAGTTCAAATCTCACCAGGTTCAAGATTGACTCAGCCTTCCATCCTTCCAAGGTGGGTAAAATGAGGACCCAGATTGTTGGGGTCAATAGGCTGATTCTGTAAAGTGCTTAGAGAGGCTGTGAAAGCGCGGTATACAAGCAGTGGTGGGATTCAGCCAGTTCACACCACTTTGGGAGTTCTGTTTGTTAACTTTCTGAGCAATTTGGTGAACTGGTTGTTGGAAGAAATCATTAGGGCAGAGAATAATTTAATTGTTAAATTATTTGAATCCCACCATTATATCTAAGTCAAAGTGCTATTTCTTGTCTCTATTCTACATGGTAGTCAAATGGATTTAGAAAACCTTCCAAGCTAGGGCACTTTAACTGTTGCTCTCCAGCCAATTAGAACCAACATGAAACTCTTGATTCTGGAAGTAACAAATAGCCCTCTAGATCAGTGGTTCTCAACCTTCCTAATGCCGAGACCCTTTAATACAGTTCCTCCTTTTATGGTTGGGTGACCCCCCAACCATAAAATTATTTTATGTTTTCAGTATTTTTTTGAAAATATGTTTTCCAATGGTCTTAGGCGACCCCTGAGAAAGGGTTGTTCAACCCCCAAAGGGGTCCCGACCCACAAGATGAGAACAACTGGTCTAGATGAATAGCCGCTGACAATCCAGTCCTTCATAAATGGTCTTAGGCGACCCCTGCTTGGCCAACAGTACCCTGAGGAGGCCCTCTCTGTGGGAGCTACCAAATACCTCCCACCAACCAGTTCGCTCCCACAGAGAGGGCCTCCTCAGGGTACCGTCGGCCAAGCAATGCCGGTTGGCGACCCCTAGGGGGAGAGCCTTCTTAGCTCCTGCCTCTGGAATGACCTACCCCTCCGAACTACGCACAACCACGGACCTGCACCTCTTCTGTCGGGCCTTGAAAACCAACTTATTCTGTGCGGCTGTCCTGGCGTAGTTTTTAATTGTTTTTACCAGGGGATTTTATCTGGATTTTAGAACAGGCCACCCATTTAATATATTTTAATGTATTTTTAGCATATTTTAATGTATTTGATATTTTCTATTGTTGTTTTTATTGTTGCCTGTTCACCGCCCTGAGTCCCGGAAGGGAGAAGGGCAGTATAAAAATCTAAAAAATAAATAAATAAAATAAATAAATAAATGCATTCAAAAATGATTTTTTTTAATAAGGGGAGGGAGGCAAGTTTGGAAAAAATGAAAATCAGGTTTTTAAAAATCTAATGTTTATTGGGGCAAACAATATTTAGAATAGTCAGTTGGGAGACTCACAACATGGAGGATCCATCCAAGAGAATTTATTTTCCCACAAAGCAAAGAAGGTATGAAGAAAAGAATGTTGTCATCATCTACAGAAGGGGTCCCCAACCCCCGGTCCGTGGACCGGTGCCGGTCCGTGGCTTGATAGGAACCAGGCCGCAAGGCCAGAGAGGAGGAGGAGGGAGGAGGGGGCAGCCCCCTGGACAGAGTGCGCATTGGGGGTGGGAGAGCGCAGGCGTGGCGGCTCGCGCCGTTGGGGGCCGAGAGGGGTGAGTGAGCCGACTCACCCCCCCGCATGCATTCGCCGCCTGTTCCCCCTCCCCCCTGCTCCCCCTCTATGCCAGCCAAGCCATGCCCACCGGTCCACGGAATTTTCTTTAAAATGAAACCGGTCCCTGGTGCCAAAAAGGTTGGGTTTAGGTTTTAGGTTTTATTCAATTTATATACCGCTCCTATCTCCATTGGACTCAGGGCGGTGGGGATCCCTGATCTACAGCACACTGTTCATTTTACTTGAATTTATATGGTTGAACCAATACTCAGTAGAAATTAAGGAACACACTTAGATTAGTAAAGCATATGACACAAAGCTTCTTCCTTAGGTCGAATCCCTATAATGCTAAGTAGAATAATGCTGGGTAATATATTCTTTTTATTAAAATTAGTTTGATGTAGTCCATTAGACTAGAAACTGGGAGATTGGGAGCTCCAGTCCTGCCTTAAGTGGAATATTTTAAAATATTATTTGTGTCTGTTCATCAATGTCATGCTTTATTTTATATTATGACAATGACGTATTAAAGTTTTGTGTGCTTATGCCTTCAAATCAGTATTGACTCCTGGCAACTGCCTGGACAAGTTCCTGTAGATTTTTTTGGCAAAATTTCAGATGTGGTTTGCTATTGCTTTTTTCTTATGGCTGAGAAAAAATGACTGGTGCAAGGTCACTCACTTGGCTTCACACCTAAAGCAGAACTAGAACTCGTGGACTTCTGGTTTCTATTGTGATGCCTTAATCACTACACCAAACTGGCTGATTATGGGGGGAAATAGAATATAAGCGGGATTGGTCATTATGACAATTGATCATTAGATCTTTCATAGCTTGAGAAGTTTCAATGGAATATAAGTTACGGGTAGAGAAAATTCCTTCCATATTTGGCTCCAGATAGGTCCCAGATGCTCCAAGTTTCCATATTTAATAGAAGCTGTGGCACTTTAGAGAACCCATCAACAGCTGTTTTGCATTTGGTAGCGGTGTCACATATTAAGAACCTTCTCCAACTGTTAATTACACGTTATAATTATTTCATTTTACAATTACAGACCCCGTGTTTAGACGTTAGACTCCTGGGAGACTCAAGGGTTCAATCGCCGAAAGCCTATTCCTTAACATAAGACTGCGTACATTTGCATGCTGCTGGCTTGGGAGATTTCATGTGTCAAACACCATCTTACAGCCTCTCCCTTGGCAAAGGTATTCTGCCTTCTTCCTTTTGATCACCATTCAATATCAGAAATCTCTCCTGCTGGCAATCTAACTCTCAGTACTCCACTGAGCATATCAGCAGTATGCATCGGTTCCTTGAACAAAGTACTTTCTTAGTTCCATTTGTCCGGAGGCAAAGAAATGGATAAGATATTCACAGTCATAAAGCAGTGCCACAGCAATGTAGGTTAATGAGTAGAACACCTTTGACTTGGCAAACATTGTGGAAAATTACCAGGTTACTACTCCTAGTCAAGGAAAGGGAGTAAATTGAGTGGCAGCTTTCCTCAACACATTCTAAGTATTTATGGGTTACTTAGAAAGTGACAGAGAATCCATAAACAAGACCAGAACAAAAGAGAGAGAGAGGGAGGAAGAAAGAAAGAGAGAAGCAATTTTATTGATATCAATCTGATTTATGTTTACAGCATGTGCTGGTAATAACCTCATTTGTCAGGAACACTATCAGGAATACTAATTTGGAGTTACCGAGACAAAAACCTAAACAATTGATGTTTTCACTTTGTGCATTTTCACAATAATGCATTTTGAGAGAGCAAATATACCATTGGCCTTTAGTTGCAAGGATTTTTTTTTCAAGATAGAAGCTTGTCCAGAGACAAGGAAGCTTCAAATAGTCCTTTCCCACAAGTTCAGTGTCTCCACTAGGCAGATTGAGAAAGTCATCTTCACAGAAGATTCAAGGGCTAGTACCTATCCCACCAGTCCTTCTAAAACCATTCCCATCCTAGTCATTCTCATGATCCTGAGCTATTAGTCTACAAACTAGATGCATGCTTGTTTCTGAAGCTAGATAATTAAATTATTCAGTAGCCTCCTTTCTTCACACTATTAAAATTTGATTAATGGCTTAATACAATGTATGAATAGATGATCATGGTTTCTTTAAACTAGAAAACCATGGAAAGGATGATAAATAAACTTAATATGCAAATCAAATTATTGGACCATTTAGATTGGTGATCTCAATATGATTTTCAGGGTCTTTTCACGGTCACATATATTCTGATTCCAGAAGACATGACATGTTTTAATTTTGGTTGAGTTTTGTGTTTGTGTGTGTGTGTGTGTGTATGGTGGTGGTGTCTGCTTTAACCTGATGGTAGTTACCTAGGGTCATGTGCACTATATGGGGGGGGGGGGGAGAAAGCCATATTGATATATTACACTTCTTTCCAGGATGAGTGTGGGTATCTCTATAGCAATAACACTTAGACTTATATGCCGCTTTACAGTGTTTTACTGTAATGCCCTCTCTAACCAGTCAGCATATTGCCCCAACAATCAGGGTCCTCATTTTACCATCCTCTGGAGGATGGAAGGCTGAGCCAACCTTGAGCCTTTCTCCCTCCCTTCCTCCCTCTCCCTCTCTCCCTCTCTATCTCTGTGTTTAATCAACATCCATTTTGGAACTGAACTCCTAAATTTCTGACATTTAAAGGATGAGTAGAAGGTAAAGCTGGAATGCTTGGTTTCATTTAGTTTCACATTTTTAAAAAGTTTAATTTGGCTTGTTTCTAAATCACATAGTGATCCCCACCCCCCTTCAAGAAAAGCATTAACATTTTTAGGATATTCCCCTAAATGCACACAATTTTGTATAGACATGTGTTAACTTAGACTTTTTTCCCCTGCCAGTGATTTTTCTTTCATATAATGCAGTTTTATTTTCATCTTTCCTATTATATGCTCATTCATTTTTTTTCACAGACATTTTGTTTTTGGGTTTTTTTTTGTTATTCTCTTTTTTAAAGTAGTATTTATTATACTTTCCAACACTTAAAAGACAATACACAAAACACAAAATTACACATATAACAGCTTTTCCATATTGGTATCAATATTTTTCATAACAATCCTATTTACCAAAGTTCTATCTCCATTTCATTATCCTAAATTATATCCTTATTTAGGTTATAATAGCATCAAGTCAATATCATCTATTTCCTAAACCTTTTGCACTCTATATATTATACTTTAACATTTTATACCTTAAGTTTTGTGTTTACTCTCAAGCCAGGAATACCATCTAGTCCAGGTTTGATAGTACTCGGTTTCTTCCCTCTCCTTCATTAACATAGACATTCTATCCATTTCTGCACATTCATAATTTTTTCTTCCAATAATCGGGAGTATCTGTTTGTTTCCAATTCTGTGCTGACATGATTCTACTTGCAGTTAGAATATGTAATGTTTTTTCCCTGTTTTCCCATCAAAAATACCCAGGAGAAACAGCTCCGGCTTCAACTCTATCCTCTGTCCAGTGATCTCTTTCAGCCGCTTTCTTATCTTACACCAATATTTTCTGACCTTAAGGCAGGCCACCACATGTGGTAGAATGTTCTCTGCTGATGCCCACATCTCCAGCACTACGGCGATCGATTTGATAACATCTTAGCCAATCTGGCTGGTGGTAAATGCCAACAGTAAAACATTTTATAGAGGTTCTCTTTATAAGCAGCTGACATTGTTAGTTTGTAGTTTCTCTCCCATAATTTATCCCACTGGTCTAATTGAATACTATGTCCAAAATTTTTCAGCCAACTGATCATTGTCTGTTTCACATTTTCTTCTTCCATTCTGAATCTTAATAAAAGATTATATAGTTTAATGATCATTTTCTCTCCTGTTCCTAATAGTATTTTGTCAAGTTTCAATTGCTCTCTGTAAAGCCGACATAAAGACATTTTGAGCAGAAAATTCTATTATGAAATTTTTAAAAAGTGTATAACAAAGTAGTGAGGGCTTACATTTGGGGAATGAATTTAGGAATAGAAAATTAGGTACATTGACTTAAACATGAGAACAAAGTGAGTTTTTCACTTAGCACTACTCATAAATATGGCATGTTCCAGAGAAGATAACTTTTGGTTGACATTCTGGATGTGTTTGTACATATTTCAGACAGAGAACAGCAGTGACTGATAAAATATCATAACAGCAGCATTATATTTTTCTATCCTGAAAAAAAAGCTCAATGTGATTATAAGGTCATACATCAGAGCTCTCACCAAATTTCTTAATTTGCAGGGGTAACTCCTAAAAAAAGTGTAGTTTGGATTGTTTAAGGGAGAAGTGGCTATTATCACTGCAAGGATTGAATCTAAACTAGATAATGATTTCTCATCCTGTGACTGAAAATTGGAGAAACAAATTGGGAAACAAGTAAAAGGAAGTGGGAATTCACAGGACACGGCATTGCTCTTGGGGTAATACCAAAAGGTCAGTAAAAATAATACTCTATCGGATTCTCTGTTCGTGCTTCAGCAGATCAGGGGCTCTAACCCAGCTGCAATATTGCAGTAAATGGTAAAGTTGTATAACATCGCTAAATTGGCAAAAGGGATTTCCACATCTAAGACCTCACAACATGCCACATAGGGTGTTTCCACTTTGGGGATAAAGGAGGATTTATGACAATTGAATGGACACCTCTTATGAGGGGGTAACCCCTACCTTCTTTGCAGGGGATAGACCCTCAGATAATAAAGTCTTATTTTACAGCTAGCAATATCCCTTTGTTATTTGTATGAGAAACAGGAGGTTACAATGAACAGTAGCATAGAAGTCTTGCACACGTGGTATTGGATTTTGTTTAAAAAATTGAAATATATGAATAGAATAATGACTTTATTCTCTGCAGTCCTTCTTTCTATGACTAAGTAAAATCCATGTGGGTTTCACTGAAGGATGGGCTTAAATTAATACTTTCTTGATTGAAAATGAACCATAAATACCATCAACATAAAGTGGAGCATACTCAGAAGCTGAAATGCACCAAGTAAATGAGATGAAGAGTATGAAGTAGAGGTGAGAGGTAAGGGAAGAAGAGAGGGGTAGGAGAGAGGACGGGGGGAAGAGGAAGAGAACAGAAGAGAAGGAGAGAGGAAGGGGAAGTAGAAAAGAGAAGGGCAACAGAGGGAAGAAAGGAGGTAGGGAGGCAGAGAAGAGAGGGAGAAGAAAGTGATGGATAAGATACAAATATGGTGTATGGAGAGCAGAAGAGCCAATAATTGATTTGGGGAGTTGATGGCAAGACAAATGATGTAAACATTTAATAATGCAATACAATGTTGGCTATGTGGTTATATGTTATGAAAATGAAAATATAAAAACCTAAATTAATACTTTCTTGTTATCTTTTCAATTATGTATTTCTTCTTCATCATCTGCCATATCCATCATCGGACGTTGGTGATCATGTTGGTGATCCTAGTTTTGTCAACAGCCACACGAAAAAGTGCTGCTGAGTTTTGTCCAAACCTGTCCCTTAAGTTTTGAAGCCATGATATTCTTCTTCTGTCTGGACCTGGTTTGTCTTCCATCTTTCCCTGGAGGATTAGGATGCTGTATTTTTCTGGGTATCGCATCACATATCCAAAATATTCTAGCTTTAGTTTTTTTTAATGGTTTTGAGCATTTCTGATTTTGTCAACCCTGATTTTGATTTTGGATTTATTAAATCAATTGTCTTTCGAAAGAATTATTTACACCAGATGCTAGAGATGGAGATGGAGATATATCCCCCTTACGTAATTTTGAGAAACTTCATAGATGTGTTGAAATGTCTTCTAGAAAGAAAGTAGAAGACATTTCTAAAACCAACAACCAATAGTCACGTTCCATTTTATGTATCTATTTATTTGCTTAATATGAGGGACCTCATTTTGGGACCTCAAATTGACATACCTACTGCTTCTTCCTCCTATTTTCCCCTCCTCTCTGTTAGGTCAGTTGAGCATAGAGAATGACTGGCCCCAAGTCACCATGTCAGCACCTGTGGCTCAAGGTAGATTAGACCATGGGTTTCCATGATGTCAATCCAACCACTACACCACAATTCTCTCTCATTGTGTTTATTTAATATTGACTGCACATGTTTGCAAGCCTCTCTAATAAGGCTCCGGGCATGTAAAAGAAGTGCCTACGTCCTCTGCCATCTGGAATATCAAGCATTCCAAGAAAAAAGGGGCCAGGAATGGAACATCTGAACAACTGGCATCAACTGGACCCTGAAACCATAATCAAGAGAGCTTGGTTGTAACAGAAAGCAGCTTTTTGTCATCTTGTCAGTAAGAAGGATGTTTATTTGCTGTTACATTCAAACCAGAAGCCTTGCTATAACTTGAGTTTCTGCTCACTTGGACAGCTGGAGAAGCTGCATTGGCAAAACTAATTACAGAGTAAACTGTTCAGTCCAAGTTTATTTTTTACCTTCAGGCCTGAAAGATTAAAGAATTTATCTCTAGACAGTGGAACCATTTCTCTTCCTTTTTCCATTTGCTTCCTTTTCACCAGCGCTTCGGGAAAAGGAGACTAGCGAGAGAAAGAGAAGCAGGGGAGGGAAGGAGGGAGAGGGAATTGAATATATCCACATAATATAATCCTTGGCTGGTTACTGGCAACAAACAAAACTGAGCAAATCACCGACTGAATATTGTTTCACAAAGACCACGAAAACAGAAAACCCAGATACATAATTTCATGTTCTTTCCTGTTTCATTTTGGAAAAGAGGTGCAACAAGGTGACATGGCTGACACAAACACAACACTTCCATCCCTCTGGCCTTTTGTTGACATCGCTTGCAAAAAGAATCGCTTTGTTTGCTGTGTAGCCCATGAATGACATCATCCCAAGGGAAGCGGCAACTGAAACAGTTGAGATTAGTTTTGTTTAATGCAGGCATATATATCCTGAAGACCCTATTCTGTTTCTCCAGGAAATGTCAGAAGAGTTCATTACATTCATTTGTCCTTAGGGTATTTGTGTGTATATGATTAATTTCTAATGCATGAACTGAGATACATCTCGGAAGGACATATTGTATGTATGTATGTATGTATGTATGTATGTATGTATGTATGTATGTATGTATGTATACGGAGTTATTGGGTAGAAAACTGTCTGTCTGTCTGTCTGTCTGTCTGTCTGTCTGTCTCTGTCTCTCTCTTTCTCTCTCTCTCCCTCTTTCCCTCTCTCTCTGTCTGCCTCTGTCTCTTTCTCTCCCTCCCTCCCTCCTTCCCTCCCTCCCTCTCTCTGTCTCTTTCTCTCTCTCCCTCTTTCCCTCTCTCTCTGTCTGTCTCTGTCTCTTTCTCTCCCTCCCTCACTCTCTCTGTCTCTTTCTCCCTCCCTCCCTCCCTCTCTGTGTCTCTCTCTGTCTCTTTCTCTCTCTCCCCCTCTCTCTTTCTCTTTCTCTGTGTCTCTCTCTCTGTGTCTCTCTGTCTCCCTCCCTCTGTCTCTTCCTCCCTCCCTCCCTCCCTTTCTGTATCCCTATCTGTCTCTTTCTCTCTCTCCCCCTCTCTCTTTCTCTGTCTCTGTGTCTCTCTCTGTGTGTCTCTCTCTCTGTCTCCCTCTGTCTCTTCCTCCCTCCCTCCCTCCCTCTCTGTATCCCTCTCTGTCTCTTTCTCTCTCTCCCCCTCTCTCTTTCTCTGTCTCTGTGTCTCTCTCTCTGTGTCTCTCTGTCTCCCTCCCTCCCTCTCTGTGTCCCTCTCTGTCTCTTTCTCTCTCTCCCCCTCTCTCTTTCTCTGTCTCTCTCTCTCTCTCTCTGTGTGTCTCTCTGTCTGCCTCCCTCTGTCTCTCCCTCCCTCCCTCCCTCTCTCTCTCTTTCTCCTGTTGTATGCTCTCAAAAATAGCTCCTCCATAATTTGATATCTGAATGATAAAAGGTGATTCTACATGAAATTCAAATAACCTGTTAAGAGCTCAGCCATACAAAAATGGGGAAACATGTATGCTTATACCTAAGAAAGAATGATAGAAAACTGGCTTTTGAGACAGTAGTTGCAACCATAGTAGCCTACGTCATTCTGTTGATTAGCTAAAAATTGCATGCAAGAGAAATTGCTGCTTATAGAAGGAAAATTAACTATTTGCTATTATATTTATAAAATAGACGCACAAACTCAAATATAATACTGTATTTTTGGAGTATAAGACGCACCTTTTTCCCTCAAAAAAGGGGCTGAAAATCTGGGTGCATCTTATACACTGAATACAGCATTTTTTGCCTCCTGAAACCCTGCCCCTTCACCAAAATAGCTTCTAGGAAGCTTTTAGAGAGCTCCTAGGGGCTGGGGAGGGCAGAAATGAGTGACAAATGGCCCATTTTTTGCTCAATTTTACCCCCTACCCCCCTGGAGCACTCTGCAAGCCCCCTAAAAGCTATCCATGCCTTTTTGGGGGGGAAACAGGCTCGTTTTCACAAAAAATGGGCTGTTTTTGGGAGGTTTACAGAGTGCAAAAACTTTTTTTTTTAAATTTGCCTCTTCAAAACCTTGGTGCTTTTCTGAAGAATTTTATGCTGATCACACATTATGGCATTGTTTTGTTTGTTTCTTTTTAAAAAAATAATTTTTATTAAGTTTCTATTTAGACATTTCTTAGTGCTTAATAAACATAATGTTGTTTCTTTATTGGCCTCATACTTGTGCTAGGAAATGGATTTTACTGGTGACTAAGTCTGTCATCCTATGCGTGCTTTCCTGGAAGTAAACTCCATTTACTGTAACTCAATGAAACTTCTTTCTGAGTGTCCAGGTATAGAAGGTTCAAGCAGTTGAACATCACGTATCCCAAAAGTCACTCTTCTTAGTACTTATAATTCCCATCATTTATGGTCCTTGGATATTCAGGCTGAGGGTGATATATTCCAACATTTCTAAACAAAAGCTGGGAACCTTTAAGAAAGAGCTTTTGCAATCCATTAAAATTATATATATATTTTGTGAGCTAAAAGAATATAATGTATCAAATTTCCAATTGAAAAATGGTTGAATTGGTGAGTCACCAGTTTGTGCTGGCTGTGAATGGAGAAGGAAATGGTTGAGTTCATGGAGAATGCAAATACCTAAAGGCTGTGGGAACTAGGTTCTGTATGACGTTTTGGGCACAGAAGTGGTGAATGCTAACTGTGTAGCTGTTGAAGATACAGAGAACAATTTCATGGCAAGACAAAGGCTGTAGAATTGTTTCCAGGGCCATTTATTTGCTTAACTTTGGTGTCTCAAACCTGATACATATATCACGTGTTTCCAAATAGCAGACAGCAAATTAGAAGTGTGTTGTGAAGTAACCCAATAATCCATCCAACCAGCAAAAGTAATTTAACTAAGATGGAGTGAGGGCTTACCATGGAACAATCTATCACTAATGACTGGAACAGGTGCACAAAGTGTCTTAATAAATCAGTAACCTGAAAAGCACATAAATTACTTTGAAGGTTAATGTATTTTCCTCCTTGTTTCCCAAACATCTTAAAGCTATGTTCATGAATATTTCAGAAACTGCATTGAAAATCTCTCTGGAATATGCTTGAGGTGCTAGATAAAGGAAGAAATGGAAACAATTATACTTACCTAAGTGAGGATCATTCTGGACCAGTGCCTTACATATCTTCCTAGCAGTGAAACCTACTGAACTATAAACTTTTAAGAGGACTGTCAGGGTCCTATTATTAACTTCTCTGAAAATTGGATTTTTTCTTCCCAGATTCTTTCAGCTTATAGTTGAGAAATGTTTTCTCAGTGAAAATATATTGAACTTTAAATAAGGTTTGCTAAGGCACCAGTTCCTCTTTCTTCCTTTCCAATCCATGAATCAGGGTCATCAGACTTAGTCTGCCTTCATCCAGCAAATGTTTGGCCCCCAGTGTAGCAGCAGTTTCAATGTCTTTCCAATCGACCTCAAGCATCCACGGCAGTAGACTCTTTTCTACAGATTATACCGAGATAACAGCATATGTAACATGCTCTGTATCAGAAAGTGCTACACAAAGAATTGAGAATGTTTAGTTCTTTATAGATACCCAAGTGGAGAGACAGAGAACTGGATAGTGGAGCCTCTGAGTGGGTGGCTAAATATATTCCCTGGTTCTCAACTAACCTACTCCATTTTCTATAGGGAAATCATATAAACAGATGCTGTTTTGGCTTAATGAAGTTCTTCTAGGACAGAGGTCTGCAAAGTTGGCTCTTTTAAGACTGGTGGACTTCAACTCCCAGAATTCCCCAGCCAGCTATGCTGGCTGGGGAATTCTGGGAGTTGAAGTCCACCAGTCTTAAAAGAGCCAACTTTGCAGACCCGTTCTAGGAGATTGGGGCCAGCTTCTGTGGTTTTAGGCTTATATCTTAGTCTTAAATTTTGAATGTTATTCTTGGGTTCTAATATCAAGCATGATTGTCCTTGGCTCCCAAAACTAATCGTAGATTCTTTTTATTGAACGTTTATGCCAGCTTTTTTTTTTTCATACTGACTTTTTCAACTTCAGGTTTTTGGAGAATTTGAACTCCAGTTTTAATCCGCTACTGCTGTATGTCTCTACAATGTCTCTACAAAGCAAGTAAATTTAAAAAAAATCTTTATTGTTTAAAAATATTACTGATAAATGTTCTGTAATTATTATATGAGAGCAATAACACTTAATATGTGTGTATGAATATGTGTGTGTGTGTATACACACATACAATACATATACATATGTATTAGATATATACATATATATACTTATATAGAGGGAGGGAGGGAGGGAGGGAGAGAGAAATTTATAGGAAAAATAGATAAAGAATATGAAAAGTATAAACATATATGTTATGTCAAAGCACTGGTATGCCAAATATGGGAGGGAACATACTGCTTCCCTTTTGCCTTTCAGCTCCATCCTTACTTATTTCCTTGGTTCAGATGATAAGGGAGGAGAGCTTGTGGCTTAGTGGCTAATACAACTGCCTAACATGTAAAAACAGCCCAGGTTCAAATCCCAGTAAGAGTATGGCTAGTTGATGAGAGCTAAATAGCTTGAAACAGATCTATACTAGTCTCCCTTTATTTATTTATCAGCAATACAGGCACACACACACACACACACACACACACACACACAAATGCCAAATTTCTAAATCTATATTAAAAAGAAGAAAATATTTCTTCCCTAAAGTAACACAATTTGGTTTCAGAAACTATCTTGGTACACGAGATGCCCTATTCATAAGAAAGAAAAATCTGGAAAGGACACTCAATCTTCAAACACTGAAACCAGGCTCACTCAGATTTCATGCTATAAGAAAAAAAAATCGTAAGAGAAGGTCAAGATTCTGAAACTAAACAACAAAACAAAAAAAATGCATACAGGTAACATTCTTTACAGTGTGTTGTCAAACTGAAATTATTTTTAAAACTAGTTCAAGTAAAACCCTTTTTAGTTCAAGTGCAAAATGCAAAATATGTCAATTCCTATCAAATTGAAAAGAATATGCATACATACATACATACATACATACATACATACATACATACATACATATATAATTTTAATATATACATATGTGTTGTGGCCCAGTCGGCTCCGGATCAGCTGCTGATAGATTCCTCTAGTGAGGAGTCCTATGAGTCTGCTCTAGAGAAGGAGGCTGAGAGTGAGAGAGCAGAGATCCCGGCTAGGCATCAGGAGGCACCTGGGGCTTGGTGTAGTGGGGAGGAGGAAACCCAGTTTGTCCCTGATGTCAGGCTTAGAAGGATCGAGAGAGGGCAGCGTCAATTAGAAAAGAGACGCAACCGGAGGAGATAATGAGTATCAGCTGCCTAATTGACCGGCCCCTCCCAAGAGGCTTTAAAAGAAATCCTCTGTGAAAAGTAGGTTTGCAGGAAACAACGTATCATCTGAAGAGTCAAAGCTTTCGTGTGTGTCAAGTTCTTTCATTAAGAATCTTCAGGCCTAGTCAAGGTCAGTCTGGTCAAGCTGCCAAGTATCAGTCAGTTTAGTCATTTGTCTTGTGAAGGAGGGAGTCAGAACACATATGTATGTGTGGGTATGGGTGTGTGTACACACAGATCTGTTTTTCATGCCACTTGATGAATTTCATACCATGATATATTAAAATAAACTAAGATGGGCTTTGATTCTTGTGAGTTCAAGATATAACTATGTACTGAGATTAAGGATGTGTACTTCTCTTCAGCAACAATATTTGTTAATAATACTTTTTATGATTTTATGTGGTGTATCAGTTTTAGCATGTGGCAGGTACATCAGGAGATTCCATCTGAACAAGTTCATCTTTTTAAAACTTCTTGGACATAAAGAGATTCTATCTGCCATCATCTGATGCTTTTTATAAATTTCTCTTCCAGCTCACTGTTCCTGCCCATCACCTATCAATCTCTTTCTACATTTCAAATTACATACTACCTGCAGAATAAAGCCGAACTGTGTAACTAATCCATATAAAATTAAACCCAGTGACAAGAATGTGGCAAAGAATGAAATAGAGAACAACATGGAAGAACAAGCATTACAGGAATTAAACATGAATTAATTTCACTGCTTTTCTCCTTACCAAGTTTATTTTTACCCATCATCTTTTTTCAATCATTTTTTTTTACAGATCTTGTAGCTTCTTGGCTTGTAAATTCTAGCATTCTATGAAATGCTTAGTTTAGTAATCTTTATCTTGCTATTATTTTATGCATTCCACAGATGATATTAAATGGCATATGAAAGCATGAGTTAGAATTAGCTGGTCGAGAAAGAATGCAACATTAACAATAGATATTCAACAATAGCCATATCATTTACATTCCTGGCCTTCTGTGGCTGTATTAAGGTTATACCATACTATATGAGCAGCACTGAGAAGACCTTGCTTCAGAAAGCCATATTGGAACATCAACAGAAAGCCAATTATTCAAATTATGGACCAAATCCATGGCCTTCACAAGCAGATCATGGGGAGGTTCTCACACAACCTGCATTACCAGGTTTTGAGTTGTTCACTGGTTTATTGTTGTGGTTTGTTGCATAGTCAGCAACATGGTTTGGCATTTTTATCCACTTGTTGGATCCTTCCCTTATAAATAGAAGAACACTGACTTCACACCCGATGCCCTTATAAACAGAAGAACACTGACATCCCGTAAACTCCACTGAAGATGTTACCCAGCCTGGTAATAAAAAGTTTGGAAACCAACCTATAAGGTATCAGAACAAAGCTTCACCTTCCTACTGCCGAGTTACAGATATTTTCCACTATTGTTCTACTTCTCTTTGCAGGTCTTTTTTATTTTGTTATTTTCTCCAGTTCTTTCTCTTCTCTTCTTCTGTCTCCAGGTACTGCAATACCCACTGTTCATTCTTTGACTTCTTTATCAGCAAATGTTAAGTCTGGGTTGTTATATGGCAAAGGCTTGTCTGCTTGAATTCTAAAGTCCCAGAGCACGTTAGCTTCTTCATTTTCCATTGTTTTCTCTCTTTTATGGTTCTACCAGCTCTTGCTTTTATGCGGTCAGATGCCACAACCCCCACAGGCTAGGTGGTCAGGGATTACAGAGCCAGGGCCTGAGGCTGATGTTCTGCAATGCCAGGTCCGTGGTCAACAAAGCCCCCCTCATCCACGACCTTGTGTCGGAGGGGGAGCCGGACCTGGTAGGAATAGCGGAGACCTGGTTGGGCCACGAGGGAGGACTTCCCCTCGTAGAAATGTGCCCACCAGCTTACCGCACTTTTCATCAGCCACGGGCCATAGGCAGGGGTGGCGGGGTAGCGGTTATTGTTAGGGAAGGTCTTGAGCCGAGAGAGACCACTATACCACAGACCACCGGCTGTGAGTCCCTCTGCGTGAAGTGGGGCCTAGGGAGGCAGTTGGGCATGCTGATTGTATACCTGGCTCCCCGCTATGTAACAGCAGCCCTGCCTGAGCTCCTTGATGTGATCGCCGTGATGGCAGTTGAGACCCCCAGACTCTTTGTCATGGGGGACTTCAACCTGCCATCGGTTGGCGAATCATCTGAGGTAGCACGGGAGTTCATGGCCTCCATGACGGCCATGGACATGACCCAAGTAATTCAGGGCCCCACGCACGAGGGAGGACACACGCTGGATCTAATTTTTGTCTCTGGTCAGTGGAAGAGTGATCTGGGTATAGGGGATATAGCCATTTCACCCCTGTCATGGTCAGATCACTCACTTCTCCGGCTCGACTTTCCAATCGCTACACCCCACCGCGGGGAGGCGGAACCGGACTCACCTATATGGTTCCGCCCCACGCGCCTGATGGATTCGGATAGGTTCCAGACGGTGCTTGGGCCACTACCTGAGTCCTTGACTCGCGCCCCGACAGAGGACCTGGTGGTCGCATGGAATACCGCGGCTACGGGGGCCTTGGATCGGGTCACGCCCTTGCGGCCTCTCTTGCGGCGTCGAGTCACCCTGGCTCCTTGGTTCACCGAGGAGCTGAGGGAGATGAAGCGCCTCAAGAGACGCCTAGAGAGGCGGTGGAGATCCACATGGTCTGAATCTGACCGAACACAGGTGAGAGCCCATTTACGGACTTACCTTGTGGCGTTGAGAGTGGCCAAACGTCATCATTGTGCCACTCTCATTGCATCCGCAGATAACCTCCCTGCCACCCTGTTTAGGGTGACCTGCTCCCTCCTTCAACAGAGGGTGCGGGAAGCCCCGTTGCAGGGTAGAGCAGAGGAATTTGGGGAATATCTGCAGGATAAAATCGCTCAGATTCAGAGCGAGATGGTCCCCACCGAAAGTGGCCCAGTGGGATGCCCCGAGGCAGATCTTGAGGCAGTTTTGTGGGAAGAGTTTGACTCTGTTACTTCCGATGATATGGACAGGTTACGTGGGTGACTGCGAGCTACCACATGTTTATTGGACCCGTGTCCCTCCTGGCTTGTACTGGCATCCTGGTAGGTTACACGAGGCTGGCTCCAGGAGGTGGTCAATGCTTCCCTGGGTGAGGGTTTCTTGCCGGCCTCCCTTAAAGAGGCCATGGTGAGACCCCTCCTCAAGAAGCCCTCTCTGGACCCGGCATTACTGGTGAATTACCGTCCGGTCTCCAATCTTCGCTTTTTGGCGAAGGTTGTAGAGAGTGTGGTGGCACAACAGTTTCCCCGTCATCTGGAGGAAGTTGATTATCTGGACCCGCGCCAGTCCGGCTTCCGGCCCGGGCACAGCACCGAGACAGCATTGGTCGCGTTGGTAGATGATCTCTGGAGGGCCAGAGATGGGGGTTGTTCCTCCATCCTGGTCCTATTAGACCTCTCAGCGGCTTTTGATACCATCGACCATGGTATCCTATTGCATCAGCTGGAGGGGTTGGGGATGAGAGGCACCGTGTTGCGGTGGTTCTCCTCCTACCTCTCCGGTCGATCGCAATTTGTGTTGACAGGAGAGCAGAGGTCGACCTCTAGGCCCCTCACCTGTGGGGTGCCTCAGGGGTTGGTCCTCTCGCCACTCCTGTTCAACACATATATGAAGCCGCTGGGTGAGATCATCCGTGGTTTTGGGGTAGAGTACCATCTCTACGCTGATGATACACAGCTGTATATATCTATCCCAAACCACCCCAACGATGCCGTAGCGGTGATGTGCCAGTGTCTGGAAGCCGTGCGGGCCTGGATGGGAAGTAACAGACTCAGACACAACCCGTCCAAGACCGAGTGGCTGTGGTTTCCGGCATCCCGGTACAACCAGTTGACTCGATCACTGGCCATAGGGGGTGAACATCTAACCCCTGTGGATGGGGCACGCAACTTGGGCGTCCTCCTCGATGCCCGGCCGCGCGGGTAGTTATGGGAGCCTCTAGGTTCTCCCATGTAACACCGCTCCTGCGCGAGCTGCACTGGCTGCCTGTCGTCTTTCGGGTGCGCTTCAAGGTGTTAATTACCATCTTTAAAGCGCTCCATGGCACGGGACCTAGCTATCTGTGGGATCGCATTCTGCCCCATATATCCCTGCGGCCGATTCGCTCCCACAGAGAGGGACTTCTCCGGGTGCCGTCCACTAGGCTGTGCCAGCGGGCGACGCCCAGGGGAAGGGCCTTCTCTGTGGCGGGCCCGACCCTCTGGAACGACCTTCCCCCCAAAATCAGAACAACCACGGACCTTCGCTCCTTCCGACAGCTATTAAAAACTCACTTCTTCCGCTTGGCTGGCCTAGGGTAATTTAAATTTTAAATTATTAAGGGTTTTTTTAGGGATAGTTTTATTTTCATAGAAGTTTTTTAGCGCAGGGTAAGTTTAATTTGATTTTAACCTTGTACTTTGCTTGTTTTAATTTGTTTTTAATTTCCCTGTGCCCCGCCTCGAGTCCCTTCGGGGAGAGAGAGCGGGTTATAAATAAAATTTATTATTATTATTATTATTATTAATATTGCTTGCAAGCAAATAGTTTTACTTGCAGATATTCCAATGCATCATTACTTTGTCATGCCTTTGTAATGTGTGAACTTCTTGCAATAACTAACTAGATGATCCACTGTTTCTTCACTTTCTTTGCAGCTACGGCATTTGTTTTCTGGTCCTATCTTCTCAATTCTGACAGAGGAATCAGGGCAATAACAATTATTAGTGGCAATAGTGAGTTTACTTGAAAGATTTATCTCTTGATATTAACCTCTCCCAGTCTATCACTATTGACCATCAAATGTGTCTTCCATTGGGAGGCTGATCTTTGTACAAAGATTCTGATGTTTATACTGAATCCTGTTCTTTCTAGGCACTTGATTATTCAATCATGTGGCAGGAAGATGAACACTTCCTTGAAAATCCAAGCTACATTCAAGTTGGTCTTCTTTGTCCTGAAGTTTTTATCATGAACCATCATGTCAATGATCTTTTGTTCCTCTGCTGTTTGGTCAATTTCCTTTCTGCTCAGGTGGAAAGAGCTTGCTTTCAACTAAACATTTTGGGCTACATCACTACCACAATTAGTAGTTTGAAAATTGTTTCTATGCAGGTAGTTGGCCTGTACTTGCTTGATGTTGCCCCTTTTGATGGATCTTATCAAGCAGATGGTGCCAGATATTTGACAATCTTCGATTTCACCTCTTTGCAGTATGTTGTTAAACTGCTTGGCAATGAATAAGTATAAAGCAGTCAGATATTTCAACCGAAACCATGCAGTTCATCTTTACCTGGTGCTAACTATTTCTTGATTTTCCTTACCCCTTTCTCCATTATTTCTGCTGTTATTATAAATTCTTTTGTTTCAGCTTGTTTTATATTCTTATCCATCTCCTTTATCAAAATTGCATTTTTGTATATTTGCAACAGGTAAATACATTTTCTTCCTGTACTCCTGCTGCTGCTAGCTCTGGTTGCTCAGCCAACAGTCCTGAGTCCTGTGGCGTAGTGGTCAACAATGCCCATGAACTCCAACACCTAGTGCAGCCCTTGTTGGCCTGACCAATGGTTGATGTAGTATATGTTTCTGTACTTTACGCCTCACCATATTGTTTATGGGAGAGATATTCTTAGTGTGTCTTTTTGGTAAGACCTGCCCAATATAGGTGAACCTCTGTGATGACTCCCCTGGATGCTTTCCCAGATACCTCTCTAGATGTCAGTTTGGAAGAGGATGAACCAGTTTCTGGCATGTCAAGAGCTGAGTTGATTGATGGTTGTGAGCTTCTGTCTGTAAGAGAGTTGGCTGAAGTGCAACTGCAGCAGAATAGCCCCGAGGCTTCAGATGAGGAAAGCATGCAGTTGGTCAGTGATGAAGAAGAGGAACTGCCTTCTGCACCTGATCCAAGAACACGTAGGGCAGAGAAAAGCCAGGAGCAGAGTAGATCAGCCTGATTACTCACAAGGAGAAAGTCTCGCCTTTCTTGATGAGCTGCAATGGAAGCTGGCTATTTAGCACAGCAGACAGATGGTGGCAATGCTAGGAACAACATCAACAATTCCTAGCTGTGTGTCTTCTGGTCATTGTGATTCTTGCTTTGCTTTAAATTTACACTGTGCCTTGGCTTGGATCATGCCTTGGAAATTCTTTGATCATGCCTTAGAAATTCTGGAGTTTTCTTGTCTTGTGAACCCTCTTTTTTGTGGGTTTAAATTTGCCTGGTAGGTTTATGTGGATTGGGAAACTTTCCAGTGCCTTGTGGACTCTTTGGCCATTGCTCTGTGCACTACCACTGGTCTGTTTGTGGCTGGACTTAATTGGGTAAAGAGAATAGCTGCAGAATATTAATAAACTCACTAAGGCACAGTTACATTTGTGTGTGATTGAGCGGGACAGCACAACCTCTCATCTTCCTTGGTGTACACAAGCCCCACAAATTCAAGGTAGCACCTCACTAGGAGAGGATGATGTTGTTGTTTATGATGATTTATTTATTTGACAAACATGTACAAGATAACAAGTACAGGTATGAACATAAACATGAACAA
The DNA here is from genome assembly GCA_039707465.1 of Rhabdophis nuchalis. Taxonomy (NCBI): domain Eukaryota; kingdom Metazoa; phylum Chordata; class Lepidosauria; order Squamata; family Natricidae; genus Rhabdophis; species Rhabdophis nuchalis. The sequence goes on along the minus strand of CM077643.1, from coordinate 246,308,995 downwards.
AGGAAGTAAAAACAGATAAATGGGGACAGGAGGACAGGTACGGTAGGCAAGCTGGTGTGCTTATACACACCTCTTAAGAATGGGGTGAGGTTCACGGTAGACAGTTTGAGGTTGAAGCTGTGACGGTTTGAGGCTGTAACAACAGAGTTGGGTAGAGCATTCCAGGCATTGACCACTCTGTTGCTGAAGTCATATTTTCTGCAATTGAGTTTGGATACAACTAAAATAGTTGTATCCAAAAGCTCCTCAAGCAGAACTCAAAAACCCTGACGAATTCCTGGCTGTAAATCCATATCAGAGATCTATCTAAAAAATTTTGCACTTAAGGTGACTCTTAAAAGACAAGTTATTCTTTGAGTCTAGGATCAGCAAACAGAGTCTCTGTTTTTCTAGCATTTCCAGAGTTTGTTCTTTTCAAAGCTACTGCAGAAAAAATACTGCAGAGCTGCGGTTTGAAGTTTTCCTCAGAGGGTTCACTCCATCTTCATATCGCCAATACCTTGTTCAGGTTTAAAACCCCAAAAGTTTTAACTGAGCTGTCAGAAACAATCACCACCTATGTTCTTGTCACAGTGGGAAGCAGATCGTTAACAACTAGGCTACCAGTGACAATATTCAATTCCAGCAAGCCATTGTCAATAATTATTATATTGGTTCAGCACCCACTGGGATTAAAAATACCTGACCCAACCTACAAATTGGCTTCATGGGACTGAAATTCAGCTACCTGTGAAATGTGGCTGTAGTCACAAAATATGACAAGTAGGAATTAGGCATCAAGATAAATGCTGTATCCTTTTAGTACAGCTCTCTTCGGCTCAATGATATCAAAATCTTTTGGACTGTAGGTTTGAGTTTCTGAATAAAAAAACCACACTTGCTGAGAATTTGGGGAATTACAACCTAACACATCTGACGGTTTCAAACAGCTTTCACCATCCCTCTGTAGCATGTATTTTTTATCCACGCAAAATCAGACTATAAATAGACCTAACCTCTAATCCTTTAGATATAGACTAAGGACCATATAAGATATTGGTAATGAATCACTGTACAGAATGTTGTTCTGCTAACTGTCATGGGAACAGAGGAAGATTGAAATGGGATTAGGTTATATGAGTAGGAGAACTTCTCTTTTTTCTTTGGTTCAGTATATATTCCATTTTTTCCCCTTTCTGCAGTACAACAGCGCAACAGTAGGAAGCAGAACTGTCATTTTAATTTCAGCAGAGAATTGGAAGCAGAAATACTGTAATTTAGTTGTTACCAGGATTTTTTTTTTAAATTTTCATATTGAGATGGTCCATTGCCTAGTAAATAAAGAGTGTGCCATATATGCTTTGGAATAGTCCATTTGATATAAACACATAGACTGAAGTCAACCCAATGATGGAATAGACAACCTTGATTAACACATCAAATTACACCCTATAAGAAAATTAATATTAATAATTGTCTTCAACTATAATCCACTTGGTTATTTTCAGTGTAAAAGGTAAGCCCTCTCCTTTATTTCCTAACAAAGACAAAAGAGGAAGCAGGTTTGTAACATCTTTTGTTTTAAAAAAATATTAATTCCTTAATTAGGACTAGAAGCATCATTAATATTCATTTGCATATAATTGTCTTAATTTTTAGTCATAATGACTTTAGTAACCAACTGTTTGATTGATGGTACTCGTGTTTTTTCCATGAAGGAAATAAGTCACCACGTTGGCTCTTTTTCTTTAAAAACAAAAGGAGAGAAGGGGGAAAAAACCTGCTTTATATTCATGTGTGATATTTTTAACTGCCTTTAATTATAAACTAGCTAAATAAGCATGCAAACAGTGCTATGATGATTGATAGCATCTTTCTCTGAAAGTGACTGTCACAAAATGGAAAGGTGTAAAGTCAAGTATAATCTAAACTAAACTAAACCAGAGTCAGGTACTTAAGTAAGTTCTTGGATCCAAAGATGGGGAGTTTGAGGATAGAATTCCGCTGAGTCTTCCCCTATTCACATTTAAGTTTCATAAAGATAAAAGTTCTGGACAGATGTGTGCTAAATTGCACTTTCATTGCAATATTTTAAAGATGTCCTTGAGCAAAATTCCTGTCTCTACATCATCTGTACATTTATTTATTTATTATTTTTTATTTTATTTTATTAAATTTATATCCCGCCCTTCTCCTTGTTAGGACCCAGGGCGGCGCACAGGGATGTTAAAATACATACAAAATATAAAATATATGAAATTTAAAATACTTATTTTAATAAATAAACCCTGCGCTAAAACCAAATTAAAATCCCAGGTTTAAAAACTATCTAATGGTCAGTGTGGAGGTTACGCTAGGCCGGCTAGGTGAAATAGGTGTGTCTTCAGACACTTGCGGAAGAGGCGGAGGTCGGAGATGGTGCGGAGTTCAGGGGGTAAGTCGTTCCAGAGGACTGGGCCCGCCACAGAGAAGGCTCTCCCCCTGGGTGTCGCTAGTCGGCATTGTCCAGCCGACGGCACCCTGAGGAGGCCCTCTCTGTGGGAGCGTATCGGTCTAAGAGATGTATGGGGCAGGAGGCGGTCTCGCATATAACTAGGCCCCGAGCCATGGAGCGCTTTAAAGATGGTCGTTAAAACCTTGAAGCGCACCCGAAAGACCACAGGAAGCCAGTGCAGCTCGCGCAGGATAGGTGTTATGTGGGAGTGTCTAGGCGCTCCCGTAATCACCCGCGCGGCTGCGTTCTGGACTAGCTGCAGCTTTCGGGTGCACCTCAAGGGAAGCCCCATGTAGAGAGCATTACAGTAGTCGAGTCGAGAGGTGACGAGTGCTTGAGTGACTGTGCGTAAGGCCCCCCGGTCCAGTAAGGGGCGCAATTGGCGCATCAGGCGAACCTGATGAAACGCCCCCCTGGCCACGGCTGCCACATGATCTTCCATAGACAGCCGGGAATCCAGGAGGACACCCAAATTGCGCGCCCTCTCCACGGGGGCCGGTGTTTCGCCCCCAATGGCCAGAGTTGGAATAATCTGGCTGAACCGAGGCGCCGGAAGCCACAGCCACTCAGTCTTGGACGGGTTGAGCCTGAGTTTGTTACCACCCATCCAGATCCGTACGGCTTCCAAGCACCGGGACATAACCTCGACGGCATCGTTGGGGTGGTCTGGGGTGGATAAGTACAACTGAGTATCATCAGCGTACAGATGATATCCCACCCCAAAACCACGGATGATCTCACCCAGCGGCTTCATATATGTGTTGAATAGGAGGGGCGAGAGGACCGACCCCTGAGGAACCCCACATATGAGGGGTCTCGAGGCCGACCTCTGCCCCCCTGTCAACACATATTGCGACCGACCAGAGAGGTAGGATGAGAACCACCGCAGAACGGTGCCTCCCAACCCCAACCCCCCCAGTCGGCGCAATAGGATACCATGGTCGATGGTATCAAAAGCCGCTGAGAGGTCTAATAGGACTAGGATAGAGGAATATCCTCTATCCCGCGCCCTCCAGAGATCATCAACCAACGCGACCAATGCCGTCTCGGTGCTGTGCCCGGGTCGGAAGCCGGACTGGCGCGGGTCTAGATAATCAACTTCCTCCAAGTGTCGCGGAAACTGTTGAGCCACCACACTCTCAACAACCTTCACTAAAAAGTGGAGGTTGGAGACGGGACGATAGTTCTCTAATAATGCTGGATCCAGGGACGGCTTCTTGAGGAGGGGCCTTACTACCGCCTCTTTCAAGACGGCAGGCAAGGACCCCTCACTCAAAGATGCGTTGACAATGCCCTGGAGCCAGCCTCGTGTCGTCTCCCAGGATGCCAGTACAAGCCAGGAGGGACACGGGTCCAATAAACATGTGGTAGCCCTAAGTCTCTTTGACAACTTGTCCATATCCTCGGTGGTAACAAAATCAAACTCCTCCCAAGATGGTGTCACAAGAACAGCCTCGGCCCGCTCGACTGGGCCACTGTCGATGGAGGGTAACTCGTTCCGAATCCGAGTGATTTTCTCCTGCAGATAAATCCCAAATTCCTCTGCTCGACCCTGTAAAGGGGCTTCCCGCGGCCTCTGTTGAAGGAGGGAGCGGGTCACCCCAAACAGGGCGGCAGGGCGGTTATCTGCGGATGCAATAAGAGTGGCACAATACTCACGTTTGGCCACTCTTATCGCCACTAAGTAAGTCCTAATATGGTCTCTCACTAGTGTTCGGTCGGCTTCGGAGCGAGAAGATCTCCATCTGCTCTCTAGGCGTCTCTTGTGGCGCTTCATCCCCCTAAGCCCCTCGGTAAACCAAGGAGCCCAGGTGGTTCGTCGCCGCAAGAGAGGCCGCAAGGGCGCGACTCGGTCCAAGGCCCCCATGGCCGCACTTAACCATGCGGCCACTAGGTCCTCAGTCGAGTCGCGGGGCAAGTCCACAGGAATTGGCCCAAGCTCCCTTTGGAACCTTATCGGGTCCATCAGGAGCCTGGGGCGGAACCATATAGGAATATCCGGTTCCGCCTCCCCGCGGTGAGGTGCGGCGATCGGAAAGTCGAGCCGAAGGAGAGCGTGATCTGTCCATGACAGGGGTGTGATGACTAGATCCCCTATTCCCAGATCACTACTCCACTGTCCCGAGACGAAGATTAGATCCAGGGTGTGTCCGCCCTCGTGGGTAGGGCCTACAACTACTTGGGTCAGGTCCATGGCTGTCATGGAAGCCATGAACTCCCGAGCTGCACCAGAGGTTTCGCCTGCTGACGGCAGATTAAAGTCCCCCATGACTAACAGTCTGGGGGTCTCCACTGCCGCCTCAGCTATCACCTCTAGGAGCTCGGGCAGGGCTGTTGTTGTATAGCGAGGAGCCAGGTATACAACTAACACGCCCAACTGCCTCCCTAGGCCCCACTTCACAAGGAGGGACTCGCACCCGGTCGTCTGAGGGATCGTGGTCTCCTTTGGCTCAAGACCTTCCCTAACCATAATCGCCACCCCCCCACCCCTCCCTAGGGCCCTAGGCTGATGAAAGGCTCGGTATCCTGGTGGGCACATTTCTACGAGGGGATGTCCTCCCTCGTGGCCCAACCAGGTTTCCGTAATACCTACCAGGTCCGGGTCCCCCTCTGACACAAGGTCATGGATGAGGGGGGCTTTTTGTACCACGGACCTGGCGTTGCATAGCATCAGCCTAGGGCCCCGGGTCTGTGGTTCTTGCCCTCCTAGTCTGCGATGGGAGCATGGGAGGTCGGAGTGCGTGACCGCCTGTAGCCAGCGGCCACGGTCCTCCAACCGATGTCCATCCCATCTCCCACCGCCCCTGCCCCTCCCCAAGACCGAATTGATGGAGAATACCTCCGTGGCAACGACCCCCCCTTCCCCCTCCTCCGTTTCTCTACTTCCGCCGGCCGGCCTTATAATTTGGCGTCCCCCCACCTGACTATCCCCTCCCTCCTCCCTGAAACCCCCTAAAATCCGAATTAAAAAATTACAAAGAAACCCCCTGAGCTTGCGCTTCGCCCACCTCTCAGGAGCAATAACTCCATCTTCGAGGTGGGCCCGAGTTAAACTAGGGGGCCAAGCCTGCGAGAGGGCAGAATCTCGCAGGCAAAGGAGGTCACGCCTCGAATACATTTCTAGGGGAACATGGAGGCTGCATAAACCAGGGGAACGTAATTGCAAGTTAATGTTTAGTTAGTTAATTAGTTAGTTAGAAAGAGTCCAGATAAAGTGCAGGTGTAAAGTGGCAGTGTACAGTGCAAATAATAGGAGATGGTAAGTCCATAGAGGTAAATCCATAGGGGTAGGAGGGGTAAAGTCAGATAGTCCAAAAGATAGTCCAAAGAAAGTCCGGCAGATGGGAAAGATCGCAGTTCAGCCCCTTTAAATGGCCCCATCCATCTGCCCTCTTCAGCCACACAGGCCTCAGTCTGCATTTAGTGCCGTGCAGCTAGATGGTCCACTGCACGGCCTGATGGTAAATGCTGCCATGTGCAGGCTTGGCTTACCTCCTCCAGTCCCATGCACTCACTCCCAGTCCTCCTCGGCCAAAGTTCCACCACTCCACGATCCGGCTGCTTGGCTGCTTGGTCTCCTCTCCTTCCATTCGCTCCTTCACTCCTTCCTTCCGTTTCTATTTCCGTTCCATTCCTTCTTTCTCCTTCTCCTTTCTCTTTCCAATCTCTCCTCTCCTTCTTTCCTTCTTCCTCCTTCCTCCTTTCCATCCCTTCTCCACACGTTTCCTCTCTTCCAATCTCTCCTCTCACATCCTCTCTCCTTCCTCTCACCTCCTCTCTCCGTTCCAGCTTCTCCATCTGCAGCCGTTGTTCGCAGCCGCTCCAGCCCCGGATCAGGTAGGGAACACTCGGGTCGGGGTCGGATGTAGGCTGCACGATCTCCCATCCACTCGTGCAGCCCGATGGAAAATCCTCCCTTCCGCCCGGCCGTTCGCTTGCCTCCAGCGTCCCGGCTTCACAGGCCTGCCTCCTCCTACTTCCTGGCAAGCCGGGGACGCGCTAGGCCGAACAGGCCGATTCGGGCCTTCTCCTCGCTCTTCGCCTCGCCGTCACACACTCGGCTCACCCTCCGTCTCCAAAACGGCCCGGTGTGACGACTGGCATGTAGCCTTGCTGGGCCAGCCCTCGGAGATGGTCAGTGAGGGCTGGCGACATTCCCCTGGGGCAAAACAGCCCCCGGCCCCCGCCCTGCCTTCAGAATCGGACCTCCATTCCGCGCATGCGCAAACTCCATATTTAAGAGTTCTTGGGAGATGAAACATGACAATTCCATGAAATTGGTCTGAGCTTCTGGATGAAAAAGCATAGAATGCAAATGTGAAAAATAATAACTAGCTTTGCTAAAATTTATATTGGCATTCCATGTTTCTGGAGCAAACCAAAAAGAATGAAAGTGAGAGAAGAGCAATAATAGGAAGAAATACCTTATTTTTCAGAGTATAAGATGCACCGGAGTATAAGACCTACCTTAGTTTTTGGGGAGGAAAATAGGGGGGGAGGGAAATACTTTCTACCAGGTATTCATCTGGCTTAGACTGGTCAGCTTCAGCACGTAAATTTGCTGGTTTTGAGCACGCACACTTGTGCTTTTTATTCCCTGGGTGGGGATAAAAAAACAGCTTCTAAACCACAGCTGATCATCGGAGAGGGAAGCAATGAGAAAAGCAGGCAAAGCAGGGAAGATGGCTTCACTCATTAGCACCTCATTAGGGCTGAAAAACAGCTTCTAAACCACAGCTGATCAATGGGAGGGAGCAGCAATGAGAAAAGCAGGCAAAGCACAGGAAGATTGCTTCACTCATTAGCGCTTCTTTAGGGCTGTAAAAAAGCTTCGGAAAAGCTACATTCGGAGTATAAGAACACCCAAATTTTCAGCCTCTTTTAAGGTAAGGTGACCAGACGTCCCGCTTTTGGCGGGACAGTCCCGGTTAACCAACAGATGTCCTGCACCCCGCCGCCTCTTCAAAATGTCCTGTTTTGCGGGCAGGCGGCGGGCGCTCTGTACACGCTCAGAGGCCCGGATAGCTGAGAGTGCTGGCTCAGGTGGGGAGGGCGTTGGGGCCGAGGAGAAGGGGGCAGGGCAGCACACGCTCCAGTGTGGCACACGCCTGCAGAGGCGGGTCTCCCATGGGTGGCATGGCGGTGGACAAGTCTGGCTGCCTGCCTTCCTGCTTTCCTCGTCCCCTGCTGGACGCGGCTCTGGCTGGGATCAGATGATCGGCAGGAAGGAAGGAAGGCGCGGGACTGTGGGGACTTGCCGATTCAGCGCTGCATGCTGCCGCCTCTCCCCCCCCCCAATCAACGGTGTCCCGCTTTGGGACTTTGAAAATCTGGTCACCTTATTTTAAGGGGGGGAAAGTATGTCTTATGCTCCCAAAATACGGTAACTATAATATGCTGGGTCTCAATTAGTGATGGAGTTAACAAATAAAAGGCACATTAGACAACCATTGTCACAATATTATTTAATAATAATAATAATAATAATTTTAATTTATAAAACCGCACCCTCTCCCCACAGGGACTCGGGGCGGTGCACAGGTAGAATAAAAACCAAATACATACAACAATTCTACAAACAAATTAAATATAACCTGCGCTAAAATTCCCATTAAAACTAAATAATACTAATTCCCCATAAAACCCCAGAGGCAGAGAGACTCATCCTAGGCCGGCCAGACAGAAAAAGTGAGTCTTTAATTTAAGACGGAAGGAGCGGAGGTCCGTGGTCGTCCTGATATCGGGGGGGAGGTCGTTCCAGAGGGCCGGGCCCGCCACAGAGATAGCCCTTCCCCTGGGTGTCGCCCGCTGACAGTGTCTAGTGGACGGCACCCGGAGAAGTCCCTCTCTGTGGGAGCGAATCGGCCGTGAGGATGTATGAGGCAGGAACCGATCCCGCAGATAGCTAGGTCCCGAGCCATGGAGCGCTTTAAAGATGATAATTAACACCTTGAAGCGCACCCGGAAGACGACAGGTAGCCAGTGCAGCTCGCGCAAGAGCGGTGTTACATGGGTAAACCTAGCGGTTCCCATAATTGCTCGCGCGGCTGCATTCTGGACTAGCTGAAGTCTCTGGGTGCACCTCAAGGGGAGCCCCATGTAGAGAGAGTTACAATAGTCCAGTCGGGATGTCACGAGCGCATGAGTGACTGTGCGCAGGGCGTCCCGATCCAATAGGGGGCGCAATTGGCGGACCAGGCGAACCTGGTAAAACGCCCTCCTGGCCACGGCTGTCACTTGATCTTCCATGGACAGCCGGGAATCCAGGAGGACACCCAAATTGCGCGCCCCATCCACAGGGGCAAGATGTTCACCCCCTATGGCCAGCGATGGGATAAGCTGGTTGAATCGGGCAGCCGGAAACCACAGCCACTCGGTCTTGGTCGGGTTGAGCCTAAGTCCGTTACTTCCCATCCAGATCCGCACGGCTTCCAGGCACTGGCACATCACCGCTACGGCATCGTTGGGGTGGTTTGGGGTAGATATATACAACTGAGTATCATCAGCGTATAGATGGTATTCTACCCCAAAACCACGGATGATCTCACCCAGCGGCTTCATGTATGTGTTAAACAGGAGAGGCGAGAGGACCGACCCCTGAGGCACCCCACAAGTGAGTGGTCTCGAGGTCGACCTCTGCCCCCCTGCCAACACAAATTGCGATCGGCCAGAGAGGTAGGAGGAGAACCATCGTAAGACGGTGCCTCCCACTCCCAACCCCCCCAGCCGATGCAATAGGATACCATGGTCGATGGTATCGAAAGCCGCCGAGAGGTCTAATAGGACCAGGATGGAGGAACAACCCCCATCTCTGGCCCTCCAGAGATCATCCACCAACGCGACCAATGCCGTCTCGGTGCTATGCCCGGGCCGAAAGCCGGACTGGCGCGGATCTAGATAGTCAACTTCCTCCAGGTGACGGGGAAACTGTTGTGCCACCACACTCTCAACAACCTTCGCCACAAAGGGAAGGTTGGAGACTGGACGGTAGTTGTTTAAAAGAGCTGGATCCAAAGAGGGCTTCTTAAGGAGGGGCCTCACCATCGCTTCTTTTAGGGAAGCAGGCAAGGAACCCTCACTTAAGGATGCGTTGACAACCTCTTGGAGCCAGCCTCGTGTCACCTCCCAGGATGCCAGTACAAGCCAGGAGGGGCACGGGTCCAATAAACATGTGGTGGCTCGCAGTCGCCCACGTAACCTGTCCATATCATCAGAAGTAACGGAGTCAAATTCCTCCCAAACAAGATCTGTCTCGTGGCATCCCACTGGGCCATCAATGGAGGGTAACCCGTTCTGTATCTGAGCGGTTTTCTCCTGCAGAAAAGTCACAAATTCCTCTGCTCTACCCTGTAACGGGGCTTCCCGCACCCTTTGCTGAAGTAGGGAGCGGGTCACCCTAAACAGGGCGGCAGGGCGGTTTTATTATAAGAAGGTGTTTCTCTTACAATAGTATTGTTTTCTGACTAATAACAAGATATATTTTAGCGTATGTGTGCTTTTGTATCCGCATGTAGGCATGGGGTATGCCCCTCGTGGACATGTGCCCACCAGGTTACCGTGCCTTCCATCAGCCAAGGGCCCTAGGGAGGGGTGGGGGGGTGGCGATTATCGTAAAGGAAGGTCTTGAACCGAAGGAGACCACAGTCCCTCAGACAACCGGGTGTGAATCTCTCTGCGTGAGATGGGGCCTAGGGAGCCAGTTGGGCGTGTTAGTTGTATACCTGGCTCCTCGCTATGCAACAACAGCCCTGCCCGAGCTCCTAGAGGTGATAGCCGAGGCGGCAGTTGAGACCCCCAGACTGGTAGTCATAGGGGACTTTAACTTGCCGTCGGCAGGCGAAGCCTCTGGAGCAGCTCGGGAGTTCATGGCCTCCATGACGGCCATGGACCTGACCCAGGTAGTTTTAGGCCCCACTCACGAGGGAGGAAACACACTGGATTTCATCTTTGTCTCGGGACAGTGGAGTTGTGATCTGGGAATAGGGGACCTAGCCATCACTCCCTTGTCATGGACAGATCACGCTCTCCTTCGGCTGGACTTTCCAATCGCTACACCTCACCGCGGGGAGGCGGAACCGGATATTCCTATATGGTTCCGCCCCAGGCTTCTAATGGACCCGGAAAGGTTCCAGAGGGAGCTTGGGCCAATTCCTGTGACCCTACCCCGCGACTCGACTGAGGACCTAGTGGCCGCATGGTTAAGTGCGGCCGCGGGGGCCTTGGACCGAGTCGCGCCCTTGCGGCCTCTCTTGCGGTGGCGAATCACCCAGGCTCCTTGGTTTACCGAGGAGCTTCGGGGGATGAAACGCCACAAGAGATGCCTAGAGAGCAGATGGAGATCCTCTCGCTCCGAAGCCGACCGAACACTAGTGAGAACCCATATTAGGGCTTACTTAGTGGCGATAAGGGTGGCCAAACGTGAGTATTGTGCCACCCTTATTGCATCCGCAGATAACCGCCCTGCCGCCCTGTTTGGGGTGACCCGCTCCCTCCTTCATCAGAGGCCGCGGGAAGCCCCTCTGCAAGGGCGAGCAGAGGAATTTGGGATTTATCTGCAGGAGAAAATCACTCGGATTCGGAATGAGCTACCCTCCATCGACAGTGGTCCTGTGGGACTGTCCGAGACTAGTCTTGAGGTTCCTTCTTGGGAGGAGTTTGACTTTGTTACCACCGAGGATATGGACAGGTTGTCAAGGAAACTTAGGGCGACCACATGTTTATTGGACCCGTGTCCCTCCTGGCTTGTACTGGCATCCTGGGAGACGACACGAGGCTGGCTCCAGGGCATTGTCAACGCATCTTTGAGTGAGGGGTCCTTGCCTGCCGTCTTGAAAGAGGCGGTAGTGAGGCCCCTCCTCAAGAAGCCGTCCCTGGACCCAGCTTTATTAGAGAACTATCGTCCGGTCTCCAACCTTCACTTTTTGGTGAAGGTTGTCGAGAGTGTGGTAGCCCAACAGTTTCCGCGACACCTGGAGGAAGTTGATTATCTAGACCCGCGCCAGTCCGGCTTCCGACCCGGTCACAGCACCGAGATGGCATTGGTCGCGTTGGTTGATGATCTCTGGAGGGCGCGGGATAGAGGTTATTCCTCTATCCTAGTCCTATTAGACCTCTCGGCGGCTTTTGATACCATCGACCATGGTATCCTATTGCACCGACTGGGGGGGTTGGGGTTGGGAGGCACCGTTTTGCGGTGGTTCTCATCCTACCTCTCTGGTCGGTCGCAATATGTGTTGACGGGAGGGCAGAGGTCGACCTCGAGGCCTCTCTTATGTGGGGTTCCTCAGGGGTCGGTCCTCTCGCCCCTCCTTTTCAACACATATATGAAGCCGCTGGGTGAGATCATCCGTGGTTTTGGGGTGGAGTACCATCTGTACGCTGATGACACCCAGCTGTACATATCCACCCCAAACCACCCCAACGATGCCGCCGAAGTGCTGTCCCGGTGTTTGGAGGCCGTACGGATCTGGATGGGTGGTAACAAACTCAAGCTCAACCCTGCCAAGACTGAGTGGCTGTGGTTTCCGGCACCCCGGTTCAGCCAGATTACACCAACTCTGGCCATTGGGGGCGAAACACTGGCCCCCGTGGAGAGGGCGCGCAATTTGGGTGTCCTCCTGGATTCCCGGCTGTCCATGGAGGACCATGTGGCGGCCGTGGCCAGGGGGGCGTTTCATCAGGTACGCCTGATGCGTCAATTGCGCCCCTTACTGGACCGGGCTGCCCTTCGCACAGTCACTCAAGCTCTCGTGACGTCCCGGCTCGACTACTGTAATGCTCTCTACATGGGGCTTCCCTTGAGGTGCACTCGAAAGCTACAGCTAGTCCAAAACGCAGCCGCGCGGGTGATTATGGGAGCCACTAGATGCTCCCACATAACACCGATCCTGCGCGAGCTGCATTGGCTTCCTGTGGTTTTTCGAGTGCGCTTCAAGGTTTTGACAACTATCTTTAAAGCGCTCCATGGCTCGGGGCCTAGTTATATGCGAGACCGCCTCCTGCCCCATACATCCCTTAGACCGATACGCTCCCACAGAGAGGGCCTTCTCAGGGTGCCGTCGGCCGGACAATGCCGACTGGCGACACCCAGGGGAAGAGCCTTCTCTGTGGCGGGCCCAGCCCTTTGGAATGACCTACCCCCTGAATTACGTACCATCACCGACCTCCGCCTCTTCCGCCAATGTCTTAAGACATATTTGTTTCAACAAGCCGGCCTAGCCTAACCTCCCATGGGGACTTTTAGGTAGTTTTAAACTGGGTTTTTAAAATTTGGTTTTAGCGCAGGATAGGTTATTTAATAGTTTTTTAAATTATATTTATTGTATTTTGTATGTTTTTAAATTTTCCTGTGCGCCTCCCTGGGTCCTTCTTGGAGAAGGGCGGGATATAAATTTAAATAAATAAATAAATAAATAAATAAGATTAGTTTAGAAACTGTTTATTTTAACCCTTGCATTTGAATGCCTTTTAATTCTTACCTGGCCTTTGTGAGAGCAATTTTGTCCTTTTGTCCCTTCATGATTGTTTAATGTCCCATGGAACAAATATTAACAACATAACCAGTAATGAAGAAGCAAAACATGAAGAGTGAGGCAAATTAAGACCACAGTAGAAGCTAATCTGAACTGGCAAGGACAAAGCCTAAATGTGTCTTGAGAAAAGAGATCCACGTTCCCCAGCTGACTTGTAGATGTTGAACAATGCTCTGCTGGAATCCTCATGCCTTGAGTGCCATTATTTTATGATCCGGACAAGAGCCAAGATGTCAGAAATAGACACATCATATAGGAATTTAAATCAGGTCTGTCTCAAATTATCTACCCAGTAAAATGAAAAATAATATAACAGAACCAGTATGTCCTGCATTTGTATCAAGGAAGAATTTGCTGCTGGACATGACTAGAGGAGAAAGCAACATAGCATCACTAGTCATTTGAGGACAACATACAATTTATTACCAGTGATGTGCAGCCCAACCTGGATAATGATACTTCATTCTCAGACATGTTCGTTGGTAAGGTTGTATTTGTTTATAGGCATTCCAGAACTGATCATAATCAGGAGCAACAGATTAGGAAATAGAGATATAAATAAACAAATGCAAACTATTCCTTAGAGTTCAAGTTGGTAAAAGGTGATTTAGGGATTCAACCAAGTGAGTCTTAACCAAGACAGTTTAGATAGACATCATTAACATTCATCTTGCTGACATCTACAGTTTGTAGATTTATTATGCTTGACCATACAACCCATCTTGCCTCATTTCCCTGAAGAAATTTAATCTACTGAGCTTGGAAATTCAATTCAGATTCTATCCATACAATTTCCTAGTTGACCAGGCTGCTTTATTGATGCATGTGCCCAATTGTGTCCAAATTCATCTGTTTTAGGAATAGGATAAGGTGTACAGATGTGGAATTATCTAAATGCAAACATTATAAGACTTGCCCAGGCTGAGCCAATTCTACATTAAGGCAGGAATCTTGCATGCATTGCTATAAATAAGCTCAAGATTATTTCCCCTCTCCATTACACTTGTCTAATGTGGTACAGCATTTCCCCCCCAATTGGTATGTTTTAAAGGAAATATTGATAAGGGCAATCAAAATGATCAAGGTGTATGAAATACATCCTCGTGAGCAAAAAAAACCCTAAGAAATGTGGGGCTTCTAAAATGTAGGAAGGGAAAATCAATGATAAATGTTGCTTAAAATTAGAGCAAGCATGGTGAGAAAAGATAGTAATTTTCTCACTGCCCCAAATTCTAGAATTTGGACTTGACTCTTACATTAATCAGTAGCAATTTCACACTTGGTCCTGGGAATTATGGCATTGAAGATATCATAAGCTTCGGAAATTTATTGGCAGAACATATCTACTAACTTAAGGATCTTCTTGCTGTAGTTGCAGTTTTGAGTGGTTCCCACATGGGGAGGTGCAGTTCAATTTAAATGCTATCAGTATCATCCAGTGTTCATCCAAATATTACTCTATTCCATCCTTTTATTTTTCATAAGTGTGTGCAGAAAAAAATGTAACCTTGTATTTTTTTCTAACCGATACAGATATGTGCGTCTCATTCACAAATACAAAACACATTTTTCTTTGCAACTTTTCCAAATGTAGCCTTCTGAAATACTGTTTTGGGGTTCACCAATCAATCAATTGACCAATCAGAATAGAACTGGAAGGGACCTTGGAGGTCTTCCAGTCCAACCTCCTGCTCAAGCAGGAGAGCCTATACTAGTGATGGCAAACCCTTTGGGCACCGAGTGCCCAAACTGGAACATGCATGCATGCATGAGCATGTGTGCGTGCTAGAGTACTGGAAACCCAAAGACCAGGTGGCTGGTGTGTGCATGCCTGTTTTTTGGCCATTTTTGAGGCATTTTAAGGCCATTTTTCAGCCTGAAAACAGCCCAAAAAAGGCCTGAAAAACAGGCTGTTTTTTAAACCAGAAGAGCAACTTGCGATGGCACATGCGCCCACAGAGAGGCCTCTGTGTGTCACCTCTGGCATGCATGCCATAGGTTTGCCATCATGGCCCTATGCCATTTCAGACAAGTGGCAGTCTAATCTCTTCTTAAAAACTTCCAGTGATGGAGCACCCACAAGGTCTGAAGGCAAGCTGCTCGACTGGCTAATTGTCCTCACTGTTAGGAAGCTTCTCCTTAACTCCAGGTTGCTTCTCTCCATTATAGATTTTAAGCTTTATTATTAATTCAAAAAAACAAATTGTAAAGCAGAATATAAAAAGCAGAATGCAAAATGATACCCAAATCTCTTGTAATCTATCAGAAGCTTCTTAATAATGACAGCAGGGATACTCCAAGGATGATCAGTTTCCATAGAATCCAACGCTAGGTTCTGTGCAGAAGCTCCTAGCAAAAAGACTAGGATTTTTATGAAAACCTGGCACCGCGATTTCATTGACCTGTTTCTATGGTCACAAACCTGCAACACCTGACCTTGACCAAGCAGAACATGATGGAAACCTAACCTATCTGTGAATGCCTGAGACATTCACAGATAAAAAAATTTGGCAGTTGTATAAAGATTGCTTCTCTCCTTGATTAGGTTCCATCCTTTATTTCTTGTCCTGCCCTTAGATGCTTTGAAAATAAATGGACCCCCTGCTCTTTGTGGCAACCTCTCAGATTACTGGAATACTGCTATTATGTCCCCCCTAGTCCTTCTTTTCTTTCTTTATTTTCTTTCTTTATTTTACTGAATTTCTAGACCGCCCCCTCTCCCCGAAGGGACTCGGGGCGGTGTACAGGAAAATTAAAACTACTAAAAACATAACAATACATACAAAATTAAAATTGAATTAAATAACCCTGTACAAATTTATAAACGTTAAAACTAAACCCCTTAAAACCAAATAAAACAATTTAAATTACAGACTGGAGCGAGAAGCAGAAATTAGGCCAAGCCGGCTTGATGGAACAGATGAGTTTTAAGTTTCTGGCGGAAGGAGCGGAGGTCCGTGGTGGTTCTGATATCAGGGGGTAGGTCGTTCCAAAAGGTCAGGCCCATCACAGAGAAGGCCCTTCCCCTGGGCGTCGCCCGCTGGCATTGCCTAGTGGACGGCACCCGGAGAAGTCCCTCTCTGTGGGAGCGAATCGGCCGAAGGGATGTATGGGGCAGGATACGATCCCGCAAATAAGACTGGCCATACCTATATCCTGCAACTGTTCTTCGTAAATTTTAGTCTTCAGAGATTTACCTATCTTAGTTGCTCTTTTCGGCACTTTTTCCAAAGTCTCAACATATATTTTGCAACGAGGTGACCAAAACTGGATGCAGTATTCCAGGTGTGGTATATTTCAAGGCAGGCTGGCAGTGTCTATAAATTAAATATTTGCCCATGTTTCTCATTTCTCTTGGAAAGAAACCTGTCCCAGAGTACTTTCTTATTCCCATGTGTCTGGGAAAATCTTTTAGCGAACCAGCCATGCCATTGTGTTTTTTCCCCTTATTTTTATACTGTGAATGTAGGGTGTATTATCAGTATAATCTAAGCAGGATTCTTCCTGTATTCTCATGTTAGCTAGAAACTGGTGCTTGAATGTTCTACTAATGTGTATTGTAATTGCAGGAAGTGACTCATGAGCATTCTGATGGTGCTATCTTCATGCCTCCAGGAAAATATCACTTGTACATGAATATATTATTGAGAGACACAGGAAAATATATTCATGCAATCAAGACCTTTGGGGATAAAGACCCCAGCCTTTCCAGCTGCTTGCTGTCTTTTTTCCCTCTAAAAACATAACACTATATCAGCTTGTTTGTGGCGTTAAATTCAGGTTCTAGAAAATGAGTTAATGATAACAATGAAGGTAGTGTTGTAAATTTAATGGAGGAATATTCAAAGAAACATGTAAACTATTTCTGCCAACCTCTGTTTTATTAGATTTTTCTATACCCCTCCCTCTTAGAAAATCCATTTTCTTCCTTTGAAATTCAATAGACATTTTGCTTAAGAAAAGATCTTATGTTTTTAGCAAAAATGTGTTAATATGCTGAAGTTATTCATTAGGAAACTGAAATGAATTTATATGATATGTTCACAACTTTTTATTGGCTAGGATCTTGACTCAAACATTGTTCTGCCTCTTCTTCCTCTTGGTGTCAGGCCTGCAGACATCTTTTCTTTTGGATCTTTGGCCTGCCACACTTTCTGTTAGTCTACTAACAGTAGACTTTCTATTAGTCTACTATGCATTTTCTATTGTGGGAAAATGGGAAGGGGGATTGCATGGAGTTAGATGCTATGTAGCCACAACAAAATTATTTCTAGAAAGCCAAGGTCATCCTTTGACTCTGCACCTCTGCACCTGACCGGAATTGGATGGGTAGAACTGCCAGCATGGCAGTGGGGGATTGGACCTAGTAATGGAGTTGTGGGTGTGGGGGCAAGATCTTGAACTTTGAACTGGGTGGGGAAAACCAGGAAGCTTTCAGATTCGGGTTTTCCCAGATGTGCCAACATGGCTCTTTTAATAAATTGGAACTTTGAGCAATACTTTGCCTTGGACTCTGATTTACTTTTGGATGCTGTTTGGTCTGTAAATTAGTCATTTATCTTTCTCATTGGCACAGAGTATCCCCATTATAGCATGGCTATGATAGCCACTTGGATATTAAATCCTCTGATAATTAGTTAGGCCTTTAAGTAATCTGACTTGTGACATTCCAGATTTCGAATCAATATTATCACGAGGTTAAAAGAAGCACTGCTTCTCCAAAAACAATACAGTTTAGTCTGATTAGCATGTTGTGATGGGGGAGGGTGCTTTGAATTCCTGGGTGAAATGAAATTTCTAAAATGTTGGTAGCCAGACATTCAGAGATCTACAAATATAGATTGGGCAGTGGGCAAAGTCGAAAAGTATGTCTTCCAAGGCTTGGAAAAAGAAGATATCGTATCCTTTCAACCATAGCTGAACATAATGTATGTCCTTCCCAATACCTCTAAAAAAGATCTCTAGTGGGACGCGGTGGCTCAGTGTCTAAGACGCTCAGCTTGTTGATCAGAAAGGTCAGCAGTTCAGCAGTTCGAATCCCTAGCACCACGTAATGGAGTGAGCTCCCGTTACTTATCCCAGCTTCTGCCAACCTAGCAGTTTGAAAGCATGTAAAAAATGCAAGTAGAAAAATAGGGATCACCTTTGGTGGGAAGGTAACAACGTTCCGTGGGCCTTTGCCATTTAGTCATGCCGGCCACATGACCATGGAGACGTCTTCGGACAGTGATGAGCACTGCCCCCTAGAGCCAGAAATGACTAGCATGCATATGCTGGGGAATCTTTACCTTTACCTAGTGGAGACTAGGTGGTGTACATGTTATTGACATGTATACCACCCAGCAACATTGACTGGTGGGCAGCTCCAGAATTTTTTTTTAACAAATCACCTCCTTTTCCCTGAGGTCAGCTTTGAACCAGTGAAGATGAAGGCAGTGGCAAAGGGGAAGGGGAAGTGCATAATGAAACTTCATTTTGAAAGAATATAGCATCAATGTTTTGAGTCTAGAGCTATTTATAGGATACTGGGGCGGGGGGGGGGGAACCCTCCATTGTTGATTTGTTCCATGTAATGGAAGAAGGCATAATCATGCTTTTGTGTGCTATGAAACTCTATCAATGACAATGCTTCAAGGTGCCATTGGAATTAAAACCATTTAAGCCTCTGTGGTTTTCTGAAGATTGGAATTATTAGCTCAGTCACCTGAAAAACATTAGCCTCTTCATAGATTACATTTTGTGCTCAAGAAGGAATTTGTAGGAGGAAAATGTGTAATGCCACAAATGGTGGATGCCTACACCGAGTAACCTTAGGACTACAAGGGAGGGGAACACACACACACATACTTTAACAATGCAAGGAGAAAGCTTAATCCTTTCACAATTGTTACTCGTATTATCCCAGATGGGAAAGGAGGAGTGTGCACACGCAGACACACAGTAATCCTTCTCGCTAATAAAGCTATGCACTGAATTTTGCTTATAGGGTAGGATTTGTTTCTGGAGAATATAATCTATAATCCTTTATAGTTTGTCTCACTCTGCGGCTTTACATATGGGGCATAATCCATGCCAGAGTATATCAAATTGAGAAAGTCTGATTTAATAGTCTATTACACCGGTGTCAGATGATCTAATAGATTCTAAATGTGGGACTACATATGATGACAGTGATATATAGCGTAAAACCTATTAATGACATTAATTCATATAAAATGTAAAACTTATTTACAGTATCTAATCAATCCTAACTGGAGACAGACTAAAAAAAAAATATGGAAAGGATGTAGAAGGGTGATCAGGTCAACACTAAAATCATCAACACTAAAACCTTTCCTAAGTTGTAGACCTGACTCTAATCCTGAAAACAAATACAGATAGCTCTTGATTTATGACCGCAACTGAGCCCAAAATATCTGTTGCTAAACTGTTATGTTAATTTTGCCCCATTTTACAACCTTTCCTGCCACAGTTGTTAAGTAATCACTGCAGTTTCTAAATTAGCAACCCTGTTCTTAAACGAATATGGCTTCCCCATTGACTTTGCTTGTCAAAAGGTCACAAAAAGTGATCACTTGATCCCAGGACGCTTCAACTGTCATAAATATGAGTCAGTTGCCAAGTGTCTGAATTTTGATCATGCAACCATGAGGATGCTGCTATGGTCATAAGTATGAAAAACGGTCCTAAATAACTTTTTTCAGTGTTGTTGTAACTTTGAATGGCCACTAAATGTATTGTTGTAAGCCGAGGACTACCTGTAGTCTCTAAATGTAGTCAACAGATGATGATGGTGATATATAATGTAAAACATTATTAACTTATTAATTTATATACAACATAAAGCTTATTTATAGTATCTAATTAATCCTAATGCCACCGGCAGCCTCCCATCGTCCAGTACGATCCCACAGAGTTGGCCTCCTCAGGGTGCCGTCAGCCAGACAGTGTCGGCTGGCGACCCCCAGGGGGAGAGCCTTCTCTGTGGGAGTGCCTTCCCTTTGGAATGAGCTGCCCCCGGAGCTTCGCATAATTCCCGAGCTACCATCCTTCCAGCATGCCCTAAAAAGCTGGCTTTACCAGCAAGCCAGCCTGGCCTGAATAAAATAACTTATTAATTTTAATTCCAAATTTAATTTATTTTATATCATAATGTATAAATTGTTAATTAATTTATTGCTTATTGCTTATTGGATTCTTTATTTAATCTCTTTTTAACTTTTGTATTATGTGTTTCTTTTGTTGTACGCCACCCTGAGTCTTTTGGGAGAAGGGTGGCATATAAATCCAATCAATCAATCAATCAATCAATCAATCCAATCAATCAATCAATCCTAAATGGAGACATGCTAAAAGAAATTGAAAAGGATGGGGAAGGGTGATCTGGTCAAAACATTAAAACCTTTTCTAATTTGTAGACCTGACTCTAACCTGAAACAAACAAATACACATATACACATTCTTTTGTTGGGCTACATTCATGTCTCTCAAAAAATAAGCAACTTAAGCAGATGCATTGCTGCATCGTGGTAGCCAGTTCTCAAGTTTTATGCAGCTGAAGGAAGTCAACACATTGCATCAGAGCTGCGGTGATACAATGGTTAGAGTGCAGTACTGCAGGCTACTTCTGCTGCCTACAATTTGGCAGTTCGAATCTCACCAGACTCAAGGTTGACTCAGCCTCCCATCCTTCCGAGGTGGGTAAAATGAGGACCCAGATTGTTGGGAACAATAGGCTGACTCTGTAAACTGCTTAGAGAGGGCTGTAAAAGCACTGCGAAGTGGTGTATAAGTCTAAGTGCTATTGCTATTGCTATCAATAAAGGGAACTAAAATCCACCAGCCTATGGACAGTGCTCCTTGTCATAAATCAGCAGACAAGCAGTTTGCCCAACATCAGCATCTGACATTGATATATTGCCAAATATAGTTCCCTGAAAGTCGGTACACTAAAGTAACACAAATACAAGGAATGAATGTATGAAATTAAATGTGCCCACTTTCCACTTGGGTGTTCTCAAAACAGGTACACACAATAAATTACTTAATGTACCTGCATCAAGCTACTCCCAATTTTTGTCCTTATTTTCTTTTTTTCATAAATATCCCCGTCAATACTCCAATAATTCTTTGTGGCTCTTCCTCCAACTCTGATTGATCAGACTAGGAGGTTTCTTCCTGCCTGTTATATTGGACTTCTCCTGATAACATCCTTTGGCCTTGTACTTTGAATCCTTGCCAGAGTAAGAAAAGCCAATACCATACATTAGTTCCCTTGAAGATTTGACAACAGTTATGTCAGCCCTACCTCTGAGTTATGAGAGTGAAGAATTAAAGCAGATGGGGCTTCATAAAACACGTCCTTCCTGATGTGCCAAAGTCCTTCAATCTGAAGCAGAAGTTAAAGAGCTTTGCAGTGGCAGAGTGTGATGACCTGGGGTGTGGCATGAAAGCATCACAACCAGAGAACAAGTCTAATTCCCCTTTATTGCTCCAACTGTGTCCTCAAACGTTCCCACATTCACTACAAGCCCTGGAACAAAGCTCTCACATGCACCTTCAGAAGCCTCTGGCTGTGAGTAGTCCAGTAAGTAAGATTAACCAAATAGCAACCAGGTCCAGCAGTCCAATGAGCCAAGTTAACTAAATAGTAACCAGAGCAAGAAGTTCAGTGAAACAGGCAAACTGGCAAGCCACACCAGACAGAGTACAGCAATCTCCAGGCTTTGGCAAGTGCACAAAGGCTCCACAGATTCAATGCTTGTTCCCCAAAAAAATCCCCTCCCACTGGCATCTCCTTACATCTCAATCCACAGGTGTACCTTGTGAAAGGGGGCGGGACACTCTCCTCCCTTGTAGCCAGCTCAATCTGTGTTGATCTCGCCATCTCTCTTCCCTCCTTGCTCTCGGATCAAGAGGGAGTAGTCCAGTGGTGGATTTCTACCGGCTCGCACCGGCTCACAAGAGCCAGTTGGTGAAATTTAGCGAGCCGGTGAGAGGCAGTTCAAACTGCAGACCTGGAAGTAAGTCTGCCCCACCCCTTTCCTTCCAACGGAAAGGAAAAGGAAAGAAGTCACCCCGCCCTTCCAAAGTCCAGACTCCAGAACCAGGCCATCACTTGAGCTAAGCTGACTGAGTTGCCCCCTTTAGATGCCCCTCCCCTTTCCCCCAAACCACACCTTTCCCGCCTTTGCAAGCCACTGTTTCTGCAGAGCGAGAGATGCTTCACCTTGAAACAGTAAGCGAAAAGAGCGAGAGGAAGGCGAGGGGAAAGCACATCAGTATGGTTGAATTCTTATGAGCTCCAGCCTAAATTTAAAACATTGCTTGGACTCTCTGAATTTTCTTTAAATTTTTATTTTTCCTTGTAACCTTTATTCTCTTCTACCCGAGTGAGGTGGAGTGCAGCCACGTGCACCGAACTCTTGGCCAGACCTTCTCATGCCTGCTGCATTCTAACACGGGGAATAGGGGCGGTGCTTTAACTAGGCAACTCTGGGAACTTCAGGGGAGAGGAGGGGAGGGGGGGCAAGCTCGGAGGGCCTGGGAGCTACTGGGAAATAGGAGGAAAATACAAGTGGGGAAAGTGCCCATGCGCTGCGAGAAAGCAGAAGCCAAGCGCGCCCCTGCCAAAATCGTGGGACTCTTGAGGGCAGAGGCGGCGGGGAATGAAAAAGACAAGCCTTAAAAAGACCTGCTGCCAGTTGCACCTGCTAGTGGTGAAGAGGAAAGGAACCTGTGGTGGCTTTAACCCACCTCGCGGAGAGCAGAGCCCGCCACAGCATGGCAAGTGCTGCCGCCACCTCTCCTCTGCAGGATTCCAGTGAGGACTGCTACTTGCATTGCAGCATCCCCCTTTTTTCAGCAGTGCTTGCACTCCACACTTTCTCCTGCTTCTGGGAGAGTCCCCTTTGCCGGCCTCTTTCCCTCCCAGCAGTCAGGTTTTAAGAAACCTCCAAGAGCCTTTCCCTTTAAGTGAATCTGGTCATTCCTCTCCTCCATCCACATATACACACCTCCCATTCTCCCTCCCCCTTTTTTCCTCATCTGGCCATTTCTTACAATTCAAGTTTATTGTCCAAAAATGTGTGTGCAATGCAAGTGCCCCCTCCGTACTTCTCGTCCATAGAAATCGCGCACACGCAAGAAATCCATCTTTTTCCTTCATCTCCATGGATCCCCCACCCCATTGGAAACAAGGTGGCTGTTAAAGACAAGGGAGCGCCCGGCATGGTTTGTTCAAACAGCAGGAGGAGGAACAGGAGGGGAGTTCCACGTGGGGCTTTTCAAACAGCCAAACTCCCCTCCTGTTCCTCCTTCTGCTGTTTGAAGAAGCCACATGGGGCGCACTCCCTTCTCTTTCACAGTTCCCTTGTTTCCAATTGGGGGAGATCCATGGATATGGAGGAAAAAGATGGATTTCTCCCCCCCCCCAATTGGACATGGGACGATTCCAGCAGCTGCGTTTTGCCTTGAAACTTGCTTTCCTAGGAATCCAAAGGGGACATTCTCCCAGCAGCGTCTCAGGTGCTCCCACCCTTAGCTGGGAGGGAGTAAGGATGTCTGGGCACAGTTTGGCTCTTCCCGGCTCCTATCAGATCATTGGGGAGGCCTCGTGCGCCTACTCGGCTAGAGACAAAGTTGCCTGGGAGAGTTGCTGCTGGGAGAATGCCCTCTTCAGGTTACCGGGGCAGCAAGTTTCAAAGCAAAACGCACCTGCTGGAATTGGTGTGCCTGCAACTTAATGTGAGAAGCCTGTATTACCAGCAGCAGGAGATGCCGCCCTCACCCCCATCCCCAATGTCCAGCATCCTCCTCGGGAGGCTTGCAGCTGTCTTGGGAGGTGACTGCCGGCAGAGCCTCCAGGTGGAAGGTGAGTGAAGGGCACAGTGGCAGGAGTGGCTGGCCATCCCTGAAGCCAGCTCTCGAAGAAGGAGGCAGAGATGAGGCCTGGGGCTCACTTCCCTGCCTCCTTCCTCCGAGAGCTGCGGGCAGCAGGGAACTGGAAAGTATGTGTGTGAGAGAGAGGGGGGGAAAGAGAGAACGGAAGGAAGGGGAAGAGAAGGGAAGGAAGGAAGAGGAAGAGAAAGGAAGAAAGAAAAGAAGGAAGGAAGGAAGGAAGGAAGGGTGGGAGAATTATACAAGAAAGGAAGGAAGGAAGAAAAAGGAAGGAAGGAAGGAAGGAAGGAAGGAAGGAAGAGGAAGAGAAAGGAAGAAAGAAAAGAAGGAAGTAAGTAAGTTGGGGAGAGTGACACAAGGAAGGAAGGAAGGAAGGAAGGAAGGAAGGAAGGAAGGAAGGAAGAAAGAAAGAAAGAAAGAAAGAGGGGGAGAGTAACATAAGGAAGGAAGGAAGGAAGGAAGAAAGAGGGGGAGAGTGACACAAGGAAGGAAGGAAGGAAGGAAGGAAGGAAGGAAGAGGGGAAGAGTAACACAAGGAAGGAAGGAAGGAAGGAAAGAAAGAAAGAAAGAAAGAAAGAAAGAAAAGGGGGAGCGACACAAGAAAGAAGGAAGGAAGGAAGAGGGGGAGAGTGACACAATGAAGAAAGGAAGGAAGAGGGGGAGAGTGACACAAGGAAGGAAGGAAGGGGAAGAGAAAGGAAGAAAGAAAAAAGAAAGAAAGAAAGTTGGAGAGAGTGACACAAGGAAGGAAGGAAGGAAAGAAAGAAAGAAAGAGCGGGAGAGTGACACAAGAAAGAAAGAAGGAAGAAAGAAAGAAAGGAAAGAAAGAAAACCAAAAAGAAAGAATTTATTATCACAATTGAGCCCAAAATTTTAAGCAAGAGCATTGTTAAATGAGTTTCACTACATTTTACAAGTTGACCACTCCCACCGGTCATATGACTGCCAAGCCACGTCCACAAAATAGGCCACACCTACCAAATAGGTTCTAAAAAAATTGAAACCCACCACTGGAGTAGTCTTTGCTCTTCTCCTCAGCTCTCCCTGTCTGTAGGCCTTATTAATTCAGAAAAGCCTTGCTTGGACTGACTCTGCCCTTCCCCAGTTTTCTCCAAGGCCAACAGAGCTGGCCTCTCCATCTCTATCAGTTCTCATTCCAGCTCATCTTCCCCTGCAGAGGGTACTAGAGTGCTTTGTAATTGCAATGTTCAGCTTGCTGCAGGAAGCAATAGAGGAACAGCTGAGTAACATGAGATACATCATGGCAAAATCCAAGGCCAAATGCAAAGATGGTAGTCAAATGACCACAGGTGAGCATTAGCTTATCATGCAGCAGCTGTGGCAGCTGTGGCAGCTGTGCCAATGGAGACAGAAGTCAGCAGTCAGTTGAGAGGGTAGAGTCGACTCATGAAAAGGCAAGTTATTTAAATCACACAGTGGTCCATCACTTAGGACTTGTAAAAATAACCACATGTAACCCTCTGGTTGGTCTGGGTCACATGAATAGAGCTGAGACAGTTAGTGTGTCTGATTCAGAAGGTTGATTCTGTGATTCCACAGTTTGTAAAGTGCTGGCACATATTGAAGCCTAGATGTTAGAGTTCAAGCATCTTAGAATATTTTGCTGCTCTTTCTCTAACCACAACTCCAGATAATTTGAGTTGTGAGCAGATAATAGTCTGCTGAAACTGTAATGTTTTATGGATTTTTTCCCTTTCCTTTCTTTCCTTTCCCTTCCCTTCCCTTCCTTTCCTTTCCTTTCCTACCCCATCCCACCTCATCCCATCCTATCCTATTCTTTTTTCTCCCCCCCCACTTCCCCCCCTTTTTCCCATTCAGGGTGCTTTTAAAAAATTACAAGACCATCTTTAGGAAATAGGGTTGTTTTTTTTAAAAAAAAATAAGTTATTGTTTCATAATGGCAGAAAAACTGGTGTTGTTCCATACACCCACGCTATACTCCATTACTACTGAGATTCTCTTTTTGACCCAAATTGCTTTTTTGAAAAAAAAACTTGGAAAGAATTGGTCATAGAGGCTGCACAATGTTTGAAATTTGATTGAACATTCACACACACACAGTGCCCCCATAGAGCACTAGGCAGTTATGTCAAGTAAAAAGTTCATGAGGTGTCATCAGAAATGTCTATTTTCAAAAAAAACAAAAAACCCATGCATTTTAGTTTATTCCCAAGTGAATGGAAATCACCCTTCTTCTATATCACAAGAATTGTATTTTATAAAGCCAAACCATATTGCTTAATGAGTCTTGTGATATAAAAACAGCTTGAATATCGAAATAAAAATAGTGTCAATTCCCCCCCCCCCCCTCATTCTTCCCTTCATATTGCTCAAGCTGGGGCTCAGGATCACGGACAGCACCCTGAAGTATGGGGAGCCGGTTGGTTTTAAAGGAGATTCAAGCTAATGTCAATATTCCAAGTAAGACCCCCAATGAAAGAAGACTCCAAGGCTTGAGTTTCCTCAAAGTTCCATTTTATTAGCGATGTCATATTGGCACATGTGGGAAAACACAAATCTAAAAGTTTCCAGGTTTTTCATAACCAAAAGAAAGTTCAAGTCGCTGCCCAGCACCCACCCACATGTCCATCACATGATCCAATCAAACATCATCCAAAACAGGACTTCCGGTATCCGGCTCCAGCGGAGACGGGCGAGCCTAGGGCTCGCTCGCCGCTTTGTTGCCTTTTCTGCCCCCCCACGGGGGCGAAACTCTCTGGTTACCGGAGGTTTCCCGTAGGGTCGGCTCAGAGGGAGCGTCCCTCGTCACGGCGGTGGGGAGGGCGCTCCTCTCTGCGACCTAGGTGGAGAGGAACATGCTGCGGGGGTTTTTTCCTTCTCCAACGGCTGTCGGTGCCATTCGCTTTAATGGAGAGGGCTGAACGGAGAGATCGGGCAGATCGCCGAGGCTTCAGCTGCGAGGGAGAGTGAGTTTAAAAGAACACCTTTTTTTTTTCCTTGCTGCCAGCCAGGCTGAACGGACTGGGAGGGGGGTGTTTATTTCTAAAAAAAAAACCCTCGGATTTAAGCGGCACGTTAAAATGGCTTCTCTGCAAAGAGAAAGTGGAAACTTTCACTCCGGACTGTCTTTAACAAGGGAAAGTGGAATGTGATTCTTTGCAACATTGTTTCTAGGTCTGGCTGGTTTTAAAAAAAATTCTTATTTTGCTACTCTCTCCCTCTGGCTCTGAGATGGGCGGTGGAAGTGGCTTCTCTTTGTCCCTGCCTGACTATTTCAACTAAGAAAAATTTCCAGCGTCTCTTTGAAAGCAGGACTCTCTCTGGATTTTTGAAAAAAAAATTCTTTTGATGGATTTGTGACTTCTTCTCTGGAATACCTTCGTTATTACTATTTGCTGACCTGGGAAACTGTGTCTCTTTTGGTTTCTGAATTGTTTGCAACTTCACAGCCCTGAACTGAACTGAGCTCCTGGTTTGCCCCACCAGCCCCACCCGGAAAACGCCATCTTGGTGGCAGTGACTCTAACTTTTAACCATGGCACAAGAAGCAGCACTTGTAAATTTGGAACAAAGGATGGCTTCTCTTGAAACCTCTATGCTAACTTTGATATCAGAAATAAAGGCCCAGAGGGCTGAAAATATTATCTTCAAGAAGGAGTTGTTGGATACAAGAAGACAAGTGCTGGATAACACACAGAAGAATAAAGAACTGGAAGGGGGGTTGGAGGGGGCCAAGGGGGAAATTAAAAATGTTACTAATGAGGTTGTGGAAATAAATGGGCATGTGTCTAGGATGGATATGGAAAGAATGACATACTTTTTGAGATTTCAAAATGTTTCTGAGGAATCTGGTGAATGCCTCCCTGATCTTATGAGCACAATTTTAGCAGACTATTTACAAAAACCTAAGGATGAGATCAGGGGGGACATTGACCTAGCCTACAGAATTAACTCAGCATATGCCAGGATAAATGAAGTGCCTAGAGAGATACATGTGAAATTTGTTAGAAGGTCAACCAGAGAGGAAATCCTGAAAGCGCAGAGAGAGAAACCTTTAACTTATCAACGAGAAACGGTCACTATCTTGAAGCAGATCCCTAGAAAAATTAGAGATTTAAGAAGGAAATTTTCCTTCTTGTCTAAAACCTTGTTTGATCACGGGATTTGGTTCAAGTGGATGACGCCTGAAGGGATGCTGGTGTTCTGGGAAGGAGGAAGAGTGAGGATTACAACACTTGCTGAGGCGGAAACCTTTTTTAAAAAACATTCCTCTGTCCTGGGGGAAGATCCAGGGGGGACGGAGGGGGCCACGGCCCCGCCCACGGGGGGCCAGGGAGGAGAGAAAGAAGATACAATAGCCAAAAGACTTAGATCAAAAAAATAACTTTGCCTTGATTTTTCTTGAACAATTTTGCATAATATTTCTATCTGGACTTTTTGTAAATGTCTGACAGCATGGAACGGAGAATTTAGGCAAATATACTTGCTTTCATCTTATAGTGGTATGGAAAATGCTTTCTATGATAACTTTTTTATTGTGTATTTTGAGGTCTCGGAAGGTCCGACGACTCTAACGTGAATGCTCTCAAAATTTCTTTGTAACCATTACCCTATCCTGTTAAAAAATGTAAAACCAATAAAACTTTTTCAATTAAAAAAAAAAAAACATCATCCAAAACAGGAGATGCCTCCCAGTCACTTCCTCACAGCTGCAGGGCCAGACAACCTTGACTTTCTGAGAAAGAATGTTATTATGGCTAAATATCACCCACACTCTGTATAATCCCCCCTCCCATTTTCCCACAGTTGAAAATGTGGCAGGCCTGAAGTCCCAAAGGTAAAAATGGCTTCCAGGTCTGACAACTAGTTCAATCCTTGTGTGAGCTCTCCATATCTGGTCTCCTTTGTTGCACCTATGGCATATGGTGTATTTTCTGAGGAAATATTAATAATTTTAAAAAGCCAAGAGCTATTAAAAGACAGGGAAGCATCATTTTAGTATTTTAGGAGATACATAAAATGTTGCATATATTATTTTTAATGTTTTTATATTTATATTGGAAGCTGTTCAAAGAAAGAAAGAAAGAAAGAAAGATTGAGGAGGGTCTCTGAAACAGAGATGTTGTACATGTATTTTGAGGAGTTGAAAATCCTTTCAAGCCATCTGAAATAGGGCATGGCAAAATGAATGAAGAATTTAATTCTACTGATGAAAATAGCAATTGAACAAAACAATTAAATGATAAGGAATGGCCATTGAAAACCATAGTCTAAATGGTTTAGCCTGGCTCTGTCATTCTATGTTGGAGAATATTTGAAGGCAGGGATATAGGAAAAGTGCTCCCTGCTCAATCAAGAAAAAAATTTTTCTTTATATATGTACATTGACAACGTATCTAACTTTGTTACTTCCAAGCTTCATGTCATTTGAAGGACTAAGCTACAGCCCTCTCTGCTTTGCTCTGAACTGGTAGATTAGACAAATCCCCACAATCATTTTCTCTTTTCTCCCTGTGTGTACTTTTAATATTTGACAAAAAAAAAAGGCTTTGTTCTTTCTCTTACTACCTTATGGCATGGGTGAACTGGTATCATTTCACATATTTTATTTTCTTTGCAACCTGAGAGCTGTGTTGAGAAGATAATTAGACTGAACATGAATGCCGCTTGAGATGGAAAGAGGAATACATTTTCCTCAAGCTAGCCCAGATCTGATGTTCTATATTTTCTAACATTCATCCTTTTAATGTTGCAGGAACTTTAGGTGATAACTTAATTCTTTTTTAGAGTTCTGAAAGCCTGAGGAGCACACAGATCCACACATCTTCATTCATCTATATTTATTAGATCCAGACTTCAATGTTAACAACCAATTTCCCTTTCATGCAAATATCTCCAAATTTGAATTATAACTCAGTCAAAAGAACCAAGAAATGTAGGGACATAATGTCAGGCCTGCAGCCATCTTTTTTGTCGGATCTTTGGCCTGCCACACTTTCTATTATTCTACTATACATTTTCATGTGGGAAAATGGGAGGGGGGACTGTACAGAGTTAGATGATATGTAGCCATAACAAAATTCTTTCTAGAAAGCGAAGGTCATCCTTTGTCTTTGCACCTCTGCGCCTGACTGGATGGAACTGGATGGGTGGAACAGGGTGGAACTGGATGGGTGGAACTGCCACATGGCAGTGGAAGATTGGACCATGTGATGGACTTGTGGGTGTGGGGTCAAGATCTTGAACTTTCAACTGGGTGGGGAAAACTGGGAAGCTTTCAGATTCAGGTTTTCCCAGATGTGCCAGGATGGATCTCTTAATAAATTGGAACTTTGAGCAATACTTTGCCTTGGACTCTGATTTACTTTTGGATGCTATTTGGAACCCTGACACATAGGCCATAGACACTAGAAATAGACAGGTTGAAGCATTCAAATATAAATATTCAGCACACAGCTCCAAATCATGACGTCTGGGAGAGGGGACAATCAGTAATGCTGAAGCCACAGGCTGTATTGAATCAGATTGCTCAGTGCCTCCTAAGAGACACATCAAACCTCAGTGGAGAGCAATGTGTGAATTGGCAAACATCAGAACATGTTAGGATGTGAGTGGCCAGCAATAAAGTTCTAGCAACAAGCTGGATGGATAAATTGTAGTGGATTGCAAATATGTACTTTGAAGCCACACTTCAGGGAGCTTAAAATCATTTGAGATTTGGCGTGAGAACCAAATCCTCTTGATACACTGCAAATGTCCTCTTCTCTGCAACTTTCTGGCCTTGTTGCCAAGCAAATGTCCCTTTACACAATCTCTCATTTCAGCATTCAGTTGCTTTTAACAACGATATTGTCACACAGAGATCCCGAATAGCCCTTTTATTTCTCCTTTGGGCTTTCTTCCCCAGCTTTGCTTTGCTTCCTAGAAGAGGATTTCTCCATTTAAAGAACTATTTTCTCTGTGCATTTTATTTATTTTTTCCCTTTAATATTCATTCTTGGCTTGATCTCTTTTTTTTCCCTGGAGTTAATTTCTTATGCTTTATTTAGAATTACATTTAGGCTGAAAATTGCAATTCCGAACAGATTGGAAAGTCACTTCTGTTCTCAGTGAGCATTACTTCTGGCTAAATACATTTTAAGGTTATACTGTTCATAAGGAAGTTCAAGATTAATTCCATGTTCTGCCTCTGTTGCTTCTTAGCCTGCATGTCCTTCAGACACTTTAATCTATTCTATTTTGTATTAATTTCCTAATATATTGTAATAGCTGTTTTACTGCCATTTAGATCACAAATTTCTGCTGATTAGCTAAGCCTTGGAACAACTTGATCTAAGGGAATCCCAGAGCTATATCATGTTCTAGTTACTGACAACCAATATTATCAAGATTTGATTTCTAGAACCAACAGTTGTCTTTGCCAAATTCTTTTACTTCATCTTATTTTACTTATTTCTTGCAAACTATCCATCATGTCACTTTTCAAACAATCATCTGTTGGAACCAGTGGTGGGATTCAATTTTTTTTTACTACCGGTTCTGTGGGCATGGCTTTGTTGGCATGGCAGGGTA
Source organism: Rhabdophis nuchalis (assembly GCA_039707465.1). Classification (NCBI taxonomy): domain Eukaryota; kingdom Metazoa; phylum Chordata; class Lepidosauria; order Squamata; family Natricidae; genus Rhabdophis; species Rhabdophis nuchalis. Next base: position 246,277,537 of record CM077643.1, on the reverse strand, counting down.
AGAATACTGCAAAATCCCGACCCCCTCCCCACTCCTGTGGGAAGGATACTGTAAAATCTCCATTTCCTTCCCACCCTACTAACCTGCTTTCCAGCTCCGTTCTCCTGTTCAGGGCAACAAAAGAAGATCAGCTAGGAGGCTGAAAGGCAGTAGGGGCAGGGCCAGCCTATTTGCTGGTTCTCTGAACTACTCAAAATTTCCCCTACTGGTTCTCCAGAATCTATCAGAACTGGCTGAATACCACCTCTGGCAGACTGGTCACTTTCATTTGCATTTCTACTATACAGGTAGTCCTTGCTTAACTTCTGGTCACTTAGCATCTTTCTGAAGTTATGATGGAGCCTTGAAAAGTTCCAGAGTTCCAACAGCTGTCATCCCCTCCCATTACTTGGCAACAAGTAATCCTTGTTGCTAAGCATTTTGAGCGCATGGCAACTGGTTTGCATTTGCAGCCATTGGCAGCATCCTGTGGTCATATGACTACAGTTTTTTGCATTTTTTTGCTACTTTCCAGCATTTATTTCTGGTTTCTGACAAAAAAAATACCCATTGGGTAAAAAATTTTTTTTATGACTGCGGTATTTGCTTAACAACCACCAGGCCATAAAATCAGGACTTACTAATATGGGTCTGGACTCTGTTACAGTCATAAGGTGAAGACTATCTGTACATTAAAATCCTCCAGCTTGCCCATCTTATAAAAAATAAAATTGCTATAGAACTAGCAATATATATGCAATATGGGAAAACCCTCATTTTTTGTATGGCACCCCAGTCTGCCTCAATGTATCTGAAAATTGACTTTATGCTTAGGGACTCTTCCACATAATCCCACTTATGCAAAAGGAGAACTGGTGAAAACTCAGCAAACTTTTCTTGAAAAGGGGATGTAATCCTTAGAGGATTTGCTAGCTAGACCCATATAACTTCCAAGTTGTACTTTATGTAGCAGTATCTTTCAGTGTCTGTAAATGATGTATTATTTATTTATTTATTATTTGGATTTATAAACTGCTCCCTTTCCCCACAAGGGACTTGGGGCGGTGCACAGGAAGTTAAAAAACATATAAACATAGCAATTATAAATAATTAAAACCAAATTAAATAATTATCCCCTGTGCTAAAAATTTCTAAAATCATTAAAACTATTACCCCTTTTAAAACCCAATTAAAACAATTTGAACTTCATGTCCTGAAAGGTTTCAACTATTGACGCTACGAACACAAGTGTCTCAGGTTATGTAACCTTTGGAAGGTGGTTTGAACAACTGGAATGTCGCACAGTATTTATAATTTACTCAGCTGACAAATATTATTTCCCAAGAGCTGCTGTCAGAAAACAACCCTATTGCATACGAAAATGGCAAATTCTTCATATTCTTTTCCTCCTCCATCATAAATGATGAGTGGCCATGCTAGTTTCTTAAAGGAGAACTTCTTTTTGGTTTGAGGCTACACCTCAGAGCTTGTTACGAAATGTCCTCTGATAACTGTGAATTGACTAGCATATGTTGCAGACAAAGACCAAAGAAGGCTTGCACTCTGTATCATATTTACGCTTTTCCCTTTCTCTATAAAGGGCAAAGAATAATGACAGGCAATATTATTTTCCAATCCATATATAAGTTTATTGTTTCGGGAAGACCTTTCCGGCAGGAACTGATACCTATTTGCAAGGAAACACAGAGCTGCTAGGAAATTGGAAATTATGTATTGAGAGATGAAGAGAGATACATGTTCTAAGGGTGACGGAAGTAGTTTTAACATGCATTTGCTAGTGTGAAAAAAATGCATCAAAATCCAATGAGTGCCAAAACCAATTCCACCACCTTTCAGAATGTGTATATATCTTACTCTGTAACAGACATATATTTTTAAAAATCTAATGACTTATTGTAGCCACGATGGAGACCTGGAAACTACAGAGAAGATGGACATGTCTAAACCTGTTGAAATCAATGAGCATAAAGGTACCTGGCTCTACATTAGATCATGCTGTGAAGTCACATTCAATTCTTTTCAGTAGGACTTATTTCTATTTGACTTTTGTTTGATTTTGACTTGAGTTTTATCTCTATTTTTTATCTATCAATCAGCTAACCATCCTCTATCTATCTATCTATCTATCTATCTATCTATCTATCTATCTATCTATCTATCTATCTATCTATCATCTAACATTTAAATGAGATTTCAGAAAGTAATTTGGAACAGCAAAAGACTGAAACAAAAGTAATTCATTCAATTGAATTGTCACTGATTCTAAAATGAATGCTAAAACAAATAATTGTCCTACATTTCAGTATGTATATGCAAAAAATTTAAATGTTACATTTGTTGCTTTTATATATGTTATTTTATTGGCTTGTATGCCACCCAGAGTCACTTTCAATGAGTTGGGTGGCTATACAAATTTGATTAATAAATAAATACATCGTGGATAGTTTGGTTTCTATGGAAAAAACTGCTTGAAAATCAAGCAGTAAATTCCCAGCAGATCAAGAGGTAAAATTGGTCATGATCCTTGTTTTTAAACTTTTCCTAGTTACGAAATTAAAAATGCCTATCTCGGCATTTGTTTGAAAACGGGAATTAATCTGTGAACAAGATTGTGTACAATGTTTCAGATAAAGAGTTCCATAGAACTGAAGAATTGAGTGTTTTCAAAACTAAGGGACATATGTCTGAGGTAGAACATCTACTAAACATGTGCATGTGCAGGAAGTCCTCAACTTACAATCATTCATTTAGCAAATGTTCAAAGTTACAATGGCACTGAAATGTTACAATGGTCATATGATCAAAATTCAGGCAATTGGCAACTGTCAGGTGTTTACAACTGGTTGCAACATCCTGGGAATAGGATAAGGATTTATTGGATTTGTATGACGCCCTTCTCCCAAAGGACTCAGGGCGGCCTACAACATAAGAAACACATAGTACAAAAGTTAAAAAGAGATTAAATAAAGAATCCAATAAACAATAAGCAATACATTAATTAACAATTTACACATGATATAAAATAAATTAAATTTGGAATTAAAATTAATAAGTCCTGGGGTCGTATGATCACCATTCATGATCTTCATAGCCACTTTCCAACAAGTCAATGGATGGAAGCCAAATTAACTATTCCATGAGTCCCTTAAAAACTGTGGCAAAAAACCCCAGTTGTGACTCATTTAACGACTGCATTTCTTAACAATGGAAATTCTGGTGCCAGTTGTGGTCATAAGGTGAGGACTACGTACATGTAAAAGGACAGGGGCTAACAAAAATCGAACGAAAGATTTTATAGGCTGATCTGTAGATAAATGTTTTGAATGTAAACCATGAGTAAGAATGAATGAAACAACTGCATCAATGGAGTTCATTTAGAACTGTCTAGTTTTCTTTTTGGTGAAGAAAACCCCCCACATTATATTGGCAACTGGTACAACAAATTTATAATAATGAGGCAGAAAATGCACACATTGCTAAATGTTCCCAACAAAAGTATTATTGAATTTACTCTAACTGCTGTTCATGCATTTATTTATGAAAGCTAAACTAAGTTAAGCTAAACTAAGCTTTTCTGGGAGGGAAAGCTGCATATCAATGTTGTGGAATAGAGGAGGTGCACAGGAAGATGGAGCAAACAGTGAACTTGTTTGGCCGAAGCCAATAATAGGCACACCTGATATTTCATTAATCTCCCTCGTTGGTTTTGGAAAGTCTAATTAGCTACTTATCACTCTCAACAGGTGTTCATAATGTTATCCTTCATCAATCTGGAAACCCATTGCTATTTTGATATCTTGTTGCAGTATAAACAAATAGTGCCTTGGGTGGAAAAGTCCATGCTCAGAATATATATATATTTGTTTTCGTAGATTTTCACGGGTATAGGTATGTAGATTTTGGTTTATTCGGGTCTTTTCCCGTGTAAAATTAAAGGTGTTTTTGCAACGTTTCGATGGGATCACCCCCATCATCATCAGGCTTTGGCTTTGGCTTTTTTGCAAATGAGCTGTATTTGAAATGGCAGTTTTTCTGTAAGTGGAGGTGGGAGGGGTTGGAATGTTGGCTCTGCTACTTTAAACCGATTGGTTGGCTGATTTGACACATCCTGATTGGTAGATGGAGTTTGTTGAGAGTGATTGATGATGGTGTCAGTGTTTGTGGCCGGGACTTGTTTAGTGGCTGGGACTCGTTTAGTGGCCAGGACTTGTTTAGTGGCCAGGACTTGTTTAGTGGCCGGGACTCGTTTAGTGGCCAGAGCTGGTTTCCAGATGTCTGGCAGGTGGGAGGCATCATCGCGTCTGTTCATGTTGTGGGGATGTTTTTCTATTTCAATAGCTTCCATAATCATTCTCCTGTTGGAGTGTTCAGTCCTGGAGAGTAATTTGGTTTTTTCAAAGTCAATTTCATGACCTGTTGCTTGGAAATGCTGGAAGAGGGAGGAAGTATTTACTTGTCTTTTAATAGAATTCCTATGCTCTGAGATACGTGCACTAATTCTCCTATTAGTTTGTCCAATGTATGTGGACGAGCAGACTTTGCATGGTGTTTCATAGACTCCTTGGTTTTCTAGCTGGATTTTGTCTTTGGGGTTCCTTAAGATGTTGGCTATTTTTTGGTTAGTGTCGAAGGATGTCTTGATATTGTGTTTGTGGAGAATTTTGCTGATTTTATCAGTGGTGCCTTTAATATAGGGGAGGAGAGCGATGCCATTGTCTTGTTCTGTGTTTTGGATCTTGGGGGGTGTCTGCTTTTGGATTACCAAACCAATCCAATATATATATATATATTGTTGGAACCCTGTATCCCAGAGTGCATGAGGTCAGGGGAGTGGGAATCTATTGGACCACTTACTCCACTCACTGCATTATTCTCCACATTTCTTCACACCACAGGGATATTTTCCTTTTAATCTACATTCTGAAACAAAGACACCATGCAGACTTTTGATAAGACTTACATTTAGCCCTATCTCTGTGGTTGACACTAATTTGGGGAGGATCTTAAACCTTCACACCACCAAATTTAGAAGGCTTCTACGTCCTTTTGTTGCTGTGCTTCTTATGTCGAAAGGCCTTTTCTATATTTCTTATTATTATTATTGCCATTTCCCCCCCTGTTATTGCTGCTGCTACATGCCACAGGAGGAAGTTAGCTGTGGCTCAACCTAAATCCCTGTTCTTTGAATAAGAATAACAAGAGAATCCATAAGCTAACTTCCGCTTTTGTACTTTGATTACTTGGTTGGCATCTAACCTACATTTTAGGAGGAGAAGGTGAATTAGGGTGGTTGAATCAGTGGAACAAGAAGAGTAGATAGAATAGGAAAAAATATAGCCATTCCCATTTCCTTTTGTGATCTACAATGATTTCCCTTTGTGTCCCACTGTCATAAATACATTTGACAAGACTATCCCTGGCTCTGTTAAATTAAAAACATTTGCACCCATAGTTCTGAACTAGTTCTTTGCTTATACGGAATAAAGACTGCCACATGAACCTTATAGAGATTTTCCTTTATTATCTTTTCCCTGGCTCTGTAGTAAGCTTTTGAAGAGAGAAACAGAAATGCTGTATTTTGCAAAACAACAAACAAAAAAAAACAAAAAAACCCACATTGATTCATGTAAAGACAATATAGTATTTGTTTGGAAGACAGAAGTAGCACGCTCTCAAAATGAATTGATTGACAATAGGGTGATCAAATTCCCCGTCAACGTCCCCACACCAAGACCCGAAAGTAAATCACAGTCTCACCTTACACTGTACAATACATTCATTTCCTAAGAATTCTCCCTGCAAACAGGAATTAAGCCAAATAACATTAGCAATAGCAATAACACTTAGAGTTATATACCTCTCCATAGTGCTTTACAGCACTCTGCTGGGCAGTTTGCAATATCAACCTATTTCTCCCAATGATCTGGGTCCCCATTTTACCGACCATGGTAGAAATGGAAGGCTGAATCAACCTTTTATATTGAAAAAGTTTTATTGGGTTTTTACAATTTTCCAAAAGGATAGGGTAAGGGATACAGAAACATTTTGAGAACTTTCGCGTCGGGATCATTGGCCCTTCTAGGGCTTCATAATAAAACATTAAAAGAACATTTTTCAAAAATACTACGAGGTGAAAATAAGTGCATACATCCTAAATTCTCAATTCTATGCTGGCAGTCGTGTACAAACATCCAGATAAAAAGGTTATACTATATTAATAAAAAGCAAAGTTATTTTTTGATCTAAGTCTCTTGGCAATTGTATCTTCTTTTTCTCCTTCCTGGCCCCCAGCGGGCGGGACCGTGGCCCCCCCTGCCCCCCCCTGAATCTTCCCCCAGGACAGAGGAATGTTTTTTAAGAAAGGCTTCCGCCTCAACAACTGTTTTAATCCTTACTCTTCCTTCATCCCAGAACACCAACATCCCTTCCGGCATCGCCCACTTAAACCAAATCCCGTGGTCAAACAATTTTTTGGATAAGAAGGAATACCTCCTTCTCATCTCTCTAATCTTTTTTGGGATCTGCTTCTGTTGGTAAATTAACGGCCCCCCTCTCTGCGCCTTCAAAATTCCCTCTCTGGTAGACCTTCTAACAAATTTAATATGTATCTCTCTGGGTACTTCATTTATCCTGGCATATGTCGAATTTATTCTGTAGGTCAATGTCCCCTCTGATCTCATCTTTAGGTTTATGTAATTAGTCTGCTAAAATTGTGCTCATGAGTTCAGGAAGACATTCACCAGGTTCTTCAGAAATGTTCTGAAATCTTAAAAAATATGACATCCTTTCAAAATCCATCCTAGACATATGCCCAGTCAGTTCTCCAACCTCATTGTTAACATTTTTAAGCTCTCCCTTTGCCCCAGCCAGCCCCCCTTCCAGCTCCTCAGTCTTCTGTGTGTTCTCCAGCACTTGTTTCCGTGTTTCCAAAAGTTCCTTCTTGAAGCTGCTATGGTCTTCTCTCAAAGCTTTAATTTCCTGCACCAAAGCTTGTAACACTGATTCCATTGATGTCATTCTTTGTTCCAAACCTGCCAATTCTGATTTTGATGCCATGGTAAGCTGTTAAAGTCAGTGCCACTAAGATGGCATTTTTTGGGTGGGGCCACTGGAGCAAGTCAGGAGAAGACAGTTCAAATCAAGGTTGTAAAAAGTTTATAAGACCCAGACGAGAAACAATTTTCACAGCCAATAATTATAGCAGAGAAGGCACTCCAGGGAAGGAATCAATTAATCCAGAAATTTCTTCATTAGTAGAGAGAGGGAGTCCAAATCACAAAGAGATGTTGGTAATTTTCCATAAGTAAAAATAGTCATTCAGGAACAAAGGGCAGCCATCTTCCAACGCCCAGTCTGAGAGCCAGCAGGAGAAAGTAACAAGAGAAAAATTGTATCAAGCCAACCGGACTTAGATACATCGTATAGAAACAAGCCGCGAAGCACTTTCACTTGCTTCAATACAATCCGGATGCGAAATGTCCGCTTCCTCGCAACGAGGAGCCATTTCTAAGTGCCGCTTTAAATCCGAGGGGGGGTTAACAAACAAACACCCCCCTCCACGTTCTTTCAGTCCAGGCTGCCAGCACAAATAAAGTTAAAATCACTCACTCTCCACCTCGCCGCCAAAGTCCCGGGAAGCCTTCCGACCCGAACACTCAGCTCTCTCCAAATTCATTGTACGTTGCCGTCCTCCATTGGCGAAGGGAAAACCCCCCGCAGCATGTCTCCTTCCACCTGGACCGAAGACAAGGACCGTTCCCCAGCTGCCGCCGGCAGAACCAGTCCAGGCAAGCCAGCCCTACGGAGGGTCCCCCCCAAAGAAAAAAGGGGGGGAACCCTGCCCCGTTAGGGGCAGAAAAAAGAACAAAACGGCGGACGAACCCCAAGGTTCATCCGTCGCCGCCAGAAGCCGGAACCGGTGAAGGCTGAATCAACCTTGAGGCCATCAGGGATTGTATTCCGGCTGTGTTTAACCACTGCACCATTGGTGCTCCTTAAACTTAAAATACTTAAGGCCCAGTGGCAGAAGTATAAATAAAGGCACCTCATAACTATGGTGTTTCAGACTTGTAGCGTTTCTTTCTAGTCCATCTCAAAATTCCATGGACTCTTTGTAGGGGACAAATGAGTTTTTGTCAAGAACATAAGTGCCAAACCTAGCACTGAGGTCTGCAGGTTCACGGTTTCTTCTTACAATTCCAGGGCTAAGTATCAACACCACTGTGCTGTAGAGTGTAAATTGACCTGGAGGTACCACACCATGATATTTTCTTTAACTTCTAAAGTAGGAGAAACCAATTCTTTGAGGCTTTCCCCTTCTCTCTTTTGCTGCAGAGAATGAGTTATCATCAAACTGAAGAGATCCTCCCCATGGCGCAGAGAATGGCCAAAGGCTACATGAAACCTGCGGTCTCTGCATTATTCCATCCTTAGCCTAAAAAAAGGAAGGGAGATGAATCTGTTTGAGCTCTTTCTGACTTTTTATTGTTACAACTCTGAATACATGACAGAGCAGTGGTGAAATCTAATGTTTTTTGCCAACGGTTCTGTGGGTGTGGCTTGGTGGCGGTGGTCATGTGACTGGGTGGCCGTGACCAACTTTTTAAATCTTTTTTTTTCTGCTGGTTCAGCCAAATAGGTAGGGAAAAAATGCTTTAAAAAGTGAAAAAAAATGCTTCTGGTGATCAAGCGATCAGCTGTGAGCTGCACAATTTGATGGAACCAGTTTTTCTCACTTTTTAAAGCATTTTTTTACTGGGGGTTCTATGGAATAGGTAGTAAAATGCTTTAAAAAGTGTGTGTGTGTGAAGATTCCATGACAATCAGCTGTGAGCCATGCAATTGTCAGAACTATTTTTTTTCACTTTTTAAAGCATTTTTTTACTGCGGGTTCCGGGAAATAGGTAGTAAAAATGCTTTAAAAAGTGGGTGGGGGGCGTTCTGATGACCGAACGGCTCACAGCTGATTGTCATGGAACCTTCCCCCCCCACACACACACCTTTTAAAGCCTTAGCTTTTTTTGCTACTGGTTCTAGCAAACCAGTCAGAACTGGTAGCATTTCACCCCTGCTACAGAGCCCTGGTGGTGCAGTGGTTAGAATGCAGTATTGGAGGCTAACTCACTGCCCACAGCCGGGAATTCAATCCTGACTGTCTCAAGGATGACTCCGCCTTCTACCCTTCCAAAGTCAGTAAAATGTGGACCCAGATTGCTGGGGACAATATTCTAACATTATAAATTGCTCAGAGATTGCTGTAAAGCGTTATGGGGTGGTATGTAAGTCTAAGCGCCATTTCTATCAACATTGTATACATGTTCTCTGAATCTCATCTGCCATATCTGCCCATTTGTCTCTTTCTTTTCGTGATCTACCTGAACTTATCTTTTTGGCCCTATGAAATTAATCATGTTCCTATCTGCTGCATTTGCTTCTTTTCATATCATGTTGTCAATCCAACTTTTGTTGTGCACATTAGATCATTGAAAATGATGAGATTCTGAGAGGTCCAATGATGGGTGGTGGTGATGAAAGTCTGCAGGTGCAATGATGGAATCCAGGACCCATCTCTTTTGTGTATCCATACAATGTTGATGAATGTATGAAAGGGGTGGAACTTGCAATGCTGTGCCTGCTATCTTGCAACTTTTGATGCCTCAAGCCCTCCCCCACCTCCAGACACATCTGAAATATTCTTTGATACGTATATGTTCTCTTGTGTCTGCCACTAAATGACTGGCTGGTATAATATCTGCCATATGACAACACGATTAAATAAATACGAACAATCTCATTTTCAGTATACATATTTATTAAGGCAGTTGTTGGATAAATACGTATATACATATACATACACACATTTATCAATATAGATGTTCAGAATTATATATCTGTATATCTCAGTGATTATTTTGGTAATGCACTATTTTTTCTTCTTCTTCTTCTTCTTATGTGAAAGTTTTCCCTATAATTGCATTATTTTGCCAGGCTAAACTCAATTAAGAAGCTGTTTTAAACTATGCATTATGTAAATGTTTTCGTGATGGTTATTTCCCCAGATTTAAAAACATTTCAGTTTAGAAAAAAATCAGCAACATTGGCAGATTTCTTTCTTGTCACTGTCCTACTTTTTCTCGATGTTTAGCTGACAAAAAAAAGTGCCTTTTCCACCTGATTTTATATAAAATAATTCCTTTGGGACTAATTAGATTTTTCTATAGCTAAGTAATGAGAGAGGTTTCTGTTTCTCCTTCCTGCTTTCCTTTCCCTCCTCACTACCCACCTTCTCTCCATTGGTTTGTGCCTTGGGTTATTCTTAGGCTCACCGTCACTTTCAATTTACATGATTGCCTGTATTGCTCTCCCGCTCGAACAGAACAATACGAAGAGTGACATAGATTTTGATAGCATTTCATAGTTTAGGTCATTGTTGAGTAAGAAAAAAAGTAGCAACCCCCCCCCCCATCTTTTAATAAAGGTTTGGCACAATAATACCCCCCTTCCTCAAACTGATTAATATTGATTTTTATCTTATTCATTTCTGTATGGATAACAATGATTTTATATGGCTGAGACAGGACAGAGAAACAATAAAATATGAGATCAGCATCTATTTCCATCTAGTCCAGTGCATTTTCCTGCCTTAGAACAGATGTCTTTTATCTCAAAACCTTGGTACACGATACCATGGATTGAACCTATGGCCTTTCATGTGCAGCCTATGTGCTGTACTGCAGAGCTATGGATTTTACATTCACAGGGAATTCAGTTGCTAAGAGGCAGTTTATAAAATCAAAGATTCAACTGGTTGAGTCAGGTTGTTTATCAATAAAAATAAATACGGAGGTAAATGATTCTTCCACTTGTTAATATACGTATGTGTGCCTATATTCTTTATATATGTATATAACACATTCCCCACCCTTTCCCATATGTCTATGAATACTTTCAAATGTATTACCTGCCTTCTAAAACGATGGAGTGCAGAGAAAGTTCTACCATTTGGTTTTCTTCACATTGTAAAGTAAGCATAATAACAGGAACATTACCAGTATGTTCAGAAGGACATAAAGTGGGAGATATTGGAAGTGAAGTGAAAAGAGCATTTTGAAGGATAAAAGAGGGAAAAAACAACAAGAGGTGCAAATCCCTTGTTGGCATCAAGCTTGGGTCAGAAGGTTGCCTTATTCAAAAAATCACTCCTAAACTGAAATGCATTTCAGGATGATGCCCAAGCCTTGCTCCATGCTCTCAACATATAAGAATCATTCAGGTGATAGTTAGCAGGTCTAGGAGTAGATTTATTTTCACCTGCCTGTAACTAGGCACAGTACAAAATAATAAAACACATAAAAACTTCATGCAATAACTCAGTTCAGTCCAATTTATGATGTCCAACTCAGGTGAAGGTTCGTTCTCTGAGTTTGTGGGTTGGTTTCCAAACATTTCATTACCAGGCTAGATAACATCTTCAGAGGAGTCAGTGTTCTGTTCATAAGGGCTTTGGAGATGGGTGTATCAAGTGAGGGTCTTGTGATGGGTTAGGTGTGAGTCATCGGTGAGACTTGTGATGGGTCTTGTGATAAGGTGATTGCATTAGATCAGGGTCATTGGGATGTGAACGGCTGGTGTGTGGGGGTTGTGGAGGTTGGCTGAGGGTCGGTGCTGTCTTGGGTTAGCTGTGTGGTTGATTTGACTTCTGAGGAGTTTGTAGATAGATTGTGGGTCAGTGTGTTTGTTGATGGAATTGCTTGTGGAGTGCTAGGTTTTGATAAGTCACGAGCATGGTGGGGAATAGCGTGGCCAATGATTTTTGTTTTCCCTACAGTGCTGTTTGGTGTCAGTGTCGGTACAGATTAAATTAGCTGCTACAGATATTTGCCATTATTGCAATGTCCAACTAAATTTAAGTCCAACTAAAATGTAGTTGGTAACCTGAATAGTTGCCTTATTTGGACTCCCTGGTGTTCCTAGAAAGGATAATTAAAAAATGTTGGGAGTGTTTGTCAAGAGTGCATATTCCTAGCAGGTTACCCAAGGCATGAAGGTCATTCCAGTTGCCCAGTTAAAGCAAAGCAGGCACCTATAATGGGCAGCAGTAATATAGGAAGATGTCAAAGGTGGAGAATCATTTTAATGACAATGGCATGACATAATATGATACTGTGCAGGAGAAGGCAATGGTAAACTGCTTATGTATTTTGCCAAGACACAATATAGATGGTTATTATAAAGTGATTGACAGCTTGGACAGAACTCAGTATACAACTGAAGAACTGTTGAGGAACTTTTATTGAAGTACTAATGATGTTTATGATACAAGCAGACTAAAGCCTTTGGGACATCGAGTTTCTGACCCTACCATCTAGAAAAAAAATCTGAAGCAGCATAGACAGAGTCGTAATAGGAACATGCCATGTAATAAATCAAAGCATGGAATAGTCCAACACAGTGAAATATAAATAGACTTCATATTGACTTCTTAGGCCTCAGCATATGTAATGGCCTGGAATTGGACAATTGTAGTCCGAATATCTTATTTTACACAGGTGGTCTTTGACATATGACCACAATTGAGCCAAAATATGTGTTATTAATTGAAACATTTGCTAAATGAGTTTTGCTCCATTTTACAACCTTGCCTGCCACCCATATTAAGTGAATCACTGCAGTTGATAAGTTAATAATATGATTAAGTGAATTTGGCTTCCCCATTGATTTTGTTTGTCAAAAAGCTGCAAAAGATGACCACATGACTTTGGGACACAGCAATGGTCATAAGTATGAACCAATTGCCAAGCATCTGAATTTTGATCACATGATTCTGGGGATGCTACAAAAGTCATTAGTGTGAAAAATGGTCATAAGTCACTTTTTTCAGCACCTTTGTAACTTTGAATAGTCACTAAATGAACAGTTGTAAGTTGAAGATTACTTGTATGATTCAGAACATGAAAAATAAAGAACTAACAAAGTTGATTCCATGGTTAGTAAAGATATAGGTCATATAGAAGTAAGAATAGTATTTTTGTAAAATGCAGCCCATGACCAAATACCAGATTTTACAGAGAACTATTTCATATGACAATTACTCAAGTATATTGTTTTAATTATTGATGGAAAAGAAGAGGAACTGATGAGTTTTATGGTCAATCTGAGATTGGCAAAACATGCAAGCAAGAACTGCTGTTTGTGGTTAAAGAATGGAACATTAAAGCTGGAAAGAGAACAGAGGGAAACATAGTTGAAATATATAGCCTAAAAAATTGAAAAGAAGCAGGGCAAACAGTGTGTCAGTTCCTGCCAATTTCTTCATTGCTAACACAGACTTCTAACATCCAGAATACCTTATATAGATGGGCATGAAACGGAGTACAGACAAATTACATTGACTATTTTGTTGGTACAAGGAGATGATCTGTTCTAATAGCAAAGATGTAGCCAGGGCCTGACTGTGAAACAGACCATGAACTGCTCATGTGGTCATGCTGAAAAAGAAAGCCAACCAGTTTTCCATAATAAGATTGCCATTTTTAAGAAGCATCAAAAATTGCTTTGAAGTCCTGAACCTCATGCACAGGGAACCAGAGAAACTGTAGAATGAAATCAAAGACATTGTAACATGGATGTGAAAAGAGGCTGCAGAAGACCAAGAAACAAAAGAAAGCAAACTGGATGTCAGAACAAATTGTGAAAATTGCAAAGAGGAGAAATTGAAGCCTATGAGGCCAGAGATCTCAGGAAGGAACTTAACAAAGGGTATCAGCTGTTAGAAGAGACATAAATAAAGACATTGAAGATATATATATAGACACAGAAAAACAAGGAAACCAGAAAAGTTTTCCAAAACATCTCTGCACTCAGAAGAAGTTCCAACCTTGAACTGGTACAGTAAAGGACGCCAATGGACAGTTACTGAATCCAAGATCAAACAAAGATATAATACATTAAAATTTTGTACACTTGAGATTTCAAAATCCAGGACATATTAGAAGATATTCCCTACTTACTTAAAATATTCTCTAGCACTAAAAGATGGTGCTTAATAAGTATTCTGTTCATGACCAAGTCAGAAGGCTGCAGGAATTGATGGAAAGTGGACAGAAAATTGTCAGAATATTCATGAGACATTGTAACAAGGTCAGTCAATGAATAGGCATGGTAACAGGTTAGCCAATGAGGCTTATTTGGAAACAGAAACTTAAGAAGTCTGGGTGTGGCTTAGCTGTATTAATCTCTGAAACGAAATTAGTCTTCTTCTTTGAACTCTGAACTCTGAACTGAAACTCAACCAAACTGATCTCTCTCCTTTCTTCCAAGGGATCTTGGAATCCTAGTGGACAACCATTTAAATATGAGCCAGCAGTGTGCAGCAGCTGCCAAAAAGGCCAACACAGTTCTAGGCTGCATAAACAGAGGGATAGAATCTAGATCACATGAAGTGTTAATGCCACTATATAGTGCCTTGGTAAGGCCACACTTGGAATACTGCATACAGTTTTGGTCGCCACGATGTAGAAAAGACGTGGAGACTCTGGAAAGAGTGCAGAGAAGAGCAACCAAGATGATTAGGGGACTGGAGCCTAAAACATATGAAGAACGGTTGCTGGAACTGGGTATGTCTAGTTTGATGAAGAGAAGGACCAGGGGAGACATGATAGCAGTGTTCCGATATCTCAGAGGGTGCCACAAAGAAGAGGGAGTCAAACTATTCTCCAAGGCACCTGGGGGCAGGACAAGAAGCAATGGGTGGAAACTAATCAAGGAGAGAAGCAACTTAGAACTAAGGAGAAATTTCCTGACAGTTAGAACAATTAACCTCTGGAACAGCTTGCCTCCAGAAGTTGTGAATGCCCCAACCCTGGAAGTCTTTAAAAAGATGTTAGATAGCCATTTGTCTGAAATGGTATAAGGTTCCATTTCAGACAAATGGGGGGTTGGTCTAGAAGGGGGTTGGACTAGAAGACCTACAAGGTCCCTTCCAACTCTGCTATTGTATTATTATTACCATGTTGGAAGAATCTGCTGTTGGTATTGTACACTTATTCATGTGTTATTATGTATATAAAAAATTAATTAATCCTGCTGAATCAATTATCTGTATGTGCTTTCTGGATGTGATTGTCTGTTGTAAACTCTGACAAAAAAGGCAAGCAAACAAGAGTCAATAAAGAGTCAAGTTAAGCCAGCGTTTCTCAAATAGTGGGGCGCGCCCCCCAGGGGGGGCGCGAGGCTCTGTAAAGGGGGGCGCGTTTGACCTCGGCAAATCGGCTCTGCCGATTCCCTTTCTCCCTCTTCCTCCCTCCCTCCACAGCCGGCATGCTGGCCACTCGTCGTCTTCCAGGGACTGCCGTTCCTCACACACACACACGCATGCACACACGCACACACACACACAGAGGCTTCTCAGCTCCTGAGCGAGCGAACGAGCGATCAAGCACAGCGGGTGGCCGTGCGGCCGGGGCAGGCTAAGGCGGGTGAGCCGGGCTGAGGAGACTCCGCGGGGAGTGGGGGCGGGGCGGGGACGACGACACACAGACAGAGAGAGGCACAGACACAGAGAGACAGGGAGGGAGGGAGGAATCAGAGAGTGACAGAAACACACAGAGAGACAGAGAGAGAGACAGGGAGAGAAAGAGAGAGACACAGTGATTAAGTGCGTGAATGCGAGACACACACACACACACACACACACAGCGATAGATGGGCAGACGAAGAAGAGACAGACAGAGATAGAGAGAGAAAAAGAAAAAGAAAGAAAGAAAAAAGTGGGAGAGAGAAAGAAAGACAGACAGACAGAGAGAGAGAAAGAGAAAGAGAGAGACAGAAAGGAAAGAGAAAAAAGAGAGAGAAAGAAAAAAGAGAAAAAGAGAGAGAGAAAGAGAAAGAAATTTCTTTCTTTTTTTAATTCTCTTATATGTTAATAAGGATACAGTGCTATGCAGAGGTGTACTTATAACAATTTTATAGACAAATGATACTATTTACAGTCGCGCGGGGGGGGCGCGAAATGTTTTCTTCTTCCTAGGGGGGGCTTGACAGAAAATAATTGAGAAGCACTGAGTTAAGCCAACAAATCTGGAGAACAACATAGCAGTCAACAGATTGGAAAACGTCAATTTACAGAATATCTAAGGATTTGGTTACTAATGTTTTGGAAAGTGGGGATACTGCCAAAGTGGGAAAAACAATGGGAAATTTTTGTTGCATGCTGACCAGAGTCTGAAATTGTCAACTATATAAATTAAATAAATATGTAGTTAAAAGCTAAATGTGATTTTTTTTAAATAAAATGATGTATCACTGATGTATGACTCCAGAAAAAACATCTAGAGAATATAAAGATACCTCAAAATTATGTTGGAAATGTAGACATGAAGAGTCATTTTGTCATGTCTCATAAATTTGTAAAAAAAAAACAACAACAGATATTTTTGGGTTCAAATACATATAATGATATGAATTTAAAGATCAACTGAGAACATAAATTTGCTTGCTCAATTAGAAAAAAGCCATGAAAGATTATATATACATATATATATGCACACAAAATGGTTTTCTGACTGAAAGGCTACTAGGTTGGAGCTGAAAGGCAAAATGGGTAGCAGTAAGCTCCCTTCCTCCCATATTTGGGCACACCAGGTACCCAAATATATATAATTATTGCTGCAAGGCTATAAATACAAAAATGGAAAAACTCTAAAATACTCACAATACATGAATAGTTGGTGAAGATGAAAGATCTGGAAGAATTAGCTTCTCTGGTTATAAAAATGTTTAAAAAAATGCCTATTATCAATGACTGGAAACCCTTTATGGACTTTTTGCTGAAAAAAGTGAAAAATGAACTTGTGATTTATGTGTTTAAGAATTAAGAAGAAACCAATTTTTTTTTAAAAAAAAATGGAAAACAGAGCTTTTACAAAGAAGGAAATTTAATGTAACCTTAGAGCAGGGGTCCCCAACCCCCGGGCCGCGGACCGGTGCCGGTCCGTGGCTTGATAGGAACCGGGCCGCAGGGCTGGAGAGGAGGATGAGGGAGGAGGGGCAGCCCCCTTGGCAGAGCATGCACTGGACGTTGTTGGAGGCCCTAGAGGGCCGAGTGAGCCGACTCTCCCCTGCGTGCGCATGCGCATGCGTGGCCGTTTGCGCCGTTGGAGGCCCTAGAGAGCCGAGTGAGCTGACTCCCCCCCTGTGTACGCAGGTGCAGGCGCAGCCATTTGCACCATTGGAGGCCCTAGAGCAGGGGTCTCCAACCTTTGCAACTTTAAGTCTGAACGACTTCAGCTTCGCTGGCTGGAGAACTCTGGGAGCTGAAGTCCTTTAGACTTAAAGTTGCAAAGGTTGGAGACCCCTGCCCTAGAGGGCCAAGTGAGCTGACTCCCCCTCGCATGCGCATGCACCACCTGTTCCCCCTCCCCCCATGTGCGCATGCGCCACCTGTTCCCCCTCCTCCCCCGCTCCTCCTTTACGCCAGCCGATCCGCAGAATTTTCTTTAAAATGAAACCAGTCCCTGGTGCAAAAAAGGTTGGGGACCCCTGCCTTAGAGAGTAAAATATAGATACATTTATAACTGCTGTTACAAAAATGGAAGCCATTTCTCTATAATCTTCTTTCTCCCTTTTTTTCTTTTCTATTTCTACCTATAGACTATATTGTTTCTTTTCTAATAATTGCATTGTTTTCTTTCTTCAATAAAATATATGTTTATATAAAAGGATGAGGTTGATCTAAATACCATACTAAATAAAGGAAATATAACAGACATGTACAAATAAATTTTGCTTCATAGGCAAGCAAAATAATGTGTAGGATCAACACATATTAGAGCCTGTAAAAGAAATTGGAGGCGTTTGATTTTTGGGCCCAATTTTCTTATAAATACTATTGAAACTTCAGCTAAAAGCAGCCAGACACCTGGATTCCTCAGCTGCACCTGAGGCAGCAAGGTTTTAAAAAGACAGTGAAAGGGCAAAAATACAAGGCAACCATGAAGGTTAATAATAAGTGTCTGGCAACTGTTAACACTAAGCACTGAGAACCAAAGCTTTTAGATAGTGGTTTAGCAAAAATAACAATGTAGCAACAGATTCAGAGGCCTTTTGTTTAGTTAAAAGTATGATTGTATAAGGGAAACAACTCCTTTATTTGCTCATGTATGTATGTATGTATGTATGTATGTATGTATGTATGTATGTATGTATCTCAGAGGTGCATTCAGAGTGAACGTGTGCACAGTTCAGTGTAAATTGTTCTGCACATTCATGAAGAACGTTTTACATTGAATAGCGCACAAGTGCATTGTGTGGCGGGTTGCGAACCAGTAGTAAAACTGGGAGCAACCCACCCCTGATGTATATGTATGTATGTGTGTGTGTTTGTGTGTATATGTGTATGTGTGTACACACATATGTCTGTGCACACACACACATATGTATGTATGAATGTATACATACAATATGTGTGTGTGTGTATGTGTGTGTGTGCGTGTAATGAGTCCCAGCCATGAAAACCGACACCGTATCCAGAACAATACATGACGCCACCACCAATCACCCTCACCAGACTCAAACCCAAACCCATCCCACAGATGAAATGCAACCACCATCCAGAAGCCAAACCATGGCAGCATCACCAACTGCTGCACCCCCTCTGACATACGCCATGAACACATGGCCAGACCTTAAACTCAGAGCCAGACCAAAGCCCGGGATGTTACATCATAGACATCTGCTCAAGACATAAAGAACATAAGAACAGCCTTGCTGGAACAGGCCACAGCCCATCCAGTCAAGCATTCTGTCGCACACAGTGGCTCACCATTTGCTTCAGGGTCTTCCCAAGCAGATGTCTTCACCTGCTTATGATTCCCTGCAAATGGCATTGAGAAATATCCTGCTTATCTCTCCAACCCGGAGGGTGTCCTTAGGCATCCATAATGATAGCCATTGATACCCTTGTTCTCCATGAACTCGTCTAATCCTTTCTTAAAGGTGTCGAGGCTGACAGCTGTCACCACTTCTTCTGGCAGGGAGTTCCATAGATCAGTGATCCTCTGGGTGAAAAAGTACTTCCTCTTACTTGTTTGAGGTCTAGCTTCCAAAAGTTTCATGGAGTGCCCCCTAGTTCTAGTGTTGTGCGATAGGGAAAACAGTTTTTCCTTTTCTACTTTGTCCACACTGTGCATGATTTTATAGACTTCAATCAGGTCACCTCTCAGGCGCCGTCGTTCTAGAGTGAAGAGGCCCAGCCGTTGCAGCCTCAGATGGTAAGGAAGGTGTTCCAGTCCCCTAATCATTCTGGACCTTTTCCATTTCCATAATATCCTTCTGAAGGTATGGTGACCAGAACTGTACACAATACTCCAGATGGGGCCTCACCATAGATTTATAAAGAGGCAAAATGACACTTGCTGACTTATTTTCTATACCCTTCCTAATGATCCCTAGCAATGAGTTTGCTTTTTTCACTGCTGCGGCACACTGGGTTGACACCTTCGTTGAGCTGTCCACCAGGACACCAAGGTCCCTTTCCTGGTTTGTTTCAAAGAGTTCTGACCCCATCAGTTCATAGATATAGTTGGGTTTTTTTGTCCCAACGTGCATCGCTCTGCACTTACTAATGTTGAAGCTTATTTGCCACTGGTTTGCCCACTCCCCCAGTGTCATTACATCACAGAACTCAGAGGTTACAACACTAAAGCCCAGGATGTTACAACACAGCCAACTACCCAGAATGTTGCAACCCAAGACTCAGGATGTCATTACACTAGAACTCAGGATGTTATCACACAGTCCATTACGCAGGTCGTTACAACACGAAAGACTAATGGGCACACAGCCGGTACCTCAACTACACAGGATGTTACAAAAGATTCGACTAATCTGCAAACATCAACTCCATCAACCAATCAAGATGTAACAACACAACCAACCAGCCTGCTTACAGTAACAAAGCCAGCACTCCACCCCTCCCCACCAATATTTATAGAGAGATGGCAGCTCCGATCCGATCACGCTTTGCTCACACAAGCACGAAGCCGAAGGCACCAGCCTGAAGATGGCAAGTGGGATCTTGTCGAAACGTCGCCAAGACAATTTCAATCTTACACAGGAAAAGACCCGAATACAACAAGACCAGCATACCTATGCCTGTTAAAATCTACAAATACACACACACACACTCATACACACACACACTGCATTTGTGCTGATAAATAAATAAAGAGAGACTAGTATAGATCTATTTCAAGCTATTTAGCTCTCATTAGCTAGCCATACCCTTACTGGGATTTGAACCTGGGCTGTATTTACATGTCAGGCAGTTGTATTAGCTTGCGCGAGGAAGATGGCGGTCAAGCTCTGAGCTCCGCAGGGCCATGGAGCTCGTTAGCTGATTTTTTAGTGCCCCAGCCCGTTATTTATTATTTTGAGGGCTGGGATCGGAGAGGGACCCACCTGGATTTTAGGGTGAGGTCTGCGCTGAGGTGGCAATGACGGCGGCGGCGGCGGCGGTGTGAGCGCCGGACCGGAGGTCGGCGTCCCCGGCATCCATGGGATGGCGGTGGAAGTCGGCCGTGCGCCTGGATGCCGGAGGGCCTGGAGGGCCGAGAAGACGAACTCAGGTGCGGAGGTGGCGGCGGTGAGAGTGCCGCCACGGAGACCAGCGGCTCGACGACGGAGGTGGCTGTGAGAGAGCCTGGATGCCGGAGAGCCTGGAGAGAGCCTGGATGCCGGCTGTGAGAGAGCCTGGATACCAGAGAGCCTGGAGGCCCTGGAGGGCCGGGAGGATGGACTTAGGTGCGGAGGCGGCGGTGAGAGGGCCGCCACGGAGACCAGCGGCGCAATGGCGGTGGAGGTGGCTGTGAGAGAGCCAAAACGGAGGTTGGCGCCCTGGGGATGGTTGCTTAACTCGGTGGGAGCGCCAGGGTGGAGGCCGACATCTTTGGCGTCCCTGCGGCGTCCTGCAAAGGCAGAGGGCCGTTCGTGTGGGCGAGCCCCTGGAGACCAGGAAGCGTAGAAGCCCCGGCCGGGAGAGGAGGGAGTTTACCCCCAGACGCTGTGACCAGTCGTGGGGAGAGGCCTTTGAAAGCAAGCCGAGACTGGAGAGGAGAATGGTGGTGTCTCCAGTCCTCGGGCTAGGCCAGCCGGGAGGGGAAAGTATGGCTGGCTCTGGCCTTGCCCTTCTCTCCTGGACACGAGAGGCATTCTTTTCCAACTGGAGGACAGATTTTCTGCCGGCGCTGATGGTCCCAAATGTATGATCCTGCCTATAGACCTTTTAACACTGAAAGCAACCACTAAGATCTTTCGACCTACGGACATTTCTCTAAGACCTTTTTAATCCTTCCTAGGGAAAGATCTGGAACGCTTCAGCTGGACTATATCCCTCACTGATGCACTTAATCTATTAATTGATATTTAACATCTATTTATTACTTTTTAACATCTATTTATTACACCTTAAATGATGGCTAACGATGCTTTTTAAAATCTTTGACCCATGCTTTTATGTATTTAACTGCTCTACATTGTATCTATATATAATTATTTATTTATTTATTTAATTATTTATCTATATTATGTATTCCAAGCTAGACCTGTTACGACTGCGAGAGTCCCCGCTCTCGCAGGTTTGGCCCTCCGCTCTAACGAGGGCCCACCTTGATGAAGGATTTATTAATCTGGAGAGGTGGAAGAAGCGTGGTCTTAGGGGTTTTTTAATTTTTAAATTAATGTCTATTTTAGGGGGTACCAGGGAGGGGGGAGGGGATAGACAGGTTGAGGCGGGTGAGGGAAGAGAGGGCCAGGCCAGCGGGCGACGGAGGGTAGCGGAAGGTTCGGTTAGGAGGGGGGAGACTCAAGTCGTTCCGACAGAGGGCATTCCCATCCAAAAGGTCGTGGGGAGAGGCAGATCCGAGGGGAGACAAAGGTTATCCTCCCGGTTGGGGGCGCGAAGCCGTTGGCTTCAAACGGTCAAGTGCCTCAACCCCCGCAGGCTAGGTGGCCAGGGAGTACAGAGCCAGGGCCTGCGGCTGATGTTCTGCAACGCCAGGTCCGTTGCCAACAAAGCCCCCCTCGTTCATGACCTTGTGTCAGAGGGGGAGCCGGACCTGGTGGGAATTGCGGAGACCTGGTTGGGCCACGAGGGTGGACTCCCCCTCGTTGAAATGTGCCCACCAGGTTACCGCGTGTTTCATCAGCCCCGGGCCCTAGGTAGGGGCGGTGGGGTAGCGGTCATTGTAAAGGAAGGTCTTGAACCGAGAGAGACCATTGTGCCACAGACTACCGGTTGTGAGTCCCTCTGTGTGAAGTGGGGCCTAGGGAGGCAGTTGGGCTTGCTGGTTGTATACCTGGCTCCCCGCTATGTAGCAGCAGCCCTGCCCGAGCTCCTCGAGGTGATCGCTATGGTGGCAGTTGAGACCCCCAGACTTTTAGTCATGGGGGACTTTAATCTGCCATCGGTGGGCGAATCATCCGAGGTGGCTCGGGAGTTCATGGCTTCCATGACGGCCATGGACCTGACCCAACTAATTCAAGGCCCCACTCACGAGGGTGGACACACACCGGATCTCATCTTTGTCTCAGGCCAATGGAAGAGTGATCTGGGTATAGGGGATATAGTCATCACACCCTTGTCATGGACAGACCACTCACTTCTCCGGCTCGACTTTCCGACCGCTGCTCCCCTCCGCGGGGAGGCGGAACCTGAGTCACCAATCTGGTTCCGCCCCAGGCGCCTGATGGACCCGGATGGGTTCCAAACGGCGCTTGGGCCAGTTCCTGTACCCCTGACCCGCGCCCCGATGGAGGACCTCGTGGCCGCATGGAATATTGCGACCACGGGAGCCTTGGATCGGGTCGCGCCCTTGCGGCCTCTCTTGCGGCGGCGAAACACCCTGGCTCCTTGGTTTACCGAGGAGCTGCGGGTGATGAAACGCCGCAAGAGATGCCTAGAGGGAAGATGGAGGTCTACCCGTTCTGAATCTGACCGGACACAGGTAAGAGCCCATTTACGGACTTACATTGTGGCGCTGAGAGTAATAATAATAATAATAATAATAATTTAATTTATATCCCGCTCTCTCTCCCCGAGGGGACTCGAGGCGGGGCACAGGCAATTAAAAATACAAATAAACACAGACAAGTACAAAATACAGAATTAAAAATAAATTAAATAAATCCTGCGCTAAAACCTATAAACTAAAAATTACCCCTAAAAAACCCTAACCTAAAAAGAGACTACCCAAGGCCGGCCAGACGAAAAAAGTGAGTCTTTAATTTTAAGCGGAAGGAGCGGAGGTCCGTAGTTGTCCTGATATCGGGGGGAAGGTCATTCCAGAGGGCTGGGCCCGCCACAGAGAAGGCCCTTCCCCTGGGCGTCGCCCGCTGACAAAGTCTAGTGGACGGCACCCGGAGAAGTCCCTCTCTGTGGGAGCGAATCGGCCGTGAGGATGTATGGGGCAGGATCCGATCCCGCAGGTAGCTAGGTCCCGAGCCATGGAGCGCTTTGAAGATGGTAATTAACACCTTGAAGCGCACCCGGAAGACGACAGGTAGCCAGTGCAGCTCGCGCAAGAGCGGTGTTACATGGGCAAACCTAGAGGTGCCCATAATTGCTCGCGCGGCTGCATTCTGGACCAACTGAAGCCTCCGGGTACACCTCAAGGGGAGCCCCATGTAGAGAGAGTTGCAATAATCCAGTCGGGATGTCACGAGAGCATGAGTGACTGTGCGAAGGGCGTCCCGATCCAATAGGGGGCGCAACTGGCGTACCAGGCGAACCTGGTAAAACGCCCTCCTGGCCACGGCTGTCACTGGCCAAACGCCAGTGATGGCCAAACGCCATCATTGTGCTACTCTCATAGCATCCGCAGAAAACCGCCCTGCCGCCCTGTTTAGGGTGACCCGCTCCCTCCTTCAACAGAGGGTGCGGGAAGCCCCGTTACAGGGTAGAGCAGAGGAATTTGTGACTTTTCTGCAGGAGAAAATTGCTCAGATACAGAATGAGCTAGCCCCCATTCATAGCCCAGTGGGATGCCACGAGACAGATCTTGTTTGGGAGGAGTTTGACTCCCTTACTTCCGAGGATATGGACAGGTTACGTGGGCGACTGCGAGCCACCACATGTTTATTGGACCCGTGTCCCTCCTGGCTTGTACTGGCATCCTGGGAGGTGACACGAGGCTGGCTCCAAGAGGTTGTCAACGCATCCTTAAGTGAGGGTTCCTTGCCTGCTTCCCTAAAAGAAGCGATGGTGAGGCCCCTCCTTAAGAAGCCCTCTTTGGATCCAGCTGTTTTGAACAACTACCGTCCAGTCTCCAACCTTCCCTTTTTGGCGAAGGTTGTCGAGAGTGTGGTGGCACAACAGTTTCCCCGTCACCTGGAGGAAGTTGATTATCTAGATCCGCGCCAGTCCGGCTTTCGGCCCGGGCATAGCACCGAGACGGCATTGGTCGCGTTGGTTGATGATCTCTGGAGGGCCAGAGATGGGGGATGTTCCTCCATCCTGGTCCTATTAGACCTCTCGGCGGCTTTCGATACCATCGACCATGGTATCCTATTGCATCGGCTGGGGGGGTTGGGGGTGGGAGGCACCGTTTTACGGTGGTTCTCCTCCTACCTCTCTGGCCGATCGCAATTTGTGTTGGCAGGGGGGCAGAGGTCGACCGCGAGACCCCTCGTATGTGGGGTGCCTCAGGGGTCGGTCCTCTCGCCCCTCCTGTTCAACACATACATGAAGCCGCTGGGTGAGATCATCCGTGGTTTTGGGGTAGAGTACCACCTGTACGCTGATGACACCCAGCTGTACATATCTACCCCAAACCACCCCAACGATGCCGTAGCGGTGATGTGCCAGTGCCTGGAAGCCGTGCGGATCTGGATGGGAAGTAACGGACTCAGGCTCAACCCGACCAAGACCGAGTGGCTGTGGTTTCCGGCCGCCCGATTCAACCAGCTCACTCCATCGCTGGCCATAGGGGGCGAACATCTTGCCCCTGTGGATGGGGCGCGCAATTTGGGTGTCCTCCTGGATGCCCGGCTGTCCATGGAAGATCAAGTGACGGCCGTGGCCAGGAGGGCGTTTTACCAGGTTCGCCTGGTTCGCCAATTGCGCCCTCTATTGGATCGGGACGCCCTTCGCACAGTCACTCATACGCTCGTGACATCCCGACTGGACTATTGCAACTCTCTCTACATGGGGCTTCCCTTGAGGTGCACCCGGAGACTTCAGCTAGTCCAGAATGCAGCCGCGCGAGCAATTATGGGGACCGCAAGGTCTATCCATGTAACACCGCTCCTGTGCGAGCTGCACTGGCTACCTGTCGTCTTCCGGGTGCGCTTCAAGGTGTTAATTATCATCTTTAAAGCGCTCCATGGCTCGGGACCTAGCTATCTGCGGGATCAGATCCTGCCTCATACATCCTCACGGCCGATTCGCTCCCACAGAGAGGGACTTCTCCGGGTGCCGTCCACTAGACTGTGTCAGCGGGCGACACCCAGGGGAAGGGCTCTCTCTGTGGCGGGCCCCGCCCTCTGGAACGACCTTCCCCCCGATATTAGGACGACCACGGACCTCCGCTCCTTCCGCCTTAAATTAAAAACTTACTTTTTCCGTCTGGCCGGCTTGGGATAGTCCCCCTGTCTAGGGGTTTTACTGGGTAAATTTTAGTTTAGTTAGTTAAATGGGATTTTAGCACAGGCTGAGTTTAATTTGGCTTTTAAATTGTTTGTATATTTATTGATGTTTGTATGTTTTTTATTGTTTTTATTCTACCTGTGCACCGCCCCGAGTCCCCATGGGGAGAGGGAGCGGTTTATAAGTATTAAATGATTGATTGATTGATTGATATAAATTTAAGTGCTATTACTAAGTGCCAAATCCAGTTCAAGGTTTAGAGAGCCAAGTTCAGAGAATCTAGATAAGAGGATCACAAACAGGATTCACAAGAATAATATGCCAGGGTAGGAAACTAGATACTTGTCTCCACAGGAGAAGCATAGGTCAGGGCTGCCTCTTAAATCAGGCTGTAACCATCAGTCTTTAATTGAGAGAGTTATTCTCTTGCTTGGCAAGGAGCCACATTGCATATCTTTGCTCTGCTCATCAGGTATGACAGCTTGGTGGCTGGATGTCATCATCTGACTGCTCCAGCTGATCCAATGGTGCCTGCGTTTGATCACTGTCAGGTGATTCCTAGCTGATATCTCCTGAGGCTGACATTCCACTGATTCAGTTGGAGCAGCTTAGATTCTGAGTATTGGGCCATGACAATTTTCTATAATTGTAACACAACCAATTAAATAGAAATTATAATTTACAGATGTCTATTATAGGGCCTTGTATACCATTCCTCTCTAGTTTATTAAAGGCAAAGGTTCCCCTCGTACAATAGTTCTTGACTCTAGGGGGCAGTGCTCATCTCCGTTTCAAAGCAGAAGAGCCAGCACTGTCCGAAGACGTCTCCATGGTCATGTGGCTGGCATGACTAAATGCCGAAGGAGCACCAAATGCTGTTACCTTCCCACCAAAGGTGGTCCCTATTTTTCTACTTGTATTTTTACATTTTAACTGCTAGGTTGGCAGAAGCTGGGACAAGTAACAGGAGCTCACTCCATTACGCGGTGCTAGGGATTTGAACTGCGGAACTGCCTATCTTTCTGATCAACAAGCTCAGTGTCTTAGCCATCGCATCCCTAGATTATTGCTTCATGCTAATATATCCATTTGTCCTTCAATATATTTGTCTCTATGGCTCTGATTTAAATGTACCATCCAAGAAAAAAAATCTCCTTCAAGACCTGCTTGAAAAAAAGAGATACCCAGTGTTCGAACTGGATTTAGAAAATATTAAGGAGCAAGAGACGACGACGCATGTTAGATAGTTGAAAAGGACAAAAATGGAAAAGAAGTTGTAAAAAGACACAAAAGCAGTGAACCAGTCCCTTCCTTCAGACATGCCAGTTCTTTTTGTATGGATAGATATTTTATTGATTTTTAAGAGGGAAAAAAACTAAAAAAACAAGCCCTCTTTTTCAACAATTATTAACAAAACCATCATTGTCCCTGCTGCTTAACTAGTCCAGAGATCCCTTCAGCTCTTGTTTAATCTTCATCTTTTTCAATCATTAAATCTATAAATAATTTCACATTTTTTTTAGCAAAAAGTCCATAAAAGGCTTTCAGTGTTTTAGAAAAATACTTTTTTTTTTGTCCTTGACCAAACAGGTCAGTTTTGCTATTTCTGTCAGTTCTGACATTTTCACAATCCATTCCTCTATTGTGGGGGTTTCAATAGTCTTCTATCACTGTAGGTGTAATAATCTTGCTATGGTTACTATATCTAAAAATCAATCTTCCATGAGTACTTTCTAATCTATAAATCCTAGTAGAAACAGTTATGGTTTCTTAGCAATATCCGTCTTTAAAATTCATGGCATCATTGTATGTCTCAGGCAGTTTGATTCTGAGGTTACCTGCACTTGGGGGTGAGTCACAACTGGCAAAATTAGGGTTTGCCTCCCTTCCAATAAACTGGTTCTCCCCCCTCCCCATTTTTCCCTTCTCCACCAGCTCTCTGGATTAAAGAAGAACTGAGAATCAGTCCAGGAGAAGATTGAAAAAGAAAGATTCATCCCAGCTCCGGCTAAATTATGGAGAGGAAACCAAAGAAAGGTTTTGGGAGTATGTAGTTCAGCCAAGTTGAGGCAGATGCTAGAGATTTTTTTTAAAAAAGCAACTTATTAAAGGTGGCAAGATTCCACATTCTTTACACACAGAGATAATTTTTTTTTAAAAAACTCCTCATATGATTCTGAAGGAAACAAAATCAACCCATTTTGAAATCCTCCCTGAAGTAACCACCTCATTCCAAATTCCAGCTATTCACCGTGATGAGCCACAGTGGCACAGTAGTTAAAGTGCAGTACTGTAGACTACTTCTGCTGACTGCTGGCTGCCTGCAATTTGGCACCTCAAATCGCACCAGGTTCAAGGTTGACTCAGCCTCCTGAGCAGAGGTGGGTTTCTGCCAGTTCGCTTTGGATTGGATGAACCAGTAGTGGCAGTGGCGGGAGACTCCGCCCACCCGCCGAGACGCTTCTGTGCATGCGCAGAAGCATTGTGCGTGCACGCACGAGTGAACCAGTGATAAAATAAATTGAAACCCACCACTGCTTCCAAGGTGGGTAAAATGAGGACCTAGATTGTTGGGGGCAATAGGCTGACTCTGTAAACAATTTAGAGAAGGTTGTAAAGCACTATAAAGTGGTATATAAGTCTAAGTGCTACTGCTATTGCTAACTCTCCCCCCCCCCCCCAGCCTCCCTCCCCTTCCTGCTGCAAATCTAACACACCCTCTTCTTTCCCTATATTGCCTTTCCAGTATTCGTGACTGCTTCTGGTCACAGGGTTCTTTGTTCTTTAAAGAGCCAACTGTTCTTCAATAAAAAAAATAGTAAGTGCTTCCTAGATTATAGAAAAGTCCTCCCTTGTGTTGACCACATCAGACTATCTCCCATACCAAATCCTTAGGAACATGGGAATTTCAGAACAACTCACTGTGGCTTTTATGTATCATGGCTTGCATGAAACAGAAGAGCTTGTATTATGATGATGATGCTTATAGTATTTTGACCCTAACCCTGAACATGTAGTTTAGTTATTTAAGTAATACTGAATTACAACATTGCAAGACAAGTTTGAATAGCAATAGCCACCTAATATTGTTTGTGTGATATGAGATGGTTCCAAGGTGACAGTCATGGATTATAAAAAAAGAAAGAAAGACCCTTCTATACAAAAGAGTGCATCTTCTTAACTCTTCTAAATTCCGGGGGGGGGGGGGATATACTACAAAAATGCTTCTAAATTGGAGTAAACTGGAGTTTATGTACAGTTACCAAATGGCGCCAACATAATTACCTTTTCCTTTCTTTCAAATATACATGAATTCTATCAGTAATTAACTTCCAAGTAAAAATATAATGTGGTCAGGAACAGTCTATCTGTCAGCCTTGCCAGGTAGCTCAAACAAGAAATACAACCAGATAAATTAATTGTACATTAATGTAAAGGTACATTAGCAGAATCTTGCAAATTTGAAAGCATAATTCTTACACAATCACATTTACAAACTGAGAACTTAGGGAATGTGTCCTCTGATACTCCTGCTCCACCCAGTTTGCAGCTGCAGACTATGCTGTTGTATGACAATCCCTAGGTAGCATCTCAAGGTCTTTTTCACACACCCTTATACTGTCACAATAACTTCAGGTCTTACTATGAAACACTCCATACTCCTTGCTAGTAATCTAACAATGTTTACCAGATGTCTAGTAATAAATGTTTTCTTTCATCATACCTTTTGGGGTTTTGAAGAGATGGGCTCCATTTTTATATTTTGCCTAAGGATTTCATAACCATTCTTCTGGCAATAGGAAATACTGAGATTAGCCAATTGGTATGCATCATAAGTTTACATCCCAAATCCAAAGAAAGGCAATGTCAAAGAATCGCACCATTTCACTAATTTCACATGCTAGTAAAGTTATGCTCAAAATCCTACAAGCTCCAGCAGTATGTGGATCAAAACTACCAGAAGTACAGGCAGGATTTTGAAGAGGCAGAGGAAGTAGGCATCAAATTGCCAACATACGTTGAATCACAGAGAAAGCTAGGGAGAGCTAGAAAAACATCTACTTCTGCTTCATTGACTACACTAAAGCCTTTGATTGTGTGGTCACAATAAATTGTGGCAAGTTCTTAAAGAGATGGGAGTACCAGATCATCTTATTTGTCTCTTGAGAAACCTATATGCGGGTCAAAAAACAACAGTGAGAACTGGACACGGAACCACTGATTGGTTCAAAATTGGGAAAGGAGTATGGCAAGGCTGTATACTGTCACCCTGCCTATTTAACTTATACGCAGAGCACATCATGAGAAAGGCGGGGCTAGATGAATCAAGAGTTGGAATTAAGATTGCTGGGAGAAATATCAACAGCCTCAGATATGCAGATGATACCACTCTAATGGCAGAAAGTGAAGAGGTTCTAAAGAGCATCTTGATGTGGGTGAAGAATGAGAATGCAAAAGTTGTCTTGAAACTCAACATTAAGAAAACTAAGATCATGGCATCTGGTCCTCTCAATTCCTGGTAAATAGATGGGGAAGAAATGGAGGTACTGACAGATTTTATTTTCCTGGGCTCCAAGATCACCATAGATGGGGACTGCAGCCAAGAAATTAAAACATGCTTGCTCCTGGGGAGGAAAGCTATGGCAAATCTAGATAGCATACTAAAAAGCAGAGACATCACCCTGCCAACAAAAGTGCATATAATCAAGGCTATAGTTTTCCCATTTTCAATGTATAATTGTGAAAGTTGGACTATAAGAAAGGCTGAATGCCAGAAAATGGAGGCCTTTGAACTATGGTGCTGGAGAAGACTCCTATGAGTCCTTTGGACTGCAAGATGTT
Source organism: Rhabdophis nuchalis (assembly GCA_039707465.1). NCBI lineage: Eukaryota > Metazoa > Chordata > Lepidosauria > Squamata > Natricidae > Rhabdophis > Rhabdophis nuchalis. The sequence goes on along the minus strand of CM077643.1, from coordinate 246,247,056 downwards.
CAAAATGGTCATTCCTAGAGGAGATCAACCCTGACTGCTCTTTAGAAGGCCAGATCCTGAAGATGAAACTCAAATACTTTGGCCACCTAATGGAGAAGGAAGGACTCACTGGAGAAGAGCCTAATGCTGGGAAAGATTGAAGGCAAAAGAAGAATGGGATGACAGAGAATGAGGTGGCTGGATGGAGTCACTGAAGCAGTAGGTGTTGAGTAAGCTTAAATGGACTCTGTGAGATGGTAGAGAACAGGAAGGCCTGGAAGAACATTATTCATGGGGTTGCGATGGGTCAGACATGACTTCGCAACTAACAACAACAACAACAATAACAATCCATCATAAGGAGTAAGGGAGGCACAAAACAGGGTTGCCCATTATCTCTCTTGTTATTAACACTTGCCATTGAACCTGTAGCTCAAGATGATAGATGTAAATAGCTTATCAGAAGCTTCTTAATCTACAAATCTGAACATAAAACCAATATCTATGCAGATGACATAGCTATAATATTAGCATAAATTATCCATAAAGTTCCTAAGCTATAAGAGAAATTGACAAAAATTTGAGGCTGTGGCAACCTTAAAAATAAAGTTTTTGAACTCTGAATTGTTATGTTCTAAAGTTGGGACAAAACTTATTTTTCAGCAGAAACATAAAATCCTTACTATTTCAAAAAAAATAGGCAAAAAAGAATATGGCCTTTTAGGAATCAAATCTTTCCAAAACACTATCTCAGCTTTGTAGAGTTAACTAACCCTAACCCTAACCCTTTACAGTATTTTGTAATTAAAATATATTACAAAATAAATAAATCAGGAAATAAGAAAATATAAAGTGATCATGGCTTGGAAGAACAAGAGCCACTAAGATGGTTTTACTCCCTAAATTGTTATTTTTTTAAAGTTTTGCCAGTTTATTTATTTCCTTTAACTCTTAGATAATGGCAAAATAATTTATTAATTTTAAAATCTGGATGAAATGGCTAAAACATTAGTTCCCCCTTGTTTTTCTTTTATTTCTATTTGTAGCCATCCTAAAATCCCCTCTATCTGTTACTGCATTTTACAAATCAAAGATTAATTAGAAATTATGCAGGCGAAAGGATTTTTATCATTCTGGCAATCCTATTAATTTAGAGTTGATAATTAATGAGTTAACTTCTTCAGAATGTGCTTGGCTATTTCAATTATAACTTAGATCCTTTCTTCTTCATTCAGAAATAAAAGCTCAGGCATATAAACCCTTGACAAATTTTGAAGTAGTGGTAATGAATCTTTCAGATTCATCTAAAGGATTTGTCTGTATATTATACGGGATTGTCTCAGAACAAACACATCCGCTTCTAATTGGCTTGAAAACGTTTTGAGAGTAATAATTCCAATACAAAATTAAGAAACAAGAGTGGAATAAAATATGGAAATGGAAATCAATGTCATCAACTTTAGCCCAAATTAAAGAACATTTTCTTAAGTTATTCCATGGACGGTATATGATTTCTTATAAACCAGTATGTACGAACAAAAAAAGTTCCTCTTTTTTGCCAAATTTGTTGTGAACAAAAGAGAATCTATTCCATTTGTCGTCATGTCCCTATGGTTTTTTTTTCCCTTCTGGGTTGAGGTGTTTCTGAAAAAGTAAAGTTATAAATCAAAAAGTGAATATGTGTCCACAACATTCTTTGGTGAATGCATTAGGGTCCAATACAAATATTTGCTCTAAGCAAGTGGTCCCCAGTATCATTTCAGGCTCTGCACACCAGCAGTGGAGGTGGTAGTGGGGGAAGAGAGGGGGATGGTTTTGCTTGCATGCCTGCCACTTGCACACATGGAGCTTTGCACACTTGAGAGCTTGGTTGCCACTTGCACAGCTGGATTCCTGTGGATTGGAAACCACTGCTCTTAAAGAGTTAGTGAACTTGGGTTGACAGCTGCTAGAATTTTCACACCTAAACATTGGGAGAAAAACTATGACCTTGCAAATCTTGGTACCAAAATGTTTGTCACATCGCCATAACTGAGAAATCAATCTATGTTCTTCACTTCATTCGTCAAGTTAAAGGTAAAGCTTTCTCAAGTATATGCTAAATTTTATATTTTACACTAACCGGAGAATCATAATTATTTTATGCCAGATGAATATATTAATGTGTGGGAACAATATTAGGGAATTGTGTATATATAGCATGGACCAGTCTTATGTATCCTTATGTCTTCTAGAGGTACTGGATTTCAATGGCTATAACACCTGAGACAGTCCAATCACATCTGGAAGATCCAAAATTAGATGCATGCCCATTGTGCTCTCTTACCCACTTGATGTGTAATTACTTCTCAGAGGAGGATCATAAACTAGTGTGAAATTAATTTAGTTGAGGCATGATGGCGCAGCTATTAAGACACTTGGCTTGTTGGCTGGAAAGCCAGCAGCCCAGGTTCGAGACCCATGAGTTGTGTGACAGAGTGAATTCCCATCCTTGCTCCAGCTCCTGCCAAAATAGCAGTTCGAAAGCATGCAAATGCAAGTAGATAAACAGGTACCACTTCAGTAGGAAAGTAACATTGCTCAGTGATGTCATGCTGGCCACATGGCCATGAAAACCTCTTCGGACAGGCTGGCTTTGAATGGCCTTGAAATGGACATGAGCACCAGTCCCTATAGTCAGCAATGGACTTTTGGGGGTTAGCAGGGACTCCTTTACCTAATACATTGCCGTAAGAAAAAATGGAACAACTGTGACAAATCACCTCTTTTCTTTGCTGACCCCCTCCAGTAATTTTTTAAAGGGAAAAACAAACAGATGTACCATGTCTGTTAATAGCTGGCTATTGATATAATCAAATAGACTGTAATGTATCTGTGGAATATGTTGCGTGTTGTTAAAGACAGTATTTGTCAGAGAAAAGTAACATTTGAAGCTATTCTGAGTATGTGAAGATTATACAATTGATAATCTATAATCCCATGTATTTACACTGTCTGTTTTATCTTCATCCCAAATAGAAAGCCCAAAAGAGAAGTTGCTTGTTTATTACAGTGAGGATTCAACAAATACAGCTAATGACAAACTTTTGAAGATCATTTTCACCAGTGTTTTCTCCTTCCCTCCTTTCAATACCTCTCATTTTGGAATATTTTATGATTATTTTTTTTAAGACTCTATTCACACGTGAACTCTTTTGTGCATATATCAGTTATGGCCAACAAAAACTCTGATGAATACTTTAAGTGGACTTTTCCTTGAAGGTGTTTACTCCCCCCCACCCCCATCATCTTGAAACTAATTTTAGATTGTATGACCCTAGTTTTGATAGAGGTACAAAAGTATCCCTCAGGAATGGTCTTATTTATTTGTCATGAGATAATTGCTTGGTTGAATAATGCATGCTAAGACTTGGTAAAGGGTGGACAAATAATGTCAAACACAATTCAGTGATATTTTCCTTTGATTTCACAGCAGAAGCAAATTAGAATTGATGTCGTAATACATACCCTGCCCTTTCCTTTTATGGAATTCAAAGGCCATCGTACTAGTATTGTGCTTGTTCTATGAGAAGGCCTAGAATACATAAGCAGAAGTCACAGCAACAAATTGGCTTAAACTTAAGCAATGATTTCAGCACAAATTGATATTATAGTGTACATCCACACACATCCACACAGAGAAGGAGGGAGGGAGGGAGGGAGGGAGGGAGAAGAAAAAAAAGAGAGATAGATGGAGAGAGAGAGAGAGAGAGACACTGGAATATAAAGTCTTCCCTTTTGTACGCATATACAATGTGGAATGCCCATAGCTAAGAGGTGAGGCCTGGATTATGATTCAACAAAAGCTATCTTGCCTTTTTTGACATGCCTAGTAGACACTGTTATCTACCAGCAAAACTTTTGTGCCCTTAGAGATCCCACAGTGGATCGGATGCTAAATTTGAGACAATATTAGTACAGAAGGAATTGCAAAGTATTTTAAGTTTGCAGATGTACAAGGGAGACATTTTATCCTTTGAAATGAATGAACTTTCCCCAAACCTGCTTTTGGTTTGGAGTCCTTAACATGCTAACATGCTAAACCTTTGAGTTAACAGAATATGCATACTGTATTCTATTCTTCACAGATTGATATATGGGAATAGTACCCTGTTTCCCTGAAAATAAGACCTCCCTGGATAATAAGCCCAATCAGGCTTTTGAGCGCAGGCACTAAAATAATCCCTCCCCTGAAAATAAGCCTTTCCTGAAAATATTGCAACACAGCAGCAGCCATGAGGTGAGCACACTTGCCGCCTCTTGCACCTCAAAAATAATAAAACCTCCCCAAAATTAAGACCAAGCACTTATTTTGGAGGTCAAAAGAAAATAAGACCCTTTCTTTTATTTCAGGGAAAGGCGGTAATGGTACTTAGACTTATATACCACTTCATAGTGCTTTATAGCACTCCCTGAGGAATTTACAATATCAAGATATTGCCCCTAATTATCCGCATTTTACCAACCTCGGCAAGCTGGTCAAGCTGGTAACAATCAGACTCTTGTCAGTGGGTAGAATTAGCCTGTAATACTGCATTTTAACCATCGCACCACTAGGGCGTCTGTAGCACAGGCAGGAGCTACAGGATTGGTAGCTATTCTTGTGAGGTGGATGAAAGAGGCAAAGGTGAAAAGCAAAGCACATGTCATCCCCGTTTATTCAGTGAAATAAATTGGGACACAATGACTTTCCGCCTATAGCTTCTCTCACCCCATTATATTGTTAGGGGCAGCCATCTTGGAATCTCCTCACTGCCACCTTGGCCCATGATTATTTTAAATAGCATACGTGCTTGAGAGTTTAACCCTGAACATATTTCCCCCCCCCCCAAAAAACAAGCCCTGAAGAAAGCCTTTTTAAGGTGAAAAAGAAAAGAAAAACAAAACAAAACACATAGAAATATTGATATAGGATGGCAAATATTATCTCTTACCACCTCTATCCAACTCTTTTCTGTCACTCTGAAGGAAGCAAATTCTTTTTTGTAAAGAGTTTTTGAAATCTCAAAATAAATGATCTTCAAAAAAGGAAAACTACTTATAGATACATACTTCAGCCATCAGAAGGAGTTTATCTTTTTTTTTTTTTACATTAGTATGTTTATTCCTCTATGAGCACTAAAGCTGTGATTGACTTGGTTATGCAAACTGAATCTGCAGAAAAGGAACCTGGAACAACAACCAGATCAACAAAGCACAAAGCAGTTTAATTTTCTAAGATTGTTGCAATTTGCAACAGGATTGACACTCTATAATGTCCCATTCCAATTCCATCTGACTGTGTCTGTGGGGAAAATAATCCACAACATCAATGCACATTTAATTGCCATTGGGAAATAAAATTACGAAGTTTAGTAATCCTATAAAATTGCACGGTTATATAATAACTTTTAAAAAATGCAAGTTCTCGAAGGTAAAATTGCTATACCCCAGGGTCTCACCAAAGCTTTCTGAATATAGCAGTATAATCAAAAGGCAAGAAACAAAACCAATCCAACCCCTTGTACTTTGCAAGATGAGCAGAGGAATAGCAGGCAATTTCAGCATAATGGCTATCAGTATAAAATAGAGGAGCAAATAGTCCAGCTGGGTTGAGGTGATTTGAAATCGCAGTGCTTGGAAACAGAAAAATAAAAGGCTAGTAAGTGAACTACGAACGTGCATAAGTTTCAATGTTTGGTTTGGGGTCCCAACCTGGCAACCTGAAGGCTCCTCCTGGATAATGAATCCCAAATCGAAAACGTTCTCTCTGGTGTGGTTATAGGTCTGTCTGAAGCATGTTGCTACCAAATCCAAATGTTTAAATCCTTAAAGCTTTATTAATGCAGTGAGATCAGTAATTACCTCATTAGACAAAATAACAGCTCCATTTTCGCGTAAACATGTCTATCAAGTGCCTTAGACCTGTGATGTAATTGTTATCATGGATGCAGCCTGTTGGTGAACTTATACTATTATTTAATTAAATTCGGCTGCCTGTATATGTTGAAATTCTTGTAGATTCACTGCAGCTAGTTCTTCTGGGGTTTTCAATAAAGCAGGAAATAGAAAAAAAACCCCAAGTAATTACTTTGGTTTCTTGCTTAATCAGTAGAAAAGACTCAGCAACACCTGCAAAAGTAATATCCTTTTTAAAATAAATTCCACTTAACTATTATCTCTATTTAATATTTGCCAAAGGGTTTGGTGCTCCTCCTTTCCTTTTTAACATCTATATGAAGCCACTGGGTAAGATCCTCTGTTGTCATGGACGAAATATCATCAGCATACTGATGATACTCAGTTGTATATCTCTACCTCTGGTGAATTAAGCAATGCCGTGAATTTCTTATCCTTGTGTCTGGAGTCTGATACTTTCTGGATTGGGGATATTAGGCATTCAGCTGAACCCTGACAAGACCCACGGTCTTTTTGTTTTTTGAGGCCCACTGATTGAGGAGTAGGCCATCTTTGGTGTTTGGTGGGATTTCACTACCCCAGATAGATGCAATGCACATTATTGGAGTTAACAGAGTTGGAAGGGACCTTGGAAGTCTACTAGTCTAACCCCTGTTCAAGCAGGAAGCCCTATACCATTTCAGACAAATGGCTGCCCCATTGCCTCTTAAAAATCTTCAGTGTTGAAACACCCACAACTTCTGGAAGCAAATAATGCCGTTGATTCATTGTTCTCACTGTCAGAAAATCCTTCTAGGCTCACAACATCTGCTCAAAGAGGACTTTTTCCAGATTTGTTTTGTGCATCACTTACACTCCTTCCTAGATTGGCGGACTCTGCTTATAGTAAATCACACTTTAGTCACCTCCAGATTGGACTACCCCAAAATGTTCTACATGGGGCTGCCCTTGAAGACTATTGAGAAGGTTCCATTGGTAGAAAACACAGCAGGGTGACCAGTTATGTACACTTCTAAGACAATTCATATAACACCTCTGCTATTTTTTTGCCAGTCTGCTTCTAGGTCCAATGGAAGATGATGGTTTTAACCTTTAAAACTCTTCATGACCTGGGATCAGGTGGTTTGAGGGATTGCTTATGTTGTGACCCGGTTGATCCGGTTGATCCAACGGCTTTTATTAACACAGTTCAACAGAACAGCAACAGTAAGTTGAAGTAACCAAAAAGCGCGCGCCTTCTCTCTGACAGCTCCTTTTATATGGAGCTGTCATTGAGCCGGCCAATCCGCGCGTCTCCCGCTTCGGCTGCAGCCAGTCGTGTCTTGGCCAATCAGACGCGACTGGCTGTTGCCGGGGAATTCAAACGGGTGTCAGTACATAACACTCCTTTCCCCCCAGCGAGTACGCATGCGGGCCCATTAGCATACGTACTCGCTGAGATAGGCGGGGCTACGTCGACTCCGCCCCGAGCGCCTCAGATCGCCCTCGGAAGGTGGAGGAGGAGGACGTGTCCGATCGGGCTCCTCCCTGCCGGGGGTGTAGTCCCGGACTACGTCAGAGCGGCCTTGCGAAAAGCCGGAAGCCTCCGGAACAGGTAGGATGGGGCGAGGGGGCGTGGCGATCGGGTTTGAGTCAAAGTCAAGTCCCCGGTGTGGTGGGGACGGGTAGGCCGGGCCAGTCGGGCCTAGTGATTCGGATTGAACAGGGGGCCGAGCTGGTTGTTGTTGGCAGGCGGCGTCCCGGGGCCCCCCCAGGCAGGGCTGTTCCTTCGCCGTCAGCCCCGGGGATGGCCCTGCATCAGAGTTGGAGCCCGCTGCGGGCCAGGGCTCGGCCGGCTGTGCCAGGTCGTCGAGCGGGATGTCGGTCGCTTGGTCCGCGGTTGTCGGTCGGGGGCACGGGACGTCCTGCACTGGGTGGCGGCGCCTTAGTTGGTCCACATGGCGCCGCCACTCGGATCCATCGGGTCTCCGAACCCTATAAGAGCACGGCCCGGTTAGTGCGTCTATGGTTGCGGGGACCCATCGGGGGTCTCCGGCAAAGTTCTGGGCAAATACCTCCTCGCCCGAGGTGAAAAGGCGGGGAGGGGGAACCCCCAGGTTGCACGGCTGCACTTCGTTGTAGAGGGGGTGCAGTCGGTCCAACTCGGTTCTCAGGCGGCGGCCCATCAGCAGCTCCGCGGGGCTTTTCCCTGACGCCGGGCAAGGCGTAGAATGCTGACCTAGGAGGTAAGCATCTACCCTTGCCTGCCAGTCCCCCCCGGCCATCCTGCCGAGGGCCTCCTTGGCCGAGCGAACGGCCCGTTCCGCCCGGCCGTTGGTGGCAGGGTGATAGGGGGCGGTAGGCGCGTGACAGATCCCCAGGGAGGCCAGGAATTCCTGGAAGGTGGAGGAGTGAAATTGGGGGCCGTTGTCGGAGACCAAGGTGTCCGGCAACCCGTGCGTGGAAAAGAGGCGCCGGAGCGCACGCACGGTACTCTCGGCCGTGGTGGAGGCCATGAGAACGACTTCCACCCAGCGGGAGTAAGCGTCCACCACCACCAGGAAGGACCGGCCGTGGAACGGGCCCGCGAAGTCGATGTGGATGCGGGCCCATGGTGACTTGGGGACATCCCAGGAGCGGGAGGGAGCAGCGGGAGGGGCGGGGCGGGAGGATTGGCACGCTGGGCAAGCGCCAACGAAGGCGGCCACCTCCTCGTCCATGCCCGGCCACCAGACATAGCTCCGGCCGAGGGCCTTCATGCGAGCTATGCCCGGATGGGTGGCATGGAGGGCTTCGAGTACCTGACGGCGCAGGGGCAGTGGGAGAATGACACGGTCCCCCCAGAGCAAGCACCCGCTGTGGAGCGACAGCTCCAGCTGGCGGGCCTTGAAAGGCCTGAACTCGGCGGGCACGGCAGCCGAAGGCCACCCCCGCAGGACCCATGTGGCGACCCGGGAGAGGACGGGGTCGGATCTGGCCACAGACAGGACGGAGAGGGCCGGCACCGGCTCCTGATCCGCCTGAGGGAGGGGGCAGCGACTGAGGGCATCCGCGTGCCCCAGGTGCTTGCCCGGACGGTAAAGCAGCGCGTACTCGTACGCGGCCAGGAACTCCGTCCACCGTGTCATCCTGGGCGAGAGGATGGGGGGGTGGGCCAGTCACCGGCCAGAAGCCCAAGGAGCGGCTTGTGGTCCGTGAACACTGTGAACGAGCGGCCGTACAGGTACTCGTGAAATCTTTTAATCCCGGAGACCACAGCCAGAGCCTCCTTATCGATCTGGCTGTAGTTCCGCTCCGCTGGAGTCAGCGTCCGGGAATAAAAGGCGATGGGGGCCTCCGAGCCATCGGACAGGACATGGCTCAGGACCGCCCCCAATCCGAAGGGGGAGGCATCCGCCGCTAGTGTCAGGGGCTGGCTTGCAGAATATTGCACTAGCACGGCCTGTGACGTCAGCAGCTCTTTGACAGCCGCGAACGCATGCGCCTCGCGGCTGCCCCAGCACCAAACCGCCGAGTGATCGAGCAATCGATGCAGCGGCTCGGCTAGCGACGCCTTGTGGGGTATGAAGGGCGCGTAGAAGTTAACCAGGCCGAGGAATGCCTGCAGCTCCGTTTTGGAGCTCGGCACGGGGGCCTTGTGGATGGCCTCGACCTTAGCAGGTGCGGGGTGGATGCCATGGGCGTCGACCACGAAACCCAGGAACTCCACCCTCGGCACAGCAAATTTGCATTTGCTGAGCTTTAATTTAAGACCCGCGCCCCTAAAAACGTGGAGGACCTTCCGGAGTACTCCGGCGAGGTCTGACAGGCTGGTCGCAGCTATCAAGACGTCGTCGAAGTACGGAACGATGCCCGGGAGCCCGTGGAGCAGCCGCTCCATGAGGCTCTGGAAGATCCCCGGGGCAACGGATACGCCGAATTGGAGGCGACGACAGCGAAAAGCTCCTCGGTGAGTGACGATGGTCTGGGCATCAGCCGCATCGTCATCCACCGGTAGCTGAGCCATATCCAGCTTCGCGAAGATGCGCCCCTGCCCCAAGGAGTGGAGCAGGTGCTGCACTACGGGAACTGGATATGGGTTCGCCTGAAGCCCGCGGTTGATCGTCGACTTATAGTCGGCGCAGATGCGTATGGACCCGTCGGGCTTGATGGGGACCACAATGGGGGTCTCCCATTTCGCCTGGTCGGCGGGCTCCAATACGCCCTGCGCCACGAGACGATCAAGCTCCGCGTCAACTCGCGGCTTCAAGGCGAACGGCAGCCTGCGGGCCTTCAGCCGAATTGGGGCAACCTGGGGGTCGAGATTGAGGGAGACCGGGGTGCCCCGATAGGAGCCCAGCGAGCCGTCAAAAATATCCTTGAACTCGGCCAGGACCGCCTCAACGACCGAGACAGCGGGCACTTGGTGGACCCGCTGGACGGAGAGGCCCAGGGCGTCAAACCAATCGAGGCCTATGAGTGCGGGAAGGGGGCGTTCTACCACAAGGATGGGGAGGGCCCCAGAGAAGCGTCCGTATGCGACGCGGACTCGGCATAGGCCCATGACAGCGATGGGGTTGCCCTGGTAGTCCCGGAGTATGGCGTCTGGGCGGGAGAGGTCTCCGGGTGACAGGTCGGGGCACAAGGCTTTCAGCTGTCCCCACGAAATGAGGGACCGGGACGACCCCGAGTCAACCTCCATAGAGAAGGGGCGCCCCTCAAGGGTCAGGGAGGTGGAAATTCGCCTAAGGTCATCGGCAGCGATGGGAATGGTGTCCCTGAAGTCCGTCGTGGCGTAGCAGGCCGCATCCGGAGCCGAGCGTCGGTTCGGGGGCCGTCTTCCATAGGCTGGAGCGGGTGGCTGAGCTGCCGCCGCGGGGCGGTGGGCCTGGTCCGCCTGGCGGGAGAGGACAGCGCGGCACGCGCGGGCGATGTGGCCCCGTCTATCGCACCGGCGGCAGATGGTATCTTTATAGGGGCAGTCGCTCCTTGCGTGGGCACCGCCGCACCCGGCACAAACGGAGGCCCCTTTTCGGGAGGCGCTAGGCCTGGCGTTGCCGCGGCCAGAGGTCTGCAGGCGGGCAACGCTTTCGAACGGGGAGCCGTCCTCCAGGGGGTCGAGCGGCGCAAGATCGTTCACGAGGCAGGCCCGCGGGGAAGGCAGTGGCTGCGCCGGCCGACCCAGGAAGAGGTCGGACGTGGCGTCCGCCAGCTCCGCGGCCCTTGCATCCTCGATGGCCTGCTCCAAAGTAATGTCCGAGCGGGCTAGGAGCCGGCGGCGGAGCTTGATGTCCCGGAGCCCCGCCACGAACTGCTCGAGCAGGGATTCATCTAGGAACGGGGCTGGAAATTCACAGAGGAGGGCGGCCGCGCGCAAGGCCTGCAGGAAGTCGGTCACAGACTGCGTTGGCAGCTGGCGGCATTGCCTGTACGCGCAGCGGCGCGAAATCTTAGAGGGCGCCGGGGCGAAGTGGGCCTTGAGGTGGGCCTGTAGGACGCCCCACTCTAGGTCTTGGACCGCTGCCGGGGCGGCTATGTTGCGCGCGACCGCAAAAACAGTCCGGCCGCCGCAGCCGAGGAATAGGCCCAGGCGCCTCGCGGGGGTGATCTCTCCGGCCACATCGGTGAGGAGAAAGCAATCAAAACGCGCCAGGAAGGCCTCCCAGGTCTCCGCCGACGGGTCGTATGTCGCGAAGGGAGGCAGAGTGGCCATGATCGTGAGGCAAAATATGACTTGCCGGTGAAACGTTAAATCTCTTCGATCCGCAGTGTGAAGAGGTCGGTTAGGAGGATCGATGCCGGGCCCCAGTCCTCGTCGCCAGTGTTGTGAATTGAGAGAGAGGGTCCAGACCCGGTTGATCCAACGGCTTTTATTAACACAGTTCAACAGAACAGCAACAGTAAGTTGAAGTAACCAAAAAGCGTGCGCCTTCTCTCTGACAGCTCCTTTTATATGGAGCTGTCATTGAGCCGGCCAATCCGCGCGTCTCCCGCTTCGGCTGCAGCCAGTCGCGTCTTGGCCAATCAGACGCGACTGGCTGTTGCCGGGGAATTCAAACGGGTGTCAGTACATAACAGCTTACATCAGCCTGCTCCATTAGATCTGGCAGAGAAAGCATGCTGTGGGTGTTTCAATCAGGGATCTACATTTGGTGGGTCCAGGAGAGAGGCCTTTACTGCTGTGTGTTCACCTTATGAAACATTGTTCCCCTCAAAATTAGATCATTCCCAATCCCTTTTGATATTCTGAGAGACCCTCAAGACCAGAGGTGGTATTCAACAGGTTCTGACCAATTCTGGAGAACTAGTAGCATAAATTTTGAGTCGAAATTTCGGAGAACTGGTAAAAAGCACCTTTGACTGGCCCCGCCCCCATCTATTCTCTGCCTCCAGAGTCCCAGCTGATCTGGAGTAAGTGGGGATTTTGCAATAACCTTCCCCTGGAGTGGGGAGGAAATGGAGGTTTTATAGTATCCTTCACCTGCCACACCACACCCACCATACCGCGCCCACAAAGCCATGTCATGCCCACGAAGCCACACCCACAGAATTAGTAGTAAAAAAATTTAAATCCCACCACTGCTCAAGACCTTTTTATGTGACCAGGCCTGGAGCGCCCAGGAAACCTAGCTACCATATATTTCAGATTATAAGATGCACCTTTTTCCCTCAAAAAAGAGGCTGAAAATCTGGGTGTGTCTTATACACTGAACACAGTATTTTTTGCCTTCCAAAACCCCGCCCCCTTCACCAAAATGGCTATGTATAACCTTTAGGAGGCTTCCAGTGCTCCTGGGGGCTGGGGAGGGCAGAACTGAGGGGAAAATGGCCAATTTTTTGCTCAATTTTGCCCCCCTCCCCAAGCTCCCAGGAGCACTCTATAACCCTCCTAAAGGCTATGCATGCTTTTTTTGGACAAAAACAGGCCCGTTTTTGCAAAAAATGGACCATTTTTTTCTTGTTTTTGCCCCCCCCCCCCCGAGCACTCTACAAGCCTCCTAAAGGCCATGCATACTCTTTTTTTTTTAAAGACTCTGTTTTCATGAAAAATGGGCCATTTTTGGGAGGTCTGCAGAGTGCAAAAACTTTTTTTAAAAATTTGCCTCTTCAAAATCTTGGAGTGTCTTATGGTAAATGGCTTCATTGTTGGGGGTTCATTTTATTAAGTAAATAAATAAAAATAAATTCATTAATGTACAGTCCTCATAAAACTGCTAGGAAGATTGCAATATTCACAATCCATTGTAGATACTGAGGACGTTAAACTAATGCAGTAATTCTCAACATACAACTGTTCATTTAGTGACCATTACTGCAGCAGTGAAAAAAATATTACTTACAACCAGTCCTCACACTTACAACCAGTGCAGCATTCCCCCACGTTCACGTGATCAACATTTGGTTGCTTGGCATCAGGCATGCATGTACAATGGTTGTAACATTCTGGGGTCATGTGATTGCCATTTATGACCTTCCCAGAAGTCTTCTGGCAAGCAAAGTCAATGGGAAAAATCAGTTTCACTTAAAGACTGCATAACTCACTTAACAACTTCAATAATTTGGATAACAACCATACAATAAATGTCATAAAATTGGCCTTGATTCACTGGGCTTAAGAATGAAAATTCTGGCCTCGATTCTCAAAGTTGTGAATTACCTCTGTGGTATATTTATGTGTGTGTGTGTGTGTGTGCTTTTGTAATATCATGTTAGTCTAATATTTTTTTCCTTTCAGTTTCAACTTTATGACTTCAATTTGGAAGTTGCAAAACACACACAAAAAATTAAAATCCGTATGATTTCCTAGGTAAAACATGTGAAATAGTTCTCATTCTTTTATTAAGTTATTGGAATAAATAAGCGTGTCAGAGATATATTTTTACAGCATTTGACTATCATTTCTGTATAGGTTTGATCGTACTGTACTTGCCTAGTTCACACAGCAAAGCCATCCTGATAGGAGGCAACTAGGACTTTATTCTTCCGCCAGCTTGTCCCGAACTCTGATGTTGGCTTATGGTTGAGAAAGAATGACAGGTGCAAGCTGGCTTTCTTTACTAAGAGAGGATCAAAATTAGGTTTCTCTACTCTTAGCCCAAAACTACCAGTCCACCTTGGCACTTGTATCAACCATTATACTTTAATGTTTGTAAGTAATATAATCTGGAATAATTAGCTTCATTGAGCTACACAAGCCCCTTTGCCACAACAAGGCAGTAATTCATGAAGGAGAGTATAATATATAAGCTAATATAATAAAATCTGTTTTCCCCAAGAATGCTAAAAAAGGTGATGTACTAAAAAAGCCTCCAGAAGTCTCTATATCAAACTTTTTGCTTATGTTGGCATTTTAAATTGCCTCAGTATTGAACCCAAAGCTATATTAATATCCGTTTTTACATTGTTAACATTTCCAAATGTTACAGTCAACACTACAAGTTTGCACTTTGTCATGGTTTTCAGTTCCTTTTTCTCCTTCTGAACATTTTCCAGTTCAAGCTATCCAGAAGTTGGTAGATTACAGTTTCTATTTCAAGTAATTATCATGACCAATAATCAGTATTTGGGTGTTGGGAAAGTCTGGTGTACATTACACAGGTAAACACTGATAAAAACAATGTTATTATTTCCTTAATTAGACTTGTTTCTAGCAGTCTTGTACTAAGGTGTAAAATGCACAAATAAAACTTTAGAAAAACAAGGGCAGTCTTGAGGGAATATATCTTCAGGTGTATTTAGTAGTGTGGAAAAACAAAAAGAATCTTGATGTAAGTTTATTCATATTTCCATAAATGTGTACCTTTATAGCATTTTCAATGCACAAGTATGCTTTGTAGGATACATAGGATATGGAAAGTGATGTATAAAAAAACTTAATAGAATTTAAAGCTGTAATTTTTTTTCCCACTCAGTCTTGTCCAATTCTCAGGGTCTACCTGCACCAAGTTCCTGAAGTTTTCTTGGCAAGGTTTTTCAGAAGTGGTTTGCCAATGCCTCCTTCCTAGGACTGAGAGAAAGTGACTGGCCAGCTGACTTTGTGTCCAGGATAGGACTAGACCTCAGGGTCAGCTAGTTTCTAGCTTGATTTATGGTAATCACTACATCACTCTGACTCTCAGAAAGCTGCGGTAGACATCGCAAATTCATGATGCCGGGCAGCTGACAACAGTTTAAAATCACCATAAAAACATATAATAGTAAAACATACAAACACACAATTTAAAAAAACACCACACCATTAATATAGCTATAAATTTAAATATAATCTATATAAATAAAAATGTAAAATAGTTTGTACGAATCCACTAATCTCAAAAACTACTGGACCGATTTACCTCAATTTTTCACACAATGGCTGAACAGAAGTTGCCTCCAGAAGTTGTGAATGCCCCAACACTGCAGGTCTTCAAGAAGATGTTGGATAGCCATTTGTCTGAAATGGTATAGGGCTTCCTGCCTAGGCAGGGAGTTGGACTAGATGACCTCCAAGGTCCCTTCCAACTCTGCTATTGTATTATTGTATTACAGTAGGTAGGTAGATAGGGGAATATATAGATAGGGAGAAATACAGTACATATATACAGTAGGGAGAAATACAGTACATATATAGATAGGGAAAAATACAGTACGTGTTGCGGTGGTTCTCCTCCTACCTCTCCGGTCGATCGCAATTTGTGTTGGCAGGAGAGCAGAGGTCGACCTCGAGACCCCTCACTTGTGGGGTGCCTCAGGGCTCGGTCCTCTCGCCTCTCCTGTTCAACACATATATGAAGCCGCTGGGCGAGATCATCCGTGGTTTTGGGGTAGAGTACCACCTCTACGCTGACGACACACAGCTGTATATATCTACCCCAAACCACCCCAACGATGCTGTAGAGGTGATGTGCCAGTGCCTGGAAGCCGTGCGGGCCTGGATGGGAAGGAACAGACTCAGACTCAACCCGTCCAAGACCAAGTGGCTGTGGTTCCCGGCATCCCGATACAGCCAGTTGACTCCATCACTGGCCATAGGGGGTGAACATCTAGCCCCTGTGGATGGGGCACGCAACTTGGGCGTCCTCCTTGATGCACGGCTGTCCATGGAAGATCAAGTGACAGCCGTAGTCAGGAGGGCGTTTTACCAGGTTCGCCTGGTCCGCCAGTTGCGTCCCCTACTGGACCGGGGTGCCCTTTGCACAGTCACTCATGCTCTCGTGACATCCCGACTGGACTACTGCAATGCTCTCTACATGGGGCTCCCCTTGAGGTGCACCTGAAGACTTCAGCTTGTCCAGAATGCAGCCGCACGGGCAATTATGGGAACCTCCAGGTTTTCCCATGTAAAACCGCTCCTGCGAGCTGCATTGGCTGCCTGTCGTCTTTCGGGTGCGCTTCAAGGTGTTGGTTATCATCTTTAAAGTGCTCCATGGCACGGGACCTAGTTATCTGCGGGATCGCATCCTGCCCCATACATCCCTGCGGCCGATTCGCTCCCACAGAGAGGGACTTCTCCGGGTGCCGTCCACTAGGCTATGCCAGCGGGCGACGCCCAGGGGAAGGGCCTTCTCTGTGGTGGGCCCGACCCTCTGGAACGACCTTCCCCCCGATATTAGAACAACTACGGACCTCCGCTCCTTCCGTCAAAAATTAAAAACACATTTCTTTTGCTTGGCCAGCTTGGGATAACTTAAGTGTTTTCAGGGGTTTTTAGGGGTTTGTTTTAGCTTTAGGGATTTTAGCACAGGGTTTTGTTTAATTCTTTTTTAATATTGTACTGTCTGTGATTTTATATGCATTTTTAATTTCCCTGTGCCCCGCCTCGAGTCCCTTCGGGGAGAGAGAGCGGGCTATAAATTAAATTATTTATTTATTATTTATTTATTTATTTAGGTAGGTAGGTACATAGATAGAGGGATAGATAGGGAGAAATACGGTAGGTAGGTAGGTAGGTAGGTAGGTAGGTAGGTAGGTAGGTAGGGGGATAGATAGAGAGATAGATAGATAGGGAGAAACACAGTAGGTAGGTAGGTAGATAGGGTGATAGAGAGGGAGAAATACAGTAGGTAGGTAGGTAGGTAGGTAGGTAGAGGGAGAAAGGAAGAAATACAGTAGGTAGATAGGTAGGTAGGTAGGTGGATAGATAGAGAGGGAGAAATACAGTAGGTAGATAGGTAGATAGGGGGATAGATAGAGAGGGAGAATTACAGTAGGTAGGTAGATAGAGCAAGAAAGGAAGAAATACAGTAGGTAGGTAAGTAGAGGGATAGACAAAGAGGGAGAAATACAGTATGTAGGTTAGGTAGGTAGGTAGGTAGGTAAGTAGGGGGATAGATAGCGAGAAATACAGTAGGTAGGTAGGTAGGTAGGTAGGTAGGTAGGTAGGTAGGTAGGTAGGGAGAGGGTAGATAGATAGGGAGAAACACAGTAGGTAGGTAGGTAGGGGGATAGATAGATAGGGAGAAATACAGTAGGTAGGTAGGTAGAGGAATAGAGAGAGGAAGAAATACAGTAGGTAGGTAGAAGGATAGATAGGGAGAAATACAGTAGGTATGTAGGTTGGTAGATAGAGGGAGAAAGGAAGAAATACAGTAGGTAGGTAAGGGGATAGATAGATAGATAGATAGATAGATAGATAGATAGATAGATAGATAGATAGATAGATAGATAGATAGATAGATAGATAGATAGATAGATAGATAGATAGAAATACAGTAGGTAGGTAGGTAGGTAGAGGAATAAAGAGAGAGGGGGAAATACAGTAGGTAGGTAGGTAGAGGGATAGAGAGGGAGAAATACAATAGGTAGGTGGGTAGGTAGGTAGAGGGAGAAAGGAAGAAATACAGTAGGTAGGTAGATAGAGGGATAGATAGAGAGGGAGAAATACAGTAGGTAGGTAGGTTGGGGGTTATACGGTGGTTGTGTGTATGTGTGCAGGTGTAGATCTACACACAGATTGGTTGGCCATTTAACCAAACTGGGCCACAGCAACGCATGGCCGGGTATAGCTAGTTTTAATAAATAAATAGATAAAATAAAAACACGGCCTTTGCACTGAGTCTGCCACACATCTGGATTTGCAAGCTGGGTGACCCTAAACAATAATATAGACAGATAAAACTGGACGTACTTGACTTGTTAGGAAACCCATTATTGTTAGAATGACTTAGCATGTTGTTGTCCTCCGTATCTTCCTGAAGCTGGCAGGAAAGGAAAAGTGAAAGCCCAAAAGAAGGAATAATGCAATCAGATTGCAACTTCCAAATTTTTACTTTCATGGGGGGGAACAACACATATAGATATTACTTTAAAAAAATAAAAAAATAAAAAAACACAGATAGATGGGCATAAAATGAGATGTTATTTTAATCTACGGATAGTAGAAAGTTTCATGGCAGGTGCATCAGTCACAGCAAGTGTTTTCTTGGATAAGCAGAAGGCATATTTAGTAATACTCTGCATTTGGTATTTGTCTACTTGTTAGGACATTGGCAGAGTTGATGAGAGTCAGGTTAAGTCTAAATAACAACAATTTTAGTGTCTACTCTAAAGATGGATAGTTCCTTCATCTAGGAATTGCAGCCTAGCTCACATCAACCAGTCAAGTAACTTCTTACAATTTACCAGTAGGTCATTCCTATTCTGTATTGTGTAGTTAAACTGACATGAAACCGTTTAGAAGCACAGGGGTATCATTGCATCTTCTCTACAATACTTTAGCTGTCATTAAAAGTCTTAAAGACACTAACTAATTTTACAAACTGTTTTCATCACCAGATAAATCATCGAAGGATAAGAACATACGGGAAGCCCGATTTCCAGGCAAATGACTTATTCATGAGTGTTCCTAATTCAAACTCTTTGTCCATGAATATTCATGGCTTATGCCTGTGTAACTGGATATTGTAAAGAAATCTAGGTTAATTACAACAGAAGCTCCGTTGGCACTTGCACAGTGAGAGTTGGGAACAAGTTGGAAAGCCTTCACTTACTCCCAGCTGCAAGTGCTTCATGCATTTTGAACAGTATGCAGAGGTCAGAAAAACAAATATGTGGCAACGCTTAGATGAATGCTGGTAGCTGGCAACTATCCAGCTGATTTGGAAAATTCACATCCTTATGCCATAAATAATTTTACAGGGGACTGGATAATAGGCACTTTTGTATAGACAGTTCCAGCCCCAAGAGGATCAAGGGCAGCCTCTGAGCTGTTTGCCACTGGAGGCTTTCCCTGCAGCCTTGGCTTGACTCCATTGACTTTGGCCCTGGGTACAGAAACCCTCTCTGCAAGTAGAGGCTGGCACTCTGAAGATTCATTGACCCAACATTCTTAACCAGAGGCAGAGCCACACAATTAGCAAAGGAAATGCTCTAATCAGTTTCCCATCTGTTCTCAATTCTGATAGGAACTCTTGTTTCTCTTGGGGGGAGGGGTTTCCTATGTATTTGGCATTGCTTTCTCCTGGAACTAAACTACAAGACCTCTCTCCATAGTGATTTGAGCTCCCATGGACTCAAATCTGCCCTGACAATCTGGGCTGGCAACTTCCAATAGATTATTTGAAAAAAATCCCTCCTGCACCGCCTTCACAAAAAAAAAATTCTGTGTATATTTTGAAGATATATACCAATGGTGGCTAATCTTCTTGTTGTCATGTGCCAAAAGTGTGTTGCATGCATGCAACAGCGCCCTCCTATGCTGACTCCCATAATGCAATGCGCACACCCTCCTGTGCATGCACCCATGCACCCCACATGCGCAAGCAGGGGAATGACTGGCAGCAGCACTCCTTGCTGGCTAGGGGGTGGATGTCCTGGGGCTGCATGTGGACATTGATGACATGGCCAGTGCACATGTGTGCTAAAAGGAACTATCCAGTGGGCATGCACGCACCGGGAAATGAATTTCTAGTTTCTGGCACGTGCATGGACACCGGTCAGCTAGTCTTCTGGTTACTGGTGCACATGCGTGCACGACGATCAGAAGGCCAGCTGATCTTCCAGTTTCTGGCCGCATGCGTGAAGGCCAGCTGATTGTCGCATGCGCATGCACGGCAGTAACCAGAAAACTAGCTGGTCGGTGCACATGGGTGCACTGGCAACCTGGAAGAGGAATGTGTAACACTATGCATGCCGAGTGACATGGCTCTGTGTGCCACTTCTGGCTCGCCATCATAGTAATAGGTGTTGAAGATCAGTTCAGATTTATGTTGCTAGCAAAAGTAGTGCGAATTATTAAGCAACAAATGGCAAACCCATTAATGGTTATAAATAAAGCATGCTGCATCAAAGTTATTAATAACTGATCAAGCCTAAGCAAAAGTCTATAGCCTCATGGGAGTGCAAATGCTCTGGAAATATGTGCAGATGGGGAAATATTGACATTAACCATGAGATGGGAGAAAGCTGCTGGAACCAGCTGTTTTTCATGGTCAGAAGACCTTTGCACTTCATTTTGCTGTCATGCTAGATATGGATGATGTCATACAAATTAAGAACATTATTTCAAAAAGAATGATACAATCACTTTTGACTGATGCTTCCACTAGACGTTCTCTGTATACAAGTAATAGTTTATGACAAAATTATAATATGGAGAGAACATTTTTATCTCATTCATACTGTGGGAGTTATAGGCCCAACACTATAACATTACTGGGTAAAATACATTTCAATATAAGGATCTCTGGTTTCTGGGATTTGCAATTCATCCAGATCTGAATTTAGGGCATGTTGATTAGAAGCATGAAAATATGAAACCCCATATCCCATCAATATCAGCAAGCAAAATTGTTA
Organism: Rhabdophis nuchalis; assembly: GCA_039707465.1. Taxonomy (NCBI): domain Eukaryota; kingdom Metazoa; phylum Chordata; class Lepidosauria; order Squamata; family Natricidae; genus Rhabdophis; species Rhabdophis nuchalis. The sequence continues at coordinate 246,226,410 of CM077643.1, read as the reverse complement.
AATTTAGAATATGTTCCTGAAGATTATGTTTAGTCCATTGCATATGTAAGTGGTTTTAGCCTATTATTCAGAGGTGGTATTCAGCAGGTTCTGACCAGTTTTGGATAACCGGTAGTGGAAATTTTGAGTAGTTTGGAGAACTGGTAAATATAAGGTGACCAGATTTGAAAATTTGTCAAGCGGGACACCATTGATGTGTGGGGGCTCAGCGGTGTTTCCCGCCTCCACTTCCCTCACTGGCCGTACCTGAGGTTCCCTCACTGGCTGTGTGGGAGGGGTGCAGGCAGGCGGTGGTTGCTCTGCACGCACTTAGCGGCACGGCCAGGAAGCAGCAGCCAGAGCGGGCATGCCGCAAAGTTCAGGGCCACACCCCCGCCATGCGCAGCCATCCTCTTCCTCCTCCGCCTCCTGCTGGTTTCTCGCTCGCTCCTCCCTCGCCGGCCCTCGCCTGTCCACCAGCCTGCTCTGGCCGCCGCTTCCTGCCCGCGCTGCTGCCCTGGGCGCAGGCCACCTCTGAGCGCATGCAGAGCGGCCGCCGGCCGGCCGCCCCCCGCCGCCTCTCCAGACAAAAAGCAGGACATTTTTAAGAGGCGGCCGGGCACGGGACTAATTCTTGAAAAGCGTGATTGTCCCGCCAAAAGCGGGACGTCTGGTCACCTTAGGTAAATACCACCTCTGACTGGCCCCACCCCAATCTATTCCCTGCCTCCCAAGTCCCAACTGATCGGGAAGGAATGGGGATTTTGCAGTATCTTTCCCCTGGAGTGGGGAGGGAATGGAGATTTTACAGTATCCTTCTCTTTCTACGCCCACCAAGCCATGCCCTTAGAAACAATAGTAAAAAAAAAATAATGAAACCCATCACTGCTATTATTGTTATTGCTCTTTCTTTTCATGTAGCATGAAGTAACTATTGATCATTACTACAGTGTACACTTAGGGGTAGCTCCCTCCAAAACACAGGGAAGAGGACTCAATTTCTCTTCCATAAATGAAAGAGGAGTGTTTATTTACAGAAAATGTATATGGTCTTATTTGCATGCACTGTTGCAAATATGAAAGTAATTGCTATATATCAAATGCAGTCTTTATTATTACAGGGAAAGCTTTTACTATGTGGCACTGGTACTAGGTGAAGCTGTAGTCAGGGATAATATTAAAGGTCCAGCTTTCCTTTAAATCAGACTTTGGCTGCTTTTCAATTACTGCACTAGAGTTATGCAACATTTTTTTTTTAAACAGTAACTTTCATGGCAGGTTGCTCTTGAAGGTGAGGGCAGTTTCAGGAAAATCTTAGAGATATCCTGCTACATTAAGAGCCCACTCCCTAAAAACGATCCCACTATATCTAAGGTATCTTAGCTATATCTATCTAAAAGAGCTCTTTCAATCCCATCTGTTGTGTGCCATTCTAATATCCAGAAAATGGAATAGAAGAGCCAGACCACATTATTATTACAATGAAAGATTTAATCAGCTGGGGATTTATATTTAAGAAAAGGAGTCAGCTCATGATGCCTGGTAGGTACTCATAAACTGATCAGTGATGGAACAACCTGATTTACTGAGGAAAATATCCATTCTTTTTCAACCTACAAAAATTGTCTGCTGGCATGGATAAGCAGCAGGCTTTAAGAAAATCAGAAAGCAGTGATTTTTCATGGTATTAGGCCTGCACGCTTAACCAGCAGAGCTTCTTTCTATGCTATAAATGGCAATCGAGCCAATAGCTTTTGAAAATGGATTGTTGTTCATATTTTAATACAAAGAAAGAAAGAAAGAAAGAAAGAAAGAAAGAAAGAAAGAGGGAGGGAAGGAGGGAGGGAGAGAGGAAGGAAGGAAGGAAGGAAAGAAGGAAGGAAGATAGGGAAGGAGGGAGGGAGAGAGGAATGAAAGAAGGAAGGAAGATAGGGAAAGAGGGAGGGAGAGAGGAAGGAAAGAAGGAAGGAAGATAGGGAAGGAGGGAGAGAGAGGAATGAAAGAAGGAAGGAAGATAGGGAAGGAGAGAGGGAGGAAAGAAGAAAGGAAGATAGGGAGGGAGGGAAGGAGAAAGAAAGGAAGATAATACAATAATACAATAATACAATAGCAGAGTTGGAAGGGACCTTGTAGGTCTTCTAGTCCAACCCCCTGCATGGGCAGGAACCTTATACCATTTCAGACAAATGGCTGTCTAACATCTTTTTAAAGACTTCCAGGGTTGGGGCATTCACAACTGCTGGAGGCAAGCTGTTCCAGAGGTTAATTGTTCTTACTGTTAGGAAATTTCTCCTTAGTTCTAAGTTGCTTCTCTCCTTGGTTAGTTTCCACCCATTGCTCCTTGTCCTGCCCCCAGGTGCCTTGGAGAAAAGTTTGACTCCCTCTTCTTTGTGGCACCCTCTGAGATATCGGAACACTGCTATCATGTCTCCCCTGGTCCTTCTCTTCATCAAACTAGACATACCCAGCTCCTGCAGCCGTTCTTCATATGTCTTAGTCTCCAGTCCTCTAATCATCTTGGTTGCTCTTCTCTGCACTCTTTCCAGAGTCTCCACATCTTTTCTACATCGTGGCGACCAAAACTGTATGCAGTATTCCAAGTGTGGCCTTACCAAGGCACTATACAGTGGCATTAACACTTCACGCGATCTAGATTCTATCCCTCTGTTGATGCAGCCTAGAACTGTGTTGGCTTTTTTGGCAGCTGCTGCACACTGCTGGCTCATATTTAGATGGTTGTCCACTAGGATTCCGAGATCCCTCTCACAGTTGCTACTATCGAGCAAGGTACCACCTATACTGTACTTGTGCATTTGGTTTTTCTTGCCTATATGTAGGACCTTACTTTTTTCACAATTGAATTTCATTTTATTAGACAGTGCCCAATGTTCAAGTTTGTCTAGATCCTTCTGTATCTTAAGCCTATCTTCTGGAATGTTGGCTATTCCTGCCAGCTTGGTGTCGTCTGCGAATTTGATGATTCCCCATTTATCCCCTCATCCAAATCGTTGATGAAGATGTTAAAGAGTACTGGGCCTAAAACAGAGCCTTGGGGGACTCCACTGCATACTTCCTTCCATGTAGATGCAGTTCCATTGAGGACTACACGTTGAGTGCGGTTGGTCAGCCAGTTGCGAATCCATTTGGTGGTGCTGCTGTCTAACCCACAATTTTCTACTTTATCTAATAGTAGGTTATGGTCTACTTTATCAAATGCCTTACTGAAGTCCAGGTAAATTATATCAACAGCATTCCTCTGGTCCACTGATTTTGTTACTTTGTCAAAGAATGCAATTAGATTCGTCTGGCATGATCTGTTTTTGACAAACCCATGTTGGCTTTTGGCTATTACTTTGTTTGCTTCTAGGTGTTCACTTATTTGTTGTTTAATTATCTTTTCCAGAATCTTTCCTGGTATTGAGGTCAGGCTGATGGGTCTATAGTTTCCTGGATCTGTTTTTTTCCTCCTGTTATTCACAGATGGTGCTTTTCAGTTGTATTTTATTATGAGCATGGCTAAATTAACACACTACTTTCCTTTGAAACCAATAGAACCAAGGTTTCCTTTATATTAAAGTTGCCTTAGCATTTGTTTTTTTTCTGTATAGAAAGGTGTTAGGTGAAACAAAATTGTTTATAGGAGTAATGGTCCTCACAGCTCATGGAATCCATGTAAAAAGTTGGAATGTTTCTTATCTCAGATGATGGGAAATATCAATAGAATGAGGATAGATCAGCCCTGTCTATCAGGAAAGCAGCAAAATCACAGCCTCCTTCTTTCTTTTTTAGCTGGAATATTTCAGCATACCAAAAGCTAGGAACTCACAGCAGGAGAATAAGATCACTGTTCTTACCCTGTTTATGAACTTCTCTAAGACATTTGCCTGTCCATTCTGTATGGGAGACTGAAAGCTGAGCTAAACGGATCATTGATCTAACCCAGCATGGCAATTTTCATGGCCTTAAAAGTAGAAATGCCTTGCAGCTTCAGACTGCATTTCACTGAGAATACGCTTTTTTGGAGGTAAAGAGAGATTTATCCATAGGAAGTGTTATCCCATCCAACGTTTTTCTCCATGACTAATAAAAATGTGCTATGGTTTTGCAATAAAAGCCAGTATGACTTTCAACAAAGGCATGCAAAAAAAATTAGCATTCTTTGATACACATGGTGTGCTCATGCCATTGAATGGCTCCAGATGTAACTAATTTCTCTTTCAAATGGAGAAATATAATGGAACTTGTGTTTGTTTTGGGGAAATGTCATAAAGAACAGCTTGCACATTAGTATCCTCTTTCAGCATCAATGATTTATGTGATGGAAGTCAGAGGCATGCTAAGAAACATGAAGTCCAGGAGTTGAAACAAGTATGAGGACTCAAGTACTATGCAGCATTTTGCTACTGTAATTGCTTGAGGATTTTTTTTTTAAATATAGGACTACCAAGGAAGTGAAGACAAAGTGGGTTTGCCTGATGATGAAACTTAGCTTAATTTCCTTGATCTGTTAAAAGTGCTTATAAATGCAGTGTTGCTATAATCACCTGTAGAGTTGAAATAACTCCACATGAGCTTGGGAATGTTTCTCCTTAATACCCAAGGGGAAATAAAAATTAAGGATAAAGTTAAAAACAAATGTCACACTATCATGGGCAACATGTCAAGCAGTTGTTGCTTTGAAGCTGGGATGAATAAATTTTGTTTGATTCCAGGATCCAAAATGTATGCTTATATTCATGCTGGGCTTCTGTAAATTTTACTCTTTGCCTGAATGGAAAAAAAAAACAACAGCATTTTTTCTTCTCCCTCTGAACTGAATAAACCTTCAAATGCCCAAAAGACTGGGAAGAAATAATAAGGGGGAGTGGGAGGAGAGAAGTCAAAAGGAAAAGGAAAAGAGACATTGGAGACATTTATATAACACACACATACCCACACACACACACACACACGATTACTCTTAATAGAAACTAAAGGAGTAACTCAGCAAATAACAATTAAATATAGACTTATACCACACCATAGCACTTTACAGCACTCTCTGGGCATTTTACAATATCAGCATTATTTTCATATTGCCCCCAACAATCTGGGTTCTCATCAGAAGGATGGAAGGTTGAGTCAACATTGAGTCCTATCATGATCGAACTCCAGGCTGTGGTCAGCGTTTGCCTGCAACACCACACTCCTATAGATAAAGGAAGATATATGATGTTGTTGGCATCATGACTTCTATACATGTCTACCCCTGCTTCTAGGCTTTTAATCATAATTCTATATCTCAGACAAATCAACCAATTTCATTGTAATTTTATTACAATATTATTACAATGACAATAAAGATTATTATTATTATTATTTACTTTATTCATAAAACATGAAACTCAGCCAACTGAACATTTAAAAATGCATATTACAAATACTATTGACTGGTGCTAATGGTTGATACAGTTTGCTGCCAGCGTCCTAGGTATCAACCAAGTATCATTATATATCTATTATTATTATTATTATTATTATTATTATTATTATTATTATTATTATTATTATTATTATTATTATTATTATTATTATTATTATTATTATTATTATTAAATTAAGATTCCTATAGTTTCAACATTCACTCTTGATACCTTTCCCTTTGTATAGGGAACTATGATGGCATTTGTGCAGTCATCAGGTATCATGCCACACATCTTAAACTTACATAATTAGAACTATTAATCTGTGGAACAACTTGTCTCCAGAAGTTGTGAATGCCCCAACACTGGAAGTTTTTAAGAAGATGTTGGATAACCATTTGTCTGAAATGCTATAAGGTTTCCTGCCTAGGCAGGGGGTTGGACTAGAAGCCCTCCAAGGTCCCTTCCAACTGTTATTCTATTCTATTCTATTCTATTCTATTCTATTCTATTCTATTCTATTCTATTCTAAACTAAACTAAACTAAACTAAACTAAACTAAACTAAACTAAACTATTCCATAAACAATCCACATCCATGTCTTAAAAATTCTACAATATATAGTCTTACTATTTTTCAACATTCTCCCAGAATGTATTATTTCCTTTTCCTCCATATTTTCTTGTTAGACACTAACAAAGATAGTATTCATTTAAATCCCACACTTTGAGTAATCTTTAGCATTCCCACACAAAACGTAAATAATCATTTATACCAAAATAATGTAATTATTATTATTAGAGCCTGTATGATCTAGTGGTTAAGGTACCAGGCTAGAAAGCAAGAGACAATGTGTTCAACTACTGCCTTTATTCATGAAAACCATCTGGGTCAGAGATGGTATGCAGTTGGTTCTGATCAGTTCTGGAGAACCGGAAGCGGAAATTGTGAGTAGTTCAGAGAACTGGTAAATACCCACCTCTGACTGGCCCTGCCCCCATCTATTCTATGCCTCCTGATTCCCAGCTGAGGGGGAGCAAATGGGGATTTTGCAGCATCCTTCCCCTGGAGTGGGAAGGGAATGGAGATTTTTACAGTATCCCCTGCCATGCCCACCAAGCCACGCCCACCGAACCATGTCATGCCCACCAAGCCATGTCATGCCCACCAAGCCACACCCACAGAACTGGTAGTAAAAATTTTTTGAATCCCACCACTGATCTGGGTGACTTTGGGCCAGTCACTCCCTCTTCCTCTCAGCCCTAACCACCTCATAAGGATGTTGTTGTGAGGAAAAGAGGAGGAGGAAGGTGTGTTGGTTATTTTTGCCATCTTTCGTTATTGTTAAGAATATGAAGGATGGGATATAAATAATTAAATGAATAAATTATATTTTTAATTCCATTCATTATGCGAGAGGTTCCTTGTGATTATTGCACTCTACTATTTTTCACTTTTTTCCTTTTCTTTCCCTCCCTCACGATCCCCTGGAACATTGTATAAAAGAAGTAATTTACCTCACATTCAGAACCTCTCATCAGTTTTCCCGTGCGATCTTGTTTTATTTCTACCCTTATATTCATATCATCTAACGGAATAATTTTTTTCTTGATTACATTCATTCAATTCCCCTCCACTGCCCCCATCATCTCAGGTTCTTCCATTAACATTGGAACATAACATTACCAGTATTGCCCATGGATTCTTAATTTCATAAGCACTGCAGCTTTCTTGACAACAGCCCATACTTCCTGGCATAAATTTTATTACCTTCATTCATAGTTAAACTTACAAGTACATATCATGTTCATCTAAATCTAAGGCATCTTTCCATGTCTCTTAATTTCACAAACTTTCAACACATCTGAAGCTGTAGTTCTACATATACCAATTGTCATCTTCAGACTATTCTCTCTCTCTCTCTCTCTCTCTCTCTCTCTCTCTCTCTCTCTCTCTCTCTCTCTCTCTCTCTCTCATCTATCCATCCATCCATCCATCCAACCATCCATCCATCTACAGTATCTATCTACACACACACGCCCTCAACTCTTGACATGACATTTTTAGTAATACACAGACACTGAAGACTGGTTACTAACTTTAGTTGTTTCTCTCCCACATGCAATATTTCCTAATAATAAGGATATATAATGAGCACATTATACTAAAACCTCAGTCATAGTCCAGTTTTCCACAAAGCGTAATCATACTATTTTTTGTAAGCTAATAATTTTAACTTAGTGACTACCTTGTAAACCAATATTCTTGATTAAATAATAATTATTAAAACTATTGAAAAAGCTAAATTCTGAGTATATCTCCTGGCACTTTCAGAAACAAATATTATGGGGAATAATTACAAAGGGAGTACATTACCAAAGAGGATTTTTTCTTTCATATATAAAAATAAGTGGGGGCATGTTTACAAGGATTTTTCTTTTAGATCTTAATATTTTTTAAAAAGGAGATGTTCCATAAATTATTTTAGAGAATAGGATGAAGCTACCTATATTTACTACTTAGAGTTTTAATGATTGTGTTGCCTCATTTATTTATTAGAATTTTAATCTAAAATTGAATCAAATTATATTTGGTTTACCATGGATACATTAACTGTATAATGCCTGTTGCTAATGCTGGAAGCTTTGCAGATTACCCCACCATATACTTTTAATAAACAGAGTTGATTTTTTTAAAGAAACCATTGCAAATATTTCAACATAGATCAGAAGTTATGATGTCCCATGAACCCACTAGAATATTTACACTATTTTCAATTTGACTCAGTAAAATTTCTCTCATACATTTTTAGAGGAAAATTTGGTAAAAATGAGAAATGCAGTAGTAGCATAAATTCTGATATAAATATTAATCTGGAAGGAAGGAATCAATCAACCCTCCATTGTTCAGACCCTTATTCACCAGCCTTCAGATACAATTGACAGAATTTAAGTTCAGACTTCACCGCCAACTAATAGACATAGTCCATTCTTTGTGGGGGGAAAAACCCCTAACCTTATCCAAACAATTGATGCCATTTTCATACTTTGTGTCAATTTATACTACCAACATTATCATAATTTATGCTTTTGCATCAATTTATATCATTTGCAAAATTACCCAAATGATATAAGCTCTCACAAAAGATTTATATTACATCATTTATATAAATTTGGATCTAGTGGTCATTCAGCTTTAATAAATATCTCTTTTTTCCAGGTGGTCCATAAAACTGAGTTTTACTATGAAAATAGTAAAGACCGAGCAAGCATTCCCATGCAAACTACATTTTTATATTTGGTGTTTAAAGTTTTTTTTAAAAAGCAGCTTGGTTTCCAGCCAGATGAAACACATTTTAATGCATTATCTCCCATGATAAGTAAGGTAGCAGTATAAATATTTAGCATACACATTCAGTGCAGCAGTTTGACCACAAGAGACAGCTGAGTCTACTGCTATCATGCACTATTTACTTAAACACTGAGATATTTCCATAAAACAAATACCACACATTATTACTATTACATCAAAATTTAATTCTCTGTAATATGCTCTTTTGCAGCAGCTCCAATTTTTTTCCTTTGTACATGCTACTAAATCCTCATTGCAGGATTCTGAAAACTTCTAATGCCAATAAAGTATATATCATGTCATATATCATTCCTCTGAAGTCATCCAAGATTTTAATCCCCCCCCCCCCAAAAAAAAGTACAGCCAAATATCGTGAGATGATGGGAACCATTGTTCTTCTGCAGAGATAAATAATGAAATACTGAATACGTGAAGACAGATCCTGCACCATAATATTAGGTAAAGGTTAATTCTTAAAAGCCCCCCCCCTTCATTACTATAAAATCATTCATAAATCTTATGATATCAGTGAGATATTTGAATTCACATATGAAAACATTGCAAAGTTCAGAATATTTTCATGACTGAAATAAAAACTTGGAACTTAAAATTAACAGATTTATTTTCAAAGTTTTCAAAATTATTTTCAAAATAAACACACTGAGTTTTCATGTAAAATTATGAAGTTAAATAAATGTAATATTTTTCAGGTTTTCCTCCCCTTCCAAAATTAATTTCAAAATTAAGTGTCTCTACTTTTCTACTTAAATTTAAGTTCTGTTTAATTTTTTGGTTTTCCAGTAGAAACTCTCAATGTACCTTGAAATGTAGCTATTAAAAATAATCACAAATATTGTATACAACCAGGTTTTAATAAATTAAACAGGATGAAACATATTACAGTTTGTTACAAAAACAGGGATGACCATTTAATTCAGGAATAATGAAAATTTACTGTATTGATGCCAGCAATAATCCTATGTGAATTTAGTATCTTTAATATTGCTCCAATTTTTCCCATTAGGAATAAAGAACTTTGATCTGAAAATTATGAAAAGGATTAAGATATGTATCAATAGAAAGATTTATGTCTCATGTTGACAAATTATTCATTAATTATATGAAACTTGGCCACTGGGATTATTAAATATGATTATTGTGACACTTCATATCAATGAATTCATTTTGATTGGTAAGAGTTGCAACTAAGTAATATAATGCCCTAAAATAATGAAAGAGGAAAAAGAGAAATGATTCTTTTCCACTTGGTCAGTTTCAAAGACTTTAATTCCTTCATTATCTTTTTTGGTTCTTATCCATATTTCAAATTTTTGAACATCAGCCATTTTGATTGAGCTAATTTGCACTGCTGAAATGTGCCCATCAAAGCACTTGCACTAACTGCTTTCTCAACCATGACCTTAAACAGCTCACACTCCTGAAATGAAGATGTGGCAGACTATAAGCATTTTTATTGCTTTGTTTTTATTTATGTTTCCATCCTTCTAATTCAGGTACACAACTCACTACTTTACAATGTCATTGTTATTTCTTCCCAAAGTATACATTGTACATGCATTTGGGAATTGGAGAATTACATTGCAATATTTGTCCTCCTGAAACCAATATTACTTCAGCAGAAGGAAATATTTGCTACCACCTGAGGCAGAATCTTCACAGAAAGTTATGGAATACACTTCAAGAGGTGGTTATATGTCTATAAGGATGCTGTTGGTTCATTCCTGTGGTATTTTTTTTTTAAATTTATGTTGGATTTTGGTTCTTTTCTAATGTTTTGTACAATGCTACCTCTTTTTGCTAATTATGATTACCTAACACATAATTATGAATAATAGTATCACTAGCAATAACCATAGTGAATTATTTCCAAGTAGGCTGCTTCCAGCTCCTTGTTGAAATCTGAGAGAACATTCACAACAGTCAAAGACAAAGAATTCACCTTGAGCCTAAACATGTATTTTTATGTTTCTTTTATTAAAATCGACTGTTTCAAACAACTAATACAAGAAAAAATATAAAAATTGAAAAGAAGCAAGAGAAAAAAAGAAAAGTATAGTAAAGAAAAAAGTTGTATAATGAAATTACTTCCCCTTCATCCTGAAAAGTACTATTTCAGTAACTTATCACTTTCTCTGATACATGAAAATATGTCTTCTTCCCATATCTCATCTCTGACTCATAAACAAATTCTTAGAGTATCATCATTCAGTCCTAATCAGCAAAAGTCCATTAAGAATTACCACAAACAACTTATATATTTTAACCTTGATAAAATAGGCCAACTTTATAGTGATTCTCTTTGCTTTTAACAATCTTAATCATTAATCCCTTTAAATAGTGTCCCAAAACTTGATTTTTCATTTCCTTTATCTCTTCTCAGAAAATCTTTCTAACACATCTGTTGTATAAATCTAAAGTAAGAATGTTATAGTAATCAATCTTCTGGTTTTTATTTGTATATCCCTTTTAATTATTAAGACATCAGTCAGTTTCTTTTGTACATCCAGTGTAACATTTTTTTCATATCTTTCTTCTTCTGTCATTTTTAAATACACATTCAAATCAGCCTTAATCAAAGTATTTAACCTCTTCTATAATCTCTTTTAGATATGTTATTCTTTATTCTCTGCTATTTTAAATCTATAAACTATTTTATGATAGCAGACTATTTAAAAAATAATTTCTGAGTAGGTTGTTCCCAAATATCCTTGAATTTGTCAATTAGAATATTTTGCTCCATTTAGTTCATTCTGGTTGCCTCTAGTGTTCAACATTCAACATCCAATCTTATGATGACTTTTTTTCTAATGAATAGCATTTTCCCATGGGAAGATTTGTATACTTAGTTTCAATGTCTGTCTGTCTGTCTGTCTGTCTGTCTGTCTGTCTGTCTGTCTGTCTGTCTATCATTTATCTATCATTATAAACCACATTTTCCTGCAGGATGGATTCTTGTAATTTATTTCAAACTCTTACTTCAAATCCATCTGGTCTCTTAGCCCTTTAGAAGTGTCCAAAATCAATGTTCTAATCAATTAATTATATAATTAAAAATAATATTTTTTTAAAAAGTCTTTCAACTTACATTAAATGTTTTTCACTAAAGGCTGACTCATCAATGTAATCAAACTTGTATTCTGAAGGTTCCTAAAAACCCAAAATCAGTTAACAAATAATTTCCAGAAATGATTAGGAGAAGTATGCAAACTCTATTTCTATTAAGATGCCAACTGCAACTTGGATTAAGATGGCAATCCCTCAGCTCCTAGAGCTCTACATCTGCTGAAGACCACTAGCGTATGGTCCCCTCCTAGGGAGCTATTGTAGGGAGTGCTTAGGGGCAATCTCGAGTCTGTTCCTTGTCCAGAAAGGAATTCCAAGAAACCAATCCATTCACCAGCTCCTTTTTCCATTGCAGTCATTGGCTGCACTCTTAGTGGAGCTGTCTTCAGTTTGCTGTTGCTTCCCTGAAAGTCTATTAAACATGTATTCTTTGTGCAATCAGGTATGGGCTTTGATTGACATTTTCAAACACAAACTAAAACCCTAAATGCTTGACCCAAGCAGCAATAAGAATAAGCAGAGATAAGAGAAATATCCTCAGTCTCTGGTGTTGATTGAGATATTCTCCGCTCTCTTGCATTTCCACTGAGAACACTTTCATATAACACTGCTGATTCACATTCATTCAGATGACAACACAACTTGACAAAAGGTTTCCATTTATTTTCTGCCAGCAATATCAACATAATTGCTTTGCTCTTGAAAACCATGCTTACGCTTCTGTTACAATTTCTTGATGGATGAATACTTTAAAAAATTGTGTTATAGCATGTTGGGCTTTTGAATATGAAGACATTATATCTTCTAATTATAAACAACGCACCTTATAGCAGCACTTTGCTTTTTGCTTATCCTGTACTCTGTATATTTTAAATTCTACTTTTACTCCCCCTCCCATGTTTCTAGCTGTTAACTCTACTATCCATTTCCTCTTTCCATCACTATCTTCTAAAATCTTTCTGCTCTGTTTTGTGGGCCCCATCCTCTGCTTCTGCATTTCCCTTCCATTGCAGAACACTTGCTTGTTCCTCAACATTACCTTGGAAAAGCTATGTTAACTTATTCAACCTGTCTTGTTTCTGACCCATTTTAGCTCTCCACCCCTCTGAGAATATGGCCATGATTACCTCGCCTACCATAAGCATTTTTAAACTAGAAAAGTAACACATTACCATAGGAGGCAGAAATTTTCATAATGCTTACATCCTTTTTCTATAGCTTTCTAAGCCTAATATATAATCTAGTTTAGAAAATATGCCATTTTAAAAAAAAATGTGTTCCTTTTAAAATTTACAGAGAACCATCATGCTGGAAGAAATACAGCTATAATGAAATTGGCCATTATCTATTTCACTTGTGTATTTTATTTTTAACACAGTTAGAATCATACTCCATGGAAGGGATACCAGTATCTAACAATCAAAGAATGCTTTTGGGCTAACTGATGAATCAAAGAGGTAACTGCCAGGTTTGGTCACCACTCTATAAAAAAGATGTTGAGACTCTAGAAAAAGTTCAGGGAAAAGCACCCAGGATGATTAGGGGACTGGAGACTAAAATATATGAAGAACAGTTACAGGAACTGGCCATGGCTAGTCTAGTGAAGAGAAGGACCAGGAGAGACACGATAGCAGTGTTCCAATATTTGAGGGACTATTTTCCAAAGCACCTGAACGCCAGACAAGGAATAATGAATGGAACAAGGAGAGATTTAACTTAGAAATAAGGAGGAACTTTCTGACAGTGAGAACAATTAACCAATGGAACCGCTTGCCTTCGGAGGTTTTGGGGGCTTCATCACTTAAGACTTTCAAGAAGAGATTGGACCACCATTTGTGAGAAATGGTCTAGGATCTCCTGCTTGAGTGGGGGGTTGGACTGGATGACCTATAAGGTCCCTTCCAACTCTGTTAACATGTGAATCTTCTACTTGCTGCCTTCAAAAGTGCGTGTGGGTGGGGGGAACATATGGGTAAATTGGGAGAAGAGATAAGTTGGTTTGGTAGGGAAAATCTTTGGAGCCTAGAAATAGTGGCAATAAACCTTTTCAAGAGTCTGAATCTTTGTAAATAACTCTTTTCTCCTGCCCATGCTTGGGGTGATGTATTTATTGCAAATGGCCACATCTCTCCGCCCTCCCCCTCAACAACTACTTGGGGAGAATACATGGGACGTGTTGTCAGAATAGATTTGGCAGCTCCCAACAGATTGAGAACCCGGCCTTCAGTCATGGAAGTTCACTGAGTGATTTTGGTGGACCTGTCACTTTCTCTCAGCTCAACTTCTTCACAGGGTTTTTGAAGTGATGATAAAAGGAAGGAATGTAAGCTTCCCCCTTCTCCTCCCTGCCTCCTCAAATCCAAACAACAGTCTAAGAGCAAAACTGCTAGAGGTAACTATTGATGTATTAATTAAGACTTTTAATTATGGCTGTTGAGAGACCTTGGCAGCCTTCTGAAGTACACCACAAAGGCAAATCCCTGGCAAGGCATACTAGGTAGGGAATCTACTTGGTTTTAGAACATAATGTTCATATAGTATAATAATTTGACTATTAAAATAAATAACTGTCCACTGCCCTTTTATTAAACTTTAAATCAGCTGCCTGAGTTGCCTATTTCAATTTAACCAAAAAATAAAATAAAATAGAAACAGTCCTAACTGGGCAGGGAGGCGAGTTGAGACACAATCTGCACACTTTTATTTGTTGCTGATATGTGATCTTGTTTTTTTTTTAAAGCAACAGCATTGTTGTAGAACAAATAATTGGCTGAATCAAAAAAATTGCAAAAGATATCTGGAAAGCACAACTTTTGCTATACATTAGACACTTAGCAGCAATTAATGTTGTTAGTTTGCTTATTTGATTAATGAAACCAAATATAACTGTTGGAACAAGATGAAAGTCCATCTACAGCTGTCTTCAGCTCTGTGGAGGGTTGTTTATTTGTTCAATAACCATACTAGCTAAGTGCTTGTGGTGAGTAGGTTCTTCTGCCGATTCTTCAGATATGCATCCTATTTCTTTCAAGGGCCAGTCTTGTCAAATGTTGGAATATTGGCTTTTCTTTGTGGCATTTTGTTTCTTTAAAAAGCTTTGCAATTATCAGTGTTGACTTGCTTGTTCCAATTGATTCAGAAAATGTGACAAATTGTTTTCAGAAAATAGTGAGGATTGGGCCAAACCATCCAGACTGCTTTCCAGGCTCGGTTTTTTTGTGTGTGCTCTCCACAGCCTACAAGAATCATGTGGAAATAATGAGACAAAAAAAAAGCCTTATAATTTATAATGGCTGAAATCCATAGGAAAGGTGACCACTTGTCCTTCTCTGTAAATGGCCTCATCCTGCCCATTTTCAGATGGTCAGTACTTGTTTCTAAACAAGGATTCCCTGTAATGTTTAACTGGCATTTTTCAGAGCACCAGTCCAGCAAAAGCTTCTGCAAAAGCAGATGCCCAGTCTCTTCTGTGGTCCAACACAAAATGGCTATAGAAGCAGTGCCCAGATACTAGAAGAGAAGGAATACATCGACACAGTTTCATGATCAGGAAAAGCTGAGCAAATCCTAGTCCCAACATATTTCACATTGTTAACGAGGTTTCTTAGAAGATTTGTCAGAGAGAAAATATTGATCTTAACCTGGAATAATTTCTGAATTTAGGTTTTCTGCACTGTGCACTAGGGTCGAGACAAATGCAACATTACGAGGGTAAGTATTTTAAAAATTGTTAGCAGGACATATTTATGCTGTGCTCAGCCTGTTGACAAGACGAGCCCCAAATCTTCCTTATTGGTGGCAGGATTCAAAAGTTTCAGAACTTACAGTTCTAAGATATATTTTTGCCTGCAAAGGCTTCCATTATAATTTGGATGCTGTTCAATGTCTAAGTAAGCAATACCATGAGTTTTAACTTTTACCTGGCATACTTATTCCTTCTGGATCTGGCTCATGTTGTGAAAATATCCTTTTCTGTGCTTAATCAGTCAATTGTTACAACGGACCAGTTTCTCCTGCAAAGAAAATATTGGAAAAGATGGAATCTGACAGAGGGAGGGATGGAGGAAGGGAAAGAAGAAGGAAGGAAGATAATCAGAACAAATGGAACAGAGAAATAGCAAAAAATGTTCATAATGAGATACATTAAAATGTAACTCAGTTCTTAAACAGCAAACTGATCCTTGACTATATGAAGAAGTAGAGACATCTGTCTTCCTTACTGAGAAGAGTATTGTTGGTTTTGAGTTTCCCCTTGGAGAGTTTACGAGGACTGCCAAGTTGCATACCAGGAACAGTGCAATCCCATCCAAAACTAATGATGGAAAGTCCTCAGGTATAGAGAAGTAGGCTCTAAAGTCCACAATCAATGGTCTTGTTAGATTTGAGTTAAAATGTACCCTCCATCCTCTCCATTGAGACAGAACTTTGATGGCTTAAAGTTAGATCTCTACTCCTCACTAACTGATCGGGACTCTCCTCAGAGGATGAACCATCACAATAAAAGTTCAGTGAGAACCAGGATCATTTATTCCATCATCATCATCATCATCATCATAATAATGATGATGATGATGATGATGATGATGATGATGATGATGATGATAATAATAATAATAATAATAATAATAATAATAATAATAATAATAATAATAATTTAATTTAATTTATAAACCGCTCTCTCTCCCCGAAGGGACTCGAGGCAATGCACAGGGAATTTAAAAATACATGTATAAAACCACAAACATAATACAATATTAAAATGAATTAAACTAAACATCTTCTCATTGCCAGAGAAAGCTTTGTCTAATTTTACAAATTAAGCATTTTAAACAGCTTAGGTCACTTCCTAGCATAACAAATAAAATGGGGGAAAAAATCATAGCAATCCCATCAGCAGCTCAGCAGGTGAGCCATCTACTTTTCTCACTATTGTGGGACTCTGATTAACTCTCTAATCAATTAAGCTGAAGAAACTATTCTCACCACTTGCTAGCCTCTCATTTAGCTGCTTTTAACTTCATTAAAAGTATCAATGGAGTATTCCCCCTAACGCCCACACTTTCAGGTTACTGCCTGGATCTAAATACAGGGTAATATCACCTTGTAACATTGTCCTGATCCCGTCTGGCCCCATCTCCAAATCAAAGGCAACCCCAGGAGATACGCAGAACAAGAGGCGCTCGAGTATGTGATGCTCACTTGTGGTTAGAGGCAGGAGCTACCTGATTTTACTAGCAAAATCAGTCAGGGAGTAGAAAAAGAATATGCTCCCAGGTGTGAAGATGAGAGGCCTTCCTAAAGGCTATGGATTATATAGTTCAATGCATTTGGGTCACATTAGCATTTCATATCACACAGCCTGGATTGCAGTCTCATCTTCCAACAGCAGGAAATGGAGAGTGATCCTAGAGAGAGAAAGCTTTCTCTTTATGCTTTGTTTGTTAGCTTTAGAAATTGAAGCCTTAATGTTTTCTTTGTCCTCTTCCTTTTGGTCTGTCAGTTTATCATTCTCCTGAGAGGATTCATATGATGACTTTTCCAGCCTTCGATTTGTGAGTTCACTAGTCCATGTCTAAGAATATGTCTGGCTTGACATACTGCTGAACAAGGAATATACAGCTGCTCTTCACTCAAAGGCCACAACAAGCTTTGCGCAAACTTGTCAAAAATAGGCAAGACCAAGATTCATTTTCGGTTGATTTGGGGAACGATGTTATCAAAGCCGGGATGCAAAAATCTATAAAACCATAAGGTGTCAGGAAAGAGTTAGAATTTTCTGTATCTCCTTGAAAATCTGGGAGTTGCTTAGAAATGTGGAGCCCTGTTCTGGAAATTTTATTACAAAGAGTAAAAGTCTAAAGAGAAAAGTTGGTGCATTTTTGCGGGTTCTTCTGTTCAACTAGTAGAATTCTATTTTTTTTTATTTTTAAAAAAGAAAGGAAACTCATCATTAAAGTGCTGTCATCATTTCCTTCTTAAACATCCCCCACCAAAGCCTATGAAAAATCTATCTTGTTTAGTATTCATCAGACCATGTGGCAAGCTCCAGATTTGTTAAAATTGGAAGTCCTCAAATTGGCAATGCCAGAAATAAAATTAAAGACAAAATTTGCTGTTTCTATCCCTGTAGCCCAAGTGTGACCTACTATAGATTGTGGAACAAAATAAATAAATATACATCAAATCCCCCCACCCACCCCAGGAATTGCTGAGCCATTAAGTCTACACAGCATCATAGATAATTACAATTATCCACCTCTCAAGGATATTAGAACTGCCAATTTACTGCAAAGCAAAATAAATAAATAATTTGAAACAGATGTTGATAACTCAGACTGATTTAGTAGAAATTTTGGGCATAGCTGTCACCAGTAAATTAAAAAAACACAAATGCTAAGGAGATTAAAAAAAACAATTGTGATATTTTGTTTTTCAAACGATAAAGGGGAACAAGTGTTTACTGGCAGATATGCAGACAGTAAAAAAAGTGGAGAATACTATCAGGTCAGCTTGAATTTTTTTTTAAAATGTTGGTTTTGAGACAGGCAAAGAGATATAGGGGTGGAACGGATGAGATCTAGTCATACAATGTCTACTTCAGATGTATGTATGTATGTATGTATGTATGTATGTATGTATGTATATATATATATAATTGTTTTTCACATATATATATATATATATTTGCATGATCTTTCCTGTCTCATAAGCCTCCAGAACATTTGTCTTTTGTTGCAGTTCTTCAACTTCACCAGGAAAATGGAGTTAACTTTGAAGTGTAATCTTTCTTTCAAAAAATGTTCATTTATTTAAAATGTAAATTCCTTCAGTGTAACCTCTATTTAATATATCTTCCACAATTTAGACATAATTTCCAGTAGTGTACCTTTTTTCTCACACTTCCCTCTATCCCTTTTTCCAGATTTTGTGGTATGGAAAGACAGGTGATACCAGCATGCCTCAAAGGTGCATTTTCAAGAGACAACTGGACTTACTTTTTTTTTCTTTAAAGACATTTTGCTTCTCATCTAAGAAGCTTCTTCAGTTCTGGCTGGATGGTGGGGAATGGAAGGATTTATTGCAGATAGCTGGTCATTTGCATTCTTTTACAGACTCATTGAGGCCACTTGGAGGTTTATGTGTGTCCTCAGAGTTACCTGAGTAGTGCAAATATGTATGGAGCATTCTAGGAATTGCTGAAAAAAATGTGTTGTAGAGTAGAGACAGATGATGTTGTATCCCTCCCTCTCTGCTGAGAGAGGCCTGTTCAGTTTTGACATAGGTGTCCTCTTTGACCCATCTTTTAAACCAGTGATCCTCTCTGTCCAAAATGTGGACTTTGCCATCTTCAAAAGAGTAGCCTTTGTCTTTTAAATGCAGATGGACTGCTGAATCTTGTCCTGATGGGTTTGTTGTGCCATTCATTTATGACATGGTTGTTTTGTTTCCCCAATGTACAGATCTGTTTATTTCTCATTGCATTGTACTGCATATACCACATTGCTCAATTTGTGTCTGTGTATTGTATCCTTGGGGTGGACCAGCTTCTGCCTTAGTGTATTGTTGGGTTTAAAGTGTGCACGTATGTTATGTTGGCTGAAGATCCTCCTGAACTTTTCAAATATTCAGTATGATATTATCACTTCCATTTAAAAAAAAATCTTTCTGGACTTGTTGAGATAAGAATGAAATTAAGCATAATTAAGAAATTATGCTGGACCATAAAATGAAAACAGATTATACATAGTCCTCAACTGATAACTTTTGCTTAGTGACTGTTCAAGGTTACAAAGGCACTGAAAAAGTTTACTTATGACAATTTTCACACAACCGTTGCAGCATCTCCATGGTCAGATGATCAAAATTTGGATGCTTGGCAACTGGCTCATATTTATGTTGGTTGCATGCCCCAGGTTCATGTGATCACTTTTTAAAACCTTCTGATAAGCAAAGGTAATTGGTAAGTCAGATTCACTTTAAGTTGCATGACTAACTTAACAATTGACTCACTTAAGAACCGTGGTAAGAAAGTTTATAAAATTGGGTAAAACTCACTTAACTCTCTTGCTTAACACCAGAGGTTTTAGGGTCAATTTTGGTCATAAGTTGAGGACTACCTTTATGTGGGAACAAAAGTAGTTTGGTCAAAAATCTTGACAGAGGGTCCTGAATCCACCACACTTTTCAAAAACTATATTTTCAGGAATTATGTATTATCACAATAATTTACATGTTCATGACATTTCACCTGCTTTGATTCAAAGCAGGCTTTTTGGGCTCAGAAAATAATGAGGGTGCCTCATGACTCCTTTCTACTAAAATTACATATTAGTGTCCCAATACGTTTCTGCCGGAAGCTACCTGGGAACCATATGTTTGGAGTAAAACAGACTTTTGGTCTAAGCTAAGGTCATCCCTCTCTAAAATTACACTCTACTCCCAGACTTCTTTCTAAGTGTATCTATCGCCAAGCAACCATCTTCAGCAGAGGCTGAGATGAACAACTTAATACAGTGGGCTTTGGGGGACAGAATGAAATGTGAGTTGGAAGATGCTATTATGTACCTTGCAAGACCACCTCTGTCATAAACCCTGCTGAGCAACATGGCAGATTGGAAAGGGTGGCAAATTGTGCCTGTCACTGCTGTCATCACTGAGGCTCGAATCATAGTAATTGAGGAATGAGTTCAGCCCAAACAACTGGAGATTACCCATGTTCCTGTCAATAAAAAGTTACACAGGGAGGAAGAGGCAGTGGCTTCTCTGCCGATTCTTCAAAAACATAAGACTGTGCATCTGATATCTAAGTAGAAAGTCCAGGAGGAAGACAGGCCTTTCCCTTCCCATGGCAACCTATCTAATCTCTATCTAATCAGAACTCAAATATTTAACTCTAAAGCAGGAGCTATGAAAGGAGAATACTATGTAATAAATGCTAATATTTTCCCAAATGAAGTCTTGTAAAAATATTAATCTAAACATGGGCACAGAGAGAAAGTTCTTTTGGGAGCTGACATAGAGCTGACTTGAGGAACAAACCAAAAAAGTCCAAATTAGAGAACCCTCATTGCTACAGATCATGGTTGCCCAACCTTTTGGTTTGCCTGATCTAGATCATGGTTGCCCAACCTTTTGGTTTGCCTGAAGACGAATTGTCTTGGGCCACATATAAAATATATAATATAGTTAATGTATATAAATAACAAACGCCCGTTAAAAGTTTATAATCTTGTGGGCCACCTTACTAGCTGTCCAGTGGATCTGCCTGTTCTAGATCTTTCTATTCTTTATCTCGGTAAAACAGAAAACTGAACAGAGCATCACCTGATGTTTTTGCTTCCTTTTTTGCACCCCTCAAGGAAAGATAGATACAAACCTCAAGATGATCATTATTTTCATAGCTCTTTCACTGTTCGATGTTAATACAATCAAACGAAAAATCATTATCATCATAAGTGTCATAAAATCGGCTTCAAAAATGCCAATTAAATGCTAAAAATATAATATTGACTGAAGTGGATTATTCTAAGG
This sequence comes from Rhabdophis nuchalis, assembly GCA_039707465.1. Lineage (NCBI taxonomy): Eukaryota > Metazoa > Chordata > Lepidosauria > Squamata > Natricidae > Rhabdophis > Rhabdophis nuchalis. The sequence continues at coordinate 246,205,063 of CM077643.1, read as the reverse complement.
CATTTTGAGGAGAACGGGGGAGTGATGAGTGAATTAGAAATGTTGCCAATAAGTAAATAAATATATGCTGCTTTCCATCCATCCATCCATCCATCCATCCATCCATCCATCCATCCATCATGGGTTGGAGATAGGTAGGTAGGTAGGTAGGTAGGTAGGTAGGTAGGTAGGTAGGTAGGCAGGTAGATACACATACACACACACCAACACAAATAATACAAATAATTATTAGATTTATACTGTAAATATAGATGCATGCATACAGACACATTTAATGAGGCCTTTGTTGTGGTCCACCAGTGGAGCTGGCAGCAAATTCGGACAGTGAGGAGGTTGGGGAGGAACATGGGCCAGTCCTGGAGTCTGGGGAGGGCTCTGAGGAGGCTCTGTGTTGGAGGCAGAGAGGGGGCCAGAGCTGTATGCCAGTTATCAGTTGCCTTCAGAGTCAGACTTCAGTGAGGCAGCTGGAGCCTGTTCCCAGTGTGTGCATGTGCAGAGTTGCCAGACAAAGGGAACAGCTAAAGCACAGAGGTAAGACAATTCATTTGCTTAATTGGTTTGTGACTCTCTGAGACTCCTTACCAAATTTTGCAGATATTGGCCTGGCAGCTCTCCAAGCCAGATAAGGTCTGTGAATGTAAATCCTCCCTTGAAAGACTTGACTGGATGTGAATGAGCAGAATTCTCAGTAATTTAATAAAAGGGTTTTTTGTCGGAATTAGGAGTTTGCTTCATGCTCTTGGGCAGCCTAGATCAGAACAGCGCTTCACTCTCTGTGAGGTACCCTCTGAATCCGTTTTCTGAAGTCAGAAAATAAACAAAGGTAATGAAGAGCTAAACCTGGATGATTCTAGTTCTTCCAAATTGTCCTGAAGGACACAGGTTCTTGGACAAGAGGCCCTTCTTCCAGTTACCTTTGTCCATTTCTGTGCACAGACCTACTAGAGAGGTATTCATTAGCAAAGAGGCAATTTTTATAAACCAGCTTTTTCATAACCTGAAGCCATTAAATTATTCATTGATCTCCCACTGTGTTGCCACTTCAATTAGAGTTAAGTGTTGAACTCTATGTTATATATCTAGTATTGATAGTCTGAAAGTGCATGGCACAACTTGCCTTTAAAAAAAAGAATCTTAGTGTTTTAAAAGAGTATTGAATGTTTCATAAATATACAAGTAGCCACATTTGTTATACTCCTAAATTAGATGCAGAAATTTAAGTCTGAATATCAGTGTATAATTTCCACTAACTTAAAAATTGATCTACTCAAGTCACCCACCCTCTAGCAGGATTTTAATTAAATGAACTTCATTCACCTTGTCCCACTAAATTCTTTAGATTCATTTTCATTGCAACTGAGTGCATTTTCCAGTGAAGTTTAAAACTGTAAAATAATGTTGAGTAAACTATATGCCTGTGAAACAGAGGGGCCTAAAATGACTCAAAATATAAAATTTGAATTTATATTTCATCTCCCAATTAGTTTAAGCCAGCCAAGCAAAATTATCAGCTATCAGCATATCTCTGTGTATTGGCAGCTGATTACAAAAGTACTCTTAATATAGTATCTCTATGAACACTTTTTAAGATGATGGTAACTCAAAATGTCATGGAGCTGACAGGTTCATGGACACCTATCTAATGAAACTCCTTATTTCAGAATTTGCAAAGTTGCACATAAAAATATCCAAGACAAAATTTTCTCCAATTTATTCTTGAGCCTGCTTGTTGAAGGAAGGCCTACCAGCTCCTGCTGTAGGAAAACTGATCTCAATTTTCCATTAATATTTAAGCAAAAAAAAAATTCCTGAAATTGAGAGAGAGAAAATGAAAAAAAAAAAAAACGCCCATTTATACGACCCTTTTGTGGAAAGAGAAAGAGGGAGGGTAGCTAAGACACTAAGTTTGTTGATCAGTAAGGTCATCAGTTCAGCGGTTTGAATCCCTAGTGCCACATAATGGAGTGAGCTCCCATTACTTGTCCCAGCTTCTGCCAATCTACTAGTTTGAAAGCATGTAAAAATGCAAGTAGAAAAATAGGAATCACCTTTGGTGGGAAGGTAACAGCGTTCCATTCACCGTTGCCATTTAGTCATGCCGGCCACATGATCACGGAGACGTCTTTGGACAGTGCTGGCTCTTCGGCTTTGAAACAGAGATGAGCACCACCCCCTAGAGTCAGGAACAACTAGCACATATGTGTGAGGGGAACCTTTGCCTTTACCTTTGTAGAAAGGTTCCAATGCTTCACCTTAATATTTTCTATTCCCTGTAAGAATGAGACAACAGCACCAAGTTTTCTCCCTCTTAATTTCTAATCAGAAGTGAAGATGTGGTTGCAATGGATCTATGGAAAGGGCTACAAAAAAAAGTCAATATGGTAGTCGTGCCCACATGATCACAACTTTCTCCTTTTCTCCGTATGACTGTTATACAAAAGTTGAGGTTTCATGCAGTCTTAACAGCCCTCATATCTTTGGGATAGCAACCCCACTGCCTGCAAATACAGGGATGTGATAGAATCAGTGACACATGTTAGAATACTTCTGTAAATCATCAAAATACACCGAGCAATGAGTGCTTCAATGGGTCTACAACCAGATTACTGCAAGAATTTAAAAGAAAATTCTTAGAAAACAGACCCATCAAAGCATGCTGACTTGGTATTTTGATTATTTGTAGGGTGGTATGTTTCCCCCACAAATCCAGTGAGCTTGTAAACAGAAAAGGAAAACTTCCTGTAATCGTAAATGCAATTTTCTTAATAAACTTTATCTGATACCTACTGCTGTTTATATAATTACCAACACATACAAACAGCTTTTGTACCCGGTTTTCCAAAATATTAGAGCTGTGCATGCTTTGAAAATGATCGAAAAGAAATATTTCAGATCTGCTTTAAATCCAGCAATCTCCTACACCTCATTCATGCAGCCCAACCATGGAGCCAGCTTTCACTGGTTTACAAGAACCCTTGGTTACATTTTTGGGAATTCTGCAAAGCTGGTTGACAGAGAGGAGGTGAGCATCATTGCTTAGTGCATCAACTGGTGGCAGCAGTGGAGCTCAGCGTTCCATACTTCTGAGGTCAGCAAAATGGGGACCCAGAATGTTGGGGGCAATATGCTGACTCTGTAAAACTGCTTAGAGAGGGCAGTAAAGCACTGTGAAGTGGTATATTAGTCTAAGTCTAATACGAGACCACCTTCTGCCCCATACATCCCTTCATCCGATCCGCTCCTACAGAGAGGGCCTTCTCAGGGTGCCGTCGGCCGGGCAATGCCGGTTGGCGACACCCAGGGAAAGGGCCTTCTCTGTGGCGGGCCTGACCCTCTGGAACGACCTACCCCCCGACCTTCGCACTACCTCGGACCTCCGCCTCTTCCGCCAACGTCTTAAGACGTACCTATTCCAACAAGCCGGCCTAGCGTAGCCCCCCGTTTCTGACTATATTTATAAATTTTAATTTTTTAGGGTTTTAAAGGGTTTTTAGCATGGGTTTTAATTTAATTTAATATGTTTTTAATAGTATATATTGTTTTCTTATGGTTTTTAATAATGCCTGTGCGCCGCCCTGAGTCCTAACAAGGAGAAGGGCGGGGTATAAATTCGAAAAATAAATAAAAATAAATAAATAAATAAGTCTGCTATTGCTATTGCTTGACAATGGTAATCTGGTCCCAACTGTGCTCATAAGTTAAGGACTAGCGGTATGTTGTTTCAAAACAATGTGTCTAAAGCATCTAAGGCAGAGGTTCCCAAACTTGGCAACTTTAAGACTTGTGGACTTCAACTCCCAGAATTCTGGGAGTTGAAGTCCACAAGTCTTAAATTTGCCAAGTTTGGGAACCTCTGATCTAAGGCTACTAAGAATTAAAATGGTTACTGTCAACCCTGAAGCTGACGTGGTAGGAGCCATCTTGAGGCTTCAGTGCTGTCCCACTCGAGCGAGGAATGGGGGGGGGGTGTCTAGAGATAGCTGGGGTTCTGTAATCAAAATAAAATACTTTCACTTGGGAACCAAGGACCTTCTCACACCTGGCCAGAGAAAGGAGGAGTGATGTCACCAGGCCAGCAGAAGTTGCATTGATTGGGCCACAAGACTGATAGTTTGGGATGGAGATAAAAGCCTCTACTTTTAATTAGATGATACCCCCCCCCCCCTCAGAGTTGGTTTTCACCAGATATGTGCCAATATGATATTTCTAATAAAGCTATTATTTAAGGAATTTACCTGCCTTGGAGTTTTTGCTTTCAATGGATCTATTTTACTTGGAACCTTGAATGTAACATCATTCCTGCAGACAACGGTTCTTTCATTAGCAATGCCATTTTTATTTTGCCAGGCTTTATTTGATTTCTCTCTAGTACACATTGTTGTATTAGACCTCTAGACTGTGTGTGTTTTATGCATTAATTTTTGCAATGCCCAAGGAAGTTGTTTGGTTAGGTTGTGAGTAGACCAATCTAATACATATTTACCTAGTGGATTCCTAAATCAGAGCATATTTTTTCCCACTTTCCACATTAATTGGCATGTAGGGCTACAATTCTTAACCAAGAAAGATATCCAAGGTTTTTTGGGGGAATAGAAACCTTTTCAAACATGCATGAGCAATAACAAATGCATTAGACTGATGTAAATTTGCTCCATATAGCTTTCAAACTCACTGATCAGTTCAAAAAAAAAATAAAAAACCTGAAAAAAATCAATGGATCTCAAATGGTCTAAAACCTGGGCATTTCTTCATCTTATTAATAACTCAACTGGTTAGTCTTTATTTCATAATCTTTTCCAAAAAAATCTGCTTTGTAAGCCTTTAGATTTTAAATCAGCCAATTTAAAGTATTGTCAATCTCCATAGGTATCAATAAGTAGTAGTCTACAGTATGGCTTATTGGGAGATAATATATGAAGCAACTGATTCAAACACTGAATGGATGCCTTTTATTTGCTTAACCCAAAGTACAGCTTAGCAGGACACCCAAATCTCAACTATCATAATATAAACTCTTGGTTACTGTTAATATAATATAATAATTATTCCACTTTTCCCTTTTCTGCCTGTTTTATCCTGCCTATAAGTTTATAAGATAAATTAAGCTGGAAGCTATTTATTGGCCTAATTAATTGAGTTTTTTTGCTAAAAGGAGACTAAAATGCACAGTCCTAGACTAATGCATGCTCTGACTTCTCACCCTTTCTGATACAATAAGGGTTCTGCAATACTCAGAGAATATTGTGAATGTTCTAAGTGCATTGCTCTAAAGCAGAGGTGTCAAATGCAAAGGCCGGGGGAGCTGGATCCAGCCCATGGGGTGCTTAGATCTGGCCCATGGAGCCACCCTGGAAACAGGAAAGGACCAGCCCACAGTACCTCTGCCAGTGAAATCGGACCTTGGGAGGACTGCATGCGGCCCTCCTAGGCTCTGTTTTCAGCTGCAAGGCTCTCCTGCCATCCTCTGCCAGTGAAAACTGTGCACTTGGATGACCACAGGTGCCCCCAACACTAGTGATGTCAAGCTGGCCGTGCCCACCCTGGTCACAGCGACCTAGACCCCTGAGGTCAAACACAACCCTGATGGGGCCCTGATCGAGTTTGACACCCCTGTTCTAAAGCACTGAGTCTCATCCTTGGCAACTTTAAGATGGGCAGACTTCAGCCCCCAGGATTCTCCAGTCAGCATGTCAACTGGGGAATTCTGGGAGTTGAAGTTCATGCATCTTAAAATAGTTGAGTCTGGGAAACACAATGCAAGGCTGAATTACTAGGCCTCTATTATAAAAGAACCCTTACTTGCAAAGATGAGAAAGAGTTTTGTTTCAGATTCTGAAGAAATCTCGTTGGTCAAAATATCAGACATTATGGACTCAGAGACTCAGAAAATTATTCCCTTGGGGGAAAAAACCAGTGACTTAGATGCTCTGTAACACCTTCAACAACAGTGTGTATGTGTGTGTGTGTGTGTGTGTGTGTGTGAGAGAGAGAGAGAGAGAGAGAGAGAGAGAGAGAGAGAGAGAGAGAGAGAGAGAGAGAGAGAGAGAGAGAGAGAGAGAGAGAGAGAGCGCAAAAGAAGTCCCTGTTAACACAGCTGGCTAGCAAAGGTTATAGCTCATTCTAGTCACAGAAAATGTCTGCAAGAGCCCAGGTAATATAAAAGAGCCCCACACATCAGTATATAATGAAGAGGTCAAACTTAGTTCAACCGCTGGAGCAAATTGTAGATGTAGAAACACACATCTAAATGAAGGGAATGGAACCATTTCAGCAGACGCAGGAAGAGATCGACCAGGCCCCGCACTCATGACAGGAATGCCTAATAGGCACCTGATCCTAAAGCCATTTACTGGGAAGCACAGTGCATTGATTGCAGTGATCTATATTTCCTACAATTGCGGATGATTGCAGCCGAAGCTGAGCGTGGCACAAGCTGTGCCTATTTAATTGGGGGGGGGGAGGGGGAGAGACCTTGCAGGAATATCAGAAAGACTGTGTGACACTTGATGTCACTACTTCTTTCCCTGCCTTTCTAAGAGAGCAATGTGCTGTTTGGCTTAGACCAGCCAGATTTATTTAGTAAGAATCATATCAATTTTTGAACAATGTGTAGGGATTTCTGAGAGGTTCTGATTGCGTACCAACTGCCCATGCAGTCTGATAAATGCAATAATTTGGAGATCAAAGGACAGGGCACACAACTGCACCCGTATGTTTAATTTTGAAGGCAAAAACGTGCTTGGCCCTTCTGAAGTATGATACTAACGACCCATTTTTGAGATTTCTTCTAATCTACATCCATGAAAAGTAACATTCCTTAAAACATTCAGCTGAATTTAAACTCTCATAGAAATATACATACATGTCATATAAAGTTTTTTGTTTGTGCCTTCAGATTACCGTCGACTCCTAGCGACTGCATGGACGAATCCTTGCTGCTTTCTTGACAAGATTTCAGAGATGGCTTGCCATTGCTTCTTTTCTAGGGCTGAGACAGAGTGACCGGCCCAAAGTCATTCAGCTTGCTTTGAACCTCCAATAGCACCTAAAAGTAATGGTTTCCCTACTTCTAACCTGACACCTTAAGAACTACAGTGGTATCTCAGTACTCATCCGGGATTCGTTGTGCAATGAGTTCTAAAGCAGCAAACTATGTAACTTACCATGTGACCCTTTATTTCTTCTAGAAGGAGTAGCAAGTCATGAAGCAGCCAACACCAGCAAGTTTACCTTGTATTCAAGTACCAGGAAAAAGATAAGTACTGAGATAAGATTTTGCTTCAAAATGCATCAAGTACTGAGTTTTGATGAATTTTGAAGCAGTTAAGTACCGAGGCATCACAATACATCAAACTGGCTCTCCTGATGCGTAATATTCATATATATATCTGTGGGTTTAAAGTCACATTACCCTCCCACCCCACCCTCACCCTCCACCCCCACACACATAAGCAGCTAAATAGCACAGTAGTTAGAGTGCCACTCTTTGATGTGAGAGACCATGAATTGAATTCTGGCTCATACCTACTTTGCCAGTAGAAGTCTTTGGACAAAGGCTCCCTATTGTTTTATCTGCCTAGTTTGGATATGAGATGACACACACTAAGAGAGTCATGCCAGCTTGGATATCATCCAGATCAACAAGGGTTGTATCAATTGTTAAGGAATCAGGACAATCTGATGATGAGTGGATTATTGGAACAAATCATACATGGATGAGGCAAAAGAACCTGGAATTGATGGGATGCTGTGACAACACCAAACCTAATTAGGGGGATTATGTGGAATATATGAGGAAACTATGGATGGACAGAAGATCTACATCCATGCTAAATAAGAAACAGCTAGTTACCCAACGATTCAACATAGTGAAGCTGTTATCACAGCTTGATATAGACCAACTACATATTGCATCTCAAATTCAAGAAGATATGGAAGTCAAAAAGTCAAGATGGTGATCACAATCACGCAATTGAAGCCTCCTTTTTTTTGATGCATGTCCCAGTGCATTTAACTGTTGACTATTTTGGCACTGTTCCCCTGGATGCCTGGATCTCTTTAAAAGTGAGAAATGCCTGTCACATCAAGGAAAGTTTCATTCATGTGTTTATATATTTAATGTTATCATTTTAATGTCTAAGGCCTCCTGTTCACCAACATGCTGGACAGTCACTCTGCAATACTGCTGGTCAATGTAGGCCTGCCCCTATAAAGCATACATTTTCTGAGGGATGGGTGGATGAGTATACAGTATACTGCTCTTCCTTTTGATTGCATAGTCAAACAACTCCAGTATTACGGTGACTGTATGCCATTCTATTGGGCTGTGGTAGTATGGATTCATCTAAGGGAAATAGGATATGGCACTGTGTCTACATATTGGCAGTCATAATACATGGCAAACTTCCCAGTTTGACTATTTTAGATGTGTTAGGATTTTAGATTTCCTTATGTAGAAGAAGGAATGGCAGAACCTGGGGGGGGGGGAGTTGAAAGAGGGATCAACCTAGAATCCCTACATAGCCACAAACAAAATAAACCCAATGTCCTTGAATTCCATTGACCCTTATGTAACTCAAAGCAAGTGCTAACTGTTGGTTGAGAAAATTCCCATGTATAAGCATGATTAGCAATAAACTGAACCTTCACATGTGGATTTGATCTTTTGTGCCTGACGTATTTTTAATAGGTTTTTAATTGTTTTCTATGTTTTATTCGTGATTTTACTGCTGTCTGTACACCGCCCTGAGTCCCGGAAGGGAGAAGGGCGGTATAGAAATTTAAATATTAAATTAAATTAAATATTTTGGCCATTCTAATAGCATATCACAGAAGTGAGTACAGCCCCTTATATTTTGTAAATATTTAAGTATATCTTTTCATGTGATGACACTGAAGAAATGACATTTGGCTACAAAGTAGTAAAGTAAAGTAGTGAGTATATAGCTTGTATAACAGTATAAATGTGGTGTCCCCTGAAAATAATGCAACATACAGCCATTAATGTCTAAACTGCTGGCAATATACACTTAAATATTTACAAAATGTGAGGGGGTTGTACTTCTGTGATATACTACTAGGTAATAATTCAGAATGGTGGTAGTTTCAGTATTATCTAGATAGCATCAATACTTTTAAACAAAGGTGGGTGGGTGGGTGGGCAGTTTACATTGTTCCCTTTCTGTTTCGGCCACTTTATATTTTGATTCTGCTAGGGCTGAGCTCTGAGGTTATGAGCTTCAGCAAACTAAAAGGTCAAAAAGGAAATTTGGATCTAATAGAGGACTTGTTACATGACCCATTTGTGTTAATTAATGAAAGCTGATGGCACTTATTAGGAAATTGGCTCTTTGGAATGCAGTGAGATTTAATTTTGATTGAAGATTTCTCTTGTAGTCCCAAGAATTTAGGATTGTATACACATAATACGCACAATCCTATGCGTGTTTCCTTGTTTCCAGTGAGACCTCAGATTAAGCATGTTTAAGCTTGCAGCTTCAGTTGGACTGAATTCAATGGGATTTAGTAATTTTGTAATCCCTAAACCTTAAAACCCTTCTTTATAGGTAAAATCTATTGCACTCAACTGAATTTGCTATATATATATTTGTTTTCGTAGATTTTCATGGGTATAGGTATGTAGGTTTTGGTTTATTCGGGCCTTTTCCTGTGTAAAATTAAAACTGTTTTGGCAACGTTTCGACGAGATCACACTCATCATCAGGCTGGTGCCTTTGGTTTCTTGCCTGTTACTCGCACAGGCAAGAAGCCAAAGGCACCAGTCTGATGATGACGAGTGTGATCTCGTCGAAATGTTGCCAAAACACTTTTAATTTTACACAGGAAAAGACCTGAATAAACCAAAACATACATACATACATAAATACATACATACATACTTGTGTCACAACACCCTGTTAAGCCCCAATTAAGGGAGGAAGCATACTGCTTTCCATTTCTGCGTTTCGGCTCATCACCAGAGACCATCTAGACAGAAAGCTATTAGTTTCGTTGTGTACTTTTTTTATATGTGTGTTAGGTTTTTGAGCTGATAAATAAATAAATCAGGGAGACTAGGATAGATCTATTTCGAGCTATAAGGATATGACTAGCTGATGAGAGCTAAATAGCTCGAAATAGATCTATCCTAGTCTTCCTGATTTATTTATTTATAATAATAATCTTTATTGTCATTGTACTAAAATCACAATGAAATTGTTTTTTTTTATCAGTTCAAAAACCTAACACACACACACACACACATATATATAGGCAATCTTCCTCTCTTTGCCCTTCAGTCTTACTTGTGTGCAAAACAAGAAGTTTCACATTTCTGGGAAATAAATTCCGCTATTATCTTTTTTTTTTTTAAGATTTGCTTTTCTACAAGACCTAGAAGTCTCTTTTGTCTTCAGATCCAGACAGGCACCCAAAGTGTTTTTGCTTCCAAATTATTTGAGAATGAATTTAACAAATTGCAACTGCAGCCGGGGATGTTAACTGACAGCTGTTTGAACAGGAATGCTAACTGCTTTCATACTAAATTAGCCATTGCTGAAATTAAGCAGCACTGTGGCAAAGCAATTATAGGCAGCCTAGTTTCAGAGAATCTTGGTTGATTCAGAAAGCAGCCCCTTACAGCCAGATTACTGGCAGAGGAGAAGTAGGAAAGCATTGGGAACACTCCTAGCATTAAACTATATCTTTGCATTGGCCTGGAGCATGGATAGGTTTAGAGCTCCATCCCTATTGGAATTAGCACAAATGCTGAAGGGAGGGCCAAAGATGAGCCAGTCCCTTCAGAGGACCAGAAGTCACCTGATCTAGTCAGAGAGCAATCCAATTCAATGTAATTCCTGGATCCAGACCATGATTTGCTGGCGGCGAGGTGGGTGGATGGGCTGGGGCTGTTCTGTTGTTCCTTGTTACAGCATTGGCAAAATACAAGCAGTTGATCTCTCCCTGTCCCTCTCCCTCTCTCCTTCCCTCCCTCTCCCTCCCTCTCTCCTCCTCCCTCTCCTCCTCTCCCTCTGCCTCCCCCTCTCTCCCCTCCCCTCCCTCTCCCCCTCTTCTCTCTCTCCCCATCTCCCTCTCCCTCCCCCTCTCCTTCTCTCCCCCTCTCTCTCCCCCTCACACATGATATAATAGCCTGTGCAGATACAGGTACTCCTAAACTTACAACAATGGCACTAAAAATAGTGACATGACCATTTTTCACACAACAGTTGCAGAATCCCCATGGTCACATGATCAAAGTTCAGATGTTTTGCCAGTTCATATTTATGATGGTTGCAGTGTCCTGGTGTCAGGTGATCACCTTTGGCAACCTTTTGACAAGCAAAGTCAATGGGGAAGCCTGATTCACTTAACAACTGTGTTGCTAACTTAACACGATATAACAGTGGTGGCAAGAAAGGTCGTAAAATGGGACAGAATTCACTTAACAATAGAAGTCTTGTTAAGTCTTGCTTAACCATAGAAAATTTGGGCTCAATTGTGATTCGAAGTCAAGAACTACCTGTATATTACATCTTTATAAGGGAATGGCAGATGTTAAGAGTTCACAAAAAGAATAGAAACATTGAAGATCTCGGCCCAATCATAATGAGATCAGACAGTCTGTAAATTTAAGGAATAAATACATATCTGAGGTGCTGTATATTTTTAACCCACAGGTATAATTTGGAGGGTTTTTTTTTTTTTAAAGGAGAAACTGTACGGCAATGACAGGTTAGTCTACTTCTATATAGAGAACAAGTATTTGAGAACAATGATCAGAATAGTTTCTGAGGAAAAAGGTTGATTATATATGATGTTCAATGGGTAATTTCAGCTTACATGTATTTTAAAAACTATAAATAGCAATTGTCTGTAGCAGATGGCAACATCGTGCTGACCTTAGCTAGTTTTAAAAAGCTAAAAAAGGTCAAACCTTCATAGCAGTTGAATGGAAGATCACGAAAAAGACCATGGTTATAAATTGGAAGTAGAAGTCTCAAATTGCCCCAAAAGAAAACAGTGGTAAATTAAATCCCATATTGGAAGTCTGAGCTTGACTGTTTTCTTGAAGATATTTCATTTCAGGTAACATCACTAGTACTAAAAGAAGAAAGGAGGTTACTCTCTGATAATGATATCAATGATAATCCTATGTTCTTGTTAAAAAAAATGTACTCATATGGTGTGGAGCTTGGCTTCTGATAATTTTGATTTGCTAGGAACTTCTAGTCTCAGGAAATCTACATGAAAGCATGGACACACACACACACAAACACACCACACATACTACTGGCACAAGCCTCCTGGCACCTTATGGTGTGTCAATCCTGACCAACTTGTCTCTTGGAATGTATCCTTATTATAGAACGGAGAGCAGGAATCCTTCAGTTCCTCTAGAATAGATCATGGGTGTCAAACTTGATTGCATCACATGATTATCGTGAAGTATTGCACCATTTTTGCATTTGCAGAGTTGGGGCTGGGTGCACGTGAAACATCCGTCCCATGGGCTACCAGTTTGACAAGCCTGTTCTTTATAGCAAAGAATGACCAATAAGATTCTCATAGTCAGTCTATCTATCTATCTATCTATCTATCTATCTATCTATCTATCTATCTATCTATCTATCTATCTATCTATCTATCTATCATCTATCTATCTAAATGTGTATGTGTGTGTGTGGGTGTTCTAGCATAACTCTGGAACACCTCAGACAATTTCAACCAAACTTGGTACACAGATGACTTACTCTCTGGAAACAAATACTGTGTGGGTAAGACACCTCTAACACCCCTCAGTATGTGTGTGTCTGTCTGTATCTCTCTGGGTGTGTGTCTGTCTGTCTGTCTGTCTGTGTGTTCCAGCATAACTCTGGGACCTTGGAGGTATTCTAGTCCAACCCCCTGCTCAAGCAGGAAATACTGTACCATTCCATACAAGTGTTTGTCCAATCTCTTCTTAAAAACCTCCAGTGTTGGAACACCTACAAAACTTCCCTCTGTCCAGTCCAATGACCTTTTGGCATTTGCCCAACACACATGAACATAATGAGCATCTTTTGAGAATATGAAGAACCCTTGGAGGGGTTTCAAATGGGACCAATCCCAGTCAATAAATGCTGCCATATGTGCAGAAGTTGAAATAGACAAGTATTCTGATTCAGGAGACAAATGTAATTTTGTCTTTGAGAAAACCAACTTGAGGTTAAATTACTTTTAAAATGCATCCCACCCACCCCATTTCCATTTTCTCCTTTTTTTTCCAGAAAAGACGATAAGCTTTTCCAGCCTAGCTTTTTTAACCTTCTTAAGGGTGAACTTTGTATTTATGAATTTTAATTATGCCTTAATTGGATTGCTTTTAATTTATTTTTGCACATTTGCCGGGTTGCTTGCTGCCTTGATTGTCCTGGCTATAAAAGAAACAAATCTGTGAATATCTGCTAATGTGATGCATAAAATGTGGCTGAAGGCATTTCAGTCCACTTTCCTTCCTCCACATAGGACAGTTTTCTGACTCTGTATGTAATTATTCAGATCATGCAGTATTTGGTGCTATTGGGTACCCATTCTTCCTAGTTTACCCTGTGTTTGCAGCACTTGCCATCAACAAACCTCAAAGTCAATGTACTGTTAAATAATTTGTTTTAAGAAAGATTATCCCAAAGTCTGAAAAAGTATAATAATCAAGGGATTTATTTGTAGTGAAATATTTAATGAAAAACCAATCACATAATGCCTGAATGATTTTGAGCTTGGCTGCAATGCATTAATCTTCTTAATAAGCGTTATGGTAATACGATATTCTAAAAACACAATAAGAAATAGTTATACCTTACTGTTCAATTGACCTTCAAGGGCATTACAAAGTAGATATACTCTGTTTTTCATTTAATGTTAAAAAGCCTCTTCGATCATTCAACTCCCATAATTTTTATGACCGCATAGTAGGAACTGAATTCCTGAGGTCTGAATGGGACATCTGGTAAGGGAAGAAAATCCGATTTAACACTCATGTAGTTTAAGAAGTGTCACATCATGTGATATGCCACATCATATCACTTGCATTTTGGGATGTATCCATTCTATCAGTGGAAAGCAGAATTTCACTTACAGATTGAATCTATGCATGGTTGACCATCTTACCAAGTAATGAATTATCCTGCGATTTAAAATATACCTGCATTTATATATTTAAAGAACAGTGATATAATTGATAAAAGGCAGTGGATATGACTATAACCAGTTTTCAAATTTTCTAGTTTATGTTTTTTTTTTTTAAAAAGGCAGAAAACAAAAATTAAGGCATTGCTTTATAATGTTCCTTCTAAACCACAATATTAATCTATCTCTCTTAGGAATTTCACGAAAGAGCAAAGTCATTATTTTTTTCCCTAGTATGCAAAAAATGAAGTTAAATGATGATAGTGATGGGCACTAAAGGTCATAAACACCCATGATTTAAAAAATAATTAGCAATGTGAAATAAATTTTGGATTTAATCAGACACATTGTATTTATAATTAAATACAGTACATGTCTCATCAGAGGGAGGGAGGGAGGACGGAAGGAAGGAAGGAAGGAGAGGCAAAGCAAGACAAGACAAGCAGTTCAAGGATTTGGTTCAGAGGTGGGTTGCTACCAGTTCACACCAGTTTGCTGAACTGGTAGTGGAATGTTGGCCTGGGTCGCAGAACTGGCAGTGACCCAGGCTGGCCACACCTCTGAACTGGTTCCTTGGTCACCGCAGCATGTTTTTGGGGGCAATTTTAAATGTTCTGCGCATGCAGACTTATTTACAGGCAACTGTGCATGTGTGTGGAGCGCATGCAGAATGAACGCTCAGTGAACCAGCAGCAACCCACCCCTGATTTGGTTCAACAGGCAATGAATCATTCTTTATACTCCTAAGTCACTGATGTGCACCCAAGAGAGTCAGAGGGATGTAGTTGCATTGAGAAGTCAACTAACCTTTTGATGTAGTTCCTGGGTGAGTCAGGTAACCGGATAAGATTTTTGTGTAACATCCTCCAGTAGAATCCTGGAGAAGAATGAAGTATTTATCCCAGCAGATTTTTAAAGGAGGAAGGGTCGGTGTGTCTCTGCCTCTCTCTCTCTCTCTCTCTCTCTCTCTCTCTGTATGCGGGTGCATGTGTGTGTTTGTGTTTCAACATCTTAGCATACAATCCCCCTCTTTTCACTTTCAATGCTTGTACTTTTTTTGCCCTTTTAGCATGGGAATGGGTGCAACCAATTCAAGCTGGACCTTGAATCAGCCTGAGGATAATTAAATAAAAGCAACTGAGTTCTTGGAATTCAGCATATCTCGTCCTTGACTATAAAGTTAGTTTTATTAAATGTAACAGAATGCATCCCATCTCAGCTGCTGACATAGCGTGCTTAAACACAAAGTAGGGTCTGCTTTCCACCCGGTGTCTTCCAGTGTGCATTCGTTTAAAGAAAATTATTTGTATTCTACACCTAATCTCCGAAATCACACCAATTGGCATCTGTGACCAACTCATTTCACAGCAGCCCTGTGGTTGTTAGTCAAAAGGTTCTGGGTGGCTGATGTTCATCACCACAGGAATTGTTTGAGCAGAGTGTGCCTGATGGTGCTGCATCCACTCATTTTGATGGATCATTGCACCCCAGGTACGGGATTTAGAAGTGCTGCTGTCATCGTGAAATGCCTCAAAAGAAGGGGCACAATCTAACACCTCCCCCTCCATTTTGTCCCCTGAGGTTTCAGAAATCCTATTAAATGTTGGGTTTATCACTTGCAGGGCTTCAGATATGATAATACGTTCTTGGAAGTTGTCCCCCCCCCTCCCCACATGTTTTGAATCAGAGGAGCAATTTAAACATCCTTGAGGCAAGCACTTGCCTTTTAAAAACAAAGATTGTTCTCCTTCTTTTAAATGCTACATCAGCGGCATGACATGGTGTTCAATTGTAGGTTTAGAAGAGGCAGAATGGTTTGCCCTAAACACTTATGCTACCATAACGATACTTTGGGGGAACAGGAAGCAGGAAGAGGGTCTGGGAGGAAAGAAATATTTAAAACTATTTACCAACAGCAGAAATTGTGGGCACAATTTAAATATATAAATATACCATATTTTTGGTGTATGTGATACACCTTTTTCCCCACTAAAAGAGCGTGGAAATGTTGATGTGTCTTATACACTGAATACAGCCATTTTTGGCCTCCCAAAGCCTCACCTCCACATCCAATTTATTTGAAAAATGGGCAAAAATGGGCCACTTTTTTTTGCAAAAACGGAGGCATTGTTGCCTTCCGCCAACCCCCGAGAGCACTCTACAGTCTTCAGCAGGCCTGGGGGAAGGCAAAAATGCCCTTGCTTTTGTGAAAAATGGTCCATTTTGTGCCTGTTTTTTGCAAAAATGGGGGTGTTTTTACCTTCCCCCAGCCCCGCTGAAGCCTGCAGAGTGCTCCTGGGGCCCCAGGAGGACAAAAACTTTTTTTCTTACTTACCTCCTTGAAATCTTGATGTGTCTTATACACCGGTGCATCTTATAGTCTGAAAAATGTGGTGTATGGTGAAAAGGAAAGCAACCAGTTTCACATCTCTCAAAGAACAGTCTTTTCAACTTTACGAGCACATTCAGGCCAATTATGTCCACTTTATGTAGCACAAAGAGGGTTCTTTAGTGCCAGGCAATAAAGTGTTTGGGATATTTTCATATTGTGGAACTGGACACATAGATACACACAAAGACACATACACATATTGGCAAACATCGTCGCATGCCCACAGACATGGCATGAGGCTAAATCCTGTTTCCCCCCAAATCACTGGTGTTTACATCTAGCACAGGGGTGTCAAACCTGTGTCATCACTGTGGTGTCACGTGACATATTGTGGCTTTTCCCCCCTTTGCTAAACCAGCCGAGAGTTTGAGGGCCCTGATCTAGCAGAATTGGACATATAGAAGTGTCTTGAGTGAGCAAAATGTTCAGTTTTCTCTATTTAAATTAATCAATCAGCTCCCTAAGCAGGATACAAAGGCACATGGATGAGATGCATAACCCTCTCTGTATAGTGGAGCAAATATGTGTTTATCCATGGGTCTATGACTGGATGAGAAGACATATGAAGGTGCAAGACTTAATTATGGGTGTATGAATTTTACTATGTATTTTGGTTCTTTTTCTTGTTGGAGACTACAACATATGAAGAATGGTTGCAGTGACTAGGTATGGCTAGTCTGGAGAAAAGAAGGACTGGAGGTGACATGATAGCAATATTCCAGTATTTGAGAGGCTGCCAAAGAAAGAAGAGAACAAAGAAGAGGAGGTCAAATTAATTTCCAAAGCACCTGAAGGCAGGACAAGAAACAATGGATGGAAACTAATCAAGGAGAGAAGCAACCTGGAATTAAGGAGAAACTTCATAAAAGTGAGAACAATTAACCAGTGGAACAATGTGCCTTTGGAAGTTGTGGGTGCTTCATCGCTGGAGGTTTTTAAGAAGTCTGGACTGCCACTTGTCTGAAATGGTATAGGGATTCCTACTTCAGCATGGAGTTGAACTAGAAGACCTCCAAGGTCTCTTCCAGTTCTATTTTGAATTGAATTGATGATGCTGATGCTGATGCTGATGTCTATTCAGATCTTTTTTAAAAAAAATATTGTATATTCATTTTTACCATTAAGATATTGATGTGGTAAGAAGATAAAATTAAAATACCTTATTATAGTCCCATATGGGACTATTAACAAGAGCCATGGAGGCAAAATTGTCAAAATAAATAACTAAATTGACTCACTGCTGTGCCTTGGAAAGACTATTGTGCAAATTTGAGACCTTTGCCGTCTTAAAAAGGGCGTTATTACATGAGAATGAGTTTAGAGAAGGTCTCATCAAGATGAGAGTTAAACGACCTGAGTGTTTTTAGCCTATGGAAGAGAGAGCTGATGGGAGATACAGTGAATTAGCAGACGGGGTATTTGAAAACTTGTCACACAGAAGTAGGAAAGGATTTATTTTCTATTTCCCCAGAGAACAAGATCAGAACCCATGGGTTAAAATTATAGGGAATATAGTTCAGGCAAAATATTAGAATATTTCCTGATTGTACCAGATACCGGGAAGTGGAACATGTAGGCTGAAGAAACTATTTGAATTAGCAGTGAAATGTTTCGATCCAACAAGAAAAGTCCAGTAGGCTCATGAGGTGCTATGTTTCATTAGAAGTTTTCAAGGGGAAGCCACATTACTTTGAAATGTTTTAAGACATTTTGCAGTTAGCAAGGGACTGAACCAGGTAATTGCTGAGGTTTCTTCCAACTCTATAATTCCATGCTTGAAAAATAACTTGTCCAATATGTAAGAGAGCCCACATTTCACCTTGGTGACTAACATTAAGAATAGTGCACCCAAGCATGAGTTATGGAGTTAATGGCATGCCTTGTACACCTGCAGGTTATGTGCTATGCATTATGCAGACAGAGGCAGAATGATAACAATTTGTGCAGCAATTTGTGCAGTTTAATTTAAAGAAAAACCCTACCCATTTACAAGGAAATTATGAAGGAAATTAGTAACCCCTTCCAAGTTTGGGAAATTGCTTGGGAAAGTGAAAATGATTTGAACTTGTACACATCATTAAATTAGTCCTGACTGGTAGAAAATCGAGAAAGAAGAGCTGATGTTATAGCGTGGAACCAAAGACAAAACAGCAGCCAGGGTATAGCCAGCTGGCTAATTGCTTAGTTAATTTTTCCAAAGAGAACATAGCCATCTGTCTTTGTTGGTCACACTCTTTTGTCCCCATTAAAAAAAAGCCTGGTTCTAATCAGAAAGAGGCTTTTCCAGTGAATCAGGAAATTTGCAAAAGAATATCGGTCATTGGCTGAGAAATCATTTATAATTGAAAAATATCCTACGAAGACTTTATGGACTATATCCAAGATCCTGAAAATGCATTTCCATTCATGAAACATAGTTTTCCCTTGATATCCTGCCTTCTTCATCCCAGGTCCAGGTTTCTCCAACTCAGTAGATTAGACTGGAAGAGGAAGTGGGGGAATGGAAAGGGAATAGAATCCCTTTCACAGCCAGATGCTGTCAGATGCATATATTTAAATATAGTTCTTAATCATGGGTGTAAACCTGCCTGGGGAGGAGAGGTAGAGCAGGTTGCAGCTAACTAATAGGCTAGTGATAGAGGAGAACATTTGTAACTCAAGATTGGACTGTGGGGTCCTTGGTACGCTCTCTGAGTTCAGTGGTGCAGTGATGAGGGTACTTAGTTTGATAAACCAACATCTGCGAGAAAACCACCAAGCTCATAGAACACCAAAGACCCCACTAATAGGTTCTTGCCTGTCCCTGGCTGCATGCATAAGGTACAAATAGAAAAGAATGGAAATAGAATGCCATTAAAAAAAAAATTGCCATGGATAGCTGAATAGGCCAGGGGTCAGCAACCTTAAACTCAAAGTGCCACAAAGGTCCTAACTGAAAGCCCCCCATTCAATTCTGGAGCCAACCAGAAGTCCGGTTCTCCTCCTAGCATGTTGCCCTTTTTCCTCTTCCAGTCGTAACCAAAAGTCCTATTAATTATGGAGCCAACCGGTGACAGGGAGCTGCAACAGAGGGATGAAAGAGCCACATGTGGTTCTAGAGCTGCAGGTTGCCGATCCCTGACCTAGGCCAACTCACCTGGTTTTGTTAAACTGATGCCTATGGGAGAAGAGTTGTTCCAGTTGTCTTAGCAGCCCAGTCCTGTATGGGTACTTATCCAGGGAGGCAATTCTTCCTTCGAGAGATCCCAGCAGGGCATATGCCGTCTGCTCAACCAATATTTACCCTCATGTCTCATAATACAAGGTAGGAAAGGCTAAGCATTTTGTGAAATGCAATATAGCAATAGCATTTAGATTTATATACCACCCTTAAGATGCTTTACAGCACTCTCTATCAGTTCGCAATGTCAGAATATTGCCCCCAACAATCTGGGTCCTCATTTTACTGACCTTGGAAAGATGGAAGGCTTGAGCCAGTCAGGATCAAATGCTTCTCAGTGGGCAGTGTTAGCCTCAGTACTTCATTCTAAGCGCTGCACCAACAATGGTAAATAGAATGTTAAAATATATGTACTGTAACATGCAAACTTTAATGAGAAAATTCACATTAAATTTACATCCTGGGATTTTTTCTTTAGATTTCAGATCAAATAACTGAAGGAGAAACTAGAGGGGTTGGGGGTGAGGGGCACCGTTTTACGGTGGTTCTCCTCCTACCTCTCCGGCCAATCGCAATTTGTGTTGGCAGGAGGGCAGAGGTTGACCTCGAGACCACTCACTTGTGGGGTACCTCAGGGGTTGGTCCTCTCGCCGCTCCTGTTCAACACATATATGAAGCCGCTGGGTGAGATCATCCGTGGTTTTGGGGTAGAGTACCATCTCTACGCTGATGATACACAGCTGCATATATCTACCCCAAACCACCCCAACAATGCCGTCGAAGTGATGTCCCGGTGTCTGGAAGCCGTGCGGATCTGGATGGGAAGGAACAGACTCAGACTCAACCCTTCCAAGACGGAGTGGCTGTGGTTACCGGCATCCCGGTACAACCAGTTGACACCATCACTGGCCATTGGGGGCGAAAATCTAGCCCCCATGGATAGGGCACGCAACTTGGGCATCCTCCTGGATACCAGGCTGTCATTAGAAGACCACTTGACGGCCGTGGCCAGGGGGGCGTTCTACCGGGTTCACCTGGTTCATCAGTTGCGGCCCTTATTGGACCGGGACGCCCTTCGCACAGTCACCCATGCGCTCGTGACATCCCGTATAGACTACTGCAACGCTCTCTACATGGGGCTTCCCTTGAGGTGCACCCGAAGACTGCAGTTAGTCCAGAACGCAGCCGCACGGGCAATTATGGGAGCTCCTAGACGCTCCCATGTAACACCGCTCCTGCGCGAGCTGCACTGGCTGCCTGTGGTCTTTCGGGTGCGCTTCAAGGTCTTGACTATCATCTTCAAAACGCTCCATGGCACGGGACCTAGTTATCTTCGGGATCGCATCCTGCCCCATACATCCCTTCGGCCGATTCGCTCCCACAGAGAGGGACTTCTCCGGGTGCCGTCCACTAGGCAATGCCAGCGGGCGACACCCAGGGGAAGGACTTTCTCTGTGGAGGGCCTAACTCTCTGGAATGACTTACCCCCCGAACTGAGAACGATCATGGATCTCCGCTCCTTCCGCCAGAACCTTAAAACCTATTTTTTCCAACAGGCCGGCCTGGCCTAACTTCCATCACCTAGCCCACAGTCTGCAGTTAAATTGTTTTAAATTGGTTTTAGGGATATTGTTTTAATGTATTTAAATTTTTAGCACAGGGATATTAATTTAATTCGGTTTTATATTTTGTATATTGTTGTTTATATATGTTTTTTAAATTGCCTGTGCACCGCCCCGAGTCCCTTTGGGAAAGGGTGCGGTATATAAATCAAATAAACTATAACTATAACTATAACTATTGGCTATAACACATCTCTAAGAACAAAAACAGAAGAACTGTTGGGCTTATCAAAGGTTGATTAATTAATTCCACTTGAAACTGTTCAGATCCTACCTCTCATTGACTTCAGTGCAACTGAATTTTGGGCACTTCTTGCTTTTGCTCTTTTGAGACACCAGACACCAAAAAGCATAACAAGCTAAAGGTGAAACTCAAAAAATTAGAATATCGTGCAAAAGTTAATTTATTTCAGTAATACAACGTAAAAAGTGAAACTAATATATATAATAAGACTCATTACATGCAAAGTCCAGGATCAACTCAGCCATCTACCAGGAGATTTAGGAGCACTTCATGCTTCCTTCCACAGACAAGCTTTATGGGGATGCTGATTTCATTTTCCAGCAGGACTTGGCACCTACCCACACTGCCAAAAGCACCAAAACCTGGTTCAATGACCGTGGGATTACTGTGCTTGGTTGGCCAGCAAACCCGTCTGACCTGAACCCCATAGTGAATCTATGGGACATTGCCAAGAGAAAGATGAGAGACATAAGACTGAACAATGCAGAAGAGCTGAAGGCCACTATTGCAGCATCCTGGTCTTCAGGATGCTGCAACCCTCAGCAGTGCTACAGGTTGATAGCCACATTGAGGCAGTAATTGCTGCAAAAGGGGCCCAAACCAAGTACTGAGTACATATGCATGCTTATACTTTTCAGAGGTCCGATATTGTTCTATGTACAATCCTTGTTTTATTGATTGCATGTAATATTCTAATTTTCTGAGATTGTGGATTTGGGGTTTTCATGAGCTGTACGCCATAATCATCACAATTATGACAAATCACAGCTTGAACTATCTTGCTTTGCATGTAATGAGTCTTATCTCATACATTAGTTTCACCTTTTAAGTTGCATTACTGAAATAAATGAACTTTTGCACGATATTCTAATTTTTCGAGTTCCACCTGTACATTTTCAAATCGTGGAAGGAAAATACTTTTATTTGAAAGAAGATGCATTTTTAGAAGTTGTATTGGAATGTGAATTTTTATGCAGAGTTACTTATAAAGACAGAGAGTCGATTCGGTGTCATGGTTAAAGTACTAGGCTAGAAACCAGGAAACTGGGAGTTCTAGTACTGCCTTAACCACAAAACTCACTGGGTGATCTTCAACTAGTCCCTTGGCTTCAACCCTAAGAAGAAAGCAAATCACTTCTGAAAATTCTTGCCAGGAGAACTGTAGGACTTGACTTGCCAGGAATCAAAAACCGATTCAAAGGTGCATGTACACATGCACACACAAATATGTACAATGACAATAACCATATGACAAATTGATATGAATTGGAATTTGGCTATCCAGCATCACTTTAATATTCCTTTCTACATCTTTTAAGTAATGAATTGTTAGTTTTAGTACTGTTAGAATGCAAAATTATTCATTTGAGATGGTTGGCCATACTATTAAAAAAATGATGCTATAAAGTTGGTAGATTTTCTGTTGATTATTCAACTGTCTGAAAAATATTTCTAATTTACTCTATTAGAATAGTTTTTTGTTGCTGTGAGACGAGTGAGGAACTGTTTGGAAATTTGGTTTTAGCATACAAGTGTGTATGCTTAATCTCCAATTGTGGTTAATTTATTCTGCAACCTGACTTAAAGGTGAATTATTCAATCATATAACATGGCATCCTGGAATATACACAGAGACATGTATACATCTCTCTCTCTCTCTCTCTCTCTCTCTCTCTCTCTCTCTCTGTTATGTCTGACTCATATGTTTCTTTTGTATGTATAAGTTTCCCTTCTAACCTTGTCCCATTTCCTGAAATCTTAACTGAACAAAAAAAATGTTACTTTAGGTAGTATTCAAGGACATAATTCTGTTGATGGAAGAGCACTTCTTGACCCATCAGCAGAAATACAGGATTCGATGTGCAAGCAATGCACAGTTTTAATCCTCCCCCTACACACAAAAGGACATGACTGTGAAATTGTGAAAAATCACAGGTAGTGAAAATGCTCCAAGTGAAACAAGAGTAGGGGAGTTGAGATTGTAAATTACTTTTGGTGTCAGTTGAGAGAGGTTTTTTCTTACCTTCTGAAATTTGGCAGAGAAAACCAGATGTTTATGGTTAACTGTCAGACAATTGAAAGAAAATAAGCAAGAATGCCAAAATATTGCTGTGAGTGACAACGCTCTGCAAGATGGCTGTTTTTAGGTAATTAATTGTCGTGGGTGGTATTTAAAAAGCAGCATTGTGAGGATAAAAATATCAGAAAAACATAGAGGACATAAAAAGCAAAACCTGGAAGCTTTATCTTCAGTAAAGTTTATTTGCATGAAAGGAAGAGAGAGGAATTCTCCCACTTTACATCAAGAGGGGCTGTGTAGAGAGAGTCTCCTCCTCTAAATTCCTGGGAATCTATCTCAACAAAGACCTCACCTGGAAAAACAACACAACCCAGGTGGCCAGGAAGGCCCATTTCCTTAAGGTCTTGAATAAAAACAGGGTGGAGCCACAACTGATGACCTCCTTTTACCAATCCACAATAGAAAGTATCCTCACTTATTGCATCATGTTATCGCATGTTGATTTGACAGCCGCGGATAGGAAACCATTACAGAGGGTGGTGAGCATAGCACAAAACCTCGTGGGCTGTCCTGATACTGCTAGATGAGATCACTAGGGCTCACTGCCTTAAAAGAGTGAGGAAAATCCTCAGGGATGAATTACACCCTGGACGTCACATCTTTACCCTCCTACCCTCGGGAAGGAGATATAGAAGCATAGCCAGCTGCACAAAAAGGCTGAAGAATAGTTTTTATTCGTGGGCTGTCAGATTCCTGAGTGCTCAATAATATCATAACTACATAGTAAGATGGACTTGCAGGTCCGGCTTAATGTGTAACACGTTCACACTGGTGTAATGGGACTGGGTGTTTGTTAATATGATTTATTGGGTTAGGGATTTTCTGTCTTCACTGTGAGTTGTATTGTGTTGGGGCGGGTGCACTGAGGGAGCTCAACCAATCTCATTGTACATGTGTTGTGCACTGACAAATACATTATTATTATTCTGTGGTTAATCTTTGGTGAGATTCACAGCCTTTGGGGCTGGTTGGAAGCTCAACAGCTCGAGTCCTAACCAAGACCTAGCAATTGTTAAGGTAACGTCGGAGGATATAAGCTGTTCCAAGTAGGGTGATTTTTTGTAGATTCAGAATGTTCAAGTCCGGTAAATTTAGAATTTCCAAATAGCGAGGTAGCCCTTTAGGTATTGCTCCAAGGGCTCCAATTACAATCAGGACAACACACGATTTCTTTTTCCACAGTCGCTCAACTTCAATTTGCAAGTCCCGGTATTTTGTGATTTTTTCTTGCTGCTTATTTTCAATTTGTGCATCACCAGGTATTGCAATGTCAACGAACCATACTTTTTTCTTTTCAACTATTGTTATATCAGGTGTATTGTAGGCCAAGTGCCTGTCAGTCTGAACTCTGAAGTCCCACAAGATCTTGACTTTCTCATTCTCTAAAACTTCCTCAACCTGATGTTCCCAGTGGTTTTTGCTGTACTCAAATCCAAACTTCTGGCACAATTTCCAGTGAATGATCTTAGCAACGCGGTCATGGCGTTGTAGGTAGTCAGTTTGTGAAATTTTGCTGCACCCATTGATCAGGTGGTTGATGATGATGATGATGATTGACCCAAATCTCTGAAATATGCTACAGTGTTTCCTAGTTAGAGGGTCTTCATTGATAAACAAATGGCATAAAGCCATTAGTAGTTAAAATCAGCATGCTCATTTCATTATCATGGAGAACTATGAAATTGTGGTCCCACAATGGGACTTAAGAGTTAAAAGTGTACTAGTACTATTCCCATTAGAGCAAGGCTTACAAGAGACCACTCCCTCAGCCCTCTCCTAAGTAAATAGCATGTGCAATCTTGCCTATCTTGATGTTTTTTCCACCATTTCATTCATTTCTTGTTTCCCATGTATTTATCTGTATTTCCTGTCAATTAACTGATTTATATGCATGTAATCTCTTCTTGGACACTTTGTGATGTTCAGATGGAGTTCTAATAAAAATAATGCTGATTGTGATTGGATAATGCTGTGTTTTTTCCATCTGAATTAGGGGTGTCAAACTCAAGGCCGAATCTGGTCTACTCAATGCAAAGAAGAAGCATGCCAGCAGTTTGGGGAATGGCATCAAGCTGGCCATGCCCACCCAGTTGGCTACACCCACTCAGCCACACCCACCTGTCCCCCTGAGGTCAACCACAGCCCTGATGTGGCCCACAATGAAATTGAGTTTGACACTCTGATCTGAAGAAACACAAAATATGTCCAGAGAGTTGCCAATATTTGCCTAGTCATCTAAAGAGTTTACAGTCCACCTTCTAAAAAGCACTTTGTATGAATCTAGGACAATTTGCCACAGACAATTCATCAGGGTCAACTTGCCATGGTCAACTCACCGCAGGACAACATGACATGGTCAACTTGGTAACTCACTGCGGGACAAGAGTCATACTAATCTTTTTAAAATGGTAGAATAGAATCATTAAAAAAAGTTGCCAAGGGGACAAAATGAAATGTGAATGACAAAAATTAAAATAATTTTTAAACTGTTTGAAATTATTAAATTGAATTGTTGAATTGTCCTGCAGCGAGTTGTCTTACAGAGATTTGGCTATGGCAAATTGTCCTACAATGAGTTGATTGTAGCAAGTTGGTCTTGGCGAATTAGCTGCGGTGAGTTGTCCCATTCTTCATGGTATCTGGACTGAATGGCACATTTTCTTTGCAGTGGCGCACTTACCCTTGAGCACACTTTTCCTGAAGGATGGACTTTTCCTGAAGGACTTCTTGAGTTTCATAGGACAATGAAAATATTCCTCTTCTGTTATGTTGGCTGGCTTTGCTTTGCTTTGCTTTGCTTTGCTTTGCTTTGCTTTGCTTTGCTTTGCTTCGCTTCGCTTCGCTTCGCCTCGCCTCGCCTCGCCCCGCTTCGACCCACATCACATCCTATTTGTATTCTCTGATCTTGTATTAATTTTAATTTCGTGTTTTCCACCCAGAGATGTACAATAGGCAAGATTAATAAATGTTCTAAATAAATAAATACATAAGAAAAACATAACATCCAAAATTTTCTATCGATATACAGAGTGATTGAGAGTAGACAACCTCTGCCTACTTCAGCAAAGAGATGCATTGCTGTTAGGACTACTGTATTTATTTTAAACCCAAAGAAAAAAAATCTTCTGTTCTGACTCACGTCTCCATCTGATAGGTCTACATCAGAAGTGGACTACTTGTGGTCTGTGATTATGCCCAGTTGTTTATTTATTTATTTTTGTCTTTTTTGCAGAGGGTGGTAGATCATATAGAACATCAAATACAATCTTCTGCTCAATGCGGAAAAACAAATTAAAACATATGTGTCTATGGAGATTCTCAGGCATCCAGGTCATGGACCAAAGGTTCTTTTTCAAGAGGCAACTGGACTTTCTTGTTTTTTCTTTGAAGACATTTCACTTCACATCCAAGAAGCTGCTTCAGCTTCTTGAGAAGTAAAATGCCTTCAAGGAAAAAAAAGAAAGTCCAGTCTTAAAAACTCATTTTTTATAATAATTTTATTAATGTTTACAAACACAAAAAAAACCCCCGAATACAATTTAGTTTAGTTTAGTTTATTTACATTTATATCCCGCCCTTCTCCGCAAAGGACCCAGGGCTGCGCACAGGAAATTTAAAAAACATACAGAGTACAAAAATAAATATACAATTTAAAATATAAATTAAACCGTCTTATCCTATGCTAAAAACCCAATTTTAAAATACCCAATAAAACTATCTAAAAGTCCCCATGGGAGGTTAGGCTAGGCCGGCTTGTTGGAATAGGTATGTCTTTAGACATTGGCGGAAGAGGCGGAGGTCGGTGATGGTGCGTAATTCGGGGAGTAGGTCGTTCCAAAGGGCTGGCCCCGCCACAGAGAAGGCTCTTCCCCTGGGTGTCACCAGTCGGCATTGCCCGGCCGACGGCACCCTGAGAAGGCCCTCTCTGTGGGAGCGTATCGGTCTAAGGTCTTAGAATATTAAAAGTAAAAAAATCTGAAGTAAGGCAGAAAGCTATTTTTTTGTTGCCTTTGTTATATTTGTGTTATGTTTGTGCTAATAAATAAATAAAGGGAGACTAGCATAGATCTATTTTAAGCTATTTAGCTCTCATCAGCTAGCCATACTCTTACTGTGATTTGAACCTAGGAAGTATAACATATTAGGCAGTTGTAATTGCCACTAAGCCACAGGTTCTCCTCCTAGATCAGCTGAGTCAGGGAAATAAGAATATATTGTGTCACAACACCCTAGTATGCCCCAAATATATTGTGGTTTATTTAATTATCAGCACAAACATAACACAAATATAACAAAGGCAATAAAAAAATAGCTTTCTGCCTGAATGGCTCCTAGGGTGAGCTGAAAGACAGAAAAAGGAAGCATTCTGCTCCCTCCCATATTTGGGACATACCAGGGTGTTGTGACACAATATATACTTATTCCCCTGGCTCAGCTGATCTAGGAGGAGAACCTGTGGTTCTAGGCTTTATATATATATAAAGAAATGACTTGCTTCTCCCTCCAGAGTCCAGACAAACACAAAAAACTTTAGTTACCCATTATCTTATCTCCTATTTCAGTAAAATATCTCTTCTTTCCATACCTCATCTCTTATTATAAAATCTTGTCATTCTGTCCTAATCAACAAACATCCATCAAGAATAATAACATGTATATTTTAATCTTAATCTAATAAATCAGTTTTATGTTCTTTTACTTTTAATAGCATAGCAATAACATTTAGACTTATATACTGCTTCACAGTGCTTTACAGCCCTAAGTGGTTTACCTATTGCCTCAGCCTATTGCCCCCAACAATCTGAGTCCTCCTTTTACTGACCTCAGAAGGATGGAAGGCTGAGTCAACCTTGATCCTGGTGAGATTCGAGCTACCAAATTGCAGGCTGCCAGCAGTTAGCAGAAGTAGCCTGCAGTACTGCACTCTCACCAGTGTGCCACCATGGCTCTTAATTTATGAAGTTTTCTAAAAAATAGAGCACGAGAAATCTCTTCCCATATCTACTGTTTTATCTACAAACAAACTTTTAAAGCCTTGTAACTTGGTATTTGTTAAAATAAAAAATCCATTAAGGGCTACCAGAAACAACGATGTATATATATTTAATCTTGATAAAATAAATTCACTTTATATTCTTTCCATTTACTTTTAAAAAGCTTGATCTTTAATCCCTTCAAGTAATCTCCCACATGTTGATTTCTTATCATTTTTTTCTTTGTCTCCTCTCAGAAAATCCTTTATTAGGTTAACTTATCTTTTTTGTAAATCCAAGATAAGAAATCTATCCAAGTCACTCTTCTGATTGAAGAGTTTATTAAGATATCAGCCTGTTTCATTTGTAAATTGAGGATGGTATCTTTTTTCTTAACATCCATCTAGTCAAGCATTTTTAAATGCTCTTTCAGACCCACATTCAAATCTGTTTCTGTTTTACAATACAATACAATAGCAGAGTTGGAAGGGACCTTGTAGGTCTTCTAGTCCAACCCCCTGCATGGGCAGGAATCTTACACCATTTCAGACAAATGGCTGTCCAACATCTTCTTAAAGACTTCCAGGGTTGGGGCATTCACAACTGCTGGAGGCAAGCTGTTCCAGAGGTTAATTGTTCTTACTGTTAGGAAATTTCTCCTTAGTTCTAAGTTGCTTCTCTCCTTGGTTAGTTTCCACCCATTGCTCCTTGTCCTGCCCCCAGGTGTCTTGGAGAAAAGTTTGACTCCCTCTTCTTTGTGGCACCCTCTGAGATATCGGAACACTGCTATCATGTCTCCCCTGGTCCTTCTCTTCATCAAACTAGACATACCCAGTTCCTGCAGCCGTTCTTCATATGTCTTAGTCTCCAGTCCTCTAATCATCTTGGTTGCTCTTCTTTGCACTCTTTCCAGAGTCTCCACGTCTTTTCTACATCGTGGCGACCAAAACTGTATGCAGTATTCCAAGTGTGGCCTTACCAAGGCACTATACAGTGGCATTAACACTTCACGCGATCTAGATTCTATCCCTCTGTTGATGCAGCCTAGAACTGTGTTGGCTTTTTTGGCAGCTGCTGCACACTGCTGGCTCATATTTAAATGGTTGTCCACTAGGATTCCGAGATCCCTCTCGCAGTTGCTACTATTGAGCAAGGTACCACCTATACTGTACTTGTGCATTTGGTTTTTCTTGCCTATATGTAGGACCTTACTTTTTTCACAATTGAATTTCATTTTATTAGACAGTGCCCAATGTTCAAGTTTGTCTAGATCCTTCTGTATCTTAAACCTATCTTCTGGAGTGTTGGCTATTCCTGCCAGCTTGGTGTCGTCTGCGAATTTGATGAGTTCCCCATTTATCCCCTCATCCAAATCGTTGATGAAGATGTTAAAGAGTACTGGGCCTAAAACAGAGCCTTGGGGGACTCCACTGCATACTTCCTTCCATGTAGATGCAGTTCCATTGAGGACTACACGTTGAGTGCGGTTGGTCAGCCAGTTATGAATCCATTTGGTGGTGGTGCTGTCTAACCCACAATTTTCTACTTTATCTAATAGTAGGTTATGGTCTACTTTATCAAATGCCTTACTGAAGTCCAGGTAAATTATATCAACAGCATTCCTCTGGTCCACTGATTTTGTTACTTTGTCAAAGAATGCAATTAGATTCGTCTGGCATGATCTGTTTTTGTCCAGTAAAGGTCTAATCCTCTTCTATAGCTCTTTTAAATTCATTTTATAGTAGATATTGTTGTTTTTTATCTAATCAAAAATACTTTACCATGAGAGGATTTCTTAGTTAGTTTACAAATCCTCATGTAAAATGTTAAACAACCCAGAGGAAAGATGCTTTCAAGTTCTGGCACCTTAATATGTTGATAACTTTCCAAAATCAATGTTCTAGTCCCCCTTCTTTTATTCAAAAGAATTTTTAAAGACCTTAAACTTGCATCTTCTTTATCAAGAATAAATAGAAACTTGTCTGATATAATGAAATTTGCCATTCTAAAGATTCTTACATCCAAACATCCAAAAAGCCATCAACAAGAAATTTCCTAAGGTGGTTATGTGAGGAAATATGCAAAACCATTATTCAATTAAAGGGGTCAAATTGTGGCTTAAGTGAGATGACTTCCAGAGTTCTAAAACCCATTGGAGTCCACTTTCTTAAAATGTCCTCAAGGAAAGTCTCTGTATGGACCACTTCTAGATCAGGGGTGTCAAATTGGCGGCCCGTGGATCAGATGCGTCAATTGCAGGCCACACCCACCCCAGTGCCTTGAAGGGGAAAAATGTTGTGGAACATCATGTGACGTAGTGAGTTTGACACCCATGTTGTAGATGATTGATTCAACAGCTACTTTTTCCACTGTGGCTATTGATTTCTCTCCAGGGGTGGAATGCTACCAGTTCAGACTGGTCCAGGTAGTAAAAAAAAAGCTACCAGTTCACATGAACTTGTAGTTTAAAAATGCTACTGGTTCAGGCGAACTGGTATTTTCGACGATCAGCTGTGATGCAGGATTTCCTGCTTTCTAGCAAATCTAAATCGGTGGCACAGCGGATTCCCCCCTCACTGTTCTACTTACTTTGCAGGTGTGCTTGGTAGCAGGCTCCGCCCACCTGCCCAGACATCATCACATTAATTTGTGATGCTCTGCGCATGCATGGAAAGTCCTGCACATGCACGGAGGTGGTGTGAGTGACCGGTAGCAAAGGTAAGTAGATTTCACCCCTGCTCCTCTCTTCACAGAATCATCTACATAATGCCATTACTTCCTTGGAAGTCAAATTAAAACTTTGTTAGCAACTCTGGATTCAGAACCAGGGTTACAACTCTGGTCCAGTAACCAGTGTTTAGAAATAAATGCGGAATAGTGTAATTCACTGGACAGTAAAGAGATACGTTGCTTTAACCACAAACAAACTCTAAAACAGTGATAGTAAGAAAATAAATAGTCTTTACTTTGTAGCAACTAAAATACTTCTTCCGACCAGTGAGACTAATTTCTCAAAACAATAACAGTCCTTCACCAAACACAGAGTTATCTTAAAGTGATGCAAAACCTGGAGGAAGTTGAGTATCTAGATCCGCGCCAGTCCGGCTTTCGGCCCGGGCATAGCACCGAGACGGCATTGGTCGCGTTGGTTGATGATCTCTGGAGGGCCAGGGATGGGGGTTGTTCCTCCATCCTGGTCCTATTAGACCTCTCGGCGACTTTCGATACCATCGACCATGGTATCCTATTGCATCGGTTGGGGGGGTTGGGGGTGGGAGGCACCGTTTTACGGTGGTTCTCCTCCTACCTCTCTGGCCGATCGCAATTTGTGTTGGCAGGAGAGCAGAGGTCGACCTCGAGACCCCTCACATGTGGGGTCCCTCAGGGGTCGGTCCTCTCGCCTCTCCTGTTCAACACATATATGAAGCCGCTGGGTGAGATCATCCGTGGTTTTGGGGTAGAGTATCATCTCTACGCTGATGATACGCAGCTGTATATATCTACCCCAAACCACCCCAACGATGCCGTAGCGGTGATGTGCCAGTGCCTGGAAGCCATACGGATCTGGATGGGAAGTAACGGACTCAGACTCAACCCGACCAAGACCGAGTGGCTGTGGTTTCCGGCTGCCCGATTCAACCAGCTAACTCCATCGCTGGCCATAGGGGGCGAACATCTTGCCTCTGTGGATGGGGCGCGCAACTTGGGTGTCCTCCTAGATGCCCGGCTGTCCATGGAAGATCAAGTGACAGCCGTGGCTAGGAGGGCGTTTTACCAGGTTCGCCTGGTTCGCCAGTTGCGCCCCCTATTGGATCGGGACGCCCTTCGCACAGTCACTCATGCTCTCGTGACATCCCGACTGGACTATTGTAACTCTCTCTACATGGGGCTTCCCTTGAGGTGCACCCGGAGACTGCAGATGGTCCAGAACGCAGCCGCGCGGGCAATTCTGGGTACCTCTAGGTTTAACCATGTAACACCTATCCTGCGCGAGCTGCACTGGCAGCCTGTCGTCTTCCGGGTGCGCTTCAAGGTACTAATTATCATCTTTAAAGCGCTCCATGGCTCGGGACCTAGCTACTTGCGGGATCGGATCCTGCCCCATACTTCCTCACGGCCGATTCGCTCCCACAGAGAGGGACTTCTCCGGGTGCCGTCCACTAGACTTTGTCAGCGGGCGACGCCCAGGGGAAGGGCTCTCTCTGTGGCGGGCCCTGCCCTCTGGAATGACCTTCCCCCCGACATTAGAACGACAACGGACCTCCGCTCCTTCCGTCTGAAATTAAAAACATATTTTTTCTGCTTGGCCGGCCTGGGGTAGTCTCTATCTATGGGGTTTTAGCTGTATAGTGGGAATTTTAGCTTAGATTGGGTATTTTAGCACAGGTACTATTTAATTTGTTTTTAAGATATCTTTGATTGTATATTTATGGTTTTAGTTTCCCTGTGCACCGCTCCGAGTCCCTACGGGGAGAGGAGCGGTCAAGAAATTAAACTATTATTATTATTATTATTATTATTATTATTATTATTATTATTATTATTATTATTATTATTATTATTATTATTATTATTATTATTATTATTATTATTAAAACAAATACTTCTTCAGTCTTCACAGCTTCAGCTTCTTAGCACAGGAATCAAAGGGAATCGTAAAAGGGGACGGACTGTGTTCCTGAGCTTCCTTTAAGGTAGAGCTGAGAAGCACAGCCAATCAGAATTCAACACATAGTTCTTAAAGCTGCATAACTCCTTAAGAACATAGGCTCATATATATTGTCAACCCAATATAAGGCTGAATATCCTAACAAACTTCCCAACCAAATGTTTATCTATCCTTTTTGGACACATCTAAATAATAATAATAATAATAATAATAATAATAATAATAATAATAATAATAATAATAATAATAATAATAATAATAATAATAATAATAATAATAATAATAATAATAATAATAATAAATTAATTTGTAGACCGCTCCCTCTCCCCGAAGGGACTCGGAGCGGTGCACAGGGGAATTAAAAACGTACAAAACATAGATACATCATAAATATATATAAAATCAAATTAAACAATTTATCCCTGCTCTAAAAGACCTAAAATCTTAAAAACTAAACTCCTTAAAAACCCTATTAAAACAATTTAGATATTCAGACTGAGAAGGCAGGAAGGTAAGTTAGGCCAGGCCGGCCTGTTGGAAAAGATAAGTCTTGAGCTTTTGTCGGAAGGCGCGGAGGTCTGTAGTCGTTTTGAGGTCGGTGGGGGGGGGGGTAGGTCGTTCCATAGAGCTGGGCCCGCCACAGAGAAGGCCCTTCCCCTGGGCGTCGCCCACTAGCATTGCCTAGTGGACGGCACCCGGAGAAGTCCCTCTCTGTGGGAGCGGATCGGTCGGAGGGATGTATGGGGTAGGATGCGTTCTCGCAGATAGCTAGGTCCCATGCCATGGAGCGCTTTAAAGATGGTAGTCAGCACCTTGAAGCACATCCAGAAGACCACAGGCAGCCAGTGCAGCTCGCGCAGGAGCGGTGTTACATGGAAATGCCTAGGGGCACCCAGAATTGCCCGCACGGCCACGTTCTGGACTAGCTGTAGTCTCCGGGTGCACCTCAAGGGAAGCCCCATGTAGAGAGCATAAATAAATAAATAAATAAAAGTAGTCCATATCTATTTTTGTGTACCAGCTAAAAATCTCTAATTGCTGATCTGTTTAAAATATTGGTAGTCTATCTCAGCTGTGAAGGACTGGATCTCATTCACAGCAAAGTAGAATGTAATAAAAAGAAAAGTTTAGATTAAACATATTTATAATGTCATCTACAATCAATTTAGGCAACAGACACACTAGGAAAACATACTCTTTACAGCCTTGTGAAAAGCAAAATGGATAAAGACAAATGTAGCTGTGGGGAAAGTAATCTCCATAAATTTTGACATTTTTTTAAAAAAAATGTAAGTTTATTTCTTTCAGAATAGCAAAATAAACTTGCTCTCCTAACAAGAACGCTTGGTTATTTTAGAACTTGTTTATACAATTTTTTTTATAATTTTTTCCTCTTTTTTAACACCTTGATCAATATATTTTAATTTAATTGTTATTATAAGTCATTTTATCAGCCCTTGAGCTGACGAATTGGTTGAACGTTTTTATGTATCTGCATAAAATCTGCTTTCTGAGTTAGGCTCAGAATTTATGCAAGAGAAAGAAATTCAGAGAAAAACCAGGAAGTCCAGCTGCCTCTTGAAAAAGCACTTTTGGGACAAAGATGACCTGAATGACTGAGAATCTTCACAGACATAAATGTAGGCATCTTTCCAGTTTTCATCTCCTCCATTCCTCCTCATATTTATGAATAATCTGAATTGTATAGGGCTCTACATTTAAAAGTACAGATAGTCTTCGGGTTATGGCCATTTTTTTTGTGACCATGCAAAGCACTGAATGAGCGGAACTTATGATTAGTTCTCTTAGTTCCAGCCATAGTAGAGTCCCCGTGGTTGTGTGATCACATTCCAGGTAGTTGGTACCAGCTCACAATTACAATGTTGTAATGAGCTGGGGTCACATGATGCTGGGTTTTGACATCCCCTACTGGCTTCCCACAACAAATTCATTGGGAAAGTTGGCAGGAAGTTAAAAGTAACTATCATGTGAGGTCCTCACTTAACAACTCATGTAGTCCTCATCTAATAATAGGAACCAGGACTTCTGGAATTGCCATTGCTAAGTGATACATTTACATTGTGCTTTTTAACTGCATCACCAAGCAATGAAATTCCTGGTCCCAACAGCCACTGCAATCAAAGGACTAACTGTATGAAGACTCAGAATTTAAGATGACCTCCAAAAAAAGGAAGAATAAATAGAATGGCATTGGAAGCAAAGCCAAAACTCTTGAATTCGCCCCCTTTTCTTGCCTTTTCCATGTGTCCATGCTGGATTCTGCCAGTAAAGATTAGTGTAGGAAGTACACTAATATATGTGTGGTATATTGAGAGGATAATCTAAAAAGGGAGAATTGAATAAGGCAACATCTTTGTAAAATATAATTTGCAAAATATAATCATATCATTGTGGTTTTTTTATTTATCATATTTATCATATATTATGATTATTTAATGAATTTATTTAATCCAGTTTTCTGTTTGTGGTAGTCGGAATATCTTGGAAAGTGGAAAAAAATCTATCTATCTACCTATCTATCTATCTATCTATCTATCTATCTATCTATCCATCCATCCATCCATCCATCCATCCATCCATCCATCCATCCATTCATCCATTTAGCAAGCTAGCTAGCTAGCTATCACCTATCAAATTTGTTTCTTACCCATCCTGCAGGTCACTCTACTGTAAGTGGCTATTTTTCCTTTCATTTCAAAGCAAAGGAAATGTTTGTCCTGGGTTGTGAAACAAACAGAAGCCTGTAAGCATATGCTATGCAGAAGTCTCTATTAGTTCAGGATGATTTACTTCTTGGTCAGTACATGTGGGACTTTTAATCTTGTTCATTTTTCTAATAACCATCCATTTATATCTAAGGAGGAGTAGCGATGAAAATGCAAGCCAAACAGGGTGAGGGTAAATATATCCAGGCAGTAAATATATCCAGGCATGAACTCATGGATGTTTTCCATGTCATGGTGAAATTTGGTTTTGAAGAGTCTTCACTCATCCCTAGTGGACCTGCAGGCAGAAGCTGCATTCAGCCTCTTTCCCAACTCCTTCCATTTCTTGGCTAGTTAGTTTCACTTTCTGTCTATCTTCTTGTCTCCCACATTCTCAACAAATGTGAGACTATCTATCCAATTCTCAGACAAGCATTAGGGAGAAAAAAAAACACTCAACTTCCTTTTGAGTAAATATGGTGTGGGTATACCTCTTAAATAAGGTGACCAGATTTTAACATTGGTAAAGCAGGACACCATTGACGGGGTGGGGGTGGGGGACGATGACATTTTTACAGCTCGTTGAAAGGTGTTTTGTTTGAACCTCCTCTCTCTCTGCTTCACCCCCGTTTTCACTTCTGACTCTTGCCCAGCAGGCAAAGAAAGGAAGAGCTGGCGGGGGGGGGGAGAGGGGTCTCTCCATCCTCCATGGAACTTTCGCTGCCCCCTCCTCATCTCCCCCTCCTCAAGGAGAGCCCCCTTCTTCCCAGCACCTAAAGGACCACGGGGGCAGCGGAGGGAGATGCAGGCAGAACCCGCAGGCACTCTTCTTCCGGAATCCCCCCGGGCGGGTGGTCCCCACAAGCAAGAAGCCCCCCCTCCCTTCCCCCTGGTGCCAGGAGGAGGAGGAGAAGGCCGGCCAAGGGCAGCCCAGGAGCCCCACTGCCCGCCCACCTCGCCTCGCCTGCCTGCCTGCCTCCCTCTCTCCAGCGGTGTCGAGACCTCTCTCTTGCCCGCTGGGCACTCCGTCTCTCTCTCTCTCCCTCCCTCCCTCCCTCCCTCCCTCTCTCTCTCTCTCTCTCTCTCTCTCTCTCTCTCTCTCTCTCTCTCTCCCTGGCTCAGGCAGGTGGCGCGGCGGTGGGCTCGGCCCAGGACAAAGTGGAAGATGCTGCTGCTGCTGCCGCTGCCGCCGCCAACTTTCCACCGACTTCTCCCGATGTGCCTCTAGCGGCGGCTGCGGCCCCTCCTCCAGGCTGAGCATGCTCATCGCCTCCTGCGCAAAGGCGTGCTTGCCCTGCTGCCCGTCTGAGCCGCATGCAAATCGGGGGGCCGCCCCCTTGGAAGGGGTGGGGGTAGAGGGAGGCCACCTGCCCCCCTGAGGCCCCCTGCCCATCCCACATGCCCCCCACCTGCCTTGGCTGGCACTGGAGCCCTGTGGGAGGAAGGGAGGGAGGTGTCCAGCACCCAACCCATTATTCCTTTCTTTCCAAAAATCGGGACTTTTTTAAAATGCCACGGGACACGGGACAAATTGTTAAAAATCGGGACTGTCCTGCCAAAAGTGGGACATCTGGTCACCTTACTCTTAAAAAGCATTTTATTAGGTTAAAGATAAAATACAAAATACAAAAGTAAGATTTGAAGCTTTGCTGTCAACTGTTTTCCTCCTTTCACCTCTGTAGTAAGTTGATGGCCTTGAAAAAGGGTTCAAATACAAAAGGAAGACAGTGGAGGGAAAGAGGGGAAAGAGAAGTGAAGAAGGTTTGAGAAAAAGAAAAAAAAAGTGCTGACTTCCGACTCCCTCTGTTGTGGTAAAATAAAGCATTAACTTCACACCACAACTTTTTGCTTTTTCATAGTAATATAAACTAGCCATTTCTATAAACACTATAAAGTATAACTCTTAAAGGAAACTGGACTACAAGCAAGAATCCAAGGTTTTGGGAGTTTATCTTGAGAAAACGTGTGTCTAAATTGCAGCACTTTGGCAGTGAGAAAAATGGGCACCCTAGAAGTAACAATGATGATAAATGTTCTGACTTGTACACAATCTGTGTACTTTGCAGCTGTGGCTACTTTCCATCAACCAACAGATAAATACTTTTGTATTTTGTATCTTATAACCTAATTTTTTTAAAAGAAAGAGTTATACCAACAGCATACAGTATTTACTCAAAAGAAAATTGAGATATTTTTTATTTTAATAAAACTGAAAAGACAAAAAAGAAACCCCTGCCTAATAGAAATAAGACACTGTTGAAGCAGTCTGTAAATGCTGGAAAGCTGCATTTTGGGAGAAGGAGGAGGAAGAAGAGGAGGAGAACTATAAATGATATGTTAGATGAATATCATACAGGATATACATTTTATTAAAAATGATTGCATTTGTCCCTTTCAGTTTCATTCAGATTTTTTTTTCTGGAAAAAATCCATCTTGTTTACACCATTTTTCATCTAGCACTGGGCTAAATGTTCCTTCTTCTTTCTGCTTTCGACTTTCCTGTTAAACAAATAAATGTTGCATTAGATAAAGAATTCTTTTGAAAACAATAGAATCGTAGTATATTCTTATGGGTGAAATGTAAACGTGTGGGATTTCCTTTGTTTCCAAGATTGTAGAGGCCTGTATCTTTAGTACCCTGTCTTTTATTGTGTAAAGCACTCCTCTCCCTGTTTACTCAGTCTCTTTGCCAGAAAGAGACTTTGTGAAGGACTGTTCAGATTAATTTAACTAATTCAAACATCTTGGAAGCTGCTCTTTATGTAGAAATAGTAGACTCAGTTTTAGGATCTGCTTGCTCATTTCTAACACATACTTTTTGAATTATAATGCCTGAAAATGGGACATGAGATCTAAACATTCTCCCTTCTGTCTTTCAAAAGCAGCAAAGAAATGGACAGACTAAAAGCATAATGCTCTCTTCTTTTTTCCTTTCCTCTGCTCTCCTCTCTCCTCCCTTCCCTCTTCCCTTTTCCCTCTGTGCATTAATTTTTGTCCAATCTTCTAACATTGAGACCTGGTGCTAAGACATGTGACAGAATCCTAATTTCAGGAGTGCCTGGATGTCGTGAATTATCATGATCTACGTCAATCTAGCTTCCAACTAGGTTATGAGACAGAGATTGCTTTGTCTCTTTTGGCGGATAATCTACATTAGGAGCAGGGTAGATGGCTATGTGACCGTTCTCTCCACTGACTCTATCAGCAACTGTCATTGCTATTGATGACTACGTAAATGGAAATGACAGGAAGGACTCTTTCATACTGTCTCCGGTCCTTTGTGGAGAGTCAATTTCATAGGAAAATGTTTGTTTTCACTGAGCCCTGGTGGTGTAGTGGTTAGGATACAATATTACCATCTGACTCTGCCCATGGCCATGACTTTGATTCTCACTGACTCAAGATTGACTCAGCCTTCCATTCTTCGGGAGTCAGTAAAATGAGGGCTGGATTGTTGGGAGCAATATGCTGACTCTTTAAACCACCCAGAAAAAGCTTTAAAACTTTAATAGCTTTTGCTATTTGTTGATTCCTATTTTATGCCACAGACATTCAGCGTTATGTTGTGTGTCACATTCTTTTTTCTTTTTTTATAAAGTTTTATTGGTTTTCAAAATATACATGGGAAAAGGAATAGGGTGTATAAAATTTTTTGGTAGCTCCCATGCCGGTAGTGGTAGCCCTCCCAAACACCACAAGTTTACAATTTTAAAAATAAAGGATAATCATAAACAGAGTTCTTACATTGTATCAACCATACGTTCAATCATCTCTTTGCCATTTTCTATTATATCGGCAATTACAATGACAAGGGGAAGGGCCTTCTCTGTGGCGGGCCCAGCCCTCTGGAACGACCTTCCCCCCGATATCAGGACAACCACGGACCTCCGCTCCTTCCGCTTAAAATTAAAGACACACTTTTTTCGCCTGGCCGGCCTTGGGTAGTCTCTTTTCAGGTTAGGGGTTTTAGGGGTATTTTTAGTTTAGTTTATGGGTTTTAGCGCAGGATCAATTTAATCCATTTTTAATTTTGTATTTTGTATTTTGTCTGTGGTCTTATTTGTATTTTAATTGCCTGTGCCCCGCCTCGAGTCCCCTTGGGGAGAGAGAGCGGGATATAAAATTAAATTATTATTATTATTATTATTATTATTATTATTTCAAATTAGATCATTTTTGTGATCTGAGCCTTTTCGATATTGCTTCTTCCTCCCTGTCACCAGGTGGAGCCATAGCCCCCTTCGTTCCCATATCTTGTATGTTGTTGCCCTTTTCCCCGCCTCCACTATCTCTGTCCTCTAGGAGAGAAGAATGTTTTTGAAGAAAGGCATCTGCCTCGTTTAATGTTTTAATTCTAATTCTACCCCCCTCCCAGAAGATCAGCATTCCCTCTGGCAATAACCATTTAAACCAAATTCCTTTATTATATAATTTCTTAGACAAGAAGGAATATTTCCTTCTTGTTTCTCTGATTTTTTTTGGAATTTGTTTCAAAATGGTTATTTCTTTGTCTTGATACTTTAAAGGTTCCCCCCTTTGGGCCCCCAGTATCTCATCCCTCATGGATCTCCTGAGAAATTTAACATGAACCTCTCTTGGGACATTGTGGACTATAGCATATGCTGAGTTAATTCTATAGACCAGGTCCATATCCCACCAGAGCTGTTCTTTATCTCTTTTAAGGTATTCTGCTAATATTGTACTCATAACATCTTTAAGATCTTCATTTTCTTTCTCTGGTATGTTCTGGAACCTGAGAAAAAAGGACATTCTTTCAAATTCTATTTTAGACATATAAATTTCTAATTCTAAATTTTCCTTTCGAATCTCCTTAACCTCCTTCCCCATCTCGGCTGCTCCCCCTTCCAATGTCGTGATTCTTTGTTTATCTTCCATTGTGCTTTGCTGCGTTTCTCTGAGTCCTATTTTAAAGTCTCTCATCTCTTTCTGCAATTCATTTATACTTCTCATAAGTTCCTGAAACATTTGGGCAACCGATAGTTCCTGTGAGCTCTCTCCAGCAGTTTCTTTCTGCAATAGTGAGGTAATTTTCGACTGTTGCATGCTTGGGCTGGAGACTGCTGAGGAGGGGGTGGATGTTGATTTTCCTGTGGGTGGTTTTTTAGGACCCATTGTCTCAGTTCAAAGATGGCAAAAGAAATGGCGTCAAAGGAGCGGATGGTCGGGACGGTTTGAGGTATCAGGAAAATCCAATTAAAAAGCTAGTTCTCCTTCACTGTCTCAAGTCTCAGAGGTACATCAAAAAAAAAGAGAAAAACCATATAATCCACATCCAGGAAATCCATGTAACAGGAGAGACAAAGAGAGCCTTCGAGGGAGATGTTAAAAGATATCAAATCCTTCGGAGGCAGTTACCAAGGGCAAACTTCATAAGTATAAAGAAGTTATGAGAAAAGAACAAAGGGGAGCCATCTTGCCCCACCCTTTCACAGGGAGAAAAGTGAAAGTTGCAATTTGCTTTTTAGAAAGGGCTCCGCGAAAGATTGTTGCCACTGCAATAAAATTCTCTCCCATAGTTAGTTCAAATGGCAAGTTAGTCCCTTTTCTCTCTCCATTTGGAGAGAGATCGTTTGAATGCCGCTTTGTCCGAGGGGGGGTTAAGAAAAAAAACCTCCCCCCTCTAATCTCCATTTAAATTGATTGAACTGAAACTCACAATGATCTGTCGCTTATCCCATCGGTGATCCAGGAAATTAGGAAGAGCCCTCCACCGCCGGCATTTCAGCTACTCTTTCCATTTGATTTATTTCTCCCGGGATCCATCCGGTGAAGAGGCAGGATTTGCCCCCCCCCCCTTCTGCTTCCCGGCTCCTAGGGTGAGGTTGGGAACATCCCACCGGCCACCGCTGAGTTGGGGATTCCCCTTACGGCAGGGGGTCCCTCCAAGACCACCCTGTGCTCTCGAGGGAGCCCACCGGAACAGCAAGCGGCGGATGAATACGTCCATCGCCTTCAGAAACTGGAAGTCGACCTTGAGTCACATTCTTTATAATCTCACATTACCACTGAAATATGTGATATAACAATAAAATGTCAGATACCCTCATACTCATTTTTTATTTTTATTTTCATCTAAACATAAGCAAATTGATCGAATTCTAAATCAATGATTAATTTACTAAATAAAATAAAATAAACTAATTCTAATACAGAAGCAATAGAGATGCCACTGGTTAGTCAAAAGCAAATTGATCAGAGGATATAAACTTCATTTGATTGTTTCTATCAGGAATTCTATCCTGTATTATTTTTGTGGCATAACCTGGTAGAACCTTAAATTTAGATCTCCATGTTTCAGTGGTGGGCAACTAAATGTACTGTGCTGGGCTGATGATGATTCCTGTGGTTATTGTGAAACAAACCTTATTTTTGACTCAGTGAGATGAGTTAAGCATGCTTCATGTGGAGCCACCTTTGAAAAGTGTTTGAAAACATCAAGCATTATTGAAAACTGAAGCCAGTCTATTGATTGGGTGTGGAGAACATGGGCCATGTTTAATGGCTTAATGGGTGAACAGTTTTAATAGCTCCATATGAATACATTTTGTATTCAGGCACAATTCAAAGACTTCCTTGCAGGCCACCATACAATGAAAAAATGACAATTTCCTGACCCAAATTGCTCATATCTTCTAGGCAAGGAATTAGATTAGATAA
The DNA here is from genome assembly GCA_039707465.1 of Rhabdophis nuchalis. NCBI lineage: Eukaryota > Metazoa > Chordata > Lepidosauria > Squamata > Natricidae > Rhabdophis > Rhabdophis nuchalis. The sequence continues at coordinate 246,162,355 of CM077643.1, read as the reverse complement.
CACTCTTGCCTATAGGTACTGGGATTCAAACAATTTAACAACCAGTTCACCCAGAGTCAGGCTAGCTGTCATGGGAGACATGGCCCATCCCCGTCCTCCAGCTCTGCTGTGCATGTGAGATGAGCCTCCCATGATGGCCAACCTGACCCTGAGTGAACCAGTTGTTAAATTAACCCTCCCCCCCCCCCCCCCACACACACACTATCAAAGTGAATCCCGGGCACTGCACTGCAATGGAGAAACAGGCAATGGAACGGCTGAAGTGAAGGAAAGGAGGATCAGCAGGGAGAAGACAGAGGGAAAGCAGCCTTCTCCTTCCCTCACGCTGGACGCTCTATTGCCCGTTTCTCCATTGCAGCGCAGCACCCAGGATGAGGGTGGATTCTGTCAGGCACTACTGCCGGTTTGCTTGTGTGCACACTTTGCACGCACTGCATGCACGCTGCATGCGCATTCACAGTGCAATTAAAATTGTTCTGTGCATGCGTAGAACTGAAAAACAAGATGGCGCCACTGATGGCGCTGCCTGGGGAACCAGTTTGGGGGCATGGTAGCGACCTAGGCCCCCAAACTACTAGTTCAGCCAAACTGGTCCAAACTCACCACTGCTCAGGATCCACTTTTATAGCGGGGTGGTAATTTAACAACTGGTTCCTCCAATGTATAGGATGCTGAAAACCCTGAGTAGATATACTTTTTTGCTAAAAAGGATTCTATAAACTTTCCTATCAAAATGTTCTATTCTTTCATGTCACCTCTTTAGATCTAGTGTTAGGTATCTATACTCCTGGACTTACATTTCATTTATTGACTGTACATAGTTAAAACAACACTGAAAAAAGGGACTTATGACCATTTTCCCATTTATGACCATTTACAGCGTCTCCATGGTCATTTGATAAAAAATCAGACGCTTGGCAAATGACTCGTATTTATGATGGTTGGAGTGCCCTGGGGCCACCTGGTCACCTTTTGCAACCTTCTCACAAGCAAAGTCATTGGGGAAGACAGACTCATTTAACAACAGTGAGGCTAACCTAACAACTGTAGTGATTCCCTTAACAACCCAGGCAAGAAAGATCATAAAATGGGCAAAGCTCACTTAACAAATGTCTCGCTTAACAACATAAATTCCAGGTTCAGTTGTGGTCATAAGTTGAGGATTACCCATAGAAGCAATAAACATTTGCCTTCCACTGTATGGTGTAGGTCTTCTGTATTTAAGTTTTGTCCCTCAGATTTCTTTTTTCCAGTCAGAATATTCTTAGTTCCTTCAACAGTTCTTCCTAGATTATGTTTCCAATAGCTGAATAAATTATAATCCTTTATTATTTGCGGGATTGTATCCTGCCCCATACATCCCTTCGGCCGATTCGCTCCCACAGAGAGGGACTTCTCCGGGTGCTGTCCACTAGGCAATGCCAGCGGGCGACGCCCAGGGGAAGGGCCTTCTCTGTGATGGGCCCGACCCTTTGGAACGACCTACCCCCTGATATTAGAACTACTACGGACCTCCGCTCCTTCCGCCAAAAAGTTAAGACCTATCTGTTCCATCAGGCCGGCTTGGCCTAATTTATGCTCCTCGCCCCAGTCTGTAATTTAAATTGTTTTATTTGGTCTTAATGGGATACAGTTTTTAATGTTTTATAAATTTTAGTACAGGGTTATTTAATTCGATTTTAATTATGTATGCATCGTTATGTTTTTAGATGTTTTTAATTTTCCTGTACACCGCCCCGAATCCCTTCGGGGAGAGGGGGCGGTTTAGAAATTTAATATATTATTATTATTGTTGTTATTATTGTTATTATTGTTATTATTGTTATTGTTGTTGTTGTTGTTGTTATATTATTCACATGAGTCTAGGTCAGGGGTCTGCAAAGTCGGCTCTTTTAAGACTGGTGGACTTCAACTCCCAGAATTCCCCAGCCAGGCTGGGGAATTCTGGGAGTTGAAGTCCACCAGTCTTAAAAGAGCCGACTTTGCAGACCCCTGGTCTAGGTAATCCATTGCCTGAATAAGTACAGTAAAGAGAAACTTTGTATTATGAAAAATATATGATCTCAAGTGAAACAGAAGCACCCACTCAAAAAAGATAAGACTGTTTCAATGAAGTCCAGTGTGTCATCTTGATAACATTTAAAGTCAATACAAATGTATAAATGTCGACTTGGTAATTTACTACTAAATACAACCATTCCTATGTAAATGGGTATATGATTGTAGACTGAATGTTATTTGGGGGGAAAAAACCCGGAAAGAAAATGCTAACTAAAAAGAGTGACTAAATCTCTCAAGCACTAACAATGTATATGCTCTCAGCTGCAGCTCTTAATATCCAGCCAGGATTATTATAATACTTAATTAATTGAAGGAAAACTCTTCACACACAGCGAAATCACACATCTTTTTTGGAATGATTTTATATTCTGCACAGGAAGCCCTGCAATCTTAAGCACTTTTCCTTCTGTGAATTAGAGCATAATACCATTTTCTCTTTTGTGCTCAGGGTATTTTCTGCATCTGAAGTGTATATATTTTAAGGTGCAATTTGAGGTCTTTGTCAACCTGTGCTTTGTATGCATAAACTCTTCAGAATTTCTAGCATGGGAAATCAAATCTCCAAAAATATCTATAAGGAGAAGCTATTGAAAAGGCAAATATGAACTCTTGGTTTGTGAAACATGTGCCAGAATAAAGTTGGGTTTGCAGAATTAACATGGACCTGTACGCAGCCATGATCGGGAAGTGACTATAAGAAGGCAACCCGGAAATGTTCTAGATAAGCAGTTGTGTCTAGATAAGCAGTTGTATAGAACATACCTGAGAATGTTCTACCTTTGCATCATATGCTGTGGTGGTGCAGTGGTTAGAATGCAGTACTGCAGGCTACTTCTGCTGACTGCCAGATGCCTGCAATTTGGCAGCTCGAATCTTACCAGGCTCAAGATTGATTCAGCCTTCCATCTTTCCGAGGTGGGTAAAATGAGGACCCAGATTGTTGGGGGCAATAGGCTGACTCTGTAAACCACTTAGAGAGGGCTGTAAAAGCACTGGGAAGGGTATATAAGTCTAAGTGGTATCGCTAAGTGCTATATTTGGAGAGGTTTGCATACATCCTTGGATATTCTTCTCATCAATATTCATATAGCTATGAACTCATTCAAAACTGCTTTATTGTTTGGATAGTAAATATACAATCAACATTTTTGCCAGATGACAGTATATCATTAGAGTTAGATCTCTTTACTCTTTATTCATTAGCCCCAAAAATCCTAGCAGATTTTTACCTCCTTCAGGCTGTGGCTCTTCTCATTCTATCTCCCTGTTTCTAGGGCATTTTTAGTCACTCTATCCAGAAGCAAGTCATTTATTTATTTATTTATTTATTTATTTATTTATTTATTTATTTATTTATTTATTTATTCTTTCTCTCTCTCTCTCTCTCTCTCCCTCTCCCTCTCTCTCCCTTCCTCCCTCTGCACACATATACACATATGTTCTAAATTGCACTTAAATTTATTACACAATTGCACTACTACCATGGAAAGCAGGAGGGCATTATTTCAAACTGCTCCCTCTAATGAAAAATATCTCTAAAAACAGTAGAAATAATTTAGTGGAGTAATTTCAAAAACCCTTCTCATTTTCAGTCCAACTTGCCCGGTGTAGCCTCTTTTACCACTTCATTGCCCTACATACATAGAATAGTATGTTTCTGTAATCTTTGATATTAAGTGCTGGAATTAGTGGGCAGATGGGGAAGGTTTTCATTGTGGCAGAAATTATCTTTTCCTGTCTGTTGCTTGGTTGTTTCTATTACTTACATTTCAATAGTGCAGATCGATCATGACCTAAAATGGTCCACAGAAACCTTGAAGATAGGTGGCAGTAGATTGTTGCTGTCTCCTGTTGCAATAGAATTAAATATTTTGACTTGAGAGGACTATAAGTTTAAAATGCGAAGCCTAAGCTTACAATACAATACAATAGCAGAGTTGGAAGGGACCTTGGAGGTCTTCTAGTCCAACCCCCTGCCTAGGCAGAAAACCCTATACCATTTCAGACAAATGGCTATCCAACATCTTCTTAAAGACTTCCAGGGTTGGGGCATTTACAGCTTCTGGAGGCAATTTCTGTTCCACTGATTAATTGTTCTAACTGTCAGGAAATTTCTCCTCAGTTCTAAGTTGCTTCTCTCTTTGATTAGTTTCCACCCATTGCTTCTTGTTCTGCCCTAAGGTGTTTTGGAGAATAGTTTGACTCCCTCTTCTTTGTGGCAACCCCTGAGATATTGGAACACTGCTATCATGTCTCCCCTGGTCCTTTTTTTCATTAAACTAGACATACCCAGTTCCTGCAACCGTTCTTCATATGTTTTAGCCTCCAGTCCCCTAATCATCTTGGTTGCTCTCCTCTGCATTCTTTCCAGAGTCTCCACATCTTTTCTACATCGTGGCGACCAAACTTATCACAGAAGCTGTCAAGAAAAGTGCATGAATTTTGCGCAGTCCTTCATGCTCTCTGAGCTTGGTTGTTTGCTTACTGACATTTCATTACCTGACTAGGTAACATCATCAGTGCTAGTGAGTGTGGGGGTTTGTTCATCTGTTCTCTTCTATTGGCTCCACATATGAGCATCAAATGCTTCAAAAAGCATCTAAATGGCTGAAATTGACATGTAGGCAAATCTCCACCAAGGAACAACTACTATTATTTCTGCACAAATGACTTAGAGGCAGCAAACCCCACACTCACTTGCATTGAGGAAGTTACCGAGATGGGTCTGTAAGCAAATAACCAAGCTCAGAGAGCACCATGGATTCTACAATTCAATCCTGAGCTACCAAAGATGTGGCTAATTGTGGTGTTTTAAAAATGCAGTCCCTTTCTTTTAGCAGGACAAAAATGATATGGTTAAGGGGGGAAAAATAATCGAAAGGAAAAAAAAATGGAAGAGTAAATTGGGCATAAATATCGTTGATGGAAAGCTGCGCTGCCAGCTGTCAGAAAACATCATCGGTGCAGGATATTCTCCATAAGCAGCAAAATAGCATGTATTTTCTTGGCTCTTAAAATCATCAGCAAATTAAAGGCAAGTGACATTTCTCCACTCAGTTTCACTGAAAAGAGTAATCTGTGAAAAAGAGAGGCTGACATCTCTTTTCCCTAACCCCTCCTTTTTTTTTTGCTTTTTTAATTTATTTATTTTTTTGGTATTTTGTCTGTTGAGGAAAGATTTCTTTTTAATAAGAAATATAAGAAATTAAAAATAAAAGATTAAAATCTGTTGCCCGGGTTTCTGGGCAATTATCCCCTTCCCTTTACACCTGCAATTTGGAGATTCCTCTATGTTCCGATGTACAGATAAAGCCACAATAGCTATAAAGCCTCTTTATATTGCTAACAGTTTGGCATGACAAACAGATGACTTTGCTATGCATGAGGGATGCGTGCCGCCCCTTCCTCAAAATAATTCTCATTTACAGAGGTAACGAAATCATTCCCCCGATTAACCACTGACGAATATTGCCTGAAGGAGTCTGGCTTTATTTATGCCTTGTGCAGCCTCTCCATCATTCCTGCTCACTTCGCCCTCACAAATGAATGGGAACGTGGCATGCACTTGATTTCCGGGAGTGACCTATCCAACAGCTTAATCCTCTGTAAATATAGTGGTTCCAAGTGTGACTACAGACAATTGTAAAATAAGGCAGGCAGAAGGTGTGTGGGGGGGAACAGTTATTCTAAAAGAAGAAGCCAAGGCCAGTGCTACTTTGGCAAAAAGGAAGATGTTGTCATTTCCAAAGGACCGAGTAAAGTGATCTGATTAGACCAGGATATCCTCTGTCTCAGGCAGCTCCAAATTCTCCGCTTTCAAAATCTTGGAAATCTTTCAACTGGCGTCTTGCCCAGTGTTGGACCACTTGACTGTTTAACCTACAGGTATTTTTCTGTAGCTTTAATTTATTTATTCGGATTCAGAGCACCATGTCAATGCATGGTGCGCCTTTGCTTCCCCATATGTATATTAATAGGAGTAGGTTTTTTTGTTTTTAGAAATCTCCCTTCTCCTTTGAAATTAATAGAGCAGATCATAAGGGAGGCAGAGTTCGTTATGTAGGTCAGAATGCCCATATCCTTAGGAAACCACCACACCTGCTGTTAATCACACACACACACACACACAGAGAGAGAGAGAGAGAGAGAGAGAGAGAGAGAGAGAGAGAGAGAGAGAGAGAGAGAGATGCAGTCCCTCTCCTGACCATGTGTAGAATTAAAATACATGTTCCAAGACTACAGGTAATACAGCAGCAAGTCACACCATTTGGCGATGGCTATAACAAGTTTGAGTTTCACATTAGGTGTGCTTCTACAGTACCTGGAATGCATGTTGGTCTATAATGGTCTGCTGCTGATAAAGAAATCCTTGTAATAAAAGCTGCCTCTATGCTGGCTCCAGGGGTGGGTTTCAAAATTTTTGGAACAGGTTCTGTGGGTGTGGCCTGCTTTGTGGGAGTGGCTTGCCGGCCATGTGACTGGGTGGGAGTGGCTTGCCGGCCATGTGACCGGGTGGGAGTGGCTTGCCGGCCATGTGACCGGGTGGGAGTGGCCAATTTGGAAAATGTGGTGAAACTCACTTAACAATGGTCTTGGTTAGCAACCAAACTTTTGGGCTTAATTGTGGTCATAAGTTCTCTCTCTCTCTCTCTCTTTCTTTTTCTTTCTTTCCTTCTGTCTTTCTTTCTCTCTTTCTCTGTCTCTCTTTCTTTCTCTGTCTCTTTCTTTCCTTCCCTCTTTCTTTCTCTCTCTTTATTTCTTTCTCTTTCTCTTTCTTTCTCTTTCTCTCTTTCTTTCTCTTTCCCTCTTTCTCTCTTTTTCTTTCTCTCTCATTTTTTCTTTCTTTCCCTCTTTCTCTCTCTCTTTATTTCTTTCTCTTTCTTTCTTTCCCTCTTTCTCTCTCCCTCTCTCTCTCTCTCTTTCTGTCTCTTTCTTTCTTTCCCTCTCTTTCTTTTTTTCTTTCTTTCCTTTGTCTCTTTCTTTCTCTTTTTCTCTGTCTGTCTTTCTTTTTCTCTCCCACTTTCTTTTTCTTTTTCTCTTTCTCTCTCTCTCTTCCTTTCCTTTCCATTCCTTTCCTTCCTTCCATTGCCTCCCTCCCCCTTCCTCCCTTCTTTCCTTCCTTCCCTCCATCCCTCTTTCTTTTTCTTTCTTTCTTTCCTTCCTTCCTTCTTTCACTCCTCCCTCCCCTTTCTTTCCTTCACTCCCTCCCTCCCTCCCTCCATTCATCTTTTTTCCTATTTTTCTTTCTCTTTCTGTTTTTTTGTGTCTCTCTCTCTCTCTCTCTCTCTCTCTCTGTATCTGTCTCTCTCTCTGTATCTGTCTCTCTCCTCCCCCCCACCCATCTGTCACTCTGTGTGTGTATGTGTGTCTGTTTCCCCCCCCCCTCTCTTTCTGTCTCTCTAAGTGTGCCTCTCTGTGCATCTGCCATTCTCTCCCTCCCTCCCCCCCCCCCCCGGGGAAGCAGCAGAGGGGTCAGCATGTCGGTTGCGGAGGTTATCCCGCAGCGAGCGGACAGAGGACCCGAGCTGCAGGCGAGGAGGAGGAAGCAGCCCCTGGCCAGAGGATGGCCGAGCGCGCCTCCACCACCTTCCTTCCGACAGCCACCGCGGCGCACTGCACTTTCCGGGGCTTCCTGGAGAGGCCAGCATGTCGACTGGGGAGGTTATCCCGCAGCGGGCGGGCGAAGGACCCAAGCTGCGTGCTGCCGAAGCCGTCCGAGGCTGGGCGTGCGGCGCCCGGATGGCTTTGGCGGCACGCAGCTTGGATCCTTCGCCCGCCCGCTGCGAGATAACCTCCCCAGTCGACATGCTGGCCTCTCCAGGAAGCCCCGGAAAGTGCAAAGCGCTGCGGTGGCTGTCGGAAGGAAGGTGGTGGAGGCGCGCTCGGCCATCCTCTGGCCAGGGGCTGCTTCCTCCTCCTCGCCGGCCCTGCGGCCCGGTTTCTATGAAGCCGCGGCCCGGCACCGCTTTCCTTCGCTGAGCGCGGCTATCACGTGGGCGGCGTGTCGAAGGTCACAGCTCGCCTCACAATGGAGCTTTCGGAGCCTGTGCAACGCGCCTTACAGATCCTGGCTGATCCGGGTAGCTTCTCGCTCCGAGCTTTCCAGGCGCTGCTCCAGGCTGCCTTCCAGAGCTTGCTCAATTGACAGGCCGAGGAGGCCCTTTTCAGTGAATTCTAAGATCCGGGCTCGGTCTTCCGCCCGCCAGCGAGGAAGAGAGCTGCTCGCTCTCTGAAAGGGGACATTTGCTCTTGTCAAGGGAAGCGCGGCGGCGGAGGCTCTTCCTGCAAGGCTTGTCGCTCTTGCTTCGGCGTTGCTCTGTCCTGACGCCTGGGCTTGCTTCTCTGCGTCGGCCACAGCTGTTTCCCGTCAAATGCAGGAAGTCTGCCCCGTGCTGTGCCGGGCTCAGATGGGAGTCCCGGGTGGCGGGGGTGGACTGCGGAGAGGCACGGGCGAGCCTGCGAACTTCGCACACGGGCTCGCCCGCACCTCTCCACAACTTCTTCCCACCATTGGCCAGCGAGTTTAGCGCTGGCTAGGCGGGGGAGGGGCGTGGACCTACTTACTTCCGGGTCCACCGGTGGAAAGGGATCGCTGGGGATCGGGAAAATTGACGAAAGGGCTCGCCCGATCCCACCCGAACCCGGAGAAACCCACCCCTGGCTGGCTCCCTATTTGAGCCAGAGCCCAGTTGAAACTGTTGGCATTTGTATTTGGAACCGCTACCCAATCTCAGTGTGTCTTTTCCCCCCTCTGCTACAAGCAATCCTGTTGGTTGGGATGCATCCTTGAGTGTTTTTCAGAGTCTCGCTCCAGAGTTATTCATCTCTAAATGCCAGACCTTCAGACACCTGGTCTTGAAGCTTTGCAGTCAGCTCTCTTCCTCCTTTCACCTCTGTGGAAAGTTGATCACCTTGAAAAAGGGTTCAAAGAGTTTTTCTAAAAAATAAATATATCGATCCCTATCTATACCTCCCTCCATCTCTTCAATCCTATGCCAAGGTATTATTTTAATTATCAGAGTTCATCTGAACCATTTCTTGGTAAAGGCACATAATAAATTGATGCTTTTGTCATTATTTCAAGATTACTTTGGCATATGAAAGGAATGACTGTGTATTGGCGTCTTCCCAGTGGAATACACTTAACTCGAGATTTATGATGTCACCTCCCGCCTACCAGACATCTGGAAACCAGCACTGGCCAACAGATGATCCCCACCCACCACCCAAGCCGTTGAAATTCAAAATAAGGAGAAACATGCAAATAGGACCAATCAGCATCAATCTACCAATCATGATACATCTGCACAGCCAATCAACCCACTCACAACAACAGTCAGCACTCCATCCCCCACCACCAAGATTTAAGGAAGGGCGGCACCTACGAATCCACAGATCGAAGCCTGAAGATGGTACCTGAGATCTTGCTGAAACGTTGCAAAAACAATCTCATTCTTACACAGGAAAACACCCGAATACAACAAGACCAACATACATACATCTATATAAATAAAAATGTAAAATAGTTTGTACGAATCCACTAATCTCAAAAACTACTGGACCGATTTACCTCAATTTTTCACACAATGTTCACAAGGACTTCCGATAATAGAATACCTACTCATTTTGTGCCTAGCACACGTGTGTCATGTGCAAGGTACACAAATGTAAAATGTACCCACTGATCATGTTTTCACCTCCCTGTAGCCCTGCCCATCAGACTGTTTTTCAACTGTCATTGTTGGAAGAGGCCTCATATGGAGGCCTCTTAGGGCCAAAAGAAGGCACTGAGATAGCAAACTCCCAGGTTTGCTATAGAGAGAGAGTGGGGGGGGGGAGAAATACAGTTTAATAAAAGAGGGACTAGGGGAGACAGGATAGCAGCCTTCCAATATCTCAGGGGTTGCCACAAAGAAGAGGGAGTCAAACTATTCTCCAAAGCACCTAAGGGAAGAACAAGAAGCAATGGGTGGAAACTAATCAAGGAGAGAAGCAACTTAGAACTGAGGAGAAATTTCCTGACAGTTAGAACAATTAACCAGTGGAACAGCTTGCCTCCAGAAGTTGTGAATGCCCAAGCACTGCAGGTCTTCAAGAAGATGTTGGATAGCCATTTGTCTGAAATGGTATAGGGCTTCCTGCCTAGGCAGGGAGTTGGACTAGATGACCTCCAAGGTCCCTTCCAACTCTGCTATTGTATTATTGTATTATAGTAGGTAGGTAGATAGATAGGGGAATAGATAGAGAGGGAGAAATACAGTAGGTAGGTAGGTAGATAGAGCGATAGATAGAGAGGGAGAAATGCAGTAGGTAAGTAGGTAGGTAGATAGAGGGAGAAAGGAAGAAATGCAGTACATAGGTAGGTAGGTGGATAGATAGGGAGAAATACAGTAGGTAGGTAGGTAGAGGGAGAAAGGAAGAAATACCGTAGGGAGGGAGGGAGGGAGGGAGAAATACAGTAGGTAGATAGAGAGGTAGGTAAATAGAGGGAGAAAGGAAGAAATACGGTAGGTAGGTAGGTGAGGGATAGATAGAGAGGGAGAAATACGGTAGGTAGGTAGTTAGGTTGGGGGTTATATCGTGGTTGTGTGTATGTGTGCAGGTGTAGCTCTACACACAGATTGGTTGGCCATTTAACCAGACTGGGCCACAGCAATGCGTGGCCGGGTATAGCTAGTACATACATACATACATACATACATACATACGTTAGGTTTTTGAGCTAATAAATAAATAAATCAGGGAGACTAGGAAGGCAGAAAAGGAAACAGTATGCTTCCTCCCTTAATTGGGGCTTAACAGGGTGTTGTAACATAAGCATATACTTATCCTCCTGTTTCAGCTGATCAGCATAGAACCAGTTGGTCTAGAGATAATTACAATTGCCTCACATGTAATACTTCCCTGATTCGAATCCCAGTAAGGGTATGGCTAGCTGATGAGAGCTAAATAGCTCGAAATAGATCTATCCTAGTCTCCCTGATTTATTTATTTATCAGCTCAAAAACCTAACACACATACTAAAAAAAGTACACAACGAAACTAATAGCTTTCTGTCTAGATGGTCTCTGGTGATGAGCCGAAAGGCAGAAAAGAAAAGCAGTATGCTTCCTCCCTTAATTGGGTTTTAACAGGGTGTTGTGACACAAACATATATATATATGCTGGTATTGCTGTCTTCCGGTGTTTTCCCGTGTATATAGCATGGAATTGTTATTGCAACGTTTCGGCAAGATCTCACTTGCCATCCTCAGGCTTTGGTCAGGCTTTCGGCAAGTGAGATCTTGCCGAAACATTGCAAGAATAATTCCATGCTATATACACAGGAAAACACCTGAAGACAGCAATACCAGCATACCTACACCCGTGAAAATCTACAAAAGCATATACATACATACATACATACATACATACATACATACATACATACATACATACATATACACACTCAAAAAACCTCACACACACACACACACATATATATTTTTATTTTTATTATATATAGTATGTTCCTGTGAACTAGTCAGAGTCCAGATAATTGCAGGAGGTAGAAAATGAATGAATGAATGAATGAATGAATGAATGAATCAATCAATCAATCAATGAAATTTCATTCTGAATCTCTTGCTTGGTGTTACTGGCTCATAAGAAAGCAACTTGAGAGAGATGTTTCTTTACTCTCAGTTGTCTCTAGATGGGAATCAAAATCATAAGGTTTAAAATTGCTAACCAATTAACCTTCTAAAATAGGATTATGATAATGTGTCCAGTATTTCCCAGAAAAATCTAATGTTGATATTTTGAATGCCAGGAATTTAGAAAGAAATAGTCTTGTATTAGAAATAGTCTTTGCTTTGTTTTTAATGGGATAGATTCCTTCTTCTCTCCCTTCTCCTTCCCCCACTTCATAACCAATCCATATCTCTGCACCATCTGGCTGCTCTTTCCTTGCTCTTCTCCCATCTATTTCCTCTGTTCCCAATCTCTTCAGCCATTATTTTCTTCCTCTGCATCTCCCCATTTTTCTGTGCTGTTTATCTCACCACATTGTTGTGCCCTCTCATCACTCTGCTAAACATCTGATTCCCACAGCCCTGTCTAATGCTTAAGGATATCTACCCATGTAGTAGGGCTATATTACTATTATCCTTTTCATCTTTTATACTTCCTTCTTCTATTGGTATCTTATGATTATATCACTTTGTTGTTTGCATGTACACAAAGAGCTTATGCACTAGAGACAAATCCCTTGCGTGTCCAAGCACACTTGGCCAATAAAGAATACTATTCTATTCTATTCTATTCTATTCTACTCTACTCTATTCTTTGTAAATATGGCTACATTTCTATATCAATGTATTCTCCAGCTTAAGGCCAACTTCCTCCAACTCAAAACAATGTTTTCCCCTAAACCATAATGCTATATGTATGCAAATAAAGAGCTCTTTAGCAATTTATTTTGCTTAATTTAAATATGGCAGGCAGTTGAACTCATCAAATGCAGCATCACACTTGCTGATATCTGAAATCGTGGCTTTTTCTTATTAATTTATTGCCTATAATTGACAGAACTATCACTGCCCAGTGACATTGATCTGAAGTTTGTTTTGAGAATTCCTTCATTCTTCCTTTCCCTTTGACACACGACAAGGATGTATTGTTCTCTCCCCCACCACCACTTCTCTTAAAGCAGTCAAAATGTTTGAAGACCAAGAAGAAAGATAAGTGACTTTTAAAGTACTACCTTTGCTAAAAGCTAAAAGCTGTGTTTGGCTTGAAGGAAATGTGTCATATATCGGCTGTGTGGCACTGCCCTGTCTGATTTGTCTTGTTGCATTACTTCGCCTCTCGTGCGTCACATTACAGAAGGTCAAGCCACTTTGGCTAACAATAGGACACATGTAAGGAGAATGGCAGTTGACATCTTCATGTTTTTTTCAGGCTCTGCACTTTGCCCTTCAGCCTGGAAATGAAGAGCAAATGCCACCAAACAGTCTAATGGTGGCTACCCATAGAAGAGAAAAATAAATTGCAAAATTCTCTAAGGACAATAGTCTGGAGGACTGATGGAAGTTAATTTACGGGAACTTTGATATATTCCTTCCCAGGCCTGAACTCTTATTACAGCTAAATGGCAGGCTGTGAACTCCAGAAAATTCACAAGATGTTTTTTTCCAATATCCTACAATGTGGGAATGAGATTTCATAGGGCAAAAGTCTTGGGAGAATGGAGACAGATAGGATTCATTGTTCATAGGATTAATTGAACCGGAATTTGGTGTGGTTATCCCAGTGCAAAAGAAGCAGTCAATTCAACTTTCCCCCTTTCTCTTTCTCTTTCTCTCTCTCTCTCTTCTACTTCTCTCTCATTTAACATGTCCCGGGGGCCTAGTGAACAGGACATTTTAAAAATGAGCAGAGGAAGAAGCCAATAAAGGGATTCCCATGGAAGAAAGAAATCACACGTAAAGGTTTCGTGAAGAGGGCATGTTGTGAATAAATGTCAAAAGGGTTAGTATTTTTGCATTACATACATGTAGATAAATAGTATATGTAATTTGACTTATGATAACTTCATGGCCGCTTTGTAGTTTTTAGGCAATCAGGAGGAAGTGGCATGCCTTTGCCTTCTACACATTTGTAGAATACAAATGTGTATTCTATACATTTCATTTCATTCCAGCCCAGCCTACAGTCAAAGGGAAAGGAAAGGAAGGAAAAGAAGAATCCAGGAATTATCAAAACAAACGTCAGCATTTACAAAAGAGCCATCTGGTTTATTAACAAAAAGGCATAATTTCGTATATAAGCCACTGTGGCATCACATTTAGGAACCTTGATAGTGCCTTGGTTAGAATGCAATATTGCAGGGAAACTCTGCCCACTGCCAGGAGCTTGATCCTGATGGAGCTAAAGGTTGACTCAGCCTTCCATCCTTCCAAGATTGGTAAAATGAGATTCCAAATGATTGGGGGGCAATATGCTGACTCTGCAAACTGCTTAGAAAGGCTGTAGAAGCACTCTGGACTGCTACATATGTCTAAGTGGTATCGCTAGTGGTATTTGATGTGTTCAATCACCTGCCATGTTTAAAATAGGCAACGTAAACGCTTAAAGGCTGCTATGTAAGTAGCATTGTAGTTTAGGCACAGAATTTGTTTAGAGTTTTGGAAGTTGGCTCTAAGCTGGAGAATGAATCAGTATAGAAATATAGCCATGTTGACAAGCCTGCTAGCTTTCCAGCCTGTATTCCCAAATCTTACCAGCTTCTGGAGTGATGTCATCCAAAATTAGCTAGCTGCTACTTTGTGGTTGGATATATTTCTGCATAGAATGCTGATAACTTAAGGCAGGCAATGTGCCAGCTAAATAATGCTTCACTACTTGGATACCAATGCATGCTTCCAATAGATCCATTTAACCCCACATCTTTCCTCTGCATATTTGCAGACCAAAAGCCAATGCATAAGGGGTTCTTTCCCCCCTGAAATGCTATTTAGGAAATAAGTACTCTCACTGTTATGATAACAACCCTTAATGGAGTAACAGTGCAACTGGACACTTAGGGAAAGACCAAATGATGCTGGCCTGGGACCATACATAGTACAGAGTTGTTTCCTTCTTCACTCCCCAGGATATTGGATTGTGGCAGTTTACCCAACGTCTGTTTTGGGGAAAAATGTATCAAGTTATAAAAGCATAGTTTATGCATTTTTATTGGGAAAGTATTTTCCAAATAATTGTACTGTGTTGAACACGTTTGCAATGGGATAGCCCTTCAAGGCTGGTGACAAAGTGTTTTAGGATTATTAAGATAAACAACAATGAAAATATGACATACATCCTATAAATAAATAGAGATGGTAAACATCAACTAAATACAGAACACAACATTACATATTTTGAATATACAGCCATCTGGTGACCAGGATCACTACTGACTTTTAGTGGTTTCTGCAACATTTCTGAGATATCCAACCTGCTTCCAAATATGGGATGCCAGATGTTTTGAGGTGATTGACAAACAGGCAATTATTTATTAGTTTGGAGGGCTGGCAACATATATTTGTGGATACCACAGTGATCTCCACTTGAATGTGGTGTGGCCACAATTTATTATGAAAAACTGGACTGCATCTGAACTTAGCTATACTAAGCTATACTGGCATGGGACTGGGTTATTTGCGTGACCGCCTCCTACCACATACCTCCCTTCGACTTGTCCGCTCCCACAGAGAGGGCCTCCTCAGGGTACCATCCGCCGGTCAATGCCGGCTGGCGACCCCCAGGGGGAGAGCCTTCTCTGTGGCCCTCTGGAACGACCTGCCCCCCCGATCTTCGTACAATCACAGACCTATGCCTCTTCCGCTGGGGGCTTAAAACGCACCTTTTTCATTTGGCCGGCCTGGCATAGATTCCATGATTCAATTTTAAGATAAGGTTTTAAATAGTTTTTAATAGTTTTTAACGATTTTAGCACAGATTTATCAAATTTTATTTTATTTTATCCTGTATTATATGTTATTGCTTGTTTTTATCTCTTCTGTGCACTGCTCTGAGTCCCCACCGGGTATAGAAATTTGAAATTAAATTAAAATTAAATTATACTGTCTGTTACTTAAATAAGATCATGATTGGTACTGGTGTTTCTATGAAAACAAATATCATAATATTTAAAGGAACAGTTTTCCAGTCTACCTGTGAAAGTGGGAGACTGAGAAACAGTGAAAGAAAGACAATAAGATACTTTCACATTTTGAATGTAGAAATGTTCACTAAGAATATTTCCGATTGCAAGAAGAACCAATCACTTATCCTGGGCCAAATAAACACTGGCTGTTTCTTTGAAGCAGGGGTGGGTTTCTACTAGTTCGGACTAGCTCGGGTGAACTGGTTCGCTCTAACTATCAGCTGGGAGCAAACCGGTTCATTCCGACTTTCAGCTGGGCCTGTCCACCTGCCCCTGTGCTACACTCACCTATATTCCCTTTTCTGAAGCCCAACTGATAGACAGATTGGATTGCCACACCTCAGCTGTTTTCCTCCTGCAGAAAGTGATTTTTCTGTAAACTGCACATGCACTAAGCGCGTGAAGCAAACTGGTTGTCAAACTAGTAGGATCACACCCCTGCTTTGAAGTAATGATTGGCAAGTAGAAAATAACACACACACACACACACACACACACAACACACTAGATGATAATATATTAGAAAAATTGAATATCCAACATACTGCAGAGGTCTCTGCATGGCACTCTATTCTCACAATGCTGCTTGCTAACATTAGTTCCACCTCTTCCAATTTTTGTTTCTTTCTTTTATAATATTAATAACACTTAGACTTATAAACTGCTTCATAGTGCTTTTCAGGACACTCTTTTTACAGAGCCAACCATCTGGGTCCTCAGTTTACTGAGCTTGAAAGGGTGGAAGGCTGAGTCAACCTTGAGCCAGTCAGGATCGAACTGCTGACAGTCAGCAGAATTAGCTTCAATACTGCATTCTAACCACTGAGCCCTCAGGGCTCTTAATTGAACATTTTACCAAATTTCTTGCAGCTGCCATAGCTTATGCAGATAAACAATATTTTGGAGGGTTTTATGACAACATCAAAATAATGCTTTTATGTTATTTTATTTGCTTATTTAGCAGATATGATGAGTCGCTGAAATATTATAACCATGACTCTGCTTGGCAAGGCTGAGGGAAGAAAAAGAAGGAAAATACAAGTTGGATGGCTAGTGCCAAAATGTTTATCATACTGTCTTTGGTAGACTAGAGGTTATTCCTAGAGGCAGGTCAAATTGATGAATATTTGTCCATGAAGTTAGTCAAGCCTGACTCCATGGCAGCTAGCTAATTGCTACTGATTGACCTAACAGTTTGGAAAGTGACCTAAGAGCCAACCCTGCTCCTTGGCAACACATTCTGAAAATCACTTGCACATTTTGAGTTTACCTGCTTATTAAGGACTAATTACATAGTGGGCACAATGCAAAATGATGGGGAGAAATAGAAGCAGGGCCAGTGAATACTTTTTGGATATTGGTCTACTAGCATATGGCAGGGAGTGGTTGTCCAGATGAATGGATGAATGGCAGAAAAACTAGAGTGGTTTTTTCTCCCAAAACTAAGAACTATTCAGCTGATGTGTTCCAATGCAATGCCATATCCCTGACACGGGCTGCTCATTATAGCATCTCTATCTGACCTTTCTAAAACAGCAATCAGGTCAGCTTGCAGCATGACACTGTTCATTTGACCATGTCCTACAGAGATGTGACTCTCTGGCATTGGAGATGTTCTGGAAACTGTAATGATCCTTAGGTATGCACAGATCATGTCTTTGATAAGAAAGCATGTTCCTCTGTTCTCAACAGAATACCCTACACCACCAGGCTTGAAATTGTGGGCTTGGACAACCTATAACTATACCGCCTACAGTCAGACTTAAACATAGTACACAAAATAATCCGCTACAGTGTCTTACCAGCCAATGACTACTTCAGCTTCAACCACAATAATACAAGAGCACACAACAGATACAAACTCAATGTAAGCCACTCCAAACTTGAGTGCAGAAAATACGACTTCAGCAACAGAGTGGCCAATGCCTGGAATGCACTACCTGACTCTGTTGTTACATCTTCAACTCCCCAAAACTTTAACCTTAAACTGTCTACTATTGACCTCACCCCATTCCTAAGAGGTCTGTAAGGGGCGTAAGCATAAGCGCACCATCGTTCCTACCATCTCTGTCCTACTGTCCCTATTTATTCATACCCATTTCATTCATATTCATATTTATACTTATACCTATTATCTTGTAAATGATTGACAAATCAAATAAAAATAAATAAATAAATAAATTCATTGGGTGGGGCTAATTGTAATCTTCCTCTGTCTTTCTAGAAAAGTATGAAAGCAATTATATTTATTTTCATTGGAAATTTTCCCTAGGATATTGCAATTCCATCTACTGAAAATATGGGCCGAAATTCCCCAAGTCTGCAGTTTTTAAAGTAAGCCAAAGATGTATCTGTTTTGAAGAGAAATTAAGTCTAGCTAAGTTCTAATGCAGAATGATTTTTCATGAGCATTTTTGAAGATACTCCTTTAAATAAACTTTTAAAGCTTCTGAAAGAAGGTCTTTAAATATGACTTTTTTTGTATACAACTTTCAGACACCTGCATTGCTTTTCAGCCCTGTCGTTCATACACGTGGCTTGTGTGAATTTTTGACCAAGGAAAGACAGATATGGGACGACTTCATTCACTGTTGCCACTGGGCTAAGGCTGTCTCAAAGCCATCCCCATAGAAATTCGAGTAGAGCCTTTACATTTCTAATTCTGTTTGCCTTGACATTGGCTGAAAAGTGTTGTTGAGGAAAGAAGCTGTGGGTTCCTGGTCTAATCTTTCTTTCATGTTGCAATAAGCAAGAGAGAAATGCTGCAGATTTTTTTTATTTAAAAAAAAAAGAACCTCACATGCCAAGCTCTTCTTTTGGAGACCATTTTTCAGAATTGCCTCCAGGAAAGACTGACAGGCTTCCTGGGTACAAAATCATTAAGCTGAGAAAAAGGATGGCAGATGGCTTCATCAGGGAAAGGCATTTTTGATCAGTTTGCATTCGGTGGCAACTAGCAGAGAGAGGGATGGGGGAGCGGGAGGGACGTTTAAGGAAAATAGGACTCGCTCAACACTAAGGATGTATGAGCTGTCAAATATTCATATCTGGCTTTCAGGTTTAGCAGCTCTCTTTATTAGTGTGCATTCCCTCCCCCTTTCCCCAACTATCGCTGCAACTTGCAAGAAGTTCTGCAGGCATGCTTAACATTTAGGTGGTTTTGATAGAGGTTATTTGGCAAGGGATGGTAGATTAGGATTCATCAATGAAAAAAAGAAATATTAGTGGTGCTCCATCTTTCTCATTTCTCTTCTCCTTTGAGGATCTCGTCTGTGTTGTTTCAGAGAAACAAATGGCATATAGCTTGTTTGCTTCCCAGTTTATGGAAGGCCAATAATCATCCTAGGAAGGAATAGAATAGAGTAGGGTAGGGTAGGGACAAGGACAGGGACAGGGACAGGGACAGGGACAGGGACAGGGACAGGGACAGGGACAGGGACAGGGACAGGGACTGGAACAGAACAGAACAGAACAGAGTAGAATTCTTTATTGGCCAAGTGTGATTAGACACACAAGGAATTTGTCTCCGGTGCATAAGCTCTCAGTGTACATACATACCAGCATTAATTGATAACCCATCATCATGGTTATCTTAAATCAGCAATAGCGATCTTCTGCCATGACCGAGTGGCTGTGGTTTCCGGCACCCCGGTTCAGCCAGATAAGTCCAACACTGGCCATTGGGGGCGAACAACTGGCCCCCGTGGAGAGGGCGCGCAACTTAGGTGTCCTTCTGGATTCCCGGCTGTCCATGGAGGACCATGTGGCGGCCGTGGCCAGGAGGGCGTTTTATCAGGTACGCCTGATACGGCAGTTGCGCCCCTTACTGGACCGGGGGGCCCTTCGCACAGTCACTCAAGCGCTCGTGACATCTCGGCTGGATTACTGTAACGCTCTCTACATGGGGCTCCCCTTGAGGTGCACTCGAAGGCTACAGTTAGTTCAGAATGCGGTCGCGCGGGTGATTATGGGTGCCCCAAGGCAAGCCCACATAACACCTCTCCTGTGCGAGCTGCACTGGCTGCCTGTGCCCTTTCGAGTGCGCTTCAAGGTGTTGACGACCATCTTCAAATCGCTCCATGGCTCGGGGCCTAGCTATATACAAGACTGTCTCCTGCCCCATACATCCCTTTGTTGATCCGCTCCCACAGAGAGGGTCTTCTCCGGGTACCGTCGGCTGGGCAATGCCGGTTGGCGATCCCCAGGGGAAGGGCCTTCTCTGTGGTGGGCCCAGCCCTCTGGAATGACCTACCGACCGACCTACGCACCATCTCAGACCTCCGCCTCTTCCATCAATGTCTTAAGACATATCTATTTCAACAAGCCGGCCTAGCATAGCCCCCCGTTTCTGACTTTTATCCATAAATTTTAATCATCAGGTTTTAAAATGGGTTTTTTAGCACAGGATTTAAATTTAATATGCTTTTAATAATGTATATTGTTTTTTGTATGATTTTAATAATGCCTGTGCGCCGCCCTGGGTCCTAACAATGGAGAAGGGCAGGGTATAAATTTGAAGAATAAAATAATAAATAAATAAAATAAATAAATAAATAAATGAGGTTAGGATAATACCTGAACTAGAATATGTCATAGAATTTTCTCCCACTTGGTACTATTTCGATGTCTTAACTTTCCATCCTCAAAACTCCCAGCTAGCTTACCCACACCTGCTAGAGAATATCAACTTGAGAGTGATTCCTATCCCATTACATCCCCTTTCTATACCAGTGGAAAATGTATGAGGTGGGTGGATCCACTGTTTAGATTGCTGGATTCTCTTCCTTTGTAAATGAAATTTCAATCATTCACAAAATGAGGAATTTAACAAGTCTAGAGGGGGTGGGGAAACCAAATTAAGTTGGTGGGGGGAAGAGGAGGACGGTCACAAAGAGCCCAGTTAAGAAACTCTGCAAAACTCCATGAAAACTAGGCAGGAAGAAAATAGCATGTGGTATTAAGGAATAAAACAAGACTGATTAATAGAAACAGTGTAAAGGAATTCCATATTATTTCAATCTATGCACCTTTTATGAATGAGAGATAAAGCTCTTTTAAAACCTTTGGAACAAAGAGTGGTGGTATGTCTAACATTTGTTAAATGTGTCTAACAATTGCATAAAGATATTGCACATAGTCTACCTTTTCTAATTTCTATTTTATGTACATTCCGCTCGTATTATTATCTGGGGTTATTTCTTCTTTCTGTCATGATAAAAGGTTGGGATCAATTATCTTTCTTGTATTCTTCTTAGATCATCAGATCATATTATTACAGTGAAAGCATGAGAGGGAAAGGGAGTTGGAGAAAAAAAATCTATTTTAATAATTGTAATTAAATTCCATTACCTTTGGCAAAGCTAGCACAAAGAAACAATCACTTATGGAAAAGAAAATATTGTATTGTGATGAGGAACAGAATGAATTCTAAGTTAAATGTTGCTTCAATGAGACGTTTTATACACACACACACACTCACGCACACACATATATGTTGTCGCAAGTTATTTCTACATATCACGAGGCTGAAAAGTTGTGAACTTGTGAAGACACCTTAGAAGCAGCCCCAGATGTTTCCACGAAGCTGTTTCTTTTTATAAAGCAGGTTTCGGTGAAATATAAATCTATGCTTGGTATTAGAAGATAGAATTATATGCTATGGTATCCAACTCAGTTCCCTGACATAAAAAAAAAAGAGCCTGGGCAGATGCCAGGAGAGGTTAAAATTTACCTCATGTTGTAGGTTGCATAGGTCTTGGCTGCATTTTCAATTTGCAGGGCAGATTATAACATCTACTGCCTTCAGTGCCACTTATGACCTTGCCATTTTAGCCCACACACTCTGCTTTTTCATCTCTAGGGACTACTTTGAAATCCCTCTGATTATATCAGTTGTAACACAGCTGATATACTCTGTTTCCTTTTGCAAATTCAAATTATCCCCAACCTTTCAATGTGGGGAATTGTCAAAGAAAATTACACAGCAGATTTGAAGGAGGGGCATATTGGCTTTAGATTTTACATTTCGGGTTTTCGCTTGCTATTGCTGGTTGTTTCTTTAAATGTGGTTTAAAATGACATTTTATGAACTTGTGTTAGGGGAGGGCTGTCTTGAAAGGTAGATAAGATTAACAACCCTGTCTGTAAGTAATGCACTGAAGGTATGAAAGAAGGAAGGGGACTGGAACAGAAATTTCAGGTAATGGAGATAATTGTAAGTTAATATATAGACATATTTATGTATCCAGTTTCCAAATATATATAAGACAAAATAAGAATTTCCCCTCTCCTTTCTTCTCCTCAAGATATAGTCATGTTTCCATACAAAGACCATTCTAGGTTAAGCTTCAGGTTATGTCCAAAATTAAAAAGAAAATATAACTTTGGGTTTGTATCATGGCTGACCTTAAACATTTTGTCATCTTCTGACTTCTTAATCTGGATCAGTAGTTTTGTGATTATAATCTTTATTAGGTAAAATTTATATTAATTTTATTACGGCATTTTTTTGGGCAAATTGAATTACAGGCACAGTAAAATTTGAATTTGAATCTCCATGGAGCCAAGGTAAAAATATTTATAGTTCTCTCTGTTAGAGTCCTAATAAAGATCTGTCATTACTTCTGAATAGATTTTAGACAAGTCTGCATTTTAAAAATTATTTTATTTATATGGTCACTCATTTGCTAAGTGAATAATGTTTAGTTCTGTCCTCAAAAGAGCCATTCTTGATATGTCTTGATATAAAAAGCAACTTCTAATGAGCATTGGGCATTATGATCCCCCACTACTCTGGCTTTTCACTTTGTCCCAGTCTTAGAAAGAATTTTGGAGTCTGTGACTAATAAAGCTGGAGATGATTTTTGGCTATTAAGATTTTCTGAGGTCTTCCTTTGACTGCTTTTGCTCTCTGAGGTGTCGCTCAGAGTTATCAGGAGAAAGGCCCAATCAAGCTGTCCTTCAGATGTGTTTGACTACCACTTTCAAACTTCCCAACCAACATACTGATTGGGAATTCTTTAGTTGCAATCTAAACACATCTCCAGAGAATCAGATTGAGAAAATCTTGCCATTTTGCAATTGGTGGGAGTTGTGGAATACAACTTTCCTTGGCTTTATAATCCTTGTATGTATATGTCAATAGCAATAACAATAGCACTTAGACTTATATACCATTTTATAGTGCTCTCTAATAAAGTTTACAAATGTCAGTATATTGCCCCCAACAATCTGGATCCTCATTTTACTGACCTCGGAAGGATGGAAGTCTGAGTCAACCTTGAAATGGTCAGGATCGAACTGATGGCAGTCAGCAGAATAGCCTGCAATATATGTGTTTGTGTGTTTTTAAGCTATTTAGTGTGGATTCTTAATTGTGTTTGGCTGTTTCCTTAAACAATTCTACGTTGCCAAAAAAATCTTTTACTGAACTTACTTCAAAGAAGTGCAAATTACTTTTCTATGCCCAGAAAAGTAGGCAGGCTTTATTATTTGAGCAGGCTTTATTATTATTTCATGTTATTTGTTACTCTGAAATCTTTCAAAGGGCAGAATGAAACAAAGAAAATATATGACTGTCATTTTTATTTGACTTTATTATAGCTGTTCACTCCCATAGACTCGATGGCTTACAGATAGAGAAGTCAAACAATAAAAATAGTTACAAATGTGCAAATTCATAGGCAACCTGGGATAAAACAATCAAACCATACTAAGGCCTTCATGAATGCTTGTGCTTTTTAGAACCAAGGAAAGAGGTCACTTACAGAAGGTAGGGCCTATGACAGACAAGGCACACCATTTTGGTCCCATAAAATGACAATATTTAATAGAAGGAACCTAGAGTGTACCAATTCTGATCGTACATACCAGGTGGGAAAAAAAAGTTGGAAATAAGTGGGTCCCACAGATATTCAAGCCCTATGCCATAAAGAGATAGATAGATAGATAGATAGATAGATAGATAGATAGATAGATAGATGGATGGATGGATGGATGGATGGATGGATGGATGGATGGATGGATGGATGGATGGATGGATGGATGGATGGATGGATGGATGGATGACCACTCTAAATTGTGGTGGTGAAATGTAGACTTACTGCACATGTCACTCAGTGGTGGGATTAAAATTTTTTTACTACCAGGATGGTCTTCAAAGGTAGCCTCATGTAGAGTGTATTGCAATCATCTGACATTTACAATTTTATAAGTTCCTATTTATATTTTTGCAATCAATCTGCTGTTTAATCTATAAGATATCTTTTTTTTAAATAAGTTTTTTAATCTAGCAAAGTTACTCGTACATCCAGTATGATTGGCTGCATTTTTACAGCAAATGAAATTTCATTATTTGCAGTCAGGATTCCCTCCCTCCCTCACTGATTGCACTAAAAACAATAGCCTTAAAATTGCAGCCCTAGTTAATAACTGCATATTTTCCCAGGACAAGGACAAATTTATGGGGCGTGAAGATGAATTCATCTACTTTTGCCTAAGAATTGTTCTTTTATCATATCTATAAAATAATAATAGTAATAACAAAAAAATTATAATTCATTGCACTGCACTATGTTCTGATTCAGCTATACCAGTGGTAGTCAACCTGGTCCCTACCGCCCACTAGTGGATGTTCCAGCTTTCATGGTGGGCGGTAGCGGTTTTGTCCAATATTGAAGCACTTTCCTTTTTTTAATTTAATTGACTTCCCTACTTTATAAATCACCATTACTGTGGAACTGATGGCGGTTAATTTTTTTTACTACTAACAGAGATACAAAAGTGGACAGTAGGTATAAAAAGGGTGATTACCCCTGAGCTATACTCTGTATTTCTGGGAAGAATCATTGGGAGTGAACATCATTTAACGCTGAATAAAGCATTTGGAATCTGTTAGCAACTCTGGGTTCAGAACCAGTATACAACTCTGGTCCCTTAACCAGGGTTAGCAAATGAATGCGGATTAGTGTAATTCACCGGACAGTAAAGAGATACATTGCTGTAAACCACAAACAAACTCTAAAACAGTGATAGTAAGAAAATAAATAGTCTTTACTTTGTAGCAACTAAAATGCTTCTTCTGACTAACTTCTCAGACAATGATAACAAAAGTCCTTCACCAAACACAGATACAGTATCTCACAGTGATGCAAAACAATCCTCCTTTTTCTTCACAGTTCAGCTTCTCAAATGGCAATCAGGTAACACAGGATCACAAGGAATCAAACAGGGATCAAACAGGGAATGAGCTTGTGTTCCTGAGCTTTCTTTATAGTAGAGCTGTATAATTACAGCCAATCAAATTATACTTAGTTCTTAAAGCTACATAACTCCTTAAGAACATAGGCTCATATATATTGTCAACCCAATACAAGGCTGAATATCCTAACAGAATCACTACTCATATGGGACTTATATTTGCATTAATTGAGAGAACTCTCACAGTTTCCCACACGTACCCAGGTAGAGACATATTTGTGCTTTTTCCATTTCTACTACACTTTGCATTACAGAACTATTTAATCCATTCCTTTCTGTAAGAACTGACCAATTTCTCACTTCTAACTGGAGTACATCAATATTCACCCTCACCTCTCCAGCTGCCAGCTTTTGAAGAACTTTAGCTCATTTTGAGTTCCTTTTTAAAAAAAAAAAATCTCCTCAGTTTATTGAAATGTCATGAACTTTACTTGGGTGAGATCATCTCACATTAGTTCCACTTTCATCACACTTCTACCATAGTTTCCAAGTCATTTGCAGGAGAAAAACAGTTTTAAAATGAGAAATGGGGGAAGTTTGGCATGGCATTAAGATCAAGCAGAAAGAGGCAGTTCAAAAAAAGTCCTCTTTATTTCCAAAAGCAAGCCAGAAAGATGGGTGATGCCAGATATGTTTCTTAGCTATATTTTGAAGATCATCTAGTGATTTTTGTTTCGTTTTCTGAATTAACAGGATGGTGCTCTTGTTTAAAGGACTGAATTGATACACAGGGGCCACCAAACTGCATGCATGCCATCAAACTGATATGGCAGGAGCTTTACCCCCTTTGTAAAGTAAATAGAAGGAGATTACTGAATATTTATCGAAAGACAGAACCTCTTAAAAGATTTGTAACTGACTGATTGTGGGACTCTCTTAATATAGCAAGTCAAATATAGGCTATCAAATTTATGCTATTACATTTTTGGCACATGAACTGAACTCTAATCTGCCACACCTACTTCTTAAAGGTAAAGGTTCCCCTCACACCTTTGTGCTAATCGTTCCCGACTCTAGGGGGTGGCGTTCATTCCATTTCAAAACCAGCACTGTCCAAAAACTTCTCCATGGTCATGTGGCGGGCATGACTAAACATCAAAGGGGTACGGAACACTGTTACCTTCCCACCAAAGGTGGTTCCTATTTTTCCACTTTTTTACATGCTTTCGAACTGCTAGGTTGGCAGAAGCTGGGACAAGTAACGGGAGCTCACTCCATTATGCAGAGCTAGGGATTCGAACCACTGAACTGCCGACCTTTCTGATTGACAAGCTCAGTGTCTTAGCCACTGAGCCACTGTATCACTATGCCATACCATACCAGGGACTATGCCATACCATACCATACCATACTAACTGTATTATACTATATTAAGTCTATACCAGGGGTGGGCAAACTTTGCAACTTTAAGTCTGAAGAAACTCAGCCCCCAGAATTCTCCAGCCAGCAAAGCTGGCTGGAGAAGTCTGGGAGCTGAAATCCCTCAGACTTAAAGTTGCAAAGTTTGCCCACCCCTGGTCTATACTATACTATAAGTCCTTACTTCTTAAGCAGGTTTATTACTGAGGAATTGGAAAAGAAAAATTAATCAGTCTTGACAATCCATAAAAAATGAGTCGATTTACAAAATATTACTAAGAAATGTATCAGGCAAGACAAACATATCTATTTATCTAAATAAACTTTACTTTTATTAGGTGATCCTTACAGTCCCTTTCATCTCCACACTTCAATTATTCTATTCTTATCTACTTGAATGCCATATTAGGTTTTCTCTATCTTACCAAACAAGTAATTACTTGACCAAAACTCCTATTTTTCAATCCTATGCCTGCAATAATCCTATCATACTGAATGAAAGTAATATGAAAATAATAATAATAATAATGATTAATTTAACCTTCTAGGATGGCTGGAGCACAAAAAATGAAGGAGCTCTAATAGCCTTTTGAGACCTGTTCAAAACAGAGCTGAATTGCTAGAACTTAATTTCATTAGTGGACATGCCATTACTTGTATGTCTGAACATGCAAACCTTGATAAAAACTGCATGCTGCATATAATTTAAGTTTGTTCCTGGAATGGCAAGAGAAAATGTCATATTCGAATAACTGCTTCTGGGTGAAGATATATTGCATTAGAAAAATAATATGAGGGGAAAATATAACTTAAGGAAACAGGACCTGAAAGCAGAATTTTTAGATTTTGTTTTCTTTCCTTCTTCATGCTAGGGATTTGCAGTTTAAACAAATGAGGGATTGAGAAGTAGGAGGGTGTGAAGTGAATGGAGAAATATTGAAAAGTAAACCCCATGCTGTGGGCCAGATTTACTGAACTTACTTCAAAGAAGTGCAAATTACTTTTCTATGCCCAGAAATGGCAAGGAAGATTTGGGCTCATTAAAATGAATCACACAATGACTTTTTCAGCCAAAAACTGTAAAATATATATAATTTCTCCATCTTCAGTTATTGTCTTGTAAACAGTTTAAAACAACATGGAGTTGGAATATAGTCTAATATAATGTTTTAAAAAATAAATCTACAATTTTATTGATTTTACTTTTTACTGGCCTGATTTTTACTTTTTTCCTTAAATTTATAAAACTGAGGAGAAAAGGGAAGGTAAGCCTGAATCATATTACCTCTGTTATGGCTGGAATAAGAACTCATTTAAAGCCATTTATTCTTTCTATAAAGGAAGACCTGAAAATTACATAAGCAACACCGTAATTGGGGGGGGGGGGGGTTAGTTTTGAATTAATATTGATTGCTGGCCTCAACTACATGTCTTCAACTTATAACTGGTCACTTACCAATCATTTGAAGTTACGATAGACTGCTGCCCCAAGCTACTGTACTTATGCTCTCCCCCACCCTCACATGCCCTGTTGGGTTGCTGCAGACTGCAGCTGGCGAGACTTGAGCTTCCTTCCCACCAAATCACTCAGCCACCCAGGACTCAGCCTGCACCTCACCCAGCTCCATGGTCCAACAACCCCCAACTTGCCATTCTGGTTTTTGCAGCTTCCAAGAGAGGTGCCTGGCTGATGGGAAGATCAGAGTTCCCTACAGAGACAGTAGAAGCCATTTTAAGGCACAACAAGCTTCATCTCAACAGAATACACACTGAAGGGTGTTAGGGATGCCTTATCCCCACAGTATTTTTTTTTCCAGAGAGTAAGTCATCCGTGTACCAAGGTTGATTGAAATTGCTCCAAGCGTTCCAGAGTTATGCTGGAACACACACACACACACACACACACATACACACACACACACAGAGCCACACACAGCCATTTTTTAATATATAAAAAATAAAATTAAAATTGCAAAAAAGAGCACCTTTTTGCAGAATAGTATTGATGCTGCCATGAGGGCCGCCTTTGCAGGAAAGCTGAGTTTTGCATTATATTAGTTGGGCATCTGACAACCCGCTCAACTTTGCAGCCATTTGCAGTATCTTGTGGTCACATGACTGCAATTTTGGTCATTTTTTTAATTTTTAGAGAGTTGGTTTCCAGCATTTACTTTAGGTTTCCAGCAAAAAGTACCCGTTTGATAAAAACGTATTTGCTTAATGACCACCACATTCACTTAATGAACACCAGAAAATGTTGCAAAATTGGGTGGGGTCACAATCGGGTGTGATCAAATCACCCACCGCTTAACAACCACAATGACTTACCATTGTGAGTCTGTGCTTAATGATGATTATAGGCCAAGGACTACCTGTATCCCCATATCTATATGGAAGCATATCTAACACTTTTATTATGGGAAACTGACCAAAATGAACACATTCACACTTATAGACCCTTATATTATGTTTCAAGAAGGAGATAACTACCTTGTCTATGCATGTATAACCGCTATCCATTACAGCAGAAACCCAATGATGTATTTATTCATTTTCATTA
Organism: Rhabdophis nuchalis; assembly: GCA_039707465.1. Taxonomy (NCBI): domain Eukaryota; kingdom Metazoa; phylum Chordata; class Lepidosauria; order Squamata; family Natricidae; genus Rhabdophis; species Rhabdophis nuchalis. The sequence continues at coordinate 246,133,427 of CM077643.1, read as the reverse complement.
TGGATGAAAAACTGTAATAGTAAGAATCAGGCGACCAACCATTAATGGTACCGTTATATCATCAGCAGTAACAATGATAAATGAGAGAGGTTGATCGAGAATTATTAAGTGAAGCCTTGAGTTGAAAATAGTTTGAAATACATTTTTGATGATTCCCAGCAAGATAGATTTAATTATTGACAGTGTGATAATAAAGTAATTACTGGGAGTTTTACTTGCCCATAATTATGGGGAAAATTTAGCTCTATGTGGACATTAAACAACTGGGGATAAAGCTTTCATTGAAAGAACTTGGAAGTTTTTTTGCACTTGATACTAAAATGCTCTATCCTTTCCTTCCCCCCCACCATTTTTTTTTTTGGCTCATCATTAAATGTGTTGAATGCTGTGTTTTTTTATCTGGGGGGAATATGCAAGACCTGTAATATTTATAAACTGAACAGCTACTCATCTCAGGGCCATTTCTGTTATATGTATTATTTATTTCCTGGCCTTCCTCCCTCATCCTTCCGTGCAAATGTTTCCTTAAGAATCGTGATTAATAAAACATACCCTTATGAATCGGGCAGGCTCAGTTCCCAACTGTAGTTATTTCAATGCAACAGTCGCAGGAGAGAATTCAGATCATCGAAAATCACAATAACAGCAACAACAACTGTTCAACAACTTTTGTCTGAGCTGCAGCCATTTTTATTAAGCATGTGTTTTTGATGAATTTACTTCACTGCTGACTCTCATGACCAATTCCCAGAGGGATTTTGATGTTCCTGCATTTGAATGCAGCAATTAAAAAGACATTACACCTGCCATTTTTAATAAGGAACACTTACAAACTGCTCCACTCCCCTGTTCGTTTTCTCTTTGGTTTGATTGTTAGCAGAGCTAAAAAGATGGTACAAAGCTCTTTTTTAAAATTTATCTAACGAGTAGCATCCATAGAATAGTCCTTTGAAAAGCCAGAACGCTAAAAATAAAAAAGAATTATGAAAAAAAAGATGTATGTCTGCTCATCAATCATATATGAAGGAACATTATTTCCCAACAAAATAAGGTTGCACCTTCAAAGATTGAAAAAAACAAAATAAACCAAGCTAAAAAAAAACCCCCACCCAGCTTAATAAATTACTGTTCTAAAGAGTTACAGAAAAATTAAGCAGCAGAATCCCTCTCACCTTTTTTTTTTTTTTGAAAGGTGACATCTTAAAGCTGGACCATCTGCAGAAAATGGCAATGATGGTCTAATTGAAGTGCCACTCTTTTTTTTTTTAGGCACCACATGTCAGGGGTTTTTTTATTACACAGGGATCAGCTGGCATCCTAAGTTTTTTTTACCATGCCCTGCAGACAGACCTATTGTTCTGACCTAGGCTTCACCAAATCACAAAACAGACTCCTTGTCCCCAAAAATAACCCCTGCCACAGAGAAGGCCCTACCCCTGGGCACCGCTAGCCGGCATTGACCAGCGGTTGGTACCCTCAGTAGGCCCTCTCTGTGGGAGCGTATCAGCCGCAGGGAGGTATGTGGCAGGAGACCGTCCCGCAAGTAGCTAGGCCCCGAGCCATGGAGAGATTTGAAGATGGTGACTAGCACCTTGAAGCACACCCGGAAAGCTACCAGTAGCCAGTGTAGCTCGTGCAGTAGATGTGTTACATGGGAGCAGCGAGAAGCTCCCAGAATCCCCCGCGAGGCCGCATTCTGCACCAACTGGAGCCTCCGGATGCACCTCAAGGGGAGCCCCATGTAGAGAGCATTGCAAACATTACTCCCCTTTCTCTCTTCTATTTCTTTATGGTAGGGGCCATTCACTGTCCACCTATATGTCTTTACTCCTGAGTCGGCCCTGTTCCTTAACTGTTCCCTTCTCCTGGGAGCTCTGCACACATACACATCGGGAACAGGCTCCAGCTGTTCTTCAGCCCCACTAATCTCTGTCTCCGAAGGTAGCTGATAGTTGTCAGACGGCCCTGGCCCCATCTCTGCCTCTGACACAGAGCCCTCATTAGAGCCTTCCCCAGATTCCAGGGCTGGCCCATATTCCTCTCCAACCTCCTGGCTGTCCAAACCTACTACCAGCTCTGCTGGCCGGCCACAATATCTATCTTAAAGCAATACCCACAATGATGTGGTCTAGAACAATCCTAGAAAACTAATAAGACACTAATGGACACAAATAAGAACTGGAGTTATATTTCATAGCTATTTTCATGTAGAGTATTAAATCCATGTCTTTATTTTACCAAAATGATATGAGACATATACTTCAAGAGATAAATCTCAAAGAAAAACTTGAATAATCTGACCCTTCTAGTAAAATTCCAGTAAATTATTTCAGTAAGAACCATTCTAATCTGCACCTCCCAGTCTGACTGCAAATTCGTAGTGAGACTAGTTTCCCATCCACCCACCCACCTGCTGTACTTTTTAAATAAAGTTAACAAAAGCACTGAATTGAAACACTTTTTAAAGTTAAGTAGTAAAACATTTTTTAAATATGTAGAAGATATATGTTTAGTGGGGAAAAAAGAATGTGAATGCCATTACTTTTGAAAATCATATTTAAATATGTATTCAAATGCAAATTTTTGTGTGTAGGTAATGACAACCATGGTAATCATTTTGGCAGAGGACTATGACAATGAAATGCTTGGAATATAATATAATTGAAAATATCCATAAATAACAGGCCCAGAAATGAAGCTACAACTTTCTAAAGTTATTTAAAGTCTGATATTTTGTATTCTAGAATACAATGCAAACTTTAAAAGTGTTTCTTTAGGGAGAATATAACCCACATCTGACATGTAGAACATAGAATAACAGAATTGGAAGGGACCTTGGAAGTCTTCTATTCCCAACCCCTGCTTGAACAGGGGATCCTATACCGCCATGATGGCGAACCTATGGCACGGGTGCCACAGGTGGCACGCAGAACCATTTCTTAGGGCACGCAAGGCGTTGCCCTGTCAGCTCCAGCATGCATGTGTGCGCTGACCAGCTGATTTAGGCCTTCTTTTGAGGCCGTTTTTCACTTTATTCAAATATTCACCCTCTGGAGGCTTCAGGGAAGCTCTTGAAGCCTCTGGAGGTGGGGGGGAGCTGTTTTCACCCTCCCCAGGCTCCTAGAAAGCATCTGGACCCTGGAGAGGGTGAAAAAAAGACACCAAAAGCAGAGGGTCACGCACATAGCATTATGGGTGGGGCACACCCACGCATGACCCCCCCCCCTGTGCTCTCCCCACTTTTGGCACTCGAGCCATAAAAGGTTAGCCATCACTGCTATACCATATCAGATTAATGATTGTCCAGTGTCTTTTTGAAAGTTCCAATAATGGAGCACCCACAGCCTCTGAAGGCAAACTGTTGCTCTCAACGTTAGGAAACTTCTCCTTAATTCTAGGTTGCTTCTGTCCTTGGTTAGTTTCCAGCCATTGTTTCTTGTCTTGCTTTCTGATACTTTAGAAAATAGTTTGACACACACACTCTCATCTTTGTAGCAGCCTCTCAGATATTGGAACACTGTTATCATGTCCTCCCTAGTCCTTCTTTTCATTAAACTAGACATACCCAGTTCCTGCAATGATTCTTCATAGGTTTTAGGCTCCAGTCCCCTAATCATTTTTGATTGTTTTTTTCTTCATTCTTTCCAGAGTCACAACATCTTTGTTAGATTGTGGTGACCAAAACTGGATTGAGTATGCCAAGTGTGGTCTTACTAAGGGTTTGTAAAGTGTTGTAAAGTAGAACTTCACGTCATCTTGATTCTTACCCTCTATGAATGCAGTTTAGGATTGCATTGGCTTTTTTGGCTGTTCTGCACACTTTTGACTCATATTTAAGTGACTGTCCACTAGTTGTCTCACCGTTACTGGCATGAGGCTAAGTTTCACCTAGCCTGTACCTATACATTTGGGTTTTTTTGCCTACCTGTAAAACCTTACTTTTATCTATGTTGAATTTCATTTTGTTAGATAGGGCCCAGTGTTCAAGTCAATAACAACTTGTTTCAAATGAACTTGGTTGTTCGAATCCACAACTATCACATCAGTTCAAAGTACAATTGTGAACACTGATCCTTGAAAATAAATAAATTTCTGATAGTCGGACAAAACTTTGCAACAGTCAACATTTATTCCTGAGGCTTGGAATAGGAGCCACATGTCTCCAATGTTTAAAAAGCACTTGAGTGGAAATCAAAAAGATTATAAGGCAGTCATGTTACAGTCTGTTTTGTAAGTTACAGCATAAAGTATTATTTAGAAAAGCATTTTTTTTTCTGAAAAAAGTCCAAGATAGTTTCTACAAAGGTAAGTCTTGCTTTACTGTCTTGCTTCTTTTTTAAAGGTGTCGACCAACACATTGATGCATGATCCAATATTTTTGGTGTAGTTGGACCTTTGAAATCTTTCGATAAAGGTCTTTACTGAAGGGCTCATTCAGCAATTATGGGATGAGATGACAGATGTTCTCACAGATTGGAAACTGGCTGATAAACAGAAAAAGAAAGAATGAATGCACTAATAATTTTCCAATTAAAGTGATGTTCAAAGTAGGGTGATAATGCCAGATTTTGCAGATGATGCCAAACTGTTCAAGGTAGAAAAGAAAAGGGATTATTGTGAAGATATTTAAAATGATTCCTTCAAATTGGGTGAATGGACATCAAAACAGGAAGCACAGTTCAGTATGAACAAGTGTTTACTATGGCCCCAAAACTCTCATAAATAACATATATTATTAATAGATCTCACCTAAAGAAATTTTTAAAAGATATTTTTGTTTATAGTATCTTTCAATGTATTACATTAAATGCTGTTTGTATTATTACAACACCCTTGTAATAATATTAGTAAAATATAATAATTCTGAAAATTATGCATGTAACCAAATGTATAGCAGTCACTACAAAAGGCAAGGAATAAACAGATGGAGACCTAATTTAAATACCGTTCCAATTCTTTTTAAAGATTTTATTAAAAGGAGAGCTTCTGATTGCATCAATCAGACACCACACCAGAAAAGCAACTCTTATAAGATTTCATCTCCTTTGTCTTTTGAAAATAAAGTATTATCAGTGGTGGGATTCAAAATTTTTTACTACCAGTTCTATGGGTGTTGTTAAGTCCTCAGGTCTACGACCGAGCCAGCAAGTCTGGTAAACTCTGAGTCACTGCATTCCGGAACGGAGCTGGCAGCTGCGTCTGATTGGCTAAGACGCAGCTGGCCGGATTCTGTCTAGAAAATAGACACAATGTTGCAGCTTGCTTGCTAAAAGGTTTCCCGCCTTAAAGCTGTATATAAGCAGCTGTCAGACAGGGAAACCTTGCCAGTAATGATCCTAGTGTATTGTAAATAGTTGTGAATAAACGTTCCTGTTGTTTGACCATGCCTGAGTCGGAATCCTTTGTCTAATCTAACAGGTGTGGCTTGGTGGGCTTGGCTTGGTGGGCGAGGCAGGGGAAGGATACTGTAAAATCTCCATTCCCACCCCACTCCAGGGGAAGGTTACTGCAAAATCCCCGTTCCCTCCCCATCAGCTGGAACTCGGGAGGCAGAGACAGGGCCAGTCAGAGGTGGTATTTACTGATTCTTCGGGCTACTCAAAATTTCTGGTACTGGTTCTCCAGAACTGGTCAGAACCTTCTGAATACCATCTCTGCAGTATTATCAGAGTTCTCCTTGATTGTCCAAATTAGGTGAGCTGACACTGGTTGCAGGAGATGTCCCTATGGAAACCACAAAACCCAGCCAGGTAGAATGTAAAATGTATTTATTTGTTTGTTTGTTTATTCATCATTTTTACATAGCTGCCCATGCCACATAGTGATTCTGGGTGGCATACACAATAAAACAACCCAAATAGATTAAAAACCAATTAAACATACAACCAAAATAAATTCAAGAGATAAACATACACGCTGAAAAGGTACAGTTGTTGCTCTTCTCAATTCCTTTGATAAATTGCTCCCTTGATTGCACATAACTTTGACCAGCAGTTTAAGGTTCTAGAAACAAATAACAAAACCTTAATATTTTGTTTCTAAAGCTGAAACAGAAGAAAATATTTCTAAGTTGATTTCTAATCAACTGCTGGTGAGTATTTCACACACTCACATAACTTGTTATTCAGTTTTAACAGGATGCATTAAGTCATATAATGTCTTGTTTTAAATTCTACTACCTGGCTTGTATTATTTAAAACAAGGAAAGAGAAAAAAACAAGTTTCTGTTTTTGTCTTATAAATAATTAAAATGTGTTTAATTATAAATTATGTTTTTAATTCATTGCTTACTTTTTACACTGACTTTCAAACAGCCAAAGATACCATTAAAAAGACACTATTTTTCAATAGCCAACAAGAGACAATTTAATTCAATAAACATTTTTTCAGGTGAAAAATTATATGTGAAAACTATAACTGTGTGTGTTGTGTAGGTGTGTAGGTGTGTGTGTGTATACATGCGTGCGGCTGTGTGTATGTATGTATGAATATATATATATATGTATAGTTTCAAACCTCCTCCTTCTCCTTTCCTTCTCCTCCTCCTCCTCTTCCTCCTCCATTCCCTAAATATAAGTTATCTTGGTTATACAGTCAGAATATTTATGTTATCTACAGCTCTGTGCTTTTTACTTTAAACTTTTTAAAAATTTAATTAAACCATATTCAGAAATTCTACTACTACAATAAGTTGCCCATAGGTTTCAGTTAGTGTACAATAATGTTTACACAAAAACAGAATCTGGTTCAAATGGTTAATGCCTGAAGGAATGTTGGTATTCTGGGATGGAGGTAGGATTAGAATTAAAACAACAGAGGAGGCGGAGGCCTTTCTTAAAAAACACTCCTCAATCCTGGGAGATGAAGAATCGGGGAAGGAACGGGAGGAGCCATGGTGCTGCCCACTGGTGGGAGGGAGGAAGAAGATATAATAGCAAAGAGACTCAGATCTCAAAAATAATTAATTTTGAATCACTGTAATTCCTGAAACGGATGTTATTGGGAAAAAAAAGATTGAATGTATGAATTTTAAAATGTGATATATATGTATCTCTTGCCACTATTTACTTAAAAATATGATGTATGAAGACCCGGATGTAACCACCATTTCTGACATGGAAGCTCTAAAATGTATAAAGTATACCTTATATACCCTTTCCCCTACTATAATTTGTAAAACCAATAAAATTCTTTTGAAAAAAAAATAATGTTTACACTGTGGCACTTGTCTGCCTGCATTGCCTTTGGAATGCTTTTCTGTTTCACTTAACCTTTTCTTTTTAACATTTATGCTTTTGAGGCTATTCATATAAAAATAATGGGCATAAGCTAAGTGTTATAGAGAACAGAACGCTAAGCTGCTGCATTTTCTAACAAATGTTAATATAACCAATTTCATTGTAATTTTTACAATGACAATAAAGATTATTATTATTATTATTATTATTATTATTAATAATAATAATAATAATAATAATAATAATAATAATAATAATAATAATAATAATAATAATAATAATAATAATAATAATAATAATAATAATAATAATAATAATGGATGAAATTCTGGGTAAAGAATAAACAACTGAAGAGTAATTTTCCTACTGGCTATAATGAAGATATTTCTCAAACTTTTGTAGTCAGTCAGCATTTAACAGCACAATAGAAGGGACGATGGTCATTGTCCTAAATGGGCACATTTATTTTTTAAAATAATTTTTACTAAAAGAAGACTTAACAAAACTTTTATAAACCACAGAAACACAGAAGAAGACAAAGACATCATAACGGTAATGGAAAAAGTAAAGTATAATTAAAAAAAATTGTGGATATGATGGCTCAATGGTTAAAAAAGTTGAGCTTCTCAGCTGGAAAGTTGATATTGTGGTTTGAGACCTGAGTGCTGCATGATGGGGTGAGCACCCACTACTAGCCCCAGCTCCTGCTCATCTAGTAGTTTGAAAACATGCAAATGTGAATAGATAAATACACTACATTGCCAAAGGTATTCACTCACCTGCCTTTACTCGCATATGAACTTACAGTAAGTGACATCCCATTCCTAATCCATTGGGTTCAATATGACGTCGGTCCACTGCGCACTCTTCTTGAGCTAATCTGAAGGCCACATGAAGTTTGGAGGTCTATAGCAATTGACTCTGCAGAACGTTGGTGACCTCTTCGCACTATGCGCCTCAGCATTGCTGACCCCGCTCTGTCAGTTTACCTGGCCTACCACTTCGTGGGTGAGTTGCTGTCATTCCCAAACACTTCCACGTTCTTATAATAAAGCTGACAGATGACTGTGGAATATTTAGGACCGAGGAAATTTCACCACTGGATTTGTTGCACAGGTGGCATCCTATCACAGTTCCACACTGAGCTCCTGAGAGCGACCCATTCTTTCAGGAATGTTTGTACAAACAGTCTGCATGCCTAGGTACTTGATTTTATACACCTGTGGCCATGGAAGTGATTGGAACACCTGATTGATTATTTGGATGGGTGAGCAAATACTTTTGGCAATAGAGTGTAGGTATCACTTTGTTAGGAAGGTAGCAGCATTCCATGCGCCTCAGCATAGAGTCACTTTGGCCACAAAACCATGGAAATGTCTTTGAACAATGCAGAATCCCTCAGGTGGGAAATGAAATGAACATCACCTCTAGAGTCAGATACGACTGAACAGGGGAAACCTTTATCTTTGCTTAAAAAAAAGAAGAAAAGAAAGATACCTAGAGACGTGACTTTTAATTTTCTTTGCAGCAGTTACAAACATAGCAATTACCATCTCCACACTCCCATATTACGTATTGTAGTCCCCATAAACAAACTTTCTTAAGCAATAAATCCTGAAATCAACAGTTTTATCCATTTTCGGTCCATAAAAGATTTCCAGTTTGGTATAAAAGTAGGTATAAATCATTCCTTACCAAATAAACTAATTTAGCAATGTCTGCAAAGTCAGCCATCTTCACAATCCATTCCTCCATTTGTTAGCAACTCTGGGTTCAGAACCAATGTTACAACTCTGGTCCCGTAACCAGTATTAGAAAATAAATGCGGAATAGTGTAATTCACCGGACAGTAAAGAGATACGTTGCTGTAACCACAAACAAACTCTAAAACAGTGATAGTAAGAAAATAAATAGTCTTTACTTTGTAGAAACTAAAATACTTCTTCCGACCAAAGATTCTTACTTCTCAAATAATAACAGTCCTTCACCAAACAGAGTTATCTTACAGTGATGCAAAAACAAATCCTCCTCCTTCTTCAATATTCAGCATCAGCTCCTCAGACGGCAAACAGTAAGAACAGGAAAATGACAGGAATCAAATGGGATCAGAAAAGGAACGGACTGTGATTCTGAGCTTGCTTTATGGTAGAGCTGAGACTCACAGCCAATCAAAATTCAAACACAGTTCTTAAAGCTACATAACTCCTTAAGAACATAGACTCGTATATATTGTCAACCCAATATAAGGCTGAATATCCTAACACCATCATTGGTGATTCTTCCACTTTGTGCATATAATAGTGGTTGCCATATATAAAATCAATCATCCATGAGGTTTTTTTTTCTAGAAGACTGTCCATTTTTCTTAATAAAAAAAAGCTCCATGTCATCTGAATGTTAATTTTTAAAACTTTTTGCATTACCATATGTGTGTGATGACCCAGGGCTGGCACAGAGATAACAGAAACAAATCCTTGATTTGGTAAATGTATTTGGCAAATCAAGGATTTCAGGGAGAAAAATATCCAGGTAATTAGTGCAGAATGCCAAAGGAATGCAAGGACTCTTGGTGAGCTCAAACGTCAGCATGCAACACTTCAGGAACTCAGTGTTTGTGAGTTCCTCCCCACAGCATCTCCTTAAGTCTCATTCTCCAAGTGTGCCTGGTGAAGATGGGCAGGGCACTCTCCTCACAAGTGGCCTACTCAGTCTGCACTGATCATACCTACTCTGCACTCTCCAAGTCCTTGGATCAGGAAGGGGTGGTTCTTGCTCCTGGTCTGAACTCTGACTCTCATGTTCATCCTGCTTCTTTTCATCCCTGCCTGCAGGCCTTACTAATTCTGAAAAGTCTTACCTGGACTGACTCTGCCTTTCCCCAGTTTCCTCCAAGGCCAACAGAGCTGCCCTCTCAATCGCTGTCAGTTCTTGCTCCAGCTCATCTTACCCAACAGATTCAGACTCTGACAGGGGCATGACAATGTGTTTATTTAGAATAGAAGAGCATAGAATTATTTATTGGCCAAGTGTGATTGGACACACAAGGAATTTGTCTTCAGCACATAAGCTCCCATTGTACATAAAAGCTATAACTGATAAATCAGTTATAGCTTTTATAATAGTCATAGTCATCATAAAAATACATTCATCATAAATCATACGATACAACATTTAGTGATAGTCATAGGGTACAAAATAAGCAATCAAGATAAATGTATGTACATTATTGTTTTGAGGTTTTTTTTCCCAAACCCATCTCATCCTGCATGATAAAACACCCATCATATTTTTAATATTAGAAATACTTTTATACATCTTAGACAATTTCTTCGGATCATATATCAATGGTACATCATTTTTAAAAAGTTTTCTTTTAAATTATAAGGCAATGAGAATTTCAGACCTTTTAACCACATACATTCCCACTGATCCATTTGAATATTTTTGGTCCATTTTACCATACTTATTTAATTTGTTTTTCTTCCATTTCAAAAGGTAAAAGATTTTATAGTTTAGCAATCATGTCTTCATCATTTGTATATAATTCAGTTTTATCATATTTTCTTCCAGATACTTTTTAAATCTATATTAATTCTTTCTCTTAATTGTGCATATGAGAACTGAAAACTACATTCATTTGCAATCAATTATTCTCTTGATTTCATCTTAAATACCTCATTTTCCTGTACCAGCAGGAAATATTAATATTTATATATTAACCACTTGTCATTGCCCACTGTTTCTTTTCTATAAAATGTTTCCTGAGCTATATTTTAAATAACACATTCCTATTTAACGCATAAATTCTTCTCAACAGTGGTCAATATAATTATTCTGATCTTAATAAATCCTTCTTAACTTCATTCCGTACTTTAACATAGATTTAAAAAAAAAAATAACATGCAATTCACTTTAGTTATATTAAAACTGAAATATTGCACTGTTTTTCTCAGTCTGAAATTCAGTTTTTACAAACAAATCTTTTTGGTCTACCATCTTCATATTCTTTGTCAGCATATTTGTTTTATCTTCATTAATTTTAAATTCAGTCAATGCTCTTCGTTCTTCCAATAATACATCTATCCCTAAAGGGTTTTCCAAAATTAAAACCAAAGCATCAGTAAATGCTTGTTATTTGTAAAAATGGACACATTTATGAATGCATGATAATCTAGCTTATTGATGGCTTACTGTTTCCAGAATCATAGACAGCAGACCTGGAATAGTGACAGTTAGTATCATTTTATTATCCGTATTTGTGAGCTTTCCCAAATGCATATGTTTGGCAGTGGTGTTTTCCAGATCCTATTCCAACTGGATGCTCGCAGCATGCGCGCACACACATGCAGTACACGCATGCGTCTTAGCCCCTCCGCGAACCATTGTGATGCCCCAGCTGCTTAGCGGAGCATTGCGCAGGTGCTGTACATGCCATCTGTGTGCGTGGAAGTGCCGAAGACTTAAAAGACCGGTAAGGAGCTCCGGGATGGCCCCAGTACGCCTGTACCGGGGCATACCGCCTGCAACCCACCACTGATGGTTGACCACTATCACAGACAATATTGAATTAGTTTTATTTATTTTATTTTTTATTTTTCAAATTTATACCCCACCCTTCTCCTAACAAGGACCCAGGGCGGTGCACAGGCAATATTAAAAACCATACATAATTACAAAGATACATTATTAAAAACTATTAAATTATATCCCGTGCTAAAAACACTTATAAAACCCTATGAATTAAAATTTATCTGAATAAAAGTCAGAAATGTGGGGGTTATGCTAGGCCGGCTTGTTGGAATAAATACGTTTTGAGATGCAGGCAGAAGAGGCGGAGTTCCGAGGTAGTGCGTAGATCGGGGGGTAGGTCATTCCGATGAGCTCTTTATACCTTTATACCAGTTTATGCCTACCGTGTGTGTGTGTGTGTGTGTTGGTTTATGTGTGTACACATAGAGACACACCATTCAACTATTTGGGTAGAACAGAAAGATAAATAAGGAAACTGTAGTTCAAAAATATGGCCATCCCCATGCTGTCTGTCCCTGTTCCAAAATTATAACAACTCCAGTTAGTCCAATTAGCTGTTTCCCCCCCCCAAAAAAATATATGCAAGAATCTGTAATTTTTTCTTCAGGAAATTAATCAAATGTACATAATTTATAGATAGTCTAATTTCTTATTGTTTCATCACCATAATTATGTCCATTACGCTGCATTTATACTGATTGCATTTGCAATGAAGCACTCATTGCATTGTACTTTTTCTGAAGCCAGATAAGGTAAGGTTATTCAACTGCAGGTAAGCCAGTAGTGGGATTCAGCCAGTTCGCACCTATTCGGGAGAACCGGTTGTTAACTTTCTAAGCAGTTCAGAGAACCGATTGTTGGAAGAAATCTTATTGTGTTTTTTCTACTTTATAAGGCTAATCCTGTAAGGAAGGCAGGAAGGAAACATTCTGGTGTTGTTTCTAGCCTAATCTTTATTGCCCTGCTTACAGAAACTGCCTCTCCAGTTAATCCTTATTACATTGTAACAGCTAAGGCGAAGCGCCCACCGACGTGAGTGACATTGAGTTGGCCACACCTACCCAGCCACATGACCACTGAGCCCCACCTACCCAGCTGGTTATAAGGGCAGAGAACCGATTGTTAAATTGTTTGAATCCCACCACTGAGGTAAGCCATACTGTTCATAATTTTCATTCACTCCCTCCTCCCAAAAATAAATAGTACCCTTTATGAACTTTTCTCCACCATCATCTTGATGCCTCTGCCAACGAAAAGCCACATTGCTAGATTATGACTTTTCAATTTACAAGAATCCCATGATGGATTGCCTTCGCATCTTTGAGAGTGACAATGCAAAACACAAATATATCACATTTCTGACAGGCTTCTATACAAAACTGTTGGATTGCAATTTTCTGGTGAATCAAAAGGCTAGTAGGACTTCTTTTTTTTTTTTTTTACTTTTAAAGCCAGTCTTCTGATGCTGCATTTGCACATTTTAGTTATGCTGCTAAGAAATATTCAAGTGAACCAAATATGCAGGCAAACCATACTCAGAGGCAATCAGAGAAATCAGTCAAAGGTTTGCTTAATGAATTTATTCATTCTTGAAACTTGATTGTACAAATTATATTTCTCATTTCAGGCAAAAGAAACATGCCAGGTGACCCCAGGTATGTGATTAAAAACAGGTGGCATTCAAAATGCAAATGAGCTTCTCGGAATGATTAACCATCTACAGATTATGTGCAAGCATGCTGGAAAAAAGAAAAGAAAAGTTGAGACAAATCATTATACTTTCTGACACTGTCTCCTCATTCCAAAAACAGCTATTCAACATATTTGAAAATAATGGAATTTACAATACCGATAGAAATCTAAGATACTAGATTTCCCTTAAATGGTTATACTGATTCTCATGTTTTGACCCTGCATTCACTGCAGAACACCAAAAACAAGTCTTATGTAATTGCAATAGCACTTAGACTTATATACCACCTCACAGCGCTTTTTAACAATGCATGCTATAATGCTACAGCATGAAAGTGTACATACAGAAGATGTGAATTCCATTTATAACAATATTCAATTAGGTACTGTTTAATTTGTTTTTAACATGTTGTTTTGATTGTATTGTATTTATGGTTTTAGTTTTCCCTGTGCACCGCTCCGAGTCCCCGTGGGGAGAGGAGCGGTCAAGAAATTAAATAATAATAATTATTATTTATAGGTAACATTTTTGACATTCAATTGTTTATATTGAATATTTATTCTGATTCTTTATTTAGCTGTATTGGGATGACATTGTTTTTCCTACATTCTTTTAACTCTGACTTATCTACATAAATCCAGCAGTCAATGGCAAGTTAGTATTGCACACACACACACACACACATTTTCCTATGTTTTTTTTAATTCAAGATACAGTAAAAGCAACTAAGGTTTTTTGTGTGTTTTTTGCGAATCTACCTTCTGTCTTTCTGCAGCTCTCAGAAGCACTTCTGATCACTTGGTTGACAATTTGACTTTGCTTCTGAATTTCTTCAAACTGCCCCAATTCAGTCTAGGAATTACACGTGATGTCATTGCAATTTTAAATCAATTTTCTTTACACCATGTTATCGCAATTTACTTTTTGCTGTTCGACTCTTTTATTGCTGAGATCATTGTTATATGTACATATGTGCATAATGAAAAGAAAATACCCTGAATGGTGACATAATACAATACAATAGCAGAGTTGGAAGGGACCTTGGAGGTCTTCTAGTCCAACCCCCTGCCTAGGCAGGAAACCCTATACTGTTTCAGACAAATGGCTATCCAACATCTTCTTAAAGATTTCCAGTGTTGGGGCATTCACAACTTCTGGAGGCAAGCTGTTCCACTGACTAATTGTTCCAACTGTCAGGAAATTTCTCCTCAGTTCTAAATTGCTTCTCTCCTTGATTAGTTTCCACCCATTGCTTCTTGTTCTATCCTCAGGTGCCTTGGAGAATAGTTTGACTCCCTCTTCTTTGTGGCAACCCCTGAGATATTGGAACACTGTATAATTTTTCAAAACCTTTTACGGCCATCTTCTTGTTACAGGATAATATCCTTGCTTTTGTGCTGATGTTGCATTTACCTTCCATTGCTTGGCCTTTGGGATAGTTGAATGTCACCTGTTTTTTCTCTCCTCCTTGGCAAATTCCTGCTTGGTGACCTTGAGGTGGGAATTTTTTTTACAGATTATAGTCTCCTTTCCACTGTGCCCTTTCACTATTCTCAGTGGATCTGCCGTTATGGGAGAAGCTTTCTTTCCTGCTTTGATCTCATAAAGGCTATTTCTTAAAACACATAGTTGCAAGGGGATACAAGGCTATCTCTATTCTCCATAAATACAAGTAAAAACTGGACGAGAGCCAATGTGGTATTTTCAGACAATCTGTTTCTTTTCTCTCTACTGATTTAGTGAATGAGTTACTTTATTGAAGACTTCTGGGCATGTGTTATGTGTCTGCATAGGTGTAATGTTAATCTCTTCATAGCTATAGGTTGGATTTCAGACATGCTAGGAACGTTTTGACAATAATTTGGACAATGGATTTAAAGACTGACTGGGATGCTAGCAAAGCTATAATTAATGATTGATTCATTCAATATAGTTGTGAGTTTAAAAAGGAATCTCAAGGAAAAAAATACAGATTATATTAGAGGAACATTAAAAAAATGCAGAAGACTTATAGACAGCACCAACAAATTCTGCTATTTTATATCAAATTAAACTCCTGCATCAACAATTATCTTTGTTAACTGTGAGAGAAATAGAGACCAAATTAAGCTATATGAAGCAAAAGAACTTTGAGTTCATAAATATGCCACGGAAATGGTTGGCATATCAATTAAGAAAGGAGAAATAATAGAAAAAATTATTAAATATACAGGAAAGCGGGACTATTAATGTAAGTATTCAGAAGTCTTTCCATGATTTTGATTCAATTTCGAATAAAATACAGGAAGTCTTCCTAGAAAAGATAGATGAGGTTTTTGGAGGAAAAACAGAATCTACCAAACTTTCACAACCCCAGAACCAAATTATGAATAATTTCATAACCACCTTTGAAGCATCAGAAGCTCTAAAAAAGATTAAAACTGGGAAAGCATCAGGTCCCACTGGGTTGCCAGGCTCGTCCTATAAATGTTTTGAAGATCAGCTTTTACAGCCACTTAAAAATGTGATGAATTCTATTCTGCAAGGATTTGCTCTGAATCCTGGAAAGAGGCCAGTATTGCTTTGTTGCCAAAGGAAGGACAAGATCTGACTTCAACTAAGAGTTACTTGCTGGTTTTGTTATTGAATAATGAGTATAAAATGTTTACAACGATATTGGCTGGTAGACTAAATAGATTTTACAAGATTTTATTCATGTTGATCAAAGTGAGTTCCTACTGAAAAGACAAGAGACAATATGAGAACTGCATTGGATGTCATAGTATATGTATAACAACATAATGAGAAGCAAGTGACATTGATTCTTTTGGATGCAGAGAAAGCCTTTGACAACTTGAATGGGTTTTTTATGTTGAAAGTTTTGGAAAATAGGGACATTGGGGAAAATTTTATTCAAGCAATCGAATCGATATATTAATCCCAGAAGACACATATTATTGTTAATGATGGTATAATGAAGCCACATGAGATATAAAAGGGAACAAGACAAGCATGTCCTTTGTCCCCTTTGCTTTTTATTTTAATTTTAGAAGGGTTGAACAGAGACATGAGAAAGGATGACAAAATAATGGACATGAAAATTTAGAAACGTAAAATAAAAAAGAGACATATAAATTGAAGGCTTTTGCTGATGACTTAATTTTGATTCTGAAAAACTTCAGAATGGTATTGAATAATTGAAGAACTTTGATGCACCAGCTGAATTTAAAGTAAATAAATGATAAACAAATGTGTTGGTTAAAAATATGACTACACAAGGCTAAAAGATTCTGATAAAAAAGAATTTTGAAATTGAAAAGAAGTTTAAATATCTAAGAGGGTCATCCTGACTAATATGAACTGTATGTTGTTTCCAAACAATTATATTAGGAACAATATAAAAAAAAATTACTGAGCTGAAACAAAATCCAACTCCACTATTGGGTAGAATTTCAGTGATCAAAATGAATGTTTTACATAGGAGGTTATTTTTATTTCAAATAATACAGATACCGTTGACTGAATTTCCATTTAAACAATGGCAAAAAAGATGTTTCTAGTTGTATACCATGGCAGAAAACCAAGAGTCAGATATAAACTGCTTTAGGATGGCAAAGAAAGAGGTGGGTTAGGATTACATGATTTAAAATTATACTTAGTTGCTTGTTGGCTGATGTGGATAAAAGACTGAGCATCTGTGAGGAACAGGAGGTTACTGGAGTTTGAAGGATGTGATCTGAGATTTGGGTGGCATGGCTTTCTATAGTACGAGGGTGATTCAATAAATAATGTGAATTTTTCTGTATAAGGACTTTTAATACAGATAGAAGCTTACTTTTTATTTTTTTGTGTTTTACTACTTTTTCACATGGATTTAATTTCTTTTGCGGATTACAAAAAAACCTTGAGAGTTTTACCGATTAACAAAGGTGGCCAACCAAGAAGCATGCTCCAGGATTGAACAGCGCTCAGTTATCAAGTTTTTGGTTGCTGAAGGGTGCAAACCCGTTGAAATTCATAGGAGAATGTCAACTGTGTATGGTGCCACATGTTTCAGCCAAAAAAATGTCTACAAGTGGGCTACATTGTTTAAAGAAGGACGGAGCAGTGTTGAGGATGAAGGCAGGCCTGGGAGGCCTACATCCTGACTCGAATACTGTAATGCTCTCTACATGGGGCTTCCCTTGAGGTGCACACGAAAGCTACAGTTAGTCCAGAATGCAGCCGCGCGGGTGATTACGGGAGCCTCTAGATGCTCCCATATAACACTGATCCTGCGCGAGCTGCACTGGCTTCCTGTGGCCTTTCGGGTGCGCTTCAAGGTTCTGACGACCATCTTTAAAGCGCTCCATGGCTCGGGGCCTAGTTATATGCGAGACCGTCTCCTGCCCCATACATCCCTTTGG
The DNA here is from genome assembly GCA_039707465.1 of Rhabdophis nuchalis. Lineage (NCBI taxonomy): Eukaryota > Metazoa > Chordata > Lepidosauria > Squamata > Natricidae > Rhabdophis > Rhabdophis nuchalis. The sequence goes on along the minus strand of CM077643.1, from coordinate 246,115,581 downwards.
CCGATCCGCTCCCACAGAGAGGGCCTTCTCAGGGTGCCGTCGGCCGGGCAATGCTGACTGGCGACACCCAGGGGAAGAGCCTTCTCTGTGGTGGGCCCTGCCCTTTGGAACGACCTACCCCCTGAATTGCGTACCACCTCGGACCTCCGCCTCTTCCGCCAGTGTCTAAAGACACATCTTTTCCAGCAAGCCGGCTTAGCTTAACCTCCCGTCGGGGCTATTTTAGATAGTTTTTAAACTGGGGATTTTAATTTGGTTTTAACATAGGATTGCAATTTAATATGTTTTTAAATTTTGTATTTATCGTTTTGTATGTTTTTAAATTCCTGTGCGCCACCCTGGGTCCTTCGTGGAGAAGGGCGGGATATAAATGTGATTAAAATAAATAAATAAATAAAAAGAAGTGAGGTCTCCTGAGGTGATCGAATCAGTCAATGAACTCATTCAGTCTGACAGAAGGGTGACAGTGGATGACATTGCAAGGACTTTGAGCTTATCTGTTGGGACAGCACACAAAATTGTCCATGAGGACCTTGGCTACTCGAAGGTCAGCTGCAGGTGGGTGCCAAAGGCCTAATGGTGCAGACCATCAACAAGGTGGGCTGGGAACTGCTCCCTCATCCCCCTTATAGCCCAGACCTTGCCCCTTCAGACTTTCAACTGTTTGGTCCCTTGAAAGCGTTCACGAGAGGCACGAAGTTTGAAAGTGATGATGAAGTCAAAAGTGTTGTGAGCGACTGGCTGAGACATCAGTCTAAAGATTTTTACGCTGAGGGAATTCGGAAGCTTGTGCACAGATGGGAAAAGTGTATGACAGTGCTGGGAGACTACGTTGAAAAAAAAAGTAAGCTTCTATCTGTATTAAAAGTCCTTATACAGAAAAATTCACCTTATTTATTGAATCACCCTCGTACAACAAACGTCAATATAGATTTTCAAAATAATTTTGTTAGGCATGCCATAATGAGTGTCTTGAATAGATACAAAGTAAGATATTCCTAAAATTATGGTTATCAACCAAGGACACCTTTTTTAGAAGAGAAATTATAGTTATATATACTTGGCTGAACTATGCCCATCCATCCATCCATCCATCCATTCATCAATTTCTATCCCACATTTATTATTTTTACAAATAATTCAAAGTAGTGAACATATCCAACACAACTTCCTCCTTTTTTTGTCCCCCACAACAACCACCTGAGAATGACTGACCCAAAATTACCCAGCTGGCTTTTATACCTAAGATAGGACTAGAACTCACAGTCTGCCTATATCTAATTTTGTACCTTAACTACTAGACCAAACTGTCTCTATCTCAGAGACAGTTATGCTGTCTCTGTTGTGCTCAGATCATGGAGAGATTGGATTGGATAAGAAGACTTTGAAGTGGATTCATGCACTAATGATGTGCATGTTATTGCTAAAATGTTTAAACTAATATTGAAAATGAACATGGAAGATGAATATGTTAAAGACTGTATGTTTAAATGATGAAATCCTGGAGCCATCTTGGAATATTTTAGGGTTACCACAGTGAGGCTAGATAAAGCAGTAGGAAGGGAGGGGGAGTAGAGATAGCTGGGGAAATAAGTAGTCAAAATTTATTTATTTATTTTATTTATTTATTTAAATTTATACCCCACCCTTCTCCACAGAGGACCCAGGGCGGTGCACAGGAAATTTTAAAAGCATACAAAATACAATAAATATAATTTAAAAAACTATTAAATAATCCTATCCTGCGCTAAAACCAAATTTTAAAACCAAATTTAAAACTACCTAAAAGTCCTCATGGGAGGTTAGGCTAGGCCGGCTTGTTGAAACAAATATGTCTTAAGACATTGGCGGAAGAGGCGGAGGTCGGTGATGGTACGTAGTTCAGGGGGTAGGTCATTCCAGAGGGCTGGACCCACCACAGAGAAGGCTCTTCCCCTGGGTGTCACCAGTCGGCATTGTCCGGCCGACGGCACCCTGAGAAGGCCCTCTCTGTGGGAGCGTATCGGTCTAAGGGATGTATGGGGCAGGAGGCGGTCTCGCATATAACGTTCTTTCTTCTGGGAACCAAGGACACTCTCACCAGCACCTGGTGGGGCATGGATGGGAGTAATTTGGGTTTGGGCCTGTGACCTGATTGGGGAATGCGATGGTTGTGTGTAATTGGGGGAAGGACTTTGGATTTTGAGTTGGGTTTTCACCAGCTGTGCCAATGTGACATGCCTAATGCATCTATACTTTGAGGAAGCCTTTGGCATTTTTATTTCATCCGTGCTGTTACTCAGAACCCTGACAGTATTAGCCAAATATAATGCTTGGTCAATGAGAGAATATGTTGAGTGAAAGATTGAACTTTACATTGAATTATAACTTGAAAGAGAACTATCATAGGTAACACCTAATAAATTGTCAAAAGATATATAACACGTGTCAAACGTGTTGAAAATGAAATCTGTCTGAAGGTACTTTTTACCATATTTGGGGGACATGCAAGAGTACTAAGAACTACTAGGATCAGCTGTGTAATTTATTTCAGAGAATTCTCATATTAAGTGTACAACTGAAACCCGATATTTTCTTCTAGGTCTGCTGGATAAACAGACTGAAAAAAATAGAGTATTGTTCTTATACAGTATATGATAACAGTAGTGAGACTTATTTATGGGCAGAGATGGAAAGATTCAGAAATTCCTAAAGTGGAAGAATGCAATGTACAGTTAATGGAGCTGGCAGAGATGATGAAATTGATTGCTTTTATTAAAGAAAATACTTTGCCTAGCTTCATTTTTTCCTTTAAAAAAGCTTACATTCTGAAAAACATTTGAACTATTTGCTTCATACTGAAAAAAGAATGAAATTATAACCTTGGGATTTGACAACTATAACTCTTTACAATCGTAGAAGTGAAATGCACTTTGTGCTATGGTTTACTCCAGTCTAAAGGCTCTTTGTGTCTTATCCTTGTATCTGTTCTGAAGAAACTTGGAAGACTCTCGGTTCTATAGATTTGGCCTCTTCTTTTTCTGCACCACAATTTTGATTTTATCCCTATCACCTCCCCATTTTTCTTCTGATATTTTTTTTGTTATTCTTTTGTATTTTAACTTCTTTGAAACTCAATAAAGTTAGGAAGAGGAAGGAGAAGAATCCCATAGACAGAGTTAACTCATGGCAATGCGTGTTCATGGAAAGAGGACACCAAATGGGACAGGAGTTGAAAGGAAAGCAAACAAAAATTGTATTTGCTGTGAACATCAGACTCCTACCGGATACCAATCCAGCTAGACAACCAGCTCAAGAGAACTCTCAGAAACCTTCCCAAGAAAGGTCACTCACTAACGAAAAAGAGTAGCAGCTGAAAAGCAGTGAACTTGTCTTCCCATGGTTCTATGGATGTTCCAAAACACACAAGCCAGACATACCTCTCTGTCCAATTGTATCATTACCGGGGACACCAACCGACAATATCACGAAAGAATTGGCAAAAAAGCTTGGGCACCTCATAGAAAAGTGCAAATACTCCACCAAGCCCCCACTACAGTGCCAGAGTTGGGTTGCTACTGGTTCGACCCAGATCACATGAACCGGTGGTAGCAGTGGCGGGAGGCTCTGCCCACCTGGCCGGATGCTTCAGCACAAGCAGGAGCGCGCCCAAACCGGTAGTAAAAAAATTGGCAACCCACCACTCTACAGTTCCCCTAAGGAATCATAGACCTGCCAATAGGTGATGGTGACATCATGGTCTCATTTGATCTCCCAACCGAGCTATAGACTCAGAATTAGCCAGTTTTAGCCAAAGAATCTATGAGAGCACTATTACACAGCAGACCTGATCTAACCATACACTAAGGTTGAAATACTCAGAATCATGAACCTCATCATGATTCTGAGTATTTCAGCCTTAGTGTATTTGTTTAGATAAGGTCTGCTGTGTAGTAGTGCTCTTCTCTGCCTAACCTCTCTGCCTAACCACATACTGTACTTTCAATTCAACTGACAAAGAAATTATACCAACAAATTAAAGCAACACCCATGGGACCACTGCTTATAAAAATACACTTAGACTTATATACCACTTCACAGAGCTTTACAGCCCCCTCTAAACAGTGTACAGAGTCAGCATATGGCCCCCAGCAATATGGGTTCTCATTTTATCGACCTCGGAAGGATGGAAGGCGGAGTCAATTTTGAGCTGATGAGGATCAAACCCCTGATAGAATTAGTCTACAATACTGCATTCTAACCAATGCATTACCACTACTCCTGCAAAGCTTATATGCAGAAACTACATCTTCCAGCATGCACTGGCCTAGAAACTATAAGATTTGCATAAAAATAAGTAGATTTGTGTGTGGTCAGGGCAGGGGCCCGGGGCAGACTGTTAGCCAAAATGCTAGATAAAGTGGAACAAGAAACTGCTTTCATTAAAAGCATACTTTGGATCCACCACCTACCATTGCAATCACAGCTTCTCTTCATCACCCAAACGCTACAAAAACTACACTTAGAGTGGGACAGGCTTTTGAACTTTTTAGAACAGGGGTCCCCAACCTTTTTTTCACCAGGGACCGGTTTCATTTTAAAGAAAATTCTGCGGACCGGCTGAGGGGCTCAGCAGTCATGTGACTGGGTGGGCGTGGCCAACTTGGAAAATGTGAAACTCACTTAACAATGATCTTGGTTAGCAACCAAACTTTTGGCCTCAACTGTGGTCATAAGTTCTTTCTTTCTTTCTCTCTCTCTCTCTCTTTCTTTCTCTTTCTTTGTCTCTGTCTCTCTTTTTCTCTCTCGCTATTTCTTTCTTTCTCTCTTTCCCTTTCTCTCTATTTCTTTCTCTTTCTTTTTCTCTTTCCCTCTTTCTGTATCTTTTCCTGTCTCTTTCTTTCCTTTCTGTCTCTTTCTCTCTGTCTTTCTCTCTCCCACTTTTTTCTTTCTTTCTCTCTCGTGTCTCTCCTTCATCCGCCCATTTCTGTCACTCTGTGTGTGTGTCTGTCTGTCTGTCTTGCATTCATTCATTCAATCACTCCTTCTGTGTCTCTGTCTATCTTTCTCTCCCTCCCTCCCTCTGTCTCTCTATGTGTGTCTGTCGTCGTCATCGTCGTCCCGTCCCCCCGCCCCCAGCCTCCTCATCCTGCCTGCCAGGCTTGGTCGCTCGTTCGCTTGGTCAGGCTCCGTGGCTGGATAGGAGCCGGGCTGGAGAGGAGGAGGAGGGAGGGGGGGCAGCCCATTGGGAAGAGCGCGCGGGAGAACGCAGGAGGATGGTGGGGGCTCTTCCTCCACCCTCATCGACGGAGGGACTCCTTGCGCCGCCGGAGCAACCCGCCAGTTCCCACCCCAGCCTGCAGAGCCTCCGCAGTCCCTGGATGAAAACGAGTGGCCGGCATGCCAGCAGGGGAGGGAATCGGTGGCCGGTCCGGCGGCGTCCAGGAGTCCCTCCGTCGACGAGGGTGGAGGAAGAGTCACACTCCAACGGTGCGAACAGCCGCGCCTGCGTTCTCCTGCGCGCTCTGCTCAGGGGGCAGCCCCCTCCTCCCTCCCTCCTCCTCTCTAGCCTTGCGGCCCGGCTCCCATCCAGCCACGGACTGGCACCGGTCCGCAGCCCGGGGATTGGGGACCCCTGTTTTAGAAGACAAAACACTTTTAAAAAGCTGATGAAACAATGGAAATCCACAGAGAAGAAACTATATTTGATGCAATCCATTTCTTGAAGGAGAAAGGCAGATGTCGGCTGGCTTCATTGTGATTCCAGAAAGGCCTTCCAGAAAGGTGACAAAAGGTAGACCTTTTGTTCCAAATGGAAAAAAAGAAATTAATTGTTTGCTAACTTACTCTGAGGACATTTTGCTGAACCTATGCAATTATTGTCCCATACGATACCGAGGTGGTCATTTGCAAGACTTATTTAAAGTTGTCCTTTGGAGCTGAACGACTTCACATTGCTCTGCATAGACAAGGAAATTTACTCATTCTCATAAAAATAACATTGTAGGCGGGGGGAGGGGGGCAATGTAAACAAATGGAATCTAGGAAGCAACCCCCCCCCAAGCCTGTTAAATATGGTGCAATTACTGTATAGATAGAGAACAATGTGGCAATATGGAAAGTCTTTCTCATAGTCTGCAGAGATGCAGGGAGGTCATTTTCTAAGCTCTCCTTTCAATTGCCATGTTGTTTTCCTTCTTTTGTGAATCACTCAAGCCACCTTTTCTCTTCATTATCCGACATTCTTTTTATTTTTTTTAACAACTGCTTTTATGTTAAATTAGAGAAGAAAAGAGTCTGTATTTTAAAGTCACTTAAAGCAAAGCACTGTGGTAAGTATGGGATTACAATGGAATGCGCCTCTGTTGCCTGATGCTAAATGCTTTCACTTTGAAAGAAGTAGCATATTGTAGGGAATGCTATCTTTTATTAACAAAATAATAAAATGTGCAGAGATACTTACTGACTTCTCTAGCTTCTAATAATAAAATTGTTCTTAAATTTTTTTAAAAGTGCCTTGGTGAGCCAATTCAGCCTCATCACCTTCAGGCTGCTTCATAATGTTCTGATCAAAACTTCCTGTTGAGGTCCTCGACTTGCGACCGGCCCCCGACTTACGACCGGCCGCAAGTCTTCAACCTCCCTGTTGTAGGCTTGGTAACAGCCAGTCGCATCTGATTGGCTCAGACGTGACTGGCTGGAATTACGTTGCCAGGCGCCCTGATTGGTTCCCCGCTTGACAGCTCTTGCTTAAATAGCTGTCAAGCGGGGAAGCCCCTGTCTACTGCACCTTTTGTACTGTGTACATAGTTCTGCTATTCTAAGTGCTTTGTGAGCCAAATAAACGGCTAATTTTGCTTAACTAACCTGTGTCGGACTCCCTCAATTACTGAACTCAACACTGGCGACTTCCCAAGAGCCTGAAGCAAACTCCTTGTCCCGACAAAAAAACTCCTTTTATTAATTTACTGTGAATTCTACTCATTCACATCCAGCAAAGTTTTTCAAGGGAGGCTTTACAGTCACAGACCTTCTCTGGCTTGGAGAGCTAACAGGCCAATATCTGCAAAACTTGGCAAGGAGTCTCGGAGAGTCACGAATCAATTAGCAAACTAATCACGAACCTCCCGCAAACTCCACTCCCCTTTCACTCCTCTTTTATTTTCTCTGGGAGGGGCCATTCTTGTCCACTTGTGGTCTTACTCCCAAGTCAACCCCTGTTCTTTATTTGTTTCCTTTGTCTGGCAACTCTCTGCATGCGCACACTGGGAACATGCTCCAGCTGTTCATCTGCCTCACTGATGTCTGACTCTGAAGGCAGCTGATAACTGGCATATGGCTCTTGGCCCCTCTCTGTCTCCAACACAGAGCCTTCTCCAGACTCCAGGACTGGCCCATGTTCCTCCCCAACCTCCTCACTGTCCGAATCTGCTGCCAGTTCTGACGGCCCATGGCAAGTCACAACACATATCAATCCAGATATCACCCCTTTTACCCTGATGCCATTCTGGAAGGCCTTAAAGGATCAGAGTGGTCTTTTAGGACTTGAACTAAGGGGATGGAGCCCCACACTGGATGTGTTTTGGACATGTTTGTATATCAAATAGCTGAATTCCCATCTTACTTACCTATTTTGTATTTTTTTAAATCTTATTTTGATTCCATTGTGAGCTGCCTCAAAACAGTCTGGAATAAGAAAGTTCTCAAATTGAATAAAATAAAATTAAAACTTAATGGTAGTCTTGTCAGACAGTCCTCTCACCATTTGTGAATCTTTGGATGTTCATCCCCCACCTAGATTTCAGTTCTTTAGATTTGAATACCAAAGTCTAAGCCTAGGTATATCCTTGCATTTCAAGGAAATTTTAATATAGTTCTCATTGTCATTCTCCTGTCATACTACTACTAATAATAATCTTTGTTGTCATTGTAATAATATTGTAATAAAATTACAATGAAATTGGTTAGTACTATATTTACATTGGAAGTACCTCCTAAGGTGGTTCTGGGTTGAAAGGATTTACCAGTGATATCACCATTGCCCAGGGGATGCCCGAACAGACTCCTTTCATGTCCCTCTTATTTTTCCCACTGAAGTGGTACCTATTTATCTACTTGCATTTGCGTGCTTTCAACTGCTAGGTGGGAAGGAACTGGACAAATTGACAAGATCTCATTTTGTCACATGGCTCACACTCTCAGGTTTTGAACTGCCAAGCAATTAACTTCTCAATGGTGTTCAGATTCAGAGATCTAGGCACATGAGGCACGGGGCTTCCTGTCATGAAGCTATTCTTTCTAGTAATATAGTAAAAACCAATTACATTTCTCAACCAATGCTTCAAGGTTGCTACGTTTGAGGACATTGATGAATGACAATTGAACGTTGTCAATTAGTTTATTCCTATTTCATAAATAGTGCTTTTGTTCATATTTAAAATTGATTAACTTCTTGAAGATTCACCCAGAAGAGCACCAAAACAATAGCCAATAGACAACCACTTTATTTCAGCAACACTATAAATAGCAACCAGCCAGCCAACTCCTGATTGTCTAACCCATGAATGGAATAAATTCTAAAAGATTTTGGTGGATCTGGATTTCAATAAATGTAAAATAGACCCGTTAGCTCTAAGAAGACCAGATTGCATGACAAATCACAAGCTTTCATTGTATCTATAATAAACGTGATACCCTCCATGTATAACCTAGGGCAGCCAAAAAAGGCCTGTTCTGAATCATGAAAACACAAGTTATAGGTTAAAGTTTGCAAGATCCATCTCAAGTGTCCCATTTTCCATGCATCTTTGTATTTTTCACAAAGGGCACAGAAACACGAGCATTCAGCCTTCTGTTGTTCTTCGCATTGCTGGATCAAAATCAAAAAGCAGTTATGAAATCTATGAATTTTTCATAAAACTTCTCCACCTTCCCAATGTTGTTTGTGCTTGGTGTAGTTCAGCTCATTTTAATTAGTCTGCAGTGTACTTCTATTTTACAAATATTAATACCCATCTGCCTGTATTTTCTTCGGTACTGCATGTTTTGATTGCCAGCCGGTGTTAATAAAAAGGTCAATAAAAGAAAAAAAATACTTTATTGCATATGTTACAAATATTATTTCATGTATACTTTTCATCCTCGGAGAATAACAAATCATTGAAAACTATCAATTACACTACCGATGTTTGCATAGCAAAATTATTAACCTCAGTGGAAACAAGATAATTCACAGAATAGCAAGGGCAAATATGGATGGTAAATGCTAGAAATCTGCATATCAGAATAAATCTGATCTACTTTGTTGTCCCCATTAATAGGGCAGTTCGTTGGTCTGTTGGGCTTTTAATGGATTTTTTAAAAAAAAAACCTGTTTAAAATGCATCAATTTTTATTCATAACTTTTCCCAAGACATGGAGTGTTTCCTGACTGTGTTGAATAGTTAGGTAAATTCACTAAAAATCTCTTTTTAAATGCAGAGTTCTCAGTTTCCTTTCAAAATATAACTTTCTCCAAGGAGGGCTTTTACAACTTATATTTGTATAGATTCATAGAATCAGAAGTCTGCGGAGATTCTCAGTCATCCACCTCATGGGTGTCCCAAACGTGCTTTTTCAAAAGATGACTGAACTTTGTTTTTCCTTGAAAACATTTCAATTCTCATTCAAGAAGCTTCTTTAGTTCATGAACTGTTCAGTTCAGAACTGAAGAAGCTTCTTGGATGAGAAGCGAAATGTCTTCAAGGAAAAACAAAATCCAGTCATCTTTTGAAGAAGTATCTTTGGGATGGATTTGGAAATACCATTGAGATCATCACAATCATATGTATTGTATTGGATGTTTTATTGTTGTTTTTATTACTGCCTGTTCACTGCCCTGAGTCCTGTAAGGGAGATAGGGCGGTATACAAATTTGAATAAAACCTAAACCTAAACCTAAACCACCTGCTTAGTGCAGCATCTACTGCAACATGCCTGAAGATGACTAGGTAACTACTTTTTGATATTTTTACTGAAAGAAAACTCACCCGTTTATGTGGCAAGCTGTTTTCACATCACTACTTATTTTTCTATGGGGATTACTGAAGCTATTCCTCTTTATCTTCATTTCCCACAACCATATTGTGACTTTGTCTATGTGGATTTTTGGAAGCTCATAAAAAAAAAGACTGTTCTCTATATTTTGTTGGGACCTATTATAATAGATCTTACAAATCTGTTCCAAATCTGGTATCCCTGCCAATTTACAATTTTACAAATACAACAACTTTGTTTTAAAAAAAAAAGAGTCTGAAAAAAGCATTCCAACTGAAAACCAAGACATCACACAATGGGCCAATCACCCATTCTAACCCAAACACTGTTGAGGCCTTGAGGGTTTTCAGAGCAGACATTATGATGGAGAAGGTAATGAAGTCCCAATAAATGACCCTGTAGAATTGGCAGACGACACTGGAGAATTGATAGGATCTAGAGCACTGATGACTAACCTTTTTTGGCTTGCGTGCCAAAAGCGGGGGGAGTCATCCATGGGCATGCCACACTCATAATGCTATGCGTGCGACCCCCTGCTTTTGGCAGGCTTTTTTCGCCCTCTCCAGGCTCCAGAGGCTTTCTAGGAGCCTGGGGAGGCTGAAAACAGCCTCCCTCCCACCTCCAGGAGCTTCCCTGAAGCCTCCAGAGAACGAAAAACGGCCTCAAAAGAAGGCCTAAATCAGCTCCAGTGCACACAAGCGCACTGGAGCTGACAGGACAACGCCTTGCGTGCCCTAAGAAATGGTTCTGCGTGCCACCTGTGCCACCCGTGCCGTAGGTTCGCCATCATGGATCTAGAGCAAGCTAACTCTGAGAACATATGGGATGGGCAGAAACTACAAGGGATAAACGGTCCCTCAAATAACCAGGGCCAATGCAATGAAGGGCTTTATGAATGATAGCCAGGATCCTGGATTTCACCCAGAAGGCTACTGGATACAAATGCATTTTTTGAAGCAAAGGTATTTCATAGGTGCACTGTAGCATGCTGTTAACTGTCAGTGTTAGTTTGGAGTCACCTTATAGCAAGATGGGTGAGAAACAAGTGTAATAAACAAACAATTTCTGGACCGGCTACAGCTTCCAAGTGACCTTCAAGTATGGCCACTTGTAGAACATATTGCAATAATGAAGACTCTTGCCTTGGTCAGGGGGTTGCTTTAGAATACCTGTAAGGCCCCATCCAGCCCTATGATTCTTGAGTTGATGAATTTTTGAGTCTATAATAGGTTCTTGACTCTATGATTCCATGATTCCAGTCCTGAGGTGATCAAAATAGAAGTCACTGTTTGAAAGGCCTCTCAGCCCAATATGGATGCTACAGGTATACTAAATGAACCTGTACAAAAGTCTTCTTGGCTACAGCTGCCCCCTGCTGCTCAAGGAGAAGCTACAAATCCAAGAAGACTTCACAATTATATACCAGTGCAACCTTGTTTATGGAATCACTCCAGATCCCGGGAGTCTATGCATCCACAGACATGCAAGCCTGTCTGAACTGAGCCTAAGCCTATTGCTCCTCTCCAGACCCACACAGCCCCCAAACCCTGGGGCAAGACCTTGACAGTATCATCTAGTTAGCCCACCATAGGATGCATAACAGGCTAGCTTCAGAATGCTGATGATACCAGATGTCAAACTGACAGAAGACATCATCCAGAGACCATGTAGATTAATCTTGTGTCTATACCACAGCCATTCATGCACGACACAAGTTTCCTTTAAAAACACATAATAATAATAATAATAATAATAATAATAATAATAATAATAATAATAATAATAATAATAATCTTTATTGTCATTGTAATAAAATTACAATGAAATTGGTTAAATTGAAAGGCTGTGAGATGTGGATGAAAAAAATCCAGAAGACAGCTAGAAAGTGGTCTAAGTATTCAAGAACACTCCAGAGAAGTTCTCTTCTCTGTTTGTAACTTTAAAAACAAATTGATTTTGACCATCATGTCAGTTTTGGCCTAATTATACAATTTTGTTTAATTCACATATAACTCTTTACTGGTTTAATATTCAAGGGAAATTGTTTCTATACTCGGCTCTATATAATTAGATCCTAGTAGTGAGAGATTTATAGAAGAGAATGTATTTATAGCTCAGAGTTCAACTGTGGAACTCTTGGTGCTCTCTGAGCTTGGTGATTTTCTTGCAGATGTTTCATTATCAATCAATTACCTAGTTTGGTAATGAAATATCTGCAAGAAAACCATCAAGCACAAAGAGCACCAAGGACCCCCATAATGAGAGATAATTGTTCTGAAAACCTAAAAGCTTAAAATAAGTACAAGCTGTTTCTTTCTGAGGTTTCTTAGAAATTTGAAGATCTGAATTTGTCTTTTATCAGTTTTAGATGAAACCCAACTGACAAGCTATAGTTCTTCAACCATCTACATTTAGACTAGTTCAGTTACTGCAATTCTGGAGATGTTTTTGGCCATAGTTTTCCTAGTCTATGAATTAAACTGTACCAATGTCAGCCCATTGCTAAAATCATATTTTTTCAGAAAGTGTATCCACATCAGGGGTGAAATTCAGGAGGTTCTGACAGGTTCTGGCAAATCAGTAGCGGAAATTTTGAGTAGTTTGGAGAACCGGCAAATACTACTTCTGGCTGGCCCCAGAGGGGGGTAGGAATGGAGATTTTGCAATATCCTTCCCCCAGGAGTAGGGAGGGAATGGGGATTTTGCAGTTTCCTTCCCCCAGGAATGGGGAGGCAATGGGGATTTTGAAGTATCCTTCCCCCAGGAGTGGGGAGGGAATGGGGATTTTGCAGTATCCTTCTCCCAGGAATGGGGAGGGAATGGGGATTTTGCAGTATCCTTCCCCCAGGAGTGGGGAGGGAATGGGGATTTTGCAGTATCCTTCTCCCAGGAGTGGAGAGGGAATGGGGATTTTGCAGTATCCTTCCCCCAGGAGTGGGGAGGGAATGGGGATTTTGCAGTATCCTTCCCCCAGGAGTGGGGAGGGAATGGGGATTTTGCAGTATCCTTCCCCCAGGAGTAGGGAGGGAATGGGGATTTTGCAGTATCCTTCCCCCAGGAGTGGGGAGGGAATGGGGATTTTGCAGTATCCTTCTCCCAGGAGTGGAGAGGGAATGGGGATTTTGCAGTATCCTTCCCCCAGGAGTGGGGAGGGAATGGGGATTTTGCAGTATCCTTCCCCCAGGAGTGGGGAGGGAATGGGGATTTTGCAGTATCCTTCCCCCAGGAGTAGGGAGGGAATGGGGATTTTGCAGTATCCTTCCCCCAGGAGTGGGGAGGGAATGGGGATTTTGCAGTATCCTTCCCCCAGGAGTGGAGAGGGAATGGGGATTTTGCAGTATCCTTCTCCCAGGAGTGGAGAGGGAATGGGGATTTTGCAGTATCCTTCCCCCAGGAGTGGGGAGGGAATGGGGATTTTGCAGTATCCTTCACCCAGGAGTGGGGAGGGAATGGGGATTTTGCAGTATCCTTCCCCCAGGAGTGGGGAGGGAATGGGGATTTTGCAGTATCCTTCCCCCAGGAGTGGGGAGGGAATGGGGATTTTGCAGTATCCTTCTCCCAGGAGTGGAGAGGGAATGGGGATTTTGCAGTATCCTTCCCCCAGGAGTGGGGAGGGAATGGGGATTTTGCAGTATCCTTCCCCCAGGAGTAGGGAGGGAATGGGGATTTTGCAATATCCTTCCCCCAGGAGTAGGGAGGGAATGGGGATTTTGCAGTATCCTTCCCCCAGGAGTGGGGAGGGAATGGGGATTTTGCAGTATCCTTCTCCCAGGAGTGGAGAGGGAATGGGGATTTTGCAGTATCCTTCCCCCAGGAGTGGGGAGGCAATGAGGATTTTGCAGTATCCTTCCCCCAGGAGTGGGGAGGCAATGGGGATTTTGCAGTATCCTTCCCCCAGGAGTGGGGAGGGAATGGGGATTTTGCAGTATCCTTCCCCCAGGAGTGGGGAGGCAATGGGGATTTTGCAGTATCCTTCCCCCAGGAGTGGGGAGGGAATGGGGATTTTGCAGTATCCTTCCCTTGCCACACCCACCAAACCAATCCCACAGAACCATTAGTTAAAAAAAATGAATTTCACCACTGATCTATATTATAGCAATAACAACTGAGATAGGGTTAGAGGTAAAAGTATAGACATAAAGAACAATCACTTGAAATGAAAAGCAACTATACTTTTGGAAGAAGACATCAATGAACATTGAAATTTGGAAGCTGAAAGTCTAGGATGATGGATTCATTGTGGAATTGATAGTAAGACATAGGTAAGACCATTCTTTTCGGCAGTTCCTCAGAGCTGTGACCAAGGAAAGAATTACTTGGAAGCCAATCAGTCATTCTAGCAGCAATGCTCAAGTGGTGCCAATCTTCATTGTATTGATTCAATTTAGTGCAGCTTCAACTATTCAATGCCTTGAAAAAGAATGAAGAATCTGAGTGAATTTGGACTCTTCTGAATATGTGAAAGGATGATCTGCTGGTTGAAACTGATCTGATTATTTGATCCATCTGATTTTAAATAGCAAATTGATTCGAAGAATTAATTGAGCCCAATTCACACTGGTCTAAAGGATACCTCTGAATAACATTCAATGTGGTACAGATAACTATTCAGGACTCTTTGAACCTGGTTCAGTATTTCACACTATTAATCCTAAACTAGTTCTGTGTTGTGCTTTTGTAGCAAATTATTTCACTTGGGGCCCATTTAGTGTTGGGTTTGTTATTTATTAATGGAAAATATTTATTCAAGGTTTTTCCTTTTCGTCTACAACTTGATGAGCAGTTCGTTATATTTTAATCAATTTGTAAAACAGATTCTTCCCTCATTAATCCTTCCTAGAGGTATGTCCGAAGAGCTTCAATTTCCACCGTTCAAGCAAAGTCATCTGCCTGTGTAAATTTCATGATACAATTAAGTGGTTAAAGATGAATACAGATTTATCCAATAGAGTTTCCAAGTCTCTTACAATAGAATTCCAGAATTCTCTGTTAGTATGAGTAGCCAAGTCTGGGAGAACTGGGTTAAGACGTTAATTGAAATACATTGTAATTTTTTTAATGTGTGTTATTTTCTATGTTAACTCGGGATGGATCACTTATATGAGTGCATGTGCATAATCTATACATTTCAGAAAGAGTTACCTGTTTCAAGGGGAAGAGCATTAAACTGTATTCCTCTACACACAATGCATGCAGAGGAAGAATTGATTGAGCCCAATTCACACTGGTCTGAAGGAACATTAGATAGAGCACAGATAACAATTCAAGACTCTTTGAAGCTGGTTCAGTATTTCACATATAGGAGCAGGAGTGGGATTCCACCCAGTGATGCGATTCAATTTCTTTTACTACAGGTTCCATGGGCGTGGCTTGGTGGGCGTGGCAGGGGAAGGATACTGCAAGATCCCCATTCCCTCCCCACTCCTGGGGGAAGAATATTGCAAAATCCCCATTCCCTGCCCACTCTGGGGCCAGCCAGAGGTGGTATTTGCTGATTCTCCAAACTACTCAAAAGTTTCACTACCGGTTCTCCAGAACCTGTCAGAATGTGCAGAATTTCACCCCCGATTCTACCAGTTTGGAACGGTTCAGGTGAATCGGTTTGCTCTGACAATCAGCTGGGCAATCAGCTGGGCTGTCCTGTCTATCCTATCCTTTATTTCCTGCTTTCTAGCTCATCTCAATCACGTGGCACAGCTGATTCCCCCCTCCCAGGTGTTTTATTTACCGTTGCTGACTTGGAAGGTAAGCAGCTGAGCTTCTAAATGCTCCATTTTCAGTGTTGCACATGCATGCAAAGCACACACTCACCAAACTGGTTGTTCAACTGGCAGCATCCCACCACTGTATAGGAGCACTGTTAATCCTAAACAACTTCCGTGTTGGGCTTTTGCAGCAAATGATTTCACCTGGAGCCCATGTGTGTGGAAAGGAGAAGGGAAGGGATTGTGCAAGTGGGCAAATTGTAAGGCATCCGAATATCTTTTTTTGCAGTGTAAATGGTGATACACAATTTCATTTTCTTTTCTTTAAAAAAAAAAAAAACAGAGCATGACGGTGAAGTTTGGAAACTGGGAATACCATTATAAATGTGATTTTTTTTTAAAAAAAAACCAACCCATTAATCTTATAATAAATACCAATGTTGGAACACAGTAATCGGATTTGACAAGACTGAGTAATGCTACTGTTATTTATGTAGTGACACAATAGCTGCAACTTGTTTTTTTCCCCTCACCCCAATATTTAGAACAGACATCTCTCCATTCAGTAAACTTTTAAAGCTGAATACTTCAAATGTAAACTTGTGCTGTTGGTGACTGATGCTCTGTAACGTTCTCCATGAAATTCCACTATATTTTTATAGACACCCCTCCTGCCCTCTGCATTCCTTAGTTCCTTTTATTGATTTTCTGCAGTCCTTGGGGCAGGCACTGTTGAAACAAACCACACTGTAATTTTTCATCTTGGGCTTGCTTTTATTACTTTACTAGGCTCTCTGGCTCAGTTATTGCATTTGTGCATCATTTTGAAGTTTACGTCCTCTTTAATTGCACTTTTATTTTTATTTTTTCTTTTATTTTTTTTGAATTATGTCAGGAATACAGCCTTGGGCAGGATTTTAAGGAATACATGTTAGTTTTCTTCAAAACAGGCCAACAATCTGGCAAATAGTACAATCATATACATGTTTTACTCAGTAGTAAGTGATATTGAATGGGCTTCGCTCCTAATCTTCTGTTTGATAACTAGGCTGCCCAGGATTATAATGAACTGCATTACGTTATTAATTTCTTCTTACCCCAAGCAATGGATTTTTTCTCTCTGTTATTGCTTATCTTTGAACAATAGTGGCATTCTTCCCAATCCTTAAGTGTTTGTCTTGGGGTGGGGACAATTCAACATCTTCTCAAAATCAGGGACTAAGGGGTACTATGTACAACAAGACAATAAGCATAGACCTATAGACAGTTTTCTCTAATGTATAGTCCATCCATGGAAGAAGGAAGGAAGGAAGGAAGGAAGGAAGGAAGGAAGGAAGGAAGGAAGGAAGGAAGGAAGGCAAGCAGACCGGCAGGAAGGAAGGCAAGCAGGCCGGCAGGAAGGAAGGGAAGGAGGGAGGGAGGGAGAAAGTGTCAATCATTCAATCATAGGTGGTTTCCTATTCATGCTTGGAGAAGATGCCTTGTATCTCCATTCAAAATACATAGAAATGTCTATTGATTCACAAGATAAAATAAAAACAAAAACTATAGGAAGGGCAGACAGGGCTATTAATGGCCATTCTAATGACCATTCAGTGTTTTTTCCATAGATATAGGTGCTTCCCAATCATACTTAATCAGGATGTTAAATATGAATAGTTTTTGCATTTAGTGTATTCAATCTGCCATTAAATTTGGCTAGGAATCAACAGACTTGCATGATAGAGACCAGGTGTGGGTTCCTGCCAGTTATAGCCTCTTCTATAGAAGAAGTTCCACAAATCTACAGTGCCCTTTAGAACCGGTTCCAGCTCCCTCCTCCTGCCCGGCCGCACATCATCAAGATGAAGAGTGAAAGGAGGAATTCTGGGAGTTGAAGTCCACAAGTCTTAAAGCTGTCAAGCTTGAACACCCCTGGGTGTTAGGGGTGCAAGGGTCTTGTGACTTGACTGCTTTAAGACTTGCGTGCTTCAAATGCCACAGTTTCTGAGCCAACATTTTGGTTGCTAAGCAAGAGCATTGTTAAGTGAGTTTCACCACATTTTACAAGTTGGCCACGCCCACCCAGTCACATGACTGCCAAGCCACTCCCACTCGATCACATGGCTGGCAAGCCACTACCACCCAGTCACATGGCAGGCAAGCCACTCCCACAAAACAGGCCACACCTACAGAAAAGGTTCTAAAAAAATTTGAAACCCGCCACTTATCGAGACCTACATTTTGGGGGGAAAATATTCAATTTATCTAGTTGGCTGTCCTCTAGGCTAACTAGTTAGCACATGCAGGTGTGTTCATGCACATATACCCCATTTGGGAAATATACCATTTATCATTACCTTCATAAGAAAATGAGAAACAGAGAAGAAATGACCTCTCCACGTTTATCTACCAGTTCTGTACACAGAGACATGAAGTGGGATTCTTGTCCTCCTGGATTTCTTTAGAGAAAGAAAAAATAATCTTCAACAATTTCTTAAGAGCAGGGCTCTTCTTGTATGGTAACAGTACTATCTTTATTGAAATGGGATGAGTTCATACTATTTCCCTCCTTTGAATTAAAAGAAATCTAACCTTAATTCGGAAAGACAGAACATTTACAAGCACAGCCTCCAATCATTTCACACCTAAAATGTACAAGGATGCCACATCCCACACTTAATTTTTTTTCCAGAATTCTCTTCTAATTTGAAAAAGAAGTTTAACAGAGTTGGAAGGGACTTTGGAAATCTTCTAGTCCAACCACCTGTCTGAACAGGAGACTCTTTATCGTTTCAGGCAAATGGTTGCCCAGTCTCTTTTTGAAAGCCTTCAGTGATGGAGCAACAAAGATGTCTGAAGGCAATCTATTTCATTGGTTAATTGCTCTCACAGTTAGAGAATTTCTTCTTAGTTCCAGGTTGCATCTCTCCTTGGTTACTTTCCAACCATTGCTTCTTGTCTTGCCTTTTGGTGCTTTGGAAAATAGTTTGACCCTATTGTCTTTGTAGGAGCCCCTCAAATATTTGTTTAAATATAGATTTCCTCAAACTGAAGGTGAACAGATTAAAATTGTTTCCCCCTATCCTGTGGTGATCTCATTCTAAGCTTTCCTTCTCGAAGTTGTCCAAATAATGAGCATTAGGAACAGATGAGGAACATGCCAACTGGGAGTGAAAGGGGGGAGAGGAAATGCAATCCCCACAGGCTACATATTGAAGTCAGTGAGCTGCCAAATTGGACTTAGTAACGAGATTTGAATTTCCAGGTAGAAAGACAGATTGAGCACAAGACGCATGCTACTGGAAGCTGAGTCAGGTAGGCAAGCAGAGTGACAGACGACAGATGGAGTATGTATATGCACTGCTTTTGATTTAGATTTTTCTGGTGACAAACCCAGGTTTAGTTTGATAAGTGCTAATGAATCACACAGACCTTCCTCCTGTTCCTCTACCTCTTCTGCTGCTGGAGGTGCAGTTCAGGCAAAATAGTGGCTTGCCTACTCACCTTCCCTACAAAGCTACCATCAAGAATGAGACTGAATGACAAACTGTAGTGGATTGTAGGCGAGGCTCAAAATATCCAATCGAAAAGATTATAGAAGAGTTCATAGTGCAATCTGGTATTGGTCTTGATTCTACTGCATTCCTTGAAAATAAGACAGGGTCTTATTTTCCTTTGATCCCCGAAATAAGCACTTGGTCTTATTTTCGGAGAGTTCTTATTATTTTTGAGGTGAGTGGACCACACTCGCAGGAGGTGGTGAGTGTGGTCACCTCATAACTGCTGCTCTGTTGCAATATTTTAGGGGAGGGCTTATTTTGGGGGAGACCTTATTTTAGTGCATGCCCTCAAAAGCCTGATTGGGCTTATTATCCAGGGAGATCTTATTTTTAGGGGGAAAGGTACAGCTTGTGGCAAACTCCTTGAATCTAGACCCTGCAATCGGGTCTTCTACTTATCTTCTCCAGCTTCAGTGGCCTTTGTGCTAACACGAACATTTATCAAGTGATCCCATAGAGGGAAAAATCTGTGCTTTCTAAAGCATTAGATTGGCAACTGTTGCAGCCAGCATAGATAATAGTGATAACTTTGGGGATTTGTACTTCAGCAATCCATAAGGGATCATTGATTCCCTACTCCAGACTGCTCTTTTTGTATACCTATTTGGGTTTTAGTCCCTTTTGTGGGAAACGTGCACATTTTTAATATACCCCCTCCAAAATTCTGTTAACTAACTCTTATTTAAAAAAACAACAACTATTGCCATCATGAAAATGTGATTTATCATATGTTTGCCCCATGCTGATATAATGAAGTGTGAAAGGTGATTATTGCTTCTGAACATCTGTCTTTCGCTTGCAGATGCTTCATGCTTTGTTGACTGGGTTATGCTTTGCGTTATTTCAGTGTCCACAATTGTCACAAGAAATGGAAGAGTGCTCAGATGAAGTGGGCATTTGAAGTCAGAAGCAGTAGTTCGTTAAAAAGAAACATAATAGCACATGACAGCTCCATCTCCGAATAAATTGTGGGTCGAAGTTTGGAAGCTCTGAGATTTTTACAATCTTTCTTTCATCTGCACGCCCAAGGCAGAGAGAAAAACTTTACACAAATAGTGTTGTTGTTGTTTTACCATTTTTGAAAGTGCAGTGTCTTGTTTGTATGTATTCATTAGCAGGGTAGAAAAAGCTTTCCTAACCTGATGTCCTCTAAATATATCAACTGACTAGCAAGTCTGAGAACTGTAGTCCTAACACAACAAAGGGTATCAGCCTAGCATCTCTCAATGCATTTTATTAAAGGTTTAGGATTAGGTTTATTAGTTTTTTATACCGCCCTACTCCCGAAGGACTCAGGGCGGTGTACAGCCAAAGTAAAACAGATATATAAAAGTTAAAAAAGAGTTTTAAAAGGATATTAAACAATTTGGCCTCTCTTAAAATTAAAAAACCAAACAATTGGTTGGTTGATTAAAATTAATACAAATTCATATTTAAAAATTCATTTTTATGCCAGCCCGGCTTGTTGAAAGAGAAAGGTTTTGAGACCACGGCGGAAGGTGCGGAAGTCAGGGATAGTTCTTAATTCCGGGGGCAATTCGTTCCAGAGGACAGGTGCTCCTATGGAGAAGGCTCTCCTCCTGGGTGCTTTGGGCTTCATCAATTTAGGATATAAATTTGGGGATCAGCTACAGTCAAAATTACCAGTTTAAACAATATTCATAATGCTCTGGGAACATGGGATGTTTTTCTTTATATTGAAAAAGTTTTATTGGTTTTTACAATTTTTTCAGTAGGATAGGGTAAGGGATTCAAAGAAATTTTTAGAGCTTTCGCGTCGAAGTCATTGGCCCTTCCGGGGCTTCATAATAAATTGGTAACAAAAAACATTTTCCATAAAACTACAAGGTGAAAACGAGTACATATTTCTAAATTCTCAGTTCAATGCTGTCAGTCATTTGCAAAAATCCAGATACACATGTTATACAATATTACTCAAAAATCAAGGCAAAGTTATTTTTTGGATCTAAGTCTCTTGGCAATTGTGTCTTCTATCTCTCCTTCCAGGCCCCCAGCAGGCGGGGCCGTGGCCCCCCTGCCCCCCCTGAATCTTCCCCCAGGAAAGAGGAATGTTTTTTTAAAAAGGCTTCCGCCTCAGCAACTGTTTTAATCCTCACTCTTCCTCCTTCCCAGAACACCAGCATCCCTTCGGGCATCGCCCACTTGAACCAGATCCCGTGATCAAACAATTTTTTGGATAAGAAGGAGTACCTCCTTCTCATCTCCCTAATCTTTTTTGGGATCTGCTTCAAGATGACAACCTTCTTTTGTTGGTAAATTAACGGTCCCCCTCTTTGCGCCTTCAAAATTCCCTCTCTGGTTGACCTTCTAACAAATTTAACATGTATCTCTCTGGGTACTTCATTTATCCTGGCATATGCAGAATTTATTCTGTAAACTAGGTCAATGTCCTCTCTGATCTCATCCTTAGGTTTATGTAAATAATCTGCTAAAATTGTGCTCATGAGTTCAGGGAGACATTCACCAGGTTCCTCAGAAATGTTCTGAAATCTTAAAAAATATGTCATCCTTTCAAAATCAATCCTAGACACATGCCCAGTTAATTCTACAATCTCACTAGTAACCTTTTTAAACTCTCCCTTTGCCCCCGCCAGCCCCCCTTCCAACTCTTCAGTCTTCTGTGTGTTCTCCTGCATTTGCTTCCGTGTTTCCAGAAGTTCCTTCTTAAAGTTACTATTTTCTTCTCTCTGGGCCTTGATTTCTTGCACCAAAGTTTGTATCACAGATTCCAGAGAAGCCATCCTTTGTTCTAAACCTGCCAGTTCCAATTTTTGTGCCATGATTAGCTGTTAAAGTCAGTGCCACTAAAATGGCGTTTTTTGGGTGGGGCCGTTAAGGCAAATCAGGAAATGAAAGGGTTGTAAAAAGTTCAGGAACCAGAAGAGAAACACTTTTCCAAATCAATAAGTATAATAGCGAAGGCACTCCAGAAAAGGAATCACTTAATCCAAAAAAAAATATTTCTTCATTAATAGCAAGAGGAAGTCCAAATCACAAAAAGATGCTGGTAATTTTCCATAAGTAAGATAGTCATTCAGGAACAAAGGGGAGCCATCTTCCACCGCCCAAGCTCAGAGCCAGAAGGGGAGAGTGGTAAAAGAAAAATTGTTTCAAGCCAGCCAGACCTAGATACATTGTTAAAAGACGAGCCGCAGATCACTTTCCCTTGTTTCAAAACAGTCCGGGTTAAGGATATCCGCTTCCTCGCAACGAGGAGCCATTTCCAAGCGCCGCTTTAAGTCCAAGGGGGGGTTCAACAGGCAAACACCCCCCCTCCAAGTTCTTTCAGCCCAGGCTGACAGCAAAAAAAATGTTTAAAATCACTCACTCTCCACCTCGCAGCCAAAGCCCCGGGGAGCCTTCTGATTCAAACGGCCAGCTCTCTCCATGTTCACGAAGCGATGCCGTCCACCGTTGGCGAAAGGGAAACCCCCCGCAGCATGTCCTCCTCCACCTAAGCCGAAGACAAGGGTCGCTTCCCCGCTGCCGCGGGGGGAGAGCAACCCAGGCAAGCCGGCTTTGCGGGAGACCCCCAACAAGGGGCGTCTCGCCCCCGGGGGGGGCAGGAAAAGAAACAAAGTGGCGAGCGAGCCCTAGGCTTGCCCGTCGCCGCTGGAAGCCAGAACTGGAAGTCCCATGGGATGTTTTTCTTGTGCATTTGCTCCAAAATGGGTCTAGTGTCCACAACTAATGATAATTTATGCTATCTCTATTTAAAATGGCTTAATTTAATGAACTGGAGCAAAAGAGCAATCTTCTACATTGAAAAAAAAACATACTCTCTTTCTCCTTGCTTTGTGTGAAGAAAATACTCTAGTTCCACAACATGCAATATGTGGTTCTGAGCCATCTACTTTGAAAGTTAGCTGCCACTAGAGCCATGGTGGCACAGTGGTTAGAATGCAGTATTGCAGGCTAATTCTGGCTATAGCCGGGAGTTCAATCCTGATCCTTCCAAGGTCGGTAAAGTGAGGATCCAGATTGTTTGGGGCAATATGCTGACATTTTAAACCACTTAGAGCCGTGATGGCGAACCTATGGCACAGGTGCCACAGGTGGCATGCAAAGCCATTTCTGAGGGCACATGAAGCGTTGCCCTGTCAGCTGCAGCACACAGGAGCATGCTGGCCAGCTGATTTTTGGCTTGATTTTTGACCAATTTTTGCCCTCCTGAAGCCTCCAGAGGCAGAAAAATGGCCCAATGGGTAACCTGGAAGTCCATTCCTGAACTTCCAATTTGCATGTTGTGCCTTTTTTTGCCCTCCCCAGGCTCGAAAAAAGCCGTGTGCACTATGCGCGGGGCAGCAGGGGGCATCACACGTGCATGCTCAGGGGACACAGCATGGGAGACATTAAATTATGGGGGTGGGCACATGAGCGCGCACAATAGTGCGAGCGTGTGTGCTTTTGGCACCCGAGGTGAAAAAGGTTCGCCATCACTGACTTAGAGGGTGCTGCAAAGCACTCTAGAGGAGTATTTGTCTAACTGCTATTGCTGCTGGCATTCTGTTAATATAGTATTCTTTTCCCACAATGTAAGTCAATAATGTAGATGATCCACAATAGTGAATGAATGAGTCATTCATGGGTAGCAACGCTCTTACAAACCTGACAAGCAGAAAGAGCTTCGTAAATTGGTTTTCCCAAGTTAAATTTGGAATTTTTCAATAAAATAAAAACTTGGTTTGATTTAGTAGGATAATGGACAAGGGCCATTTAAAGGTTCAGTAATAATCATCTGAATAGAGGCACGATATGCCAATACTGAGCTGAACAAAAACCTTTTCCAATGCTCCACTTAAGGTTTTCTCACACGTGTTGCCTTTGTACTAGGATATGATAACAATCCTAAAATAATCAGATACTTAATCAATTGAAATTGTAGGAGAGCTATATTGGTCTGGTAGCATTTATTCAGATTAATTAATTTTATTAAAAAGCATAAACTTTTGTGAACTGCATGTGATGAAGTGAGTTGTAGTTCAAAAGCTTCTGCCCTTTAATAAAATTGCCTAATAGACTGTACAGTTAATTTCTTCTGTAATCTTTTGGCGACAGGACAAGAATAGTGATCAAGGCATTATAATGGTTAAAGGATTGGATATGGATTGGAGTGACTTAAATTCAAATCCAGTGTCCACCATGGAAACTGACTGTGATTTGGACCAAACCAGGATTGTTGTTGAAGGAATGCAATGAAAAAAGTTTCCTCATGTGAGTCACCAAAAGCTGCCACAAGAAAGGCAGGATATAAATCTGATAAATATGACTGTGAATGAAGTTATGCATGCAATAACGTTAATAATAAGATAATTCAGGCATGATACAACCATCTTCATGTACATACATGGCCAAGTCATGCATGTCTATCAGCTGATGTGCTTATAACACAGCTGCTTAACTTTTCAGTGAAGTCCATCACATATATCTGTGGCCATACAAATTGAATTAATCAAATAAATAATCTGTCAGTCATCAGTTATACAGATGCCCCTGTTAGAACAAAGATTTATGTCATGATCAGGCAGTCAAGATTCATATTTCAAAAGTAAATCTAATATGTAATTTCATTTAATCGGGAAAGTGTGTTTATACTATACATCAGGGTGCCATCTGCCGGACAATGCCGGCTGGCAGCCCCCAGAGCGAGAGCCTTCTCTGTGGCAGCTCCTGCCCTCTGGAATGGCCTACCACCCGACCTCCGCACGATCACGGACCTGTGCCTCTTTCGCCGGGCTCTAAAAACATATCTCTTTCCATAGCTCTAAATTTTAATCTTATTTTAGAAATGGGTTTTAATTGGCAATTTTAGCACGGGTGCAATTTAATTTAATTTATTTTTAATATCCTGTATTTATTGTTTTTTACATTTTATTCCTTTCCTGTGCGCCGCCCTGAGTCCAATCCGGAGATAGGTGTGGGATATAAATTTGATAAATAATAAAATAATAATAATAATAATAACTTAAGCTTATACCACATCCAAAATATGGGTTTCTCTTAAAACAAAACCTTTATTTGCTTGGATAAAACTTCTGTATTTCTTTTATGATATTATTTTTACTTGCATTTTAATAATGGTTAGTTGTTCTTTAAAACAATCTGTTATAATAATGGAGCTTCCTGCTTATCCACAGGTAGTCTGCAAAATCCATTCTATCCAGCATGTCTGATGAAAAGAAGCATAATCATTTATGGTGGGAATGAATGAATTAATGAACGAACGAACGAATGAATGCCACATTCTGATTGTGAGACGTTCTCTGGGCCATCCATTCTATTTGCAGATCATACTTTGGGTCACTTTTATTCTCTCTTTAAAAATATTTTCCAGAAGGAATTCCTGTCTCTGCTTTGTTGAAATTTTGAGCACCAATATTTACCACTCTTCTTAATAAGCCAATTCCAAAAGCTTGTAGCTCAATTTCTTTACTGCAACATGCATAGAGATAGCAGCAGCATTAAAGCTCACCTCAAGGTAAAGTTATGTTAAGCTATAATTAACCATTTTATAGCAGATCATAATTGTTTTTCCTTGAAGGTAGAAAATATTTTGATTTCTGCAATAATTATAGGAAAGCAACACAGTTAGCAATGTCAGTGAGCTGATGTGGCATATAGGGGTTTTGATCAAATGAAAAATATTTGTAGTTAAATTCTGCTGTATGCCTTACAGTGTTTTGGTGATTAGTGCCAATCAAAACATTTTCTTCTGAGGGAATTCTAGAATGACATGCAACCAGAGAGGACACTAATCCTCATTTGTTGGCTTCCTTTCTTCTATTCTTCAGTTTTTGAGATCCATGTATTATTGTTTGAAATCTTGAAGTCCAATTGATGTGCCATTCAAGGATAATACAGAAAATGGCTCATCCATCAGCTTGTAGCAAACTGTAGGCAGCAAGCATTTATGGAATTCTTTTTATCAGCATCTTAGGCAGGATGTCAATTGTTTGATTACCCTGGACCTCACATATGGTGAAGATTCCATCAAATATGTTTGAGCTTTTGAGATGGATTGATGCATTTCATCTAACAACCAGTAGATGGAAGCAAAAAGCTTGACTTTTTGGTATCCTTTTGCTGACAGCTAATGGTGGCTTTGATTTGTTGCAGCCCAGGTTTGGTGGCCTTACTTAACTCAAAAGATCTGGCACTGGAAAAACACCTATTCAGGAGACAATTAAAATATCCTCTTGATGTCAGAGAATATTCTTCCTAATTTGTAAAAAGTGCTCCTAAAATGCTACCTTGGTTCAATAATGAACCAGGAATGGAGAATGGAATTATAAGAAGAAGAGATCATTTTCTATATTTTAAAAGAAGGTGATAAAGTTATAAAAATTGTTGTTCATATTTATTTATTTTTAAACTATATTCTTATTTTCTATTTTTCTGTCTATTTTTTTAACGTTTGTACCAGTTTGTATCTTTGCAATTATTTTCTTTAATAAAACAACTATTAAGAAAAAGGAGTGATTAGAACAACCACTCTCTGTTCAATTCTCCCTCTGTTTTGTCCCTAAATGTATTTATCAGTAGATTGCAGAATTCAATCTGATCAGGTTTGGCAAATTCATACCTATATTTCTTCATTCCATCTGTTT
Source organism: Rhabdophis nuchalis (assembly GCA_039707465.1). Taxonomy (NCBI): domain Eukaryota; kingdom Metazoa; phylum Chordata; class Lepidosauria; order Squamata; family Natricidae; genus Rhabdophis; species Rhabdophis nuchalis. The sequence continues at coordinate 246,088,692 of CM077643.1, read as the reverse complement.
TTACTACATATAAATTCAATTTATGGAGATAAATGCTCATTATTCTTAATGTAATCTCAGACAACAGATTCCAAATTTACGTGCAACTGAGGAGATGCTTACATGTTCCTTCCAAATTAGTCCTGAATAATCATTACCTAGTTCCTGCAACTTTTTAAATACATTGGCCACCTAATGAGAAGGAAGCACTCACTGGAGAAGAGCCTAATGCTGTGTGCAGAAGAAGATGGGAATGATAGAGAATGACATGGCTGGATGGAGTCACTGAAGCAGTTGGGGGGAGCTTAAATGGAGTCCAGAGGATGGTAGAGGACTGGAAGGCCTGGAGGAACGTTATCCATGGGGCCGCGATGGGTCAAACATGACTTCACAACTAACTAACTAACAACAAGTTCATCCAACAACTAAAATTTCAAGGTCCATCTCTACAAGCATATGCATCTTTAGTATTAAACTCATGTTCACCTGTACAAGCGGTCTTTGACCTATATGACCATAATTGAGCCCACAAGTTTGGTCACAAAGCATGATGGTCATAAAGTGAATCTGGACTTGATTTTGTGACCTTTTTTGTGGCAGATGTAAAGTGAACACATGTCTTGTGAATAGTATTCACAAGTGAATATTAAAATGCAATCATTAAGATAATCCTATAGGGCAGTTTTTGCTGTAAACATTGATTTCTGTCAAAATCATTGCAGGCATATGAGTCTGGGTGCAGCAAGTGATTGCAAAGGCCAGTCTGACTGCCCAAAGTGCGTGACTGTAGGGATGAGTGGAACATCAGAACTCCAAATCCAGATCCTAAATCCCTTTTGCAGGGTCTGTCATAACTTTGAATAGTCTCTGAGTGACTGGTCATAAGTCAAGGATTAGCTTTTAGAGTCAGGAACGCTGAAAAGGAGGAGTTCCTGCTTACGTGGGAATTTAGAAGAACATCTTTCCACAATTCTTTTTAGCCACATCTTTTAGCAGTTTAACCCACCAGCAGTTCACTTCCCACTGATCCTGACCTGATGTAATTTTTTTATTACAAGACCCATTAATTACAAGACTCACTGATGGCTCACAACTGACCCATCACACGACCCTCACTTGATACACCCACACCTGAAGCCCTTCTAAAGAGAAGAACACTGACATCCCGTAAACTCCACTGAAGATATTACCTAGGCTGGTAACGAAATGCTCAGAAACCAACCCACAGGCTTGGAGAATGCACCTTCACTCTCATATCTTTTAGAATTTTTACTTCTCGTCTTGCTGGGTTTGCTTGTTTGGATGACTCATAGGTTTATTTTTGCTGTGGCTGATTTTTATATTTTTGTAAGTCATTGTGATGGGAAAGCACAAGTAGTGTGGTGGTCTAGAGATGAAGATTTCCACTTGGAAGATTGAGGGTTCAGTTCTAGGCGTCAACAGATGTTTCTCTATCAGGGCACAAAGACAAAATATCTGCTGTGAATTCTCTGTAGGCGTCAGGAAGAGCATCCAGCTAGTACAGGAAATACTCATCTCCATTCACTCCAACTCGATAAAAGGTAATATAGGGTTGTAAAAAGAAAAAGGAAATTGGGATGGAAAAGCACACCATTTGTTAAATGAATAGAAAAATACATAATTTCTGTCTATATTGCTGGTCTAAGGTCTAAAGAGTGACCAAGTATGCAAAGTTGTGAAGAGCCTGCCAATTTTTTGCTCTTGTTTGAGAATCATGACTTCATAGGGGCTGTAAATTATTTCTAAATAGTACTGAACTGAATACAGGACCCTGGGCATCCATGAGCATTTCTGAACATACTGTCCAAAATTAACCCCAAAACTCTTAAGTAGAAGCAGTCATTTCCATAGCTTCTGAAGCAGAACAAAGGAAATTAAAAGCATCTACAAATGCAGAATAAATGTTTAGTATTTGCATGCAAATGAAGCCACCAAGTATCCTATTTTGATTCCAAGACCTGCATATTCTTTTACAATGGCAGTGTGGGAGCTATTTTAAAATGGAGCAGAGGGTCTTCTCTTTTTTCCCTTTGTTATTTTTTTTCAGCCAACCTAATTATAGATTTGGAAATAGAGAAGGGGTGTGTGTGTGTGTGTGTGTGTGTGTGTGTGTGTGTGTGTGTAGGGGGGGTGGGGCGAAAGCCCTGATGCTTCAACCGGGGAAGTACAGGCAGCTGAACAAATGATGCCATTTCCAAACAACCAATTCTTGTATGAAATAATGAGCTATTCGAAATGAGAGAAAAAGAGAAGAACCGGTAATGCGATTCTCGTGTGTATGAGTTAGTACAACACAATGCACTTTAATTTGCTGCTGTGGCCTAGAGGTGGACCTCTCGCCTCCCAATCAGGAGGTTGTGAGTTCAATCCTAGGCAGAGGCAGATGTAGGGTCTCCTGCTTGGGCAAGGTCCCTTCCAACTCTGTTAATCTGTTAAATCTGTTAAATCTGACTATGACATCAAGCCTTTGCAACTCACCAAGATGGAATAAATAGATCCCATTCTTGAAATGGGAATATTTGATCAAGATTTATTTTTCAAATGGGAGGTGCTTTTATAATTTCTTCACTAGCTGAAAAACAGCTAAGAAGAAAAGCAAATAGTCAGTAGCAAAACCCTCTCAGTCATGGCCAAGCATGAGTGTTTCCAGAATCTGACATCAATTTATCTCTTCTATATGGGCAAAAATCTTTGAACACCTTAACTCTGGAAGATGATTTTGCTGTTTTTAAGGAAGCAAAATCTGGCCTAGAGAGAGGACATGAACCTTGGCTGTTTTTTTAAATAAGATACAATTAAGTGATTAAATTAAGTAACTGCACTCTATGCTGTCATGCTGATCACTTGACTAAGGAAATATCTTCAGATGACTGCTGGCTTCAAAACAAAGATGAGCACCGCCCCTCTCTAATCAACAATGACTAGCAGAGTGAAATCTGCAGGGATTCCTTTACCTTACTTTCACAATTAAGTGAGTAAATATTATAGGATACTTTTTCTTGGAAGACCAAACACAAACAGAGGCACATCGATCCAACTGGAAAACCCATCCAAGCTCACATACCATGCGATACACACATTTGATTTTGGACATTTGTCCTTCTGAATTGTTTGGCATGCAGGACAATAAAACTCCAACATTCATTTAAATGTGGGGGGGAAAACAACTAATATTAAGCTCTCTTCAAGGTGAGTGTGTAGCATCCATACAGTTTTCTTGATAATGTTACAGAAGTTGTTTGGCACTTTCTTTTTCCCAGAATCATTTTGCATCTTCCCAGACCTGAAAAATGTCCCCTGAGAACATTCTGTCCTGGTACTCACCATGCTCAATCCTCTTTAGTTTCTTGAGCCCAGACGGGCTACTTGCTAAGATGAATAGAACATAGTCTATAGGTGTCCTATGGTTGATTATACAGCCAAGTGATGAGACGTTATCTCTATATAGTGGCTATCTCTGTTTCTGTTTCCATTCTCTATTCTGTCCAACTACCAGCTGTTTTTTCTCCTTCTATCCTCATATCACCCCTCTCATTTCTCTCATTTTCTAGCTGTTCTTCCTTGGTGGCAATTAATCCCTTATTTGCATTCTAACAGGATAACAAACTCCCTTTTCATCACTGCAATGAAAAAAGAATAAAACTACAATCAAAACTGCACATATCAGCAGAATGCGTGTACAGAAACTCCAGGTGTGAGGTTAGGTTACGTGTGATCTTACTCATGCCTCCAGCTTCCAATTGCTAGGCTACCTTGGAAAGACAAAAGAGCTTCAAGCAATAACATTCGCCTTAATTTTGTACCTTTGTCTCTTTGTATCACCTCAAGTCATCCCCTGCCTCAGTCACCTGGGTCTCCAAACCAGAAGATTTTTTTTCTGCTGGCACTGTGAATAGCAATAGTAATAGCAATAGCATTTAGATTTATATACCTCCCCATAGTGCTTAACAGCACTCTCTGGGTGGTTTACAACGTAAGCATAATTGCATATTGTCCCAGAGGATGGAAACCTTGAACCGGTTAGGATTGAACACTAGGCAAATTTTGCCTGCAATACTGAACTTTAACCACTGTGCCACCAGGTATCCTGGAGAAGGTGAAAAAGAGGCACTGCCTTGGCATTCCCCTTATCATTCACCAGCCAGCAAAACGAGTGACCTCTCTAGTGCTACTATGCAGAAGATACAGCAGAACAAAATGAAGCAAATGTGATCTCTTTGCTCTTAAGTAAGCAGTTTTGAAGGTGTGTCTCAATCAAAACCTCATTGAAAAGAAAGGTGCTTTTGAAATCCTGCAAAGTGCTGGAGGCCCAAACTGTTTATCCTCTAAACCAGGGGTCCCCAACCCCCAGGCCGTGGACCAGCGCCGGTCCATGGCTTGATAGGAACCGGGCCGCAGTGAGCGGTGCAACTCTTAGAAAGGGCCGGAGAGGAGGAGGAGGGAGGAGGGGGCAGCCCCCTGGGCAGCCCCACACTGGGGGCGGGAGAGTGCAGGCGCGGCCACTCGCGCTGTTGGGGGCCTGAGAGGGGCGAGTGAGCCGACTCACCCCCCCCCCCATGCATGCAAGCGCCACCTGTTCCCCCTCCCCCTCCTCCCCCTCTACGCCAGCCGAGCTATGGCCACAGAATTTTTTTAACATGAAACCGGTCCCTGGTGCCAAAAAGGTTGGGGACCTGTGCTCTAAACATCATCAGGTGGGACCCAGAGTACCACAAAGTTTATTGCAGATGAACATGAAGTGTGGCCTATCTTTGTGCTCAGGATCTAATCAGGCTTTTTTTTTTTTTTTTGCATAGTTACCCTGTTTAAATATTTTCTTATTCATCTAATACTCATTTTTCTGGAGTGTATGGTTCCAAACAATGGTCTGATAAGGGGAGTTACACAGTGCCTTGGACAGAGGTTGTATTCAGCAGGTTCTGACCAGTTCTGGAGAACCTGTAGTGGAAATTTTGAACAGTTCGGAAAACTGGTAAATACTGTTTACCAGTCAAATACTCTGACTGTTCTCTGCCTCCCAAGTCCTGATCAGGAGGTAATGGAGATTTTACAGTATCCTTCCCCTGTCATGCCCACCAAGCTATGCCCACCAAGCCACACCCACAGAACCGGTAGTAAAAAAAAATTGAATCCTACCACTGGTCTTGAAGTACATCTTATTCCATATATACCACCTCCTCCAAAGTGCTGAGCACAATATTTGGTATTTAGCGTGGAGGCAAAAAGATGGGGCAGAATTGGGTTATTTGTGCTCCTAATACTTTTTTCCCCATTAATGGAAACTGAACACATAATACCGTGGGCTATTATCTTCATAAAAGCATATGGCTCATGTTTATAGCCCTGTTCAATAAAATTTGATTCTGAGCAACAGACACATATTCTGAAGAAAAAGGGGACTAAACTGGATAGCTAGATAAATAAATAAATAAATAGCCCTGCTCAACCAATACAGCAATTAATTAGAAAAATGATTTCCTAACTTATAAATCAGCTTCCATATCTCACTGGAGTATATATTGATTTCCTTCAGCTTTCCTTCTGGTCAAGCTGAAAAGATAATTTTTAATGCCAGTTTAAAAATCCAATCTTTTGGACTGATGGGACTTCTGCCTTGTGTAAATTTAATAGTGCAAATGTTTTTAGGGCATTTATTTATCATATTTAAGAGCTTCCCACCTCCCTCAAAGAAGGACTGTGGGCAGTGTAAAATAAAATATCAAAAGCATAAAAATGATATATAAAAGAAGCAAGAAATGCTAAAACATTAATTAAAAGGCAAGGGGCGGCAGATTTAGGGCCCTAACAAGTCCCAGATCTTCATGCTCTTCTGGGTGCCCCAAGCAAGGGCACAGAACCATGTTTTTACTCCTTTATGGAAGATCAGGAGAGTGGGGATCTCCGGGAGGTGAGTCTTCCATAGGGGGGGACAACAGTAGTGGAGGCTCACTTCCTGAACCCAACTAGTCAAAATTCATAGCATAGCGTAGTTTGTGGATGGAAGGAACCGAGCAGAGGTGGGTTGCTACCAGTTCGCACCAGTTCAGGTCAAGGGTGAAATTCAGCAGGTTCTGGAGAACTGGTTGTGGAAATTTTGAGTAGTTTGGCAAATACCACCTCTGGCTGGCCCCAGAAGTGGGGTTGGAATGGAGATTTTGCAATATCCTTCCCCTGCCACGTCCACCAAGCCATGCCCACAGAACCGGTAGTAAAAAAAAAAAGAATTTCATCACTGGTTCGGGTGACATTGCAACTGGGTCGCCAAATTGGTAGGGATGGCAGGCTCGCTTCGCCCCTGAACCAGTTCCCGGGTCACCGCAGCATGGGATTTTTAAAAATATTTTTGATGTTCTGTGCATGCGCAGAACATCAAAATTTATCTATTTACAGGTAACTGTAACAGAACCGGCAGCAACACTGGCCGAAACCTACCCTTGGAATAGAGGGTTGCCTGGTGAGCATCTTCTTAGTCAAAGTGAAGGAAATGTGTTGGCAACAGCTGTAGGAAGTCATCCTAGGACACAGTTGTGGTTGCCTGTCCCACATACTTGAAGCCAGTGTGCTCAATTGTGACAAGGATTCTGCCTCATAGATGAAATAAGATTCATCTGTTGCTTAAACTGATTCTGTATTTGAAGTAAAAGGGAAAGAACAGATTCTTCTTTAACCTGATAAAAAAAGGGTAACAACACAGATTCCCCCCCCCCTAACCTGGTAGTCAAATGTCTGGCACTGCTTTGGCATATCCTGGATTGCAGATAGGCAGTCTGCAATTTGCCTCTAGATTAATGCCACTGGTCCCTTGCCTTAAGCACCTATGGCAGGAAAATTATGCTGCAGTTGTAAAAATGAGGCATCAATTATTGCAAGTTCTCCCACAGTTATAATGCAGCCTATGTATTATCTGTTCTAATATCGGTACACAATTTTGTATAATCCTGCTGCAGTTTGCACATTTGTATGTCATGTTTCAGGCCATTGGCTGTAATAATATTTTTTTTATAAGGGATAAGAGCTAGTAAGGGATTTTTTTGGTGCCTGCTGCCTTGATGACAGACAAAAGAGGATATGAGAGTTACTTTGAGAGTGAGATAGACATTTTAATTTAATTTAAAGAAGAGGAAGAGGAGGAGGAGGAGGGAGAAGAAGGAGGAGGAGGAGGAGGGAGATGTTATAGAAAGAATGAGTGGTTTCCCATTTACCTGTAATGCAATCTATCTCTTTTCTTCATCTCTGCTGCAACAATCAGCTTGACGTTGTCCACATCTGTTCTCCCTCTAGCTCAGGGGTATCATACTGAAGGCCTGCGGGCCAGAACCATGGGGTGCTTAGACCTGACCAGCAGTGCTGCCTGGAAACAGTGAAGGAACAGCCTGCGGTGCCTCTGCCAGGATTCCCCGAGCTTCATTTTCAACCGGGATGGACTTCTGCAGCCCTCTGTCAGTGGAAATAGAGCTTGGGGAACACACTCGGCCTCCTCTGAACTCCATTTTTGCTGCCAGTGGCACCTCAGGCTGGTCTTTTGCTTTTTCCAGCCATGCTCTGTTTTTGCTGGCAGAGGGCTACAGAAGGCCACTGTGATTGAAAACAGAACATGGGGGGCTGGTGCGCATTGCCCTCCCAAACTCTGTTTTCACTGGCAGAGGGCTGCAGAAAGCTGTTGCAGCCAAAACTGGATGCCCACCATGGCCATCCCCCACGCCCCAAGATCAAACACAACCTTGATGCGGCCCTCAATGAAATTGAGTTTGACACCCCTGCTCTAGCTTATCATTCATGATGCATAATGGCACAAAGGACGGGACCATATTGTTTAGGGAATTCACTGTGGGATTATGAAACAAAATGAAAACCAGTATTTAAAGTTTGAATAAATGCACTGAAGAATAATTCAGTGAATGTGCCGTCTTTCCATCTGCGTTTCCTTTAATCAGTGTGGAAAAGTCAGTTGGGTTGACATTGACCCCTGCTCAATTTAACAAATGTTTTGGCAGACACATGACTGCCTGGATTCGGAACAGCAGAGTGACTGATGCAGTCCAGCAGAAAACTGTTCTACCCACAGGCTGGCATACACCTGATAAAGATGGGCTAGTTTTGATGGCCAGGAAAGAGTGTGGCCCCAAGCAGACCCATTCCCTAGGGTCGTTTCCCAAGATTGGTGGGAAAGGGAGGAAAACCCAGCCTCTCTCTGCTCTTTTCAATGAGTCTAGTGTATGTATGAAAGCGAGTGGCTCCTAATGCAAAACAGGTTTGGGAACAATACTCTTTGACAGTAATAGAGAGTATCATTTCATAGGGAAGAGAGAACAATTACAGGATGTCGCCTCTTTTTTCACTTAAAACAAAAGACCAGCAAAAAGGCCACTCATTAGGAGGAGGGTTGAGAAAAGCCACACTGCTCCAAATGTCAGCTGCTTAACGGAGACTCATTAGATACCGTACGCTTTCGTTACCCTGTTTAGTTTTGCTGCCGCTCATTCACTTGTTGCCTAGTTCAACATTTCATTTATGCAAGAAAGTCCTCAGCATTTTAATCCTACCCGCCGTTATTTCCTACACCGCGCGGAAGAAGTCAGGAACATTAATAATGTGGTACCTTTGCAGTAATGATACATACTTATTTAAACCATGTAGGGAGTGGAGAAATCTTTAAAAAAAACATTTCTTAAAAGTACTGATCAGGGGGAGCATCCTAGGTTTTAAACAGTGGTGAGATTCAATTTTTTTTTACTACCGTTCTGTGGGCGTGGCTTAGTGGGCATGGCGTGGCTTGGTGAGTGTGGCTTGGTGGGTGTGGCTTGGTGGGTGTGGCAGGGGAAGAATACTGAAAAATCTCCATTTCCTCCCGATCAGCTGGGACTCAGGAGGCAGAGAATAGATGGGGACAGAGCCAGTCAGAAGGTGGTATTTACTGGTTCTCCGAACTACTCAAAATTTTCACTACCATTTCTCCAGAACTGGTCAGAACCTGCTGAATACCACCTCTGGTCTCAAACCAGCCTACCCTAATCTGATAATTTACAGTTTTACTGGAAATACAGCTCTAAGAATTCCTAGCCAGCAACTTTAATGGCCACCATGCCAGATGCAAACCTTGAACTTGTATGTTGTGGTCCTTGTGCTGTATATCTGAAGGGGGGGAAAGCAGAAAGGCACCACTGAATGGCTGAAGCCATACGCATGGATGTATTAGGTATCAGGAAGAACACCATTCTTTTATGATCAGTATTCCAGAACACCAAATAAAATCACTGGAAGTTTTTAAAATTCATTTTATTAATGTTATTTCCTGCAAAAGCAATGTGTCTCTAAGGCCCAGGCCTGAAGATCACTCGGTGAAATCCAAATGAGTCCAGATCTTTATTTGCTTACTCCTGATAGAGAGAATCTTAAGAAAGGAGAATATTTGCAATTCAAGGTGGAAATGAAGGGTCCTGGATGCTCTCTGAGCTCGGTTGTTTTCTTGCAGACATTTCATTACCCAAATTAGGTAACATCATCATTGCTAGTCTGGTTGAAGTGTGCCTGCAGGCAAATTTTTCTCATTTGCGTGCTTTCTGAAGCATTTGAAGCCCATATGTGAAACCAATAAAGGAGAATATTTGTAGCTCAGAGTTGAAATGAGAGGTCCTTGGTGCTCTCGGAGTGTGGTTGTTTTCTTGCAGACTGTTTCATTACTCAAACTAGGTAACATCATCAGTGCTGGTCCTAACCCCAAAATAAAATTTTAAAATCTCTTTTCTAGATATAGTAGCTATTAACCCCATTTTAAATGTTGGTCCATATAGCAGAAAATACTTGCTTCCATTCCTTTTTTAGTAGATATAATCAATACTGCCTCATGAATAGAATAGAATAGAATAGAACCGTGATGGCGAACCTATGGTATGCGTGCCACAGGTGGCACGCAGAGCCATTTGTCAGGTCACGTGAGGCTTGCCCTGTCAGCTGGACAGCGTGACTTCGGCCTTCTTTTGAGGACATTTTTTTGCCCTCCGGAGGCTTCAGAAGCTTCCCTGAAGCCTCTGGAGCGTAAAAAAACCCAGTCCTATGGGCAAACTGTAGGGCTGGTTTTAGCCCTCCAAAGTGTTCAGGAGTCCTCAGGAGGCTTTCCTGAAGGCTCGGGAGGGCCAAAAATAACACTACGAGCAAACCAGAAGTCCATTCTGAACTTCTGGTTTGCCCATAGGGCCAGTTTTTCATGCTCCAGAGGCTTCAGGGAAGCTCCTGAAACCTCCAGGGATGGAGGGGAGAGGGTGTTTTCACCCTTCCCAGGCTCCTATAAAGCCTCTGGAGCCTGGGGAGGATGAAAAAAGCATGTCAAAAATGGGGGGGGGGGGGAGGCGAGCACTGGTTGTGCGCATAGCATTATGGGTGTGGCATGTCTGCACACGACCCCCCTGCGCTCCCCCCATTTTTGGCACGTGAGCCAAAAAAGGTTTGCCATCAGTGGAATAGAATAACAGAATTGGAAGGGACCTTGGAGGTCTTCTAGTCCAAACCACTGCCTAGACAGGAAACCCTACACCACTTCAGACAAATGGTTATCCAAAATCTTTAAAACTTCCAGTGTTGCAGCATCCACAACTTCTGGAGGCAAGCTGTTCCACTGATTAATGGTTCTCAATGTCAGGAACTGTCTCCTTAGTTCTAGGTTGCTTCTCTCCTTAATTAGTTTCCACCCATTGCTGCTTCTTCTACCCTCAGGTGCTTTGGACAATAGTTTGACTCCCTCTTCTTTGTGGAAGTCCCTGAGATATTGGAAGATTAGAGTGGTTTGCTAGCCTCTGATTCTGATTTCCGATGGTTGTTAAGATTTATGGCCAAAATTCTGCAATGGACATTCTCCATTTCTAGAGAGAATATCTTACTGCCTTCCTGCTGATCACAGTGTTGTGGCTTCCAAAGAAATACTGCACATCTTGTGAAAACAGAGCATCGCTCTGCTACTGCTGAAACAACCTAACTTTTTTTCCCCAGTTTTCAATCCAGTCTGAAAAAAGATGTAACTGCTATAAGAGTTGTTTTCTCTTGATTGAATGAATTCCATAAATAATGCTCTTGAAGGCTTCTTTATTTGAAGTTTTTCTGTATGCCTGGGAAAAAAAGAGTCAGACCACTTTATTGAATTACAAGGTTACTCAGCTGTGCACTCAGTCTCAGGAGGATTGAGGCTTCTCCTACATCATTTTGAAAATATGATCCGCTGGTAGATGGTTGTTGTAAACCAGGATTACTGAATTCAAAACACAGCTGCCCATGTTTCTTTATTATAGATTGGGAATAAAGTCTACCCAATTCCAAGGCAATTCCAAGGGATGGCAAGAGAGTCAGATCCACACGAATAATTTCTTTCTGACCAGTCTTTAATGAGACTTTGTTCAGACAGCAGAGGCTAAGGTCACCAGATTTTAACATTGGTAAAGCGGGACACCATTGATCGGGGTATGTGAGTGTGTTCTTGATTAAAAATTTGGTCTATATGGTCGAATTCTAACAACTGATCAACAATGCAAACTTTGATAAGCAGTTCTCGATAATCAGTTCTCAGCAATTATTTGTTATTATTAAAGTTTAACATTATAAAATTAACAAAAATAATATAAAACTCATATCCTGGCAAAATAGCCACATGGCCGCCGAAAACCGTATATTCCCTTCCCGTTCTACCGTCGTTCCCTAGCTTGTCATGCATTCTTTCCAAAAATTGGGATTTTTTTAAAACGCCGTGGGACGCGGGACAAATTGTTAAAAATCGGGACTGTCCCGCCAAAAGCGGGACGTCTGGTCACCTTGGCAGAGGCACATAGGGACAGTATGAAGTCATGGATGGCAATCTACAACCATGGTAGCAGCCATTTGAATTCTACAGCAAAGTGAACATTTGCAGCCATTTTAAATCCAATGCCTTGTGAATCTGCATCATAGCAACGAAGGAAAGCAACTTCCCCTCAGCCTAAGTTATCTCCAGGTCATTATAACATTTTGGAAATCTTCAGCATCTCTGGGGCCTATTTGAGAAAGAGAAGCTGCAGCCTCTGTAGATTTGTAGCACGTGAGTTAAGTGCTGCAAAATTCACTTTCGAGATCTTCTGTGGCTTAGTTTAGAAAAAACAGAGAGGTCTTTAGTGTTCATTGAAGTTCTTGATGTTTAATGATAAGAAGATGCAGCGCCCTTTCCACACAAAAATCCTAAATACATAAATCAATATTGACAAAGAATAATTCTCTGGAATTAGAGCTAGTTTGCATACAGAAGCAAGAGGAACTTCAATGGCAGGAGCACCGTTCACACATTGTGCAGCTCTGTCACTCCCAGGAACATCGGTCCACATAGTTAATGTTGCGGTTCCCACCTTCGGCGCCAGTGCTAAGTCCTGGACTTAGAGAAGGTCAGACAACTGAGGTAGGCTTAAACACAACCATTTATTGCAGAAGTAAACAGACGAATGAACTATGTTCATTCCGATATTAGAACTACCACGGATCTCCGTTCCTTCCGTCTGAAATTGAAAACGCACTTTTTCTGCCTGGCCGGCCTAGGGTAGCCTCTTACCATAGTATTACAGGGTTTAGGGTTTTAGTGATTGGTTTTGGGGAATTTTAGCGCAGGGTCTTATTGTTTAATGTGTTTTTTAACTGTTTTGTATATCTATGTATATTTAATGTTTTAATTTCCCCGAGTCCCCTTGGGGAGAGGGAGCGGTCTAGAAATTAAATATTATTATTATTATTATTATTATGTACAAAGGTATAGGTGGTAGACAGGTCATAAGTCAAGGACAGGTCGTAAGTTGAGGATGGGTCGAAGACCTGCAGCTGGTCGTAAGTCAAGGACCAGTCATAAGTCAAGGACCGCAACAGTTAAAGTACAGGATGCTGGAAATTATAATTCACCCTCTGCAGAAGGGCCACAGCACACTGTTGATTTGTATCTCTGTGCCTAAAATGACATTTCTTATTAGAATTAATCTGTGCTTACTTATTTATTTATTAAATGTGTTTGCTGCTTATATTGTCATGTGACTTGCAGCAATAAAAATGGAGAAATGGAAAGAAGTGTAAACATGAAGTAGTAAAGCAATGGAATAATTTATTTTTGTTTGCGACCTTGTAGTCCCTTAATTCGGAGTAGAGTTGGGGCGACTGGGTGAAGCTGAGCATTTACTGCCCAGATGCCCTTTCTGATGCCTCTGTGGAGTTTGCAGCAGATATTTTTTCTTCATGCCCTAAGAGAAAAAAAATCTGCTGCTATCTAGGATTGAACTATCAACTTTCCAAGAGGAGGCAAGTGTCTTCACCACTAGGCAACCACGTTACTCAATAGCAGTAGAATCTATATAAATAAAAATGTAAAATAGTTTGTACGAATCCACTAATCTCAAAAACTACTACACCGATTTACCTCAAATTTTGACACAATGTTGCCAAGGACTTCCAATAATAGAATACCTACTCATTTTGTGCCTAGCACACGTGTGTCGTGTGCAAGATGCACAAATGTAAAATGTACCCACAGGCAACAGTCATTTCCTCAGCCATGTACGGAGGCCTCAGGGTCAAAAAGGCACTGAGATAGCAAACTCCCAGGTGGCCCATAGAGAGAGAGAGAGGAAGAAATACAGTTTAATAAAAGAGGGACTAGGGGAGACAGGATAGCAGCCTTCCAATATCTCAGAGGCTGCCACAAAGAAGAGGAAGTCAAGCTATTCTCCAAAGCACCTGAGGGCAGAACAAGAAGCAATGGGTGGAAACTAATCAAGGAGAGAAGCAACTTAGAACTGAGGAGAAATTTCCTGACAGTTAAAGCAATTAACCAGTGGAACAGCTTGCCTCCAGAAGTTGTGAATGCCCCAACACTGCAGGTCTTCAAGAAGATGTTGGATAACCATTGTCTGAAATGGTATAGGGCTTCCTGCCTAGGCAGGGAGTTGGACTAGATGACCTCCAAAGTCCCTTCCAACTCTGCTATTGTATTATTGTATTACAGTAGGTAGGTAGATAGGGGAATAGAGAGAGAGTAAGAAATACAGTTTAATAAAAGAGGGACTAGGGGAGACAGGATAGCAGCCTTCCAATATCTCAGAGGCTGCCACAAACAAGAGAGAGTCAAGCTATTCTCCAAAGCACTTGAGGGCAGAACAAGAAGCAATGGGTGGAAACTAATCAAGGAGAGAAGCAACTTAGAACTGAGGAAAAATTTCCTGACAGTGAGAATAATTAACCAGTGGAACAGCTTGCCTCCAGAAGTTGTGAATGCCCCAACACTGCAGGTCTTCAAGAAGATGTTGGATAGCCATTTGTCTGAAATGGTATAGGGCTTCCTGCCTAGGCAGGGAGTTGGACTAGGAGACCTCCAAGGTCCCTTCCAACTCTGCTATTGTATTATTGTATTACAGTAGGTAGGTAGATAGGGGAATATATAGATAGGGAGAAATACAGTAGGTAGGTAGGTAGGTACGTAGATAGAGGGATAGATAGGGAGAAATACAGTAGGTAGGTATGTAGGGGGATAGATTGATAGGGAGAAACACAGTAGGTAGGTAGGTAGGTAGATAGGGTGATAGAGAGGGAGAAATATGGTAGGTAGGTGCGTAGGTAGGTAGAGGGAGAAAGGAAGAAATACAGTAGGTAGGTAGGTAGGTAGGTGGATAGATAGAGAGGGAGAAACACAGTAGGTAGGTAGGTAGATAGGGGGATAGATAGAGAGGGAGAATTACAGTAGGTAGGTAGGTAGAGGGATAGCAGAGAGGGAGAAATACAGTAGGTAGGTTAGGTAGGTAGGTAGGTAAGTAGGGGGATAGATAGGGAGAAATACCGTAGGTAGGTAGGTAGGTAGGGAGAGGGATAGATAGATAGGGAGAAACACAATAGGTAGGTAAGTAGGTAGGTAGGTAGGGGGATAGATAAATAGGGAGAAATACAGTAGGTAGGTAGGTAGGTAGGTAGGTAGGTAGGTAGGTAGGTAGGTAGAGGAATAGAGAGAGGAAGAAATACAGTAGGTAGGTAGGTAGAGGGATAGATAGAGAGGGAGAAATACAGTAGGTAGGTAGGTAGAGGGATAGATAGAGAGGGAGAAATATAGTAGGTAGGTAGGTAGATAGGTAGGGGGATAGATAGAGAGGGAGAAATACAATAGGTAGGTAGGTAGGTAGGTAGAGAGGGAAAGGAAGAAATACAGTAGGTAGGTAAGTAGAGGGATAGACAGAGAGGGAGAAATACAGTAGCAGGTAGGTAGATAGGTAGATAGGTAGGTAGGGGGATAGATTGATTGATACTGTATTTCTATACAATAGGTAGGTAGGTAGAGGAATAGAGAGAGAGGGAGAAATACGGTAGGTAGGTAGGTAGGTAGGTAGGTAGATAGGTAGGTAGGTAGGTAGGTAGAGGGAGAAAGGACGAAATACACTAGGTAGGTAGGTAGAGGGATAGTTAGAGAGGGAGAAATACAGTAGGTAGGTAGGTAGGTTGGGGGTTATATGGTGGTTGTGTATATGTGTGCAGGTGTAGATCTACACACAGATTGGTTGGCCATTTAATCAGACTGGGCCACAGCAACGGGTGGCCGGGTATAGCTAGTAAACAATGAAAAAGAAAACAGTGATCCAGCAATATGAGAATAAAAGTTGGAGTAGGTGGGGAAAGATGGAGCAGGGGTAGGGGAGTTCAGCGATCAGGGCTTTCTGATAATCACTATATGCAATTAAGAGTATCAGTATAGAAAGAAGCTACAAGGCTTTCTGAAACTTTCCAATTTCATATCAAGAACATTTAAATGTGTGATGCTACTTTTGCAGTCACTTTGCTAAGATCACGGCAGCATAATTAAGAGACGATAAACACAGAATCCAGCATCTCTTTTAACATTATCTGATCCAAATGTTAAGAGTTTCAATTACCATCAGTAAAAGATCTATACTAAGCACTCAGAAAAGAGCATGTCCTGTTTCTCGGCATAACATTTCACCCAAGGGTTGTGCAATTGGCAACTTGCTTTCTTGTATTGCCAAAATAAAGCTATTGGCATTTCTTGATTTGATTCATGATGAATACTTGTAGGCTTCTTATTTAGTTCGTGCTATTCTTATGTAGATAGTGATATATGACCACAATTGGGATCAGACCTTCCATTGTGCTGGAGACCCCATCCTCAAGAGAGAGAGAGGTTCCCTGAGGATGGGCTCCAGCATGAGTCCGAAAGCTTAGAAGAATAAATCTCTAGTTCCAGTGATCGACACAGATTGGATCCTACAAAACAGAGAACATAGACTATGACCGAAGAAAGCAAAGATGATACTGATAGTAATAGAAACCTTGGGTGCAATTGAAAAGCAACCAGAATACCACTTGAACACCATTGGAATTGACAAAAACACCATCAGTCAATTGCAGAAGGCATCTTTACTTGAAACATTTTGCATCCTGCGATGATACTTTTAACATGATCAAACAACACCTGCCTATCCCAGATTCTTGAGAAGGACTTGCTAGATGAATTATTGGTGAGAGGGACAGCAAATTAATTAATTAATTGATTGATTGATTAATTCCTTTGGGGAGGGTGCCTGAAGCCCCCTTGAATTGTCTGGATCTGCTTCTTTTTACCATTTGTGTCCAGTTCATGGCATCTTTGCCATCTTTGCCATCCCTTGTTATTTGATTGATTGATTGATTGATTGATTGATTGATTGGATTTATATACCACCCTTCTCCCAAAGGACTTAGGACAGCGTACAACATAAGAAACACATAATACAAAAGTTAAAAAGAGATTAAATAAAGAATCCATTAAGCAATAAGCAATAAATTAATTAACAATTTACACATTATGATATAAAATAAATTAAATTTGGAATTAAAATTAATAAGCTATTTTATTCAGGTCAGTCCGGCTTGCTGAAAAAGCCAACTTTTTAGGGCACGCTGGAAAGTCTGTATTTTTACTGTATTTTTTTCCAAAAAGAATTTTCTACTTCTGAGATGCCCCTTTTGTGGCATACAAAAATAAAAATTGTCTTCTGTTAGTAAAGGTAAAGGTTCCCCTTGCACATATGTGCACTCTAAGGGGTGGTGCTCATCTCCGTTTCAAAGCTGAAGAGCCAGCGCTGTCCGAAGACATCTCCGTGGTCATGTGGCCAGCATGACTAAACACCAAAGGTGCACAGAATGCTGTTACCTTCCCACCAAAGTTAGTTCCTATTTTTCTACTTGCATTTTTATGCTTTCGAACTGCTAAGTTGGTAGAAGCTGGGACAAGCAGTGGAAGCTCACTCTGTTACGCGGTGCTAGGGATTCAAACCACCAAACTGCTGACCTTTCTGATCGACAAGCTCAGCATCTTAGCCACTGAGCCACTGCATTCTTCTGATATCACTCTTTAAATACCTGAAAAGATATACACTGAATATTAGAACCAATTTATCTATCATTTATCTATTTATCTATTAGAGTGCTGAAAATGATGCTACTGCACCAGCTTACCTATAGTGTTTCCTTTCACTTAATGTGTTTAAACATTAACATAAAATGGACAGCCATTTATCAGGAAGACCTTAGTCTGGACTCTGGACCACTTCTACATTTCTAAGATTTTGGCAACATCCCCCTTGCGTTAAAATGCTATTATTGTGAAATATATGCAAGGGAATACAAATATTTTCTCTATTTTTAAACTTGTATCAGCATATCTGGCCAGAAAATTTTATTTTCACCTCACATTTCTTTTTTTTTAGTAGAATCTTTTCAAGTGGAGTATCAGAAGGAATATATATATATATATATATATATATATCCAGGCACATTTTTTTTTCTTTTGAAACCTGCCCTTTCTAGATAAATTTGTCCTTTTGACATTTTGCTTGGGGCAAATGCAACTTCATTTCCTTTGTTGTAGTCTCCCTCACATTATCACAGGGGAGACTCCTGCTTCTGGTACATTTAGAATACGGCCGTCGTGTGTGTTTCAGGTCCATTTGTGGTGCATCTGCTTGCTTGAACTTGACATTATGAACAAGAGCACACCTATCCACACAAAGAGAAAATAAGTGAGAAAAAAAGGGTAGAGGTTGGTTCCTTAGGAAATATGGAAAGAATAAACCAATGGAGATATGAGACTCAAAACTTTGATAGAAATTAAGCAATGGTTTTTAAATAGATCGCTTACCCAAGGACACAAATAACTTTCCTTCCTCCGGCAGTCACTATAAGTTATCATTTCCTGAATCAATGGATTATGTTCTGACTTAGGCTTCCTGAGCAATACAAATCACACACTGAGGTTCCAAAAACCCTCCTTTTATTGAAACGGCTGTGAATTATGATCATTCACAGCCCGTAATGAGTCACAAACAGTTTGTGAAGAGTCCCACAGAAGTCTGCCACAGTCTTTCAGGATAAGGCTGATAAGCACCCACCTTTATCTCCCTTGAAACACTGCCAAAGACCTAATTGCCAATTAGCTTTTAAACACCAAATGGAGCACAGAGTCAAACGGAGCTTCAAAGTTTAAACCGACCAGAACGAACAAAATTGCTTCCTGCAAAGTCTCACATCAGTTTGCTCCTATTTTATATCTTAGGGGAGGGGCCAATCATCCCTAAGCCTTACTCCCGAGTTGCCTTTTGCCTTAACTGTTCTTGCCTTCTGGCAGCTCTGCACATGCACACACTGGGAACAGGCTCCCCCTGTTCCTCTGCCTCGCTGATGTCAGACTCCAGAGGCTCCGGAGGCAGCACATAACTCCCAGATGGCCCTGGTCCCCTCTCCGCCTCTGATGCAGAGGCCTTATCTGAGCCTTCCCCAGACTCCAGGACTGGCCCATGGTCCTCCCCAACCTTCTCACTGTCTGACTCTGCTGCCAGCTCCACATACTGCCAGAAGACCAGAAGAGATTATTACAATACAGAAAGAATGCCGTGAAAATATCTACAGCCCTTTCACATTCTGAGCATAAACTGTTTCATTCTCTCAACATGATGCTATAAGGCAGGGGTCTCCAACCTTGGCAACTTAAAGCCTGGAGGACTTCAACTCCCAGAATTCCCCAGCCAGCAAAGCTATGGTCCCCTCTCCGCCTCTGATGCTATAAGGGATTGCACAACAAAACAACTGGCCCCCTGAACAGTCCCCCCTCCCCATGCTATCATTCTGCTAAACTAATTCCCACAACACTGTGAAACTACCTAGTAGGGCTGTATTACTATTATCCTTTTCATCTTTCCTATTACCTATTTCCTTATCTTCTTATGACTATAACTTTGTTTCTTGTATTTTATGATTTATATTAATTATTTTACTTAGCACTTAGTATGATTTATGCTGATTGCTTATTTAGTATCCTATCACTATCACTGAGTGTTGTACCTTATGATTTATTATGAATGTATTTTATGATTATGATCATGATTTATCACTTGTTGGTTGTATGTACACTGAGAGCTTATGCACCAGAGACTATAATTTTTCTATAATCACAGTTTTACAGACTAACGAGAGACAATCTATGCCCGATCGGTGTCGTTTTTTATATTTTGCTTATAATTTCATTCCATTTCTCCATCTATCTGTGTATTCCTTTTAAGAAAAGCCCTGTCACAATAAATATTGTGAATAATGTGAATCTGTATTACATATTAAAGGAAAATACAAGATGGTATTTGGCAATCTCTTTCCCAAGCGCAAACCTGTAGAGTATTCATTAGCAAACTTTGTTAAGAAGAATGTAAGAGTATTACACGAACACCAAAAAAAAAATTGTTTTCTCTTTAGAACCAAAATATACCTGTGTAAAATTAGGGAAGGGACTTTTGGGCATCTTTTTCTCACAGTTTTATAGCAGTGAGGAGGTGGGTCTTTTCTCATATATGGGGTCTATGCAGCTGTGGGTTGTATTGGTAAAAACAGGCACTTGAATCTTTATTAGTTGGAGAACTAACTCTACAGCATTCAGAGGAATATAATATTAGGCTCAATTAGAGCACTCAGCAGCTTTCATTTTTTTTAAAAAATCCCCAAAATTGAATTTGTCAAGCACTTCTTATTGATGACTTTTCATTTCTATAATCATATCTCTATGGCTGGGTTGCCATCACTATGGGAGGATTGGTTTGCCTTCTGGGACCATTGTAATGGCAAGATGGAATAGCTCAGAAGCAATAGAGCAATGAAGTTTCTCTCACTTAGAGAAAGGTCTTGTCTTTGATCTTCTGAGCATTCAGCCATATGATTTCCTAACAGTCCTTCTCAACAGCACTTGCAGGGAAGGCAAGAGAGATATAGTTATAGAGATATAGCTCTCTACATGGGGCTTCCCTTGAGGTGCACCCGGAGGCTTCAGTTAGTGCAGAATCCGGTCGCGCGGAGGATTTTGGGAGTCTCCAGATACTCCCATATAACACCTCTCCTGCGCGAGTTGCACTGGCTGCCTGTGGCTTTCCGGGTGCGCTTCAAGGTCTTAGTGACCATCTTTAAAGCACTCCATGGCATAGGACCTGGCTACTTGCAGGACCGCCTCCTGCCACATACTTCCACCCAGCCTGTCCGCTCCCACAGGGTGGGCCTCCTCAGGGTGTCGTCCACCGGACAATGCCGGCTGGCGACTCCAAGGGGAAGAGCCTTCTCTGTGGCAGGCCCAGCCCTCTGGAACGACCTGCCCTCCGACCTCCGCACAATCACGGATTTTCGCCTCTTCCGTCGAGCACTTAAAACACACTTCTTCCCTGCGACCGGCCTGACATAGCTATGTATATTATTGAATTTTTTAGCTGGGTTTTTAAATTAAGTTTTAGCACGGGCCAAATTTATTTAATTTAATTTTAAACTTATCTGGTGTTTGTATATTTATATTTATATTTTTTATTCCTGTGCACCGCCCTGAGTCCCATTTGGGAGAGAGGGCAGTATAAAAGTATGAACAAACAAACAAACAAACAAACAAACAAATAAATAAATAAATAAATAAATAAATATAGTAAAGAAAGAGCTCCAAAAGGGGTGGAGCTTGTAACAGAGCCTCGGTGGTGCAGTAGTTAATACACAGTTCTGCAGACTACTTCTGCTGACTGCTGGCTGTGTGCCATTTTGCAGTTCGAATCTCACCAGGCTCAAGGATGACTCAGCCTTTCATCCTTACGAGGATAATAAAATGAGGACCCAAATTGTTGGGCCAACAGGCTGACTCTGTAAACCGCTTAGAGATGGCTGAAAAACACCATGAAGTGGTATATAAGTTTGAGTGCTATTGCTATTGCTATGTTGCTTTCATCATGCTGACAAAAGCAGAAAAAGACTGAGGTTACTGCTGGGCCTTATCTAACATTTGACATAATTCATAACCCCTTTTCATTTTTGCTTAGCATTTTTGGTTCACCTGTTGGGAGAAATGACCTAACACAATAAGGAAGGAAAGGGTTTTTTAAAAAGTCTGCCTTTGAGTTCTCCAGCAATAAAATGGACTGTAATAATATGCAGTTGCACATGTTCTAAATGCATTTTGTTCTCTGGTACAAAATCATTAAAGGTTTTGATTTTTCTAAGTCTCATTTATGCAGCTCACTTTTCTGCCTACCTCTTTTTTCCATACTTTTTTTTTGTAAAACTCTTCAATGCAATTGTGGCGGAAAGCAGTAATATGTACAACCAAGCCACTGCTGTTCAGGTGTGTTTAGAATGCTTGAAATCATAATACATGTTCTTCAGTTCACAAATGAATCTATTTCTCTCTTCCATTCAGTTTTATATGGTTCAATTTGCCTTAAATTACATGTCCAAATACAATATTTTGTATTTTTTTTTAAAGAACCGCATCTGTTGAAATGGTGTAGAACCACATCTCAAGGTTTGGAAGTAGTCAAGATAAAATGGATAGTGACTCCCAGTCTCCATATTATTCTTAGAAGGTTGCAAATCACATCATGCCATTAATTCATGATGTCCAGATTATTCAGATATGCTTTTTTTTGGACATTTTTTCTCTTTGCCTCACGAGAAGAGAAGATTCAAAGCGGTTTTCTCCAACAGATACTGGGCCTCTAAACATAGGTGACTTTAACGTTTTCATCTTCCTCTGAGACAGGGAGTGTATCATTCTCCTAATTGCCTCCACAAGGTTCTTCTCTGTAGATTTTGTGGCAGCCAAGCTTTGATTCCTCATATATTTATTAGCAAACGTACATTTTTCTTACCTTCAGTTGAACGATGCAGCCATTTTACCCACTGAAATGTATTTCCAGGCAGGCAGCAGCACAATTAGCAAGGATAATAAAGACGATGGATCATTTTTCAATGAACAGAGCCCATTTAAAAGATCTACAGTTATTTAACTTCCTCTGCACTTGTCCACCAACCTTTAATAATAGTTTTGGAACAAAACTTGCATGCTGATTGCTTCCTAAGGGGGAGGAGGGATTCTTTCACCAACCAAACAGAACTCCCTGGTAAATTGGCCATTCATTTTTTGACAAAGTAATTTCAAAAAAATATGCAGCCAGACCAGAGCACATTATTCACCTTTACCTGAAAGAACCTTCAAATGCAAGTCCCATAAAGAGGCTGAATTTACATTTGCTGAGTCTCAAAATGAGCGTTTCCTCAGATTGCAGGACCAATCTGGTAAATAAAGCAGGTGGCTTGCAGTCATCCTGCTGCTTCCTGACAAGTGAAAAGCTTGAAGGCAGGTCTGACAATTGTGACTTTTCGGGAGTTCCTCTTTGAATGCAGCAAAGTCTATGACCCTTTGAACTCGCTTCCTGTAGGAGAATAAACAAACCTCAGGGGGTAAATGATCTGCCAGTCAAATGCATTCAGCCAATAAGAGAACAGCTGGGTGTCTTCACCCACAAGCATTTTACTTAGCACTTTCCCAGATTGAGTCATCTATTTAGCCAGAGTTAGAAAATGATCTTAGCGATATAGTGCAGGATATTGAATGTTTATTGTGCTTATCGCCGTTCATCAATTTTTTTTGGTTGCATTCTGTTTTGTTCTATTTATTTTATTTGTTCTTTTGTATCATTACTTTTGGATTTCTGAATGGATTTGCAGTCTTTTGAAATCTTATTGACTTCTAACATCCAAACTGAACTATCAGTTCAAATCAATTCCCTTCAAATGAAAGCTTTGAACTTTGAAATCTTTGCCAGCCAGTTTGGTCCTAGTGATTAAGGCTCCAGGATAAAATGTGGGAAACTCTGAGTTGTAGCCTCATCTTAGCTGCGAAAGCCAGGTGGGTGGCTTTGGGCCAATGACCCTCAGGTCAACCCAATTCACAAGGTTGATGTTGTGGGGGGGAAATAGGAAGAGGAAGGTGTATTGAGTATGTTTGTCACCATGAGTTATTTGTAAAAATAATAAAGGCAGGATAAAAATGAATAAATAAGCTGCACAACTGTATCCATCACCATTGGCCAAGAGAAATAGAAAAAGGCATGTATTGTTATAAATCTGGGTTTAAGGCAGTTGCTACTGCACTCTCCTGATACTCACAAGCTCTTCTCTTCTTGTTTGTCCAACTAATGGAATTTGCACCCCACTGTGGCTTCTTCTAGAACCATTCTCACCCTTAGATCTAATTTACCATTCTTGATGGACTATGAGTGCTCTATCGATTAACTGATATCATATGTATCCCTTCCTTGCGCTAGGTTCATCTTATTCTAATGACTTAGAGCAGCAGTCCCGAATCAATTTGGCACCAGGGACTAGTTTCGTAGAAGAATATTTTCCACGGACAAGGAGTGCAGGGAGAGGAGAAGGTAACCTAGATTCCTCACATGCACAGTTTACAGTAGGATGTGGGTTCCTATGGTAATTTAATGCCTGAGGATCAGAGGTGGTGCTGAGGTTAGTGATGCTAGTTACTGGGGAATTGCTGCAAATGCAGATAAAGCTTTGCTTGCTCAACTACTTCATCTTCAGCTGTGTCGCCCAGTTCCTAACAGGCCACAGGCCAGTACTGGTACCGGGGATTTAGAACCTCAGACTTAGTAGCCATTATTGTTCTCTCTGTGGTGAAGCCCTGCCTTTCTCTGCCAGAAGCCAAGGTTATGAATCCTACACTAGCTGGTCTCTATGCCTGAAACCTTCAACTCTGATGAGCTGCTAGTGATAATTTTAAAGGAGAATATAGGGTGGAACTGAGGGGTCCTTGGTACTCTCTGAGCTTGGTTGGATTTTTTTTTTTGCAGATGTTTACAATAGAATAACAGACTTGGAAGAGGCCTTGGAGGTTTTTTAGTCTAACCACCTGTTCAGGCAGGAAACCTTACACCACTTTAGACAAATGGTTATCCAACATCTTCTTAAAAACTTCCAGTTTTGGAGCATTAAAAACTTCTGGAGGTAAGTTGTTCCACTGATTAATTGTTCCAGCTGTCAGGAAATTTCTCCTTAGTTCTAGGTTGCTTCCCTCCTTGATTAGTTTCCACCCATTGCTTCTTGTCCTCCTCTCAGGTGCTTTGGATAATAGTTTGACCCCCTCTTCTTTGTGGCAACGCCTGAAATATTGGAAGACTGCTATCATGTTTCCCCTAGTCCTTCTTTTCATTAAACTGGACATACCCAGTTCCTGCAACCGTTCTTCATATGTTTTAGCTTCCAGTCCCCTAATCATCTTTGCTGCTCTTCACACTCTTTCCAAAGTCTCAACATCTTTTTTATATCATAGTAACCAAAACTGGCTGCAGTATTCCAAGTGTGGCCTTACTAAGGCATAATGAAATGGTATTAACACTTCACTTTACCTTGATTCTATCCTATGTTTCTTTATCCAAGCTAGGTAACATCATCAGTGTTAATAGCACGAAAACAAACTCAGAGAGCACCAAGGACTCCTCACTGGAACTTTTGGCTAGTCTCAGACTGGGCCAGAATTTCTCTTTACATGTTGAGCTGCCCTGCCAATGACTAGCAAATATGTACACCCAGTTAAGCTAAAGCTTAAAATGCCTGAGGGTGGAGATGTGGGGTAAGGGTGAGCCAAACAATGGGCTGGTGAAATCCTGCCATTGTAATAAACTTCTCTTCTTCTCTTGTAAAATAATATCACTTGGAAAATGCTGACAATTTAGTTGTTCCCCTGAGAATGCTCCTACAATGAACAGAGAGTGGGAAGGTATGTCAGAATAACAATACATAGATATGAGTGGGAAATTAAATGCCCACAAACCACTATTTTATAGTAATTAATAGAGCATCTTTTGTCGAAAAAATGGTCTCCATCTCCAATAATTAAAACCAAAGAGCTGAATCATTCAAGCATCTTCTAAGCATTAGGCGAAACGCCTACGTCCTGTAGCTGGAAAACAATTGATAAACTTAATCATTGCTATTGTTATACAGAATCCTCTGCTCTTACTTTAGAGTGTTAAAAACAACAGTGGGAAAGATGCCTTTTTTTCTAATTAACTCAAAGATGTTTTGGGAAATATTGCTTACCACTAATTAAAGAAGAAAGGGCACTTTCTTAATAAGCAAGCAGGCAGTGCAAAATCTTGATGGTTGGAAGGAAGGGGCTGTGAACAGATCAACAGAATGTGTTTACCTCTGAGACCACATATTGAGCTAGATCTGCAATCTATAGTGGCATTACTTGTTGCCTTTATATTTTAATATAAAGTATATTTTAATACTTTCTTTCTTTAAATCAAGAATGCATAGTTAACAACTCCAGTAAAATCCATACAGAAGCCTTTGTTGAATATTGTTGACGTTTGATGGCTTCTGATACATTGTAGGGACCATCACCCTACATTTATTGAAAAATGATTATTATATAGAACTTTCCTAATCATTAGATAAAGTAAGTAGATAAACCCAAAGGTGGGATCCTACCGGTTTAACAACCGGTTCGGTTCACGTGTGCTTTGCACGCACATGTGCCTGACAATTGCAGTTTGCAGAGAAATCACCTTCTGCATTAATGCTGGGGAGGAAAACAGCTGAATCGCAGCAATCCACTCTGCTGTGCTGATCAGCTGGGCTTCGGAAAATGGAATGTAGGTGAGTATAGCACAGGGGCAGGCGGGCAGGCCCAGCTCAAAGTCAGAGCGAACCAGTTCGCTCCCAGCTGATAGTCAGAGCTACTGGTTTGCCTGAACTGGTAGAATCCCACTCCTGGGTAAACCTAAGCCAGGGGTCAGCAAACTGCAGCTCTGGAGCTGCATGTGGCTCTTTCATCCATTTGCTGTGGCTCCCTGTCGCTGGTCAGCTCCACAATTGATAGGGCTTTCGGTTAGGACAGGTAGAGGAAAAATGACGTCGTGGAGAAGACTCTGTGGTGGGGGGAACCAGACTTCTGGTCAGCTCCAGAATTGAATTGGGGGGCTTCCAATTAGTACGTTTGTGGCTCTTTGAATGTTTAAGATTGCTGACCCCTGACCTAAGCAGAAAATCTTAGGGCTACCTAAGAGATATTAGTGAACAGAACACAGGGGAGATGGGCGGCATAAACAGTTAATGAATAAAGTATTTTTTTAAAAAAAATCTATTGGTGCTTCTGGCCTCTCCTAAGCTACCTTCCTGTTTTGAGGTATATATTCTCATTGCCACATCAAAGAAAGATTTAATTATCACTTGAATTGGTTATATTATCCTTCACCATAGAAAGTAAACAGCTTGAGCTGTGTGTGATGGTGCTAATCACATTTTTGCCTAATTATCCTGTTGATAGCTCTGCTGGCAATACCAATACTTTATTGATGTGAACAACTAAATTGGTTTGATGGTGCATTAGAACATGTTGACATGATAAGGTTATCAACCATGTTGATATGTTAATACATCTGAACATATTGACAAATTGGGTGCGATGGAGCTACTGTAACTTTATTTTTAGATGTCCTATTTTAGCCTCATTTTATGTAATGTGTTTCAGTATGCTATAAAACGATATATCAGGAGAAATAAACTAAGAAAGGCAATCCGTATAAAATTAAAAGGTCTATGAGTGTATCAAATGAAAGAAGAGCTGGAAAGTTAGTGTCGCTTTTATCCCATTATTCTCTTGTTTGCACAAAGAGGTTTAATGCATATTAGAACATTTTAATGACGATATACACAGTACATGATGTTTAGCATTCTTTCCAGCCCCCTTTTCTAGCAGCACTTGTAAGAGGCATTTGCCTTTTTTTCTGTGCAATAAAATAATGTGTTGTGTTTGCATTGACCTGTTTTTGTCTCCACATGATGCATCATATTTGTGGACCATAATATGATGCAGGAAAGGCCGCATCCATTCCATTCTGGGTTACCTGATCAGGAAGAAATGGGGGGGGGGCTTATAATGGAGCAGTCACCCACATTCTGAGTCACTGCCCAATGAAGCACGTTGTTCCATGCTCGCTCCCTACAACCTGGATTTCCCCTCCCCTGCACTCCCACATAGATCCAGATCATTTGAACACAGATTTAATTTGTGGTTAAAGATGTTGAATTTGTCAGCTGGAAAGCTACAAGCCCTAGCACTTCAAAAGCATGTAAATGTGAATAGATAAATAGGTACCACTTTGGTTGGAGGGTAACAATGTTCCATGCACCTGGGCCAGTGGTGGGTTTCAATTTTTTTTAGAACCTACTCTGTAGGTGTGGCCTATTTTGTGGGCATGGCTTGGCAGTCGTGTGACAGGGTGGGCGTGGCCACCTTTTAAAATGTGGTGAAACTTATTTAACAACGCTCTTGCTTAGCAACCAAAATTTTGGACTCAATTGTGATGATAAATTCTTTCTTTCTTTCTTTCTTTCTTTCTTTCTTTCCTTCCTTCCTTCCTTCCTTCCTTCCTTCCTTCCTTCCTTCCTTCCTTCCTTCCTTCCTTTCCTTTCCTTTCCTTCCCATTGGGTCATTGGCAGCGGCAGGCCAGATTTACTTCCAGGTATGCCAGTGGAACCCCCTCTCACCGGTTCTCTAAATTTCACCAACCGGCTCTCGCGAGTAGGTGCGAGCCTGCAGAAACCCACCCCTGACCTGGGCATATAGTCATGCTGGTTACATGACCACAGAAGTGTCTTTGGACAACATTGGCTGCCTTTGCTAAGAAATGGAGAAATGCAGCGGCTCCCTTTAGAGTTGGACTTGACTGGACAGAGGGCCTTTATTTATGTATTTATTTCATGTTATTCAATTTATCTGGCCTCCATATGCAAGCTGGTTTCTTCTCACCCTTCACCCTTCTAATTTGTTCTGTCCAGTTTTGGCTTTACTCCTCCCAAAACCATGAAAACAATAAAAAGCATGCTCATGAAAAAACCCTTGTTAGCAGAAGCAATAACAGTAGCAGCAACAACAAAACACATTAGAATGTGGTTATTTAGGACAGAACCAGTAAAACATATTTTTCCCACTTGTAATAAAATGGCAGGTATATTAATATATTGATCTCAGATAGGTCTACTGGTCTTCTGAAAGACCAATGAATATGGACTCTTGATTCCTTGACAATGCACTGGGAGTGACACAAAGGCTGCAAAATTGTGAGTGGGCACCTTCCTGCTGCAGACATGAAGACAAAATGTATTTATGGAACCTCATTGGCTGTAATACATTTCAATAAAATATAATATTCATCATCTCATTTATTAGTCCCCAAGGGCTAAGAGAATGTGAGCTGTTTTAATGAAACAAGAGCAATAATAAATGAATGCCATTCCTCAGCCTAGCTGGTTGGTGGGAGCAGCTCAGAATTTCTTCAGAGTTTTTATGATTTTAGAAGATTCAAGGAACAGGGGTTGAATTGAGGACCTCTGAACCCAAAAAGTTGCTCTGTCATTGTTTTATGACATTTGTGTGAGATGCAATTTCCAACATGATGAGAAGTGACAATATTGATAACTAGAGTTTATTATTCTCTGTTAAATAAAGAAAGTGAAACTCCTAACCTCTGCAATATCTTTATCTCTAAATATTCAAAAAAGATCTAAAAATCATTCCACAACAGTTTTTATTTTTTTTTCTTTGAAGCTTTATCTCTATCCTAAATGTATTCAAAATATATAGATAGATGAGAGACAGACAGACATATAGACATATATGCCATCAACAATCTTGTAGCAAGTTTGCATTTTGAGATCTTTTATGGGAGGATAGTGGAACTTACATTTTCTAAAGATTGGAGAAATATTCTACATTTGATCTTACATAAATTAATTGGCTCAGGAGTAACTTGGCAAATAGATATTCCTGTCTTTTAAAATATATATATATCTCCAATTGTAAATTGTAACTGACCCCAAATGAAGCTGTCAGACTGTATACCTGTGGAAGTCACTAGAATCATATGATTCCTGAAGTGAAAGATCTACATTGGTTACTAATTATCTACTGGGCACCATTGAAGATGTTGGTGTTGACTTTGAAAACTCAATAGCCAGCTTAAGGCCTGACTATCTGAGGGATGATTCTCCAGTTATGAATCCGTTCAGCTGGATCAGTAGGAGAGGTCTTCTGCTTTTAGAAACCCATCCAGCCATCTTAGAGCCATGATGGTGCAGTGGTTGGAATGCAGTTCCATTGCAGGGTATCTGGCAGTTCACTGCCAGGAGTTCAATCCTGATGACACTCAAGGTTGAGTCAGCCTTCCATCATTCAGTGGTCATAAAATGAGGACACTGATTGTTGGAGGCAATAGGCTGATTCTGTAAACAATTTAAAGCACTATGTAGTGATATATAAGTCTAAGTGCTAAGTGGGAGAGGTCTTGTTTTGCATGTACCCCTCCCTCAGGCTAGGGAATGAATTTCCCAAGGTGGCAAATTTTGACCTACTTTATAAAAAATGCTAAAAAAACAAACCCAGATTCCATTTCACAAGCCCTGAATTAGTAATTATTTAATGATATTAACTTTAATTTCTGCTTTTATTTTCTGAAATGGATTGCCCTTGCATAGATTGTTCTATTTTATTCCTCATTGTGTAGTTTTAACTTCCTGTAATCCACCTTGAGAAAAATAAGGTGCGAATTCATTCACATTTAAACATATTTTCAGGGATAGCAAAAAACCTAGAGATTTACAAAAAGGTATTCAGTTTCATTATGAATTTCAGTACTTATTTGTTCTTGTAACAAATAAATTTACAACCAGATAGAGGCCTTCTTTGACAAGAGACCTTGAATTTTTTTTTCGGGGGGGGGGGGCATATACATTTTATTAATAACCCACTTTTTATGCACACGGATGCTCCCAGACTGCTAAGAATTAGCATTGAATTTAGCTCCTTACTCTTTACAGGTTGTCTAGTTTATATGCTGTGCTTTAATTCTTTCCAATGAGTCCCATAAGAGCAGTGATGGTTAGAAGAAAGATTCTTACTTGTTCCTTTTCTTGTGTCTGGCCTTGGACTGCTTCTCTAATAGAAGTTGCTGCCTGAGTGATGCTCTTCTCCAGCCTCTACAGCAAAGTTAGCGTTATAGTTTGTAATTATTAATTTACAGTTCAGCCAGAGCTGATTGAAAGCAAGCGATGGCTTAGAGACTTCAAGCAGCTATTTTTAAAGTGATCAAGGATTTTGAGCAGAATAGGTAATGTGTGATTCTGTACTTCAATAGGACTGAAACCACAGATTTCACAATTCTGTGACAAAATATCCACAGCATTTTCTCTATTAAATGGGCAAGGACAGGAGAAATAAAACTAGGAATGCTTCCCATAATCTTTCCCCTATTTTCTGGCATAAAATCCAAGACTAATACAGGGTTTGAGGAAATCTGAAACAAGTTGCCCTCTGGAGCAAATCCTTTACTTAGGTTTGGCCCTGGGTTTCCTTCTGCCCCAGCAATGGGCAAAGATTCTTCCTTTTCTCCCTACTTCGTACAACCACCAGCTACAATAGTGACACCTGACTGATCAAGGCTCTAGACACTTAGAATGAAAGGATTTTTAAGAGAACCAATTAATCACTGCTACTGACAGCATGTAGCCCTTGAGGGCACTACAGTAACCATCATACTGAAACGTGATGAGACGTGCCACCGGAAATAACAGTGGTTGAGCGGGTTACTATTTCATTGCCCACAGTTGGTCTGTTCACTTAGCCATAGAAATGCCACAAAATAAAGAGTTATCTTCCCTCATCTTTGATTGCCTTTCTCTGGTTATTAGCAGTTTTAAGAATCCCATTGTTGATTAATTTTAAAGATAGGCACTTCATTATTCCATCAAATGATTTTTAAAAGGTGGCTTGAAAGCAAAAAGTACTAATAGAATAAACTCTCAAATTCACATTTAACGTGGCTGAGTTCATACATCGCAAGAAGCAAAGCATTTTATTCATCATGGTTTACTGAACAGAGCACCATTGGCCAGGCACACAATATGGTAAGCTGTTATTGTAGCTGGCAAACCTTGGGAGTTGGGCTCAAAAAACAACATTGATGCCACAAAAAAGTGACATTCTCACTCAGCATTAGATGTGATTCAGGCCAATAAGAATTGGATCAGGACTGCAGATATCCAGCTTGAGTGAAGGTTAGTGGGCCTAGGACACTATTTGTTGCTTCAAGGTTCTGGAGGAACAATGTAATATTTAACTAAAGTAATAGTAAAGAGACTTAGTTCTGATTCTGTCCTGAATAGGATTTCTATTGGTTTGCAGTTCTAATTGAATTTGTGTTCACCTACGTATACAACACACAGGATGATGGAGAGAGTAAAAATCAAATTTCCTACAACTACTTTCTTTGTGGCCAATGGATGGGTTCAAAGTAGTTTTTCTCTTATCCTGATAGGGAAAATTTGATATTCTGGCAAATACTTTTTAGTGAAGGTTGTTGAGAGTGTGGTGGCTCAACAGTTCCCTCGACATCTGGAGGAAGTTGATTATCTAGACCCGCGCCAGTCCGGCTTCCGGCCCGGTCACAGTACCGAGACGGCATTGGTCGCGTTGGTGGATGATCTCTGGAGGGCTCGGGATAGAGGTTGCTCCTCTATCCTGGTCCTGTTAGACCTCTCAGCGGCTTTTGATACCATCGACCATGGTATCTTATTGCACCGATTGGGGGGGTTGGGGTTGAGAGGCACCGTCTTACGGTGGTTCTCATCCTACCTCTCTGGTCGGTCGCAATGGGTGTTGGCAGGAGGGCAGAGGTCGGCCCCGAGGCCCCTCACATGTGGGGTTCCTCAGGGGTCGGTCCTCTCGCCACTTCTGTTCAACACCTACATGAAGCCACTGGGCGAGATCATCCGTGGTTTTGGGGTGGAGTACCATCTGTACGCTGATGATACTCAGCTGTACATATCCACCCCAGACCACCCCAACGATGCCGTCGAGGTGCTGTCCCGGTGTTTGGAGGCCGTCCGGGTCTGGATGGGTAGTAACAAACTCAAGCTCAACCCGTCCAAGACCGAGTGGCTGTGGTTTCCGGCACCCCGGTTTAGCCAGATAAATCTAACACTGGCCATTGGGGGCGAACATCTTGCCCCCGTGGAGAGGGCGCGCAACTTGGGCGTCCTTCTGGATTCCCGGCTGGCCATGGAGGACCATGTGGCGGCCGTGGCCAGGGGGGCGTTCTATCAGGTTCGCCTGATACGCCAGTTGCGCCCCTTACTAGACCGGGGGGCCCTTCGCACAGTCACTCAAGCGCTTGTGACATCTCGGCTGGATTACTGTAACGCTCTCTACATGGGGCTCCCCTTGAGGTGCACTCGAAGGCTGCAGTTAGTGCAGAATGCGGCCGCGCGGGTGGTTATGGGTGCCTCAAGGCAAGCCCACGTAACACCTCTCCTGCGCGAGCTGCACTGGCTGCCTGTGGCCTTTCGAGTGCGCTTTAAGGTGTTGACCACCATCTTTAAATCGCTCCATGGCTCGGGGCCTAGCTATATACGAGACCGCCTCCTGCCCCATACATCCCTTCGTCCGGTCCGCTCCCACAGAGCGGGCCTACTCCGGGTGCCGTCGGCTGGGCAATGCCGGCTGGCGACACCCAGGGGAAGAGCCTTCTCTGTGGCGGGCCCGGCCCTCTGGAACGACCTACCCCCCGACCTTCGCACTACCTCGGACCTCCGCCTCTTCCGCCAACGTCTTAAGACGTACTTATTCCAACAAGCCGGCCTAGGATAGCCCCCCGCTTCTGACTTTTAAATATAAATTATAATTTGGGTACGGTTTTAATAATGGGTTTTAGCACGGGTAAATTAATTTAATATATTTTTAATTGATTGATGTATATTGTATTTATGGTTTTATATAATGCCTGTGCGCCGCCCTGGGTCCTAACAAGGAGAAGGGCGGGGTATAAATTTAATAAAATAAAAAATAAAATAAAAATAGTTTCATGTCCAGCCACTGTTGCTTCATGAAGAATGTCTGAAAACTTACATGCACCATTACTTCAAAATCTCTCTCTATATATAAACATGGCTCTGTGTGTGTGAGAGAGAGTGTGTGTTCCAGCATATCTCTGGAACACCTTGAGCAATGTCAACCAAACTTGGTACACACATGATTTATTCTCTGGAAACAAATACTGTGTGGCGGGGGGGGGGGGGTAAGACACCCCTACCACCCATCGTGGTGTGTGTTCTGTTAAGATACAGCCTGTTGTGCCTTAAAATGGCTTCTACTGCCTTAAAATGGCTTCTACTCTACAGTGAAGTTGCTGTGGTAATGGCTTCATGGTACTCCACAAGGGGGCTCCCTCTAGTAAGGGGAAAAATCCAACATTAGAAATTACCCTTCTGGGGGCACAGGGAATTTTTTTTTTAACTAATTTAATTGTTGCTGAAATCAGGACTCAGGAAGAAGTTGCTCTTGCAGGTTTCACAGTACTCCATAAGGAGTCTCCCTCTGGTAAGGGGGAAAATTCCAACATTAGAAATTACGCTTGGTCCAGACATTCCCCCCCTATAAATATATACCCTGGCAATGCCGTGTTATCTGCTAGTTAGAAATAAAGTTTGGTTGACAATTTACTGTAGAAATTTCAACTTTGGTTCCATAAGTTACACGCTGAGGATTTCAGAATTAATTCAATGAACCTGAAGTCTCTTTATAGATCCTATTATCTCAACCTAAAAATATGTTTCACTTGTTTCTTATGCCTAGCAAAAGATGAAGCATTGAGCATTTGTTCCCCAAAACACCTAAAATCAGAGCCAGATTCTTTTGAAGGCCTAGAAGCTCTGGTTAGAAGAAACGTGTAGGTGCGGATTGTTTGTGAATTAAGGTACTTCTACCCTGAACTAGCGGGTATTTGACTTTAAGTGAACAAGAAAAGAAATGTTGATTCTAAATGAAACAGACACAATAATCTACCAGCATGGATTCTTTTGAAAATACTGACTCTTGGCAAGCATGGTGGCTGACTGCCTTGCCGCATTTGGCCTTAGGATATCCATCTTAGGCAGGGAGTCTGAAATGAAACCAGACATCAGGCCTGGATTTAATAAATAAGAGAGGCAACAAGGTCACACTTCAGTTCAGGACAGCGTAATTACCTCCCACAGGATGGTAACGAATCTAGTCACCCACTCTATCAGTGGAGAGTCTAAAGCTATGCTTAACTTCCTTATTATTCATACCCTGACTCCAGTCCCGGATCAACACACAGCCCTGTAACTTGCTTTACAGTAAAGGCTGGAAAGAAAAGTCTGCATTTCTATAGCTACATTCCAAAGAAATCAGATGTAAGAGGCCCAAAAAGCAGCAACGCATGTCTCTGTATTCCATGACATTTGCACAGAAGCATCTCCCAGATTGCCATTCAGTTATCAAAGAATAATGTGAGATGCCATGTAATTTTGGTAGGGAAGGGAGAGAACTGTACACTCATGCTAATCCTTTCTGTCTTAGTTAATGGAAGGTAGACATTATGACATCCATTTCCCCCATATTTTCATTTCCTTTAAATGTACTTTTATGGTGACATGAAAGCTCATTTCATAGGTATTTTTTTTAAAGTAAAAATGGATGGCACTTTCATTCTGTCACCAAAAAGAAGAAGAAGAAGAGGAAGAAGAAGAAGAAGAAGAAGAAGAAGAAGAAGAAGAAGAAGAAGAAGAAGAAGAAGAAGAAGAGGAGGAGGAGGAGGAGGAGGAGGAGGAGGAGGAGGAGGAGGAGGAGGAGGAGGAGGAGGAGGAGGAGAAAGGTCCTGCCTCTCCAGTCTTCTCAAGAAAGTAGAACTATTGAAACTATTATCATTTCAAAAGGAACTTTTATTGAAAGACAGGAAATGTAGGCAGGACCTGGAGTTTCCCGCTCAAAGCTACTAGCAAAGCCCCTCCCAATGACCAACATCGAGGCAATCCCAAGGGGCGAAGATGTTTTGAGAACCTTGGGCAGAGAAGGCGATAACTGCCAACTCCCAGGCACTTCGGTTTCACTTTCTTTGATGGTGAGATAAAGCAGATGGCTCAAAGCACATTCTTCTCCCCTTCCCTAAGATGACCTGAGGCACATTCTTTTCCCCCACCCTCTTTCCCACAAGGCAAGGCAAAGCAAAGCAAAGCAAAGCAAAGCAAAGCAAAGCAAAGCAAAGCAAAGCAAAGCAAAGCAAAGCAAAGCAAAGCAAAGCAAAGCAAAGCAAAGCAAAGCCCATGCAAATAATTACTCCCCACCCCCACTCAAGCCTTCCCCCTCCCACAAGAATGGCAGTTTCCCAATAGAGAACAATGAGACCTGACAGGAGAAAGAGAAAGAGAAAAAGATGCTGTCTTCCCTCTCCTAGTTGGATACGATGTTGATGCGCTTCTGCATCAGGAAAAACCTTTCACAGTTTTTAGGCCACTATAAGCAGCAGGTAAGGAACTGCCCTTCCAGAGTTTTCTAATTCCAATTCCATCAGCCCCAGCCAAAATGTTTGTAGTAGTAGCCAGCTTCATCTGGTAGACTCAGATTCTATACCTCTTTTGAAAATAAGGATTCACAAAGGGGGGCCCAGAAGCCATAGCAAGGTTGCAAGTCTTCCTCTTTTGATTCACAGTTTTCCCAAAGCAAAGGTAAAGGTTTCCCGTGTCTAGTCATGTCCTATTCTAGGGGGGTGGTTCTTATCTCCGTTTCTTGGTCAAGGAAACCAGTGTTGGCCGAAGAAACTTCCATGGTCATGTGGCCAGTGGAATTATACACTAAAGGGTATGGAGCGCTGTTACCTTTCCATTGAAGTGGTACCTATTTATCTACTTGAATCTGCATTCTTTGAAACTGCTAGGTTGTTAGAAGCTGGCGCAAGTAACGGGAGTTTGCTCTGTCATGCAACACTTGGGTTTCAAGTCCAGGCTGTCAGCTTTTCAGTTGACAAGCTCAGCATCTTTAACTGCTGAGCTGTCACATCCCCTTTTCCCAGGAGGGATGGAGCTAAATGTTTAGGTCTTTTTTTTAATGTTTTTAATTACATATAAAAATTCCATTTCTAAATAAATAGTGTGTTGTCTGAGTAAGACAACATTGGTACTAGTCTAACAACAACAACAACAACAACAATAATAATAATGGGACTTTCGAATACAAACGGATCGTCTTTTGGAACACAACATGTCAGATGTCAACAGTTGTTGAAAACTGAAAGGTACAATTTATTGACATCACGGTACCAGGAGATGCCAGAGTCAAAGAAAAAGAACTGGAAAAAATCACGAAATACTGTGGCCTGGCCATCGAAACTTCCTGATTATGGATGAAACATGTGATACTCATTGTCATCGGGGCATTTGGTAGCATGTCCAAGAATTTTATAAAATACACCAACAAATTGCAGTTTCCTGCAATAACACCAGCGGAACTGCAAAAAACTGTGCTACTCAGAACACTGTATGTTTTAAGAAGGTACTTGGTTGATACCTAGGATGCTGGCAGCAACCTGTATCAACCATTAGCACCAGTCAATGGTATTTGTGATTCATTTTTGAATGTTCAGTTGACTTGAGCTTCATGTTTAATGAATAAAGTATTTAATAATAATAACAACAATATTTGCATTATTCATTTTAACAAATCTTCCTTATAAAAGAATAATAATAATAATAATAATAATAATAATAATAATAATAATAATAATAATAATAATAATAATAATAATAATAATAATAATAATACAATATACAATAATACAATAATTGGATAGTAATATTTTTGCTGTCAGCCCATGCTTTGGATGTCCACTCCCCACACCATTTAGTTGAATGTATGAAAGGGGTTTCAATACATTATAACTACCAGCTTAATAATAATAATAATAATAATAATAATATGTTGTAAAAGTATGTTATAAGGTTATAGTATTTAGGTCTTTTGTTTGGCATTAAGGGTAAGGGCGTATACTTTTTAGTTGATGGGGTTCTTCTGCTCTATAGTTGTCTGCTGATTTTTATATTCTTATATTTTAAACAACTACCATAACAGCTACCTGTTGCTAATTATTTAAAAGGTAAGAAGAGAGATTTGAGTAGAATTGAGAACAAGGACAGGTAGTGGAAGTCATATCACATTTTCTTAAAGACTTTCCATCTCTTTGTTTCCATAATTCAAAACAAAGACAGCAATGTAACACCAGTGGCTATCAATATGTCCAACCAAAAATTATATATCCTGGGCATAGAAGCTATTTCTCTCTATTATTCCAGAATGCAAGAAACAGAATAATTGACTTAAGTTTCATGAATGAATATTGGGGGGGGGGGGGGGGGAGTGAGATTGGTAATAGTAAGACAGTGAGGTAAATTACTTCAGGAAGTAGAAGATTGAATATGCACATCGAGATGCTAGACAGACAATTGCCAGAGTTGCTTTTATTTGGACTCCTGCATTGAGTAGGATTTATGGCATGCACTAAATGATCCCTGCATTAAATAAGACCTCAGTGACCTAAATGGCCCCTTCCCCTTTTAAGATTCTAAATTTAATAAGCATTGGCATTTTGGATCCTCTCATTTATTTATGCAATGTACAGCATTTAAAAATAACTTGGTAAAAACAAGAACTTAAAATAAGTAAATCATACTTAAAATAAGAAAGAAAAATAAGATATGAACATTTAGACTCTATGTTGGGACGAGTGGGTTTTCACTTGTTTATAAATATAATATAAGGGATGTGGTGCCTTAGTGGCTAAGACACTGAGCTTGTCAATCAGAAGTCAGCAGTTCAACGGTTCAAATCCCTATTGCTACGTAACGGAGTCAGCTTCCATTACTTGTCCCAGTTTCTGCAAACCTAGCAGTTCGAAAGCATGTAAAAATGCAAGAAGAAAAATAGGGACCACCTTTGGTGGGAAGGTAACAGCATTCTGTGCACTTTTGGCATTTAGTCATGCCGGCCACATGACCGCAGAGACGTCTTCGGACAGCACTGGCTCTTGGGCTTTGAAATGGAGATGAGCACTGCCCCCTAGAGTTGGGAATGACTAGCACATATGTGCAAGGGGAACTTTTTACCTTTATAAATATAATAAAGAAATAAACTGAGAAGACATGGGTGAGTTGGATAAATCTGTAGGTGATACCAGACTATTCATGGTTGTGAAAGCCAAAAGGACGGTGAAGCAAACACATTTAAAGAGCTCTCTAACTTGGGTTAATCACTATCCTAATGACAAACATGACTCAAAGTAAATAGAAACGAATGCAAAAATTAGACAACTACCCACCCCCATCCACAATTTCATCTCTAAACCTGATGGGGTCTGAAATGCATGTGACCAACCACCTCTTGGATTCATAGTGGGTTATTCAAGGAAGACATGAAGTGTGAGAACTGCAGGGGAAATTAAAAAAAACACATACCATAGTAGAGATCCTTAAGCCCAATTGAAAATAAAGCTCCCAACAATATAATTCTTTTTCCACTCCATGCTATGTTTAACTCTGAAACAATATCTCAAAGATGTTTTTTTCCCCAGAAGGCAACTGGAGAAGCAAAACATCTCCAAGGAAAAACAAGACAGTCCACTTGCTTTTTTTGAAAAAAGCACTTTTGGGACAACCATTACCTGGATGACTGAGAATCTCCCTAGACACTGTGAAACAATGGTTATGGAGTCCTGATCACCATATTCGAAATATGTGAAGGGAGTATAGTAAACTTCATCAGCCAACATGATGAAGAGCTCTGTGACATATAGGCTTTGTGGACAGACTGGTGGGAAGTAAGTAATAAAAGCAGTGGTGTGATTCAACCAGTCTAACAACCTGTTCGCTGATCGTGCACCAAACGCATGCATCGCGCACACACAGTGGGTTAAAACAAAGCTAAAGAAACTTACCTTCTACTGCAGCTGAGGCGCACCAAAACAACTGAGGCTCTGCCATGCCTATCAGCTGGGTTAAAAAACAAGGAAATATAGGTGAGTATAGCCTAGGGGTGGACAGGTAGGTGCACCTGAAGGTCGGAGCAAATCGGTTCGCTCTCAACTGATCTTCAGAGCTACCAGTACGCCCAAACTGGACAGAACCAATAGAATCCCACCCCTGAATTAAAGCCTCCAACTTTTTTGTTTTTGCGGAGCTATGATCTTCCTTAAAGGAATAATGGATGGAAACTAAGCAAGGAGAGATTCAACCTGGAAATAAGGAGAAATTTTCTGACAGTGAGAACAATGGAGCAGCTTTCCTTCAAACGTTGTGGGAGCTTCATCACTGGAAGCTTTCAAGAAGAGACTAGACTGTCATCTGTCAGAAATGGTATAGGGTCTCCTGCTTGGGTGAGGGGTTGGACTAGATGATCTACAAGATCTCTTCTAACTCTGTTAATCTGTTAAAAGGCGTAGCTAGCATGCCTAGCTGCATTTAAACTCACAATTATACTGCAACAGGCTCCAACATTTATTCTATGATAAAAGGCTGGAATTTGTAGAGAAAGGGTAACCAATGTGAGATTTGTTAAATGTTTATAAAATCAGGACTAGTACAGAGAAAATGGATTGGGAAAAAATCGGACAAGGCTGGAAAAGGTTTTAGAGCAGACCAAATAAAATATTTCTTTGTACAGTACTTAATTAACTTGTGGAATTTGTTTCCATAAGAAGTGGTGATTATTTAATAGTTGATTGGGGTAATCATTCTATTAGAAAGGGAAAAAAAAGAATTACCAGCCATTGAAACCTGCAAATTATTTCCAAGTGTTAATTTCTCAAGAGAGGAAAAATCAGATTTAAATGTTACACCCAGTAAATGGTATATGCTTAGGGATTGTTTCGATTCTAGTACATCCTTGAGGTTAAGAAATAGGCCCAAAAATATTGTTTAAAATCAAGAGAATAAAACTGCCTTCATCCTAAGAAAGAAAGAAAATTTTAACAAGGAGATCCTGGGTATTGTTCCTACCTTTAAAATTAATCATCAATTTATCAATCAATCAGAATATAGTTGGAAGGAACCTTGGAGGTCTTCTAGTTCAACCCACTGCTCAAGCAGGAAACTCTATACCATTTCAGACAGATGGCTGTCCAGTCGTCTTTTTTTTTTAACTTCCAGTGATGAAGCACCTACAACTTCTGAAGGCAAGCTATTCCACTTGTTAATTGTCCTCATTGTTATGAAGTTTTTTCTTAATTCTAGGTTGCTTTTCTCCTTGAATAGTTTCCATCCATTGTTTCTTATCTTGTGTTCTGGTGCTTTGGAAAAATAAGTTGCCCCCTCTTCTTTGTGACAGCCCCTCAAATATTGGAATACTGCTATCATGTCACCACTATTCCTTCTTTTCTCTAGAGACTAGTCATATTCAATACCTGCAACCGGTTTTCATATGTTTTAGTCTCCAGCCACCTAATCATCTTAGTGGCTCTTCTTTGTACTTTTTCCAAAGTCTCAATGTCTTTTTTGTAATGTGGTGACCAAAACTGGATGCAGTATTCCAGGTGTGGTCTTACTAAGAATGTATAAAGTGGTAGTAATACCTCATGTGATTTTGATTCTTTGCCTCTGTTTATACAACCAAGGATTGTATTAGCTTTTTTGGATGCTGCCGAACACTGCTGTTATCAATATATTTAAAACACATGCAAAATATACGTATCAGTCTTGATGCAAAATTCATTTCCACAGCATTGTTTCTACTCCACAAATTCAGAGGCATTTTTATTCATTCCTTAAAATGCTTTTTTCATCTGGGTATATATTTTGAACTGTCCTTATTGACTAACCTGGATATTTTCTGGGGAAACAAATCCCAAGTTATTAAATAAAAGCTTCAGCACAATTTTTCTTTAAAAAACTCCACATCCTGTAGAACATTCTTGCCAATTGGCATAATACTTGATTTACCACAATTTATTGTCTACCAGATTATTTACTCTCCAACTTTTACAAATGCGGGTAGAAATTGTTCCTCTTGCTTTGTTTGTGTTTATGTTTTTGTAGATTTGTTGAAATGTATCAATTATCAAGAGCTGAATATTAAGATAGATTTTAACGGGACTAATGTGGGATGACAGAATTGAATGAATATTTCATGGACCCAGAAATGTTGTTTTCTATATTTTCTCCCTGCTCTAACAGCTACATACTTTAAATAGGCATCTGAAAAGTTCCTGACAACTTATTTTGGCACTTCATACTGTCTGCCACATTCAGACAATTTTTGAGTGCATTTGTTGAAAAGCTAGATCAAAATTAATGCTATCCTAAAACAAAGTATTCTTCTTTTTAATTAGATCTGACAGTAAGTTATTCAGTTACTAAGCAACCTGCTGGGTTTCATTCGTGTTTGTTGAAGTGTTATAATGTACCACATGGAATGATACATATCTGACATGCAATTCACCTGGATTTCTCTAAACCAAGGTGTGGGGGAAACACCTATTAATAAGCTAATCATCTTCAAATATCATATGTTGAATTCATGGTATAATCAAGCCTGTTGTTTTACTGTGAAGGGAGATTATTTATTCGGTTTCTAGGAAAGAAGAAAGGAACAATAGCACAAGCTTCATTACTTTTTATTGGACAGGAATGGAGGAAGGAAGGAAGGAAGGAAGGAAGGAAGGAAGGAAGGAAGGAAGGAAGGAAGGAAGGAAGGAAGGATCTACATACAAAACTTCAGTTAGGGGAGGACTTAATGTGAATCAAGCAAGATTAATCTGTACAAATCCAACACATGTATGAATAGCCTCCCTAAGGGATGACTATATAACAGAGCAGCTGGCTTATAGAAACAACAGGTGAACCTAAAAGGGCCCACCCTATTCTTAGATAGCATGAGGCAGCTGCTGCAGGTGACGGATTTCATTACTACTGAAAAGTCAGCTAAGAGCTAATTATTTATTTGGCCACGGTTGCGTTTTTGCTATCAAAGGGAAAATGGGTTTGTGGGATTTTGTACCTCAGTGTAACTCTGACTTGAGTGAATGAGAGAGATGCAATATTCAGGTAACAAAATGTATTGGACCCGTTCTGAATTAATAGTGTAGTAAGTTAGCACCCACCCCTTTCCTACGGTAGAAGAATGAAATATTTTTGAGAAATATTAAAAAGGCAGAATGTTACATTTCCCTAAAGGGAGAAATGGAGATACATGCTCTTGGAAAGCAACCCCCACCTTTCTTTCTTTTTTAATGAGAAAAAAGTTTTATTGGTTTTTACAAAATTTTAAAAATAGGAAAAAGGGATAAGGTATTAAAGAAATATTTTGA
This sequence comes from Rhabdophis nuchalis, assembly GCA_039707465.1. Classification (NCBI taxonomy): domain Eukaryota; kingdom Metazoa; phylum Chordata; class Lepidosauria; order Squamata; family Natricidae; genus Rhabdophis; species Rhabdophis nuchalis. Next base: position 246,046,147 of record CM077643.1, on the reverse strand, counting down.
GGACATCTATGTCGGAGGTGTCGGCCCCCTCCGAGGCTTCATACAAAAAAAAAAAGATAATACAATACATTTTTCATTTCCCTACAAAGTGGTAAGAGATACAGATATATCATTTTATATTCATGCAATCAATCATTGTTTCTATAAACATCCAGATAAAGGTTACACTATATAGAAAAAAGTCATTTGTGAGATCTAAGTCTTTTAGCAATTGTATCTTCCTCTCCCTGACCTCCAGTGGGTGGAGCTGTGGCCCCTCCCGTTCCCCCATTTTCATCCTCCAGGATTGGGGAATGTTTTTTAAGAAAGGCTTCCGCCTCTGCAATTGTTTTAATTCTTACTCTCCCCCCCTTCCAGAACACTAACATTCCCTCGGGCATCAACCACTTGAACCACACCCCCTTTTTATATAATCTTTTTGATAAGAAGGAATATTTCCTTCTTATTTCTCTAATCTTTTTCGGGATCTGTTTCAAGATGGCAATCTCATTCTGTTGATATATCAAGGGACCGTCTCTCTGTGCTCTCAGGATCCCATCCTCCCCAGGATCCCATCCCCCCACCTTTCTTAATAGTCCCAACAGATATTTTGTTCCCATTGAGAAAGATTGGGCCAGGCTATCTACAAAACAAAATACCTTCAGCTCCAGGGTGATGGGATTAAGACATGAACCTTCAGGGCATAATAGGATTAACCATTTACCATCTAGCAGCAGAGATCACCACACTGCACCATTTCCTAAGGACATTACCTCACCCTCCAAACGTCAACCAAATTTAGCTCAGACAACCTACTGAGCCAGCTGTGATCTCTACAACAGCCAATAGAACACATGTTCTTGCACAGGAACAGGAAACTCAAGTTCAAAGCTATAAAAACCCCTCACTCTCAACTCCATGTGGTCAGCTGCACTAGAACCACAAACATGTGCTTCAACCAAATGGACCCTCCAGCCTCAATTTTGTTTCCAGTGCCTTTCTCCCAGCTTGGAACTGGACCTGGATATTTCTTCCAACAATAGTTTAAGGCCAAGTCAGAGGGAGAGGATTTTACACAAGTTCAAGGAATTCACAAAGCAGATGCTAGCATAGTAAACATAGTAAACATAGTAAACAGTTGGAGACCCACCACTGGTAGAACATTTATTTATTTATTTGTTGGATTTATATAACTGCACCCTCTCCCCAAAGGGACCCGGGGCGGTGCACAGGAAATTAAAACACACAATATCACAAATATAAATAATTAATACCAGATTAAATAAATTATCCCTGTGCTAAAATTAAAAAATGTTAAAACATAATTATAAGACTTATAAGACTTAGATATGAATTGAAAGTATCTACCCACCTTAAATTTGCAAGTTTTCAGACAAGCCTCCCAATTTTATTTTAACGATAATCAATAAGTCTTCCAATCCAACAGTAACGATCATTACTATCGTTACTGTGATGGCACAGTGATTACAATGCAGTACTGCTGGCTAACTCACTCATCACTCCAGGAGTTCAATTCTGAATGGCTCAAGGTTGACTCAGCCTTCCATCCTTCTGAGGTCAGTAAAATGAGGACCCAGATTGTTGGGGGCAATGGGTTGACTCCATAAAACTGCTTAGAGGAGGCTGTAAAGTGATATATAAGTCCAAGTGCTATTGCTATTGCTGTAATCAGCGAAGTGCTTTAAAATCTGAGAAGTTTATGCAAAGCATCATAGCAGAAGCATTATTTGAGGAAGCCCTGTGATCCCCATCAATCAAATGATGAGGTTGAAAAAAATTGTACCGGAAAAAAAAAACCCAGCATAATGAAGTATTTGAAATGGAATCCTCTTTTCATGCCAGTAAGCAGTAATGGGTTGTTCCCAGTTCAGTCCGGTTCAGCCAATCTGATAGTAGTGGCGGTGGGAGGCCCCACCCACATGCCTGGATGTTTCTGCATATGTGCAAAAGCATTGCACAGGCACGCAGGCACACGGGGGAGTGAGCCTGAACCGGTAGTAAAAATATTCACAACCCACCACTGTTAGTAAGGCTTGGTCGTGGGATAATAGTACCTACCTAGTAAGTAAGTAATATAGGTATATATAGGTATATAAGGTACAATAGTAATTACTTAAGGCAGCCATCATGAAGAACAAGAGTATTATTGGGCAAGATTGCATACATGTCATTCTTCAAGTGCAGGCTGTCCTTGACTTACGACTACAGTTGATCCCAAAATTTGCTGAAAAAAATGCAGGTAGCTATTAAGTGAGTGTTGCCCCATCTTATGATCTTTTTGCCCCAGTTGTTGAGAAAATCACTGCTGTTGTTAAGTGAATCATGTGGCATTAAGTGAATCTGGCCTCCCCCATTGACTTTCCTTGTTGCAAGCCAACTGGGTAGATCACATATGGTGATCACATGCCCTTGGGATGTTGCAACCTGTCATAAATGCATGTCAGTTGCCAAGCACCCAAATTTTGATCACGTGAACCATGGGGATGCTGCAATGGTCATAAGCGTGAATCACAGTCACAAGTCACTTTATTCACTGCCATTATGACTTTGAATGGTCTCTAAACGAATGGCTGTGAGTTGAGGAGTACCTGTAAATGCCTTGTGATAGTTGCCTGGGTTGGAAAAACTTCCATTAAGTTATCTAAATTGGTTTTCATTAGATTATCTTAGTGCCAATTTTAAATATATAGCGTATTATGGACCATATCTATTAAATCCGGCATAAGCTTAATGATGAGTGCATTGGGAATGACAAGAGTGGAGTTTTTTCTACTTGGAACAATGTCAGACATCTTTGAGCCTCAATGGTGCTTATTCATCTGTAAAATAATCAAGGGTGATATTTTGTCTGAGAAATAATCTCACAGCAGTGTAAAGATAACAAACAAGGGCATAATTCCAACACTTTTAGCTTCCATTCATTCTATTAAGAGACTGAAATGTGTTAAAATATCTCGATTCAAAATAGTTGAACTTCACCTAAATGGCATGTTGTAAATGGATCATCTTAAAATATTTCACAAACCTTCCAGGACTCTGCTTGTTTCGTAAAGTAGAAAATCTTTGAGTCCAGTGGGACACAGAGGCTTCCAATTAGATTCTACTTATGAAGATCAGAACAATTAACCAGTGGAACAACTTGCCTCCCGAAGTTATGAATGCTCCAACACTAGAGGTTTTTAAGAAGAGGTAGATCAATCATTTGTCTGAAATTGTACAATGTTTCCTGCCTAAGCAGAGGGTTGGACTACAAGCCAACTCTGTTGTTCTGTTCTGTTCTGTTCTGTTCTGTTCTGTTCTGTTCTGTTCTGTTCTGTTCTGTACTTCTCAATTTATTTATTTATTTATTTATCAAATTTATATACCGCACCTATCTCCCAATGGGACTCAGGGCGATGCACAGGAAAGGAATAAAATGTAAAAAGCAATAAATACAGAATATTAAAAATAAATTAAATTAGGTTAAGCCCATGCTAAAATTGTCAATTTAAAACCCATTTAAAATAAGATTAAAGTTAGACTTATGCCAGGCCAGCCTCTTGAAAGAGGTATGTTTTTAGAGCCCGGCGGAAGAGGCTCAGGTCCGTGACCGTGCGACAGTCAGGCGGTAGGTCATTCCAGAGGGCAGGGGCTGCCACAGAGAAGGCTCTCGCTCTGGGGGCCGCCAGCCGGCATTGTCCGGCAGACGGCACCCTGATGAGGCCCACTCTGTGAGAGCGGACAGGTCAAAGGGAGGTAGGAGGTAGGAGGTGGTCTTGCAAATAACGAGATCCCATGCTATGGAGTGCTTTGAAGGTGGTTACTAACACCTTGAAGCGCACCCGGAAGGCCACAGGCAGCCAGTGTATTTCACGCAGGAGAGGTGTTACATGGGAGTATCTTGACACTCCCAAAATCCCCCGCGTGGCTGCGTTCTGGACTAGCTGGAGCCTCCGAGTGCACCTCAAGGGGAGCCCCATGTAGAGAGCAAGCTGCCCCCATTACCTCTCTATCCAGCTTGAGCAATGCAGGTTTCATATTCAAAGTTCTTCACTTTGGCTAATTCATTATTATTTTCTCAATTGTTTTTTTTTTCAAAATTTTCTCAATTTCATTATCCTCCTTCGTTCCAGTCAATCCTGCTCACAGCTCCAATGACATGTCATTTAGAATGAGACAGAGCATTGTTGTGCAGGCATTTATTAGGTTGTTTAAATAAGTTGTGGCTTTTCAGTCTGGTAGACATCAGGAATCCCACCCAGGTTGTTTGTTTATTTACTGCGACTTCTTATGTCACTTCGATTGAGCCCGTTTAAGGTATCTGGAGCATCAATCTTGCTCTCCACTTCACTGTGTTGATTAGGGATTGCAATGTCACTCAAATGACCTGTGAAGAGTCAAGTTAATCAAGTTAGTTGATTGAGGATCTGCCAGTGGTATAACCTGTTATTTTTTTTACCAGTCTGCTGGAATATTGAAGAAAGGACAAAAAAAAGAAAAGAAAAAAAAAGAACCACAAATTGGTAACTGCAACATCCCTAGTAAGTTAAAGTGCTCTTTTGTATGGTCTGTGTTAAAAGTGAGTCCCAGGAAAATGAAAACGTACACTTATCATTAGCCCAGGCTGCTTCACAGAGGAATGGGGCTCCAGATCTATCTCCCTGGCAATGCTCTTTATTTCACTTCATTTACGGCCAGGAGATGTATAGTCTTTTGCTATGGTGATTGATGATTCGGTTGGGGTAGCCAGTTCCGGGCCATTGCCCCAATGTCACTTTTGATAAATTGTCTTTTGTGCCTCTGTTTCTTTGCTGTCAGGAGTGTCGTGAGCTGGTTTTTTTTCTTCCAGCATAATTTGCCTCCGAAAGAAAAGAAAGCAGCCCAAATATATTACATTTACGTTCCCTGCTCTGTCTGATTACCAAAGGGTGCCCTTGTGACAACAAGGAAACTCAGCAGTTATGACATGGAATTCATTCTCCATCCGTGTTGAAGCCCAGTGCAAAGAACAATAACCAACCCCCCTCCCCTAATAACCTTATCTGTGGCTTATCGTGAACTTTCCTAGCCTGGTCTTCTAAATTACTTCTAAAAAGTAATTATGCGATCACCGTTTTAATTATAATGAAATAAGTTTCTCTTGGAGATGTGATGCTGGCCACCAGTGCAAATGGCTTTTGAAAGGATTAGATTAATTAAGGCTGACAACGATAAAAGAAATCTAGTTTTTTTGACTTACCACCTCCATTTGGATGGAAGAATCAACAAGTAAAAATTAAACAAAGCTGCAAATTACCAAAAATTCATCTGAAATATTTTGGGGCAAATTGAAAGTAATTTAAGAAATATTGGCATATTATAATTTTGGAAACAAATGTTTTGTCTTCTTTTCTTAGAGTAAAATGGCTTCATTATTATTTTTCATTAACATCCTAGTTGAGTACCAAAATAGTCTTTAACATAAACATATATTTTTTTCTTAACTGTATTTTCTTGAAGGAATAGAGGTAAGGATACGTAAAGACATGGGTAGTACAATGCCGACTGGCGACACCCAGGGGAAGAGCCTTCTCTGTGGCGGGCCCTTCCCTTTGGAACGACCTACCCCCTGAACTCCGCACCATCTCTGACCTCCGCCTCTTCCGCAAGTGTCTGAAGACACACCTATTCCATCTAGCCGGCCTAGCATAACCCCCATTACTGACTCTTAGATAGTTTTAAATTTGGGTTTTTTAAATTCGGTTTTTAGCGCAGGGTCTATTAGAATAAGTTTTTAAAAATTTTATATGTTTTATATGTGTTTTAACATCCCTGTGCGCCGCCCTGGGTCCGTTTGGAGAAGGGCGGGGTATAAATTTAATAAAATAAAATAAATAAAATAAAATAAATTACCATGATCTCAATAGCTGGTTACCTCAAATACCTATGAGCTCACCTAATTAGAAGAACCAGATGTGGGAAGAGAGGAAAGGTTATGTACAGACATGCGCATTAAATGGCCATGAGCTCAGTGACTGATTACCTCAAATGTTTATTAAGAGACAGGCCATACCAGGGAGTTATGTGAAGCCTCTACTTTGGCTGGGATGCTCTTAAAAGATTGACAAGGGAAATAAGAGAGAAATGTACCAATAAGATGCTCTTGCTGCCCTGCTTTTGCTTTGCTTGTTAAAACTAAAAGCCAAATAAACTCTGCGTAAGGCAGACGGACATTTTGGACACCCAGTGCTTTGATGGATTTCTGAGACCTACATTTTTAACTATGAAATTTGATCCTTTCCAATTATTCTATTTTTTGAAGTATAAAATGCATCTTTTTCTCTCAAAAAAGAGGCAGAAAATCTGAGTGTGTCTTATACACTGAATACAAATTTTTTTGCCTCTTGAAACCCCGATCCCTTCACCAAAATGGCCATGCATAGCCTTTAGGAGACTTGCAGAGTGCTCCTGGGGGCTGATATGAGTGAAAAATGTACCATTTTCTGTTCAATTTTGCCCCCCAGCCCCAGCCCCCAGGAGTACTCTATAAACCTCCTAAAGGCTGTGAATGCCCTTTTTTGAGAGAGAAAATGGGCCCATTTTTGTGAAAAATGGGTTGTTCTGGGGAGGTCTGCAGAGTGCAAAAACTTTTTTTTATGTGCCTCTTCAAAACCTTGCTGTGTCTTATACTCCAGTGTGTCTTAAACTCCCAAAAAAAATACAGTAATCAACTAATTTGGAATTGACTAATCTGTTTAAACTAGATAGAATTTTCATTTGAAATTAAGTATTTATTAGTGGTTTCTACAGATGAAGAGCCCACACCATCCGTTAGCCGCTAACTATGCCAGAAACAAATAGGAGAAGGGAAATTCTAGGTAAAAAAATCATATCTACCAGGCCCATTTTTAACCAAACTAGTTCAATTATTGGTCACAAGAACATGTTCTGCCCTTCCCCTGTCACAGTATGATTCCCAAAGTCCTTATAAAAGTGGTTATCAAAGGTTAATTTTCTATGGCAAAGGGAGGGAAAAAATCCTATCAACTGTACTTAATTAACTTAAAGTCACAAATTACACTGATTCAACGCATTTCTCTAGCCTCTTTTCTAGAGTGTGGTTCTAGCAGCACACCAAAAGAAGACTCATGGATCATTAAATTATAATAAACTAATAGAATTTCCTATTTAAAAAAGTATCATTGGGGAGATACTCATTTTATGTCTTCTAAATTATAGAAGTGAAGCCATGCCATGGAATAGCACAATTCTAGAACATTAAAGAGCAATTGAATCAATATGATACTTTTTTATGTGAGACATTTTTGTCTCATATAGAACCAATCTGAAAATTACAGTTTTATCAACCAGATGTTGCATTCTATAGCAGCATGTTTAAGATGTCCAGATGGTGCAAGACCTTAACAGATGGAATTTATTCGCCAAAAGGAGCTTCTCCATAATTCCTTTCATACAGGGTTACCGTTAAGTTCTGGACAATGAATGGCGGTGAGGCCTGAGTGATTTATTCACTGCCTGTGAGGCAGCTGAACTCCCTGGCTGTCAGACTGCCCAGTCAAACAACGAATCAGGAGAGAGTATTTTCCCGCTTCAATAGAGGACCAGAATGAAAACTTCAACTGACAACTATACACTATATACAATACATAAAATTTACAATTGGAGGAAATCTTGAAGGGTCATTTTAAATCCACCATGGCTCATAGAGGAGGAGGAATTTATCCCTTAGACAATTTCTATATTAAAAAGGGTTTTAAAAAAAAAAATATTTCAAATAACATTGACAAATATACATTTGTATAAGTACTATTACGTTTATCTATTAACTATTAATATTTATCACTATCGTCTTACAAATATAGAGCCCTTAGACAATTTCTGATTTGCTGGTTAGATCCAGGATATATATAAAAAAATTGGAATAGCTTCCTTTATTGGCAAAATTAGAATTCGCTTCCCTAAAGAAGTGGCTTGCTTTGTGCTCCATATTCCATAAAACTGAATATGTTACGAAGAGAGGGAACTCAAGGATGTCCTACATATAGACATCTAAGCAGGAAATCCAGATGTTTTCAATCCAGTCATCCTCTGTGCAATGAATATGACTTACAACCATTTATTTAGTGATTGTTGGAAGTTACAATGACACTGAAGAACAACAACCGAATGACTGCTTTTCACACTTAACAGCCATTGCAAGGGTCACATGATCAAAATTCAGATGCTTGGCATGCATTTATGACAGTTGCAGTGTCCTGGGGTCATGTGATCAACTTTTGCGACCTTCTGACAAGCAAAGTCAATGGGGAAGCCAGATTCACTTAACAACTGTGTTTCTAATTTAACAACCACAGTGATTCACTTAACAACTGTGGCAAGAGAGATGGGAAATTGGGGCCAACAATTTGGGGCTCAATTGTCATTAGTTGAAGATTACCCCTATTGGGTGCTGACACCCAACAGATTTGCAAAGAGCTAATAAGTAACCTATTTGGTGAGGTTAGCTTTCTGAAGTTCTGGATGTATGGTTCTCACTTTCCCCCTGTTTTTCTTATACTTTCCTTTTCTCTTTTTCTTTCTCAGGATTTGGCTTTATTGATTTATTTATCACTGAAATCTTCCCTATGCTCAAGATGGCAAGACTGAATCAAAAGGGATGTGAACATGGGCTCTGTAGCAGTTTGAACAGAAAGGGAGAGATGTGGTACAGAAAATGCATGGCAGCTCATATGAAACATCAGAAAAGCACCTTTGTAGCCACAGAAAAATCCTGTGGAAATATGTGTTTGGTTTAAGATGTAATTGCTTGTGCTCTGAATCATATTTCTCCTTTAGATCAAAAAAAGCTGCAAAGCCTTGGTAAAACTCTCTAGCTGGACCTAATGTAGAGAAGATTCAGTTTCGCTAATAGCCACCTACTGTAATTAGTTTCCCCAGGATATCCTTGGAAGAAAAGGCCTGCCAGTGAAATTTTAAGTTATTTCTTATCCTAGTTTGTAATAACAGAAAAGAGGAATAGGCCAGTGATTCTCAATCTCAGGAATTTTAAGATTATGGACTTCAATCCCCAGTGAAGTTTGTGAAGAGGGAGTTGAAGTGCACAGTTCGTAAAATTGTTGAGGTTGAGAAACACTGAATTAGGAAAGTCCCCACACATACACACACAATTCTTCCTTCAGTAGAGAATGAAGAGCTCTTGGTTTCCTGCTGGACCAATCAGAAAGAGTTGCATTTCTCCTGATTTGTGAGGCTCGTCACATTGTAAATGTAAACTTTTTTCAGCTTGGGTCTCTCTAGTCCCAAGAAGAATCCCAAAGAAGAGGGAGTCAAGCTTGTCCTGAGAGCAGGACAAGAAGCAATGGGTAGAAACAAATCAATGAGAGAAGCACCTTAGAACTAAGGAGAAAGACTTGCCTCCACAAGTTCTGGGTGCTCAACACTGAAAGTTTTTAAGAAGATGTTGGACAACCATTTGTCTGAAATGGTATAGGGTTTCCTGCCTAGGCAGGGGTTTGAACGAGAAGACCTCCAAAGTCCCTTCCAGCTCGGTCTATTCTATTCTATTCTATTCTATTCTATTCTATTCACTTAGGTGTACAACCTTCATAATTTCTGATGTAGGATCAGTTTTGAAAATGTCTAGAAGATTCATCTGTCAGGGAAGACCTTCTTCTGTTTCTGAAATCTCTCATTCCCCATTCCCAAGGAGGGCCTGATTTTTATTCTCTTTGTTTCTCCTAAACTATCATAATTTGATTCTTTTTAATATCATGCCAAATCTATTGCTTCCAAGATATTTAGTATTGGATAGCACAATCCAATAAAACTCTATATGAGACCTGGCTTGAACATATTTAATTGGAAGTATCATATTACTCAGCCTGCTATATGCAGTGAGTTGATTAACATTTCATGTCACACGTGTTTGGCATGATCTGTTTTCATCTAGATACGTTGATTGACATTAATTGTACACCTAAATATTTATCAGTTTTGTTTTAGTCGACAATTCCATTGCTTCATATAGAATATATTTTAGACTAACTGCACTAAGGCCATTAGTTATCTACTAAAGTTTTTAATATGGAGATATTTCCTGTTAAGATTTAACTTTCACTCTGTAGCTATTATTCTGCCTGTTCATTGTCTAAAACAGTGTTTTGCAGCCTCAGCAATTTTCAGAGGTGTGGATTGTAACAGAAATCCACACTTCTCAAAGTTGCTGCGATTGAAAAACATTTTGGTCTAAGAGACAGTTTGTCTCCAGAAGAAGTGGTGACAGCTGTCAGCCTCGACACCTTTAAGAAAGGATTAGACGAGTTCATAGAGAACAAGGGTATCAATGGCTATCATTATGGATGCCTAAGGACATCCTCCGGGATGGAGAGATAGGCAGGATATCTCTCAATGCCATTTGCAGGGAATCATAAGCAGGTGAAGACATCTGCTTGGGAATACCCTGAAGCAAATGGTGAGCCACTGTGTGAGACAGAATGCTGGGCTGGATGGGCTGTGGCCTGTTCCAGCAAGGCTATTCTTATGTTCTTATGTTCCTGCCTTTCCACCCAGGTGTGTGCACTTGTGTGCAGATGCACACACGCACACACAAACGCATACATGTGGACCACCTGCTAATTCACTTATTTTTCTAATAGGGCACAGGGTATTAGACTTTGCCTATTGCTACAATGTATTTCCTGTAAATAAGCCCTCTTGCTGTTATACTTATAAACCTTGTTTCAGTCATCGTTACTCAGATTCGATTCCTGCCCAAGAAATATTCACATGCAGACAGAATGATTTGACCTTTCACTGTTACAAGAGTTTCCAAGTTAAAGAGAAGAACTGGTTGTTGATGGTAGATTATATCAGATCATATCATATCAGATCAGATAGGGTGAGCTCCCATTACTTGCCACAGCTCCTGCAAACCTAGCAGTTCAAAACCATGCAAATGCTAGTAGATAATTAGGTACCATTACAGTAAGAAGATCACAGCATTCCGTGCACTTTGTCATGTAGTCATGCTGCCCCCATGGCCATGGAAGTGTCTTTGGACAACATGGCTCTCTCAGCTAAGAAATGGAGATGAGCACCAACCCAACCCCCTAGAGTCAGACAGGGAAAACCTTTACCTTTAGATTAGATTTGTCATAAATGAAGGCAAATATATGCATCCAAGGATAATGTTGCAGGATCCAATCTGAGTGGGCCAAGGGATTAGTCTTCCAAGCTTTGGACTCATGCTAAAGCCTCTCCTCAGAGTACTTCTCTCTACCGGAATATGTATCCTGGGCTATTGTATGCATCATATTTATGTGGTGCTTGGTTGTGTGTGACTTTTTACTCATTGGTTGGGTTATTGATTGGCTGTTGTTTCCTTGTGCTGCTGAATCCTCAGCTCCTATGTAACAGAAAAGCCGGTAGTAAATCAGCACACCTATTGACTGACAAGGGCCGTTATTCATGTTTAGGGCCCAGAACAGTGAATCTTTTCCAGGTCTCTTATCCTGGAATCCTCCTGGATTCCCGGCTGTCCATGGAGGACCATGTGACGGCCGTGGCCAGGGGGGCGTTCTATCAGGTACACCTGATACGCCAGTTGCGCCCCTTACTGGACCGGAGAACCCTTCGCACAGTCACTCAAGCGCTCGTGACATCCCGGCTGGATTACTGTAACGCTCTCTACATGGGGCTCCCCTTGAGGTGCACTCGAAAGCTACAGTTAGTACAGAATGCGGTCGCGCGGGTGATTATGGGTGCCTCAAGGCAAACCCACGTAACACCTCTCCTGTGCGAGCTGCACTGGCTGCCTGTGGCCTTTCGAGTGCGCTTCAAGGTGCTGACGACCATCTTTAAATCGCTCCATGGCTCGGGGCCTAGCTATATATGAGACCGCCTCCTGCCCCATACATCCCTTCGTCTGATCCGCTCCCACAGAGAGGGTCTTCTCCGGGTGCCATCAGCGGGGCAATGCCGGTTGGCGACACCCAGGGGAAGGGCCTTCTCTGTGGCGGGCCTGGCCCTCTGGAACGACCTACCCCCCGACCTTCGCACTATCTCGGACCTCCGCCTCTTCCGCCAACGTCTTAAGACGTATCTCTTCCAACAAGCCGGCCTAGGATAGCCCCTACTTCTGACTTTTTAAAAATAAATTAATTTGGTATGGTTTTAACATGGGTTTTTAGCACAGGTCTAGTAATTTAATATATTTTAATTGATATTGTATTTTGTGGTTTTAATAATGCCTGTGCGCCGCCCTGGGTCCTAACAAGGAGAAGGGCGGGGTATAAATTTAATAAAATAAAATAAATAAATAAATTCACCACAAGGTGGTTCAGCTTCAGGAAAGCCGATATATCACCTGTCTTTAGTTCATAATCATCCTGTTTTCATTACTACAAGAAATAAGGCTTTGGAAACTTCACTAAGCTAACACATCATTGAATACACATGGGAAATAATTATGATTATATTATCGGCTTATATATTTTTCATTATGTTCTAATGTGCTGAGGGATTTGTGTTTGTTTTGTTTTTGGTTTGGTATTTTATTTTTTAGGTCTTAATTGCTTTGAGTCCTCCTGTTGGGTAAGTTAGTTCTAATAAATATGAGTAATAAATTAAATAAAGCGAGTGTAGAATTTAGAGGAAAGTGACTCTAATGGATAGGTGAGTAATGGCTATTTACAAAATGGTGTCTGGTACAGAAATAATACAGTTTGGTTTCACTCTGAACTCTGATTCAATTTAAACCTGCTGAATTCAAGCCAGTACAAATACCCTGGTGGAAGAGTCAACTCAGAGGCTGAGTTTAGGTAATAGTGTAAAACTATTTGGCACTATCCTATTAATGATTGCTTTTATTAAAAGTCTACCAAAAAAATCAAATACATTTTTATGTGCACAATTTCATCTGCACAAATTGTACCTGGGTTAGCAAAATGCAATTGTTGTCTTTTAAAAGTGCTAGTTTCTGTCACAAAGTCTACAGTTGGAGAGATTATTTTTTAATTCCAAAACTATATTAAGGTCATGCTATGCAATTTGCCCAAGGCCCAATGGAAGAAATAACGTTATCTCTCCTGTGTACTTTGGCTCAATCGTTGGAGTTACTAAGCTAAAGCAATTCACAGAAATGAAGTGATAAGTTGCTCTTGCCAAGTACTTTGTAAGAAGTGTGTGTGACTCAGTGCGGTACAAGATAACAGCTACCATAGACCCATTTCAAATTTCTTCTTCCTGACAAGTATCTCCAGATGTCCCTCTTCTTAAGCAAATGTCTCCAGATGCCCACAAATGAAGCAGATTTTGCAGATATATTTGAATCTAACTTCAGGGCTAAAATTTTCTTTGACATAGATAAAGTGCCTGGATCATTCTGTGAGATGACCCAAAGAGATATGAAAGATAATCTTAATTATCTGGTGTATTTCACTAGTTTTTGATCCCAGTGTTCATAATATTCTTCTGTATATGTTGTCTGAATTGATACAGGGGGATATTATCGCAATTGCTCCATCCCTATTTAAAAGTTCATTTTTGGAGAGGATGAATACAAAATTGCTTGACTGCCATCTTTTCGTGTCCTTCAGTGGTCAATTTTATTTCTATGCTACTAAATATCTATATCAAATTATGGGTGAGACCACCATAGGCATTTAGATTGAGATTTCAAGTTCTGTAATTCCTTTTTATTTAATTGTGATGGCTCAGTGGATGCCTTGAAACAGTGGTGAGTTGTGACAATGGAATGGATGAAGACCAAGAAATCAAGAAAGCGAGGTTCATTTCAGTCAGAATGAAGATGTGGCTGAAAGCTGACTCTTCTTCACTTCTCCTCTTCTCTTTTCTTCTCTTTACTTCTTGTTCTCTTGGATTAGATTTTCAAAATGGAAGTACTTCCAGATCAGGGGTGCCAAACTCACAATAACATGTTGTGGTCACATGTCATATCACAACGTTTTTCCCCTTCGCTAAACCAAGGGTTGGTGTGGCCAGCGTGTGATGCATCCAGCACATGTTGCTGTTTGGCACCCCAGTTCCAGATATATCACATATGGCAGAGGCACAGCTAGATTTGCTCTTCTAAATCATGGGTGATTAGCTGATGTTGAAGCTGCAAATCTATCCTGCATAAATAAAAAAAGCTTTTGGTACTCATTTTGAACATCCATAGTCTGCCTTTAAGATCATTACGGAAGTCAGTAAAACTAGACTAAGAATATGGTAGCCTCCTTTACTGTTAGTATAACAATACTTTGCCTATACATGATAGGAAAATAAATTTCTTGACATTAAAAACAGATTGATAGTAAAACCAATTAGTCCAAAAGGTGATATACTTCCCTTAATGGGAAATTTAGAAAGCCATTTATCTGGACTGTCTGGGACACTTCAATTTGGATTTCAACACTGAAGAGGGGATTGGACTAATCAGCCTTCTATGATTTCATGGCATCATGTTCATTCATGCAGTCTGTTTCTAAATTTGACATAGACCAGTGATGGCGAACCTATGGCATAGGTGCCACAGGTGGCAGGCAGAACCATTTTTTAGGGCACTCAAATTTTGCCCTGTCAGCACCAGCGCGCTTGTGTGCGCTGGCCAGCTGATTTAGGCCTTCTTTTGAGGCCATTTTTCACCCTCTCGAGGCTCCAGGGAAGAAGGGGGGGCTGTTTTCACCCTCCCCAGGCTCCTAGAAAGCCTCTGGAGCCTGGGGAGGTGTCATGAGTCTATTTCTCCTAATACTCAAGAAAGACCACTCTTAGACATTGTTTGAAATGAATAAGGCTACTTTTACTGAGTACCGGAAATCAACAGACCATAGGAAAGCAGGAAGTAACTAGTTCAGGCGCGAACATTGAGTATTAAAGCTTAAGCCCATCCCAAGAGCCCTAACCCCTTTGTGCAGTGTCCAATATACGTTCTTCTCCGACATCAGGTGGGCAGGTCATCACCAGCATGGAATGTGAGACCGTTAGTCCAGAGATAACACCAACCGGCATCATCCTCCACCAATCCACCACCAGCATAACAATTGAATCCCAGCGCCCCACCCTCCCCTTTTCCATGGCAGCTAAACAGTCTATGCGAAGGCTGACATCCGGACCACCTCCAGGAGCAGGCAGAAATCCCGGACGCTTCCCAGAAAGCGAGATGCTAGACCTGAAAAACAGACAAAATGAGACAAAACAACACAGAGGAGAGAGGGAAAGGGTCAAGGTTTGTGTGGATATTTGGCATAAAACTGGCGTATAAGCTTCGGGGCCTTGAGATGCTCTTTATCCACTCATTCATTGTGAGAAGGAGGAAAATCTTTCCACATGACCAAGAATTGAGTTTTATTTCTACGGACTCTGGAGTCCAGAATGTCATGAACTTCATTATGCTGGTGACCATCAACCATCATTGGTGCAGGGGCATCAGGAGAGGGTTTGCGAATATGCGATGTGCGTTCAGGCTTTAACAGGTGAACATGGAATACCGGGTACAAACGACGGTAGGTTTTCGGGAGATCCAAACGGACAGACACTGAACTTATTATCTTAGTTATAGTGAATGGACCAACAAACTTGGGACCCAGTTTTTTGCACTTCTGCGGGCTGTCCAAATGCTTAGTAGAGACGTATACTCTATCACCAACCTTGTAGGCTGGAGGAGCAGCCCGTTTCTTATCAGCATACAACTTATGCGACTGATGTGCATCATCCAAAGTCTTTCTTAAGATAGGCCAAATGGAAGACAGCCTAGTGGACCATTCATCCAAGGAGGGAACTGTAGGCGAGTCGTGAGGCAATTCGGGGATGGGTACAAAGTCCTGACCATAGACAATCTTAAAAGGGGTCATATTTGTACTAGAATGAACAGAGTTATTATAAGCCACTTCGGCATGTAGCAGGAGATCAGCCCAATCATCTTGTTGAAAATTAATGAAACAACGAAGGTATTGTTCCAAAACGGAATTAGCCCGTTCACAAGAACCGCTCGTCTGGGGATGGTAGGAGGAGCTTAAGCCCTGGGCGGAGCCTATCAATTTCAAGAATTCCTTCCAAAAGAGAGATGTAAATTGAGTACCTCTATCCGAAATGATACGTTTAGGCACACCATGAAAGCGATAAATATGGGTCAGGAACAACTTGGCCAACGATTTGGAGGATGGAATTTTCGAACAAGGTACAAAATGAACTTGCTTGGAGAAAAGATCCGTAACAACCCAAATGACGGTATAGCCTTGGCTGGTTGGAAGGTCAACAATAAAGTCCATTGAGATCTCCTTCCAAGGAGCCTCCGGCCTCGCTACAGATTGGAGAAGGCCATGGGGCTTACCAGGGGTACGTTTCGAAGCAGCACAAACAGGACAGCTGGCAATGTATGATTCCACATCCTTCTTTAGTGAAAGCCACCAGAATTGGCGCTTAACTAGGTGTATAGTCTTGACGAATCCGAAATGTCCCGCTAAACGTGAGTCGTGTGCTCGCTGCAGCACAAAAGGACGAATTATAGCAGGGACATAAATCTTAGAGCCAATCCAAGGGAGATTATCCCTAATAGTGCAGTCACCCGAATGTGCAGAATACCATTCATCAGTAAGCAATTCAGATTTAATGCGAGCAATGAGCTCATCCGGCGGAGCAATTTGGACAATAGAACGGCTTCTGGTAGACGCAGGAGAAGCAGGCAAAGCGAGCGGCATCATGGGTTGTACAATAGTAAGTTTAGAAACATCATATTGGGGTAGTCTGGAGAGGGCATCAGCCATGAAATTTTTTCCACCAGGTATATATTTGAGGCGGAAATTGAAACGATGGAAGTAGTGTGCCCAGCGTAGTTGCCTTGGGGAAAGTTTGTGGGAGGAAGTGAGAGCTTCTAGATTTTTATGGTCCGTCCAGACTTCAAAAGGATGAGGTGCGCCCTCTAAAAAATGACGCCAAGTCATGAGGGCCCAACGAACAGCAAATGCTTCCTTTTCCCAAATGGCCCATCCACGCTCGGCAGTGGAGAGTTTACGAGAGGTGTAGGCACAGGGTTGTAGCTGGCCACGGTCGTTGAGCTGCAGCAAAACCGCTCCCACAGCGACATCGCTGGCATCCGCCTGAATCACAAACGGGGAGTTGACGTCGGGATGCTTCAGAACAGGCTCAGCCGCAAACAGACGTTTAAGTTTCTCGAAAGCTGCTTGGCACTCCATGGTCCAGTTGAGAGGGGTCCCAGGTCGAGGTTTAACTTCCCCTTTGGTTTTGAGGAGATTCGTAATGGGTAACGCAATGCTAGCAAAAGATGGAATAAATTGGCGGTAAAAGTTGGCGAAACCCAGAAAACTTTGGAGCTGTTTACGAGTGCGGGGAGGAGCCCATTCTGTTACAGCTCTCACTTTGGCAGGATCCATTTCAACGCCCTCCGAGGAGATACGATAACCTAGATAATCAATCTTCTCCTGGTGGAACTCACACT
Source organism: Rhabdophis nuchalis (assembly GCA_039707465.1). Lineage (NCBI taxonomy): Eukaryota > Metazoa > Chordata > Lepidosauria > Squamata > Natricidae > Rhabdophis > Rhabdophis nuchalis. The sequence goes on along the minus strand of CM077643.1, from coordinate 246,028,713 downwards.
TAGATAATTTGGCGTACAGTTCGGCGGAGCGGAGTTTCTGAAGGACGGAACACACAAGCTTGACATGTTCGTCGCGTGTTTGTGAGTACACGACTATGTCGTCAATATAAACTAAAACTCCCTTATATAAGTGTTCGTGGAGGACTTCATTGATCAGTTGCATAAACACAGAAGGAGCACCCTGAAGACCAAATGGTAGAACCTTAAACTGGAAGCATCCAAGGGGACAGTTGAAAGCAGTTTTCCATTCGTCACCCTCTTTAATTCTCACCCTATAGTAAGCTTCACGTAAGTCCAGTTTAGTAAAAATTTTGCCAGTAGCCAGGTGGGCAAGCATGTCCTTCATTAGGGGAAGTGGGTAGACATTGTGCTCGCAAATGGTGTTAAGGTAAGAGTAGTCTTGAACTAAGCGAAGAGTGCCATCTTTCTTTTCTCTAAACATCACCGGTGCGGCCACACGGGGCCTAGCCGGCTCAATGAAACCCCTTTGTAAGTTCTTGTCAATAAATTTACGCAACTCCTCCATTTCATGTGGAGTCATGGAGTAAAAACGAGGCTTAGGTAACTGCACTCCAGGAAGAAAATCAATGGAACAATCAGTAGCCCTATGAGGAGGAAGTGAGTCACAAGACTTTTCACTAAAGGCGTCTTTAAGGTCCCAATATTCTTCGGGAATTTTTTCCTCACCAGGGATGATTTCCGAAGAAGAAAGAGCTAATATGGTACCAGCGGGTTCAGTGATAGGAGTTATGGCAAGGGGAGAATCATGCTGGTGCTTTGATAGTACAAAGTCATTGTCAGGTAGTAATAAAGGTATTCGCACCCATCCCTCTTTCCAATTTATAAGAGGATTCCATTTACGTAGCCAGTTAACTCCCAAAATGACAGCATTATCAGCTATGGCAGCTACGATGAAATTAATGGTTTCATTATGAGCTTCACCAATAGAAACTTGAAGTGGTTCGGTAACAAAAGATGCAGGAGTTCCACCCGCCACAGAACCGTCCATCTGGCAAAATGCTATGGGGTTTTTTAAATTCTTCAAATGAAAACCCATGCCGTAGACGAGATCTTGGCTGATTAGACAGCGAGAGCAACCAGAATCAATGAGGGCTTGTACATTGCAAGTGCGACCACTAGATGGAGCCAAAAGCTTTAAATTAATATAAAGGGGCCCGGAACGGCGACTTACCAAATTGTCGTCAGAATCCGCCTCCCAATCGTCAGGCGGGGTGTCGGGCTGGTCAACAGAGAGGTCTAGAGGCTCCACCCCACTCATAGCAGGCTTACTGCGCACGTTCGGAGTTTTTGCAGGCCTTCTAACTTCGGAAGAGGAATGTGGGCGTGGAGGCTGTCTTGACCTGCAATTGTTTGCCCAGTGGCCCTCCTTTCCACAATGGTAACAAGAGCCTGGACGCGCTGGAGTTGATCTTCGCCCTCCCCTCTGCATGTGGGAATCTTTATCAGGAGACCGGGGCCTGGGGCTTCCCAAAGGCTTCTTTTTTTCAAAACGGACCGGATCTTGTAAGTGGGCCTGGTCCAGCTCAACATTGCCTGCCAAGTCTATCCAATCATCTAAGGTTTCGGGACGGAACCTGTTTATGCATATCTGATAAATGTCTTTATCAAGTCCCTCTGTATAGAGGTCCATCAGTGCCCTGTCACTATAACCGACCATAAACACAGACAGCTCTTGAAAAATTTGTGTGTATTCTTGCACAGACATATTCCCCTGGCGTAAATCCCTCATTCTCATTCTAGCTTTCCTTTCAACTCGGGGGTCTTCAAAACGTCTTCTAAGAGCAGTCATAAAGCGTTCAAAATCCCGCAACACGGGTGAGTGGCTATTATGCAAAGAAACCAGCCATCTGGAGGCTTTGTTTTCCAAAGCCATTGAAACAATTCTAATTTTGACGTCATCTTCATAGTCATCTGCGTAATGCTGCACAAAATTATTAACATGAAGCAGAAAAGATGCTAAATTTTCGCTGTCCCCGTCAAACTTAACGCCCAGGGGAGGAAGTTTTGCAGGCCGGCGAGGGGGGGCGGGACGGTTTTCCCTCTGTAAATCTCTGCTGGCTGTTGGAGGGGGGGAAGGGGTGGTGCCTCTGCTTTCTCGGGCCTCTGCTTCTTTTAACGGTTTGCATTCCCGACGCCGCCCCCCTTCCAAAAAGTTATTCAGGGCTTCCCTCTTCTCACTTGCCTGGCGGAGCAGTTCATGGGCCATCTCCTTCAACTCCGTTTCTTCCCTTAAAAGTTCCGGAATGAATGCCTTGGGGGAAGGGCGGCGTCTTGTGGTTGTAACCCCTGAGCTCACCCCCCCCTCCATTCCCACTCCTTGAGACCAACGGAGGGGTTTTGTTGTATCTTCGGCTGTCAAGTTTAGATCTAGGCCGGCTAAACAATCCAACACTGACCTCGGATCCTCATTTGGAGCAGGAATATTTGATGCAGCTTCTCCCATATCGACGGCAGGCAGGACCTCCACAAGTGGAAGCTCCTCTTTAGCAGGATCCGACATCAGGAGTGATTTTTCGTGACTTCCTGCTTAATGTCATGAGTCTATTTCTCCTAATACTCAAGAAAGACCACTCTTAGACATTGTTTGAAATGAATAAGGCTACTTTTACTGAGTACCGGAAATCAACAGACCATAGGAAAGCAGGAAGTAACTAGTTCAGGCGCGAACATTGAGTATTAAAGCTTAAGCCCATCCCAAGAGCCCTAACCCCTTTGTGCAGTGTCCAATATACGTTCTTCTCCGACATCAGGTGGGCAGGTCATCACCAGCATGGAATGTGAGACCGTTAGTCCAGAGATAACACCAGCCGGCATCATCCTCCACCAATCCACCACCAGCATAACAATTGAATCCCAGCGCCCCACCCTCCCCGTTTCCATGGCAGCTAAGCAGTCTATGCGAAGGCTGACAGGAGGGCGAAAAAAGCACACCAAAAGCAGGGGGTCACGCACCTAGCATTATGGGTGTGGCACACACACACACAACCCCCCTGTGCTCCCCCCGCTTTTGGCACGTGAGCCAAAAAAGGTTAGCCATCACTGACATAGACATTCTTGGTTTAATTTATAAAGCCCCAAATGGCTAGGAACCAGAACTCCTGAAGGCCTACTTCCACAAGTTCTTGTCCAGATTGAACAACTATCTTCACAGGCAAGTATATCCATCAATTGAAGTTTCCTAGGGACTACCATTAGAAGTGTCTTGGAAGAGCTCTGGATTATTTTGGGGACAGATTAAGTCTATATTTGCATCCATAGACACCAAGAGTTGGATCTAACATAATGGTATCTAACTAATTGTCAAGTTGGACTGTTACTCAGACTTGAAGGCTAGCAAACAAAGATGGAAGGAAGTAGTTTTTTGGAAATGCACTTTCGTTACAATTATTAGAAGACCCATAATTAAAGCACAAAACCAGGAACTGATACCCATTGGCCTCCAAGCATATATTTCTATGTCCCCAGATTCAAATCTTATGTTTTCCTCCATTTTGAATCCTACTCGTCTGTGATCTGTTAGTTACTGAACGGATGGGGCAATTGCCATTTGTGCATTGGCATTTTAATGGGTCTATCTCTGTCAGGGTTTTTACCTGGGTGGTCCTTGCAGTAACACCTTTTGCTGGTATCATCTCTTTGGAGGAATGCCACCAAAGGGAGGAGATTTCAGCTCAAAAGTTGAGTGTAAAAATAAATATTGAGGAAAGCTACATGCAAAACTGTGTATCTTGGTGAAACAGTAAATAGTTTAGTTAATTTAGTTTTATTTGATTTGTATACCGCCCTTCTCCCTTTCGGGACTCAGGGCGGTGTACAGTCACAGTAAAATCAGTGATACAAAATCTAAAAGAATATATTAAAAATATTAAATGAATTTGTCCTACATATTTAAAATCCCATGCTAAAATTACTTTAAAATCCCTTTAAAACTATGACAGGCTAGCAGCACAGAATAAATGCGTCTTCAGGGCCCAACGGAAGAGATGTAGGTCTGAGATCGTCCTTGGCCCAGGGGTAGGTCATTCCAGAGGGCAGGAGCTGCCACAGAGAAGGCTCTCCCCCTGGGGGTCGCCAGCCGGCATTGTCTGGTTGGCGGCACCCTGAGGAGGCCCTCTCTTTGGGAGCGAACTGGTTGGTGGGAGGTATTTGGCAGCAGGAGGCGATCTTGCAGGTAGCCAGGTCCCTTGCCATGGAGTGCTTTAAAGATGGTCACTAGTACCTTGAAACACACCCGGAAAGCCACAGGCAGCCAGTGCAGCTCGCGCAGGAGAGGTGTCACATGGGAGCATCTAGAAGCTTCCAGAATCCCCCGCGTAGACGCATTCTGAACTAACTGGAGCCTCCGGGTGCACCTCATGGGAAGCCCCATGTAGAGAGTGTTACAATAGTCCAGATGGGAGGTGACGAGGGCTTGGGTGACTGTGCGTAAGGCGTCATGATCCAGAAAGGGGCGCAACTGGCGTAACATTTGGGAAGGGAAAATTGCATGCTTTTGAACAAACAGAAATGCATATAAGGCAGTTTCCTCTTCTAGCCACTGCTGGAAATCCAGACTCTGAAGACACTGAACCCTCATTCAGGAAATGGCTTCTCAGTGGCAGGTTCATGGATACCACTGAGGAAATGAATATTTCACTGCTCTCTCTTAGATCACGGGAATAGCTGAGAGATACTGCTAGTGCTCGACTTATGGCCACAATTGAGTCCAAATTTCTGCTGCTAAGTGAGACATTTGTTCAGTGAGTTTTGCCCCATCTTACAACCTTTCTTGATGCAGTTGTTAAGTGAATCACTACCGTTGTTAAGTTAGTAACACGGTGGTTAAGTGAATCCAGCTTCCCCATTGGCTTTGCTTGACAGAAGATCACAAAAGGTGATGGCATGATCCTGGGACACAGCAACGGTCATAAATATGAGTCAGTTGCCAAGTATCTCAATGATGATCAAGTGACCATGGGGATGCTGCAATGGTCATAAGTGTGAAAAATTGTCATAAATCACTTTTTTCCAGTGCTGTTGTAACTTCAAATGGCCACTAAATGATCTGTTGTAAGTCAAAGATTATGTGTATTCTCTAGCCCGAGAACCACCGACTCCTGACTTGTCAAATTCACTCTTAACAGAAGTTTAGCAAAAGGTGCAAACAAAACTCCTGGCAAACATTTATTTAAAAAGTAAAAATACATAACGTAGAACATACATTATTAGACATAGACAGGATGAGAATCTATTATTCCATATCTGCCTGACATCAATTTTCCAAAGAAATGGATCAGAATTTTGATCCGGCTGGGCAAGTCCTTAGGGCTAGGTTGCCAATGGAAGCTAAGACCAATTTCATAAGAGGGGAGTAATAGTCTGATCCTTTAAACATTGGCATTTTTACTCTTACAGTATTGGAGCTTCTATTTTAACAGCAAACATTCTGCTTTAATAGCAAAAGGCAATATCAAAGTGTCAGCAGGGTTTTACACACAGAAAGTTGGTAAATCTGAAGCAAATATCAAAAGTATTTTTCGTGTTATGAATTTAATTGATCTTCCATAGTTAGATTATAAAAAATATTCTCTGAGCTGCCTCTAAGGGCCCTGTGTAAAGTGGAAGAATATTCTTTAAAAAATTACATATTACACTACCATAATATATATAATTAGGCAGTTATCTCATTTTAAGCTTTTTCACTGCAGGGCACTTTTTTAAAAAAAAGTATTCCTGAGCAACATGTAGATGTGTTTCATAATGTAATGTAGAAAGTGTGTGCACACACGCTTTCAAGTCAGTTTTGGCTCCTGGCAACTGCCTAGAATAATCCCTGCAGTTTTCTTGACAAGGTTTTTCAGAAGTTGTTTGCCACCGCCTTCTTCCTAAGGCTGAGAGAGAGTGACTGGTTCAAGGTCACCCAGCTGGCTTCCTGCTTCAGGGGAGATTAGAACTCAGAGTCTTCTGGTTTCTAGCCTGATGCCTTAACTGCTACACTAAACCAGCTCTTGAATGTAGAAATCATGCAATGCTATTTGCTGTTGTTCCTGATTATTGATGCAAATAATTTAAAATTGGGCAAATGCTGAACCACTCTTATAAACTAAGGATTATGTCTAGATTATAGCCTTCCAAAATTCATATTCCTAAATTAAATTCAGCCTTATGAAACAGATCTTTTAGGAGATACATTTAATCTGACTAGGTCATCCAAAGTTTTCGATGATCAGTTTGAACTCTTTGGTACCTATTTCACATGTCTACAAGCATCCTCTCTTTCTTGTCCTTGGAGCAAATCTGTTTAGTTTTCTAAGGTGATAGGTGGTGAAAAGCCAAGGTCATAATTTGCTGTGAACTTTGCAAATATAAAAATAAAGTTTAGGTAGTTGAGTCAATAAAGTATGTTTTATTTTAATTTAAAGTCCAGTTGACCATTTCTGGCTCCTTTCTCTTGATCCACAGTTAATGTAGTGAATTCAAAATTGGAGCTGATTCAGTCTTCATTTGTCCCCTCCATATCTGTGTGTTTAAGAAAAGAAAAAGAAAATGGGAGACTATTCTTCCTTTTACTTTAAGCTTGTAACCTCTTGTTTTTAGGCTGAGGTTTGTCAGTTTTCATAGTAAATGGTATGTGATGATAAGGGTGGTGGCAGTATATCTACTTTGAAAAGTTATAATAAACAGGGCCTAACAGTTCCTCCTTCTTAACTTACTCCAGAATTCAATATCTATAAGAAAGTTGATTATCAGCAGCACATCCTCACCATACAGTATAGGATTACTACATCTCTCCCAGGTCTTAGTAGATAACTTCATTACATGATTTGATTTATTCAGCCTGTAATGGTTTTCATTATTGGTAACTGCTAGAGTGCTGAAGGAAAAGAATTGGGAAATCCCCCATTTTTTTTCCTTTTGCATATTACTGATATTGTCTTCTGTCTCAAATAAATATGAAGGTGTACCTCTTTTACAAGTGTTTGTATCAATCCAATTTCCTCTTTTTGATCTATTCCTAATTTTATATTCCCTCTTTAACAAGATACAATGGATTACATGCTCTGTCCAAGTCAAATAAGTTAAATTTCCAGCAGCTTCAATTCTAATATGGAAATCAACATTTGAAACCCAGGGAAGTTAAACCATATTAAGCTTGATTAGAATTAGGTAAATCTGTTCCATAAACTGCATTTGTCTCCTTGATCTCTATTTGTGTGGTTCCTGAAATCCAGCTGTGATCCCCTGCAAAATCAGCAACATGATTTCCTGACCTTTCCTGAACCTCCCCCAGGATTAAAATTACTTTTCTTTTAGATTTCCCCCGAAGTAAACAAACCAAAAACAGTTTTAGGCTGCAAAGATTTACAGCATAGCACAAAACTGCAGAAAGCAGGGCTGAGTTTTAGTTAGTTGAGGTTCATTGCTTGATTTAGCTACATAATTATATCATAAAGCTAGTTCAAGAAAGAAAGAAAACACCATACTTCCTGCTCTTGCTTTTCATAGCACCAATAGGGAGTGTTTTTTTCAAAGAAGAGGAAAGCTTTAATCCATGCCTTTTATCTCAGTCCTGGAGTGAGTACAAATTCCTTATAAGCATCTTTCTTTTTAATTTTACCATGAGAATATGCAACAGTATTTCAGGTTCTACTAATGATGAAGGATAGAAATATAATGTTTTTCTCACTTGTCCATTGCGATTGCTGCAGTAGTGATAGCTTGAAAGTTTTTAAAAGAAAGAAAGGAGTAAGTTTGAAACCATGAATGTCATGGTTTCAAATATTAGCCAAGATGTCTTGGCTAATATTTGAGGCCAGTATCACAACTCTCCAGACAAATACAGCTCTAACCATCCCCTGTTCTGGAATAGCTATCTGACCATTGGATTTGTTGGAAATTCTATTTATGTAAAGCACCACACAGAGCAAACAAAGAGTACAGTCACCATGTACTTTACTGCTCAACTGTATAACTGTAACAGGAAACTCTACTTAAAACAAAAGAGCATAGGGTACATACCACAGATCCAAACCTGTAAATACTACCATCTACTGGATGAATACTATTATAGTTGTTGCATGGAAACACATCCCATCAAGATCATACTGGTAAATTCAGCTTAATGTGTGCTCTTCCTTCTACAGTTTTCTAGGGACTGAAACAATAATAATTGTCTCTGCTAACATGCTTTCAGTTTGTTGGAACATTCATTTTTAACTGTGATCTACCTGGAGACTGTCAGAAGAAGGACCAGAAAAGAATATTCTATTTTGGTCTCTTCTTATCTGTCATTTAATTTCTGGTTTTTTATGTAACATTTGTGCTGAGTAGCTAACAAATCTGACTGCTTTTTGTTGACAACAATAATGGTTTGAACATTTTCTGGGTTAACTAGAATTTTGCCCTTGCATATTGTCCATGATGTTCTAAAGGAAGATGAGAGGACCTGTTCTCTTTGTATTGCAAAACAATATTTGAAACAACTCCCAAATATCCATTCTTATTTATGAAGAAAAACTTTGCTAGAAGGCTAGTGTTGCCACTAAAAGGGGAAATGTGTATATATGCCAAACAGAGGGGCCTCAATTTTATCCCGTGAGTTCTGAAAGCACCAGGCCTTCCATTTTACAATATAATCTCCTTAATCTGAAAATAGATGTATTTTATCAGTTTAATAGAAACCCGGGATACAGACATATGAAAATGGGGAAGGGAAATTGGTTTTTCTCCTTCGTTCCTCTTTCCACTTTCATCACCTCTTTAGATATTTCAATTTTAAGTTTTATATATAAGGAGAAAAATGTATGGTCTCAACATGATATTTACTTGGTATAAACGACCAACCATTGTTCTAAATTATTGAAGTACAAGAGGACAACTGGCTATTCTAGGGCATCATCAACAATTGATTTGAAAGGCTTATAACAATAATTGGGTCCATCTCTGCTAAGAGCTGTGTGTTTTTTCTGCATCTGTCTGCTGCTCTGGAGAAAGAAAAGAAGGCAGGAAGAAAAAAGTAGAGTATCAATGAAGAAAAAAAATGTATGGTGCACCCACAACTGTTTTTGATCCCTTGAGCATCCCCCTCTAATCACATATGGAGAAGAAATGGTGGCCTCAGCTTTAGAGAGGTTTCACCTACTCCTGCAAATATTCTGTGACTTTCTTTTAAGTATGATAAACTTCAGAACTGATCACTTAGTCACATTTAATCTCATCTTCAGTTTGGCCATGGGGCTTGGTGAACACTAGAGGCAATGTATTGGAGCAGGATTGACTATTCATGGCCAATATTATGCAATTTATACTTTGAGGCAAACTGAAGGACAAGACCTAGGCTTGAATTATTAAGATCAACATCCAGGTTCCTGTTTTTTGCTAATAGTTGGCTGCGGAGGACTTTAACAGTACTTAGAAAATTATAATAATATAAAGTGACCTTGACTTGACTCCTTATGATTTCACCCATGCAGTTTATGGCACCATGACAGAATTGGATGGTTATTGTCTTTTTCCAGAATGCCTTTTCAGCATCTGAGTATAGCAAAAGCCTTGCATCTCCTACACAAATATAAACAAGGGACCATCTTGTTCATTTTCCCAGTAGCCATAAACTATACGAGAGAGAGAGGGAGGAGAGAGAGAGAGAGAGAGAGAGAGAGAGAGAGAGAGAGAGAGAAAGAAAGAAAGAAAGAAAGAAAGAAAGAAAGAAAGAAAGAAAGAAAGAAAGAAAGAACTCTGAAAATACTTCATTGTATTCTAGGCTTGATTTATTATTTCATTATGTAGTTATTAAATTAACACTTTAAAAAAAGTCATATCTTCTCATTGATATTAGACTTAATTGGTAATTGGTAAACTACCATGTGAAGGCAATTTTAGAATATTAGGTGCAAATGAAACAATATTCCTTATTGTCTATTGACATTATTGTTAATTGCTCAGCAAATTCCCAACAGAACACTTCGGGGAAAACATCCATGCACACTTTTGTGTGGATGGAAAGGGAAACTCTGCTGGATAGTAATATTTTTGCTGTCAGCCCATGCTTTGGATGTCCACTCCCCACACCATTTAGTTGAATGTATGAAAGGGGTTTCAATACATTATAACTACCAGCTTCCTTTCACTCTTTCTTTAAAGATGCAGATGCTCTGATTGTAGCCAGAAGGGGACACTATTTTCAGTTTAGTGTAGTTCCCTTCCCAGTGGTGGGATTCATTTTTTTGGCTACTGTTCTGTGGGTGTGGCTTGGTGGGTGTAGCTTGGTGGGCATGGCAGGGGAAGGTTACTGCAAAATCCCCTTTCCCTCCCAATCAGCTGGGACTCAGGAGGCAGAGAATAGATGGGGGCAGTCAGAGGTGGTATTTACTGTTTTTATGAACTGCTCAAAATTTCCGCTACCGATTCTCCAGAACTGGTCAGAACCTGCTGAATACCACCTCTGTCCCTTCCCCTTCCTCTTTGCATGAGTAGTAAAGGGTAAAGAAAATTTCTAAAAAAAACATGTATCTAAAAAACAATCTGAGGACCCAGATTGTTGGGGGCAACATGCTGACTCTGTATAAACCATTTAGAAAGGGCTGTAAAGCTCTGTAATCAGTATATAAGTCTAAGTGCTATTGGTATTGCAGATGAAACATATCACATGCTGGAGGTCTTCATGCAATCACTTTCCTCCAGTCTTTTGTACCTCCACCAATAGATGGATCTATTAGTGTGGCCTCCTCAATACAGTCCTTGATTTACAGCAGTTCATTTAGCGACCATTCAAAGTTACAATGACACTGAAAAGAGTGACTTATGACCGTTTTTCACATTTATGACCATTGTAGCATCCCTCATGGTCACATGATCAAATATCAGAGGCTTGGCAAATTGATTCCTATTTATGATGGCTGCAGTGTCCCCTTTTGTGATTTTCTGACCAGCAAAATCAAAGGGCAAGCCAGCTTCACTTACCAATCTTGTTACTAACTTAACAACTGCAGTAATTCACTTGACAATAGTGGCAAGAAAAGTTGTAAAATGGGGCAAAACTCACTGAACAAATGTCTTGCTTAACAACAGAAATGTTAGGCTCAGTTATGGTCATAAGTTAAGGGCTACCTGTCTTTTGTCTAGTAATCTTAAGGGGAAGGGGCTTCTATTTTAAAATGAATTTTTCAGCTAAAACCATACTATTAATCATACCAACCCCTGGTTAGAGTGCAGTACTGCAGACTGCTTCTGCTGCCTGCTGGCTGCCTGCAATTTGGCAGTTCAAATCTCACCAGGCTCAAGGTTGACTCAGCCTTCCATCCTTCCGAGGTGGGTAAAATGAGGACCCAGATTGTTGGGAGCAATAGGCTGACTCTGTAAACCACTTAGAGAGGGCTGTAAAGTGATATATAAGTCTAAGTGCTATTGCTATTGAGTTAAATCTTGGTCATCCATGGCCACAAAATATATTTAAAAGGTTAGGGCAATGTTGACAAACCTTTTTTGGCACTAAGTGCTGAAACAGGAGTGTGTGCGTGTGGGGGAGCAGCATAAACTGGAACAGCAACTCCCCAGCATGCATATGTGGGAGCGCCAGAAACTGGAAGAGCAGTTCCCCAGTGCACATGCTTACTGTTTAAACCACTTAGAAAGGGCTGTAAAGCACTGAAAAGTGGCATGTAAGTCTAAGTGCTATTGCTATTTAATACATCTGCTTAATGAGACATGATTTGCCTTTTGCTTGCCTAATGTACAGTTTTGTCAATGGTGTAGAGTGCATTTCTGCATCCTGTTTTCACCAATACATATATATTTCTATCCAATACATGCATATTTCATATAGCAAGCATTGGCAAGGCTTGCTAAAATGAAAATACTGATGAAAAAATCAAGCATTGATCAAGAAATGCAATTTAAATAGGCTTGCATTATGAAGTCAATCAAACGAATGTCTCGCCTATCTCCACCTACATCACTGAGAACTGTGAGTTTATAAATAGCTAAATCCTTGATAACTGTCTAAAGCTTTATAGGTTGGCCTGGATGCAAATGGAGTTAAAACTACTCTATGAAATTCATTAAGTCTCAAACGTTCATTGGTGACAGTGAATGGATCTTAGCATTCAATATATGAACACCACGATAATTTTTATTTAATGCACAAAATTGCTGATGAAGTAGCCACCACTATAATTTCCTGTTTGTGCTTCGCATAGCATTTCAGTTGAAATTTATGTACACCTCCTAGGAAATTTTAAAGCAAGTAAAGTGACCTATTGGTATCTAGCCTGCATCTACAACAGATTACCTCAGTTGTCACCAACATGAATAATGGTTGTTTGTCATTTTGCTAAAGCCTGCCCCTGTCAAACCTCAATATTAAATTAATATATTTTTTTGGTTTTGACCCCCATAATTATCATGTTTAGAGTGATTAGAAAGCAAAGGATAAAACTCTGCAACTATTAGCAGGAGAAAAATGAGATTTGCTTTGTCACTGACAAAGAAGTCACCAAGTACGCCAGCATTTATCAGACATAGATTCATCAATCCCGATGACCCCTTTGAATGATTTAGTGTACTGGAACATTCATTATCATTCAGGAAAAGCAGAGTAAGAAACAAACAAAAAAATCCCTCCTTTTTATTTTTTTCTTCTTTTCAGAGGTGGCTGCCAGATACTTGGAGGCATTCTGTTCAATAATGAATGATATATCCCATCACTGATAAATGAAGAATTTATTTATGAAACAGAGAAGAGTAGGACAGATTGACTTGAGTACATTAGAGAATGGATTTATGAGCTAAAGGCAGGCACACATAGGAATTATTCTTCTTCTCTTTTTTGTTTTGAGCTGAAAATTATGGGGGTTGATTCTAAAAGGGCAATTTCCAGAATGTAACAATTACACAGGGAAGAAAAACATGATGATGATGATGATGATGATGATGATGATGATGATGATGATGATGATGATGAAGAAGAGGAGGAGGAGGAGGAGGAAGGAGGAGAAGAAGAAGACAACACATTAACACTATTATCCACCACGTGGGTTACTTCTAGTATTATTTAAATGACATGATTCTATTCACAGCTTCTATATAATATATTTGCCACTGCACTATATAATGTAGACTACAGGTAGTTAGAAATTGTAGAGGCAGGCAGGCAGGCAGGCAGAACCCTTGCTGCAGTGGTGGGATTCAAATAATGTAACAACTGATTTTCTGCCCTAATGATTTCTTCCAACAACCAATTCACCAAACAGCTCAAAAAGTTAACAATTGGTTCTCCCGAAGTGGTGCGATCTGGCTGAATCCCAGCACTGCCTTGCTGCCATAATACTTTATTTCCAATGTTTGGTCGGATTGGGAAAATTTAAAAACATATATTTCTGCCTGCCTGCCCACCTGCCTGCCTGCCTGCCTACCAGATTGTGATGTTACATTAGCCAGGAGACTACGATGCTAATACATAATAGTAGTTTTGGCTGCCTAAAACTTTACCTTTTTATGATGGGTAGAGAGAACAAAAAAATGTTATGGAATTCTTCAATAAGCTACTCTTTGTTGCCTATCTAAGAAAAAGGAAAGTGGAGAGAATTTTGCATCAGATGCTCATTGCCCATACAGGAAAAGAATGCCATATAATGCAAAAATTAGCCCGAAGTGTCTGCTTTGAGAAGAGAAGAGAATGGTTCTCTCCTCATTTCTGCCCCCCCCCCCCAAACCAGGCCTTTCAATACAAGCCGGATTCTTTCTTTTTTTTTGGGGGGGGGGGGCAACATCATTGATGAGACTGAGATCATCTTGTGCCATTAGGTGACAAGAAAGAATCTGCATATAGGCTGAGATACACAGTTTCCGAAGCAATATTTAGGGACTACCCTTTTAACCTGAAATCTGAAAAATACTGAAAACTACACTTTCCAAAACTATTTTTTTAAATAGTTTTTATTAAACATTTTTACCTTTAAAAACAGAAAAAACGCAACAAAAAAAGAAAAGATAAGCGTAACAATATAAAATAGTTATACATATATAGTTTAATGTACATGTATATATGTATCGGCTTACATGTTTAGCCGTTGTGGTTTAAAACTTTTCAAAACTATTATTGCAGATTAGAGACTTAACTGGTCTTATGTACCATAGCTGCTCTCCTCATAGTTTCTGTAATCTGTCTCTCAATATAGAGAGGACATTTTCCTCTATTTCTTTCACTATCAGAAATATTTCCTTTGATTTCCTGCTTGCGACATCTATTTGTTCAAAAAGAAAGGAATCCTACCAAATATTAAATAGACGAGTTATGAATTGATTTCATGTCCAGACTCTTCGTGCAATGCTATTTAGACATTTGCAGCCTTATGGTCAAAGGCTATAATGTTTACTCAGATGAAAGGTTTCCTTTCTTCCATAATTGGACTGTGAGAATCCAAAGAATACCTAAATGGAAGCAAAGAGGAGCCCTGGTGGCACAGAGGTTGGAATGCAGGCTCATTCTGCCCACAGTCAACAGTTTGATCTGATTGGCTCAAGGTTGACTCAGCCTTTCATCCTTCCAAGGTCAGTAAAATGAGGACCCAAATTGTTGGAGGCAATATGCTGACTGTATAAATCACTCAGAGAGTGCTGTAAAGCACTATGGATCAGTATATAAGTTTAAGTGCTATTGCTAAATGGAAGCAAAGTTTTTTTTTTTACTGCCATCCACGATCAGAGCAGCTCTTTTGAAACTTGGCAGCTTTAAGATGTATGGATATCAACTCCCATGCTGGCTGAGGAATTCTGGGAGTTGAAGTCCACACATCTTAAAGTTCCAAGTTTGAAAAACCCTGATCCAGGGTTTTACATTCCAAATGTGGCAAACCTACTAACATAAAGTTAAGGCCAACTTCAAGTATCTGAGATAATTCAGGGCTCACTCAATGTTTTGGTGAAATCCTTGGTTCTACTCTTGTAGATTTCAGCAGAACTGTTTTAGAGTTCCTATGATTTTAAAAAAGAAAAGAAAGTTTGGGGCTATATTTACCCCAAGGGGGTACAAATTGTCAACCGAGACTATTGAGAAAAAGGATGGAGCAAAATTTTTTGGAGCAAAACGTCTGTGTTGAAAGGATAACTGAGCTGTTGCTGTCTCCTCTCTAATTTATCATTTGAGTAGTGTTTATTAATTTTATTATACCACTGATTACTGAAGTGTTTATAGCATTTAGCAATGAGTAATTGCTAAATGAAGGTTTCCGTATCTTCACTGACTTCAAGTCACACATTTATCTCAAGCAGAAGAAGATGAAGGGTAAGGATATTAGAGCTTTACTCTATTTTATTTAGACCAGGGGTTCCCAAATTTGGCAACTTGAAGACTTGTGGACTTCAACTCCCAGAATTCTACACCCTCAGCCTACATTTCTTTGTGCTGCACAAGGCATGCAGCATTTCCTTCTCCATTTTTCCTTGCAACAACCATCCTATGAGGGGTTTTGTGTGTGTGAGAGAGAGATTGTTATCCAGTGAGGTTGAAGATAGATTTGAATCTAGTCCCCCCACCCCAATCCAAAACCACTACACCACACTGGCTGTCATAACATTTATGTTAATGAATCCCTTTTAAAAATGTTTTTTTTTCTCAATTGACCAACTGAAACATGACACTCTCCATAACCCAAAGTCTAGAGAAGAGGCAAGGACATACACAATCTGTGTAAACTCAAGATGCCATCTAAAACTGTCCTCTCAAGGCCCCACCCCCTCACAAGCGACACAGTCATGTGGTTGCAGCTGCCATCTTGACATTTCCTCCATGATCTCCATGTTTCAGGCCAAGCAGCATCAGCGGGAAGAGCGTGAGAGTGGAGCTGCTCTTTTTTTTTTTCCTGCGGGGCAGAAGGAGGCAAGGCAGCCTCAGGTGCCATCTAGGGAGACGCCCTCAGAGGCGTCGCTTCTCAGCCCAAAACAGCAGCTATATTCTTTTTGACAGATGCCTTGTTTGCAATGGGGTGTGGAAAAATCTATGCGTTAAAGGGAAGAGAAGGCCGAGCTTCTGCTAGCCTTCTCGGCCTTCCTTTCCTCCCTCTCTAATGCATGGATTTCTCTGTACCCCATTGGAAACCAGGCAACTGTCAAAGAGAAGAAAGTGCACGTGGGCTTCTTCCAACAGCTGAGTCCTCCGCTCTGGCAAAGGAAGTGGATGGGCGGGGCAAACATGGTGCAGACAGGCAGGGTGAGAGAGAGAGAGAGAGAGACAGAGAGAGAGCAGTGACTGGGCGAGTGTGGGGAGCAAGTGGGGGGCAGGCCAGGGGAAGGACCATACCAGTATGGGGCCTCCGGGGGTCCTGGTATGCAAATGGATACCAAATTATCGCAACCGGTACATGCATACCAAACCGGACCGGTTGAAACCCACCTCTGATATAAACCCACAAAAAGTAAAGGAGGATGATCTTGATGGAGATAGGCGAGCACCATTGACAGAGAAATGGAATAAAACATATCTTAAGGCCACATTAGACAGATAATATTACTAATTCACCAAACTTTAAAAAGGGAAAGGAAGGGAAACACAATCAGAGTTGTAAAATTCTGTTGGTCCAGTCAGCCTTGCTAAAATAATTTCAGTTTTCCCAAGGCATTGATTTTCATGTCTGGTCTACCTGGTGAGTCTGACAAATTGCTCAGTTGTATAACAAAGGAAGGTAGCTTCTTAAAGATGAATGGAAAAATTACAGGGCCATGAGTTCTGAAAATGGGATGAGCTTCTACATTTCTGGCTGGTCTCTAGCAGAGGAGTCAGAAGTCATTAGTGGAAAGCCCTGTTGATGCAAAAAAAGTCAGGGAGCAAACTCAGCTGAGCCTAAAGATTGCAGTGAATGGCTTGCGAATGGGAACGCTGAGAATTTCTTTCCTTTTTTCAAAAACGGGCCTTTCAGATTTGTTGCTGCATCTGGCAGCCGCTGGGTTCACCCTGGTTCTCCATTTCAGCTGCTGCGATTCCTCTTCTCCTTCCTGGAACAAATAATAGTGATAAAAATAAAGTGTCTCATTTGAAGAGTGTTAATTGAAGAGGGTGGGAGAGAGAATAGCCCAGAGGGACAGGCAGGATTAGACTTGTGGGAAGCAGGTGAGCAGCTCAAATCCAGAGAAATGCAAACATGAAAAAATGTACCATGTGATAAGTAGAAAAATAGAGTGAGGAGGAGGGGGAGAGAAGATGGTGGGGAAAAGAGAGATGAGATGGAGTTTCGGAAACCTGAGAGAATAAAACCACGATGAAATAAATAGATGCATGCAGAGGCTCAAAATTAATATGCTTAGTGGTTGCTTTCTCAGCCTACAATAATCATTAGGAGAGATATGCCTGAGCAACATTTCTTTTGAAGCTCCATAAAGCCATATGCGAAATGTAAATATACCAATTACCACGTTACTTTAAACGCCTTTTATTATTAATCTTTGTAACTCCCTCTCGGTATATTGTTACATACAAATCTTTCAGCTGCATATATGATGATCGTGATTCGGTAATAATGGCTCAAGACAGTGGCTGGTGAAAAGGCTACATTTGAAGGAAAGCAGGATGCCAGTGTATTGTAATGCTTCCCACAGTTGCAACATGCCCCAGTGGTTTACTGCTCAAAAGTGATATCCAATCCCAGCTCAGGATTGGCCAGCTGACTGGGTTGGCCACTGAATCCTATTGGACAGCAAAAATGGGCTAATATTTTCCACTGCATTCCTATTTTTCTACTTGCATTTTTACATGCTTTCGAACTGCTAGGTTGGCAGAAGCTGTGACAAATAACAGGAGCTCACTCTGTTACGCAACGCTAGGGATTTGAACCACTGAACTGCCAACCTTTCTTATAGACAAGCTCAGAGTCTTAGCCACTGAGCCACTGCCACTGAGCCACTGCGTCATTAAAATACGATAGAGACGGTCAGATACCAAATTGTTTCAATCTATAAGTGAAGCTTTTTTGAAATCCTGGAATATTTGCACACATTCTGGGTGAAAAGGAAGGAAAAGGTGAGCAACAGAGGAATAGGATCCAATGCTGGCTAGTTGAAACAGATGCAGAGAAATTCATTTGCAAGGTATTGTCTGCTTCTTCGAGAGCTTTTGATGTTATCATTTTTTGGTCACGGCAATTGAGAAAAATAAACTGAGCTTTAAGAAAGCATCTCATCACATGTATATAAGTGCATGGGTGAATAGAAGTTGGAAAAAAAACAACAGCTGGAACATTTTTCCTACCAATTTTCATGAGACTCTAGTTATCTAGGAACCTGTTTGCAAGAAGGCAAAACTTAAAATGAATATTATTCATATTTTTCACAGATGGCTTATAGTTTTTCTGGATGCATTAGATTTTAGAAATGTACTTTGTAAAGGCTTTGGGGGAAAATAGAAATGTTTCCTGCCTAGTCAGAAAATATTGATCCCTAATGAAATTGCTTGTAATGTTTCCCAAGACATTGAACAGACAATTTGCAGTGTCTTCTAGTGGATACACTGAAGGGCTGTTGCATGGAGTTTAACAAATGTCTTTTTGACAGAATTTTCTCATTCTGGACTTTTTTTTTTTAAGCAGTCAGGGACAACCAAACTCAAAGAATATCAAGGACTCCATGAAGTCAAAGACATCTCCCTTTTAAAATCTAATATCTCAAGTGGCATTTCTTGTATTGTAAATAACCAGGGAACATATAACCAAACAAGTGAAATAGGGGAAGGGAAAATGTCCCCTTAGGTAAAGGTTCCCTTCGCACATATGTGCTAGTCATTTCCGGCACTAGGAGGTGGTGCTCATCTCCATTTCAAAGTCAAAGAGCCAGCGCCATCCGAAGATTGTATGACCAGCATGACTAAACGCCGAAGTGGTCCCTATTTTTCTACTTGCATTTTTTATGTGCTTTCGAACTGCTAGATTGGCAGAAGCTAGGACAAGTAACAGGAGCTCAGTCCGTCATGCTGCACTAGGGATTCGAACTGCTGAACTGCCGACCTTTCTGATTGACAAGCTCAGCATCTTAGCCACTGAGCCCTAATGTCCTGTTACCCAGGTTTTATAGCCACAATTTTAAAAAGGATCATCTAAAGTTGTCTTTACCTTCGAGCAGCATTTCTTAATTTTGAGAACTTTAAGATGTGTGGGCTTCAACTCCCAGAATTCTTGTCTTGCAGGCTGGGGAATTCTGGGAGTTGAAATCCACACATCTTAAAGTTGTCAAGGTTAAGAAACAAAGTTTCCAAGTACTGTCCTGTCTGGCAAAGCTTCCAAATTAGGCATAGGTAAAAGAGCAGAAAGTGGTTTACTGGTGGAACTATCTATCAAATCATATACCAAAGCAGATATCCAGGTTGTTCATATTAAAACAACAACAAGTGTCTTTCTTGTAACTGGTAGAGACAACATGTGTGTTTGTTTAATTGATTGACTGACAGTCTTAAGGGATATATTTCTTCTGCCATAATTCTAGCTCACAGAAGCAGTGATGATCCATAAAAAGTTTGTAATACATCTACATTTCCCCATGCAAAAAATAATAATTTTGTTGACTGAGTAAGATTTTGAAAAAATTATAATTGTCAAACTGGAGGCCCACAGGCTGGGTGCATCACACACAGGCCACACCCACCCCAGCTCTGCAAAGGCAAAAAACATCACAATTAATCACATGACATCGACCAGTGGTGGGTTTCCATTGTTTTTCCTATTGGTTTGCTTGTGCGTGTGTGCACATGTGACGCTTCTGCACATGCACAGACTCATCCGGGTGGGTGAGTGGAGCCTCCCGGTGCCGCCACTACTGATTTGCCCGATCCGGGCTGAACTGGCAGAGACCCACCTCTGACATCAATGTGACGCAGCAAGTTTGACACCTGTGGTATAGAGAATAAAGGCGCATAGAGTATTTCACTGATTCACATAGTTCACATAATATGCCAGTTTCTTTTGCTTCACTGATGTGATAGATCAGGGGTCTCCAACCTTTGCAACTTTAAGTCTGAAGGACTTCAGCTCCCAGACTTCTCCAGCCAGCTTTGAAGTCTGGGAGCTGAAGTCCTTCAGACTTAAAGTAGCAAAGGTTGGAGACCCCTGTGTTAGATAATATGTATTATTCAAGCATTATCCATTTCAACAGGAGATGTAGAGTCTATTAGGTAACAGATAAATGGGGCTCTTATTAAAACTAAATGAGAGAAGATATTGAATATAAATATCAGTAAGCAACTTAATAATTATTATGCGTAATTATCACGATATCCAGTGAATATCCAAATTCTTGGCTGAAGCCCAAGAATAGATTTACATTTGCAAAGGATATCATGCAGGCATTTATACATTTGTTGTCCAAAAATGTTGGGCAAAGTGTGACAAGCTTGAATCACATTTTGTAAAACTGAAAAGATAATGTAGATACTTTGGACTGGGATGCTCCTCAGAGTTGATCAGATCATCAATTATATTTTTTTCGAGGAGAAAAATCTGTGTTTGAAATAATCTTCTTTACAATCTGACCTGAAGATGACCCATTGATTTTAAACAACAAGAATAGAGCCTGGACTAATTTGAAATTTAATATTTCCACTGCTATAATCTGTCTATAGATGAGTAAAGTAATCCTCAGGCTTCGGTCTGTGACTGTGACTGCGAAGGCATTGCCCTTCCTTAAATCTTGGGGGGGGGGAAGGGCGATGCCTTCTTAAGGAAGGGCGATGCCTTCGCAGTCACAGTCACAGACCAAAGCCTGAGGATGACAAGTGAGATCTTGTCGAAACGTTGCAAAAAAGAATTCCATGCTATATACACGGGAAAACACCCGAGGATGGCAACATCAGCATACCTACACCCGTGAAAATCTACAAAAGCATATATATATATATAAAATTCATAGCCTGACTTTAGCTGAGATATGAATTCCCTATAAACCCATAATATTGATTGACTGCATATAAACTAGGGCGGTCCAGTGCTTGAAGGAATAAAAATGCAAGACACAGAGATGTTTTAGGGCAGCACCTGTTTATAATGTCAGGGTTCCAAGTAATATATCCTATGCAATAAGTTCCCACTAGTTTTACACCCAAATAAAAGTAAAACTTTGTCACTTCCTCTCAGAGTCTTCAGTCACATGGTCCAATCAGCATACAATCCACTTACTAGGTGACCTCGGTCTCCACCTTTGGAACACCTGCACCAGGGGTGGGTTCCAGCAATCACTACTGCCAGTTTGCTTGTGGCTGCGCTACATGTGCTTGATGCACGTTATACACGCATGCTCTGCACATGCACAGAAGCAAAAAACAAGATGGTGGCGCCTATGGCGCCGCCCGGATAACTGGTTCAGGGGTGTGGCAGGCCTGGGTCACTGCAGATTCCAGCAACCCAGGCCACCAAACCACTCCCGGTTCAGCAAACTAGTCTGAACCGGTAGGAACCCACAACTGACCTGCACCAATATCCTTGATTCCCAGGGAATATAATTGTATTTAGCCTGCAATACCCCAGCTATCTCTACATCTCCCTGTCCCTAGTCCCTTCGCTCCAGGCTGTGTCAGACCTGAAGCAGTGAGGAGAGAAACCTCCCTAGGGAACACTATAAAAAAGAAAATGGCCACAGTTCGGCCAACTTCAGGATTGACGTATTGCTCTTGAAAGTAGCTGTCTCTTTCTCCTGGATCCCGCAGCTGTTCTCCACAGCTGCGGTTGCACCTGCGGCAAGGATGCTTTTGAATTGAAGAGTCGCAGGGTTACGTTTGTGTCTCCACCCACCTTGTAGCCCCTTCCTCCCTCTTCCCCCCTAAATCTGAAATGGTGCATAGTCCTAATATGAATCCTAGAACTTTTTTTGGCTTTCCTCATCTTATGAAATACGGCAAGTGGTAGCTAAGGGAACAGAATGCCCCAGTAATGGTCAGCTTGACACAGTGAATCCAAATGTTCTGTTTGTTTGGCACTGGCCAATGTCCAACTAGAAATGTACACATCTGGTTTTCTGCTGAGCGCTGTTAGGATTTAGTCCATGATACATTTTATTGTTTCAGTCAAAGCTTAGCCCATGAAAACTACAAACAGAAACAAATCAATATAATAATACAGAATTAAAATTCCACACCCTGGTGTAGATGGTGCTGATATTGCTGTTTTAAAATTGTTTCATGTTTGGTATTTATATATATATATTTAAATGCTTTAAAATATCATACTGCTCCAAAGGTCTCTAGAATAGAAGAATGAGTTATACATTTAAGTTAATAATAGTAATAATCATAATGAATATTGCTTAGGTGAAATTTCTTGAGTGGCTAAACGCTTATGTGGTGTAGGAAGGACAAACAATACCTTGAAGATTTGAAGGTCATAAGCATTGTTTGGCAAATTATTGCTTTATTATTGTATTTTGGAAGTGCTTTTTTAACCTGTAATATGGCATAAAAATATAAATAGGTACTGTTTCTATATCAGTAAAATGATAACTATTTTGAATTCTGTTGATAAGGATGGACTTGGGGCTTAAAAAATCCAACCAAGATTGCATTAGAGTTATTTGAGCATCTCTGTGTCCCCCCCCCCAAAGGATGAAAAATATGTGAGTGTGTTTAGGAGGGTGTATTCTAAAACTAACTTCATTTCCTAATCTTTCATTAAAGAGGAACTGCATTTCGTAATTAACTACATACTAGCTATGTCAAAGTTGTGTTAACAAAAGCTGAAAGTTAATGGTGGTTCATTATTTCCCCAGCTATCAAATTCTGTTCCCTAGGGAATATTTAACTAGAAGCAGCCATTTAAATGTTGCCTGCACATCCCATCGGAAATTCTGGGTATACAGACCGTATCTGAGCATTAGAAAAATACATACAGACTTTGGAAAGTGTCTAATCTAATTAAGGGACAGTAAACCCGCCCCTTAAGCAATGCTGCATATTTCCAGCTTGCATTTGAACAGAGATGCTGCAAATGTTTTCCATGTTCAATCCCGAGACAAGCTTCCATGTTCTTATGACACAGGGACCTTGTCAATTGGTTCCTCGGGGTAAAGACAATCATGAGCATTGCAGTAGGCAATCATTGACGTCTCTGTCAAATGGAGAATGGGCAGTTTCACTGTCCTCCCACTTGTCAGAAAGCTATGATTTCCGGATTTCATCTTCCCATATGTAATGATAAAAAAAACCACCCTAATCTCTGATTAGTTAATGGGGGTCAGGAGGGAAATACCTGGTGCGGAGTTAACTTTGTCAACTCACTTTTTCTATAATCAGAAAAGAGAACAGCCTGGGGGAAGTAGCTTAGGCAGAGCTGTTTGGGGGTAAAACTAAGTTCATCTAGCCCACCTACTGCGATTAGATTTAGCTAGTCATAACATATGCTACCCTTCCTTTGACCCGGTAAATCATAGCCACGGAAACAAGGGCACTGTTTGGCTCTAAAAAGCTGCATTTAATGCAGCGTCAGACTCTTCCTAGGTTAGGGGATTAAGACTGAGTGATCGCAAGCTGAAATACTTCACTCATCCATGGCCCTAACCTCAAATAATTCTGATAGTTAATGGGCAGTGAATTGGCCCAGAAAGTTGCTGAACCATTTCAGAAATTTGGGGAAGCCTAGCTCCATTTGCTTTATTAACTACTCCCGAGGACCGCTCAATATCATATCTGCTGGGGCTTTTTATGGGAAATCACAACATTTTAAGCGGTATGTGTATAACCTATAACTTAGTCATATGGATGTGGCTCATCATTCAGAGCAGAAACTTACTATGAACTATGCCGTTTTTTAAAAAAATTCAGTTTTAACCCTTCTCTATACAGCAACACCATTTTGGTTATTTTTCAGATTTACTAATCTCTAACATCTTCTGATGTGGGTTCTTTTTTTTTCTTTTTCCCCTCACCTATTTTGCAAAATTTTGTGACTGGTTAAAAGGCGCTTGTTAAAATTGAATAAAGACAAAAGCAAAACAATATTGGAATAGATTAAGAAAATGGCTCAAAGAAATAACCAAGCAGCAAATATTTATTTATTTATTTATTCGATTTATATACCGCCCTATTTTCCCTAAAAGGGACTCAGGGCGGTGCACAGAAAGATAAAAACCCAACAATACATACAAAATATAAAAGACAATTAAATTATTAAATCTGTGCTAAAATTTGGATAATATAAAAATTAAAGCCAATAAATATCAAAATTTAAAATTATATCCTTAGTCTATGTCAGGCCGGCTAGATGAAAGAAATGTGCTTTTAACATCTGACGGAAGAGGCGTAGGTCCGTGATGGTACGCATATCGGGGGGCAGGTCGTTCCAGAGTGCCGGACCCGCCACAGAGAAGGCTCTTCCCCTGGGAGTCGCCAGCCGGCATTGACCGGCTGACAGCACCCTGAGGAGGCCCACTCTGTGAGAGCGGACAGGTCGAAGGGAGGTATGTGGTAGGAGGCGGTCTCTCAAGTAACCAGGACCCATGCCATGGAGCGCTTTAAAGAAGGTGACTAGCACCTTGAAGCGCACCTGGAAGACCCCAGGCAGCCAGTGCAGCTCGCGCAGGAGAGGTGTTACATGGGAGTAACAAGATACTCCCAAAATCCCAAAATAGACATGAAACAGGAATTATTTTATATTGGGAATATTTACAGGGAAGTAAATATTCTAATTTTACATATCACAATGGCAGCTAGAATTATGTATGCACAAAAGTGAAAGAATAATATCATTCCATCAGCGGAAGCGATGATAAGAAAAATCTTAGAGTATGCAGAGATGGACAACTCACAAAAGAGATTAAAGATAAAGGAGAAACCAATTATTATATGGTATGGAATGAATGGTATATAAATGATTAGAGGACAGGCGTAAAGCGTAAGGAAAGATAAAACGAAGAAGATATAGGAGTTAGAAATTAGTAATAAATATGTATAAATGGAAATGACATATAATGAATAACTGTAACTCAAGAAATGAATATATTTGTATGTACAAAAACCTGGAATTACATGTATAGACAATGACATATTGGAGTAGGGGAAGTGGGAAATGCACATATAATGGATATATACTGATATGGAAATGTTGTACAGAAGGAAACTGTCAAAGTGTTTTCTTTTTTGTTTTAAACAAAACTGTGTAATAAAGATTATTTTTTAAAAAAAAAAATTGAATAGACTTCAATATTCGTTTTGCTTATATTTTGGCTTCTGCAAATACTGAAAGAATTGGATGCTCATATTTCTGTCATTGAAACTAAAGCTTGCAGTCAGGCTAAAGTATTATATATATATATAAATATATATAATCTCCTAATTATAATATGCTGCTGTTGTTGAAACCAGCTGGTATTTCCATTTGACGTCTGTCAGTAATATTGCTTTTATGCTGTTTTGGGCAAAATATATTTTGACATATTTCAAGTGAATTGGATGGACGCACAAGACGGTAAACTGAATGGTATCTGAAGTTTTCTTTGAAAAGCAACTCTCCCTCCCTACTATGCTGAGATCAGAGATCATCAGAAACTTATTCATGGCATTCAAAGTTGGCAGTGGCATGTGTTTGAATGGAGAAAGGGTAGAATGATAAGCATAATATCACAAAATCACCCCGTGTCTAATTTAATAAGAAGGGAGGGAGGGAGGGAGGGAGGGAGGGAGGGAGGGAGGGAGGAAGGAAGGAAGGAAGGAAGGAAGGAAGGAAGGAAGGAAGGAAGGAAGGAAGGAAGGAGGGTTTTTTCACAACATTGCCTTTATTAATTTGGGAAGGGTTTCCCATACTTCAAACAAATATAGATTTTTCTGGAGAGGAAAAGTGGTGTAAATCAGTTAAAACAATTGTCTGGGAGCCAGCAGTTTATCACTTAGGTCAGTGATGGCGAACCTTTTTTGTCTCATGTGCCAAAAGTGGGGAGAGTGCAGGTGGGGGTCGTGCATGGGCATGCCACACTCATAATGCTTTGTGTACGACCAGCGCTCCCCATTTTTGGGGTGCTTATTTTTGCCTTCAGGAGCTTCCAGAGTGCAAAAAACTGGCCCTATGGGCAAACCAGAAGTTCGGGAACAGACTTCCGGTTTGGTCATAGGATCGTTTTTTACCCTCCAGAACTTTCAGGAAAGGCTCCTGAAGGCTCAGGGGGGTTAAAACTGGCTCTACAAGGGGGGCGAAAAATGCCCTCATAAAGCCGAAATCAGCTGAGAAGGCAATACCTCGCGTGCCCTGACAAATGGCTCCATGTGCCACCTGTGGCACGCATGCCATAAGTTCGCCATCACGGACTTAGGTGATGATCCTTTTATATTTTTACTTTGCTGGGTGAAACATGAAACAATTTGGCATGACAGAATGCTAGTTTTTCTATCTCACATCTTCAGTCTCTCAGATATATTTCATATTTGAGATTAACATCCCCAAATCCTGATATTTAGGTACTCGGTAGCAGTTTGTACATTTAGTAAAGGAAACTTTTTGAGCATTATGGTCATCATCATTATCACACAATAACCTGTGCCCAATACAGATGATCCTTCTTTTAGAAAGAAATAACCATAATGCTTCACCCTATTTTGTGCTATTGACCACTTTATGGAAACAAAGTACTTTGTCTCTCTCTCCTTTAAAAAAACAAACAACTCAACATTGTGATTGTTTTGGTTATCTTTGCAAAGGCCAAGGTGGAAACAAGTTTTGTTGCAAACAGTTTTAAATTGCCTCTTCCTCTTCCACTGAATCAGGCTGATATTAGCCAGGGGCACGGAGGAGAAATTTCAGTATTTTGATGTGCCAAAATAACAGTTCTGCTGAACTCATAACATTTCAAAAAGTTAGAATTAGAGATCCATTGTTTGCTCCTCCAGTTTTGTTTTTCCATTTACATTTATACATGCAACTCAAGTAGATGAGTGTGTCGTTTTTCTGGCCTGGAAATCCATTCTATTCTGTTTCCACATCAATTTGCAATTGTGGTTTCTTCTGCACTGGTATGAACAGGTGCAGAGATGGTTGATGAATGGGCAGATCAGAAATAACGTCTGGTCATATTCTCCAACTCTAAACCCATGCCTTTACTTGCTGTAATTATCATGGCTGTTTGAATACTTTAACACTAGGGTGGTTTTGTCACCATGATTTGCTATAATGCATTTTGGTTTAATGCTGTGTGTGAACCCAGGAGTGGTGCAGTAGCCTAGAGGCGAAGCTCTCACCTCATAATCAGGAGGCTGTGAGTTCGATCCTAGGTAGAGGCAGATATTTCTCTCTCTGGGCACAATGAGAATATATAATAATAATAATTTTTTATTTATAACCCGCTCTCTCTCCCCGAAGGGACTCGAGGCGGGGCACAGGGAATTAAAAAGTTAGAAAAAATACAAAATATAGAACAATAAACATACATAAATACTGACTAAAAGGCATATTAAACAGAAAACCCTGCGCTAAAATTCCCAAATATTTACTAAAAATCCCTAAACAATCAGAAGAGACTATCCTAGGCCGGCCAAGCGAAAAAGATGTGTTTTAAGTTTCAGACGGAAGGAGCGGAGGTCCGTGGTTGTTCTAATATCGGGGGAAAGGTCGTTCCAGAGGGCTGGGCCCGCCACAGAGAAGGCCCTTCCCCTGGGCGTCGCCCGCTGACAAAGTCTAGTGGACGGCACCCGGAGAAGTCCCTCTCTGTGCGAGCGAATCGGCCGTGAGGATGTATGGGGCAGGATCCGATCCCGCAGGTAGCTAGGTCCCGAACCATGGAGCGCTTTGAAGATGACAACTAACACATATCTGCTAAACAAAACTCCACATTGGTGACAGGAGGGGCATCTGACCAGTAAACATTCTGCTAGCTCCATTCAGTTGCTCAGACTCCACCCTGCAAGGGATTATGGGATCCACCCACGCGGGGGATCTTGGGAGCCTCACGGTGTTCCCACATAACACCCCTCCTGCGCGAGCTGCACTGGCTGCCGGTGGCCTTCTGGGTGCGCTTCAAGGTGCTGGTGACCATCTTTAAAACGCTCCATGGCACGGGGCCTAGCTATTTGCAGGACCGTCTCCTACCACATACCTCCCTTTGACTGATCCACTCCCACAGAGAGGGCCTCCTCAGGGTGCCGTCTGCCGGTTAATGCTGGCTGGCGGCGCCCAGGGGAAGGGCCTTCTCTGTGGCAGGTCCAGCCCTCTGGAATGACCTACTCCCCGAACTTCGTACCATCACGGACCTTCGCCTTTTCTGCCACACTTCTTCCACCTAGCCGGCCTAACTTAGATTTTAGCTTAGATTTTAGCTTAGATAAAATTTTAACTGGATTTTATTGGGGATTTTAAGATTTTTAGTTAACATTTTAGCACAGGTTATTTAATTTAATTATATTTTAACGTTGTATTGTATTTATTGTTGTCTGTTGTGGCATTTTAATTTCCTGTGCACCGCCCTGAGTCCATTGGGGAGATAGGAGCGGTATATAAATTGAATAAAATCTGAAACCTGAAACCTTATGGGATCATTAAAAGAAGAAGAAGAAAGAAATAAGTTGTGTGAACCCATCATTGTGGTTTGTAGTCCAGGGTTTTGGTCCTGTCCAAACTCAGCTGATGGTGATTTATTCAAGCTATGCTTGAATATGGAGCCAACAACCAGCATTTACCTTGTCCTAAGTGACCTAATTTAATATATAAATTCTTATTCACAGTAATACATACTGGTGAGTTATTTCAATCCCTCCCTTTGAAAATCTCTTGAAAAGCCCAACAGTGGGTGTATCTATCTAGGACAGAATAAAACTCTCCTTTCCTTTCATGAACCCATTCTTCAAAGAGAGTTTGGTCAAAATGCTATTGTGATGTTCTGCAGCACCGAAAAGTGATCCATCTTAGCTTTGTACCTTTAACCAGGCCATGTACCCTGTTCATTATTTCCTCCTAAACAAAATCTTGTGAAGAGCTACCTTTTGAAAGCCCCCTTTATCTTCATTAAAGTGTCATGCAAGCTGACAAAAAAAAACTTTTATCATTGAATTCCAGCAGTTCAGCTAGGCTAACAAGTTGTGAAAGTTTGCAGAAAGAAGCAGTATTGGTAGAAAAAAAAACCCGGAAACAGAGTAAATGATTCCTTGGCTGGCTTCTTCTCAAGGGTATCTTTATGGCTCTGCTCTCCACTGAAATTGAGAAAAATCAAAGGAGACGACCAGGCTGCCTTCCTACCCCCCCCCCCTTCATCACTTCCCAGAAGAAATACTTGGCTTTAGGTTGTGAAAAAGAACAAATTACCAATGATAAAAAATAAAGGCTTGTGGGTCTTGCAAGCACATGGATGAGAGAGAAAGGGGGAGAGAGCAAACAACGATCCTGCAACAACAAATTGATAGCTTTCTCCATGTTGGAATTTAAGTATAACTAAAGATGGGAAGTCTTTTGGGAGTCCCTACTGGGGTTTTTTGTGTGTGCAAGAAATGGAAGGGAAAAAGATCTGCAAATTACTAGGAAAGAAGCAAAGCCCAGCTCTGGGTGAGTGGGCGGCTTCTGCTTTTATCGTCTGCCAATTATTACATTTCTATACAAGCATTTACTCATTTCTCAAATGGTTATAATAATTTTAATTTATAAACCCGCTCTCTCTCCCCGAAGGGACTCGAGGCGGGGCACAGGGAATTAAAAATACAATTAAAACAATTAAAAAAAGACAGAGTACAAAGATTAAAAACAAATTAAACTGGCCCTGCGCTAAAACCCCTATAAAACTAAAACTATCCCTATATTATATAAATATATATATATCTGTGTGTTAGTTTTATGAGCTGATCAATCAATCAATAAATAAAACTAACACACATATTAAAAAACTCACACAACGGAACTCATGGCTTTCTGTCTAGATGGTCTCTGGTTATGAGCCGAAAGACAGAAAAGGAAACAGTATGTCTCCTCCCTTAATTGGGGCTCTAACAGGGTGTTGTGAAACAATTATATATATATATAATAGTAACATTATATGTTACTATTATAGAGAGGGGAGAGCGCCGGAGGCCAGTGGCGTCGGCGATGATGGAGGTGGAAAGAAGATGGCGGCGGTGAGAGAGCCGGGAGGTTGGTGAGAGAAATGGAGGGAGTGGTGAGGCGGCCGCTGGAAGCCAGGCCAATGGCGGTGGGAGCGCCGAGAGGCCGGTGGCTAAGGCGGTGGTGCAGGAGAGAGAGATGGCGGCGGTGAGAGCGCCGAAATGGACGCGAACGGCCATGCTGACCAACTTTACCACCTTTCCCCCTATGGCCTCCTAAGACCGAGAGAACTGAGCCATGTTATCCCGAAAGACTGTAATCTGTCCTAAAGACCTATGGACCGGAACAACTAAATGAATATCCTAACTGACATTGTGAGCTAATACCAACTTTAATCCTAACTGACGCACTTTATTTCATTTTTAACATCAATTGATGAAATATATTTTAAATCTTGGCTAACGATATTTTAAAATCTATTGTATTTTAAACCCATGTCCCACTGATGAACTCCATCTTACATTACCTATTTATCGATAATTTTTAGTTGTCTATTTATAGTAGTATGTACTCCAGAGCGAACCTTTTGCTGCTGCGAGAGTCCCCGTTCTCGTAGGTTTGGCCCTCTGCACTATCGAGGGTCCGTCTTGATGAGGGATTTATTAATCCGGAGAGACGGGCGAAGCGCGGCCTTAGGGGATTTTTAATATGTAAATTATTGTCTGTTTTAGGGGGTACCAGGGAGGGGGGTGGGCATAGACAGATAGAGACGAAAGAACAACATGAAAGAAAGGGCCGGGCCAGCAGCCGACGGGAGGAGATGGAAGGATCCGATATGAGGGGGGAACCACGAATCGTTCCGTTGGAGGGCATACTAATCCAGAGGGTCGTGGGGAGGGGCAGGGCCGAGGGGAGACACGTTCCAGCCTCCCGGTTGGTTGCACGTAGCCGTTGGCTACAAACGGTCAGGTGCCACAACCCCCGCAGGCTAGGTGGTCAGGGAATACAGAGCCAGGGCCTGCGGCTGATGTTTTACAACGCCAGGTCCGTGGTCAACAAAGCCCCCCTCGTCCATGACCTTGTGTCAGAGGGGGAGCCGGACCTGGTAGGAATTGCGGAGACCTGGTTGGGCCACGAGGGAGGACTCCCCCTCGTCGAAATGTGCCCACCAGGTTACCGCGCTTTTCATCAGCCTCGGGCCGTATGCAGGGGCGGCGGGGTAGCGGTCATTATTAAGGAAGGTCTTGAGCCGAGAGAGACCATTGTGCCACAGACCACCGGTTGTGAGTCCCTCTGCATGAAGTGGGGCCTTGGGAGGCAGTTGGGCTTGCTGGTTGTATACCTGGCTCCCCGCTATGTAGCAGCAGCCCTGCCCGAGCTCCTCGAGGTGATCGCTACGGTGGCAGTTGAGACCCCCAGACTTTTAGTCATGGGGGACTTTAATCTGCCATCGTTGGGCGAATCATCCGAGGTAGCTCGGGAGTTCATGGCTTCCATGACGGCCATGGACCTGACCCAACTAATTCAAGGCCCCACCCACGAGGGTGGACATACACCGGACCTCATCTTTGTCTCAGGCCAATGGAAGAGTGATCTGGGTATAGGGGATATAGTCATCACACCCTTGTCATGGTCAGACCACTCACTTCTCTGGCTCGACTTTCCGACCGCTACTCCCCTCCGCAGGGAGACGGAACCAGAATCACCTATCTGGTTCCGCCCCAGGCGCCTGATGGACCCTGATGGGTTCCAGACGGCGCTTGGGCCACTTCCTGTACCCCAGACCCGCGCCCCGATGGAGGACCTCGTGGCCGCATGGAATACTGCGACCACGGGAGCCTTGGATCGGGTCGCGCCTTTGCGGCCTCTCTTGCGGCGGCGAACCGCCCTGGCTCCTTGGTTTACCGAGGAGCTAAGGGTGATGAAACGCCGCAAGAGATGCCTAGAGAGAAGATGGAGGTCTACTCGTTCTGAATCTGACTGGACACAGGTAAGAGCCCATTTACGGACTTACATTGTGGCGCTGAGAGTGGCCAAACGTCATCATTGTGCCACTCTCATAGCATCCGCAGAAAACCGCCCTGCCGCCCTGTTTAGGGTGACCCGCTCCCTCCTTCAACAGAGGGTGCGGGAAGCCCCGTTACAGGGTAGAGCAGAGGAATTTGTGACTTTTCTGCAGGAGAAAATCACTCAGATACAGAATGAGCTAACCCCCATTGATGGCCCAGTGGGATGCCACGAGGCAGATCTTGTTTGGGAGGAGTTTGACTCCGTTACTTCCGAGGATATGGACAGGTTACGTGGGCGACTGAGAGCCACCACATGTTTATTGGACCTGTGTCCCTCCTGGCTTGTACTGGCATCCTGGGAGGTGACACGAGGCTGGCTCCAAGAGGTTGTCAACGCATCCTTAAGTGAGGGTTCCTTGCCTGCTTCCCTAAAAGAGGCTATGGTGAGGCCCCTCCTTAAGAAGCCCTCTTTGGATCCAGCTCTATTAACCAACTATCGTCCAGTCTCCAACCTTCCCTTTTTGGCGAAGGTTGTTGAGAGTGTGGTGGCACAACAGTTTCCCCGTCACCTGGAGGAAGTTGATTATCTAGACCCACGCCAGTCCGGCTTTCGGCCCGGGCATAGCACCGAGACGGCATTGGTCGCGTTGGTTGATGATCTCTGGAGGGCCAGAGATGGGGGTTGTTCCTCCATCCTGGTCCTATTAGACCTCTCAGCGGCTTTTGATACCATCGACCATGGTATCCTATTGCATCGGCTGGGGGGGTTGGGGGTGGGAGGCACCGTTTTACGGTGGTTCTCCTCCTACCTCTCTGGCCGATCGCAATTTGTATTGGCAGGAGAGCAGAGGCCGACCTCAAGACCCCTCACGTGTGGGGTGCCTCAGGGGTCGGTCCTCTCGCCTCTCCTGTTCAACACATATATGAAGCCGCTGGGTGAGATCATCCGTGGTTTTGGGGTAGAGTACCATCTTTACGCTGATGATACTCAGCTGTATATATCTACCCCAAACCACCCCAACGATGCCGTAGCGGTGATGTGCCAGTGCCTGGAAGCCGTACGGATCTGAATGGGAGGTAACGGACTCAGACTCAACCCGACCAAGACTGAGTGGCTGTGGTTTCCGGCTGCCCGATTCAACCAGATGACTCCATCGCTGGCCATAGGGGGCGAACATCTTGCCCCTGTGGATGGGGTGCGCACTTTGGGTGTCCTCCTAGATGCCCGGCTGTCCATGGAAGATCAAGTGACAGCCGTGGCCAGGAGGGCGTTTTACCAGGTCCGCCAATTGCGCCCCCTATTGGATCGGGACGCTCTTCGCACAGTCACTCATGCACTCGTGACATCCCGACTGGACTATTGTAACTCTCTCTACATGGGGCTCCCCTTGAGGTGCACCCGGAGACTTCAGTTGGTCCAGAATGCAGCCGCGCGAGCAATTATGGGAACCTCTAGGTTTTCCCATGTAACACTGCTCTTGCGCGAGCTGCACTGGCTGCCTGTTGTCTTCCGGGTGCGCTTCAAGGTGTTAGTTATCATCTTTAAAGCGCTCCATGGCTCGGGACCTAGCTATCTGCGGGATCGGATCCTGCCTCATACATCCTCACAGCCGATTCGCTCCCACAGAGAGGGACTTCTCCGGGTGCCGTCCACTAGACTTTGTCAGCGGGCGACGCCCAGGGGAAGGGTGCTCTCTGTGGCAGGCCCAGCCCTCTGGAACAACCTTCCCCCCGATATTCGAACAACTACGGACCTCCGCTCCTTCTGCCTGAAATTAAAAACATATCTTTTCTGCTTGGCCGGCCTAGGGTAGTCTCTCTGCTATGCGGTTTTTATTTAATTATAGGGTATTTTAGTGTTTAATGGGATTTTTAGCACAGGTATTAGATTTAATTCGTTTTTATGCTATGGTTGTATATTTATTGTTTTTATTCTCCCTGTGCACCGCCCCGAGTCCCTGTGGGGAGAAGGAGCGGTTTACAAATTAAATTACATTTACATATATATATATATATATATGTATATATATATATATATATATATATATGTAATTGTTTCACAACAACCTGTTATTATTAGGCCCCAATTAAGGGAGGAGACATACTGTTTCCCTTATATATATGTATATGTTTTCGTAGATTTTCGTAGATTTTCACGGGTGTAGGTATGCTGGCATAGCTGGCTTCGGGGATTTTCCCGTGTATAAGGCATAGAAATGTTATTGTAACGTTTTGACAAGATCTCACTTGTCATCATCAGGCAGGCTTCAGAATTAATCATCCCTTAAAGAAATTTAACATATATATATATATATATATATATATATATATATATATATATATATATATATGTGTGTGTGTGTGTGTGTGTGTGTGTGTGTGTGTGTGTGTGTGTGTGTGTGTGTGTGTGTGTGTGTGTGTGTGTGTGTGTGTGTGTGTGTGTGTGTGTGTGTGTGTGTTAGTTTAATGAGCTGATCAATAAATAAATCTGAGAGACAAGGATAGATCTATTTCGAGCTTATTAGCTCTCATCAGCTGGCCATACCCTTTGCTGGGATTCGAACTGGATTAAATAGGTTGCTTTACCTCTTAATACCTCTCCCTGTTAGGCAATTCTCCCTTGTTTCAAGCTGGAACACCTTCTTTAAGGGTTCACTGCAGTGGTGGGTTTCCATTATTTTTTTCTACTGGTTCGCTCTTCCGTGCATGATTTTTCTCCACATGTGCAGAAGTGTCCGGGCAGGTGGGTGGAGCCACTCACTGCTATCACTACCGGTTTGCCCGATTGCAACCTATCTCTGGTTCACTAGTTTCATTAATTCTTCTCCTACTCTCTGGGACTATGAAGAATTAATCCACCCCCTCTTCCATATGATGGATCTTTAAATATTGGAAGGGTGCTTATATGTCCTCTTAGCCTTGCCTTCTTCAGGTTAAACATACCCAGTTTCCTTAATAAGTCATGTATTCATTTGTTCGTTCATGAATTCATTCATTCACTCACTCACTTACTCACTCACTCACTCATTCATTCATTAAAAAAACACCTGCCTAGAGCTGAAGCTATTAGGATGATTTACAATTTTAAAAAACATACCAAAAAAGAAATCCAATACAATACCACATACTATAAATGCATTTTCAATAATAAATAAATAAACAATATGCAAAATAAAACACCATATCCCCTATGCAGCTTCAAGGCTGTCATTCAGAACTAAAACTGTGTGAATCAAAATACAATTAAAAGCCAGTTAAAAAGCCTGAGAAAATAAATAAGATCTTCACCTGGCACTGAAATAATACTAAAGTCAGTGCCAGTGAAACACCTTTGGGGAGGCAATTCCATACATGGTGAATCTAATTCTGTGTTAAGGATATCAAGAGCCTTGATTAGTGAGTGAGTAAATAGAACACAGCAAGATCAAGAAAATGGACTGATTTATTTCATGGCTAATATTTACTGATTCTTTAAGTCATTCTGAGAAAATTATTTTGAGATGAAAGCATTGAAGAAAAAACATTGCCATTAGTTCATTTATTTTGGGATAAATGAAAAACATCCTCCCCTCCCCAGCATAATAATATCTGCATCTAGTTGTGCAAGA
Organism: Rhabdophis nuchalis; assembly: GCA_039707465.1. Lineage (NCBI taxonomy): Eukaryota > Metazoa > Chordata > Lepidosauria > Squamata > Natricidae > Rhabdophis > Rhabdophis nuchalis. The sequence goes on along the minus strand of CM077643.1, from coordinate 245,993,130 downwards.
AAGAGGAAGAGAGAATCTCTCTCTAACACACACATACATGCACACTACCTCCTTACAAGTAACTTAGATTGTGGAGCCAGTACAAAATTCTCCCTGGGCATAAATGTGATCCTTTTTTTATTAATACCGACATCACTTTGTGATGAAGTCTGCCAGCCACCTCCATCTGCCATATCCACCACTGATCACCAGTTTAAGCTTTCCCAACTGAGGAGGGAAATGGAATTATTTTTCATTGCCTTCTGCCCATGCGACTGGCAGCCACAACAACAGTCCCATCTGTTCTTTCTCTTCAGATTAATCCCACCCAGATTTGTATTTTCAGGAGGTTCTTTAGAGAAGGAAGGGAGGAAGGAAGAAAGGGAAGAGGGAGGGAGGGAAGAAAGGAAGGAAATAAAGAGGGAGGGAAGGAAGGAACAAAGGAAGGAAGGAGAGGGAAGGAAGGAGGAAAGGGAGGAAGGGAGGGAAGTAAAAAGAGGGAGGGAATGAGGGAGGGAGGGAAGGAAGGAAGGGAAGAGGGAAGGAAGGAAGGAAGGAAGGAAGGAAGGAGGGAGGGAGAAAGAGAAAGAAGGAAGAAGGAGGGCAGGGAGGGAATGAAGAAAGAAGAGAGGAAAAAAGAGGGAAGGAAGGGACAAAGGAAGGAAGGAGGGGAAAGGAAGGAGGAAAGGTAGAAAGGGAAGAAATAAAAGATGAGGGAAGGAAGGAGGGAAGGAACAAAGGAACGAAGGAAGGATGGACAGAAGGAGGGAGGGAGGGAAGGGAGGGAAGGAAGGGAGGGAGGGAAGAAGGAAAAGAGGGAGAGAGGGAAGGGAGGGAAGGAGAAAGAGAGGGAGGGAGGAACGAAGGAAGGAAGGTATTTATCTTTGGAATTCCCCCAGATTTGTCACTATCTAAACATATATACACATTTTGTGTATGTGTGGACAGGAATGAGATGACAGGGATTCCCCACCCACCCACCCACCCATTTTTAATTTTATTTTTATTTTTGCTTACAAACAGGGATGTCACAGCTCCTAAATCACTGGACCGACAGTACACTCTGTAGTTTACTGGGCTAGAGGCAACAAAATGAGATGTGGACACATACATCTTCCAATTGTCACCTTGCATCACACTGTGCTTTTTGAACAGGACGGCACAGTGGCAGTTCCTCCCTGGATTGAAGGCTGCCGTTGGGATTTCATTAGGGCCTCGATTCCTGCTTTTCCTTGGCCTTCCATCCCTTGTTTTCCATTCGAACCATTTCATTTTGTTTGAAAATTGCCAGCTTATTTCTCCACCTATGTATGGGGGCCGATCGTAAAGGAAGCCTGAAATAAACTAAAATGCAAAATACATACCATTCCAAAAATATTAACATATGCTATTTTCAGAGCTCCAGCCAACAATAGAGAAAAACAAGCCAGAAACACAACCAGAAAGTTAATCACATCAAAATAAACAAGCGGGTGTTACTATACGATTCTAAGACTGAATATTGTTGTGATTATCGAAAAAGCTTCTCTGTTTATCATTTGAACTGCAAAGCAGGTGGCTTTGGAATGTTCGGGGACTGAGGTCAAACCTAGGTGTTGCGATGAATGTAGGATTGTTGCTGTAAATTGCTGCCCATCTTCTCAACTCCAGCCTTAGCCTGCTGACTTTTTTTTCTGCAAAACCTCAGCAACATTCATTCTTGGCTGCCGGTGGTAAAAATCCAGAGTTCCCAACACCAGGAGAAATCAGTATGCTGCTTTGGGCAAATGTTCTACGCCCGTATTCGTCGGTCAGAAAGAAACTGAAAATGAAACCCAATAAAGACAGTCTCTACTGTATTTTTTTTTTTTAAGATTGATTTCACAGGTGCTCCTCTTTGGCATCCATACAACTGCTCCTCTTTGGCATCCATAATCCTGGGGACAACTTTTAGGAGGCTCTAAATCAGAGGTGGTATTCAGTAGGTTCTGACCAGTTCTGGAGAACCGGTAGCGGAAATTTTGAGTACTTTGTAGAACCAGTAAATGCCACCTTTGACTGACCCCACCCCCATCTATTCTCTGCCTCTCCGAGTCCCAGCTGATTGGGAGGGAATTGGTATTTTGCAGTAACCTTCCTCTGGAGTAGGGAGATTTTATAGTAACCTTTGCCTGGGGTGAATGGAGATTTTATAGTAACCTTCCCCTGGAGTAGGGAGGGAATGGAGATTTTATAGTAACCTTCCCCTGGAGTAAGGAGGGAGTGGTGATTTTATAGTATCCTTCCCCTGGAATAAGGAGGGAATTAAGATTTTATAGTAACCTTCCCCTGGAGTAAGAAGGGAATGAAGATTTTATAGTAACCTTCCCCTGGAGTAAGGAGGGAATGGAAATTTTATAGTATCCTTCCCCTGGAGTAAGGAGGGAGTGGAGATTTTATAGTAACCTTCCCCTGGAGTAAGGAGGGAATGGAGATTTTATAGTAACCTTCCCCTGGAGTAAGGAGGGAGTGGTGATTTTATAGTATCCTTCCCCTGGAATAAGGAGGGAATTAAGATTTTATAGTATCCTTCCCCTGGAGTAAGGAGGGAATGGAGATTTTATAGTAACCTTCCCCTGGAGTAAGGAGGGAATGGAAATTTTATAGTATCCTTCCCCTGGAGTAAGGAGGGAGTGGAGATTTTATAGTAACCTTCCCCTGGAGTAAGGAGGGAATGGAGATTTTATAGTAACCTTCCCTGGAGTAAGGAGGGAATTGAGATTTTATAGTATCCTTCCCCTGGAATAAGGAGGGAATGGAGATTTTATAATAACCTTCCTCTGGAGTAAGGAGGGAGTGGAGATTTTATAGTATCCTTCCCCTGGAATAAGGAGTGAATGGAGATTTTATAGTAACCTTCCCCTGGAATGGGATGGGAATGGATATTTTACAATATCCTTCCCCTGCCATGCCCACTAAGCCATGCCCACCAAGCCATGCCACGCCCACAAAGCCATGCCCACAGAACCAGTAGTAAAAAATGTTTGAATCCCACCACTGCTCTAAATGAGTGTTGTTTCTAATCTTTCTGCTTCCTTACTTAAAATAAAACCGGGGCTACATGTTTTAATTGGCCCAATTAACAGAGTGATCAGCAAAAGGTGTAATGGATTAATCAGTGGGGACCAATTGTAATCAGCTAAGGCAAAGTTTACTGAGCCGAAGACTTAAAGGCATGTGTCTTTATTGTTCAGTTGCTGTATGCTAAATAAATAAATTTACTATTAAGAGACATTTTCACTGTGACATAGCCTTATAATAATAAAAATATGAAGGTGACTGCCAAAAACTGTGGTATAGTTTATCCTGCCTTTTTTACTGCTTAGCTTTTATTATATTGGTAAATTTATGCTTAGTAACCTGCTTCTTTAGGGACAGTTCACTGTTATGATAATAATGAATAAGTAAATTTGTGACCAATCCTTGCACTTAGGAATTTGGCATGTCTCTAAAGCAAAGGAAGGCTGAGGTAAGATCATAAGCATAGTTTGGGTTTCGTTTTGTGACTGCTTCACTTAATGCTCATTTCTGGTTGCAATTGTGGCCGCTAAACAAGTAGCACTCGTATCAGAAACCAACCTGAGTCATTGGAAGTAAGATGGCATATAAACAAACAAGTAAATAACATTGTAGCTTAATGCTCTTAATGAATTAACATAAGCAGCAGTGATCATAGTATAGCAACTACAGGTAGCCCTTAACTTATTACCACAATTCGGTGCAGAATTTTGGTTGTAAGTCAAGTCATCCCGCGACCAGACCCAATTTTACAACTGTTATTACAACAGTTTGTAAGTGAGTCACTGGTTGTTAACCAACTCTCATGGTCTGAATCCAGCTTTTTATGCTAGAAAATGCCAAAAAAAATCACAAAACACAATCACATAATCACAAGATGCTGCAACCAGTTGTAAAGTGGTCATGTGTCACTTAGATGAGTGTGTGTCAGTCGTAACTTTGAGGACACATCTTAAGTAACTTTTTTTAGCCCGTTTGAACTTTGAATGGTTAAGGGACTGATCATATACCAAAGGACTATGTGCATACTACCAGATAGCATCCATTGCTTATAATAATGTAATATATTTGGTTACAAATTCCATCTCTGAAAATGATTGAAGAATTATGAAAGTACACTTTCATATAAATGTATTATGACTTAGGGCATAGTAGCACCAAGCACGTTTTGGTTATGTACACAACATTCTGCAAGCTAAGCCAAGGAACTCCAGTCAAAAGTGGACATCAGGCTAATGAAAATATATTGGGCTCAATAGGTCCTTTTCATTTTGTTTCTGCAGCACAGCTGTGGCCAGAAAGTGGAAGTTAATACTGAGAAGTATTCCTCAATTCCTCACATATTAACACAACAGAATAACAGAGTTGGAAGGGACCTTGATGACCTTCTAGTTTAACCCCGTTATACCATTTCAGTCAAAAGGTTGTCCAATCTCTTCTTAAACACTTCCAGTGTTGAAGCACCAACAACTTCTGGAGGCAAGTCATTCCACTGATTAATTTTCAGGGAATTTCTCCTTAGTTCTAAGTTGCTTCTCTCCTTGATCCATTGCTTCTTGTTTTGCATTCAGGTGCTTTGGAGGATGGTTGACCCCCCTCTTCTTTGCGGCAGCTCTTAGATATCAGAACATTGGTATCATGTCACCCCTATACCTTCTTTTCATTAAACTAGACATAACAATCATTCTTCATAAGTTTTTGCCTTCAGTCCCTTTAGTTATTAAGGTTGGTTTTCCTTCCATCCTTTAATGTGCCCAATCCAGACTGGTAATTCTGTGTTACACTCTAGCAAATGACCAATGTAGCCATATGATATAGAAATCTATGGAGTCATATGATATAGAAATCTATGGACTTAACCAGAGTTCGCCCACTGCATTAGCAGGCAGTATGAAGAAGAGATGATGTAAATAATGTTTGTTAAATAACAGTTTCAATGTTTGGCTCCTGATGGTCCGTTTCCAAAACTGATTGAAACATTTCCAAAGCTTTTTATGAGATTCCTTGGCAACAGGCAAATATTCTAAGGTGGTTGCCTCTTGGGCTCCATGAGAATAGCTTTTTTATGGCCAAAGTTAGATTAATTTGGGATAACAGTTTGCGAGTGAGATAGCATAATTGAAAATGAAGTGATAGGATTAGAAATGATTTTCTTGGTTTCTCATTTTAACAGCTGGATGAGAATGAGAAGACATGTTCTGCCTCACATTCCTACTTATTCTGCTTTAAAGAACAATGAAGCAACCCTAGGAAAAGGGCATTTGTTCGTGCTGCAAATTCATATGATATCTTGGATTATACTCACTAAGTAGATGAAAATATCCATTACTCCTGGGAAATGCTGAGTTCGGGGATGCAGAAAGAGATGTAGACTACCTGTAAGGTCCCTTCCAACTCTGTTAATCTGTTATTTGTTATACTTGCAATATTTCCTCTCTTTATTTTGAAATATTTGTCCTATTTTTTAAAAACACACACACTTTCCTTTCAAATGATTGGGGGGGGGGGGCCTTAAGAAACCAGCAACCAAGCCCATATCAATGGAGAGGCTTGGGGAAATTAATGGTGGAAATACCCTATAAAATAACATCACTAAAACACTTTATGACAATAATTCAACATGTTTCAGATATGAATTTTTTCTTTGGCCATGTCAAATTTGGCAAATTCACTGGAGAAATCAATGATGCTAGGAATGGTTGGTGGACAAAGAAGAAAGGGCAAGCCAAGAACTCACTGGTTTGATACCATCAAAGTGGATACAAAGATAACTAATATTGACCATCCAAAAACTGAAAGAAGCATGGGGAGCACTTGTCTATAAAGTCCCCAAGAGTCAGACAAACTACTACTACTACTACTAAGAAGTCAGATTCTCATAAAGACAACAAGCATCCATCTGGTCTTTCCTGAATTTGTTCTTTGCCACCTGCCCAGTGGAGTTGCCAGGAACATCTGCAGCCCAACTTGAAATGTCCCTTCGGGAATTGAAGATCTACAGTATAATTCACCTAGGCACTGCTGTGATTCACATAATGTACCTGCTTCATGTAGCCAAATATATGAAAATGAGTCTTGAAAACCAAAACTGCCACGGCTGGAACACTGAGCAAAAAACAAGCACCATCAACCTTGGGAATCTGATCAAAACCTGCTAATGATGGTGATGGGCTTTATGCTATCTTGTACTGTCAGAGGAATTCAGAGGGCAAAAACTGTTTGACCAAGGCATAATGGAAGAATATGATGGTGGCCCTCTCCTCCAGTGGGAGTAATATCCTTAATATTAAGTGCTCATTATAATAAGACAAGCACACATTTGCAACTTGTGTAATTGTTGCTGAAATCGAGGCTTTCCCTATTTAATACAGGCTTAGGATAAATAAATACATGGGCAATGACAGGTTATCAGCGAGTTTGAAATAAAAATGTCATGACCTGCTAAAGTAGATTCTAACACAGATGCAGCAATGAAGAGAGTCTGTTACCACTTGCTATTCTTTATTAGCAATAGTAATAGCAATAACACTTAGACTTATATACCACTTCACAGCGCTTTACAGCCCTCTCTAAGCGGTTTACAGGGTCAGCCTATTGCCCCCAACAATCTGGGTCCTCATTTTACCCACTTCGGAAGGGTGGAAGGCTGAGTCAGCCTTGAGCCTGGTGAGATTTAATTTGCCAAATTGCATGCAGGCAGCAATCAGCAGCCTGCAATACCGCATTCTAACCACTGTGTGTCTAGAAAAAGGTTTACGCATATTGCAGAGGAGTTAGGCAAAAATCAGCACATTTTAAACAGATTATATTGAAGTGTTTATTTGGTAAAATGAAGCAACTCTGAAGAACAAAGTTTCGTGGAACATGCAAACCATAAAAAAAAATGTATGCACAAAAACATCTATTCAAATTCAATTGCATGGCTTATATAAAGCAAACATAAAAGTGGGTTTGGGATAGATATGTGGACAATCCATATCTATATTCCAATGACCAATTTGCTCCAGTTTCTAATTTGACAAAGTAGAATACTGTTTCTAGAACAAATGCAACAATTAAACCCTAATAGGACTGTTTATTGCAGCAAATGCTTCCAAAATGCTCCAGAAATGGATCATTCTCAATGTAGGAACGTCTGCGAATCCCAAATGAAAAAAAATGTCTTTAATAAGCAAAGTGAAGGGAAGAAGTCTATTTTTTCAAAGACTGGGCGTACCAAGAGCAGAGAAGTATTACAAGCCTCACTCCATTCAGATCAGCCGGGTGCCCACAGCAAGGAGATAAGAATTTGCTAACTCTAAGATCCTTTTCCAATTAGCTACATGGCTGATGAACCTGATGATTAATAAATAGGGGGAACTGTCTATCTGTGGGCCTCCAATTCATTAGACTGGGATTGACTCTTTGAGAATCAAAAGAAATTCTTTTAAAAGTCTGTCTCACCCACCAGGTAGGGTTTTAATGGAACAGTTGGTGCCTAATACCTCTTCCAAACCTTGCCAAGCTCCAAGTGGTTTGCTCCTGGAAAAAAAAACATCTCGAACATTATAAAAACTATCGCCCAAGCTCTCAGCCAGCAACCAAACGTGCATGGGGACAATTAAAGCATATGGGCTCCTCTATGCTCTTGTCAGCTGGCCATGGAGCTGGGCCGGTGAGAGACACGGGGCATGATGGATCCGAGCACGATGCCAAGGAGGTCCCTCTCGTTCACTAGGAAACATTGGGCGAGACAAGGCCAGGCGACAATTGCGCTGGCCCCTCTACAGTGTTTACTTGGAAAGCATAATTCTTCCGAGCTGTAGGAAGAGTTGTCACTTGTCCAACACAGCATACACCACGCATAATGTGCCATTTGCCTGCTACACTTTGCCTGGCCAAAAAGTAAATTAGAGCCTGCACAATACACACAAGTAATTTCCCCCCCTCCCCTACAGCAATTTCACTAAAAGGTCTCGTCTAATTCGTTCAAATAATGGCTACATCTGTGCTTTCATCTTCCAAGATGGTTTCCAAGCAGCTCTCCTTATATGATTTCATTTTCTTTTGCTTCCTTTCTGATGTACTTCTCCCTCTCTGCCTTTTTTTTTGCCCCTCCTCATTTCCTTCTCTTGGCCTCTCTTCCTAGGACATTTTTGTGAGCATCTGTGTGCAATCAGATTCGGTTTTCCACAAAAGCCGAGTGCAGAGAGGTATGCATTCAGTTCAAAATGGAGATGGAGAGAGCTTTCCTTTTTTCCAGCATTCATCTTTCGCTTATAGGAGTTCTTTAAAGTCTATGTGGCATCTTTTCTTCTATAGTGGCCTTTTTCTCGGGGGAGGGGGAACTTATACAATACAATACAATACAATACGATGATACGATACAATACGATACGATACGATACGATACAATACAATACAATACAATACCAAAGTTGAAGGGACCTTGGAGGTCTTCTAGTCCAACCCCCTGCCTAGGCAGGAAGCCCTATACCAGTGATGGCGAACCTTTTTTGGCTTGCATACCAAAAGCGGGAAGAGCTCAGTGTGGGTCGTGCGTGGGTGTGCCACACATGTGCGCACTTTCCCCCTCTGGTTTGCTCGTAGGGTCATTTTTTGCCCTCTGGAGCCTTCAGGGAAGCCTCCAGAGAGTGAAAGACAGTCTCAAAAGAAGGCTGAAGTCAGCTGGACATGCCCGCTGGAGCTGACAGGGCAACGCCTCGCGTGCCCTAGCAAATGGCTTCGTGTGCCATCTGTGGCGCCTGTGCCATAGGTTCGCCATCACGGCCCTATACCGTTTCAGACAAATGGTTATCCAACATCTTCTTGAAGACTTGCAGTGTTGGAGCATTTACAACTTCTGGAGGCAAGCTGTTCCACTGATTAATTGTTCTAACTGTCAGGAAATTTCTCCTCAGTTCGAAGTTGCTTCTCTCCTTCATTAGTTTCCACCCATTGCTTCTTGTTCTGCCCTCAGGTGCCTTGGAGAATAGTTTGATTCCCTCTTCTTTGTGGCAACCCCTCATTCAGTAATCCAACTCATTCAACAGCCCTTTCTCATCATTTTCACACAAGAAATATCTGGTCCTTGTCCTTTAACCTGCATTTTTCGGACTATAAGACACACCTCCCCCCCCCCCAAAAAAGAGGGTGAAAATCTGGGTGTGTCTTATACAATGAATACAGCATTTTCGGCCTCCCGAAACCCTGCCCCCTTTGCAAAAGTGGATGGGCAGAGGGTTTGGGAGGCCTGCTGGGGAGGGCAAAAACAAGCAAAAAACAGGCCATTTCTTGCTTGTTTTTGCCCCCCCCCCTCTCCCCGCCAGCCCCAAGAAGTACTCTACAAGCCTCCCAAAGCCTATGCATTTTTGCAAAAAAAACCAAAAACCACAGGCCATTTTTTGCTCATTTTTGCCTCCCCACCCTCCCCAGTCCCCAGGAGCACTTTGCAGGCCTCTCAAACTCTCTTCATGCCCCATTTTTCACAACAAATAAGGCGTGCAGAGGGTTTTGAAGGCCTGCAGAGTGCAAAATCTTTAAAAACAAATTTACCTCTTCAAAATCTTGGTGGATTTTAAACTCCAGTGCATCTTATTCTCCGAACAATACAGTATTTTACAATAGTTTAATAAAGGAGAACCTTTAGTGATGGCACTCCAGTTTTATATGGATATAAATTTCACCCCTCCAAATATCAGGAGATGACCTCCCCAGTATTTTTATGTAAATGTTAAAAAGGAAAGATGAAAGGCTCAAGCCCTGAGGCACCCAACATTGCTGGAACCAGCTGCAGAGGAGGAGACCCACCATAACACCAGGCCTCCCACTGCTGACCCCCAAAACCGGTCCAGAAGAATACCATGGTTGATAGTATGGAAAGCTACTGTGAGTTTGAGGAGAGGCAGAATGGTTGCACCTTCTCATACTAAGCTCTCCTAGGGTGTAACCAATGTTCAACCAGAGTCCAACTCCAAGTGTACTCAAGCAATTTTATCTGACAGAGGCAGGAATATTCTTCATAGGAGCCCTGTAAGAGCTTCCCTAGCTCCTCTGTATCCAGGAGGAACCTGGTTATCTGAAATAAGACCACCTAGTCACCTACCTGCAGGGGAAAAGAAATTACCCTGTTTCACTGTATTTTTCAATCTTAAGTCTTTTGCCTGTGTTTGCTCTTTTCCTTCCTCCAGCAGTGGAAGAAACATTTGGATTTTTTCTGCCACAGAATTCAACATTAAATGCAGCAGAGACATTCCAAACCTTTCTCCCTCTGTTCACAGCAGAGCTGCTGCAGTCTGTCCCTTTAAGATCGCTCCTGGGAGGGAGGGGGCTAGGGAGGAACATAAAGGGAGCAGCAGCTCTGCTGTAAATGGATTCATACACACATTTTTTCCTACCAGGTTCTGTGGGCGTGGCTTGGTGGTGGGGGCATGTGACTGAGTGGGCGTGACCATGAGTGACATCAAGTTGGCCACACCCACTCAGTTACAGGACACCACCATTAAGCCACGCCCACAGAGCTAGTAGTAAAAAAAAGTTGAATTTCACCACTGATGTAAAGGATTGTGTTGTAAACAAGAGGGTAGGTAGTGTCATATCCCTCCCCATCTGTTGAGAGACAGCTGTTCAATCTTAATGTAGATGGTTTCTTTGACTCCCACCTTTCAAACCAATGGTCCTCTCTATCCAGATGTGAATTTTGCTTCAAAAGTTTGTCTTTCAAAATGTAGATGGACTGCTGGATCTTATCTTCATGGGTTTGTTCTCCTATATTGTGCTATATGATTGTGAAGTGTTTGTTTACAACACTGTCCTTTCAGCAGTTCAAGGAAGATTCTGCACCCATTTGCACTATTCTAGCACGGATGCACCTCCAAGTGGCCTCAATGACTCTCAGAAAGAGTGCTAATGATCAGATGACTGCGAGGAATGACTGCAAGGAATATGAATCCTTCCATCCTCCACCATTCAGTCAGAACTCAAGAAGCTTCTTGGATGACAAGAGAAATGTCTTCAAGGCAAAACAAAGTCTTGCCTTTGAAGAAGGCACCTTTGGGACAACCATCACCAGGATGACTGAGAATCTCCATAGACAAATGACAATAACTTATCAGTAATTTATTTTATGAAATAAATAAATAAATTGTAGAACCCTGGGATAAATCTATCCCAAAGTTCTACAAACTTTAAGATTTGTGAATTTCATCCATGGTGGCTGGGAAATTCTGGGAACATTAAGGTTTAATGTTACCAAGTTTGGAGACCCCTAGTCTATCCCACAGATATTCATTTTAGCAGTGGCATGACCTTCCTGAATTTAGCATTGAACTGTTGGCCTCAGTATACATACATGCATGTGTGCACATTCTGACATGTGGACTCCTTTTTTAGCTGACTATGAGTGAGAATATTTGGCAATCATAAAAACATTTACTAGAATAATGTGTTGATTTTTTTTCTGGAGTGGAGTGCTAGAACTTCAAAAATAGCTTGCCTTGCACAAAGAGATGGAGAATATTATATGAAAAATCCATAGTTGTATCTTGTGTTTTTGTCAGTTAGCAGCATGTAAATTAAAATTGGGGAGAAGAAAGCAGAAATAGAACACAGAATGAGGTTTGTTTTTTTTCAATTGATATGGTGTACTCTTGCTGAGGCTTTTTCCTGTGAATTTTTTATGATTACATTTCCTCATTATAAGTACAGAAGCACACATCTCGCTTTGTGATAGATAATAACCACTTTCTTTTCCCTCCCTGCTGAAAACGGCTTGAATTAGTTTAACATTACAGCAAAGCAAACTTTTCACTCTTTCTGAGTGTCAAAATTACAGGGGACTCTAGTTGAGAAAGGCTAGCAATAGAATTCCAGGTAAGGCACTGATGGCTGGCCTAATGCTACTTCCACCTGTGATGTCCCATTAAAATAGCTGCATCACTCTGTGCTTCTCTCAGAGACTGACTGCAGAGCTGAAGATCAGGATCATATGCAGATTAGCATGCAGTAGGGAGGGCCCCTGCATTTTGAAGTGAAAGAAAGCAAATTATTTCAGAAACCTTTTGGGAGATAAGACCTCAAATTTGCTTGATTTGTATCTCACCTTTTTACTTGAACTCATAGCTCAAGTTGACATACAGAACATTTCTTCCTCCATTCTAGTCCCCCCAAAATAGTAATTCTTTGAAGTGGGTTGGGTTGATGGAGAATGGCTGTTTCAAAGACATCCAGGGATCTTCCATGGTTGAGGCTGGTCTAGAATCTGGATTGTCCCGTTCACAATTCACAATTTCACTGCTCTGGTTTATTGGCTATCGAATGTTTCAAAAGAGACCAAAGACTCTAGAAAATGGTTGCACCACAGAGGTTCTGACCAGTTCTGGAGAACCGGTAGTGGAAATTTTGAGTAGTTTGGAGAACTGGTAAATGCCACCTCTGACTGGCCCTACCCCCATCTATGGGGACTGCCTCCTGATTGGGAGGAAATGGGGATTTTACAGTATCCTTCCCCTGCCACGCCCACCAAGCCATACACACCAGGCCACACCATGCCCGCCAAGCCATGCCCACAGAACCAGTAGTAATTTTTTTTGAATCCCATCATTGTCGCTCCAGTGATGCAAATGTAAGTGCCAGGCATGTAGCCATATTCCTTTTGGCTCTTTGGCCTGCCACACTTTCTATTATTCTACTATGCCGTTTCTATTGTGGGAAAATGGGAGGGGGGATAGTATGGAGTTAAATGCTATGTAGCCAAAATAAAATTCCTTTCTAGAATGCCAAGGTCATCCTTTGTCTGTACATCTCTGCACCTGACCAGAACTGGATAGGTGGAACTGCCAGCATGGCAGTATAAGATTGGACCATGTGATGGACTTGTGGGTGTGAGGGCAAGATCATGAACTTTCAAATGGGTGTTTGGAAGCTTTCAGATTCGGGTTTTCCCAGATAAGCCGCCCTGGGTCCTCTGCGGAGAAGGGCGGGATATAAATGTAAATAAATTAAATTAAATTAAATGGCTCTCTAAATAAATTGGAACTTTGAGCAATACTTTGCCTTGGACTCTGATTTAATTTTAGATGCTATTTGGAATGCTGACAGTAAGGTTGTTATTCCAAAGCTTTGGGGAAAGCTAGTTTCATCCTATAGCAGGACATATATTGAGCTGTGGTGGCACAGTGGTTAGGATGCAATATTGCAGGCAAACTCTGCCTACATCCTGGAGTTCAATCCTGACCAGCTCAAGGTTGACTCGGCCTTTCATCCTTCTGAGGTTGATAAAACGAGGACCCAGATTGTTGGGGTCAATACAGTGACATTGTAAACCATCCAGAGAGTATTGTAAAGCACTATGGGGCAATATTTAAGCCTAACCACTATTGCAATTTAGAACTAAGGAGAAATTTCCTGACAGTTAGAACAATTAACCTCTGGAACAGCTTGCTTCCAGAAGTTGTGAATGCCCCAACCCTGGAAGTCTTTAAAAAGATGTTAGATAGCCATTTGTCAGAAATGGTATAAGGTTCCTGCCCACGCAGGGGGTTGGACTAGAAGACCTACAAGGTCCCTTCCAACTCTGCTATTGTATTGTATTGTATTGCTATTGCTATGATGCTATTGTTTTCATGTGCTCCTGCCTCAAAATGGCAGAATTCTATCTCCATATTTTCAACAATCACGGTCAGAGGAGTCTTAGAGGCCAAATCAGATTGTGTCTATCCCAAACCTGGGTTACAAAATGCTACGATGTGTCTGTAATCCACACATAACCTTTGATTGACTAAGATTACACCCTCACCTGAGGGAAAACAAACCGAACCATTTCCTTTGTGAAAAATATAGGGAATGCTGAAAAGCTGAGACAGAGATTGACCCAGAGATACAATTTAGACTGTAGTACACTTGCATTCCATTATATTCCAACAGGCAAGAGTTTGAGAAAGCATATTTTCCTCGTTTATTAAATAAACGTATAAATAAATAGCCCATTTATTTAATTAGCCCATTTCTATAGCCGCCCATCTCAAGCAAAGGAGCACAGTGCTGGGACTTCTTCCCCTAGACAGGCTGGATTCACAGAGTGCTCAGTAGCCCTGCACTGATCTTTAGTGAAATTTAATTTTCAGTGTGAATATTGCTATTCAGAAGATGAGAAAAATGGTCTGTGAAAATCTTTGCACCTCCCATTATTCCACAATCTAGTTTCATGCTTGTTTCCTGTCATCGTTTCTCTGACTGCAGCCTCTTTCATGACATTTGATTTTATTTTTTACTTGAAACTGTTTTTTTCTGTGATTTTCTGTGGTTTCATTGCTCAATGTTTATATTTCAAAAAGCTTTTTGCATTATAGGTAGTTGAAACCCACCCCTCTCCTGAAATATTTTAGGAAATATTGAAAGGGCAGAATATTTCCCCCTAAAAGGAAGGCAGAAACTCACCCCCACCCCCATCTTTGTCAATGGACCACTGAGGCATGAGCCAGTCTATTCTACATAACAACGGTAGGACTAGCCCTCTGCCCATCTCACCACATGGCACCTGGGAAGATCTTGCGCGAGCTGCACTGGCTACCTGTCGTCTTCCGGGTGCGCTTCAAGGTGCTAATTATCATCTTTAAAGCGCTCCATGGCTCGGGACCTAGCTATCTGCGGGATCGGATCCTGCCTCATACATCCTCTCGGCCGATTCGCTCCCACAGAGAGGGACTTCTCCGGGTGCCGTCCACTAGACTGTGTCAGCGGGCGACACCCAGGGGAAGGGCTCTCTCTGTGGCAGGCCCGGCCCTCTGGAACGACCTTCCCCCCGATATTAGGACGACCACGGACCTCCGCTCCTTCCGTCTTAAATTAAAAACTTACTTTTTCCGTCTGGCCGGCTTGGGATAGTCCCCCTGTCTTGGGGTTTTACTGGGTAGATTTTAGTTCAGTTAGTTTAATGGGAATTTTAGCACAGGTTGAGTTTAATTTGGCTTTTAAAATTGTTTGTATATTTTATTGTTGTTTGTATGTTTTTTACTGTTTTTATTCTACCTGTGCACCGCCCCGAGTCCCCATGGGGAGAGGGAGCGGTTTATAAGTATTAAATGAAATGAATGTAAATGATTACATCAGCCAGTAAGACTCAAACAAGCTTGGGTCTCAGGACAACCTACAAGCTAACCTTCTGACAGCAACCAATCAGGATACTCTTCCTGTGCCCCAGGAAGTTCAAAGTCCAGAGAGGACA
This sequence comes from Rhabdophis nuchalis, assembly GCA_039707465.1. Lineage (NCBI taxonomy): Eukaryota > Metazoa > Chordata > Lepidosauria > Squamata > Natricidae > Rhabdophis > Rhabdophis nuchalis. Next base: position 245,977,913 of record CM077643.1, on the reverse strand, counting down.
AAAAACTCAGGGAGTCTCAGCATCTCTTCCCTTTTCACCCAGGAGCTCCAAGGCATGTGATCCTGTCCACCATTAAGCCATATTTCCAAACAGCCTCCATGTTTCCAGTGCTTTTCCCCCCCCACTTGGAACTGAACCCAGATGGATATTTCTTCCAACAGCAAAAACACCTATGAACATGTTTAAGAATCTAATTGAAACAGATAAATATTATACTCTACAAATAAACACCTGGTTAGAAAAAACATTCTGGAAGGCTTAGTTACTCTTTCATATCATTTTAGTGCCCGTTCACTCAAGATTAATCAAAATGGGAAACATGCAGGATTTTTTTTCTTAAAGGCAAAGAAAAATTTGCCTGCGGATTTTAGAATCGTCATGGTGTTCCTGCTGACACCTCATAATGCAGTGCTTTTTAAAACATGATTCCCCCCCACCCCCACCCCCATTCCTGTCTGGGTAGCTTCACTGAGGTTTGGCCACTCAGATGAAGTAAGTAAAAGAGAGGTGGGAGAAAATACCCCAAAGGGGATCAAGAGTGTGGAATATATTCCTCTTGTGTTGTGCCATTTCTCATGAGCTTAAAAAGTTATATCTGGGCATATGTTTTTTTGTTTCCTTCCTTTTAACCAATTTCACAATCCAATGAGCCAGCCTTGCGCTTATCTCATGGCTCAGCACCTTAGACATAAACTCCTAACGTGGCACTCTGTCAAATGGCTGCTGATAATCTAAGCACTATATGTAATATCCCCAGCTTTCTCTGCCTTGTAATATCCGGAAAGAATTACGAGGCAGTGAAGCTTGGGGCTCTTTTGCTGATGCTACCCTGGTTACCTCTGGTCAAGTTGAGCTTTTTCAAAGTGCCTGCTTATTGGGATCCCTCTCAAATACTTTCCAAAACTTTGCTCGATACAATGCATGAGTCATATTCCTTTCCCTCCTTTGAGAGCATTCTTACCATACTCTCCTGTACTGTGTGTGTGTGTGTGTGTGTGTGTGTGTGCATGTATCAGTGGTGGGTTCCGGATCCTGTTCCAACCAGTACGGTTGGAACGGGTTTGGCGTCACCCCACATGGGCACGTACAGCATGTGCATGCATTGTACCTACCTGTGACCCTTCCACAAGCCTCTACGATGCTCCAGCTGCTCAGTGGATCATCGCGCAGGTGCTGTACGCGCCATGCGTGGAAGCGGCAAAAGCTTAAAGCACAGGTAATTTATTTATTTATTTATTTTATTAAATTTATACCCCGCCCTTCTCCTTGTTAGGACCCAGGGCGGCGCACAGGGATGTTAAAATACATACAAAATATATAAAATTTAAAATACTTATTCTAATAAATAAACCCTGCTCTAAAAACCGAATTAAAATCCCAAGTTTAAAACTATCTAATAGTCAGTATGGAGGTTACGCTAGGCCGGCTAGATGAAATAGGTGTGTCTTCACGTAAGGAGCAAGGGTGGGCGGGTGGGCCCTCCGGAGCACCATACCGGAACGGTATCCAGTGCTCCAGGCAGGCTCCGGTATGCCCATACCGGGGCGTACCACCTGCAACTCACCTCAACTTTCGTAGATTTTCACGGGTGTAGGTATGCTGGCATTGCTGGCTTCGGGGATTTTCCCGTGTATATAGCATGGAGATGTTATTGCAACGTTTCGACAAGATCTCACTTGTCATCATCAGGCAGGCTTCTGTCTCTTCTGACTCAGTCACAGACAGAAGCCTGCCTGATGATGACAAGTGAGATCTTGTCGAAACGTTGCAATAACATCTCCATGCTATATACACGGGAAAATCCCCGAAGCCAGCAATGCCAGCATATGTATGTATGTATGTATATATGTATACACACACACACACACACAAACACACACAGCATATTTTTTGGAGAATAAGACATACCTTTTTCCTCCCTGAAAGAGGGTGAAAATTTGGGTACATTTTATACACCGAATGTAGCCCTGTTCACCCACTGGCCCCCGCCCTTTGGCCTCTGCCTCCCAGCAATTTACCTCCTTGCAGCAAACAGGAAAATGGGGCTTGAGGCGGCAATAGGCTATGGCAATCCCTGCAGCCTGAAACAGCTGATCATCGGGAGGCCCATGCTGAAACTGAAATTGAAAGTGAAACAGGCTGTTTGCTGCAAGAAGGCAAATTGCTGGGAGGCAGAGGATTTCTTCTTCTTCTAATCAAGCTAAACTGAAACAGGCTTACTTCCTTGCTTTTTGCTGCAAGGAGGTAAGTCAATAACTATAAATGCCTTCTAGAGAACTTAACAAAATGAAGAAGCTTTTTTAAAATAAATGCTTGATCTGAAAAGCCCGGTGCTATTATATCTTCTTTTAGATAGCAGAGAATAATACATACTTTCAGAAAGCCACATGGATTTTAACACATCTGTACAAGTATAGTCTGAAATGTAACACCACAAACAGTGTATATCTTCTGTACTGTTTGCTGTTTGCTGCAAGGAGGCAAATTTCTGGGAGGCAGACGCAGATTTCACCCCCCCCCCCTTTTCCTCTTCAAAAGCTAGGTGCACCTTATACTTCGGAGCATCTTATACTCTGAAAAATATGGGGATATGCCCATTTCCTCACCTCCACAAACACCCTTGCACTCCTGTTCATCTCTTCCCAACCCCTGCCTCTGTTTGGAGTCTTCCCATGCCATTTATCTTCCAAGTGACTTTTCACTTGTTGCAGACCAAATTGCTTCCTTTCCTTCTTGGTGTCGTATTTGTTTGCTGGCACCTTTTCACCTGCCGCGCTCACCTTTTTAACTTATCTAATCCACCTAACCATCAGGGCAATGCAAGTAGGAGATCAAAGGCCAACTACAATGAATCATTTCTTTGAGACAGTGCAATAGAGAAGAATTGCGAGATCAAAAAAGAAAAGTTTCTTCCTCTCCCCTCTCTTTATATAAATCTAAAATTCACTTTATATATATATATATAAATTGAAGTGTGCTATAGAAGCGATGAGGGTTTAGTATAGTTTTAGTTTTATGACAGTTGTAGACCAGTATATCGAAAAAGAGATGGGTTGGGGAAGACTGATTTATGAATTTTTTTTGCCAATGCTTGAATCTTTTCATTATTACTTGCCAACCATTTAAAAAAAAAATGCTAAGTGAAAGTTCCTTGCTGCCACTAGCTAGTCTTTTTTGTCTTCTATAATTAGGCTGGAATGATCTGTTTTAGGCAATTCCAGAGACTTATTTGAGAGATGGATGGTAATATAAATTGAACTAAATACATAAATAAGTTTTAATGATATGCCTAATAGTGGTAATAGAACCACATCTAATGGCGAAGAAAGTAACATATTCAATTCTTGGCATATCTACTTCCAAAAGTCCCTTTTGAATTGAGCTTGAACTTTTTTTGATTTTTTTGGAACAAGAGGGCAGAAATGTATGGCCACTGCCTTCTTTTCTTCCCGATCCCATGATCTCCCATCCTAATAGCAATGGCAATAGCACTTAGACTTATATACCATTTCATAGTGCTTTACAAGACTCGGTGAGTGGTTTACAACAACACCATTTTGCCCCCAACAATCTGGGTTCTCACTTTACCAACCTAAGAAAGATGAGAGGCTGAGTCAACCTGGAGCTCCGTCTGGATCAAACTCCAGACTGTAGGCAGAGTTTGCCTGCAATACTGCACTTAAACCACTGTGGCATCATGACTCCCACTGGACCACCACATATTAGCCATGCTTTGGGGATCAACCAAGGTTAGCTGGATATTGTCCCTTATATGGGCTTCAATATAATGATGAAAACAAATATTCTCTTGGAAACTAAATCTGCAAAGGAAAATGCTTTGTTCATGTAAATCAGCTGTGATGAAACTGGTTAAAAAAATAAACTATGGAGTTGTAATGCAGATATTGAAATGACAAACCTAACTTGGTGCAATCACAGCACTAGTGGGGATAGAGGTAGGAGAGGCATTCAAGAATCGCCACAAATCCAAGATTCAAAGTACTCAGTCTTTACTCTGAAGAGTAAAAGATTGCAATGTAAAATTGCAATTTAAAATACTCTCTCTTTTTTACATGTGGAAACCCCCCCCTTAGAAGAATGAAATATTTTGACGAATATTAAAAAGGCAAGATATTATATTTCCCTAAATGAGAAATGAAGAAAAATGCTCTTAAAGACAGAAAGCAGACAGTCTTTCTTAATAGCTCCAGCAGATGTTTTCTGTCCATTAAGAAAGATTGGGACAGCCTATTCAGAAACCAGCCCCAGTCGCCCTACTCTCAAGCAGAAACTGAGGAGGCCAGTTTTTAAAATTGCAGATTTCTAACCAATTTTGTTGTATTTATTTTGTGCAATGACAATCAAGACTATACTATTTGGTAATCCATTCAAGGCAGGATATTTTGAAACAAAGGCAGAATAGTAGGATTAGAAGCATCTCCTCACCCAAGATCCAACACAGGATGAAAGCCATTAGGCACAACACCCTTTCAGAACACAAGCCCCTTCATTGCACCATCCCAGAGCAGTCCAAACTTCACCTGGGAGCTCAGATGAACAATAAGCCAGAGGTTGACCAGTTTAGCACCGCCCTGAGTCCCGGAAGGGAGAAGGGCAGTATATAAATTGAATAAATTGAATTGAATTGAATTAGCTCAGACAAACACCTAGGATTTGCATTTCTTCTTTTGCCTATAGAGCCAGATATGACCCCTACATGACCCCCATAGAAATCCAACAACAGCCAATAGAATATTAAAGGACATGTTCCTACACAGGAACAGGAAGCTCAAATACAAAGCCCAAAGAAGATATAAAAGCCCACCCATTCTCAACCCCATTTTGTCAGCTGCCCAGAATCTGCTTCATCAATAAACCATCTTTCCAATCAGCCTCCATGTTTCCAGTGCCTTTCACCCAGCTTGGAACTGAACCAGATGGGTTTTTCTTCCAACATACACAAGAAACCAACATATTTAATGTTGAAATACCCAAAACTAATTGTCCTACATAGTTCACACATATCTTCCCCTGAATAATGAGACCTAAAAATGCATGATATGCAAAGAGTGAAGAGGAACAGTCAGAAAAATCAGAGAGCAAACTTCTCTTTTATTACCAGCATAGATAACACTTTTACTGTTTCTTTATTCTCCTCTTTCTCCTTCTTCTTTTAGGTTGACTTTTAGATAATTATGTGAAGTATGTATATAGCTTAATTTGGTCAGATTTTTATTTGTGCATACATCATCTGGATATTATTTTTAAATATCTTCCCATAGATTTTCAGAAAAGATTTGAGAGGTTAATTATATATGTTATTCAGAGTTTATCTTTCTAATCAAATCCTTTCCCCACACCAATGGAAAGTTCTTAAATAATTTCATTGATCATTTTATAATTTGGGAATGCAACATTGTGGATTTTTATGATAATTAAGAGTTAATTGGTCAACTCTTTTTCAGACTATAAATGAACTAAAGAGCAAAATCTCATGTTTTACTAATGTGGTTGCAAGGCCAACAACTTTTTCTTCTGCTATTGATGAATACAATATGTTAAAGTCGGTGGAAGTAACGGGGTTCTTCATTTCTTCAGTGTACAATAGCAAAGGTACTTTTAAAAAGGCCAGATCTCCTATTTGTTTAGGGGCACTCCAAAATAATCTTTAGGCATGGAATGGCAGTGCTTTCAGTTCATTGAGCTATTGTTTCCCATCTGCAGCATACATGTTGCCATATGTCAATCCTATTTCCAGATTTGCAATGTATGGGGGTGGTTTTGCTACGTTTCTGAGCATTTGTATATCTATATAAATAAAAATGTAACAAGAGTTTGTTCAAAACTGCTAATCTCCAAAAGTACTGCACGGATTGCTTCCAAATTTTCACACAACTGTCCTTTTAAATACAGCACCAATGATAGATATAGATTGTGTAGATGACATACCTGTGCCAGGTATACGCAACGGAAATGTAAAAAATTGTAAAAAAGGTAGGTAGAGAAAGCAGTGGGCCACAGATATTATGTCATCCTTTATGACATAAAATACTCTGAGGGAGAAATATGGTAGGTAGGTAGGTAGGTAGGTAGGTAGGTAGGTAGGTAGGTAGGTAGAGGGATAGAGAGAGGGGGAAATACAGTAGGTAGGTAAGTAGGTGGGTAGAGGGATAGAGTGGGAGAGGGAGAAATACAATAGGTAGATAGGTAGGTAGAAGGAGAGAGGGAGAAATACAGTAGGTAGGTAGGTTGGGGGTTCTACAGTGGTTGTGTATACGTGTTTGTGTGTGCAGGTGTAGATCTACACACAGATTGGTTGGCCATTTAACCAGACTTGGTCACAGCAATGCGTAGCCGGGAATGGCTATATCATAATATTATCTCTGCTGCTACAAAGAATTTAGTGGACTATGCAATGTAGATCTGGTTGTTTTCGCTCCCTAATCCCTTTGAAAATGTTTGGAAACCATGAAGGATTTATCTCATGCTTCCTAATCAAATGGCCTTTTACAGTGACATCTAAATATCTACACAGCTGTAAAGGCAGATTCAACATTAAATTGCTCTGCCAACTTTTCTGTACATTTCCAAGACATTTTAAAATAATTCATCTAAGCAGTAATCCTGGAGGAATTATTTGTTGGTTCAGTTTGTTGAGGTTCCCAAAATATCAGGATTAATCTCCTGATTTTTGCTGGTGACATTTATTTCAAATAATGCATCTTCCTCAAGACCAGGCAGCAGAAAAATTAAAACTACTATTTTTGCTGCAATTCTAGCTTCCTGTACCTTCAATTCATTCGGGCCTTAGAGTAACATATTCCATAACTCCAGTAGTAGCACTGGAGTTAACTTTTCCCATTTTCTTTTTCATACACTTGTTAGTTGTTGTAAGTAAGTCACTACTACTGTTTGCTTCTTTTTATTCCCATGCACAATATCAGTATTTGGATTAAACATACAGAGGAGCCAGAAAAACACAAAGAAGAATCAGGGGGGGAAAAGTGAAACACAGGGATATAGGTTAGGAAATTTTGCCAGGCTGTCTATATTCAGAAATTCAGTTTCAAATACTGTACTGATATAATTGAACTGTGCAGGAGTTGCACCAGGAGGAAGAAAAGCAAGCCAACAGAGAGATGAATAAGGAGAACTACTACCCTCCTGTCATCACCCCAAACACAGTTTTTCTCAGAAACAAGCCAGTAAATAGACAGAAATCGGCAAAATAGATGGCATAGGCTGGAAATGATGATCAGCAAGAGGTAGCAAAAGATCAATTCCCCACAGTGGATCAGCAATACAGATCTCAAAATGGCAGACATGTGGTGAGAAGGGCCATGGAATAACAGGGAGGCCTTTAATCAGTTTGCCACCTGAGACAGGTACTTTATTGCTTCATGTGTGGGACTAGAAATATAAGATAGAGACATTACAAGGAATGGGAGAGAATCTCTGTGAGGGATAAACCAAGAATCAGAGTTTCTTGGGGGCAGACAGATTATTTATGTCAACAATTCACAGCTTCAAGACCATAAATTACAGGGCACTTCTTTCCAAGAACTTTAGCCACAAAGTCCTTGGAAAGAAAGCAAAAGGTGGGTTTAAGAAGGAATAATATACTCATGGTGAACAAGGACAATGATAGAACATAGAATAATAGAGTTGGAAGGGACCTTGGAGGTCTTCTAGTCCAACCCCTTGCTTGAGCAGGAGATCCTGTACCATTTCAGACAAATGGTTGTCCAGTCTCTTCTCGAAAGCCTCCAGATCACCCACAATTTCTGAAGGCAAACCATTCCATTGGGTGATTGTTTTCACCATTAGGAAATTTCTCCTTAGTTCTAGGTTGCTTCTCTCCTTGGTCTTTTAGTATTTAAATTAACTATTTAATGTCATTTTCATCTAATTGCATTCAATCAGATTGTATGTTGAATGTGTCCTGTCTTTGAAACAATTTGGCTAAGTTTGAACATAGCAGTCTAGTTAAACCAGGGATGTCCAAACTTGGGAACTTTAAGACTTGTGGACTTCAACTCCCAGAATTCCCCAGCCAGCCTAGCTGGCTGGGGAATTCTGGGAGTTGAAGTCCACAAGTCTTAAAGTTCCCAAGTTTGGACATCCCTGAGTTAAACTGTGTACAGCTATCACATCTTGTTTAAGTCCTGGTCAAGGACGCTGACAACTCCTTAGCAAGGGCACTTTCTAAACCATACAAATAAGGAGCCCAGAAACTGAGCACTATGGCAGACTTGTGTGGAGAGTATCTTGACCTTGCAGTTTCCTTATATATGATATACTTTCATTTCGAAATGGCATATTCAGCCGAAAAGCATTTTTCTCCCACTCAAAGTTAACCTCAACCTAGATTTATCAAGAGGCAGCTGGGCTGGGAGGAGGGGTGGTATGAAAAGTCATGTTAACTTCAAGGTTGTCTCCTTTTAGGTAAGCATATATGAATACTGAGCTGCTTAGTAACTGCAAAGTATTTAAAATTTAATAGCCCTGAGAAATTCTTCTTTCACTTACTCAGAATACCCAAATGAATATAAAATAAATATTTGCAGTAACACACACAAACACTGTGCATCCTCTATGATTCCCCAAATAGTTCTGGCTTTCTAATAGCTGCAAAGAAAGACTTGGCAAACAAGAACACACACACACACATGTCCACACTTATTTCTGTTTGGTATCCATGAACTCAGTAGACGCCTACACAAATTAAAACCACTGAACTTTAAAATAGATATGTGGCTGTTAACCTTGTTATCCACCTTGGCTAACTTTCCTAAGATCAAAAAGAATCAGCTTAGAAATTCTGAATGACAATGCTCTGTTCATTGCAGCTACCAATGTGATCTCTACACGGCTAAAAACAGAGCCTAAGCTTCATAAAAGATTCATTTGATCTTAACAGAGCTGCACTCTTAAATTGCTAGAAAAGAATTTCTGTCCTATAAATTCAAAACTCTCTGAAGATATCTTTGTTCCAGGTATATCTGCCTATAGGAATTGCAGCATCCAAGCAACACACAGCTCCGGTGCTGCTGTTTAAAATCTACAGTGTACTACAGTATATTTTCTTTTATTGAAGCTTAGGAATATTCACTGTGGGTATGGCAGCTCTCACCTTCAAGAAAATCCTACAGGAGAATGTATGCATGTGTGTGTGCATTCCTTTGGGATATGGACATATTAGAGGAAGGGTCATGACCTACCTTCTCAACATGATTAAATATTCCTTATATATCCTCAGTGTCATAAAATGGGGGCTACCAATAAATGTAATCCATTAATTAATTGTGGGCACCCAAGAACAAAAATCTACCACCATTCAAATACTGTGTATGACAGTCATCATCATTCATCATCTTAGCCAGAGGTGGGATTCACTTACCTTCCCTACCAGTTTGCAAATGTGAACGCGCTTGCATTTCTGTGCATGCGCAGTGCTCGCACTTTACATCGGGGCAGGTAGGTGGAGCCTCTCGTAGCCGCCACTACCAGTTTGCCCGAACAGGAGAGAACGAGCTGAATCTTAGCCATTGTTCATCTTTTATCTTTTATTTTCTTTATTTTTAAATTTATAGACCTCGCCCTCTCCCCCATGGGGACTCGGGGCGGTGCACAGGAAATTAAAAATCTGATAAATATGACAATATACAAAATATTAAAAAATATTAAAACCGAATTAAATTACCCCTGTGCTAAACTCAATATTAAAACCCCTAAAACCCTAACAATTTCCCCTTAAAATTCTAATTAAGCAATTTCTTTCTGTGGCTAGGTATAAAAAGTTAGGCCAGGCCGGCCTGATGGGAGAAGTGAGTCTTTAACTCCTGGAGGAAGGAGCGGAGGTCCATCATTGTTCTGATTTCGGGGGGTAGGTCGTTCCAGAGGGTTGGGCCCACCACAGAGAAGGCCCTTCCCTGGGCATCGCCCGCTGGCATTGCCTAGTGGACGGCACCCGAAGAAGTCCCTCTCTGTGGGAGCGAATCGGCCAAAGGGATGTATGGGGCAGGATGCGATCCCGCAGATAACTAGGTCCCGTGCCATGGAGTGCTTTAAAGGTGGTAACCAACACCTTGAAGCGCACCTGAAAGGCCACAGGCAGCCAATGCAGCTCGCGCAGGAGCAGTGTTACATGGGCAAACCTGGAGGTTCCCAGAACTGCCCGCGCAACTGCATTCTGGACTAGCTGCAGTCATCGGGTGCACCTCAAGGGGAGCCCCATGTAGAGAGCATTGCAGTAGTCTAGCCGGGATGTCATGAGTGCGTGAGTCACTGTGCGCAGGGTGTCCCGGTCCAATAAGGGCCGCAACTGCCGTACCAGGCGAACCTGGTAGAATGCCCCCCTGGCAATGGCTGTCACTTGCTCTTCCATGGATAGCCGGGTTTCAAGGAGGATGCTCAAGTTGCGTGCCCTATCCACGGGAGCTAGGTGTTCACCCCCTATGGCCAGCGATGGAATGAACTGGTTGAACCGGGTCGCTGGAAACCACAGCCACTCGGTCTTGGATGGGTTGAGTATGAGTCTGTTCCTTCCCATCCAGACCCGCACGGCTTCCAGACACCGGGACATCACTTTGACGGCATCATTGGGGTGGTTTGGGGTAGATACGTACAGCTGAGTGTCATCAGCGTACAGATGGTACTCTACCCCAAAACCACGGATGATCTCACCCAGATGGCCTACTGCAGGATGAAGGCCTCTTCCGCATGTTTCAAGGTCCTATAAGGTCCTGAGCTATCTTTTGCCAATTGGGACTGCAATACTTGCTGATGTTGTCATCCATCTTGTTCTAGGTCTCTTTTGTGGGTGCTTTTTATCAAGTGGGATCCATTCTATGACTGTGCTTTGGTCCACCTGTCATCAGTTCTTCTTGCTATGTGACCATTTCCATTTCAATTCTTTTACTGTCTTGATGACACCATATACTTTTGTTTGCTCGCTAATCCATGTGCAGTTCTTTCTATCTTGTCTTATGATGCCGAACATCTATTTTTCCATGGGTCTGTTGTGTCACTCGTAGCTTTTGTATAAATTGTGAGGTTAGTGTCCAGGTTTCATTGGCTTATATCAGAACAGGTAGCACACACCAATTGAACAGGTAGCATAGCAAGTGGCAGGAATGACAGTATTACAGTAAAAAAAGATCTTTACAGTAAAAAAAGGTCTTCACATTCACATATACATGCACACAGGTTAAAGCAACATTTAATTATTGCTCTTTTTTTAACTACTTTCAGCACTTCACTGCTCTTCACTACTTGTTGACCATCTAACCTTAACATAGATCTATAAAACAGAGTTACTCGATTAGAAATTTCCCTTTTCACCCTTGCCTAGTAATCCTGAGAATGAATTTGCCAATGTTTTCATCAAGCTGTCTAATACAATTCCACAATTTCTCTCCTGGTCAGTCACTGTCAGTTCAGATCCTATCAGGATAGTGATGAATTACGGATTTGGCCTGCGATGTATACCTACTTAAGCTGAGCTTTGTTTGCCAATAAGCCCATGCCTCTGATTCTGGAAAGTCTTCCAATCCATTTTTGTCTTCACCCTTGTGAATACTTTAAGGCTACAATGAATTCAGCCACTACATCCAATTCCAACTCTGAAACAACAGAAGAAGAAACAATCATAGAGAGATCAGATGTAGAGACCATGAAATGAATCCAAACAAAGCTAGACTTTATAATTTTCTTGACTAGAAGAACTTTGTATGGTCCTGAATCATAAAGAACATTATGGCCACTAAAGGAGGCATAGTCATATGATTATCAAAAGAGTGCAGAGTTTTAAGACTTGCTTTCTTTTGAATTCTTACAACCCTTCATTATTGCTGTTGATTTATGCCAACTGCCATCTTCATTTTCTGTCCAATAGCTGATTTACAAGACAACAGCTGCTCTTAAACTCTGAGTGCTAATTCCCTTCAGGACATTTTGATAAAACATTTTGTCACAAGCTTTTTGAAAGTTCAAGATTGCAATGGCTATCATACCATCCCTATGCAAATCTACCTCCAGAGGGTTAGTTCCATTTCTGCAAGCATTGCATGGTCTTTTATATATAGATGTACAGTATAAAATACCTATAAACATACCGGTATGTAAAATTGTTTATATTGCAATATCGCAATGCTAAATACAGGCTTGGTTATTAATATGGAAGAACTTTTGAAACAAGGAAACAATGTTCCAATTTCAGGAGATGACTTGTTGTATGTGTATGTGTGTGTATTGTGATAGAATAATTTGATGAGATTTTGATGATTGTAGAAATTGTAATGTTGATGTGATATTAATAATAGTTAGCTTTCTGTTTTTGGGTATCATCCAGAATCTGCTGGAGTTAGGCAGCCAATACATTTAAATCAATAAGTGTATTCAAAATGTAGAAAAAGAGTGTGAGCCATCAAAAATAAAAAGAAAGGTAAGCCTTAAAAGATGCTGGATAAGAAACTATAGGGGCTTTATTTGGTCCTTAGGAGTGGTGGATTCCTACCAGTTCTGCCGAACCCACCCCTGGTCCTTAGGGTAAATGCAGAATGTTACCTTGCAGGACCACAGTCAACAACTTTTCAGATGTTGGATTCCATTGATAGTAATGCAGATGCTGCCTGTTTTTTTTTCTTTTTACAACCCCATATTCCCTTTTATTGGAGTGGAGTTGGGAGCGACTAAATGGAGCTGAGGGTTTGGTGGCCAGAAACCCTTTCTGATGCCTATGCAGAGTTCACAGCAGATATATTTTTTTCTCTTTGTGCCCTGATAGAGAAACAGCTGTCATTTCCTAGCATTGAACTCTCAACCTTCCGAATAAAATGTATAAAATAATGTATAAAGTGGGATGCGGTGGCTCAGTGGCTAAGACACTGAGCTTGTCGATCAGAAAGGCCGACAGTTCGGCAGTTCAAATCCCTAGCGCCACATTACGGAGTGAGCGCCGGTACCTGTCCCAGTTTCTGCCAACCTAACAGTTTGAAAGCACGTAGAAAAATAGGGACCACCTTTGATGGGAAGGTAACAGTGTTCCGTGTGCCTTTGGCATTTAGTCATGCCGGCTGCATGACCACGGAGACGTCTTCGGGAAGCGCTGACTCTTCAGCTTTGAAATGGAAATGAGTATCGCTCCCTAGAGTCAGGAACGACTAGCACATATGTGTGAAGGGAACCTTTACCTTTATCTATAAAATTTAAGGAATATACAGTATGTCTTCATTACAAATTGAACAGAGAAATTTAAAAATCCACTGAGATACAGACTGTCATTTAAAAAAAAAATATCTATTCTTCAAGTGTACTTTTTTTTTTTGTTAAATTGGGAAACATTTTCTATTACTCTTTGTTTTCATTTCCAGAAAATATATTTTGGGACTGGGATTTTTTTTTTTTTAATAAAGTGCACCTGCCATGTTACACGTTCTAAATAGTTTCTTAGTGAACATTAATCAAGTCAAAAACATAAGGATATCAAGTTCCTCACAATATTAAGGAAGAATTTCAACAACAGCCTGGAAATTCTTATTTTTAAAAAAGCACTTGAGGGAAATCAGAGAAAGCGAGGAGATAATGCTACATTTGCAGTATGCTGAATTAGAAAGGGTGACTGAGAGTTGAATGAAGACTAATGAAAAATGTCCTGTCTTATGGATGGGTTCAAACGTTCAAGCAGTCTCTCCAGTGAACCCACCATTTATGGGAAAATCTTTTAACCTATATATAATTCACGAAGACATCTGTAGACAAGAGCCTTGGGGGCAGATAATGGTGTGTGGCAGAGTGCTAAAACCAAGCAAAGTACTGAAGCATCCAAGCGGTCCTGGGGGATTTAAAAAGAAAAGAAAGAAGGAAAACTAAAACTTTCAATTTAGCTAATGATGATTTCTAATGCCTGCTCGCAGCAGGATAAACGTGAAAATAAATATTATTTCAAGACGGCATAGCATTTATTCAGGATTTATCTGCAGCCAAGGAAATGGAGGGATGAAAACATTTGTCACTCTTCCCGTTTCTTTTCATTTTGTTGTTTTCTCGTGTTTTAGGTTTAGATGGTGAAATCGAAATGAGTGTCACTGAAAAACAGCATTGGCTAATGAGATAGAATTTCTGGGCTGGGAGAACAGGTCATCCATTCCCCTAATTATCCATTATGAGCAATTGTGGGAGAGTTTCCTTTCTCCTTACCTACAACATTCAGAGGCAGCAATGAAGACCGAAGGAACCATTCAGCAAGCAGCCATTATTTCCAAATAGCTGCCAAATGGGTAGGAATTATTATTGTTTTCTTCTGCTGAAAGCCACATTCTGTTAAGGCCTTATCTCAATTTATATAGTGCTAAAACTCTCCTGTCTGTTCATCTGTTTGCAACCTTCAAATGGGAGAAACCTAGGGCAATGGTTTTTGAACCTAGGTATCTGAAATGAGACGTGGTGGTTCAGTGGCTAAGATGCTGACCCTGTTGATCAGAAAGGTTGGCAGTTCAGTGGTTCCAATCCCTAGCACCATGTAATGAAGTGAGCTCCCGTTACTTGTTCAAGTTTCTGCCGCTGTGCCTGTGGCTCCTGGTGCTTCTGCCGCCTCCCCAAAGTCAGCCTGGCCACCCTCCCTCCCTCAGGGCTGGTGGCAGGAGCCACCTTGTGGCTTTGTGGGGCGCCGTATCTGGTTTCTCCTGGGGGTGGGGCAGGTTTCTGCCTCCGTGCCTCCTCGCTGATGCTGTCGTGGTGCCTGCTACTCCCGCCACTGCGGCCTTGCCCTCTGCCTCCTGCCGACCATCTAATCTCTCCCTGGCGGCAGCACCGGCGAGAAGAGATCAGTGGGCCGGTGGGGGCGGGGCTGCTGCAGTGGTGGTGAGGGCGACAGCATCGGCAAGGAGGCATGGAGGCAAGGCTTCCCCCCCACCTGCCCCGCCCCCAGGAGATGCTGGGCGCGGCATCCCACGAGGCTACCGGGTGGCTTTGGCCATTGGCCTGGCCCAGGGAGGCACCTGCATAGATTCCCACATTGCCCTTGGCAATGGGCCGCCTCAAGGCCATTCACTGACGCAACAGCGGGGTGGGAGGAGTTACAGGGAGGTAAAAACCTGATCAGTGGGTACATTTTATGTTTGTGTACCTTGCACATGATACAGGTGTGCTAGCCACAAAATAAGTACGTATTATATTATCGGAAGTCCTTGGGAACATTGTGTGAAAATTTGGTGTAAATCGGTCCAGTAGTTTTTGAGATTAGCGGCTTTGCACAAACTATTTTACATTTTTATTTATATAGATAACTAACATTATGTATTGTAGCTACTTCTTAAGAGGCCATTTTTCAACTCAGTTCTGTTAGACAAGACAACTTTCATCCAAACTCACCCCCTTTTTAAAACAACAACAACAACAACAAAGATTGTTAAGCAAGTGTTGATGTTGAACTTCAGAGGATCTTGGATGAAGCAAATTTTCAAGATTGTTTCTGGTCAGGGTTCAGATTGGGCTATAGCAGTGATGGCTGCTATAGCCCAATCTGAACCCTAATCTTTTCACTGCCAAGTGCTGAAAGTGTGTGCGTGCACCCATAATGCAATGCATCCACAACCCCCCCTCGTGTGCCACAACCCCAGTGTATTTATGCATGAACCCCACCCACGTGCATGACTCCCTACATGGTCTTGCACATGTGCATATGACCCCTGTGCATGTATGGACAACCCCCCACATGCATGCACCCCCTGTGCACCCCACCCTCCATGCATGCACGCGTCTCCCACAATCGCCCTGCACATGCACAGCAGAGATCCAAAAACCAGCTTGACAGTGGGAGTTGCGTGTGCATGCCTGGTGAAGCTGAGCTGGGGCAACGGCTTGCATGCCTGCAGAGAGGGCTCGGCGTGCCACCTGTGCCACGCATGCCATAGGTTCCCCCTGTAGCATTGGGACAGCTTTGTTTGCACTTATGAATGATTTGTGGAGAATTTGGAATGGAGGTGGTGCATTAGTTTTAGCTGTCTTGGATCTCTCAGTAATATTCAGCACCATTGACTATGGTATCCTTTTGGACCATTTCCAGGGCTTGGGAGTGGGGAACACTGTTTGGCAGTGGTTCTCCATTTTCTTCTATGACATGTTCCAATCAGCAATGGGTGGGGAGCAAGCGTTCCATGTTGTCGTCACCTACAGTGTGGAGTGTCTCCTCCCACTTCTGTTTAAAATCTAGATAAGACCAGGTGGAAATCTATAGCTGGATATCCTCATAAAATGAAATGGGTATATCCTCAGTATGCTGAGGATACCCAACTATGGATCTCTACCAGTGGTGGGTTGCAGGAGGTACGCCCCCATATGAGCATACTGGAGCTTGCCTGGAGCACTGGATACCATTTGGGTATGGTGCTCTGGAGGGCCCACCCACCCACCTGAGCTCCTTACTGGTCTTTTAAGTCTTCGGCATGTCTGCGCATGCACATGGTGCATACAGTGCCTGCGCAACACTGCTGAGCAGCTGGAGCATCATGGAGGCTCATGGAAGCACTAAGAATCATGTGTGTGCTGCTCACGTCCATGTCATCGCCGCCAGGGCCCGGAATCCACCACTGATCTCTACCCTGGCTGACTGAGTGATGCTGCACCAGAGGTGACCAAGTGCTTGGAGTCTCTAAGGGTTTGGATGGGGAAGTCTGTGAGTGGTGCACAACAACCAGATAAAAATCACAAATGTAAAAATAACAGATATAAAAATTTAGAAATTCTACCTTAAGAAATAAATAATATAAAAACAAATAATCAAACTCCTAGGCAAAGGGAGGATGCAAATGGCCACCTCAAGAATGGACCCATCTAAGGAAATATCTGGTCTCTTAGGAGCCCCAAGCCTGATCATCTAACCAAGTCTTAAAGGCTTTTAGAAATATCAAAAGGGATAGTGCTAGTCTAATGTGCTTTTTTGGGGGGAGGGATTTTCCATAAGGTAAATTTCATAGTAGAAAAGGCAGATCTGGGACTTGCCAAATAGCTAGCTGATGGTATCTGCAGCATGCCTTCTCTGCTAGACCTAATGGGGTGGGCTGAAATATCAAGGGAGAAGCATCAAATTGTCTGGTTTCATGATGGGCTTTAAAAGTTAAAAACAAAATCTTAAACTGGATCTCCCACCCAGTCACATAGCTGGCAAGCCACTCCCATCCAGTCACATGGCCGGCAAGCCACTCCCACAAAGCCAGCCACACCTACAGAAGAGGTTCTAAAAAATTTTGAAACCCACCACTGGAATGCACGTAATTCTTCGGGAGCAATCCCATGTAGAGCATATTGCAATATCCAATCATGAGGTGACTAGGGCATGATCAACTGTAAACGGGTCCTGCTGATTCGGGAACAGGCACAACTGAGAGCCAATTTGGTGTAGTGGTTAAGACGCCAGGTTAGAAAGAAGGAGACCATGCATTCAAGTCTTGCCTTAGCCATGAAAGCCAGCTGGATGACTTTGGATCAATCACTCTTTCTCAGTCAAACCCATCTCACAGGATTGTGGTGGGGAAAACCGGAGCAGTGCTGGATATGTTTCCTGCCTTGAGTTATTTGTTTAAAATAATAAAGGTAATAATAAACAAATAAATTCAATAAATACATGTATGTCCAAATATCTGTGCAAAGCCCTCTTAGCCACAGTGGTCACCTGCTCATTGAGCAAGAGTCATGAGACTTGGAGGACCTCTAGATTAGACACTGGATCTGTCTGGGGCAGTGCAATCCCATCCATCACCAAAGATGGTGTAGTGGAACCAGTGGCATTTTGGAACCAGGAACTCCAAAATCCAGAGCTACTCAGTCTTTGAATGGCAATCAACCAATACAATCAACCAATGGAATAGCTTGCTTTCAAAAGTTGTTTGTGCTCCACCACTGGAAGCTTCCAGAAAGAGACTGGACAGCCATTTGTCTAAATGGTATAGGTCCATGATGGCGAACCTATGTCACGCATGCCACAGGAGCCATATCTGCTGGCACCCCGAGCCACCAGCTCCAACACAGATGTGTGTGCCAGCCAGTTGATTTTCAGCCTTCCAAAGGGCTGGGGGAGGCCATTTTTACCCTCACCAGGGTTCAGGAAAGCCTCCGGAGCCTGGGGAGGGCAAAAACACCTACCGGAAGTTCGTTTCTGGAAGCTTTCCTGGAGCCTGAGGAGGGTGAAAATGGCCACCCCCAGCCGCCCGGAGGAAATACCAAGCTCAGCTTGGAGGCGAGCAGTATGACATGCGTGGTGTGTGTGTGAGGTTGTGCACACATGTGCATGTGGGGGGGGGCGCTTTGCATTATGAGTGCTGGCACGCGCACGTGCTATTACACACGCGCCCTCGCATTTTTGGCACCCAACAACAAAAAGGCTTGACATCACTGGCATAGGTCTTCTGCTAGAGCAGGGGGTTGTATTAGAAGACCTCCAAAATTACTTCCAACACTACTATTCTATGCTCTATGTCTTGCCAATGTACAGCCAAAGCCTGTTGTTCCCCATCTAGATCCTCGCAGTTTCCAGAAGCAGGGATAAGACACTCACCAACAAGCCTCTGACCCTCTCCACAATTCAGATCCACTTCCTTTTCCTTTTTCTGAAAAGGAAATACGGAAAACTTCTAAAAGTTGTACTTTTAAAAATGCAGGCAGTTTCATTTTTGCAACAACTACACTAGACTTCAAAAATCCAGAAACAAATTTCATTTTGTCCTTCTTTATTCTGATCAAAGTGATAATAAAAGGGCATATCTCCGCTGGTATTAACTTCTAAATTACTTTTTATTCATCAGTAATATCCTCCAAAGATTCCCACCTGTATGAATGCATGCATGCATGAATGAATATTCATATATATTCTCAAGAAGTTTATACTTAAAAAGATTACATTTCTGAATAATGTTGAGAAAGTTATTGAATTCAACTAATTTTCAATCCTCATGGGCAGCATTGAAATGGGTAGATCCCTTTGAGATATCCCTAAGTATGTTTGTGTTGAGAGAATAATTCCTATGTGGATTCATTCCCCCATATAAAATAGAGGAGGTTGAAGGACCTAAACAATGCACTTACTATTGGAAAAAGGAGACTGGCAATATTTATATATTTTTAAATGCAATTATCAATTAATAAAAATAATAATCTTTATTGTCATTGTACTAAAATTACAATGACATTGTATACAATAAAATATTTTTATTTATTTATTTTACTTATTAGATGTTTATCCTGCCTTTATTACTTTATTTTATTCTTTATTAGTCAAGGTGCTGAGCTGACTTAATATTCCTTCCTCCTCCTATTTTTCCCCACAATAACTGTCAACTTTGAAATGAACCTGGTTTTCCTGTTCTTCAGTTGCCAGATATTGTAGGGAGGGGGGAAGGTGGATGGAATGCTTTGCTAGACACAACCCAGAGCTTTCTTGTGGGAACCAAGGTCATCTCCACAGGTGACAGATAAAATTAGGGAGGAGTGCCTGGAGAACCTTCCAATTAACCTAATTGGTCAGCATGACCTGTGACATTTGGGGAGGGAGTTATTTCCTATTTTAATTATGCTGAAACTGCACGAAAGATTTAGAGATGGTTTTACCCTTGACCGTGCCGTTATGATGTACTGAATAAAGAAGTTCTTTGAGGAAGATTCCAGTCTCAGAGTTCTGATTTGCTGGGGTTCATTAGTTGGAACCTTGACAACAACTCTGTAAGATGGGATGGACAGAGAGAGATAGAGGGAGAGAGAGAGAGAGAGGGAGGGAGGGAGGGAGACTGGCTCAAAGTCACTCAGCTCCCTTTGTAATAACTCAAGGTGGTAAACTTACTTAATACTCCTCCCTCCTCCTATTTTTCCTGACAACAACTCTGTAAGGTGGAATGGACTACGAGAGAATGATTGCTCCAAAGCTGCTCAGCCCTCTTTCATGTCAAGGCTGGATTAGAGCTCTCATGGCTTCCTGGTTTCTTTCATTAATGCCTTAGCCAATTTATTAAACAAAATTATTAAAGGAGGAGGAAAAGAAAACCCTTTGGCCCTCCATGATCATAATTATGTGCCTAGATAGAGGCACTTCAGAAATTCCAGGATGGGAATGAAGCTCTACATGCCCACTGGCAAAGGATTCTTCTCTCCCAGAGATACAGAGCTCTGCCTTTGTCCTCCCGTTTGAAAAGACTTAATGTTCACATCCTCCTGATGGAAAAGCACAGAGCTCGAATCTGAAGAGCATTTCCATGCACCACTTCCTTTTAGCACTTAGTACAACAGACACAGTAATTCTCCGAAGAGTCCTTTGCTGCTTATGCTTCTCAGGAAGCAGAAAGAGATCTAATAGGAAAGAGGCTTGAACGGAATATGGCTTTCTGACTTAAATATGCATGTCCTCCCTTGACCCTGGAAACACATCCCTGCTGCTCTCAGCTCGTTGTGCAAGATGGCAAGTGGCATCTCTCCGAATATTGGCCTGTCATAATTTATATTTCACCTTCACAATATACCCTCAGTGAAACAATAACAACAAATGTTGGCCACCAACCAGAACTATTTAAAACAAAACCGTAAAATATGTATCACAAATGGATTGTTTGTAGCATTTGTTCCAGGAGTGGGCTGCTGGGGGTTTGCAGGGGTTCAGGAGAACCACTAGCTAAGATTCTGTGCAGTTTGGAGAACCCCCCAAATCCCACTCCTGACTGGTCCCTCTCCTCCCAGGAGTCCCCATGTGGCTGGCTTTGGATGCAGGTAAGTGCAGGGAGTGCATGGAGGTTTGGGAAAGGTAAAAAACAGGCCTACCAGAAGTTCAGGAAGGCCAGAAACAGACCTGTTTACATTATCCAGAGGGCCTCCGGAGCCAGGGAGGGCCGTGTTTGCCCTCCAGGAGGCTCGCAAAAATGCCCCCCCCCCCAGCCGTGGTGCAGGAGACCGACTAGGCAGCACGCACCATGGTCACACCCACCCAGCAACTGGGCAGAGAACCCACTGCTAAAATTTTTGAACCCCACCCCTGATTTCTTCATTTGTGTGGTGGAAACTGGAAGTATGTAAGCACTGTATGTATGTTTTCTTTATTGATTGGTTGGTTTGGTTTTTATCCCACCTTTATTAATTAAAGATAACTCAAGGCTTATAAGCTATCTTCCTCCTCCTCCTATTTTCCCTACAACAATAACCATGTGAGGTAAGTTGGGCTGAGAGAAAGTCACCAAGATGGCTTTCAAGCCTAGGTTGTACGTCAACCTGATCCCTACCGTCCACTAGTGGGCGTTCCAGCTTTCATGGTGGGTGGTAGGAGTTTTGTCTGATACTGAAGCACTTTCCTTTCTTTAATTTAATTGACTTCCCTACTTTATAAATCACCATTACTGTGGAACCGGTGGGAGGTTAGAAAATTTTACTACTAACAGAGATACAAAAGTGGATGGTAGGTATAAAAAGGTTGACTACCCCTGCACTAGACCAAACTGGCTCTCTGTATAATGTGATGTTTATGTGTCCATATTGTTGCTTTACAATGACATTAGGGGAGTGGATTTGTTCTCTACATCTATGTAGGCTGAAATTGATGGTTAGGAGAAAGTAGTTGAAATAATTAATCATGAGATTAATTTCCATGAATTCAGATGATGAAAATATTATCAATGGATCTTATATAAAGCAGGGATTTCAGAGCTGAGACTCCCAAAGGTGCTTTTTCAGGAGGCAACTGGACTTTCTTGGTTTTTCTCTGAAGATGTTTCACTTCTCATGCAAGCAGCTTCTTCAGCTCTGACTGGATCGTGGAGAATGGAAGGATTTATATTCCTTGCAGACAGCTGGTCATTTGCATCCTTTTAGAGGGTCATTGAGGCCACTTAGAGGTTTATCTGTGTCCTCAGGGTCACCTGAGTAGTGCTCCTGGTTCCTGTAAAAGGATGCAAATGACCAGCTGACTTCAAGGAATCTTTCCATTCCCCAGTAGATCAAATAAATCTGTTAAATGTGTCAGTCATTTTAATAACTGTTCGAAGTATGGAAGCTTGGAAAGGGTGCTTTATATTCCATAAAGCAATTTTGACCATTGTAAAATCCATTCTGACATAATTGTGATTTGGGTACTCAACAACTTGGAGGGGAAAGGAATGTGTGTGCTGGTCTGGAGTAACAAAATGGGGGATTTCCACAATCCTCACATTATTTCTCCCGCCCAGCACATGAATTCCTTTCTGCACCTTGATGCCCTGCTTACCTTCTGCAAGGCAGCCCTTTCATCCCATCTGCACCATGAGTGGTAATGTGTGCTTAACAATTACAACTGGGGAAGGTGGGTTTGCAGTTGTTCAGTGAAGCAGTCACATAGACGTTTCACTTAATGATCACTTCACTCAGCAACTGAGATTCTGCTTCCAAATGTGGACAAGTCAAGGACTATCTGCAAATGATTTACTGTGCCTTAAACCTGTGCTCAGAACACTTTGCAGATAGTCCTTATTCAGCAGTTGTTTCATATAGTGACTGTTTACAGCTACGACTGTGATGAAAAAGTAACTTAGTATCTAGTCTTCACATCTGTAACCTTCCCAGATCTGTAAACCAAAGGAAAGCTGAAGTAAGTTCATAAGCACTGGTGCATTTTTACTAAGCGGCTACTTTGCTTGATGACAGAGTTACTAGTAAGGACTACCTGTAATACCATGTTTCCCTGTCTTATTTTCTTTTGACCCCTGCAATAAGTGCTTGGCCTTATTTTTGGGGAGGTCTTATTACTTTTGAGGTGGATGAGGCAGCGAGCATGGTCACCTCATGGCTGCTGCTGTGTTGCAATATTTTCAAGGAGAGCTTATTTTCGGAGGAGGGCTTTAGCTCAAAAGCCCGATTGGGCTTCTCCGGGGAGGTCTTATTTTGGGGGTAATGGTAATCTAGGTCACTCCTTCCCCCAGCTCAGATACAACTTCCAATCAAAAAGCTGCTGTTGCTTCTTCTTCTTCTTCTTCTTCTTCTTCTTCTTCTTCTTCTTCTTCTTCTTCTTCTTCTTCTTCTTCTTCTTCTTCTTCTTCTTCTTCTTCTTCTTCGTCTTCATCTTCTTCGTCTTCTTCTTCTTCTCCTCCCCCTCCTCCTCCTCCTCCTCCTCTTAATTTGAATTGAAGTATTTGAATTTGCATAATGTACTGAGCCATAACCTCTTCCTAATAATTTTTTATTGAATTACAAATTAAAATAAAGGTAATAGAAAAATAGTATGAGGAAAAAGAGGGAAAGGAAAAATGGAAGAAAAAAGACCAAACAGCTTCAAATGGAATATCACCTTACTATTCATTGTCTGGCTGAAACTCACACCCTGATCCAAAATGACATATTTCTATCTGTCTTTATGTGTTTATTGTGGGGTGTGTGTGTGTGGGTGTGTGTACACATTGCTTCTGTTTGGTTATGGCTCAGTATGTTATGCAAATTCAAATACGTGTAAACAATGATTTAGGATTTAGTATCAATCAAGCCAATTGTAGTTCATTGTAAAAATTTCAAAAGTCATTGTTTAGTATGATGTATGAATGCAACGTCTAGCTATCTCTACACCCAACACTAAAAATAATTTTGATTTGCTTATAATCTTTGTTTCAGAAGAAACAAAAATCATTCAAGTTCAAAGTGAGCTTATAGTCAGGAAAAAAATCACCTAAGGGAAATTACTTAAATGCCCAATAAGTCTTCCATAGAAAAATAGACTCCTGCTTTATTAAAATCAATGTTACAATGTTACTTGATTGTCTCCAGTCTATTAAGCATCGTTATGAGCCACAAAGTTTAATGGCCGGCTGTGTACATATTGCTGTAAACAACAGTGAAGTATTACAGTATGTGGTCTAAAAAGCAATGCCAATTTGGACAACCCCTTGTAAAGTAGAAACCTCAAAGAAGAAAAGCTATCAACAGGCTGAAACTCCATGGAATTCATTTGGGGGGTCATGATAACTTCAATACTGCATGAGAACTACTGTAAAACAATTTCCTGTGGTTGGAAATGTAGCTCAAGTAGTCTACCTTTAAGGTACATGTGCATGAATCTACAAACTGTTCTTGCCATCTGCACTCATCACAGGGAAAACTAAACCCGATCTGCAGAAGCAGAGAAGCTCAAATATTTCATAATCTGCATTCTTGAACAACCTTTCCAGCTTGTTTCCCCTCTGGTTGTTTCAGATCATCAGGTCTACTGTGCACAATGAAAATCCTAAGTATCTTCCTGGAGGCACCAACAGCCCGTCCATAGCATCAGCAGCGAAGCGCAGGCAGCTCATTAAAAAGTACCTAATCTTTTGATCGATAGTTTTGCCTCCTTTTTTTCTCTTATGAAGGGAACTTATACTTCTCAACCATTGTTTCTTTTTTGTTCAACTTGGAGTTGAACAACTCTACATTAGAAGTTTAGAAATGGAGAAAACTCAGAGCAATGGGAAAAACAAGAAGGGGTTTATTTTTTGAAATCCCTCTCTGTCTCTCTTCTCCCTCCCATCTCTTCCCTAAAGGTGCAATGTGAATTTTACTGGAATTGATTAGAATTGATCCTGATTTGTATTTTCAGTGTCTTGGATATTGAACTTAGATCCGATGGGTCATGATGTTGCAAAGCTGAGAAATTCCAACTGAGCCGGAGTTGATGATAGGCAGGAGACTTCAAATGATTGAGAGAGTTGGGAAAGGTTGGGAAGACATGTCTAGTGAGATTTTAAGGAAACTTCCATCATCTTGGATGGGAAGGGTGGATTTGCAAATATTTAATTTAGTTCTGTGCATAATCACATGTCTCTGAAGTTAGAGGGACCCCCGGATATTAAATTCAGGACTGGTTGTGTTAAATAGGGAAAATTGAATCGAGAGAGATGTAATGTTTTGGGGTCAATATATTCAACAACCAAACATGCTCAGCATGAAACAGGTTATCAGAAAATAGAAGTATGGAGCTGAAAGGACAAAGTACTGATCCGATAGGAGAAAAGACCATTTGTACATCAGCAGGTTCATGATACACCAGGAGGTTGTGGCATTTAAACCCACCTTGGGACCTTTCTAGTCACAGCTTTAATGGCCGCAGCTACACGCACACAATCCTGATTTAAGGAAGGCTGAACCTCAACCTGTGCAATCCAGATCATGTTCTATTACAAGCAAAGAACACATAAACAGACCAAAAGTACTAATAATAGAGAGAGAGAAAACCTTCAAAGGATGCATGATGGCCAGATGGGTGATTATAAGTGCCAAATGGGGACGTTAGCAAGCATAGGGAAAAGAAAAGAGTTCTAGGATATTAGCGAATTTTTGCAGTTTCTTTTTCCCCTTTTGGAAAATCTATCAGTTTAAAATGCTTCATGAGTAAAATCCTTACCCGGAAGGTTTTTTTGTTTTTGTTTTGTAATTTCCATTTTACAGGGGGATGCTTATTGAATAATGACGCACAATGGCTAGTTTTAAATAATATTTATGTAAAGCACTTAACATGAGGCCATAATCGTGTATTTATATAATGTATTATTTTTGTGCATTCTTCAATAAAATGCAATTGTCAAAACTACATGCAGAATCCAGACTGTGAGCAATTGCTTTTCTTTTAAATGTGGTCATTAATAATAAGAGCTAAATTCAAAATGAGGAGCTTAAACAAATGGGCATGTACATGTGTATAAATAAAGCAGCTAAAAACCAAAAGAACGGAAATGAAAACCAGCCAGTGACCATTAGCAAAGAACAGAAGGAAGGAAATAATAAAAAACGTAATCTTTTTGCTTGGTGTCAGAAGGACATTAAGGGGCACCAGATGAGCCTCTCTTGAAGGAACACTGTTGAGATGGGCAGGCTTCTACCTCTAGCTTCCAGCCATTTGGTGAGATGGAATTGATCACTTTGTTAAAATGATATTTTTAACAAATGCAACAATTCAGGAAAACTCATCAATTGTACTGATGGCTTTTCATACAATGTATTTCTAAGTGATTATTTTAAGAAAAAAAAATGATATTTTACCCTTTGGGCAATATAGTTTTCATTCTGGGTGGAATTAAAAAATGGAAAAGCTCTTTCTGCTCTATATCTATATATCCATACCTATATATCTACATGCGGGGGCACAGTGGTTAGAATACAGTATTGCAGGTTAATTCTCCTGACTGCCAGCAGTTTGATTCTCACTGGCTCAAGGTTGATTCAGCCTTCCATCTGAGATCTATAAAATGAAGACTCAGATTGTTGGAGGCAATATGCTGACTCTGTAAACCACTCAGAGAGGTCTATAAAG
This sequence comes from Rhabdophis nuchalis, assembly GCA_039707465.1. Lineage (NCBI taxonomy): Eukaryota > Metazoa > Chordata > Lepidosauria > Squamata > Natricidae > Rhabdophis > Rhabdophis nuchalis. Next base: position 245,951,638 of record CM077643.1, on the reverse strand, counting down.
CACTGTGAAGCGGTATATAAGTCTAATATATAGTAGTATATAATAGTGGTATATAATAGCTATTGCTATTGTTATTGCTAAGTGCTATTGCTATATCAATTGTCTATGTCTATATCCATCCATCTATCTATATCCTGTGTCTTTCTATTGATGAACATAATACAAGGAAAGGCTAGAAAATAGCATAATATTAAAACTTGCAAATCCTCCACCCGCCCTGAAAGTCTAGAGTAGTTAAAATCTGGCAAGAATAGCACTGCATGCTATATACTATATAATGTATAAATCAGAGACTAAGCTCTCTGAAATCCAGTACAAATCCCAAAGCATAATATAGTGCTAGAACTTCAAATATTATTTTGGGGCACACTTCAATTTCTGTTGCTACAATGAAAACAATGACATTGATAATATGAAAAGATTCTGCTGGAGAAAGTTTATGTTTAGCCTCCAGTTTCATATCAACTCAGTTGTGACATTAATTGTGTTAATAATTCTTTCACTGAAGATACTTGGAGTTTGCTTAAATCACTGAGGAAAGACAATTAGGGAGACTAATCGTGTTGAAGAAAACAGTAATTAGACATTTTCTTATTTCCTCCACTTTTGTTTTATTATATTTGTCTTTATTGGATAGTTTGAAGTGGCATGATAAAAGGAAAATATTCTTAATTTGGGGGTATAATATGTTTTGCAACAGATAATTGGAATTCTCACTACGCATTTATCTCCTAGTGAAACCTATCTTAATAGAATTTTTTTTTAGTTTTCTGGAGCTCATTCTGCAAAATTGTATAATGGATATATGCAAGCTGTCAGAATGTCAGATAAACTTCAAATCACTGTTTTCTAAACTCACTTCCTTTGTGTTCAGATTGGAGGGTATTTTACTCAGACGTTAGGTGCTGAAGTGCAAGGAATTGGACAAGCTATCTTGCTGACAATTGAACCTATATACAAAATAAATTGAATTTCAGTATTTTTCAGACACTGGCTATTGTTATATGCTTGTTTTCTCACATATGTGTTGGTAGATCATTTTATACATGCATGAGATTAAATCAATGCATTACAAAGAAAGGTATATAGAAATGTATATGTCAGAAGGAAGACAGGTGCATAACATTGCAGACACTTTTTCATAGTCTTTCCCCTCATATCTTTTATATTTGAGCCATTTCTTTCCATGTGCAATTGTTCAACTGCATTTTTAAAAGAACAGGCAGCTTGGCAGTTCAGGCTTCCATGTGCCATGTGTCATTTCATTGCCTGTTAGAATTTCCAATGTAAATGTTAATTCTTTTAATGTTTAGACAATAAGGAAGATCTGCCCTCTGCATCCACTTTATTGAGGAGAATGTCTTCTTAAAACTTTTGGGCAACTGTAGCTCAGTCCATTATTTGGAGAGGTGTCCAACTGACCTCCAAAGAAGGTCAAAAGTAATGGCAGAGAATTTCTATAGGGTTGTAGAGTTGGGCTGGAGGGGAAAGAATTCTCTCACTATTCTGCCTTCTTGTGACTTGCAGTGCTCCAAATGGCAGCGCCGTTTCAAAGGGGTTATCCTCCTTCTTGGCAGGCATTCTCTCCAAATACCCATAATATAGTTTCAATGCTCTCTCCTTGATTATAGGAGAAAATAAATGGAGAAATAGGCACATCGAGAGAAATATTAAAATGCAGGGGTGTGTGAGAGAGCCAGTGTGTCATGGTTGAGAGAGCCAGGGTGTAGTTGTCAAAGTATTGTAGCAGAAGCTCCCTCTCTCTCTCTCTCTCTCCCTCTCTCCCTCCCTCCCTCCCTCCCTCCCTCTCTCCCTCCATCCCCCCCCTCTCTCTCTGTGTGTATGTGTGTGTGTGTGTGTGTGTTTGTGTGTGCGTTCCCAGACCTCCCTCCTTCCTCTTTTCTATCTTTCAATCTTCTGGATGCCTTGTGAGCTCCCTACTCCTGGGACATTGTGACAATGGGCAGAGGTGAGAACCATAACCTTTATCAAGAACACAACAGCACCACGAAACTTTTGTGATTGTTTGGCAGCAATCATCTGTATTCTCCTCCGAGCCCTGACAACTAAACGGTTCTAGTCTGTCTCTCCAACTTATCTCTCATATGCTCACAAATTGTCAATTACACCTGGTAACTTTTCCACAGCTGTAGGCATAATTAAAAAACCGAAGATGCACAATATGACTTAATGGCTTTCCTCTAATGTAGATTAAATTCGATTGATGGGAATGCTTGATATACTTAATTGTTTGTCTCATAAGCTGCCATAAAAGCTCAATAAAATGCTAACCGTTGAAAGTGCCTATAAGCAGGCTGGATGGGAAAAACTGGTGGCGGAGGGAAGAAATTGTATTCGCCATTTTAATTTCTCCTCAGATTCATTGCTGATGGGAGAATAGATGTGGAATCGATGATCTGTGCGTGGTTTCTAATCCTTCCCTTTATCTTCAACTTATTAAAGAAACTCTGGAGCACGCCTGCTAAGAGAGCGTATTGCTTCTGCCTTGAGTTTGTTTCATGGAAAGCAGCAGTGGTCAGTGAGAAGGTCAGCCTGCTGCTGTGGACCGCTCTAAGAGTCATAAATTATTTGTGCCATATGGCTGCAGAGTAGAGCAAATGTATTTTGCGCCTCCCAATCTGTGCCCCCCTTGACTGATACTCATCACTCCATCCAACTTCATGCTTAGCACGTCTGAAGATTAATGATGCATTTTTTAGCTGATAAGTGTCACAAAACCAGCATTCTTATCATCATCATTACATTCAGTTCCTCTTTTCAAAACAATGGACCAGAGACTGAAGCAATGGTGGGTTTCTGCAGGTTCGCACCTACTCACGAGAGCCGGTTGGTGAAATTTTGAGAACCGGCGACAGGGGGTTCCACCGGCGTACCTGGAAGTAAATCTGGCCCACCACTGCCAGTGATCCAACGGGAAGGAAAGGAAAGGAAGAAAGGAAGGAAAGAAAGAAAGAAAGAAAGAAAGAAAGAAAGAAAGAAAGAAAGAAAGAAAGAAAGAAAGAAAGAAAGAAAGAAAGAAAGAAAGAATTTATCATCACAATTGAGTCCAAAATTTTAGTTGCTAAGCAAGAGCGTTGTTAAATGAGTTTCACCACATTTTAAAAGGTGGCCACTCCCACCCTGTCACATGACTGCCAAGCCACACCCACAAAATAGGCCACACCTACAGAGTAGGTTCTAAAAAATTTGAAACCCACCACTGGACTGAAGCCTCCTTTGAAAAACAACCAGCATGGGGAGGCAGAACAGCTTGGAACAGGGCAGTTGATGACTCCATGGACCCAGTTCTGACATTGCCACCATTCTTAGCAGGATAATTCTCCCAGGAAGAAGACATGGTGCATAGTGACTTTGAGGAAGAAAAGAGGCACACACACAAAATGGAAGTTGTATCTGTTTCAGAGAATGTCCATAGTTCCAAGCCCTCATGAATTGGTCGCCGCTGTGGGATAGCTCCTCTAAAGAAAGTTTTAACCATTAGAATGCAAGACTTGCCATGCACTTTATGCTACTATTGAGCAGGTCATACTCTGTGGTTCTAAAGTCACCCAGCAGCCTTTATCACTTCATTTATACATAGGGGGATCTTTTCTTTAATTGTATCTTATTCTATAATGTATAATGCATATTTACCTTGTGTGTCCAATCACATTTGGCCAAGAAAGAATATTCTGCTCTGCTCCATTCTATTCATTGTATCTTTTAGAGAGATCTGTTAAAATGGACATGTCATTTCTACTATATACTTTAAATTTTTCAAAATTAACATGCAGGCTCTCACTGTTATTACTTCACCACTTCCCACCATGTAGCAAAAATGCCTACTTAAAATAGTTTTGGAAATCAATGCAACAAAGTATTCTTTATTCACACACACACACACACACACACACACACACACACACACACACACACACACCCAACTACAGTGAGCTGTAGTCTTCTCATCAAAAGAATGCAGAAGTGCTCCAGAGACCTAATTGTTACAGGTAATATATCTTCTGCAAATGACACCTTGTTGATGTTAGTCATGAAATTGTCTCCAACCCACTGTGACCCCATGGGCAACGTTCCTCCAGGCCTTCCTGTCCTCTACCATCCTCTGGCGTCCATTTAAACTCATGCCATCCAGCCACCTCATTATCGGTTGTCCCATTCTTCTTTTGCCCTCAATCTTTCCCAGCATCAGTCTCTTCTCCAGTGAGTCCTTCCTTCTCATTAGGTGGCCAAAGTACTTGAGTTTCATCTTCAGGATCTGGCCTTCTAAAGAGCAGTCTGGGTGGATCTGCTCTAGGACTGACCGGTTTGATTGCCTTGCAGTCCAAGGGACTCAATGCAGGAGTCTTCTCCAGCACCATAGTTCAAAGGCCTCAATTCTTTGGCGCTCAGCCTTCCTTATGATCCACCTTTCACAGCCATACATTGCAACTGGGAAAACCATAGTCTTGACTATATGCTGGCAGGGTGATGTCTTTGCTTTTTAGTATGCTGTCTAGATTTGCCATAGTTTTCCTCCCTAGGAGCAAGTGTCTTTTAATTTATTGACTGTAGTCCCCATCTGTGGTGATCTTGGAGTCCAGGAAAATAAAATCTGTCAGTACCTCAATTTCTTCCCCATCTATTTGCCAGGAATTGAGAGGACCAGATGCCATGATCTTAGTTTTCTTAATGTTAAGTTTCAAGCCAACTATTGCCTCTATTCAGCACCATAGAAAAAGACAACAATCTGGTTTTGTCAATCTGTCACCTTCTCTTCCGGAGTCAGCAGACAATTTCATTTTTCCTCTTCTACCTACTATATACTTCAGTATCATGTGTGCAGAGAGAATATTAGTTGTTTTCAACAACATTGCTCCTATACTTACTCTTCATAGAAAACTTTGCATTGTTTATGCAAATGAATGGGTGCACAAGATGGAGTTGTGCAAAAGACTAATTGACTGCAGCTGCTACCTGTGTTTTGAACAAGAGCTGTGTGGTCAAGATTGCATATTTAGTCTGAACAGGTCATTGTTGCTCTGTCCAAAGATGAAAGCACTCCAGTTTTTGGATCTGGGAGACCCAAAACCAATAGCCACCCAATCTTGACTAGGTTGACCAACTACCTGTTCATTCCCATCCAGAACCACAGCTTTTAACCAGTGAGATAAAATTTGACAACTTCACATATGTGACTGAGAGCAGAAATGTACAACTGGGTCTCATCAGCATATTGATGGTACCCCACCTCTTACCACTACAGATGACCTCACTAGCCACTTCATTTAGATACTTAAAAGGAGGGGAGGATCCCTGATCTTGCCAAGCAGATGCCAGGGTTCCAAATAGCATCCAAAAGTAAATCAGAGTCCAAGGCAAAGTATTGCTCAAAGTTCCAATGTATTAAGACAGCCATGTTGGCACATCTGAGAAACCCTGAATCTGAAAGCTTCCTGGTTTTCCCCACCCAGTTGAAGGTTCAAGATCTTGCCCCCACACCCACAAGTCCATCACACGGTCCAATCTCCCACTGTCCTGCTGGCAGTTCCACCCATCCACTTCCGGTCAAGTTCAGAGGTGCAAAGACAAAGGATGACTTTGTCCTTCTAGAAAGAATTATGTTAACGTTGCATAGCATCTAGCTCCTACAATCCCCCCTCCCATTTTCCCACAATAGAAAACGCATAGTAGAATAATAGAAAGTGTGACTGTCCAAAGATCCAAAAGAAAAGATGGCTGCAGGCCTGACAGCAGAGGCATTGAGCTCAAATGCAACCATCCCACCAACACCAGCGAGAAGTAGTCTCAAAGGAAGGAGGAGAACCACAACAATATGGTGCCATCCCACTCATCATACCCTCAACTGATGATATCAAAGGCAGCTGAAAGTTCAAGGAGAACCAGGGTGAAAGAAACCACCATTTCAACCACTCCACAGGCTATTAGCAAGTATGACCAAAAACCATGTCATTGTACTCCAGTTTGAATACCAACTGGAAAGGGGTTAGATAATCTTTTTCTTCCCGGATCATCTAGGACTGGAGGCCATATAGTAATTTATCTAATTTGCAAAAAAAAACAAAAAAAAAACCTGCTTTGTTAATCAAGATCCAGAAGAATCAATGGAAAGGTCTGTTACTCGCCCAGCAGCAATGCATTTAATTAGTGATCTGAAATAGCCCAAAACAGCAACTTTCACTTTTTTGTTTAGTATGGTTTACATCTCCCACATTTATGATCTTCACACTGGATCTCATTAATAGTGTGAAATCTAACAGAGGTGTTGAATAAGAATAAATGCTATTGATGCAAATAATAGCATCTTTTTTAAAAGAACAAAATATGAAATGAATTTATAATTATAAATAGGATATTATTTTATAAATACATATTTGACAGGGCTGTAGGACTGTCTGAGAGTGCAAAGGTCCTTCCATCTTCAGTTTTTACAGTATGTGATCTGCTCACCAGATGATCTAAGAAAAACTCTTGCTTAGCATCCCTGTTTTTCTACCTGCTGTGTCTTCATCCAACCTTTGCTCTTGGGTTTGCCTCTCTTTACAGACCAGTTTGATCTGTTCTCATTTCTGAAGATTTTTTAGTATTAACTCTTTTGAACTTTGGTGCTGGAGGTGACTGTGAGAATGCCACAGACAGATGATAAAACAAACAGATGGTTCATTGAACAAATCACCCTACAGTTTTCACACAAGGCACAAATAATCAGGCTCAAATTATCTGATTTCAGACGCCACCTGCAAAAATATAGCTTTCTGGAGAAGGCTCTGATGCTGAGAAAGGTGGAAAGAAAGAGAAGAAGAGAATGACCAGCAAGATAGTGGATGGACTCTAGTGGAATTGGATGCACAGTTAGAAATCCCCAGAACTAGGTTAAGGACAGATCATTATAGAGAAAATCTATCTTTGTGGCTGGTAAGAGTCAACTATGACTTCATCATCATCATCATCATCCCACAGTCCCAACTTTTGCTGCAGAAAGTGATGTCAGTGTGTGGCATAAATTCAAATCCAGAAGCACACACAGATAACTGATGCAGCAGGATTCATTAACTTATTTATATGCATAATAATAGATGAATAAATGTACAATATCAATACTTGGAAGGTGGTTCTTCCAAGTAAACACAAGGCAGAAGAGTTACAGGCAAACACAAGCAGTTAGTTTCATTTCAGCAGACAAGCCCAGACATACTGCTAGTTTACTTCTCAGAGCAACAGACTGCTTAAGTTTCTGTTTCAATTCTTTGCACAGACTCAGATCTGTTTAAACTCCCATTGGGTGATTTAGTTGCTATGCCTATTCATTGGCTGACCTGGTTCCCATGTCTCTCCCAGTCATAAATATTTTAACAAGTGATTTTAATTTGTAAAATTGTCTAAAAGGGAAAGCAGATGAAAGAGAAAACATCTAAATTTTAAGAGATTTGGGAAGATACACTTATTACAAAGGCAGTCATTTCACTTTTTAAAAAAAATGGGAACATGAAGTATGGTCCTCCCCTAAATATGTGCAAGGTGATAATGCAGCTTGTTATGTGCTGTCCAGAAGGTGTCCCTACTATCATTTTAACATTTAGAAACTTTCCTTGCGACCAAATCTGACTCAATCCTTTCACTCACGTTTGAATCAGTTATTTCATTTTGCCCCAATCCTGATGAAGGTGCTGCTCTTTAGAGAAGCTCAATGAACTCATAAATCAAAGTTCAGTATATGCATTACATTCTACTTAGACAATCATTATTACAGTAATTCATTCTGCTAATTTCCTTGGGGAACAAGATCTTTTGACCCAAAGACATTAATAGATTTGTTTTAGTTTGTTCATTCTCCACCCCATCCCAGGATAACTATTCTTACTACCGACTGAATGTAAATTAATTGAATTTAAAAACCAGTCAGGTTTATGTCTTCTGGCTTAGTACTTTTCTGGGGAATTTAAATTATGATGGGGCAAGTGGTATTTTAAGACTATTTTCAAATACCTTTTTGAATTAGTTAACTTCTAATAAGAAAGTTAGAACATGGTACAGTTTTTCTTCAGTTACTGTGTAAATTTTTCATCCAAGTTGGAAAACCAATAAGTCATTGTACCATTTCTAGATTTCTAGACTGCAGCTGTAGAATGGAGGGGATCCTAATTCCAGTTAGCCCTTCTATGGATTAATATAGAATATGAAGTGTGGGAAATATCATCAACAGAGGTAAAAGTTTAAAAAATAAGTGAACAGTTAAACAAAGAAGAAATTAATAATTCAGTACGTTGAAGGATATAGATATCTTCACATGGACCAAACGCTGTGTACAAACAAGCACACAGACACACAAATACCTAGAGTTAGTTTGTTTTTTAAAATGAGAATTCTACATTTTATCTCTGGTTTGCCAATTTCCCCTTTTTAATGCCTGAATATTTTGGGGTCATGGGGTTTTACATAAAATAGAAGAATCCAAGATCACCTTAGTTCTTCAACTAAAAACTCCTTTTTTATAACCCTGTAATCCCTTAATTTGGGGTAGAATCAGGGTGACTGAATGGAGCTGAAAGTTTATTGTCCAGGTGTCCTTCATGATGCCACATGGAATTCACAGCAGATATTTTTTTCTTTGCTCCCTTGTAGAGAGAAACCTCTGTGCTACTTAGGATTGAACTCTCAATCTTCTGAGAGGGAGGCGAACATCTTCACCACTAGGCCACCATGCCACTAGGACAGTGGTTGGCAAACCGCGGCTCGCGAGCCACGAGCAGCTCTTTGGCCCCTCGGGTGCGGCTCTTCCTCTCTCCCTCCCCCCCGTGAGCGAATGGGCGAGGGGGGGAGTGCCCGGGGCTGCAGCTTCGCCGGAGCCATCTGGGCGTCGTGCTCCCGCCTCCCTGGGGGGAGACCCAGGGAGTCGTCCCAGCGCAGGTGAGCCTGGGAGGCTTCGCCGGAGCCGTCCCGCCTCCCGGGGGGAGACCCAGGGAGTCGTCCCAGCGCAGGGAGCCTGGGAGGCTTCGCCGGAGTCGTCCGGGCGTCGCGCTCTGCCCACCTGCTACAGGGGGAGGCAGCCGGAGCCCCAGCAGCCGAAGCCCCAGCAGCCGACATGCCGGGCTCTCCACTGCCTCCGGGCGGGGGGGGAGGGAGAGAGGAAGAGCCGCATCCGAGGGGCCAAAGAGGGACCTGATGGACACGTGGCCGACTGTCCTTCCCGATGCGCTCGGACTGCGGGAGCTGCATGTCACAGGGTTCGGGGGCAGCAGCAGCAACAGCCACCTGCAGAGGCCGCCGAGCCGTGCTTTCCGGGGCCGGCCGCCGTGTGCGGCTGGACAGAGGTGTGCGTGCGGCGCCCTGACAGCCTTCGTGGTGCTTGAATGGCCGTGGCCTCGGGTGCTCCCCACGCCCGCTCGCTGAGGGAGAACGCAGCCGTGGCCTCCCCGGCCGGCGTGCCAGGCTTTCCACTGTTGGGGGGGGGAAGGGAGGGAGAGAGGGAGGGAGAGACTGACATACAGAGAGAGACAGAGGGGGAGGGAGGAAGAGACAAACAGAGAGAGACACAGAGAGAGAGGGAATCACACACACACACACACAGACACACACACACAGACACACATGCAGAATGACAGATGGGTGGAGGGAGGAGAGAGAGACAGATAAAGAGAGAGATAGACAGAGAGAGACAAAAAGAAAAAGAAAAATAGAAAGAAAAAGAAAGTAGGAGAGAGAGAGAGAGAGAGAGAAAGAAAGAAAGAAAGAAAGAAAGAAAGAAAGAAAGAAAGAAAGAAAGAAAGAAAGAAAGAAAGAAAGAAAGAAAGAAAGAAAGAAAGAAAGAAAGAAAGAAAGAAAGAAAGAAAGAATTTTGGTCACTAAGCAGGACCGTCGTTAAGTGAGTTTCAACACATTTTCCAAGTTGGCCACGCCCACCCGGTCACATGACCGCTGAGCCACTCCCACAAAACAGGCCACACCTTTTGGCTTTCAAAAGAAATTTAAATCGTGGTACTGTTGATATTTGGCTCTCTTGACTAATAAGTTTGCCCACCACTGCACTAGGACAACACATCGTCAGTCAGTAGTAAGAACACTGTCTCAACTGCCCCTCCATTATCTCACCTATTCAGTGTAGCTCCTCATTCAGAGATTTGGGGAAGAGTGATAAATAAGAGTTGCAATGGATCTCACCTCTGCTCTTCTCTTGACTTCCTTGCCATCTTCCTCTCACTGAAACACATTGTATGTCAGGTTGCCTATTTTTGTTCTCTTATTTTCAGCATTTTAGCATTTAAGTTTTATCAGTTTATAGTTCAGTTTTATTATGCATACATATTTTATGCTGCTTCCAAACAGGCTCCATTATTTTGAGGCAGTGTTGGACTTTATTAGTGTGACTTTGGTTTGTTATTATGCTAATACCATGTTTTACACTGAATTGTGTAATATCTAGTAACATCTATTCTGTGAGGTTTTTAATAAATGTAATAGAATTTAAGAAACACGGCAATGAAATGTCGGCATGGTTGATAAACCGAAAGAAACAAGATACCAATATGTAGTAAAGAAGCAAGCTAGCAAGGGTTTTTAGACACCCCTTCTAGGGCTTCAGAGATCTCTCATATGGAACAATTCCTGTTGTGGCCTGCCAGCAGCTAGCAGAGCTAGCAGCAGATTCGGACAGTGAGGAGGTTGAGGAGGAACATGGGCCAATCCTGGAGTCTGGGGAAGGCTTTGATGAGGGCTCTGTGTCAGAGGCAGAGAGGGGGCCAGCGCCGTAGACCAGTTATCAGCTGCCTTCAGAGCCAGACATCAGTGAGGCAGCCAAACAGCTGAAGCCTGTTCCCAGTGTGCGCATGCGCAGAGTTGCCAGAATTGCCAGGGAACAGCTAAAGAACAGGGGTTGACTTGGGAGTAAGGCCATAGGTGGATGAATGGCCCCTTCAAAAGGAAATAAAAGAGGAGCGAAGGGGGAGTGGAGTTTACAGGAGAGAATTGGTTCGCTTAATTGGTTTGTGACCAATGAATAAACTCCTTGATAAGTTTTGCAAATATTGGTTTGGCAGCTCTCCAAGCCAGATTAGGTCTGTGACTGTAAATCCTCCCTTGAAAGACTTTGGTGGATGTGAATAAGCAGAATTCACAGTAAATTAATAAAAGGGTTTTTTGTTGGGATAAGGAGTTTGTTTCATGCTCTTGGGAAGCCTGGGTCAGAACAATTCCAGTCATAGATGTCCTATGTGCTCCAATAAAACATCAACAATAAACAATTTAATTCAGAATTATTTAATTGACCTCTCTAAAAGTTGTCTTAATTCTGGGAATGTGACTTAAATTTGGAGGCATGATAGACTATTATATTCTTTTGGGGCGGGGGGGAAGCTACTTATATAGCATCAGTGAAGATGGAAGGAAGCATCATCCAAATATTTGTATGTGCTTTTTAAAATGTACTGAGGCAGACTTAGAAATGCCGTGTTTCCCCAAAAATAAGGCAGGGTCTTATTTTCTTTTGACCCCCTGAAATAAGCACTTGGCCTTATTTTTGGGGAGGTCTTATTACTTTTGAGGTATAGGAGGCAGTGAGCGTGGTCACCTCAGGGCTGCTTCTGTGTTGCAATATTTTCAGAAAGGGCTTATTTTCAGGGGAAGGGTTTTTTTTAGCGCATGCACTCAAAAGCCTAATTGGGCTTATTATCCAGGGAGGTCTTATTTTTGGGGAAACAGGGAAATAGCAATGCAGGTAGTTCTTGCCTTATGACTACAAATGAGACCAGAATTTCTGTTGTTAAGCAAGACAGTTGTTAAGTGAGCCATGCCCAATTGCAGAGGTGGTATTCTGTTGGTTCTCCCCGGTTCGGCTCCGCCCCCCCCCGACATCATCACAGATGCTTTGCGCATGTGCAGAAGTGCCGTGCGTGAGCGCATGCTCCCGTTTCCGAACCAGTAGCAAAGGCAAGAAGATTTCATGCCTGCCTGATTGGCATGACTTATTTAACAATTTTTGGCAGGGTTGTTAAAATTAATCACTGCAGTTGCTCTTATGTCTCTTGTCTTATCAATCTCTTTTTCTACATGCAAGATGGAAATACATACAGGTACCTCTTGGCCACAATTGAACCCAAAATTTCCATTGAGCAAGGCAATTGTTAAATGATCTGGATTCCATTTTACAACCTTTGTTTGGCACAATTGTTAAGAGAATCATTGCAGTTGTTAAGTGACTCTAGTTGTCATTAAACAAATCCAATCTATTGCCTTTGTTCCAGTGGTGGGTTGCAGGCATTATGCCCCAGTACAGGCATACTGGTGCCTGCACCATTCCAGTATGGTGCTCTGGAGGGTCCTCCTGCCCGCCCGAGCTCCTTACCTGTATTTTATTTATTTTATTTTATTAAATTTATACCCTGCCCTTCTCCTTGTTAGGACCCAGGGCGGCGCACAGGCATTATTTAAGAACACAAAATACAATAAATATCTATTAAAATGTATTAAATTAATAAACCCGTGCTAAAACCCAATATTAAAACCCTTGCCAATTATAAATTATTTTCTTAAAAAGTCAGAAATGTCAGAAATATTTGAGCTCTTTGGTGCTTCTGCGCATGCGCACGGAACACACAGTGCCTGCACGATGCTCCACCAAGCAGCTGGAGCATCGTGGAATCGTCGCGAGATGTAATGATGCATGCGCACACTGCCCGTGTTTATGTAGTGGATGCTGGGGCAATGAGATCTGGAACCCACCACTGCTTTGTTCATCAGAAACCAGCTGGGAAGGTCACAAATGGAAATCATATGTTATTTATTTATTTATTTATTTATTAGATTTCTATCCCGCCCTATCTCCCAAAAGAGGGACTCAGGGCGGCGCACAGGGACTTAAAAACCAACAATACAAAAGTACAAATTCTACAAAATTTAAAACAACTATTAAACCGTTTAACCCGTGCTAAAAGAGACAATCAATTTAAAACCCAAATCTAATAAAATATGGTTGTAGCAGCTATGCCAGGCCGGCCATATGGAAAAAATAGGTTTTTAAAGTCTGGCGGAAGAGGCGAAGGTCGGTGTTAGTCCAGAGGTCTGGGGGGAGGTCATTCCAAAGGGTGGGGCCTGCCACAGAGAAGGCTCTTCCCCTGGGCATCGCCAGCCAGCATTGTCCAGCAGACGGCACCCTAAGGAGGCCCTCCCTGTGGGAGCGGACAGGTCGAGTGGAGGTATGCGGTAGAAGGCGGTCCTACAAGTAGCCAGGCCCACTGCCATGGAGCGCTTTAAAATGGTCACTAAAACCTTGAAACGCACCCGGAAGGCTACCGGCAGCCAGTGCAGCTCGCACAGGAGAGGTGTTACATGGGAGTATTTTGAAACTCCCCAAATCCCCCGCGCGGCCGCATTATGCACCAGCTGGAGCCTCCAGGTGCATTTCAAGGGCAGCCCCATGTAGAGAGCATTACAGTAATCCAGGCGCGAAATGACAAGAGCTTGAGTGACTGTCTGTAAGGCGCCACGATCCAGAAAGGGGCACAACTGGCATATCAGGTGCACCTGATAGAAGGCCCCCCTGGCCACGGCGATATGTAAGCGATATGTAAGCGATATGTGACCCATATATGGAATGCTGCAACCATTATAAATATGAGCTGATTGCCAAATGCCTGGCTCACATGAGTATGAGGATGCTGCTATGGTCATAAGTAAGAGAACAGTCATAAGTCACTTTTCTCAGTGATGTTGCAACTTCAAAAAGTCACTAAATGAATGGTTTAAAATCAAGGACTACCTGCAATGCAAATCCAGAAATAATACCTATCAGCATAGTGGTATGCAGAGAAATGCCATGAACCAAATGACGTGTATGTCTGAATCTGCAATCCTAAGAAAGCTGTTCAAATTGATAGACAATTTCAAGGCCCTTATACTATCCTTCGTTCATATCTTCTGAATCTCTAAACAGAAGCAAAACTTCACACAGAAGATGCTTTCACAGCAAGGCGTGCTCCCTGTCAACTAGTCAATGGTTTCATATCTTAAGCTAAGAGCAAGGCACGGGCAGACTACACTAGATGTCAGGAGCTGTGTCTCTGAGTTAGGAAACGAGGGCAGAATGTTGGAGGCAGAATGATGCTTCATCTATGTCATGTCAATTTCTGAAGTTATGAAATATGAGGGCTTGGCTTAGACCCTAGTTTATTGAGCTTTTTAACTCTGAACCTTAGAAGATTGAGCTGGGCAAAGAGGCTGGATTGTGCTCTTAACATTTATGGTAGGCTGTTTCCTTCCTTTTTCCCTGAACTCCAAGCTGGAGGCTACATCTCATTATACGTTGTCTGTTGCTTCATTTAATGAAACTATTTTGCCCTTTAATTTTTAAGAGGGTCCACCTTCTCATTCACAGATGGAGAATGGCCATCAATTAGTGCTAATACTACTTGTATTGTATTATTCATGTTATTTCTCTCACATTCAATCTGTCAGTTGGAGACCTATTTATCACTGATTTGTTCCAGCTCTGCGACCATATCAAAAACCATTTTTTCATCAAAAAGTGACTGCAACATGCAGATTTATATGCACAATCACCAACATAAACACAGCTTCATTAAGCCAAAAAATAAATAAAAAATAGAAGGCTCAGCCAAATGACTAAGTAAAACTACTCTTTTATTTTTCAGGAAACATAGCTTTCCTGAGCTGACTTAAATCAATCCATTTTGGATTAACAGTTAAAGATCGCTTACATTCAGCATTGTTCTCCTTTACATTGTAGTAGTGAAATTCAATTTTTTTAATTACCAGTTCTGTGTGCTTGGTGGGCATGGTGTGGCTTAGTGGGTGTGGCTTGGTAGGCATGGCAGGGGAAGGATACTGCAAAATCTCCATTCCCACCCCACTCTGGGGCCAGCCAGAGGTGGCATTTGCCAGTTCTCCAAACTACTCAAAATTTCCGCTACTGGCGCTCCGAACTACTCAAAATTTCCACTGCCAGTTCTCTTGAACCTATCAGACACTGCTGGATTTCACCCCTGCTAAAATATCTATGGTTTAGCCCAGGGGGATCAAACTTGATTTCATTGAGGCCCGCATCAGGGTTGTATTTGACCTTGGAGGCACAGGGTGGACATGGCCAGCTCAACGTCACTCGTGTTGGGGGCGCCTGTGGTGGCCCGATCACTCTGCCAGGGAAAACGGGCTCCCGAGCTCTGTGTTTGCTGTGACACCCTCCCGCAACCCTCTGCTAGTGAAGCGGCCCTCCCAAGCCTGGTTTTCACTGGCAGAGGTACTGCAGGCCACTCCTTCACTGTTTCCAGAGTTTCCCTGGGGGCCAGATCTAACCACCCTGCAGGCTGGATCCAGCCCCCGAGCCTTAAGTTTGACACCCCTAGTTTAGCCCAACATTCCCCAAGTTAGCACTTTCTGAATGGGTTGGGACCACCATTCACAGATTTTCCAAGACTAGTATAATGCATTTAGAGGACTCCAGTTTTGGTCTCACTACTTATACAACCAGAATAGATTTAATATGATTAATAAAGTTGCCCATTTAACATTGTTGAGAAATGTAACCACTATGTGTTTGTTTTTTTCATGGATGTGCTTAAACAGTTTAGAAACGCTTCATAAATATAAGCTTGAAGGACTGGGAGTTAATTATCATTCGAACTGTGTAGAATCAGATCATTCTCTTTTTTTACAACTATTAATTGTGACACTATATACATGAAAGTTATTCTGTCTCTCATTAAGAGCAGCAGTGATGGAAAATGAAAATTTGCCTTTTTTTTCTCCGCCTAATTCCATCATTAACCTATTAGGAGAAGATTCATATTGATGAACTGAATTTGTATATTGTGCATAGGTCCATGAATACAATACAATACAATAGCAGAGTTGGAAGGGACCTTGTAGGTCTTCTAGTCCAACCCCCTGCGTGGGCAGGAACCTTATACCATTTCAGACAAATGGCTATCTAACATCTTTTTAAAGACTTCCAGGGTTGGGGCATTCACAACTTCTGGAGGCAAGCTGTTCCAGAGGTTAATTGTTCTAACTGTCAGGAAATTTCTCCTTAGTTCTAAGTTGCTTCTCTCCTTGATTAGTTTCCACCCATTGCTTCTTGTCCTGCCCCCAGGTGCCTTGGAGAATAGTTTGACTCCCTCTTCTTTGTGGCACCCTCTGAGATATCGGAACACTGCTATCATGTCTCCCCTGGTCCTTCTCTTCATCAAACTAGACATACCCAGCTCCTGCAGCCGTTCTTCATACGTTTTAGTCTCCAGTTCCCTAATCATCTTGGTTGCTCTTCTCTGCACTCTTTCCAGAGTCTCCACGTCTTTTCTACATCGTGGCGACCAAAACTGTATGCAGTATTCCAAGTGTGGCCTTACCAAGGCACTATACAGTGGCATTAACACTTCACGTGATCTAGATTCTATCCCTCTGTTTATGCAGCCTAGAACTGTGTTGGCTTTTTTGGCAGCTGATGCACACTGCTGGCTCATATTTAAATGGTTGTCCACTAGGATTCCTAGATCCCTCTCACAGTTGCTATTATTGAGCAAGGTACCACCTATACTGAACTTGTGCATTTGGTTTTTCTTGCCTATATGTAGGACCTTACTTTTTTCACAATTGAATTTCATTTTATTAGATAGTGCCCAATGTTCAAGTTTGTCTAGATCCTTCTGTATCTTAAGCCTATCTTCTGGAGTGTTGGCTATTCCTGCCAGATTGGTGTCATCTGCAAATTTGATGAGTTCCCCATTTATCCCCTCATCCAAATCGTTGATGAAGATGTTAAAGAGTACTGGGGGACTAGAGCCTTGGGGGACTCCACTGCATACTTCCTTCCATGTAGATGCAGTTCCATTGAGGACTACACGTTGAGTGCGGTTGGTCAGCCAGTTGCAAATCCATTTGGTGGTGGTGCTGCCTAACCCACAATTTTCTACTTTATCTAATAGTAGGTTATGGTCTACTTTATCAAATGCCTTACTGAAGTCCAGGTAAATTATATCAACAGCATTCCTCTGGTCCACTGATTTTGTCACTTTGTCAAAGAATGCAATTAGATTCGTCTGGCATGATCTGTTTTTGACAAACCCATGTTGGCTTTTGGCTATTACTTTGTTTGCTTCTAGCTGTTCACTTATTTGTTGTTTAATTATCTTTTCCAGAATCTTTCCTGGTATTGAGGTCAGGCTGATGGGTCTATAGTTTCCTGGATCTGTTTTTTTTTCCTTTTTTGAAGATGGGAACCACATCAGCTCTTTTCCAGTCTTCTGGCAGTTCCCCGGTGCTCCAGGATCTCTGAAAGATATAGTTCAGTGGTTCTGAGATCTCGTCTGCCAGTTCCTTCAGAACCCTGGGGTGAACATCGAAGTTTTGTTTGTAGACAATGCCCACTTACTCTTCCAGGTGTAAAATAATACTTGAAAAAATAGTCATGTATCTTTAAAAATAATAATACATTAAATTAAATGGCAGAAATGGGCTGCTTAATTTTTGCAGGGCAAAAGCAAACAAGTTTGGGGTGCAGGGCTCTGTATGACAAAAAGTACATGTTTCAAACTTGAAAGTCTAAAAAATAAGAAAATCCCGGAATTAACTTTTGGATTCTATGACTCCTATTTTTCCCCAGGAAGGATTGTAGAAATGTAGCAAAATTTCCTAAACCCAAATTATATGCTTTTCTTAAGCCCTGATAATAAGTTTTTGGAATGGGATTGCACCCCTTCTAAAAAAAACCAGATTGGTTTGTTGGTCGGTTCATTCATTCACTCACTCACTCACTCACTCACTCACTCACTCACTCACTCACTCAATTTATATATCCTTATACAGTGGTACCTCGGTTCACGAACGCCTCTGTTCACGACCAATTCGGTTTACGAACAGAAATTTTCCTCAAAATGTGCTCCCGTTCACGAACTCCGTTTCGGTTCACGAACAGAAAAGTTCATAAAAATATGGTCTGGTTCACGAACTCCGCTTCTGTTCACGAACTCCACCTCGGTTCACGAACTCCGCCTCGGTTCACAACCAATTTGGTTCGCGACCAGAGTCAGTTCAAGAATTAAAACCAAAAGAAAGATCAGAACAGATTAATTGGATTTACATTAAACCCTATGGGAAACTGTGCCTCGGTTCACAACCAATTCGGTTCGCGACCAGAGTCAGTTCAAGAATTAAAACCAAAAAAAAGATCAGAACGGATTAACTGGATTTACATTAAACCCTATGGGAAACTGTGCCTCGGTTCACAACCAATTCGGTTCGCGACCAGAGTCAGTTCACGAATTAAGTTCGTGAACCGAGGTACCACTGTATTTATATATAAGGACTAGCTGATAACCCAGCATTGTCTGGGTATTTATTCATAGTGGGGAAATGTCCAGACCAAACGTAATTGCTAATGTTGGATTTACCCTCTTACCAGAGGGAGCCCCCTTGTGGAGTACTGTGAAGCCCTTACCATTGTGCTGTACAGTAGAATCCATTTTAATGTCAGTACAGTAGAAGCCATTTGAAGGCACAACAGGCTTTATCTTAACAGAACACACACCCTGAGGGGTGTTAGGGGTGCCTTACCCCCCACCCCCCAGTATTTTTTCCAGACAGTAAGTCACCTGTGTACCAGGTTTGGTTGAAATTGCTTGAGGCACACACACACACACACACACACACACACACACACACACCCTTCTATATCCAAATGACCCTGCATGGATTATAAAGATTAAAACACAGAAAATTCATCACTTATAGCTCTCAAGAATAGGTAATAATGTGAAATCCCCAAATAACAAGAGAGCCCCTATGTCCATCTATTCCAAACACCAGGAAAATAGCGAGAACCTATAGGCCTGGCAAATACAGTTGAAACTATTCAAAACTCTGGAAAGATATTGTTCCATAGGCCAGTCATATACTTGCTATTGAGAAGGCACAACTCTAAGGTGGCATTGTTTGAAGGAAGGGACCTGGAGAATCCCTTCTGTTTAGATTTAGCGGGTGAACATAAACAATGGGAGAAAGGCAGTCACACGTAGGTTCACAGTCTGTGAGTGCTCCTCAGTCCTCTGCAGTTTTGGAGTGGCAGATGGTAGCCACTTTTGCACAATTGCCTGAGCCAGCTTGATGCTACAAAATAAGATATATGATTCCCAGCTTGCTTACATCCTGCCCTTTCTGTTGTAGCACTATATAGAAAATTACAACTGGTATAAAACGCCGGAGCCATTGCAATGAAAAGCAAAATATATGCAATTCTTTACTTAAAGAGCTTCACTGATTGCTACTTGCTTAATAGGTGCAACGTAAGGGATCATTTGGGACCTTTAAGCTCTAAATGCTCTAAGGATGATTGTCTAATGCAGGGCTCACCAACCTTTCAGACTCCAGGGACCACTAAATTCATAATTTTAAATCTCGTGGACCACTAATATGATTTTTTTAAAAGATAAATAGTATTTAGTGCAATATAAAAAATGCAAAAAAAAATTCTGTGGACCATCAACATTTTCTCATGGACCACCAGTGGTCCATGGACCATCAGTTGGTGACTACTGGTCTAATGAACCACCTTTCTCAACAGAAACCTGAACCGTTGTTTAAATCTGCAGGAGACAAATCCCTGGATTTCACTCTCCTAGTTGTTGCCTTTGGTGCTCATCTCCATTTCAAAGCCATTGAGCCAGCACTGTCTGAAGACATTTCTTCAATCATTTGGTCAGCATGATGTCACGGAGCCATGTTACCCTCTCACTGAAGTGGTACCTATTTATCTACTTGCATTTGCATATTTTCAAACTACTAGGTTGGCAGGAGCTGGGAGATAGTGTCAGCTCACCCCACTGCATGATGCTTGTGTCTCAAACCTAGGCTGCTGGCTTTCCAGCTGACAAACCCAGCATCTTAACTACTGGGGCATTGTGCATTCCATTGCAGGAAGAGACCCTTTTGAAAATGCTTTGTTGTAAAAGTTGTATGTTTTCAGGAGAAGTTTTCTTCAATCTGGGGTGATACAACATATAAAAGAGCTTGGTTTGCATACAAGGCATTTAGTAAATCTGCAAAGACACCTCTTTTTAAATTGTTAGTATCAATTTGAAAGTTAGGCATGGCTTATGTTTCCCACTTTGTAGGATCCATTTTTAAAATTAAAGTTTGAGAGCTGCCTTGACTATTTCTGGGTGTGAGAAAAATGCACAAAACTTCAATAAGACTTACAAACCTGTTCCTCATCCAGTTTCATTTCTGCTGCATGTAAAGGATGTTTGCTTGACACAAATGTGCAAGTTTTTCATAGAGGAACTTGATGGAGAACATTAACGAAGAGACAAACCCTGGCAGACTTAGTCCTTTCACAAGATTCCTGATCCCTGGAGAAATTCATAATGAAGTAATTCCTGCTTATGGGCATTTTTACATTGGAAAGCATAGGGACAAAGGGACACTGCAAACATAATGGAGGTATATAAAAGAAAATAATGGGAAGATATTTTTATTCAACCTTTCAACAATAACAAAAACTCACAAACATGGCCAGTGGAGATGTAAAGCACTGTGAGAGTTAGGTAGCTGAACACAAGCTTTTCTCAAAAATGAGAAGATAATTTTGGAAAATAGATAGAAAGCCATATTGCAAGCAGTATTTACCTCTGTAAATGTCTACGCATCCACTTGGCCTGTCTCTTAATATGATCGCTTGGTCCATCCTCTCTGTTCTACTAATATTGCTCAGGCTTCTATAGGATTAGCTATCATATCTCCTTTGGTAAATATGGAGGACCTCCCGTGCTGAGAAGATAGGTGCAGTTTCTCTGGGCAGACATATTAGAACTCTAAACAATAATTATGCTCTTATTGTTCTATCACAGGGTTCCCCAACACAGCTCCATTTGTGTTAGTGGTGCGGATGCATGCCTGCCCTTCACACAAATGGAGCACATGTGCACACAATCTCCTACTACAAGTGGGCCAAGTGGGGTTGCTTTCGCATTTGCCCATCTCCATGGGCTTGTTGCAAATAGTGGCCCAGAGGTTGGGGGCCCCTGCTCTATCCTATCATGGCAATGGTAGCTGGCCAAACTAACTTAGCTTGAAATGAACAATACAATTTTTCTGTTCATTTTCTGAGCAATCTGTTTACTCTTGGATATTGATTCAATAGTACTACCTTGGAGACTAGAAGTATTGATTTAACATATTGACTGGAAGTAAACAAAAAGAATGGAGATATTTCTTTTTTCCTCGGCTCTGAATTTTTTGATTGCATAAGACATCTCTCTCTCTCTCTCTCTCTCTCTCTCTCTCTCTCTCTCTTTCTTTCTCTCTCTCTCTCTCATCTAATCTACCTTCTATCTAACATCAATCTCTATCTCTATCTATCGCTATCATATATCATATATCTATCTCTCATCTGTCTACCCAGGTAGGTAGATAGAGAGGGAGAGAAAGAGAGAGAAATACAGTAGGTAGGTAGGAAGAGAGAGAGAGAGAGAGTAGTTAGGTAGGTAGCTAAAAGGATAGAGAGAGAGAAATAGAGAGAGATAGAGAAGTACAGAAGGTAGGGAGAGAGAGGGGGGGTAGGGAGGGAGGGAGGGAGGGAGAGAGGGAGAGAGAGAGAGAGAGAGAGAGAGAGAGAGAGAGAGAGAGAGAGAGAGAGAGAGAGAGAGAGAGAGAGAGAGAGAGAGAGAGAGAGAGAGAGATGTTAGATTGACAAAGAAGTCCGACTCAGGCATGGTCAATCAACAGGAACATTTATTCAGCAACTATTTACAATGCACAAGAATCACTACTGGCAAGGCTTCCCTGTCTGACAGCCCTTTATATAGGCTTTCAGACAGGAACCCTTGCAGCAAGCTAGCTGCAACATTGTATCTGTTTTCTAGACAGTCTCCTGCTGGCTCCGTTCCGGAATGTGGTGACTCAGAGTTCACCAGACTTGCTGGCACTGTTGTAGACCTGAGGACTTAACAAGAAATACAGTAGATAGGTAGGTAGGGAGAGAGAGTAGATAGGTAGGTAGGTAGGTAGGTAGAGGGAGGGAGGGAGGGAGGGAGGGAGGGAGGGAGGGAGAGAGAGAGAGAGAGAGAGAGAGAGAGAGAGAGAGAGAGAGAGAGAGAGAGAGAGAGAGAACAGGTAGGTAGATGTTTCCAGGTGTATTTATCCATGTGCTGGAAAAGGAAATTGCTGACAATCTGCAGCACCTAAGACTTTGTTTCTGCTGGCACAGCACTTGATCAATGCAATTCTCATTAATCAGTTAAACAGCTTTCCCAAAAAAAAAGGGGGGGAGGGGGGTTGCATTCTGCAAACCTCCCCCAAATGGCCCACTTTTCGTTTTTTTAAAGGCATGAATAGCCTTTGTGGGGGAGGCTTGCAGAGTGCTCCTTCCCCCCCAAAAATGACCCTGTTTTTTGTCAAAAGAAATTGCATGCATAGCTTTATGGAGGCTTATAGAGTGCTGTTGGGGACCCCCCAGGAGCTCTCTGAAAGCCTCCATAAGGCTATGCACGGCCATACAGCTGACATAGATATAGCTATCTTCTGTAGCTTCCAAATGAGTAAAATAATATATAGGGACACAGTAGCTCAGTGGCTAAGATGCTGAGCTTGTCGATCGGAAAAGTTGGCAGTTCAGCGGTTCGAATCCCTAGTGCCGTATAATGAAGTGAGCTTCCATTACTTGTCCCAGCTTCTGCCAACCTTGCAGTTCAAAAGCACGTAAAAAATGCAAGTGGAAAAAAAGGGACCATTTTGGTGGGAAGGTAACAGCCTTCCATGCGCCTTTGGCATTTAGTCATGCTGGCCACATGACCATGGAGATGTCTTCGCACAGCTCCGGATCCTTGGTTTTGAAACGGAGGTGAGCAGCACCCCCTAGAGTCAGGAACAACTAGAACACATGTGTGAGGGAAACCTTTACCTTTATCTTCTGTAGCTTCCAAATGGGTAAAATAATATTGATATTTTTATTGTAAGGATGTCTGGAAGAACAGTTTGCAGTATGCCTAGAGGACCTTGAAGCATGTTATAAACATTTAAAAATATTTAAAAGAAAAAAATATTGTTCCTGAGGGATGCTAGAAGCTGGGATAATATATAATCGACATGGACATGGACCATAATTCCTGCATAAAAAGGGAGTGACTGTTAATCAATATACCTAAACAATACTCGCCTGTTTTAATATCTTCTAGAAGGGAGAACTCGTCTGTTTTCTCAGAATAGAAACAAGGAGGTGAGAGCATCAACCTTTGACAAGTACATGAATCATTGCTTGCTAAAATCTCATGATGTCATTTTTATTTTGAGTACTCTCATCATCCTTGGGAAAAAAGTTTGAAAATGTATTAAAGCAGTCTTTAATAAAGCAAGGAAAAGAATGGTTAGCAAGCTTTTAAAGGATTTATTAACATTATCAATCACATTTGGTCAACAGTATGGCTTAGATTCCACATATTTCTTTCTAAGTGATTTCACTTCTTAGTTTTAACACAGGACTTACCCTTGGCCAACACAATACAATGATAGCAATAGCACTTAGACTTATATACTGCTTGATAGGCTTTATAGCCCTCATTAAGTGGTTTACACAGTCAGCATATTGCCCCCAACAATCTGAGTCCTTATTTTTACAACCTCGGAAGAATGAAAGGTCACGCCAACCCTTAAGCTGGTGAGGATCAAACTCCTTGCTGTGGGCAGAGTTAGCATGCAGTAATGCATTGTGTCACCGCAGCTCTTTCAGTGATGCCCATTGCTTAGTTCTCACAAATTTGGATTTCTCACCTGAAATGATCTAACAAGAAAATGCCAAAGCCTCACAAGATTAAAATAACCACATGAGATGTTAGTCAATATTTATTGTTCTTGTTTCAATATCTGCAGATGCTACTAAGGAGTGTTGCAGATCATCAAAGGTTTACGAAGATAAACATAAGGAGTTGCAAGTGACAAAAATAAATTGTAAAATGCAAACATTTTGGCTGTAAATATTTCCATTAAAACACCTTTTCACTCAAATCAGTGTAGCTCAGCAAATTCTCTCTCACACATCATACATCTCAGATGCTCTTTAAAAAAAAATAAGTTGAACCATTCAATCAGGATAAATGTTGCATTCAAATTTACACAATAGTTCAGTTTGTGTTAGTATTCAGAAAATGGAATTCTTGAAACAACCCTAACCTAACCAGGAACTATCTTTAATGATATATGTTGCACACACTCCTAATCCACACAAGATGAGGAAGAAATCTGGTGTAGAAAAAAAATTAATTGCTGGACATTGTTGCTTTCCTTAACCTTGATATATTTCATTTATGTGTGGCAGAGGCTAGCTGGATTTATTTACATGAACCATTCTATTTCTACTCAATATTATTTATGAGCCAATTAGGTCTGTTATACATAGCCTACAACTCCCACAATCCTTTGTCATTAGCAGCTATATGAGTCTGCTTGGATGTAAAGATCTGAAGAAGGCCAGCTTGGGAAAAACCTATCCTGGGTCATTTAATGGTTTTGATTTGCAGTTGATGCAAATCCTCAGGGACAGTTGCTCAAGAGCTGCAAGAAACTCTAATGATATGGAGAGGATGGTATCTTTTCAAGACATTATACATATTTACAATATACTGTATACTGTATGTAACTCTATAAGCAAAATTAGTTGGATAAAAATAATAATACTTAAGTTGCCTTTTTATGTATATCATATTTAGATATTGGTCAGCATGCTATCCAGATTAGTAAATAAAGTCTTATTTCTAGCAAAAAGTATGTTTACGGTTGCCATAAAGCACAAATGCACACAATGCAACAGAGGTCAGAAATCCTACTCCTCCAACAAGATGAAGAGGTTGGAATGTCAACAAATATAATTTGTCACAAAAATTTCACTTTCTAAATTCCCATCATATCACTCCTCAGGTCTCTTACAATATGATGACTTCTTCCTACCCAACAGCAAAAGCCTTAGAGACACTGAATAGGTGTTACTTTTCCTTGGCCAATTTAGCATATTTTCCCAAGGGAGCGTGTATTATTTTTATTTTTTTTAAAGTTATGAAATCCTTGTATAAGCTACGAATCATCCTTTCATCTTTCTTTATTCTGCTAACCATGCCAATGAGGTTCACAGGTGGAATCATTTATATAATTTCCATGTCACAGCCGCATGAGGAATTCAACTAAAGGAAGAAGACAATGTCCTGCATGGTTCAGGGCTATTGTCCTTTGAGCATGTCTAATATAGCACAGGAAGAGAGGGAGGGAGGGAGGGAGGGAGGGAGGGAGGGAGGGAGGGAGGGAGGGAGGAAGGAAGGAAGGAAGGAAGGAAGGAAGGAAGGAAGGATCATTACTTTCTAAAGGTTGACTTTAGTCAACTGCTTGCATAAACATCTCAATACAAATTTATCTCCCCAGATGTCAGACGATGAAGTACAATTTTATTAATACTACATCCAGCTAAACTAACTCAGACTTGCTGTCCAACTTACCAGCTCTGTCTCTGCTACTAGTGCCTGCTTATCTGGCTTCTCACCAGCCTCAGAGAAGAGAAAAATACTATAAGTAGCCAACCAAAGGCAAAAGAGAATTTGCCCCTCTTGTAAAAACCCAAAGGGAAACCCTCTCTTCTGATTGGTTCCTTGGCATTTGATTGACCAGGGGCCTCCTTTTCCCTACTTATTATCTGGATGAAGAGGTCAATTCATTCTCCTCTTAGTTACATTTCTCCATATTCACCAGCGCGTATATGAGATCTTAACCCCCAGAAGTATTTCAGAATCACTCATACACTCTCTTACACAGGTGGCATCTATGCATCTTTATCATTAACTTTGATTGCTTTGAGGATGAAATGAAAATGTGCAACATGCTGTCCATGTATTCTATCAACCATGTTATACTTTACCACCATAGGGCTTGGTGCCTAATGAGGAATTACATTATATTGAAAGGTAAGAATGTTTCTCTGCAGGATTCCACTGAGCTTCTGCGTTGTGTTTGTTCTGGCCCTCCGCATTATTTCAAATTCCACATTAAAGAAAGTGGCATGAAAAGATGTCGGCATCCAAAGGACGATGAATCTGCTACATCATTATTACTTTAAAGACCTATGGGGTAGTTTCAAAAGTTCCTTGAGATTTTGCTTTTGAATAGCAGTAGTTCTTCATTTCCCATTTTAAAAAAAAAATAAAATAAAATAAATGCCTTTGAGAGAGAGAGAGAGGGAGAGGGGAAAAAAGGTATGAAATTGGTCCCAGTAGGAGCTGAGAGAGATTTTAAAATCCTATCAGGAATACGTCTCAAACTGGGGTTCTACTGAAGCATTTCTTTCCTGCCTTTAAATCATTAACTGGTAGTAAGATAAATCTTGAAAGCACAATAGGTAAAAGCTTTGCGGAAAATAACAGTGTGATCCAAAGATGTGCCCATGGTTTGTCTCCTTTAAAAGGAGACTACTTAACAAAGACAAGTGGAACTTTTGAACCCGGGAGCATTGATTTGGCTGTTGGTGCTGGGTAAAACTGGCAGTGGGCTCTCAGATTCAGTGCAAGACCTGTTAAGACATTGGAAATTGCTGGCGCTTGGAACTTCAGAGACAAATGAATTTCTCTCAGTGCCCAACCGCCTTACGGGCAGAAGAGTCACACTGTCTATTGGAGGTCTAGCTGGACTGAAATTCCTCTGGGCAAAGTTTGGCCTCACTCATCTTTCCTCCTTGGAAAGTTCTTGTCACAAGGTGGAGGTCAGAAAGGGAACCTCGAAAAGTGTGATGTAACAACAAGGCGTACAATCAAGCTTTGTCTAATTTGCTATTAATGAACAGTGAATCCCACAAGCTACAAAGACATACTTAGCAATGGCAAGAGGACCTTTTTCTTTTTCCTTTAAGATCTTTGTCTGCTAGAAGCAACGATATATAATCTATTTCTGTGTGTGTACCGGAAATGGAGGGACATGGTGACTCATTGGCTAAGGCACTGAACTTGTCAATCAGAAAGGTCAGCAGCTTGGTGGTTAGAATCCCTAGCACCGCATAATGGAGTAAGCTCCCGTTACTTGTCCCAGCTTCTGCCAATGTAACAGTACAAAATGATGTTCAAATGCAAGTAGAAAAATAGGGATCACCTTTGGTGGGAGGATAACAGCGCTCCATGCACCTTTGGCATTTAGTCATGCGGCCATATGACCATGGAGACGTCTTTGGACAGCGCTGGCTCTTCAGCTTTGAAACAGAGATGAGCACTGCTCCCTAGAGTCAGGAACGACTACCATGTGCAAGTCCTTTACCTTTACCTTAATCTTTACAAGATATGGGCATCCAGAAAATGGGCTGCGAAAAGAATTACAAAATTCTCAGTAAACTCTACAATAAAATGAAACCTGAGACTGGAATTCTGACTTTTCAAGAGCAAAGGCTACATAAGGGTTTTTCTGGAAGTTAATTCTCCAGCAGAGCTAATGGCAAGTTATTGAACCACAATATTGTGAAGACCCTAGGGCAGGGGTGTCCAAACTTGGGAACTTTAAAACTTGTGGACTTCAACTCCCAGAATTCCCCAGCCAGCATTCGCTGGCTGGGGAATTCTGGGAGTTGAAGTCCACAAGTCTTAAAGTTCCCAAGTTTGGACACCCCTGCCCTAGGCCATGTAGGATATGTAGGTTGCTCAATGCAATGATGCCACTTTAAAATAAAATGTGCTCTAATCCCATTGTATTCTGGATGAGAACTCAACTCTATATTCAGTTTGTACATTGAGAATTTTTTGTCTGAGAAATACCACACTTTAGTCCTGATCCTGGGACATTGGTGTCTGAGATGAAAACCCCAGTTTTGGT
Source organism: Rhabdophis nuchalis (assembly GCA_039707465.1). NCBI lineage: Eukaryota > Metazoa > Chordata > Lepidosauria > Squamata > Natricidae > Rhabdophis > Rhabdophis nuchalis. The sequence continues at coordinate 245,923,795 of CM077643.1, read as the reverse complement.
AATTTGTCTTAACAATATTTAATTGTATGAAGATGACACCCATGTCGGAATTAAAGTTTGTCTTGATTAGGCATTAAAACTCATTTTAATGTAGCCTCTTGGTAGGTGTCAGACCCCCCAAAGCAAGAATAACATGTGGCAATTCTTCCAAGCTGAGTTCTCTATTATTTTACACCATAGACAAAATCTTGCCAGACTGAAGACTTTATTATCTACGTTGACAACATACTTTGTGAACTGTTAGGCAGCGGCTGTCTTCACCCTCTTTCTCTCCCACATGATATCTAGGCTGAGTTGCCTCTTACTCCTCTGGAATTCACTCCCTCCCTCTTGGATCCACCTCCTCCCTAGGTCCCATTGTATTAAGGCCCTTAAAGGCCAAGTGTGTCCTTCAACTAAGGAAATATCATTCAACTGGCTCAAAAATAGGAGCACCATATCTGGGCAGCAGATATTGGGACAGCCACTAGAGATGGAGTCCCTGTGGATTTTACTCTGCTAGCCATTGCTGACTATAGGGAGCAGTGCTTGTCTCCATTTCAAGGCCATTGAGCTAACAGTGTCAAAAACATTTCCATGGCCCTGTGGCCAGCACGATGACATGGAGTGCTGTTATGTTTCCCACCATACTGGTTCCTATTGATCTACTTGCATTTGCATGCTTTCAAACTGCTAGGTGAGCAGGAGGCAGGGTGAGGATGGGAGCTTGTCCTGCCGTATGGATCTCAGGTCTTGAACCTGGGCTGCTGGCTTTCCAGATGACAAGTTAATGTTTGAACCCCTCAGCCACCATGCCACCCTAGCCGCAGAAATGGTTTTGTTGCCATCTGCTGGCCAGCTGAATCGTTGCAGCCCAGATGTCTTGAGTAGTCTTCCCCTCCAGTTGCAGACTAAGCAGTGCTCCAGACTAAACCTGGGAATTTCCGCAGGCAGAAAAGATACTCCGCTATCGAAGTACTGCCGTTCCCATTTCTTTCACAGAAATCTCATGGGGCAAATTACTGCCATAAATGTTCTGGCTAAATTTATACCTCTCTAACTAAACCAGTGCAATTTAATACAGATTCGATCAATATCAAATCAAATAGCCCCCGCCTTTTCTCTCTATCTCTCTCTACTTTCACTCCCCACCACTAGTTATTTTCATTGTTTTATTGTATATACAGTCTTGTTTCAAGGCAATTTCTGTATAATTCAATTGCGCCGAATTTCCCCCCCCCTGCTGTTGAGTTTGCTGTAACTCCCATGTTTCATGCAGTATTCTTTCCCTATCATTTCACATCATTCTTCCCTTGAGCTTCACTTCTAGCCATCTGCAGGAAAGAGGATGCATTTTCATGAAAATATGAATAGGAACTGTAGGTGTTACCATTTAACTGCCTCTTTACAGAATTTTTTTTAAAGTTTTGGAGAACCCTGGCTATTTCTGAAGCATCTTTAAAAGTCATTAAGACATCCATGATATTTTAAATTCAATGAAAGGGAGCTTGCATTTTAAATTATAATTCGGTACAGAAAGATATAATAGGAGGGATGCTCTTACTCTTGCCTTACTTACAAAACTGCTTTTCTACATGCAAGACGGAAATGCAGTGCAGGTAGTCCTTGACCTATGATCAAAATGGAGACCCAAATTTCCATGGCGAAGCAAGGCAGGTCTTAAGTGAACTGGGCTCCATTTTGTGACCTTTTTTACCATTGTTCTTAAAGCAAATGATTGCCATGATTAAGTGAATTGTGCGCTCATTAAGTGAATCCAGCTTCCCACCCATTGACTCTACTTGTTGGAAGTCAGTTGGGAAGGTCACAAAGAGTGATCACATGACCCCAGGATGCTGCAAATGTCATGGATACATGCCAGTTGCCAAGTACTTGAATTTTGATCATATGACTATCGGGTTGTTGCAATGGCACATAAGTGTAAAAAGAAAAAGGTCATAAGTCACTCTTGAAAAGAGTGAAAATTCTATTTAAAATGTTATTGTAATGGTTACTCAATGGTTGTGAGTCAAGGACTACCTGTGGAGCTACTGGGCTGTGAGACTCTAGACCAGGGATGTCCAAACTTGGGAACTTTAAGACTTGTGGACTTCAACTCCCAGAATTCCCCAGCCAGCATACCGTAGCTGGCTGGGGAATTCTGGGAGTTGAAGTCCACAAGTCTTAAAGTTCCCAAGTTTGGACATCCCTGCTCTAGACCAATCGTTCTCAACCTTCCCAATGCTGCAACCCTTTAATACAGTTCCTCATGTTGCTGTGACCCCCAACCATAAAATTGGTGTCTCGGTTCCTAAGACCATTGGAAATATGTGTTTTCCAATGGTCTTAGGTGACCCCTGTTAAAGGGTCGTTCGACCCCCAAAGGGATCACGATCCACAGGTTGATAACCGCTGCTCAAGATGATCAGTGAAAAGAGCAGTGAGATCCCGGAATACCCCTTTGTTGCTTTTTAGAAAGAAATGGTAGGAGATCCAATGTATTGAATTAGTTAACGTCCTGAGTTAGGACAACTCAGTTCAAACCACCTTCAACCAGGGGTGAAATCAACTTAACTTCGCTACCAATTATTCACAAATGTGACCGCACACGAGCCACCTCTCCGCATGTACAAGACCTTCCACGCATGCATAGAGCGTCAAAAGCAGGACATGATGACATTCAGGTGGTTGGGTGGAGCCTGCTATCTAGCGCGCATGCAAAGGTAAGTAGAATAGCAATGGGGCCGGGGGGGGGGCGGGATCCACAATAAAGTAAACTTAACTTAAATAAAGATATTCCAATTGTCACATTGATTTTTCTTGGATATATTTTGATTTTCTTAATTTTTTAGCATACATCAATAATAACGTCTCTTGTATCTCAGCATTTTCTAAAACCAGCTTAAATATGTAGCGGTTCCATTTTCTTGTAGGGTAATATTTTGTGTTGGTCCCATATACTTTTCAAAATATGGTTCACCTGTCCTAACATGTCACTCAAAGGCCAAGTGGAGTTCTTGGCCTAAGAATGTTGTTCACTCATTTCCTGAAAAAACTAACTGTACTTTTTATGCTCTTACTCATTTATTTATCTACCTTTTCATTACCTGCCTTAACTTTGGGACTATGGAGTGCAGGTCAGTACCTTTCCTACCAACAATTATGTTGGTAGATTATTCAAACAATAACCTCAGGATTGTATCAATAAACCAATTGTCAGCAGATTAACTTCAGTAGAACACAGTATGAATTTTGAACCAGTGAATTGGGGGGGAAAATTGATGTGATTTACAAGGATAATATTTCTGTTTTAGCAATGTACTAAGGTAGCTCAGGACCCATAAGCATTTCATACCTACTAATTACCTGTACTTTCTCCGGGTTCTCTCTATTGTCCACCATGTCATCAGGCCCTTTAGAAGCTAATCACTTAGTCTTATCCCAATTTTGTTAGCAGTTCCTTTTTTTGTGTGTTCATAAGTCAGAAGGCCTACTGGGAAAAAGTTTTGATAGTCTGTATTACAATAGAGACTGCATTGTTCAATAAAAGCAAAAGTATGAAGCTAAATGGGGTGAATTCAGCTCTCCCACTTGCTTGGAAAAGCTGCCTAGTACATGCTGAGACCATTCAAAAGCTTTCTGGTTTTAACTGTAGTTTTTAAAGAGCAGACATCAACATCTGATTACGTTTGAAATCACACAATTTCCCCACTTGTTTCTCTACCAGCACTCCATCTAACCTCAGGGTAAACTAACTCTTTGTACTCTAAAAAAAAATTAAAATTTCAACCCTACAAAAGGCTACTTTGTAGCATATCAGTTATATTTTCAACTCACACTATACTGCAAGGGTTCTTCCTCCTCCTCTTCTTCCTCTCTTCTTCCTCCTCCTCCTCCTCCTCTTCTCCTGTCTTACTAGTCTATATACATTTATTTTCTTCTTTTGTTAGCAAATCTATTATTTGCTTCTTTACGTATTTGTTCATTTGTATCCCACCTTTAATATTTTAAAAATAATTGAAGGAATGAACGTATCAAACACACATTCTTTCTCCTGTTTCCCTTATAACAACAAGCCTGTGAGGTGGTTTGGGCTAAAAGGGAGAAAGTGATTGGCCCAAGGTCACCCAGCTGGCTTGCCTGGCTAAGTTGGGAGGTCTCCTGGTTTGTAGCCTGGTGCCTTAGCTACTAGACCAAACTGGCCCAAATGTATTAACCCATTAATTCTCCAATGAACCTCATCCTGTTGTTTGGGAAGAGTTACTTGCAAAGAAAGGAGCACACAGCGGTTGTGTCTGAGCATGATTTTCTTTAAAACAAAAGTGTAACGTTCAGTTACAGCAAAGTTTTATATTGGCTTATGACCATGTCAGGATATAATTGTACTATGCCAGCAGCATTAGGGATAGAAGGCAGAAAACAACAGTTTTAACTTTAGGACATCCTCTGCTAAAGCAATCCAAAGTTCCTTCAACCTTGTGATTCACCAAGTAGGTAGCACCATTATGGTTGATAACAGTGGTGGGTTAGAATCTCTTCTGTGTTTATTTGTTTATTTATTTATTTTTGAATGTTTATACCGCACCTTCTCCCAGCGGGACTCAATAAAAATCAACTAGTATAAAATCACTAATATAAAACAATTAAAAATCTATTAAATGGTACACCTGATTTTGATAAAAGCCCCATCTAAAAACCCTCTCTAAAACCAATTAAAAGCTACGCCAGGCCGGCTGCACGAAATAAATGGGTCTTCAAAGCCTGGCGGAAAAAGATCATGCGAAGGTCATTCCAGAGGGCAGGAGCAGCCACAGAGAAGGCTCTTGCCCTGGGAGTCGCCAGCTGACATTGCCTAGCTGACGGCACCCTGAGGAGGCCCTCTCTGTGGGAGCGGACTGGTCAGTGGGAGGTATTAGGTAGCAGGAGGCGGTCTTGCAAATAGCCAGGCCCCATGCCATGGAGCGCTTTAAAGGTGGTTACTAACACCTTGAAGCGCACCCGGAAAGCCACAGGCAGCCAGTGCAGCTCGCGCAGGAGAGGTGTCACATGGGAGCATCTAGAAGCTTCCAGAATCCCCCATTCTGTACTAACTGGATCCTCCGGGTGCACCTCAAGGGAAGCCCCATGTAGAGAGCATTGCAGTAGTCCAGGCGGGAGATGATGAGGGCTTGAGTGACCGTGTAGGTGTGCTCTGCTTTGTAGGAGTGGCTTGCTGGCCATGTGACTGGGTGGGAGTGGCTTGCCAGCCATGTGTCTGAGTGCGAGTGGTTGGCAGTCATGTGACTGGGTAGGCATGGCCAACTCGTAAAATGTGGTGAAACTCACTTAACAACGCTCTTGCTTAGCAACCAAAATGTTGGCTCAGAAACTCTGGCATTTGAAGCATGCAAGTCTTAAAGCTGTCAAGTTACAAGACCCTTGCACCCCTAATCCTTTAGGAAAAGAAAACAACCCAGGGGTGTTCAAACTTGACAGCTTTAAGACTTGTGGACTTCAACTCCCAGAATTCCTCCTCTCGCTCTTCATCTTGATGATGTGTGGACGGGCGGGGGGAGGGAGCTGGAACCGGTTCTAAACGGCACTGTAGATTTGTGGAACCGCTTCTATAGAAGAGGTTAGAACTGGCAGGAACCCACCCCTGGTTGATAACTATGTTTCTTTTTTATACTATGCTTGGCCAAAACATCATGGGCTGTCCCCTTATACTACTAGATGAGATCACTAGGGCTCGCTGCCTAAGAAGAGTGAGGAAAATCCACACCCTAGTCAGCACTTTTTTACCCTCCTATCATCGGAAAGGAGATATAGAAGCATAGCCAGCCGCATAAACAGGCTGAAGAACAGTTTTTATTCATGGGCTGTCAGACTCCTGAATCTGAAATAACATCGTGACTACGTAGTATGATGGACTTGCAGAGCACGCACAACATGTAACATATTCACACTGGTGCAATAGGACCGGGTGTTTGTTCATATGATTTATTGGCTTAGGGATTTTCTGTCTTCACTGAGAGTTGTATTTTGTTGGGGGGGTTGTGCACTGAGGGAGCTCAACGTATCTCATTGTACATTTGTTATGCACTGACAAATAAATTATTATTATCGGAAGAAATGCAAAAATCCAAACATTAATGGTGCCCCAACTCAGTATTGAGAAATGCATATGAGGAGAGTTTGCTTTCAAACGGAGTCTTGATTTCTTCAGCATCTGCAATTGTATCTATTTACATGGCTCTGTTGGATAGAGTATAGGGGGAAAAAAATAGAAGTGGAATTATGAAAAATAAATTTGTATCTCCTTGCCAGTAGTGGATCCCTACCGGTTCAGACCGGTTCAGCTGAACCGGTAGTAACTTGCCGGCCTGAGTCACTGGAACTGGCAGCAACCCAGTCCTGCAATGCCCCTAAACCCCTGAGCAATTTTAGATGTACTGTGCATGCACATGCAGCGTGCATCATGAACAGCAGCTGCTGGAACCCACTCCTGCTCCTTGCCTGTTATAAAACAATTAAACTGTCAATCACACGTGTCCTATCAGCTTCTTTAAGCATGCTACACATTTTGCAAATCAACAAGCCAAGCAGCTTAATTGCATTTTATCCAGCATCACATGGTCCCTTCTAACCGAAAAAGTCTAGATTATAACCTGATCCTTGGCTTCAAGTCAACGTATCATATTGCATTCCTAAGCAACATGGAGATGGACTCTCAGAGCTCTTTACTGTTGGTATTAGCCTACTAAATATTCTAATGTCATTTGGCTTCCTACTCTGTTGTGTTTTAGTCTTCTCACATCCCTTTCTCTCTTTCTTCCTCCCACACAGTAGTAGCCAATATAAACTCCAGACAATATAAATTGATTGTCTCCTTCATGATATTGTTAGAGAGCATGACCTGGCAATTTTGAAAAGGTATCAAGAAGAGAAAAAGAAAAGAAAACCTGGGCATTTTTAATTGACTTTAATGGTATTTGAAAAAGTGTTCCTCCTTAACCTATGTTGCATGGGTCACTCAGAGCACCATAAAAGCATTTTCCTTGACTTGAATCATGATGTTCTTTTAACATTTTTGGTAATAATCAATTAATAATTGATTTTATATGAATGGCAGAAACATATAGATAAGGATTCAGTTATGCATTCAGATGAATTGAATCAAGTAAGTACTCCTGACTACTTTCCGTGATCAATAGAAACAATTATTGTCTGATATTACAAAATATGGGGAAATACTATGTTAGGATAAATGTCCACAATAAACATCTGCAATGTCCATAAGAAAAAAATTGGTTATAGAAGGATAGTTCTGATCTTGTACCAATCATTTGGACATATCTCTAACAATTTCTGGACCATGGTTTTTACATACATACTTAACACTTTTGCACCTAGGTAAACCAGCAAATGACCTGAACAAATTGAGAACATGTATGCTACTTTCCACTTATAATGCTGACATTTTTAAAATTATATCTTAAAGTTAGTACTTTTTAACATATGGTTAAATGTAACGTGTATTGCTGGTCTTTGACCGTAATAAAGATTTATTCTATTCTATTGATTTTATATGAATGGCAGAAACATATACATAAGGATTCAGTTATGCATTCAGATGAATTGAATCAAGTAACTACTCCCGACTACTTTCTGTGATCAATAGAAACAATTATTGTCTGATATTACAAAATATGGGGAAATACTATGTTAGGATAAAGTTAGACTCTTTCATTCTTAGCTAGATAAAGTTTATATTTATAAAGTTATCTCTATCTCTATCTCCATCATCTTTATCTTTATCATCTCTATCTCTATCATCTCCATCACTGTCTCTGTTTATTGCATGGAGAAATTTAAACAAACAGACCTTCTCCCAATCAAAATATGAAGGGGCAAAATCAAGGAGGAATCTTTCTAGTTAATTGTGCTACTAATTTTTGTCCTAAGTGGACAACAGCCAAACATCTAGAGCAGGGCTGTCAAAGTCTTGACCCACGGGCTGGATGCATCAGGCGCTGGGCACACCCATGCTCAGTTTAGCGAAGGGGGAAAAGTCCTGATACTCCACACGATGCTGATATGACGACATGAGTTTTACACCCCTGATCTAGAGATATCTCAATAAGACTGAGAAACTTTGTTTATGACCTTTGAAAGGAAGTCCACATGCCAAAACATGGAAATGAAAAAGGACAATAATAATGCTCTCCAGCATTTAATTTATTCTTCAGGTTTGAAAACAATGCAGAAAGGTGATCTGTTCAGAAGATGCTTTCCACAGCCTTCAATGGTGAATTCTCTTGCTTCTTTATTTCTTCTATCAGACCCAGTGGACCTGTGGGGGAACTTCCCACCCCAGTTGTGTTACTATTATTTCGGTTACTTTGGCTAGAAGTAGAGCTTGTGGAACTCTTTCGGGGAGAGGGAGCAGTCTACAAATTAAATTTATTATTATTATTTATCAATGTGTTTGCTGGTCCTCTCCAACAAACTATGGCTTCCCCAAACTGTTGGTGGAACACTGATTGCATGTGTGGATAGGAACTGATGCTTCTGTGTGCTGCATATCAAAGCTGGAGAAAAAATTTATATCCTGCTTGGGAACAGCCCAGTGGTGGGTTGCAGGAGGTACGCCCTGGTACGAGCATACCGGAGCCTGCCCGGGGCACCGGATACTATTCCAGTACAGTGCTCCGGAGGGTCCACCCACCCACCCTCGCTCCTTACCTGTGCTTTAAGCTTTTGGCACTTCCACGCACGTGCATGGCACGTACAGCACCTGTGTGACGCTCCGCCGAGCAGCTGGAGCATCGGGAGGCTTGCTGAAGAATTGCAGGTAGGTACGAGGCATGTGCATTCTGCACATGTGTGTGTGCATGCTATGCACACTCATGTGGGTAACACTGGGCCCGTTCCAACAGTACCAGTTGGAATGGGATCTAGAACCCACCACTGGAACAGCCCCACAAACAACAAGATTTACCTGGGCATGTTCCTTTTTGGGGAAATAGACATCCCCAGATGTCCATGGCTCAGGGTCATGAGGGGAGGGGGCTTCTTGGATGGCTGTATCTAGTGAATGTTAGAACCATAGGCATTGTCCAGACCAGAGATCTCATTCTCGCGGCCCGCGGGCCAATTGCGGCCCGCAGGACGGTATCTTGTGGCCCCCACTGTGATATGAAAGTATAATATTAGTATTAATATTAGTATTAATATTAATATAAGGAATCCCTTATGCAGCCCAGCCTCACCCAGACTCTGCCTCCAGTGGCCCCCAGGTAAATTGAGTTTGAGACCCATGGTCTAGACTGAATGAAAGGACAACAAACAAACCACTCAATTGGGATTGTGCTGGCACAAATCAGAAAACATCACTTTGGAAATGGAGCAGAAAGTGCTTGCATCCTAGATGATGATGTTCGTCCATCATGTTCAAAGAGGACCTTGACATCTAACAGGCTGTGGGCTGTCCATGATGTGTCTGGTAAGGTCTATATGGGCACAAAATGTTCCGCCACATGTTGGGAAGATATGTGTGGGCACCATCGTTTCAGCATTTGAAGCTCTGGCTTTGCGGAGTGCCCGCTTCTCTTGTGCTATGGTTGTTCTTCTGTCCTCAGATGTCTGGCAGCCTTGGTGGATCAGCGTGCACCTTGTCGATTGATCTTGTGCCAGGGTTTCCCAGGAAGAGTTGTCGATTTCCAGGAACTTGAAGGAGGTTTTCAATGTCCATCCTAGATAAGGTAAGCTTAGCACCATCTATTGAAACTCTCCCAATGAATCTGCTGAAGCATATCTTGCTTTACGGAGGGTGGAAAGAACCCCATGATTTCACTGAGGAATTTCTTATGGAGGCAGACAAGTAAAGAGACCATTCTGAAAACTGTGGCAGATATATCTAGGAACTTTGGAAGATTTTTTGGGCAACCCGCCAGCTTTTCTCATATGTCAAGTTTTTTTTTTTATTTCCCCACAGAAATCATTAGTAATAAATGAATAATAATGTTGCAATTCTATAGCAATTCATTATATACCAGGAATGGAAAGGCACATCTCCATTTCTAATGCTACTTTAGGCATTTTCCCCTAAAAGAAAAAGCTTTAAAAAAAAAAACCTGCAGTCTTCCCCTTTCCCAGTGTTGTTTTCTGTTCTGTCGTGTCTCTCTTAACTCATGATACATATGAATGGTCCAATCTCTTTGGATTCAGTCCCTTATTCATCTTAACTCTAAAGTGGAAAGGTTCATAAACCAGATAAAGAATTGTATTGCTGCTCTCAAATATGCTTTTCCAAAAAAAGTGTTCCATAGAACTTTCAAGCATGTTTAAGAGTGCCACACAGTTGCTCTAGGGAATGTATACATGATCGTCTTCTTTTCTTACTGTCAATCAGTTTATTATAGTTTCAGATTTTCCTTGGGCACTGTAGATAAAAAAATGAGCTCTTAAGGAATAAATACATATGTATGATATTAAAAATTGATGCCCAAATACTCAGGCAGACTATTAAAAATGCACAGAGGGAGGGAGGAATCCGCATTACCGGCTCTCAAAGACAAATGGGTCATAGGAGTTGACAGTCTCAATAATTTCCATACAGTGCTAGGTTGGTACTGTATAGATTTCATACCTCTCCTTTCCTCAAGAGGATTGCAAAAAAAAAAGTGCAATGTGGGCCTTAATTCCAAACTCCAAGGTTTTTTCCTCCCCACTTGTCCGTTCACAATATTTAAACTTTGACGTGTTTTTAAAATGCTGAAGGATCCTGGGCTTAAGATGAGGCCTATTTATCTTTGCAGTAACTTCATGTCCGCCTAGTTTCAAAAAAGTTTTTGGTTCTATTTTTAATTAGCAAGGAGTATTGTGTATAATTACAGCATTTATTTTTCTCTTCCCATCATGCTGCGCTGCCTGGAAAATATTGTGGAATCTTTCCATTTCCAGGCTGGATGTTCAAATTCTCTCTCTCTCTCTCTCTTTTTTCCCCTTTCCTTATCATTTGGATTTTTTTTTTTTTGAATAAGCCAAGCTTATTCACATCTCCAATACAATGGGAGCAATATTCAGTGATCCAGCTCCAGCCGTATCCAGATGGATTAAAATATCTAACATTATTTGCTCACTCTTCAATTTGCTTTTATCTGCTCAAACACAGATGAGTCTTTGGGCTAAAAAAAAGAGAGAGGGAGAAGAGATTCTGCACACAATTCTGGTGTGGAGAATCCACTGGGAACGGGAAAGAGAGGGAAACAGCATATTTTTTTAATTTCCCTTCTAATGACTCCAACAAAATGGAATAGAACCCACCCAGGTTCTTGCAAGCTGATTTAAATGAGTTTAATGCAGACCTGGGATAGATGGCAATTATTATTCATAATTTCAGTCGACATTGCATATCTGCTATGTGTTCTGTTTTTAGATTAACCAAAGACTTAAAAATAGATATTCTGATATAAGTTTTAAGGATTCTGGTACATTACTCAGACTTAGCCACAGATGTTGCTCTGATGTGACAGGTAGGTTCTTGGCATTTCCCCAAATTTTTTAGTACTTTACAAGGCTGACTGTGTGAGCAAAAGTAGATTTAATTCCTCCCCGTGTCTCTGCCGTGGGGATTCTATTTTACATTTGAAGTTAGTAGAAGGTCAGCATTCAGAGCAATGGTTGGAGAGTCAAAACAAATATTTCCATAAAAGATTTTGCTTCCAGGTGTCTACAAGGCTGTGATTGAAGCAGTTCGTTTGTGTACCTCTTAAAAGGGACATCAGCAGTGGGTTAGAGATACAAGTAGAGAGAAAGAAACGGTTTAGAAGAGAACAATATTCTGTTAAGGGGAGGCAAAACCACTAACTATATGCCTGTATATTGTAAAGTCCATCAAGGAATATTTATCGTATTTTTTGGAGCATAAGACATACCTTTTTCCCTCAAAAAAGAGGGTGAAAATCTGGGTGCATCTTATACACTGAATACAGCACTTTTGGCCTACCGAAATCCCACTCCCTTTGCAAAAATGGATGTGGAGAGGGTTTGGGAGGCTTGCAAAGTGCTCCTGAGGGCTGGGGAGGGCAAAAAGGAGCAAAAAACCAGGCCGTTTTTGCCCCCCAACCCTCAGGACCACACTACAAGCCTCCCAATTCCCCCCCCCCTTTTTTGTTGAAAAACTGAGGCATGCAGAGGGTTGGGAGACCTGTGGAATGTAAAAACCTTTTTTAAAAAAAACAAAACCTCTTCAAAATCATAGTGCGTCTTATACTCCGGTGCTTCTTATACTCTGAAAAATACGGTATATTACAACATTGAAACTGTTCATAATTTAAAAATATCTCCATCAATCTCCAAAGTTGCAGGCCAAGAATTGAAAACAGGCCGTGTGTGATCTTCCTCTTTGCCATGGAACCTTTTTCAGCATCAAATTCAGATTTATTAATGTTGGTGCCCAGCAGATTGGTTGAAAGTCTATGGAAATTTTCAGTCATCCAGGTCATGGTTGTCCCAAAGGTGCTTTTTTCAGGAGGCAACTGAACTTTCATGTTTTTTTTCTTTGAAGACGTTTTACTTCTCATCCAAGAAGCTTCTTCAGCTCTGACTGGATGGTGGGGAATGGAAGGATTTATTCTCCTTGCAGACAGGTGGTCATTTGCATCCTTTTAGAGAGCCATTGAGGCCACTTGGAGGTTTGTCTGTGTCCTCGGGGTCACCTGAGTAGTGCAAATGGGTGTGGAGCCTTCTTGGCTGCAGGATGTTTTCTGTCCTGTATCCTTTCACTGTTGAACAAAGGCCCAGGCTGTTGGGGATGAGTCTGTGTTGCCTACATTTCAAACTGAAGAGCAAATGGTTCCTGTGGTCTGCAATTTTTTTCTAGAAATCTGTTCATACTCCCACACCATTTGAAGTCTATGGAGATTCTCAGTCGTCCAGGTCATGGTTGATCCATATGGTGCTTTTTCAGGACTGTCTTGGGTTGTTTTTTTGGAAGACATTTCACTTCTCATCCAAGAAGCTTCTTCAGCTCTGACTGGATGTTGGGGAATGGAAGGGTAGATATTCCTTGCAGACAACTGGTCATCTGCATTTTTTTAAAGAACCATTGGAGGACATTGGAGGTTTATCTGTGTCCTCAGGGTCACCAGAGTAGTGCAAATGGGCTTGGAGTCAGATTGTTTGAAATTTAACACCTATGTCCAAAGTTAAGCATGACCATGGCTGCGCTGGCTGTATTGGTTTTAGATTGTGGGAAATAAAGTCTAGCAGTAGTGTTTTCCCGAAAATAAGACATTCTTTTGACCCCCGGAATAAGCGCTTGGGCTTCATTTCGGGAAGGTCTTATTATTTTTGAGGTGCAGGAGACAGCGAGTGTGGTCACCTCATGGCTGCTACTGTGTGCAATATTTTCAGAGAGGGCTTATTTTAGGGCATGCGCTCAAAAGCCCAATTGGGCTTATTATCTGGGGAGGTCTTTCGGGTGCGCTTCAAGGTGTTGATCACCATCTTTAAAGCGCTCTATGGCACGGGACCAAGCTACCTGCGAGACCGCATCCTACCTCATACATCCCTGCGGCCGATTCGCTTCCACAGAGAGGGACTTCTCTGGGTGCCGTCCACCAGGCAATGCCAGCGGGCGACGCCCAGGGGAAGGGCCTTCTCTGTGGTGGGCCCAACCCTCTGGAACGACCTACCCCCCGACCTCAGAACAACCACGGACCTCCGCACCTTCCGCCAGAAATTAAAGACACTCCTGTTCCATCAGGCCGGTTTGGCCTAAGTTATTTACCTAGCCTTCAGTCTGTATTATAAATTGTTTTTAATTGGGTTTTTAATGGATTATGTTTTAACTTTTTAAATTTTAGCACAGGGATAACCTATTTAATTCGATATTAATTATTTATATTTTATATTGTTTGTTTTAACTTCCTGTGCACCGCCCCGGGTCCCTTCGGGGAGAGGGTGCAGTTATATAAATTTGACTAATAAATAAATAATAATAAATAAAATAAATTTTCAGGGAAACAGGGTACCATTTAGAAGGAGGCACCAAATGATGACATGGTGACCTACAGACCAGTGGTGAATTTCTACTGGTTCATCCCAGATCAGGAGAACCAGTAGTGGCAGTGGCGGGAGGCTCCGCCCATCCACCCAGACACTTCTGCGCATATGCAGAAGCATTGCGGAAGTGAGCACACGCGCACAAGCGAACCAGTATTAAAATAAATTGAAACCCACCATTGCTACTCAATTCCACTTATTCAATTTACTCTTGGTTCCATAAAATATCTATCTATCTATCACCTACCATTCTTCTATTTACAAATGTGTCTATGCTGCTTCCGTTGGGGGGGGGGAAAGGAGAGGTTTGCAAATGAAGTATAGAGTTTACCACCACCTTTTTCTGAGAAGCCTTTCCATTTCCCACTCTAGCTTACACTCTGGAATTCAGTTTGAGGCCTACCAAGGTCAGACAAGATTGGACGAGCTCCTCCCATCTTCTGTAGAGAGCCAGGGAGATGGCTATGATATCAGATATTTTAAATTATTCATTAAAAAAAAAGGGGTGGGTGGGAGCAGAAGTATTTCTTAGCAAAGGAGGTAGTATTAAGAAGAGACCTGGGCTGATTTCACTGAGATGTAAGAAGGAAAGGGAAAAGATCAGATTTGTATTACTGTACAACAGCCTATTTCAATAAAGCTTACTTCTAATCTTTTGCTGGAGTCTGCTTTCTGATCTAGGCAACCTCAAAGGCCCAACACTTTCGAAGGTAAATAAAGAATAAAGGTTAAAGCAATACAAAGCAATGAAATACTGCTATCTATATAAGTCTTCAGGTGTTTTCACTCTGTTTGGTGGTTTAGATCTACAATGTCCATATTCCCAGTTTTCTGGGAGTTAGCTCAACTACACTTTCATTTCATGTGAGCCATATGAAAGCCATTGGTTATAGTGTGGTACTGCATGCTACTTCTGCTGCCTGCCGGCTGCCTGTAATATGGCACTTCAATTCTCACCAGGTTCAAGGTTGGCTGAGCCTTCCATCATCCCAAGCAAAGGTGGGTTGCTCCTGGTTTGGCCTGGATTGGGCGAACTGGTACTGGCAGTGGTGGGAGGCTTGGCCCACCCATCCAGACACTTCTGTGCATGTGCAGAAGCATCGTGCACAAGCTCGTGCACACGCATGAGCGAACCAGTAGTGCCAGGATTTGCAACTCACCTCTGCTTCTGAAGTGAGTAAAATGAGGACCCAGATTGTTGGGGACAATATGCTGACTCTGTAAACTGCTTAGAGAAGGCTGTAAAGCACTGTAAAGTGGTATATAAGTCTAAGTGCTATTGCTACTGCTATTTCAGTAGTATTGTTCTGTCAAGTCATTAAAAGATGATCCACAAACTTAACTACTGTAATGCTCTCTACATGGGGCTCCCCTTGAGGTGCACCCGAAGACTGCAGCTTGTCCAGAATGCAGCCGCGCGGGCAGTTATGGGAACCTCCAGGTTCTCCCATGTAACACCACTCCTGCGCGAGCTGCATTGGCTGCCTGTCATCTTTCGGGTGCGCTTCAATGTGTTGGTTATCATCTTCAAAGCGCTCCATGGCACGGGACCTAGCTATCTGCGGGATCGCATCCTGCCCCATACATCCCTGCGGCCAATTCGCTCCCACAGAGAGGGACTTCTCCGGGTGCCGTCCACTAGGCTATGCCAGCGGGCGATGCTCAGGGGAAGGGCCTTCTCTGTGGCGGGCCCGACCCTCTGGAATGACCTTCCCCCCGAAATTAGAACAACTACGGACCTCCGCTCCTTCCGTCAAAAACTAAAAACTCATTTCTTCTGCCTGGCCGGCCTGGGGTAATCGAACTGTTTTATTAGGGTTTTTTAGGGGTTTAGTTTTAGTTGGTTTGGGATTTTAGCACAGGGTTTAAGTTTAATTCATTTTAATATTGTATTTATGCTTGTGATTTTATATATGTATTTTTAAATTCCCTGTGCATCGCCTCGAGTCCCTTCGGGGAGAGAGAGCGGTTTTAAAATAATTAAAATTAAAATTAAAATAATTAAAATTAAAATTAAAATTAAAATTAAAATTAAAATTAAAATTAAAATTAAAATTAAAATTAAAATTAAAATTAAAATTAAAATTAAAATTAAAATTAAAATTAAAATTAAAATTAAAATTAAAATTAAAATTAAAATTAAAATTAAAATTAAAATTAAAATTAAAATTAAAATTAAAATTAAAATTAAAATTAAAATTAAAATTAAAATTAAAATTAAAATTGTTGTTGTTGTTGTTGTTGTTATTATTATTATTATTATTATTATTATTATTATTATTATTATTATTATTATTATTATTATTATTATTATCTAGCATTAGTTTGTTTGTTAGACATTTTGACCTGCTTCAAGATAGATCCTCAACTCAGAAAATAGCATGATCTGCCTTCTGTTGCCTCTTTGTTTATGTGAATTATTGTTCAATAGAAATTTATTTTAAGGGAAAAATATATATTAAGTTTGGATCGTTGAAACGCCACCCCCAGAACCCATCAGAGAAAATAAATAAGCAAAGGCAACAACGGAAAGGGGAGAGACGAAGAGGGAAAGGAAGAAAGGGTAAAGTAGAGAAAGTAAGGGTGGGGAATTAAGAGTAGGAGAGAGGATAAGAAAGAAGAGAGGAGAGAAGGAGAGAGGAAAGAGAGGGGAAAATGAGAGAAGAGAGGAGAAATGAGAGGAGGAAATAAGAAGGCAAAGAAGGGAGCTGGAGAAAGTAGGAGTAAGGCTGTTGCAAAATAAGATAGAGACACGAGGTGGCAAGAAAGCGATCCAAACTGTATCATACAGTATATATGTAAGAATGTGTATAGATATTAATGATGAATAGATAAATGTTAAATAGCATTTATAAGAATGTATATCAATGAATGATTTTGAAATGGGAAAAAATAAAAACTATTCTTCAAAAAAAAAAGAAAATAGCATGATCTGCCTTGTGTTGCCTCTTTGTGACTTGTCTGAATTGGGAGGTATAAATCAGAAAAAAAATGGAGCCTCTGCTTCCCATTATATAGCATGAGAAACACACACACACACACACACACATATACACACAAATGCATTTTTCATTTTTCATCAGAATAGGGTATCAAGAAATTCAGAGCAGTATAATTGAAAGAAGCATGCCAACTTTCATAGAAATAACTGTAGAGGTTTTTAAGCTACATGTCTTTAAATTCCATTTTTCCCTCTGTCCAAAATGTTATTATTACAGGACAGAATATAATGCAATTTGCATAGGAAATGAAGCCTATAGAGAGGAATATCTATGGCAAATTTCAGGCAGATAGGTTGAAAACGTTTTGCACAAAGGGAAGAGCTGGTGGCAAGGAATAATGATGTACTTCATGAATAGATTGGAGCTGACTGTCAGGTTAGAGTGCACAGAAAGTATAATAGATTAATTCACTCATCTGTTCCTTAAAAGGAAATACAGTAGTTAAACTAGTCAGGCAAAAGACAGCCACCAAACCACTTCGTACAACTTGTAAGTATGGGAGATAGGAAACACTGATTAAGTTCTTTCTCACTTTCTTTCCATCACCCACCCTAAAGGCATAGCGATGGGACTAGCCAATGGTAGTCTGGTAGCAAAAGGTCATTCCAATGTGAAGACAGTCATTGCATTCTACATCCTCTTTTCTCCTTTCCCTTCCCTTCCCTTCCCTTCCCTTCCCAGCAAGGCATTTAAAACTGTCAGAAGCACTCAGGTTTTAAGCCACCTTTTCACTTCTGGACAATCTATGCCATTCCATCCAGCACACTGAGTTCTGAAACAGCCTATCAGAGGTGGAATTTCATCGGGGTTGTTGAACTGGGGATAAGTCTACTTAAAGGCAGACATTTCATCTCCAGTGAGTTACAAAAAGATAGCCATTCAGCCATCTTCCACAATAGATTTGGAGGTAGTGCCAGTGCATTTTTTAAAAAGTGAAACTTCTAGTTTCTGGATGACTAGACAGACAAATCTGTTATGTGGGCTGCATTTTCAGAAGTGATTTACCACTAACCTTTTGCTAAAGCAGAACTAAAACTGGTTTCTCTACTCATTTATCTATCTCTCTAATCTGCCTTTGCTTCTGCCTTTGCCTCCATTTCCCTTTCCATCTCCATCGCTGCCTCTGCCTCTATTTCTGCCTCTGCCTCTGTTTCTGCTTCTGCTTTTCTTTCTGCCTCTGCCTCTGCCTCTGCCTCTGCCTCTGTTTCTGCCTCTGCCTCTGTTTCTGCTTCTGTTTCTGTTTCTGTCTCTGCCTCTTGTTCTGCTTCTGCCTCTGCCTCTGCCTCTGCCTCTGTTTCTGCTTCTCTTTCTGCCTCTGTTTCTGCCTCTGCCTCTGTTTCTGCTTCTGTCTCTGCCTCTGTTCCTGTTCCTGCTTCTGTCTCTGTCTCTATTTTTGTTTCTGCCTCTACTTCTGTTTCTGCTTCTGCTTCTACTTCTGCCTCTGCCTCTGTTTCTGCTTCTGCCTCTGCCTCTGTTTCTGCTTCTACCTCTGTCTCTGCCTCTGCCTTTGCCCCTAATTTTCTCTCTGCCTCTACCTCTGTTTCTGTCTGTCTCTGTCCACCTGCCTCTCTCTCTCTCTCTCTCTCTCTCTCTCTCTCTCTCTCTCTCTCTCTCTCTCTCTCTCTCTCTCTCTCTGTGTGTGTGTGTGTGTGTGTGTGTGTGAAGGCCTCTCTCTTTATGGAGAAGTCCATAGCGCTGCAAAAGGAAAGGAAAGAGAAGAGGACAATGAGCAGCAATGACAATGACAATGGATACACTATTGAAAGACTTGAAGAATCAGATTGGGGGCAGATGTTTCTAGAGAAAATCTTGCTACGCAGTTGTTTAGCGTTGGCACCAACTTCTTCTCCCCCCACTCTCCCCACCCCCAGACAGACAGACAGAGATTCCTTAAGCATTTATTTCAGAAAGTTTATGCAATGTTACTTTGCAAAACTGAGTCTGTGCCCTGCGCACAGTCACTCAAGCACTCGTGACATCCCGACTCGACTACTGTAATGCTCTCTACATAGGGCTTCCCTTGAGGTGCACTCGAAAGCTACAGTTAGTCCAGAATGCAGCCCCGCGGGTGATTACGGGAGTGCCTAGACACTCCCATATAACACCAATCCTGCGCGAGCTGCACTGGCTTCCTGTGGTCTTTCGGGTGCGCTTCAAGGTTTTGACGACCATCTTCAAAGCGCTCCATGGCTCGGGGCCTAGTTATATGCGAGACCGTCTCCTGCCCCATACATCCCTATGGCTGATCCGCCCCCACAGAGAGGATCTTCTCAGGGTGCCGTCGGCCGGACAATACCAACTGGCGACACCCAGGGGAAGGGCCTTCTCTGTGGCAGGCCCTGCCCTTTGGAACGACCTACCCCCTGAACTTTGCACCATCTCCGACATCCGCCTCTTCCGCCAGTGTTTAAAGACACATTTGTTCCATTTAGCCGGCTTAGCATAACCTCCACAAATGACTATTTTAGACAGTTTTAAATTTGGGGATTTTAATTTGTTTTTAGCACAGGATGGGTATGAAATAAGTTTTTTAAATTTTTACTTGATTTTGTATTGTATTTTAAATTCCTGTGCGCCGCCCTGGGTCCTTTTGGAGAAGGGCGGGGTATAAATTTAATAAAATAAATAAAATAAAAATAAACTTGTGTGCTCCCTTCTATGTATCAACCCCTAACAGCTGTGATACCTGGAGATACCAGACGAGTCAGATGCATCTTGTTCCTTGCCAGAACTCCAATGAGAAGTTAGCATCCATTGACTCTCTTGATTCCTGATTTATCTGGGGCTTCCTTCCCTAGTTGTCATGAGAGATTTTAAGCCAGTGCAGGAAAGCCACCCTCTGCACCACACTTTTTTTTTTTTTTACATTTAAGGGTATGAATAATTAACTATATAAATTTCAACAAAACTAAACACAGTGGATTTTGCAGAACCCTGGAATAAATACGGGCATGCATTCCAAACACAACTTTGTTTATGTTGCCACTAAATTAGCTTTTGACTGTTTTTTAATTAATACCGCTATGCCTCAACAAGACTGCCCAAATGTCCCTGGGCCATTGCAAGCTCTTGTGATTTCATACTTCTGCATTAAAGTAAGCATCCCTATATCATCCCCTTGACCTACAAGGTCACTTGAAATTAAGAACCTTAGAATCTTAGCATTTCACAGGGATTAATCAAGTTAATTGGCATCAGATCAGATGTGTTTCTCGTGTCAACACACTTTAATTTTATTAGCTTGTTTCCTAAACATACAGCAATTTGCAATAGGAAGGGTTAAAGCCATATCTTCCGCTGCTGAGAAGTTCAGATCTTCCTCATTACTATGCAGCAACCAGATGACCTCTGTCTTAGGGCTAAAAACCTGTTTTACTGTCTGATTAGGTTTTGTATAAATTCTACATTATTCCAGATAAGCCATAAATTGTAATGCTATGGTAAATTATCATTCAATTAGACTTAACTTTATATCTGAAAAAACCCAACAGGAGAAACAGTGGAGATCCAGAAAGGTTATTGCACACGTTCCTTTTATAAACTTAGTTGGACATTTCATTCCAGAATCAATAGGCTATTACTGATGTGTTTGATAATTATTTTTATTCTAGCTAATTTACTCTAGGCAGATACTGTATATCTCTTCAAGTTAAGCACTTATTTTCTCCCAGACTAAACTAAACACGCACCTCCACTGTCAGAGGTGGGTTGCTCCTGGTTTGGACCGGTTCAGCTGGAGCAGTAGTTGAATTCAGTCCTGGGTCGCAGAACCGGCAGCGACTCAGGCTTGCTATGCCCCTGAACTGTTTCCTAACTGCCACTGGGCCACAGCCATTTTGGTTTTTAGTGACTGCGCCTGCTCAGTTCACTGTAAATTGTTCTGCACATATACAAAGAACAATTTACAATGAAATGTGCACATCGTGACATCCCGTATAGACTACTGCAACGCTCTCTACATGGGGCTTCCCTTGAGGTGCACCCGAAGACTGCAGTTAGTCCAGAATACAGCCGCGCAGGCAATTATGGGAGCTCCTAGACGCTCCCATGTAACACCACTCCTGCGCGAGCTGCACTGGCTGCCTGTGGTCTTTCGGGTGCGCTTCAAGGTCTTGACTATCATCTTCAAAGCGCTCCATGGTACGGGACCTAGTTATCTTCGGGATCGCATCCTGCCCCATACATCCCTTCGGCCAATTCGCTCCCACAGAGAGGGACTTCTCTGGGTGCCGTCCACCAGGCAATGCCAGCGGGCGACACCCAGGGGAAGGGCCTTCTCTGTGGTGGGCCCAACTCTCTGGAATGACTTACCCCCTGAACTGAGAACGATCATGGATCTCCGCTCCTTCCGCCAGAACCTTAAAACTTATTTTTACCAACAGGCCGGCCTGGCCTAACTTACATCACCTAGCCCACAGTCTGCAGTTAAATTGTTTTAAATTGGTTTTAGGGATATTGTTTTAATGTATTTAAATTTTTAGCACAGGGATATTAATTTAATTCGGTTTTATATTTTGTATATTGTTGTTTATATATGTTTTTTTAATTGCCTGTGCACCACCCCGAGTCCCTTTTGGGAAAGGGTGCGGTATATAAATCAAATAAACTATAAACTATAAACTAACTATGTTGCATGCTTGTTGTGTGTGTGTTGCACGTGTATTGCGAAACAGTAGTAAAACCAGCAACAATCCACCCCTATCTTCTGTACATTGAACATTATTGTTGAATGTCAAGATCACCTTATAGTCATACGATATATGCTGGCTTTCCCCATTCTGGTATCTTCCATATGTGTTGAACCTAGAACTTGAAGAATTGCCCTCAATCTAAAAGGGTGTCTCAGGTATGAGGAGGCTGGCTTATGGGATAGGTAAACATAAAGGTTCCCCTCACACATATGTGCTAGTTGTTCCCAACTAGTGGGTGGAGCTCATCTCCATTTCAAAGCTGAAGAGCCAGCCCTGTCTGAAGACATTTCCATGGTCATGTGGCCACCATGACTAAATGCCAAAGGCACACAGAATGCTGCTACCTTCCCACCAAAGTGGTCTCTATTTTTATACTTGCATTTTTACATGCTTTCGAACTGCTACGTTGATAGAAGCTGGGACAAGTAATGGGAGCTCACTCTGTTATGTGGCGCTAGGGATTCGAACCACCAAACTGCCAACCTTTCTTTTTTTTTTTTTTTTATTGAAAAAGTTTTATTGGTTTTACATTTTTTCTATAGGGTAGGGTAAGGGATACAAAGAAATTTTGAGAGCATTCACGTCAGAGTCGTCGGCCCTTCCGAGACCTCAAAATACACAATAAAAAAATAACAAAAAAAAACATTTTTCATAACACTACAAGGTAAAAGCAAGTACATATACCTAAATTCTCAATTCCATGCTGTCAGACATTTACAAAAAATCCAGAAAATATTATGCAAAATTGTTCAGGAAAATCAAGGCAAAGTTATTTTTTAGATCTAAGTCTCTTGGCTATTGTATCTTCTTTTTCTCCTCCCTGGCCCCGAGCGGGCGGGGCCGTGGCCCCCTCTGTCCCCCCTGGATCTTCCCCCAGGATAGAGGAATGTTTTTTAAGAAAGGCTTCCGCCTCAACAACTGTTTTAATCCTCACTCTTCCTCCTTCCCAGAACACCAGCATCCCTTCGGGTGTCACCCACTTGAACCAAATCCCATGATCAAATAAAATTTTAGACAGGAAGGAAAATTTCCGTCTTGCTTCTCGAATCTTTCTAGGAATCTGCTTCAAGATAGTGACCGTTTTTTGTTGGTAAATTAAGGGGTTCCCTCTCTGCGCCTTCAAAATTTCCTCTCTGGTTGACCTTCTAACAAATTTCACATGTATCTCTCTAGGCACTTCATTTATCCTGGCATATGCTGAGTTAATTCTATAGGCTAGGTCAATGTCCCCCCTGATCTCATCCTTAGGTTTTTGTAAATAGTCTGCTAAAATTGTGCTCATAAGATCAGGGAGGCATTCACCAGGTTGCTCAAAAACATTCTGAAATCTCAAAAAATATGTCATTCTTTCCATATCAATCCTAGACACATGCCCACTTGTTTCCTCAACCTCTTTAGTAACATTTTTAATCTCTCCCTTAACCCCCACCAACCCCCCTTCCAATTCTTCAGTCTTCTGTGTAATTTCCAGCGTTTGCTTCCTTATGTCCAATAGCTCCTTCTTGAAATTGATGTTTTCAGCCCTCTGGGCCTGAATTTCGTTTACCAAAGTTTGTATAACAGTTTCAAGAGAAGCCATCCATTGTTCTAAACTTGCCAGTGCTGTTTCTTGAGCCATGATTAACTGTTAAAGTCAGTGCCACCAAAATGGCGTTTTCAGGGTGGGGTTGGTGAGACTAACCGGGAGCCAAAAGTTCAGATCAAGGTTGGAACGTTGTAAAGTTCAGGAACCAAGAGAGAGCCAATTTTCCAACTCAATAGTTATAATAACGAAGGTAATCCAGAAAGGAACCACAAATCCAACAGAAAAAAATTCTTCATTAATATCCAGAGAGAGTCCCACTTATAAAGAGACGCTGGGAATTTTCCATAGTTAAAATAGTCAGGCAGGGACAAAGAGAAGCCACTTTTCACCGCCCATCTCAGAGCCCAGAGGAGAGAGTAGTAAAATAAATTTTTTTTTAACCAGCCAGACCTAGAAACAATGTTGCAAATAGCCGCATTCCACTTTCCCTTGTTAAAGACAGTCCGGATTTAAGATTTCCGCTTTCTCTTCCAGAGAAGCCATTTTTAAGTGCCGCTTAAGTCCGAGGGGGGGGTTTTGAAAACAAACACCCCCCTCCCAGTCCATTCAGCCTGGCTGGCAGCAAGGAAAAAAAGTCTTTTTTTAAACTCACTCTCCCTCGCAGCTGAAGCCTCGGCAGACCTTCCGATCTCTTCCGCTCAGCCCTCTTCATTAAAGTGAATGGCGCCGACAGCCGTTGGCGAAGGGAGAACCCCCCGCAGCATGTTCTCCTTCATCTAGGCCGCGGCAAAAGGGTCGCCTCCCCCACCGCCGTGAGGGGGGGCGTCCCTGCCGAGCCGGCCCTACGGGAGACCCCCAAAAAAGGGGCGTCTCGCCCCCGTGGGGGGGCAGAAGAAGCAACAAAACGGCGAGCGAGCGCTAGGCTCGCTCATCGCCGCAGGAGCCGGAACTGGACAAACTGCCAACCTTTCTGATTGACAAGCTTAGCATCTTAGCCACTGAGCCACTGCATCCCTGGCTTATCGGATGGATACATTTAAAAAACATTAATGCACCAGGGGACTAGGTCAAAAGGTAGGAGATAAATCTGACACTCTTCATATCTGCAGGTTCTCTCAGAGATAATGTTCCAGTGCCAAAATCCATTCATTGAGCCGGTTTGACTCTTGCGGGAGGCATAGTACATCTAGCGAGTGCTAGATGGAGTTTGTTCCACTATATGCTTTCTTTGTTGCCTGGGGGTTCGGGTTTCTTGCATTGCAATTTACTGGTTCTCTAAGGCTTCATAAGATTGAGTGCTGTGATCCTGGCTTTGACCCATCCTTGAAACCGGAACAAGAGAGTCCTCATAAAAACACTCTGCAAAAGAGGAAATTCTGGAGGTAGAAATTGTGAACTATGTAAGAAATAAACATCCGACATGTCTTCAGTTGACTGAACCTTCAGATGCTTAATGTTAACAAAGAGACATCTGGTGTAGGGCTTGCTGACTTTTCTAACAGTACAATTTTGAAGTCTAGGAATGTTACTGCTGTTAAACATTTGAAGAATGGGTTTCAGGTGTATTATTTGCAAGAAAATATTTGTTATGCAGATCATTTCACAACATTTCAGGTAGAAACTTAATTAAACTGAGACTGGTCAGAAGATTCAGCGGGCTTTTTAAATTATTATTATTATTTGCAGAACTTTGATGAAGAATGGCAAAAATGGAAGCCCCTAGAACAATTTTCATATTTTATGGCATTGGTGAACAGAATACAAGCCGTAAATATATGGGGGTGTATGTGTATATAGACATTTATACACAGTATGCATGTCTATGTATTGTCAGAAGAATAATTTGGGGTTTCAAATCGAGCTGCACAAGAATAAATAAAAACGAGATCCACACAGCTGTGGGGAAAGAGGAAATATTTATTCCTAAAAGCAAATAATTTGCATTTAAAGGCAGGCTGCAGAGAAATGGGGTAAAGCAGCAGATTTTTATAGGAAGAACTTGAAGTATCTAAGTGCTGATTCTAGGCTGACACTTGAGGTGTATGTCTGTCTCTCTCTGTGTGTAGGTATGTTTATTCTTGTGAACATGCAGTTCCTCTGGGAGACCTAATTTAATTAACTCTGTTTGTGTTTGCAGACCTTATCCTTTGATATGTGGAGTAGGTCTGGATAACTTATTTGGGGATTTGAGGAAGTTTGAGAAAGGGATTTTCCCCGTTTGCTATTTTTACTTGATTAATTTAGTTTCAGCTTACTGACAATTATCTACTGGAGACACTCATTCGCAAACCATTGTGGCTTCTGTCAATATTTTAAGGGAAGATGGAAACAGTATAAAGAGTAAAATATATTGTGATATGCAACTTCTCACAGTATGTGTGTGTATGTGTGGATCATATACACACACGGTATATATGATGTGTGTGTGTGTGTGTGTGTGTGTGCTGTTACTGTAATCCTTTTGACATGTACATGATCTTTCGAACACATGTAACAAAGAGGATTAGCTGAGTACAGCTACACTGAACAAGTTTTCCTCACAACACAGTTATCTAAATCCATCCATTTGCATTCATGACATCAGGCTTCAGGGCATTTCAGAGATACATATATTCTCTTTTGCGATAACTAAAAGCTTCCTCGAATCCAACATTTCAAAGCTGAAAAAGATTGAAGACTCTCATTGGCACAAATAAGCGGTGGTTGATTTTGTGAGGTGTGACCAAATCTTGAATCCCAATCCAAATTGTGCTGATTTGGAAAGCAGGTTGAATCAAGAGAGAAAATTGGTTTAAACCAAACATTCATGAATAGTGTTAATTTTTGTTCTTATAGAGCTAGCATTTGCGAAACATACACTGACGTGGTACTTTCTGTGCTAATTAACCCCATTTCTGAACATGTTTTATTTAGTTCAGGGTCTTGTTTAGTAATTTTTATTTAAATTACTATGTGAAGATAGTATAAAAATATTTATAGTCCTAGGCATCAGCGTTTAGTGGTTGTTGTTGTTTTCATCTGCCATATCCTGTTTTTTCCCCGCTCCTTAAATCTTCCTGGTCACATCTAAGAGAAGAAAATGCCCTCCAAGCATGCTCATAGGCCAGCTTCAGAT
Source organism: Rhabdophis nuchalis (assembly GCA_039707465.1). Classification (NCBI taxonomy): domain Eukaryota; kingdom Metazoa; phylum Chordata; class Lepidosauria; order Squamata; family Natricidae; genus Rhabdophis; species Rhabdophis nuchalis. The sequence goes on along the minus strand of CM077643.1, from coordinate 245,897,434 downwards.
TTATGCCATTGGTGCTGATTTATCCCAAATTCTACCAGGTAACGCCACTGTCAGGTCTGCAAGCCATCTTTTCTTTTGGATTTCAGGCATGATACACTTTCTACTATTCATTTTCTATTGTGGGAAAATGGGAGGGGGGATTATACAGAGTTGGGTGATATGTAGCCATAATAACATTCTTTCTAGGAAGCCAAGCCTTTGTCTCTGCACCTGGCTGGAACTGGATGGGTGGAAGCTGCTAGCGTGGCAGTAGAAGATTGGACCATATGATGGACTCGTGGGTAAGAGGGCAAGATCTTGAACTTTCAACTGGGTTGAAAAACCTGGAAGCTTTCAGATTTGGGTTTTCCCAGATGTGCCAACATGGCTCTCTTAATAAATTGAAATTTTGAGAAATCTTTTGCCTCAGACTCTGATTTAATTTTGGATGCTATTTGGAACCCTGATAACTACTGTTATTATTTATATGTTTTTGCTTTAATTTTCTCATTTCTGATGATATTGTGTAACTAATATTGATGACTTTCAGGATTTTATCTGTTTAGAACCTTGTTCTAATTTTGGTACATGTCCATTTTAGTTGTATTTGATGCATTTCATTTTAATGAGGAAAAAGGTGTTGGTTTTTTTTGTTCAATTCTCAACATTGTCTTTGCTAAGTTTAAACTGGCTACTCTTTTCTTTTACAATCAATCAATTGGCTTGCAATGAAGAAAAAAAAAACCAGGTCAAAAGGATTTGTGAAGTAATGTATCTAATCTCTTGATATATTATTGTCTTGGGATTTCATTCATCACCTTATGTTTCAGAATGAAAAGTAAAGCCTGCCATTACCATTTATACCCAGTAATTAGGAGAGGTATAACTGACACTGATCGTGTTAAATGCATGCAAGAAAGATGCAAATCTACTCATCCATTGTGTTTAAAGGAATATTCTGGAAACTTTCTTCATATTCCCCTCATACAAATTAGGTAATTTTGTTGGAAGAGTCTAGGAAGTCACCTACACTGGGAAAGCAAAGACAGAACCCAAATGCCATTATCTTTGCCTTTTTTAAAAGAATCACTACATTTAATTTGGGGAGGGGCTGATTTTAATTCAAATTCCATTTTATTAGATACATTGAATCTCCTCCCCTTGTATATATATATTTATTTCTGGTACTTTGATGTCAGCTTTGATGTGGTTCATGTCATGGAAGCATAAAATATAAAATCACATCATTTGCTTAAAAAAATGCAACCATCATAAAAGACAGCAGTGGGACTCCAGAGTCATAAAATAGCAATAAAACAGAATAGCTATAAATAACCATGTTGAACCCAATATACTGTCATTACAACTAGAGAAACAATTCTGCAGCACCGTTTATTTTTTTATTTTTTTTGCCCTCTCTCTGTTTCACTTATGGATCTGTGTTTCTTTTGAGCAAATGAAAAATTGAACCAGATGGAGCCCATTTAGTACAATTTTCACTTGTTCCAAAATGAACACCATGAGTAATGAATGGCTATGAAGCAGTTTGCATTTTGTTACTCGTATCCAAGATCATTCTTTACTCATTCCTAGGGGTGGATGGGTAATAATTTCTTCCTTGGCAAGCTGAGTTAGGAGCTCTTTTTAGCGAATATCCAAAGGTGCTTTTTCAAAAGGCAACTGGACTTTCTTTGTTTTTCCTTGAAGACATTTCGCATCTCATCCATGAAGCTTCTTCAGTTTGGTGAAGTGTCTTCAAGGAAAAACAAAGAAATTCCAGTTGCCTTTTGAAAAAGCACCTTTAGGACAACCATGGCCTGGATGGCTGAGAATCTCCATAAACATTCCTGGAAGGTATTGTTGCTGTTTTCTCAAAAACACCAAGCATGACCCAAGCCCAGTGCATTGTGAAGAAATAATTCATTTCAGAATGCTTTATTTCTCTATAATGAACATGATTTTCAGTAACAAAATGTACGTGCTTGTAATGCATAAATGGCAAGCTGAATAGGATATACTTATTTCTTTGGGTTTTTTTAAAAAATGATGTTGCTTTATGGGTTGCCTGTCAGGCAAGAGATACCTACAGTCAAGAAGGGGGGGGAAATAAACCAAGTCACATTATGAAAATACTTGAATATATATGTACATAAGAGTTAATTGCCGCTCCTGAATTGGCCTTTTTAGCTTCATTAGATGCTGCGTTAGGACCTCTATCCAGAGCACAATACCATAGACTTTTGAGACTGAAGGTTGCCAATAATGAGAGTTAATATATATGTGCTTATACACTGTCACAGAATTGTGCAACTGGTATCCAAATGAATTCAGAGATGCTGACACCATCTTGTAGTTTTATATAAATAAATATATATTTACATTTATCTTTATAGCAAACAAGATAGTCAGGCACATCACTACATCACTACACGTAAATTACAGAGCACCTACGCACACAGGAGAAAAAAAAACCAGAAAAAAGGAAAAACTTCACCTCCACACACAAAGCAACCAATCACAGTTAAGATTGCTTCACACAGTGTTGTACAACCAATCAAGCACAACTGTGTGTTCTGGCTCACTGCTCCAGCTACTACATTTAAATATTTTAACATACACAACTTTAGAGAAAGGCAGGGAAAATAACAAAACACAGAAATCATTAAATATCATAATATGAAAATATGGAATAACAGGTGAAAAAGTCCCTAGGATAAGAATTGAGACACGTCACCTTTCATGCCTCCTGTTCACTCCTGTGAGTCCATGCAATAATAATTATGTGCCACACAATAACAATCTGTTGCAAAGAGGCAACAAAATGGATCGGTTAAAGAAAAAAAACGAACCCTAAATGCTCTTATAGCACCTTAGAGACAAAAACCTTTGTGGGTTACACCACATGTGAACTTTGTGGAAGCACAGAATGAGCCCAGAGATGGGCAATAGGTACCAAGGGACCTACAACATCTCTAGGTGATCCTCTTTGGATCCACAAATTAGTTTTATCTTTATGTTTGTAAAGTACAAATTTCACAAAAGGGCCACACTTGGTGAGATTTGGATGTTGTTGTTTTTTTAAATATATCTCACAAAACCCTTGCAGAGCTTCCAGGAAGAATGCTGAACGCTTGTGAAATGTGGTAAGAAGTGACTTTGTCTACTTGTTTGTTTTAAGCCTGGTGCCAGAAAATGTTGTAGATCCTTGGAAATGAAGCATCAGTAAAGAAAATGCATTTTCTTATCAGCTTGATATTTATTTATTTATTAAATTTATTAAAAAAAATTATACTGCCTTACTACCGAAGGACTCAGGGCGGTGTACAGTCAAAGTAAAACAGATATATAAAATTAAAAACAATTTAAAAAACATATTAAATAATTTGGCCCCTCATAAGATTAAAAACCAACAAACCCCAATTAAAATTAATAAAAATTCATATTTACGCCAGCCCGGCTTGTTGGAAAAGAAATGTGCCTATTCACTTCATTGGTCTGAACTCTAGGCTGCAACAGAATAAACTTTACCAGATTTGTGAAGAGTGCTTTCTTCTGTTGCCAATTTTGCAAGCTGTTGGGGGCTAACCTGAATTTCCATTCTTAATTCAGCAATCCAATTGATGTTCCCTTTGATTACATTCTCCTTCATGCACACATGCCAGCTATAATTTTGTTTAATCACAGATAGAAGCCGAATATTCCCCCCCACACACACACACACACTTCTAAATACTCACATCCGGCTGCACATGTCACACCACAAATATACCATGTTGATGTGCATGACATTTCCAACACAAGCGTGTGTGTGTGTGTGTGTTTAGTGTTTGTCACAATGTTCTCTAAATTAGAAGGAAATTCTTCCCCAGTGTTGATTTCCCCCCTACTCCCCCATTCAGAGTAGAGAATCTGTTACACATAATTATCCAGAGGCTGCCTTGTGCAAACACTACTTTTAAAAGCCTGATAGCCCCTGCTTGTATTTATGCCACCTGGCAAGGAGGATAACCTGTCATAGAGACAAGCTCAGAGAAACTCGTTGGATCAATGGCTTGACTGATTCAGAGTTTTCACCCCATCTTTGGAAAGCAACAGCACAAGTGTGGCAATGATGCCGCTATAAAAATTTAAATGAGGCAATGGATAAGACAAGGTTTTCTTCCTGCGTTCTTTGATTTCTGTTCACTTTTTGAATAAAAAGATTGGACCTGCTTAGTATTTGAGCAGGAAGCCACCAGAAAATCCTAGGTTGTAAACCAGACTTGGAAGTTAAAAAAACAAACAAAAAAGAATGTATTGGCCAATTAGTAAAGTAAAGGTTCCCCTTGCACATATGTGCTAGTCGTTCCTCACTCTAGGGGGTGGTGCTCATCTCCATTTCAAAGCCAAAGAGCCAGCGCTGTCCGAAGATGTCTCCGTGGTCATGTGGCTAGCATGACTAAATGCCGAAGGTGCACAGAATGCTGTTACCTTCCCACCGAACTTGCATTTTTACATGCTTTCGAATTGGCAGAAGCTGGGACTAGTAATGGGAGCTCACTCCATTACACAGTGCTAGGGATTTGAACTGCTGACCTTTCAGAATCTTAGCCACTGAGCCACCTCATCCCCCTATTGGCCAATTAGTTCTATATAATTACCAAGAAAAACTGCACGGCGTATTCATGAAGTCAGCAGCAGCTATGCTAAAAGGAGATTTCACTCATTATAATTTAAGTTTCATTCAATGTATGCAATTTAGGAGAACCAGTCTGGTATAGTGGTTAAAGCACCGGGATGGAGATTAGGAGACCTCAAATTCTACTCCTGCCATAGTCACAGAGCCAGTTGGGTGATCCTGAGCTAGTTGTTCTCTCTCAACCTGAGGAAGAAGAAGGCAAGGACAAACAACTGTTACTTTGCCAAGAAAACTACAGCGACTAGTTCAAGAGGTTGTTAGGAATCAACACTGACTGGAGGGCAAAAGGAATGAAGGAACAAACAAACTAATGAATGAACGAACAAAAGAACCAAGCAAGCAATTTAGAGAATCCAGTTCCTGATGGTGCTCAATGGTTTATAAATGCACTACTCTAAAATATTCAAGAGTCCTGGAAAATTATATTTTCCAAGTCTCTTTTCCCATTAAGCAAATGCTGAGGTTGATTTCTTCAGTGGGTGTTTTCTGCTGAAAACCAGAAGTAAACGCTAGAAACTGGCAACAATATGTCCCAAATTGCTATTCACGTGACTGGTCATTAAGTGAGGATTACCTGTACATGCTGCTACTGCCTCTGGTCCTCCATTTGGATAGGGGAGGGGTACAAAAAGGAAAGGAGGGACAAATTGGGCCTTGTCTTCAAAGTAACCTGCATGACAACATCAAACTAATACTACTTGTGGGGTTTTTTTTCCAGTCCAAAATTTACATACAAAAGGATCCAAGTAAAAAATAGTATCAAATGAAAATATATATATTATGACCAGCAAACAATAAGAGACGAAGACAAAGACAGATATGTAATTAATACAGCAGGAACTTAAATCATAATAAACTATCTGAACTTTCCTTAACAGCTAATAGGAATGCTATATTATAATCGTCTGAGCACTCTGTCATTATTATTTTAAAAAGGAGATATTAAATTTTGACCCTCAAAGTGTAAAAATGCATATGCACTTGTTTTAACTTCTTCCGTATTAGCCAATTCTAGGAGCTTTATGATGCCTCTCCTGCAGCAGTGGACATTACATAGATATTGCAACATCCCCATGTGGAATTTGTACTAGATCAGGGACTAGATCAGGATGTAATGATGATATGACACTCCCGTCATAAGGGGGAAGGGTCCTATTGAAATTGGATAACTGAGCTACATTGAATCTCAGCTCTAAATCTAGATGATATGTGATCAATGTTTTGGTATGGTCGCAATTTAATGTACATGCTGTTGTTGTTCATTGCGAAGTTGTGTCTGACCCGTTGCGACCCCATGGACAATGTTCTTCCAGGCCTTCCTGTCCTCTGGAGTCCATTTAAGCTCACGCTGACTGCTTCAGTTACTCCATCCATCCACCTCATTCTTAGTCATCCCTTTCTTCTTTTACCCTCAGTAGTTCCCAGCATCCAGTGAGTCCTTCCTTCTCATTAGGTGGCCAAAGTATTTAAGTTTCATCTTCAGGATCTAGCCTTCTAAAGAGCATTCAGGGTTGATCTCCTCTAGGACTGACCGGTTTGATCAACTTGCAGCCCAAGAGACTCACAGGAATACATGTATTACCTGGAAAAAAAATCTTCCAGTTAAATTGGAAATTGTCACTTAAAGTGGAACGGGTGGAGAAAATAAGCAAGATCACCTTGACGGAATTATACAGAACTGTTGACTAGGCAAAAGTGACTGAAGGGGGTTTTTTTAAGTCCAAAGTAAACAGATAAAAGGTGTCTTAGGCAGATTCCTCTCTAATTTACAGCAGTTTAAGAAACGGGAGGAACTCCAGCACAATCACACTTGCAAGATTGTGTTATTACATCCAATCTCAGTGAAAGCAGTTTTAGCCTCCCTGCGGAGTTGATTCGCTGCTCTGGTCTACCTAGAGGAGCTGACAGCAGCCCAGATAAGGTCTAGTTAAGTTTATGTCAATAGTGAATTGGACTTTAATCTAAGAGCAGAGGACCAAATGAAACTCTGGGAAACCAAGATAAAATGATTTCAGGTGGCTTGCAGTTGCTATATGTCCAAGAACTGCACCACATAGAAGTTGATGGCAATAGGCCGAAAGGGATTCAATACAATAGAAATGCAATATGGCTGATACCAAAGGTGCTTTTCAAGAGGCAACTAGACTGTCTGGTTTTTCTTTGAAGACGTTTCGCTTCTCATCCAAGAAGCTTCTTCAGCTCTGACTGGGTGGTGGGGAATGGAAGGATTTATACTCCTTGCAGACAGCTGGTCATTTGCATCCTTTAAGAGAGTTGTTAAGGCCCCCTGGAGGTTTATCTGTGTCATCATCATCAGGATCACCTAAGTAGGACAAATGGGTGTAGAGCAAGGGTGGGCAAACTTTGCAACTTTAAGTCTGAAGGACTTCAGCTCCCAGACTTCTCCAGCCAGCAAAGCTGACTGGAGAAGTCTGGGAGCTGAAGTCCTTCAGACTTAAAGTTGCAAAGTTTGCCCACTCCTGGTGTAGAGCCTTCTTGGAACTGTTGAAAGGACTGTTTTTGTTGACTGGAGATAGATGAGATACTCTTTTGCACAAGATTGTCAGCACAAATAGATACAGTATCCAAATGTTTTGACATTGGTTGTCAATACAACCACACAGTATGTTAAGATATTCACTTGTTCAACTGCATGGGTTGTGGCTCTTTTAGATAAGAACATTATCCTGGTGTTTTGGTGACTAATCACCAATTGTTCTTGGCAATGTTGAGTGCCCTCTTTAGATTGACATGGTAGAAAGCAGCAGCATCTGCATAGAGCAGAATTGAGGCAGGTCTGTTTGCCAGTTTGGGAATGTGAATCACTATGGATTTTAAATGCTGAACCAAATAACTAATATAGATGGTAAACAGAGTTGGAGCTAGTACGGACCCCTGAAGCTATTGAATGTTGTACACAAAAAGAAGAAGTTGAGGATAGGCATGTCATACAACTCTGACAGAAGTTTTATGGAAAAGTTTAGATGTACCGAAAAGTTTAGATGTACCGCTCCCAATAGATTCAGCAATAATGCAAACCAGCCTCGCTTGCAAGCATTTATTTGTGTCTTATCAAAAATTGGAACAAAGAAAAAAGCCTGAGAAAAAGCCAGGTGTTAAAAGTTGCATAGAAACAAATTTCAATTAGAATTTGATAAAATTGATGATGTTGGAGACCTTTGCATTTAAAGCCTTGTGACAGAACTTCTATATGAAACAAGAGAGGATGCTTTGCATAAAAAAAGGGTTTGAGTCTCTTACATCTTACAAAATTACAAAATTTGGGGGACTGTATAACTCTTCTCTACATCATCAGCCATGATGTCTGTAATTTTTTTCCCTACTGTTATTTTAAAAGATCTAGACATGGTATGCCCTGTGACACTCTATGGAAGTGAAAGTTGGACTTTGAAGAAAAAGGTTATGGAGAGAATTGGTACTTTTGAGTATCAATGTTGGAAAAGACTCCTGGGAATACAATAGGCAGCCAAGAAAACAAACAAATGGAACATTGAACATTGATCAAGCTCAAATTATTCTACAACGGGCACATTATAAAAAGACCAGCTTTCTAGAATAGACTAAAATGCTTGGAAAGTGTTGTGGCCTGCCAGCAGCCAGCGGAGCTGGCAACAGATTCAGACAATGAGGAGGTTGGGGAGGAACATGGGCCAGGCCTGGAGTCTGGGGAAGGCTCGGAGAAGGGCTCTGTGTCGAAGGTAAAGACGGGGCGAGTGCCGAATGTCAGTTATCAGCTGCTTTCAGAGTCAAACATCAGTGAGGCAGATGAACAGCTGGAGCATCTTCCCAGTGTGTGCATGTGCAGAGTTGCTAGATGAAGGGAACAGCTAAAGAACAGAGGTCAACTTGGGAGCAAGGCCACAGGTGGATGATGATTTCCTCCCAGAGGAAATAAAAGAGGAGCAAAAGGGGAGTTTGCAGGAGACAATTAGTTCACTTATTTGGTTTGTGACTCTCTGAGATTCTTTGCCACGTTTTGCAGATATTGGCCTGTCAGCTCTCCAAGCCAGAGAAGGTCTGTGACTGTAAAACCTCCCTTGAAAGACTTTGCTGGATGTGAATGAGCAGAATTCACAGTAAATTAATAAAAGGGTTTTTTGTTGGGACAAGAAGTTTGCTTCATGCTCTCAGGAAGCCTGGGTCAGAACAGAAAGGTAGAAGGAAATAGAAGAGGACAACAAGGTGGATAGACTCAGTTAATGTAGAAGGCATTGTTGGAAGATCTGAAAGATTATGGACAGATATCTTAATTACCCTGAAGATCTGTTTTTGTGGTTGCTAAGTTGACACATTATCCATCCATCCATCCATCCATCCATCCATCCATCTAGCCATCCATCCATCGAGCCATCCATCCATCGAGCCATCCATCCATTGAGCCATCCATCCATCCATCCATCCATCGAGCTATCCATCCATTGAGCCATCCAGCCATCCAGCCATCCATTGAGCCATCCAGCTATCCATCTCAATAAAAATGGTGCAATGGTTCCTCTAACATAAGCTAATGTACTTTGCTAATCTTTTGCCCTGCTGAGTTAGAAAAGTGAAATTTGAAGTGATTTGCACTTCACTAATGAAGTCCGGTGACAGCAGGTACTTGGTTATGTGAGCTGAAATCTGAAATTGGTTTATATCATATCACATTGGGGAAATTTTTATGCTGATCTCTTCCTATGTAAATTTTTTCCTCCATTTGGGTGGACAGTAAGGACATTTTTGCATTGCAAAACTATGTTTAGCTCAATACAGTATTTATGAGTGCTGGGAAGAAAGAAATATAATTCTCTTTTTCTGAAAATTTTGTCCCAGCTTGTAACAGGGCTTCATACATAGTGATGTGCTTTGTGGGCAAACACCATCTATCAGTGTCCTCCTGGGGACTAGAGCTTCCTGCGCTGACTGTGACAAAGAACTATTAATATTTTCAACATCCCCTGCCATTAAAACAGATGCACTCAGGAACAGAAAGCATAGATTTGGATTCCAAACAGCAAAAGCACCAAATATTTGCAAAAAATACTCCATGAGTTAGTCCGAACAGAAAGAATATACTCAAAGACAAATAGCCTATCTAGCCAGCCTGGACAGATTATTACAATGACTGGTGACTAGCTGATTTCTGCTCACAGCATGTGGATTATTTATTTTATTTGTTTCAATTCATTTATATGCCACTTTTTCCTGGAGAGTTCATTGTAATGTTTGGGGGCAGAGACACCATATGTGACAAGATATTGCTTTTCCATCTAAGCAATTGAACACCTAATACAGAGGTGCACACCCACAGCCACACTGAACAATGAGGCATACATGCCAGTGGAAAGAAAGATCTGATTGTGGTGTGCCATATCCTTGATCAAGGGTATTCATTAGACTTCCTACAAGGGATGGAGAACAGAGACACTATCTGCAGTGCTTCCACAACTTTCTATGTGGGTCATTCCAATCAGTGTTGTTGAAGAAGAAATTGAGCCCTTGGGCATTCTAAAGTGGGTTGCCCTAAGATTTTAGTCCTCTCATCTAACTTGTTCAAAGCTACATGAAATTGATGAGAAAACCACTGCCTCCATTGGCATGGGGGCAAGTATATTCCATTGGCCAATGATACTCAGTTTAACTTTTTTATTGAGAAGGAGATGAGTTGAAAGGAACTTGAGATCTGTCCTTGAAGATGATTCAGAAGCTGCAGCTGGCATAGAAAGCAGATGCCAGTCAGAGATTTGTTAGTCAAATTTGTTAGTCAGAGCTGACTGGTTCATCCGAATAACACCTATTTTGTAGGAGCTACATTAGCTTCTGGTAGGGTTCCAGACTGCATTGAAAATACTGCTGGTTACCTATACATTCCTTGCAGGTTGGGTATTTGTTACTTTGGTGTCTTTCTTCTCAAGTACATTCTGCCTACTGTATGTACTCTAGCCATGAAAGGATGCTGCAGGAACTCCTTGTGAGTTCAAAGCCCAAATATCACTTTCTTGGTTGCCATTCTCTTGGAATACCTTTTTTGGGGAGGCCAGGTTAGCCCACGCCCTCTTATTTTAACCTTTTATTTATTCAGCTTCACCATTTATTGAGGAATACAATCCTATTGTCTAGAGAAATTGGAAATGAAGGCTTTTAGCTGAAGGACATCAGTGATGTCCTTTAATATAATATTTTATTATAAGGTTTTTAATATTTCAAGCCACTATGAGCCTGTTGAGGTGGTATATATGCATTAATATAATAAAGGAAAATAAATACATGTTAGTGTATTTATTAGAACAAAGCTGAACATTAAATTGGTTGTTTATCATCACTGCACCATCATGACAATAGTTAATAAAACATCAAAACCAACAAACAATAAATCAACATAATATATCCAACATCAAACCCCAACCTCATCCCAAAAAGCAATGAAACCATAGCTCCGGTAGCATTATTAAACCAGTCCAGGAAGGTGTCTCATTATTAGATGACATTGCCAGCAATCCCTTGTTGAACACAAGGCATAAAGCAATCTGGCCATTATTCCCTATTCAATGAAAAGAAAAAGAAAAAAGAAGGGGATGGGATTTTCTTTTTAAAGAAAATATAGGGGGTGATAGGAAAGCCTGTGCTATCTTTCTACATTTTTCCAAAACTTGGCACACTTCCAGCCTCCTCTCAGCTCTGATGAATAGAGGCTTCATCCCTGGAGCTTCTAGATTGCTCAAATGACCGCATAATATGTTTTTTTTCCTGGCAATATACAATAGACTAAGTTAAGCCAATGTATCTCAGGGAAACAATTAGATTTTTTTGCAGACTGTTCTTGGAGTTTAGTAAGTATCCCAACAGCGTTCTGGTTCATATTTTATTTTAAAGCCCACTGAGAAAGCCAGTTATCCTGTCCTCTTCCTTCCCTCCCCAAGCGGCTGCTGTTTGTCAAGATTGCTCATTATGCCTCCCCATGAGATTTGCAAATATTAAGCCAGGAAATGCTCACAGAGATGGCTTTTGAAGATAGTCACAGAAATCTTTGCAGGGTGAAACCTCTTCAACCTTGGCTCTTCAGAGCCATTGTGCTGAAGTGGCTATAATACTCTTCATGCTGAGTGACCTTATCTCTCTGGCATTTTTTGGCGAAAAAAGAAAGTGGTGTTTTAATGTCATATCATGAATATGATTCCTGCCACATGTTCTGCTGTTTCACACTGTCAAGATGCCACGAGCCTCTTTTTCATTCATGTTACAAGCTTTTTTGCCCCTAAAAAAATAAGTTTCCACTTATCTATCTTCATGTTATATATTCTATCTGCACCATTCAAAGCATCTTTCAACACAAAAGAAAGTATCCATAAAAGAAAGAGGAATAATTCAGCAATGGAATCACAGATAGCGGGTGCCGCTCTAATTTAAGATGAGATTTAGCAAGATACATTCATCACTGTCATATTGACTCCAATTCTTGGTCTTGTCCATAAACTGATTGCATTTCTGAGTAGTTGCCGGTTTTAAGGTATGCTGAGGAAATACTCCTGAAAGGGCTAAATTTTCTTGCCCTCATTGGATGATAGCTTTGAGATGATGCTATCTATTCTATGGGTAATTTATATTTAAATTGTGGAAGTGTTGCAATTCAAATTAATGAGCAGGAGGAAACTTTATAGGAAGTAATCTATGTTCCAGTTAGGCAACATGGTTCTGAAATTACTGGGTAGGACTTAAAATTGCTATAACTTAAATAACATTTAACACCAAATTATGTTCCTAAAATCACCACCAGAAATGGGTATGCTTGAAGAACTCCTAAGCACTAAGAATACCTTGTCATCAAATATTGTTTCTTATGATCTAAACTTTATTTTTTGTGAAGTCTTTGAAAGGCCATTAATTAAAAGAATAGCTCCCTGCTTTCTTTGTGAAAGAAAGCAGGTTGAACAATGTTCTTTGGAGTTTCAAGTGATAATTATATTCTGGATGATAGAAACACCCCAAGCAGCGAGTTTAAATCCAGTGGCCTTTTGCAAAACATAGGGGACTGATATGTACAGTTGAACAAAGCAAAGTTATGAAAATAACCACAATAGAAACTAAGACATAATAAAGAGAGTCACTCATTTATTTCAGACCAGTTTCCTGATGATGTCCATAAAGTAGACTCAATTAAAATATGTGTAATCTCAAGTCACTTACACATTTTCTATTCACCTCTAAGCAATAACTGGGCAGTCACATAACAAATGATCAAGTGAATTTCAGCTTGTCCTATGCTGCTGCTGTTGCTGACATAAGGTGCGTGTCTTCTGAAGCAATGCATCATTTTCTTCACACACACAAAAAAATAGTGAACCCCATATCCAGAAAATACTAGTTACATTTTCTTGCAGTGACCTAGAAATGCTCAGTTAATTTCTCTGAGCATCACATCCTGAAATTTTGTCAGTACTGAATAACTTCTAATTGGGTGGTTACAGGACACAGGGTTTGCCTTCCCTGCCCACCTAGCAATTCGAAAGCATGCAAGTGCATGTAGATAAATAGGTACCACTTTGGTGGAAAAGTAACAGCATCCTATGCAACTTGGTGTACAATTATGCTGGCCACGGAAGCATCTTAAAGAGGGCTAAAATATATTGTGGAAACTATATGTAATTGAAGTTGTAGATTTGTTTGAAAGTAGGCTTCCATAGGTAGAATTACAGAATATTAAATTCCCATCAACAGTGTTAATAAGGAAAAAACAAAAAAAGGTTTAGAAAAATTGTGCAACATTCTGATTGAAAGTAATGTGGTAAAAAAACAGTTCTGCTAATAACATGAATGGACAGATGAGAAGGTGAAAAGAGAATAGATAAAAAATGGAAGCCTAGGCTGAAGGAGAAGTGTGACTTTGAAAATATGGCTTATTTTGAACACATGGTTAGGATTATATGAAGGCCTATGTATATGTGAATGCAGATATTACATTGTTGTTGATTGAGAACTAAATTATTTGCAGGAAAAGTTAATTTCTAATCAGGAGTGTGACTTTCAAAAGTATTGAACCAAAAACTAAGGTAACTTTTTACTCTATATTATGAATGTTTGCCAGTTTTATATATAAATAGAAAAAAAGAAGAAGAAGAAATCCCACAGAAAATTAGTACATCTTGGGAGAATATTTACTGAAGATGGGGGAAAGAGAATGAGAAGAATATTTACAAAAGATGGGGAAAGAGAATTTTTAAGTCAGATATGAGAAATGAAGAATATTTATCAAGAGAAGTAAAAATGGCTGTGTCTACTTTATTATATGGAAGGGGCATGTGTTATGTCAGGAAAAATATAAACATTGAACACAGTTGGAATGTGTTATTTTAAGCAGTATATATGACAAAAGAAGAAGAAAGAACTGGTTTTCAATCACTGTGGACCAAATGGAGATGGGTGACACACATAAATGAAATACATTGAAGTGGTTTGATCATACTGAAATAATGAATGAAGATTGAATCACAAAATGAATATATGAAGAAGAATGAATATGAGAAAATGAAGGAAAGACTAAAAATGATGGCTGGATAAAGTTGAAGGGGTCATGAAAGAGAGGTGATAAATTTAAGAAACAAAAGGCAGTGTACCGATGTGGGGAAGGTTATTTGAAAGAATAAAAAGACACAGAGAAGTACATTCAATGGTATGAACTAATTTTAGCCATGTTTACTTTTCTTGTTCCATTGTCTTAAACTTCTTTGTCTCACAACCTTTTATCTCTTTCTACGCTTTTGCATGATGCTGCTTAATGCAAAACAAAAACATATCATGTGGTGGAATTCAAATTTTTTTACTATTGGTTCTATGGGCATGGCTTCATGGGCGTGGCGTGGTTTGGTGGGCGTGGCAGTTACTGTTTGGTGGGCATGGCAGTTACTGTAAAATCTCCATTCCCACCCTTACTACCCGGTTCGGCACCCAAAAAATTTTGCGCATGTGCAGTCACTTCACTCGTGGGTGCGCCAGACACATACTGCGTGCATATATGCATTTGTACTTAAAATGATCTGCGCATGTGCACAATATTAAAAAAGGAATAAAAATTACATTTTTTCAGTGAAGATTGTTCTGTGCATGTGCAGAACAGAAACTCAAGATGGCGCCACCGAGGATAGAACCGGTATGGTGACATGTCCTCTGGAGTTACTACCTATTTGGCCGAACCGGATCGAATAGGTAGGAACCCACCTCTGATTCCCACCACACTCCAGGTGAAGGATACTGTAAAATCTCCATTCTCTACCCACTCCAGGGGAAGGATACTGTAAAATCCCCATCTCCTCCCGATCAGCTGGGACTCGGGAGGCAGAGAATAGATGGGGGCAGGGCCAGTCAGAGGTGGTATTTTCTGGATCTCCAATCTCTCAAAATTTCTAGTACCGTTCTCCAGAACTGGTTAGAACCTGATAAACACCTTCTCTGATGCACACATTGTAAGTTAAGACCAGGTAAGAGAAACCTTTGCCTACTTAATGTTTTTGGAGCTGAAGGTTAAAATCGGTGAGCCAGTAATACAAAATGCAGGGTGTGTGAGGATAAAGCAGGATTTTCAACATTTTAGAAAATAGGATCGTTTTAAGAGCTTACACGGTTGTTTTCGCAATTGTCATTATTTCTGCCAAAAACGTTTGGAGGGCTC
Organism: Rhabdophis nuchalis; assembly: GCA_039707465.1. Classification (NCBI taxonomy): domain Eukaryota; kingdom Metazoa; phylum Chordata; class Lepidosauria; order Squamata; family Natricidae; genus Rhabdophis; species Rhabdophis nuchalis. Next base: position 245,882,114 of record CM077643.1, on the reverse strand, counting down.
TCTGAGGTATTAAAAATGCCCCAGGGTGCCACAAATAGCTCATCCCTGACCTGATCTTTTTCTGATTCAAGGCAAGGCTTCACTTCTTAAGGTTAAAACTTGCTTATGGATATGTGTGCAGTTCCAGTATGTGTCTGCATGCCCGAACGGACACCAAATATTCATTATTGTTCCTGGAGTCCCATGAATATAATATCCAAATGTTTGAAGTTTCTTTCTTGCTCAAAACTCCTGAGAAAATGCTAAAAGAAGCTGAAAGAGTTTTAGTCAACTAATTTCTCAGAGGATTCGCGTTCTGCTCTGCAAAATGTTTCTATTCAAAAAATAGAGAGCATTGTCCCGAAAAGAATTGACCTAGCTAGCTATCCTTGCTACTCTCCACTTGCTATTAATTTATTCTTTGATCCTAATCTATTTCATCAGTAAAATGACCAGAATTGAAGCAAAAGAAATTACAGGGAACAAAGGGGAAAGAGAGGCTTCAACCACCAGGCCAGGTATCTCACTGTGGAAACTACTATTATTGTCTTGTATAATAAATGAACAAATGCATAAAACATCAACCTGGAGTCTTTGGAAATTTAGCTTCTTACAGTAACTTAACATTGGATGACAAAATTTAACAATCATGCCAGATTAATACTTTCCCAATTAAAAAAAAAAGAGAGACTATTCAAGCAAATCTTCAAACAATGTCATTTGGTATAAGGTTTACACCAGCCAAAGTCACAGTTCTCAGACCACCAACTCACTGGGTGGTTTCTTTTCTTCCTTTCCTTCCAATCCCATATCTTTTGCAAGTAGACAATTAAATCAAGCCATTTATTTGCTGAATTAATACCATAACTGTAATACTTTCCCCCCCCCACCATCCCCAATTCTGTCAGGAACTGTTTGATGGTGAATATTCAGTACCAACTGTGCTAGGTTTGCGATGCATTTTCAGAATCTAATCACTCCCATCTGCTCAGAATTAGATGCCACAATTCTTGCAGAGTCTTTTGAATTTATGGCAGCCAATTTAATCAGAGCTAACAGGACCAGTTTTTGTTAAGTATGATTTGAGAATGTGAACAAGACGCTTGGGTGGATAGGCCAATGACCTGTACTCTAAGAGTGAAACATCTATGGAGATTCTCAGTCATCCAAGTCATGGCTGCCCCAAAGGTGTTTTTTCAAAAGGCAATTTGACTTTCTTTGTTTTTCCTTGAAGACTTTATTTCTTATCCAAGAAGCTTCCCTCAGTTCTGACTGAATGGTAGGAAATGGAAGGATGCACTCCTTGCTAAACAGGACTGTCTAACAGGGAATACTCACAGAAGGAAACAGTGGTGGGTTGCAGGAGGTATGCCCCGGTATGGGTGTACTGGACCCTGCCTGGAGTACCGGATAACATTCCGGTATGGTGCTCTAGAGGGCCCACCCGCCCACCCTCGCTCCTTACCTGTCCTTAATGCCTTTGGCGCTTCCGCGCATGTGCATGGCGCATACAGCCCCTGCGCAATGCTCCGCCGAGCAGCTAGTGCGTTGCAGAGGCTTGCGAAAGCATCGCAGGCAAGTACGATGCATGCGCGCATACATGTGGGTGACACTGGGGCCGTTCCAACCGTACTGGTTGGAATGGAATCCGGAACCCACCATTGCAAGGAAAGCTCAAAATCATCTTGAAAAGAGCAATGCAGCAGCCTCTCTTAAATAGTGTTTTCCTGGATCCTGAGTTTTGGGACCGTTGCAAATACAGTTCTCTTGGGCAAGATGTTAGAAACGGTGGTGACCAACTACAGTATTTTATATGTTAGTTGATAGTTGGAAGAAGCCAACTACACTGATTTTGGTCTGGATCGGATCAAAATATAGACCTACATAAAGCATAGAAACAATCTTTAATATTCCAATGATTGACATCGACTAGGAAAGATTAAAAAAGAAGAGTGCTACTGTTGTGATTCTTCTGGATCTCTCCACAGTCATTGACTATGCAGATCATAGATTATTACCAAAACAGTTCAAATTGTAAAATTGCAGAAATGGATCAACTGTAATGCTTAATTCTGTATAGACGACAAACATGTCAGGTTTTCCTTCTGTTTAAACTAGAGGAGGTTGTTTAGTTCTTCTAAAATTACTTGGATTGAGGCCCACAAGAAGAAACCAGATAAGAAATAAGAAATATGGGCCTGTTTTTGGTGAAAATGGGATACACAGAGGGTTTGGGAGGCCTGCAGAGTCTCCTGGGGGCTGGAGAGGGCAAAAATAGGATGTGCAGAGGGTTTGGGAGGCCAAAAACAGGTCTGTTTTTCTCAAAAATGGGCTCGGTTTTGGTGAAAATGGGACACGCAGCATGTTCGGGAGGCCTGCAAAGTGCTCCTGGGGGCTGGAAAGGGCAAAAATAGGATGGGGGGGGGGTTGGGAGGCCAAAAATGGATCCATTTTTCACAAAAACGGGACATGCCAAGGGTTTCGGAGACTTGCAACGTGCTCTTGGGGGCAGGGAAGGGCAAAAACCAGATACATGATGGATAAAAAAACTTTTTTTCCCTTGTTTTCCTCTTCAAAATCTAGGTGTATCTTATACTCTGGTGCATCTTATAGTCCAAAAAATATTGTACATTATGGATGGGCTGGAGAAGTACATAGTTTGAGGTTTTTCTTTGATTTCACGCTCTTTAGAAGTAGAGGTAGCTGTAGTGACATGGAGAGCCTGTGCCTAGATTTTAACTGTGCCAGTTATGAGCCTTCTTGGATTAGGTAGCCTGGCATTAGTGATTCATCATTTAATATATCCTCAGTTGAATTACTGCAATAGCTCCATTTGGTTCTAACCTTGAAAATTGCCCTGAAATAGACCATGACTTCTTGGCTGATAGATGTGACAACCAAAGGAGGTCAGAGAGCTCCAGTCCTGAAGGTATTGAATTGCCTGTGAGTTTGCTTCTCAGTGAGAAATGGCGAGGACTAGGCCATTCTCAGAACCCCAGGAATGGAATTCTGACACGTATTCAGTTCTGCCCCCATCTTCTCTAGGAAAACAGTTGAAGCCATGCCCATTCCCCAAGATATTTTATGGAATAATTGGCACCAAGATCAGACAGCCTTTTGGAATGCCTTTTTTTCCTGCTTTTTAAAATGGATATTGCTTGCTTTTAATATTGCTTTTAAGCAGTACCTGTTTTGTTTTGGAGGTGGTATTTAAGACTTTTATTGTTCTCTTCTAAACCACTATGGAGTCTTCTGGAGAAATGGGGAGAGATGGAAGAAGAAAATAGAAAGAAAATAAATTGTAGCATGTTACAGGCAGATATTCAGCATGTTCCTCCTTCCCCTTTCTCCTCCTCCTCCTCCTCCTTATCTAAGCTTTCCAAAGTTATAACAGCAATAGCAAAATCTAATTTAGCTTTTCTTTTCACTCTTGGCTTCAGTTCTCCTTATCAAATATGAATGTCATTAACTGAGCTGATGCTAAAGAAGAGAGCAGGTGCCCTTTCAGATCTCAGGCATGTTTTCTATTAACACTAGTAAGTGTTAACGTGTAGGGAATAAGAAGTACACCACTGTAACAGGAGGAAATGACATATAGGTGTTTTTTTTTAAAGCATCCAAACAAAAATATGAATCTGCCATTCTCAACTCCAGGTACTGGCCGGAAATGGCTGGTTAAGGAAAGGAGATTTAGAATTACATTTTGCTATCGGACAGATCATCATCACAGCAAAAAAGAAATGGCAAAACCTTCCCCTTCCCAAGAAAATGCTGTCATGTTTTGTTATGAGCTGGACTGTCCTAGCTTTTATTTGCAATAATCTTTTCTGCAGTCTGCAGCCTCCCTATCTTCCCACACCTTAATTCAATCAAAATGAAACAATACTGGGTTTTTTCCCCCTGATTAAGAAGCACGTGGAGACTGCAGAAGGAAGGATATATTTTTTTTACTACTGGTTCTGTGGGCGTGGTTTGGTGGGCGTGGCATGGTTTGGTGGGCGTGGCTTGGTGGGCATGATTTGGTGGGCATGGCAGGGGAAGGATACTGCAAAATCCCCATTCCCTCCTGATCAGCTGGGACTCGGGAGGCAGAGAATAGATGGGGGCAGGGACAGTCAGAGGTGGTGTTTACTGGTTCTCCAAACTACTCAAAATTTCTGTTACCGGTTTTCCAGAACTGCTCAGAACCTGCTGAATACCACCTATGAAGGATATGATACAGGAAGATGGGCGGGGGGGGGGGGGATCAACAGTTTCTTCTGCCTACTGGGAAAAAAAAGTAAACTGGGGCGTTCCCTCATGCTAAAACATCACAAAGATAAACTAGATAATCAAATACCACTTTTACAGGTGTAGGAAACCTGCAAATATTGGAGGATAAGTTTTGATATAGTACAACTTGGTATTATTGCTTCAGCTGAAATAACAGGAAAGAAGATGTACTTTCAAAAAAAGAATCTTGTGTGGAGAAAAGAATTAATAAAATATAAATATACAATAACTAGGATTATTTAAAGACAGAGCCCTCTCTCCTAGAGTTCCAGAAAGCTTTGAAAACCAGGTCTCAGGCCTGAGGTTAATGTTTATTATTTGTTCAATGGCCCCTGATTTATTTTATTGATTTTGATGTCTATTCGATTGTTGTAGTCTAGTCTGTCCATTTGATTTAATGCTAACATTTCCTTCAGTTCCATGTGTTGCCCAGTGTCTTTCTGGAGTTGGGTGGCCAATAGATTTAAATTATGGTTAATAATAGTCAAGGGGACATGGTGGCTCAGTGGCTAAGATGCTGAGCTTGTTGATTAGAAAGATTGACAGTTCGGCAGTTCAAATCGCTAGCGCCGCATAATGGAGTGAGCCCCCGTAACTTTTCCCAGCTTCTGCCAACCCAGCAGTTCGAAAATACAAGTAGAAAAATAGGGACCACCTTTGGTGGGAAGGTAACAGTGTTCCGTGCGCCTTCAGCATTTAATCATGCCAGCCACATGACTACGGAGACGTCTTCAGACAGCATTGGCTCTTTGGTTTTGAAATGGAGATGAGCACTGTCCCCTAGAGTCGGGAACAACTAGCACATATGTGCGAGGGGAACCTTTACCTTTACTAATAATCATCATATGAAACTTTTGAGCTGAAAAACAATGCAGTGCCTCTTCTTTCTGACATTTGCAAAAGCCCTACAATTTCTTCATTGATTTGCAAGAAAATCTGGAACCAGGCAGTTTGGAATATCCCCAAAATTAATATAGATGTCCATAAAAATGATCATGAAACAGAAATAAGATCTTTTGGTAGAGTTTTATATTTCCTACAAGGTTTGTGTATGTGTTTGTGTGTATGTGCATATGAGTTGCAAATGTGTGTCTACTAGATAGCACTTAGACTTATATACCATTTCACAGGAATTTACAAGCTTCTTTAAGTGGGTTACAGAGTCAGCCTATCATCCCCAACAATCTGGGCCCTCATTTTACTGACCTTGGAAGGATGGAAGGCTGAGTCAACCACGAGCCAGTCAGAATCGAGCTCCAGGTTGTAGATACTCCATTCTAACCACTGCGCCACCAAAGGCAGTAAGAGTCAAGTTATTTCCAGATTGCTAAAATCATATGAGAGTGTTCCCCCACCCCCACCCCCAATTAATCTTTGCTTTTTAACTCAATATGCAAATCTCAGGTGGAAGTTGTCCCATTTCTTAAAGCACAATGGAGCCAGAGAGAGCTACTCTTGGGTTTATCTTTCCAGAGGTATATCTGATTGCAGGTATGCCTGTTAATGCCAGTTTGCTTCTGCTGCCAAATAAGTCTAATTGAGTACTTCAGGAGAAGGCTTAATTTTGATCTGAATCCCTTTAGGTAGCAATCAGCCAACTTATATAATTACAGTTTCCCAGTACAGATAAAAACTTCTATCTAGACATCACTAGTCCCCCCCCCCCATCCCTGCCCAGTTCCCCCTATGGTCATTATCAAACATTTATATTTTTATAACACCCCTGTCTTTTGACAGGCAGGTATCCAGCGCCCTCAGAACCAGAGATAGTCCTGTAATAAGAGCTATTTCAGAACCATTATAATAATTAACCACGGGAGATACTACAGGTGGAAAGGAATCAAATTATTTTGAAACCATAATTGAATTTTTTAACTCTTTTAAACTGGAGCGGATTTTGAGAATGATCAGTTCAAGGAAATTTCTTCCTGTTCTTTGGTGTTCAGTCACTGCTGTCGAAAACCTTAAATAACCCAAATGAAAACTTGGATTCCTTGCCTGGAGCCAATCTGAAGTGGAAAATATAAACAGACATTCAAATTTGTTCCCTTTGTTCTGGCATGAGTATTCACAGGAACATAATTGCTCGTGTAACTTCAATGGCAGCAGCTGATCATTTGCTTTATAAAAAATAATATTGTTACAAACAGTAGCTATGACAGCCTTGTGGTATCCCTGGTTAAACCATGCTCATAAAACGATCCTTTCCTCATACAGCGACAACCCCGAAATAAGCAATATTGAATTAATTATTTGTATGCCTTCCAATGTCCAATTATTTGTATGCCACCAAATTATATTCATTCACTTTGATGGGGAAATAATAATTTTCAAGGAAGAAAAACTGGTGAGGTCACGATGAGCAAAGCATAGGACTCTGCTACTTAACCTAATTATGAGGTGATTAAAGGGTTGTACAGGTGTCTCTGGTTTTGGATTGGGTTGTATTATTCAAGCTTTCCCCCCCCCCCAAAAGCCTGCCACACCTCTCAGTTTCCCATGTTTTAGTCAAATCTAAAGGGAAGACTCAATCAGTGGTGGTATTCAGCTGGTTCGGACTGGTTCAGGCAAACTGGTAGTGGCGACCCGTAATCGGCCCTGCCCACCTGCCCCGGCTCTATGCCATCCTATTTAGCCATGTTTTCTAAGCGTCGGGCACGCATGCAAGCTGCCTGTGTGAGCAAAGTGCATGCATAGAAGACCATGCATATGTGCAGAAGGTGCACACGCTCTCAGTTTCGGTGTGTGGCAAACCGGTGGTAAAATTATGTGAAACCCATCACTGGACTCAATGTAGAAGGCTTGTTCTTTCGGATCAGAAAAGACGGCCAGCAATGTCGATGGCAGAGTGATCCAATGGAAGTAAGTTTTAAAAAAAACATTGTCAGCATTATTTGGGGACAATAAAGTAACCTCAACAACAGTCCCCAAAAGAAGAAGAAATCTGAGAATGAGACAGAAAAATACCACATTTGTTTGTGTACCTTATTGACCTGAAATTTATTTAGTTAGTGGTTTGTTTAGAGATTTACATGACTTTTCATGTATGTGGCTCTGGTGGGTAACAATTAAAAATTATACACATAGACACATATGCAAACACAATTGCTAGAAAGTGAATCCTGATGATAATAGTACACATCTTACTGGCTCCAGTGCGTTTCATCTGAAGTTGACATGAAGCCATGAGCATATCTATGTTAGGAAGGTGGAGAGTTTTTCCTATGAACCAAAATGATGAAGCAGTTCTTCATCCTCACCCCCTTTTTAGAAGTGGAGCAAACAAATTGCTTTGTCTATAGAACATGGATGCTGCACTAATACGTGCATAATACATGCATACATGCTATTGTCTGGAAGGAAAGGCAGCAGGCACTGAGAGATGGGTCTCAGCTTGATACTTCATGAGGCAATACTTGCTCCTTTTACATATACCTAACTCAGATATTTTATATAAATAAAAATGTAACAAGAGTTTGTTCAAAACCACTAATCTCCGAAAGTACTGCACCAATCGCTTCCAAATTTTCACACAACGTTCCTTTGAAATACAGTACCAATGATATATATATATATATATATATATATATATATATATATATATATATATATATATATATATATATATATATATATATATATATATATATATATATATATATATATATATATATATATATATATATATGTAGATTATGTAGATGTCACACCTGTGTAAGGTACATGCAACGGAAATGTAAAAATTGTAAAAAAGGTAGGTAGATGGATACAGAGAGAGCAGTGGGCCACAGGTATTATGTTAGCCTTTATGACATAAAATACTCTGTCCATAAGATTCAAGGAGAAATACAGTAGGTAGGTAGGTAGGTAGGTAGGTAGGTAGGTAGGTAGGTAGGTAGGTAGGTAGGCAGGCAGGCAGGCAGGCAGCTATAGGGATAAAGAGAGGGAGGGAGAAATGCAGTAGGTAGGTAGGTAGATAGGTAGGTAGGTGGATAGAGAGAGAGAGAGTGAGAAATACAGTAGGTAGGTAGGTAGGTAGGTAGGTAGGTAGGTAGGTAGGTAGGTAGAGGGATAGAGAGGGAGAGGGAGAAATACAGTAGGTAGGTAGGTAGGTAGGTAGGTAGGTAGGTAGGTAGGTAGGTAGGTGGATAGAGAGGGAGAGGGAGAAATACAGTAAGTAGGTAGGTAGGTAGGGAGGGAGGTAGGTAGGGAGGGAGGTAGGGAGGTAGGTAAGTAGAGGAATAGAAAGAGAGGGAGAAATACAGTAGGTGGGTAGGTAGGGGGGGTTATACGGTGGTAGGGGGGTTATACGGTGGTAGGGGGGGTTATACGATTTTTCCAAATCCCAAACCAAATTAGGCCAGTTTGGAAAGATTAATTGGTCATCCATTATGAACTGGATTCCTAATGCTTGTTTTGAGTAGGGCAGAGAAACAGGAATCAGTAAAATTATTATATAGTTAATTCATGTTTCCAGACCAATATGGAGATTAGGGTTACCTTCTAATGTCACTTTTGTTAGTCATTCTTTGGTTCAAGGTTGAATATAAAATGGAAAACTGCATAAAAATATGTTCAGTATATTATATACAAAGATATAAATAATTGTCTTTACACATTTTAAGGAAACTGATATATCATTGATGAGCAGATGAATGTACAAAAAATATGAACGAGTGGGTTTGACTTCTGTGAGTTTTAGGATTGAATGTATGTGAAACTGAAATGAACCAGATATAGATTAATTAATTCATCTCTATTGGTTAGTCATAACTTTGGATAGGTGACAGTTTGATTGGTTTATTTTTTATGAGAATAATGAATGAAAAAAAATATGTTTATATTTGTCTTTGTTTGTTTAGAGAAGGGACATCTGTAGCATTGGCTCCAATTGTTCTTCAGGACAATTATTTTCTATTGTTTTAAATTGCCCTATCTCACAAAATTAATCCAGTGTGGAATCTCACATTATAAATATAAATGTCATGTTGTGTGATGAATCAAGTCTGGCTGTATTTAAATTCCTTCACTGAAATCTATTTATAACAGAGGAAACTTTCAAACTGTCATCTTTGAATGCAGAATCAATCAAATTTGGATTCCCCCCCCCCTTTCCAAATGTAATAATCTGCAATCTCTGTTTTAATCTCCGAATAGCATCACTGTATTATGGTCTGCCTGATTTTATGTGCTCTAACAGTAAATATTAGCAATATTCATATGCTCTACATTTGTGATATTAGAAACATACAATTGATAATGGTGAAATGATATGTTTGGGAATTTGGGAGGAGGAGGAGGAGGAAGAGGAGGAGGAGGAACAGTAAGAATAATAAATTCAGGAATTTAACCCAGGGAACCAGTGTTGGCCACAAACTTCCATGGTTATGTGGACACATGATAGTGGTGGGTCTCAGGCGGCGCACTGAAGCCTGACCGGAGAACAAGGTACCATGTCAGTCTGGTGCTCCGGGGGGCCCACCCGCCCGCCTGAGCTCCTTATCTGTCCTTTAAAGTCTTCGGCACTTCCGCGCATGCATATGGCACGTACAGCACCTGTGCAATGCTCCACCGAGCAGCTGGAACGTGGCTGAGGCTTTCTGAGGCATCACTGACAGGTACGACGCATGTGCGCGCGCTGCACGCGTCCATGTGGATGACACGGGGCCCGTTCCAACCATGCCGGTTGAACAGGATCCAGAACCCACCACTGATACATGACTATACCCTGAGGCATATGGAATGCTGTATATCTTCCCACAGTAGTGGTACCTAAATGCAGAGATGCCTAATAATATCTAACAGAGAAGCTAGCTTCTTTAAATGTGAGAAGTATCATTACAGAAGTTTTTATTTTTTGCCTTGTAGTGGCCAATTTGTCTATCCAGTCCATATTTCCTCTAGAGGTTCTTTTGACTATCGGAGAGTAAACATTATAATGGCCAGTCTCAAAAGGTCTCTCCACTTCTTATTAATAATAGTGTTGGCTAGTTCTACAACATTCTGTATTTGCTCTTTATCAGTGTCTACTATTATTTTCCTAGAATAGAGGTCGAAGTGGATAATCAGAATGACAGGACAAAGCACAACTGAATTATCTACCCATTCAATGTCATTAACCCTCAATTCCTTTTCATTTAAATGCAACTGATTATTGTGTCTTGTCTTGGGGATATGTCAACAAGTAAGTTCAAGCACACAGGTTTTTGAGTAGGTGTCTCTGGCTGGGCTGCTTGTTTTCAGGCATTATTTTAGGCAGAAAACTGGTTATGTTTTTTTCTAAATTGATAGAAGGCAGAATTTCATTTCATTATACAGTTGCAAAACTTTATCTATTTGATAGTCAGGTTCAGTGGAGAAGAAAACAAGTATTTTTTTTCCCAACAGTCTGCTGTATCTCTTGGTTTCCCGTGTTTTAGTCAAATCTAATGGGAAGATCCAATGCAGATTTTTTTTTTCAAATCAGAAAAGAAAACCAGTAAAGTAACTGGCAGAGTGATTCAATGGAAGTAAGCAACAGTAAAAAAAAAAAAAAAAATTCCAGCATTTCACAACTTTTCAAATGACTGTGCAATGCTCAAAACTGCCATCAATGTGAATTTTAAATTCTCCAGTCTTGAGAGGATTTCCCTCCGTACCATCAATTGCAGATTCTTATAATTTTTTCCCCTTCTTCTTTTGCTAGGAAATATTCCAGCTTAATGATTGTCGATTCCTACTCCCTGTCATTTAACCTTGTGGGGGAGAATAATCATAGCTCCTTCTGGTCAAGAACATTCTCTCTAAGAGCTTCTCCTCTGACCTGGGGAACTGCCAGATTTTTCATTTACTCCCTATAAGAGGGGGGGGGGAATATTGCAAATGTATAAGCATTCTAATTGGAAGGATTTGGAATTTGAAAATAGTTGTTTTCCTTAAAAAGAAAAATGTATGTGAGGAGTCAGTTGATTGACAGGTAATTGATTCTTTCATATCCATTTAAGCTAGGCAGCCATAAGCTTTCCTCCATCAAATAGAATTTGATACTAAGTATGCTGAGATAAAATATTGAATAATGGCTATTTTGTGCCATATCATTGTGCTGATATTCTACACTGTTATTTGCAACATCAGTTTTTCTGGCTAGTATTACCACCGTTGTTAATAAAGGTAAAGGTTCCCCTTGCACATACGTGCTAGTCATTCCTGACTCTAGGGGTCAGTACTCATCTCCATTTCAAAGCCAAAGAACCAGTACTGTCCAAAGATGTCTCTGTGGTCATTTGGCCAGCATGACTAAACGCCGAAGGCACATGGAAAGCTGTTACCTTCCCACCAAAGGTGGTCCCTATTTTTCTACTTGCATTTTTACATGCTTTTGAACTGCTAGGTTGGCAGAAGCTGGGGCAAGTAACGGGAGCTCATTCCATTATGTGGTGCTTGGGATTCAAAGGCCGAACTGATTGACAAGCTCAGCTTTTTAGCCACTGAGCCACCATGTACCTTATTAATAAAGGTACCCCTTGGCTTATGAGAGGATAATCATTTACATTTTGATTTGACAACCTCTGTTAAATTATTCCTGGTTGTTTGCCTTCTCCAGATGTTTCTCTATTCAATCCCTTCCTGTTTTTCTAGCAACTTCCTTTCCTGGTTTTGGCGTCTCAATTACCCATCTGAACACTAGTGGCAAGAAAGAAGTCAGTAGTACTGCTTGAAAAATGTGGCTCTTCCAATGAAAACTATCCACCTCTTTTTTTTTTTTCTTTCTTCTTCTTTTTTTTCTTAACCACCTCAGAACTGTAGCAACTCTCTTTGTACAATATCCCCTGTGCATTTCCATTTGAAAATTGGCAGGCTATAGTTCTTGAAAATGTCATTTGAGCACTATACAAATATCATGAGTTTTTAAGGCAAAGGAAATAAATTTTAAAAGCGATATAATACAGTACTGTAGCATTATAATGTTAACATAAAGCATTAGTAACTTTTTGAAATGCCAGTTTTGCAATGTTTCAAATAAATCAGATGGTGCCTGTCCACCCACCCATCCACTCATCCATTGCCTGATGTTTTGTCTAGGAATTCAAACCCATTATACTCTCCTTTAATTTTATTAACACAACATTTCTGCTACCGAGAAAAAAATAATTGATCCAAAGACATTCAGTGAGTTTTGTGGCTGAACGTGAACTTGGAGATATATCTTCCAAATCCTAAAACACTGTAATCACTACACCAAGTAGGGTGTCCTACGTGTTTTAACTGAAGCATGCTTACTTACTTCAAAGGACCATTGACAATCCCAAAGGTGCTTTTTCAGGAGGCCACTGGTCTTTCTTGTGCTTTCTTTGAAGATGTTTGTTTAGCTCTGACTGGATGGTGGGGAATGGAAAGATTTATATTCCTTTCAGACAGCTGGTCATTTGTATCCATTTAGAGGATCCTTGAAGCACTTGGATGTTTATCTGTGTTCTCACTATCACCTGAGTACTGCTAATGGTTCCTGTAGTCTGTTAATGTTTTGGGGAAATCTGTTCATACTCCCACACCTTTGGAAAGGGATTCATCCCAAATTGCATAGCTAAACGTCTATAGAGATTCTCAGTCATTCAGGTTATGGTTGACCCAAAGGTGCTTTTTCAGGAGGGCACTGGTCTTTCTTGTTTTTTCTTTGAAGGCATTTTGCTTCTCATCCAAGAAGCTTCTTCAGCTCTGACTGGATGGTGGGAAGTGGAAGTTAAACCTCCAAGTGCTTTAATGACCCTCTAAAAGGATGCAGATGACCAGCTGTCTGAAAGGAATATAAATCTTCCCATTCCAGTCAGAGCTAAAGAAGCTTATTGTCTGCAAAGAAAAAAAACCCAAGGAAGTCCAGTTGCCTCCTGAAAAAGCAGCTTTAGGACAACCATAACCTGGATGACTGAGAATCTTTATAGACTTTTTGACTATTGGCAATGTTTCAAGAATAAATCTTCTGACACTTCCTTTCTCATTTTTCTCTTAAGTAAGCCCTAACCATTATCTATGGTTAATATCTTTTCAAACTCCTTTAGACTACATAGATACAGAAGTGGGCTGCTGTGGGTTTGAGATAACCTCTAGATAAGATTCTGTATAGTTCAGAGAACTCCGAAATCCCACTCCTGGCTGGCCCCGCCCCTCCCGCCTTTCCCAGGAGTCCCCATGCAGCCTGTTTTTGATGCAGGTAAGTTCAGAAAGAGGGCCTCTGGAGCCTGGGGAGGCCGTTTTTGCCCTCCCAGAGGCTCGAGGGAAACTGTTAAGTCCTCAGGCTTGCAAGTCTGGTGAAGTCTGGTGCCAGCAAGTCTGGTGAACTCTGAGTCACCGCATTCCAGAACGGAGCCGGCAGCTGCATATGATTGGCCCAGACGCAGCTGGCCGGATTCTGTCTGGAGATCTGATACAATGTTGCAGCTACCTTGCTGAAAGGTTTCCCTCCTAAAAGCTGTATATAAACGGGTGTCAGACAGGGAAACCTTGCCAGTAATGATCCTTGTATATTGTGAATAGTTGCTGAATAAATGTTCCTGTTGTTTGACCATGCCTGAGTCGGAATCCTTCTTCTAATCTAACAGAAACCTCCGGAACCTGGGGAAGGCAAAAATCCCCTCTTGCCATGGTGCAGGAGGCCGACTAGGCCACACCCACCATGGCCACGCCCACCCAGCAACCAGGCAGAGAACCCATTGCTAAAATATTGGAAGCCCACCCCTGCATAGATACCTGCATTTTCCAGGTGTTTTTACAATAAACATTATTTATGAGCTACCTTTTCTCCAGAAGTACATAGTAGCACTCATAATTCTTTTACTGCCATTACTCAGGTTAATCACATGCCAATGCAATGTGGCCTAGTTGTGGATCTAAAGTCACTCCATGAGCAACATGGGTGAATGGAGACTTAAGACGGGCTTTCCCTGTTGGAGATAGCATTTTTGTATATTCCTAGACAGCACAAAGGTAACTTGAGCAAGGACTAGTGAAGCAGCTCTTTGCAACTTCCATGGAAAGGTTTATTTGGAGAAATATCTGAGGAAGGATGGACAAGGCAAAGCGTACCTTCTACCTAGCTAAATCTTGTCAAGGAGAGAGTAGGTGTAGGAAGGGCGCATATTGAGAATAGAAACCTCACAGGTGAAGAGCAGGCAGAGTGAGAAATAAATTGAGAAACACAGAAGCAATTTCTAGCTCTCTAATCTATGCTACCCTGCCCCTTGTGGTCAGTACATTATGAGCTGCTGAAGTGTCAGCACAACTGAAATCACACTTCTAACACTCTCCAGTCCTACTTCAAGAGTTTTAATGACACTGCACTAGAGAACACCGGCTTCATTGAAAGCAAATGCAGTAGATAGGTTGTTGACTGACACTGTGGGGATAACAACATTGAATTAACAATTGCTGTAATGTCAACTGCCTTCCTTAAGAATCCATTCCATTCTGTGTACACATCTGCTATACCGAGATTGTGTTGTAAGTCAGTCTCTATCTGCTGAAACCTCGAACAGCCCCCTCTTCAAATAAGGGATGAAAGAAGACACTCTATATTAAGAGGGAAAAAAGGCCAAATTATAGTTTGCAAGAGTTTTATCAGCAGCTGAAATTATAGTTGATCTCTGCTGTGTATTTTATCTTGCTAATATTTTTTTATCCACTTGATTATGCTATTTAACAAACTGGAGGGAAAGCTATATGAAGTTTCAATTATTGTTTTGCATTTTGTAAAAGGATTAAATAGGCACTTATTTGTGTCTAGATATCAGAAGAGGTAGCAACTGCTGCATATTCAGTTAAAGTGGTGTTAATTCAAAGGTATTATCCGAACAAAAGTTGCTTACATTAAATCAGCCATCTGTTTAGTTTTCCACCTTGAAATCTTTGCCAGATGCTGAGCATATCTGTGCAAAAATTAGCTATGCACTTATCTTTGCAGAAAATTTATTTAGCTAAAGACCAATGTGACTATTATAGCACCTTTAGAAATGATAACAAATATTTTATTTATCTGACAAGGATATTCTTATATTCTAGGTATATCTGGGCCAAAGTACCCCAAATGACTACTAGATGGTAGCAAAGGGGAGGGATCTATTTCTTCATAGCCATCTATAGCAGATCAAATCCAATCCCTATTCATTTAGGTCTGATTGGCAGTGACTTTCAGGGGTCTCAGACAGATGTCTTTTTTAGTAATGGCAGCATTACCTGGCAGATGTTGCCTGGGTTCAAAAACTAAGCAAGATCATCCCTGGTTAGTATTTGGATAGATGAAAGGCCTCCAAGGATGTAAATTACATGAGTAAATCAGAAGGCAATGGTAAACAACTTCTGTGCGATTGTATTTATGAAGTCACCAGGGTTGAGCTTAACTTTAAAAAAATCAATATTATATTACATTATCCCATGTAATAATACAGCTGCTGGGGAATGAACTTTTTATAGGCCTAGCATGATCTTTCCCACTGAAGTTGGGTTCTCTCTTGAGGTATCTTTCTTATAATAAGAAGACCCAGCGTTCAATCAGTAGGAAAAGATTTCAGATGCCAATAATGCCATCTCAATGTTTTAAATATGTTTTATAGATTACCTATTAATGTGCACAACAAATAAATATAGCATTTTGTTATCAGTTTAGTAGCTTGGGAAATCTGGGGATAATTTTTAAAATCTATTAAGTCAATTCCCACATGGGGGAAAACAGATAGTAATATAAGATAGTTTTCTCTAACCTAAGTCAGTATTATCTAAACCAAACACTACTCTAGCCTGATGTTTTTTCCTCATGTTTTTTTTTCAAGCGGCGGTGCAGTGGTTAGAGTGCAGTACTGCAGGCTACTTCTGCTGATCACCGGCTGCCAGCAGTTCGGCAGATCAAATCTCACCAGGCTCAAGGTTGACTCAGCCTTCCATCCTTCCAAGGTAAGTAAAATGAGGACCCAGATTGTTGAGGGCAAGAGGCTGACTCTTTAAACTGCTTAGAGAGGGCTGGAAAGCACTGGAAAGCGGTATATAAGTCTAAGTGCTATTGCTATAATTCCAGGTCAGGATGTGGAAAGAGGTCAGGTAAGAGAAGACTGATATACTATCATGGTCATTGCAGGGGATACCTCCATAAATTATTTATAGACATTCCATATCCTATTTGTTGATAGATTGAAGTGTTGTGCAAAAGGTTGAAAAAGTAGAACTGGATCAATGGGTATTATTTGGTAGAATGTTTATGGAAATTGGGGAAAATGTATGGAGAATTTAAGCAAACTTTAAACAAGGGGCAATAGAAAGATAGTGAGTAGAATATATAGAGAGTTGGAAGTATAGAAAATCAGATAGATGATGTAGACAAACTATGTAGCAATAGTTACACAAACAAAAACATGCCTTAAGCCTGGGAAACAAGGCAGGGGTAAAATGCTACCCGTTTCCCCAAATTGATAGTAAAAAATGCTACCAGTAATAAAAAATATTTTAAAAAGTTTTTTAAAAAAGTTCCGACGATCGCACGTCACACAGGCCAAAAACAGGGGTGGGCGGGGTGGATAGGGGTGCTGAGAAAGAAAGAAGGAGAGAGAGAGAGAGAGAGAAGGGAGAAAGAAAGAAAGAAAGAAAGGGAGGGAGGGAGGGAGGGAGGGAGGTAAAAAAGGAGAGGAAGGAAGGACCACAAACCTGACACTAAATGCAGCTTCAGAGGATAATTCAGGACCCGGAGGTCATCTAGTCCAACCCTGCTCCAGCAGGACATTGTTAAAGTGAGTTTCTGTCTTTTGATCCCCCACTTACATGACTGCATAGCCACAAGACCCTACCAAGCCATGCCCACAGAACCAGTAGTAAAAAGTTTTAGATTTCACCACTGAAACATGGTAAGTATAACAAAACTCCATGGGGTTTAAGAAGAAAGGAAGGGAAAACATAGTTAAGCTTTCAAATTTCTGTTACTCTAGCCGTTATCAGTAAAGTATGTGTAGTTCTTAGACTTAAAACAGTTTGTTTAGCGACCGTTCAAAGTTGCAACAGCGTTGAAAAAAGGGACTTATGACTGTTTTTCACACTTATGACTCTTGCAGCATCCCCATGGTCACGTGAACAAAATTTGGACGCTTGGCCAATGGTTCGTATTTATGATGGTTGAAGTGTCCCAAAGTCATGTGATCCCCTTTGGTGACCTTCTGACAAGCAACGTCAATGGGGAAGCCAGGTTCACTAAACAACCGTGTCACAAATTTAACAAGTGTAGCGATTCACGTGACGACTGGGGCAAGAAAGATCGTAAAATCGGCCAAAATTCATTTAACGATGGCCTCACTTAGCAACATACATTTTGGGCTGCATTGTGGTCATAGGCCAACATACTACCTCTACAGTTGCAGTCAGACCTAGGGGATCTGTTTCTACTCTAATATTACCTTAAAGAACTGAGATGAATGAATGGTGAAAGAGGGGAAACAGCTGTATAGAAGGACATATCGCTAACCAATTACTTTCATAAAAGTGAGAGTTGGATGTATAAGAAGAAAGATAAAGTAGGTTGAATATTGGGGGAGGGTGGTGGATGGAAGCATTTTGCCAAAGAACAAGAAGAGATAGAACACATTCATCATCAAGTGAAAATTAATGAGGATCAAATTGCAAATTAAATGTAAAGAAAGAATAAATAGGTGAAAATTAAGGTGGGATAGAATTGATGAGCTCCTCCAAGAGAGATAATATCAAGATTGCCTAAATAGGACTTCATTGGGAAGTCTAGTGAAATCATCGGGGGGGTGGGACAGATTTCTAGAAAACTACCGTGCTTCCCCGAAAATAAGACAGGGTGTTATTTTCTTTTGACCCCCAAAATAAGCGTGTGGCCTTATTTTTGGGGAGGTCTTATTATTTTTGAGGTGCAGGAGGTGACGAGCGTGGTCACTTCATGTCTGCTGCTGTGTTACAATATTTTTGGGAAGAGCTTATTTTCAGGGGAGGGCTTATTTTAGCGCATGCACTCAAAAGCCCAATTGGGCTTATCATCCAGGGAGGTCTAATTTTCAGGGAAACGGGGTAGCTGATACAGCAATTTTTTGAAAACACAGACCAAAATGTAATGAATCTACCTCCAGAAATATTAAAACTTCTACTTTCAATGCTTTATTATAACAATGTGCACACAGGAGTGGATCTATAAGTACTGCAGCACCTTCTAATTTTGTTTAATACAAATGTAGGTACAAAATTCATGCTTTAAAAAAAAAAAGTAGAGGCAGAAATGTAACTGAATGACAAACTGCCCATAAGTGATTCTTTCATGGGGATTTTAGTACAGGGACAGTTGATTTAATTTGTTTTTATTGTATTTATTTATGTATATATTTTATGCTGTTTTAATTTTCCCTGTGCACCGCTCCGAGTCCCCCTGGGGAGAGGACGCGGTATAGAAAAATAAAATCTATTCTATTCTATTCTATTCTTCATCTTTCTTTGTAGTATTTAATGTGTTTCACGTAGGAAGAAGTTGATGGGGAAACCTTGAAAACAGTTGACTTTAAAACAGAATGCAATACTTGCCTTTAAAGAAAAAAGGATACGCCTTTGATAAAAAAAAATCATGTAAATATTGCAGGCTAATAAACAAGCCCAGCCAGTTATGCTTGCTGAAATTAGAGCAAGAAAGATATTGGCAGTTCATCTGGAAATAGCTCAATTTTTAAAGCAAGACCAAGCAAAAATGTGCCAGCTGTTACCAATATTATTTTATTGAATGCTCAGTTATTCTGTTTCACAACATTATGTTCCACATAATGCAATTCTACGCACCTGAGCTAAGCATCAGAATTTCATAACACCTTTGCATCTCCAGGGCAAAGCTTCTGTGCATTTACAAGGAGATTTTTCAGCATCAATCGTAACAGCACAGCAATTTAACCAAAGAGACTGAAATGTGCTTGTAGATCTATTTGTTTCCATTCTTAGGAACCACTCTTAAGATTCCACTTCACGGTGCCATCACAAGTAATTATGTGTGTGTGTATGTACACATACATAAGCCCATATACATACACTTGAATATATATGAGTGCATAAAGTATGTGTATATCTGCGTGTGTATTTGTGTTTTCAAGTCAGTGTTGATTCCTGGTAATGGTCTGGATTAGTCTTTGCAGGTTTCTTGGCAAGGTTTCAAGAGTTTGCCATGACTTTCTATTTAGGGCTGACATGTCCTGAGAGCAGCACCTTCCACTGTTGCCAAGACTTCCTACCAACTAGAAGTCAATGATCGGTGACCTTGTAGGCACCCAAAACTAATATGGCAAGACACCATCAACAAAGATATGCAAGCCATGCGCCTGTGCCCTGGAGATGCAGCTGACTATGCAACATGGCATTCAATGATCTGGAAAGCATACCCTGCACTTGTGGGTATACGCTAGCAGAAGGAGGAGGTGGAGGTGGTGGTGGTGGCGGTGGAGGAGGAGGAGGAGGAGGAGGAGGAGGAGGAGGAGGAGGAGGAGGAGGAGGAGGAGGAGGAGGAGGAGTGGGAGGATGACTGTGTCAAGGTCACCCAGCTGGTTGAACCTAAGGCAAGTCTAGAACTCAATGGATTCTATCCTGGTGTTTTAACTAACTATACCAAACTGGATCTCATAGACACCTTTGACTGTATTTGACATCATAATTTATAACAAAGCTTTCTGTTGTTTCAATAATACAAATCTATTCAATAATACAATAATACAAATGCAAGTGTCTTGCTTAAATTATAATCCTGAAAAAGGGCAATTACTGTTACCCTAGTTATAACTCAGGACAAGGGACTTGAAAAAGGAGCAGCTTATCCTCCCCCGCCCCAAAGAGCACCTGTAACCTCACACAAATTCAGCCATAAGCATGGTGCCAAAATTTGTCAAAATTCAGGATGTTCTTCGTGAGTTGTCTAAAGTTTCACCAACTATAATTCTTCATGTTACTAAAAATATCTATTATGTAATCAAGCAGCATTATGGCTGTTCATATGGCAGCTACATGTGTACTAGTGGTGAGATTCAAAAATCTTTACTAACGGTTCTGTGGGTGTGGCTTGGTGGGCGGGGTATGGTTTGGTGGGTGTGGCAGTGGAAGGATACTGCAAAATCCCTATTCCTTCCCCACTCCAGGGGAAGGTTACTGCAAAATCCCCATTTCCTCCCAATCAGCTGGAACTTGGAAGGCAGAGAATAGATGGGGGCAGGGCCAGTCAGAGGTGGTATTTGCTGGTTCTCTGAACTACTCAAAATTTCTGCTACTGGTTCTCCAGAACTGGTCAGAACCTCTGCTTTCTACCTTCTCAGATCAGATCATAAAAGAAAAAGCAATGATCTGTTAAACTCTTCTTTCATGAACTCTTTATTTTAATGTTGAAAAAAATGGCCTCCCAGACCATGTATCAAATTTTCCACATCTAAAGATGATGAAGCATACCATTGTTAATTATGAATCAGAGCAAAATGGTGCTCACAGAAGATTTACATGTGGTCATGATGTCTTACACACAAGAAAAAAATATTCATGATTACAGGCATGAATTCTAAACAGAAATGAGTTTATAACCCCACAGCCATATTTAAAAAGATAGTTATCTGTATTTATTCCCAGTTAAGCATACCTTAGATTTCTCTTTTAAAGAACTAATATTGTGAGTAAGATAGGAAAGCTACAAGGTCACAGTCTGGCACAATGGTTATTGGAGTTGGCAAACTTGGATAATGAGGAAAGAACAGTAATTTACACCTATTTACTCTTTATTGATGTTTAAATATGATTTGCGCATGCGCGAGATGGAGGTCGCGCCGCGAAACGCGGCTTGAAGCCAGGGGGTCGTTTAGACCTAGGAGGACGTAGCCAGCCCTCGTCGGTCATCTCCGAGGGCTGGCCCAGCAAGAGGACACCCCTGCCGCCACTCCGGGCCGCTCGGAAATGAAGAGCGAGCCCTGTGAGTGACGGCAGGACGGAGAGCAGGGCAGGGCGGGCCCGAATCGGCCTTTTGCGGCCTGGAGCGTCCCGGCGCGGCTGGAGGTAGGAAGCAGGCCGCGAAGCCGGGACGCGGAAGAAACAGACTTGCCAGGCCATGTCGGGTCGGGCCGGGAGGACTACCATCAGGCCGCATGGCCTATGCTGGGCCTGGCGGCCCAATAACCCGATCCCGACCGGCGGTATTTCCCATCTTATCCCACCCGACCTGAGGCTGGAGGCTGGAGGTGGAAACGGCTGGCGTGTTTTAAGGCTTGTTGCTTGTGGGTGGATGGCTGATGGAATGTTGATGGAACGGAGCTGGATTGCTGATGGAATGGAGCTGGATTGCTGATGGAATGGAGCTGGATTGCTGATTGCTGATTGCTGATTGCTGATGGAGTGGAGCTGGATTGCTGATGGAATGGAGCTGGATTGCTGATGGAATGGAGCTGGATTGCTGATGGAATGGAGTTGGTGTTGGAGGAGTGGAGAAGGTGAGAGGAGAGGAAGATTGGATGAGAGGATGGAGTGAAGAGAGGAGGAACGAGGAGAAGGAAGGAAGGAAAGTGATGGAAGAAGGAGTAGGAGATGGGAGAGATGGATGAAGAAGCCAAGCAGCCGGGTCGTTGGTGGATCATGGCCGAAGATGACCCAGGAACACCTCAAAGTGTGTGCTTTGGACTTGGGAGTAAACCGTGGCAGCACATGGCAGCACTTTACATCAGGCCGCACAAGGGACCATCTAGTCGTGCGGCACTAAGTGCGGACTGAGGCCGGTGTTGCCGAAGAAGACAGATGGATGGGGTGGTGTTAAGACTGAATTGTGATCCCCCCCACCCGAAAGAGCTAAGTCTGACTGTCTGAACTGTTTTATCCCTCTGCTCTTTTAGAACTGCGTCCATTTGCACAATTTTATCACTTGTCACTTTACTTGCCCTGGACTCTATTTGTGGACTCTATTTGTGAACTTGCTCTGTGTCCCCTGGGTTGGATGACCTCTATGTTTTTAGCAGTGTATTCCAGGTGTGATCTCCTTTGCCTGCGGGAGGCCCCCCTCTCGCAGGCCTGGCCCCCCTATCTAACACGGGCCCACCTCGAGGATGGACTGATAGCTCCTGAGAGGTGGGCGAAGCGCAAATTAAGGGGGTTTTTATTTAAATTTTTAATTCGGATTTTAGGGGGTTCCAGGGTGGGGGGGGGGAAATAGTCCTGGGAGGAAATGGCAAATGAGTGGGCCGGCCGGCGGAAGAGGAGTAACGGAGGGAGGGGAAGGGGGGGTCGCTTCCACTGAAGCATTTTCCATCGATCTGGTCTTAGGGAGGGGCAGGGGCGGTGGGAGGCGGAATAGGCGTCATCGGTTGGAAGACCGTGGCCGCTGGACACAGGCGGTCACGCGCTCCAACTCTCCGTCCTCCCATCGCAGACTAGGTGGGCAGGACTCACAGACTCGGGGCCCGAAGCTGATGTTATGCAACGCCAGGTCCGTGGTTCAGAAAGCCCCCCTCATCTGTGACCTTGTGTCAGAGGGGGACCCGGACCTGGTGGGTATAACGGAAACCTGGTTGGGCCATGAAGGGGGTATACCCCTCGTGGACATCTGCCCACCAGGTTACCGCGCCTTCCATCAGCCTAGGGCCCTAGGGAGGGGTGGGGGGGTGGCGATTATCGTAAAGGAAGGTCTTGAGCCGAAGGAGACCACGGTCCCCCAGACAACCGGGTGTGAATCTCTCTGCGTGAGATGGGGCCTAGGGAGGCAGTTGGGCGTGTTAGTTGTATACCTGGCTCCTCGCTATGCAACAACAGCCCTGCCCGAGCTCCTAGAGGTGATAGCCGAGGCGGCGGTTGAGACCCCCAGACTGGTAGTCATGGGGGACTTTAACTTGCCGTCGGCGGGCGAAGCCTCTGGAGCAGCTCGGGAGTTCATGGCCTCCATGACGGCCATGGACCTGACCCAGGTAGTTTTAGGTCCCACTCACGAGGGGGGGAACACACTGGATCTCATCTTTGTCTCGGGACAGTGGAGTCGCGATCTGGGAATAGGGGACTTAGTCATCACTCCCTTGTCATGGACAGATCACGCTCTCCTCCGGCTGGACTTTCCAATCGCTCCACCTCACCGCGGGGAGGCGGAACCGGACACTCCTAGATGGTTCCGCCCCAGGCTTCTAATGGACCCGGAAAGGTTCCAGAGGGAGCTTGGGCCAATTCCTGTGATCCTGCCCCGCGACTCGACTGAGGACCTAGTGGCCGCATGGTTAAGTGCGGCCACGGGGGCCTTGGACCGAGTCGCGCCCTTGCGGCCTCTCTTGCGGCGACGAATCACCCAGGCTCCCTGGTTTACTGAGGAGCTTCGGGGGATGAAACGCCACAAGAGACGCCTAGAGAGCAGATGGAGATCCTCTCGCTCCGAAGCCGACCGAACACTAGTGAGAACCCATATTAGGGCTTACTTAGTGGCGATAAGGGTGGCCAAACGTGAGTATTGTGCCACCCTAATTGCATCCGCAGATAACCGCCCTGCCGCCCTGTTTGGGGTGACCCGCTCCCTCCTTCACCAGAGGCCGCGGGAAGCCCCTCTACAAGGGCGAGCAGAGGAATTTGGGATTTATCTGCAGGAGAAAATCACTCGGATTCGGAATGAGCTACCCTCCATCGACAGTGGTCCTGTGGGACTGTCCGAGACTAGTCTTGAGGTTCCTGCTTGGGAGGAGTTTGACTTTGTTACCACCGAGGATATGGACAGGCTGTCAAGGAAACTTAGAGCGACCACATGTTTATTGGACCCGTGTCCCTCCTGGCTTGTACTGGCATCCTGGGAGACGACACGAGGCTGGCTCCAGGGCATTGTCAACGCATCTTTGAGTGAGGGGTCCTTGCCTGCCGTCTTGAAAGAGGCGGTAGTGAGGCCCCTCCTCAAGAAGCCGTCCCTGGACCCAGCTTTACTAGAGAACTATCGTCCAGTCTCCAACCTTCACTTTCTGGTGAAGGTTGTTGAGAGTGTGGTAGCCCAACAGTTTCCTCAACACCTGGAGGAAGTTGATTATCTAGACCCGCGCCAGTCCGGCTTCCGACCCGGTCACAGTACCGAGACGGCATTGGTCGCGTTGGTTGATGATCTCTGGAGGGCGCGGGATAGAGGGTATTCCTCTATCCTAGTCCTATTAGACCTCTCGGCGGCTTTTGATACCATCGACCATGGTATCCTATTGCACCGACTGGGGGGGTTGGGGCTGGGAGGCACCGTTTTGCGGTGGTTCTCATCCTACCTCTCTGGTCGGTCGCAATATGTGTTGACGGGAGGGCAGAGGTCGACCTCGAGACCCCTCTTATGTGGGGTTCCTCAGGGGTCGGTCCTCTCGCCCCTCCTGTTTAACACATATATGAAGCCGCTGGGTGAGATCATCCGTGGTTTTGGGGTGGAGTACCATCTGTACGCTGACGACACCCAGCTGTACATATCCACCCCAGACCACCCCAACGATGCCGCCGAAGTGCTGTCCCGGTGTTTGGAAGCCGTACGGATCTGGATGGGTGGTAACAAACTCAAGCTCAACCCTGCCAAGACTGAGTGGCTGTGGTTTCCGGCACCCCGGTTCAGCCAGATTACTCCAACTCTGGCCATTGGGGGCGAAACACTGGCCCCCGTGGAGAGGGCGCGCAATTTGGGTGTCCTCCTGGATTCCCGGCTGTCCTTGGAGGACCATGTGACGGCCGTGGCCAGGGGGGCGTTTCATCAGGTACGCCTGATGCGCCAATTGCGCCCCTTACTGGACCGGGCTGCCCTTTGCACAGTCACTCAAGCTCTCGTGACGTCCCGTCTCGACTACTGTAATGCTCTCTACATGGGGCTTCCCTTGAGGTGCACTCGAAAGCTACAGCTAGTCCAAAACGCAGCCGCGCGGGTAATTACGGGAGCCACCAGAAGCTCCCATATAACACCAATCCTGCGCGAGCTGCATTGGCTTCCTGTGGTCTTTCGGGTGCGCTTCAAGGTTCTGACGACCATCTTTAAAGCGCTCCATGGCTCGGGGCCTAGTTATATGCGAGACCGTCTCCTGCCCCATACATCCCTTAGACCGATCCGCTCCCACAGAGAGGGCCTTCTCAGGGTGCCGTCGGCCGGACAATGCCGACTGGCGACACCCAGGGGAAGAGCCTTCTCTGTGGCGGGCCCTGCCCTTTGGAACGACCTACCCCCTGAACTCCGGACCATCACCGACCTCCGCCTCTTCCGCAAATGTTTAAAGACATATTTTTTCCATCAAGCCGGCCTATTCTAACCTCCCATGGGGACTTTTAGAAAAGTTTTAAATTGGGTTTTTAATAATTGGTTTTTAGCACAGGATTGGGGATTATTTAATATATATTTTAAATTATTTGTCTATCTTCTATTGTGTATGTTTTTTAAATTTCCTGTGCGCCGCCCTGGGTCCTCTGTGGAGAAGGGCGGGATATAAATGTAATAAAATGAAATGAAATAAATTAGATGCAGCTAAGATATTTAGTGAGTAACATACAAAACAAAGAGACAGTCTTTATTTCACCCTTTGTCAGGAACTTCATGACTTGGAGTCTTCTTATGCTGGGGTGTTACTTGGAACTCTGACACCCTTTTCACTAAGAAGAGACAGACAAGAGAAAAACAATGTCAATGTGTTAAACAATATTAAACAATGTTTAATATTGTACACTGAAGGTCAATGTACAATATTAAATCAAACCTGGAACATGTGATTCGATTTCCAGCTCAAAAGAATTCTGGTTTAGCTTAAAACTCTGAAACTTCATAGTTGTCAGGGTTCCAAATAGCATCCAAAATTAAATCAGAGTCCAAGGCAAAGGATTCCTCAAAGTTCCGAATCTGAAAGCTTCCTGGTTTTCCACATCCAGTTGAAAGTTCAAGATCTTGCCCCCACACCCACAAGTCCATCACAAGGTCCAATCTTCCATGCCATGCTGGCAGTTCCATTCATCCACTTCCAGTCATTTATTTAAATATAAATAAAGAAAAAAGTCAGGTGCAGAGGTGCAAAGACGAAAGATGGCCTTGGCTTTCTAGAAAGAATTTTCTTATGGCTACATATCATCTAACTTCCTACAATCCTCCCTCCCATTTGCCCACAATAAAAAATGCCTAGTAGAATAATATAAAGTGTGGCAGGCCAAAGAAAGGATGGCTGCAGGCCTGACAATAATTTTGTTTCTAATTTACATTGTAGTTGGTAGAGAACTGGATTAAAATGTGCTGTTTCTAACGGTGATTGGTTGTGGTACCAGAATAATCACTCTCTTTACGTTTTCCATTTCCATTCCACCTAGCTCTCCATTTGCTGTAGAGTGAGGTTTTTCTTTTAAGCAAAAGGATCAAAAAGAACTCTTCTGAGGAGATCCCCTTTCCGAAACCCCATAGTGCAACAACATGGCTTCCATGGTTCTGAAATGAGGGATATCAGAGATTCGCCTTAGAATAAGTAAACTAAAAAAAAAAAAAGCTGGTATGAAAAATAGTGAAAGTTTTTAGCAATGGAATGATGCATTTTGTTCCTGATTTAGAAGCAACACTATAATGCACATGAAGGCAGCAATTATAACCGGCCAGTGAACAAGACCTTCCCCACAATCCTTTGAACTTGCAGTGATATAATATTGTCTTCTATTATGCCTTCCCCTAACCCAGGGGTCTGCAAAGTCGGCTCTTTTAAGACTGGTGGACTTCAACTCCCAGAATTCCCCAGCCAGCCATGCTGGCTGGGGAATTCTGGGAGTTGAAGTCCACCAGTCTTAAAAGAGCCGACTTTGCAGACCCCTGCCCTAACCTAATCCTAATCCTAATCCTAACCGCTTTATTTTTGGACCCAACTGTTTCCAGTGGAATAATTTTAAAAAAGGGAAAAAAAACTGCCCAGCTGAGCATTAGTCTGACTCAGGGCCACATAACACGTTCATTTTGGTATTCAGAAATAAAGAGGTTCCTTATAAAGTGAAGAAGGTGGACAAGTTATCATCCAGAAAATAATCCCCAGGAGCAATAGCACTTAGATTTATATACCGCTTTACAGTACTTTACAGCCCTCTCTAAGCAATTTACAGAGTCAGCCTATTGCCGCAACAATCTGGGTCTTCATATTACCTACCTGGATGGAAGGCCGAGTCATCCTTGAGTCAGTCAGGATCGAACTTCTGGCAGCCGGCAGTCAGCACATGTAGCCTGCTGTACTGCAATCTAACCACTGCGCTGTGGTGGCTCTTTTCTATGTAAGTTTCCCTACTAATCCAGTAAGGAAGATGCCTTTGAGGAAATGTTCAACGTTAAGCCACAAGAAATGAAGAGAAGAAAAAGGCAGTGGCCAATGAAAGGAATAAGCAGCAATAAATGAGCTAAAAGGAAAAGAATACTGAATAATTGTGTTAGAGCAAAGGTGGTATTCAGCCGTCTTGGACCGGTTCAGGTGAAGCAGTAGTGGTGATCCTGAGTGGGCCTATCCACCCATCCCCGCGCTATGCCGTCCTATTAGGCCACGTTTTTGAGGGCAGGTGTATGTGCAGAAGGTGTACGCACGAGCAAACCACATGCATGGAAGGCCAGGCGCATGTGTAGAAGGTGCATGTATAAAGCAACCGTGCACGCACATGGTGAATAGGTGGCAAAAATAAGTGAAACCCACCACTATGCTAGATACTTTTCTGTTGTGGCCCAGCCGGATCCGGATGAGCTGCTGATAGTTTCCTCTAGTGAGGAGTCCTTATGAGTCTGCTCTAGAGGAGGAGGCCAAGAGTGAGAGAGCAGAGAGCCCGGCTAGGCATCAGGAGGCAACTGGGGCTTGGAGTAGTGGAGAAGATCAAACCCAGTTTGTCCCTGATGTCAGGCTAAGAAGGATTGAGAGAAGGCAGCGTCAATTACAAGAGAGATGAACCTGGAGGAGGTAATCAGTCTCAGCTGCCTAATTGACTGGCCCCTCCCAAGAGGTTTTAAAAGAAAACCTCTGTTAAGGGAATGGTTGCAGGGAATAACATATAATTTGCAGAGTCAGAGCTTTCATGTCTTAAGTCGTGGTGTATTCTTTCGTCAAGAAGCTTCAAGGTTAGTTTGGGTGAGCAGCCAAGAAGCAGTCAGTTTAGTTATTTGTCTTGTGAAGGAGGGAGTCAGAACACTTTTCTGTCAGAAACTTGAGCCCAGGACCTATGAAGCGCTCAGATCCCAAGTCTTGTGGGAGCCGAAACATCCAGAAAAAGCAGGTACATCATCTTGGAGTGAGTCACAGCGAGTTCACACAATGTGGACCAGACCCTGAGTTGAACTGCAGAAGTTAGGATAAACAATTTTATATGGGAGGAAAGATTTTTCAATGCTTCAACCCTTGCAGTTTGGAAGCCGATGTGAGGAGGAGTGATGAGGCTATCATACACACACAAACATGCACACACAAACAACAATGCTTTTGTGGGGGGGGGGGGAAGCATTGAATTAAGGGGTTGCAAAATGTTTTGGAATTTAAAAGAAAATGAGATCAAAATATCTCCTGTTTTTTGTTTTTGTTTTCCCTTAAAGCAAATGTTTTGTGTTTGAAGCAGGCTGGCTCAATTTTATAGGAGGACTTTTGATACTGTCCTGATCTTTCCTGAAAATGTTCCAAATTCAAAATAATGACATTTTTTATCTTGAATCAGTTCAAAATAGGATCTTTTAGAGCTAAGTCTTGGTCCAAGAAGGTCAGAAAAATCCCATAGCAATCTCAGAAGAGGGTGATTCAAGATAAAATCTGAACGTTGTGTACACCTTTGTTTTGGATATATGATTATCTGCAGTAATCTACATCGTACAATTCAATCATCTATCACAAAACTCTCTCATCTTCTACTATTTTTGCGAAATAATTATTTAGGTAAGACTGTGTGGCTCTGTGTGTGTCTTAAAATGAAGAGCAGCGATATGGAAGAATGAAGAAATCAGCATGTCAAAATGACAGTTTTTTCTCTTTCTTGAACATACTGTATTCAGATTAAAACATTCTCTGCATTTAAATATGTAATCTGGTTGGAATGCATATATGACCTTTAGCAGCAAGGCTAGGGCATCTATGAGAGTTTAGAAATGTAATTAAAAAGACAATCTGCCTTTTAAAGTCAGACACTTTAATCTATGCTCAGTTTAAAGCAAAACAAGTAAATAAGAGTTTGTCTCCTATCCAGATTCTCCTAACAACCATCGCTAATAAATGCTCCAGGCATTTATTCACCCCTAGCAGGTAATATTAATAAAATTAATTCAACATGAAATTAGGACATGGCACTAGCTCTTATGAATTTAACCATTTTTTCCTGTTTAACAATAATAGACGTGTATAAAATATCTTTGTAAACCAATGATTTTTATACATCAAATATACTGTATGGATGCATGGATGCATATGTGTGTGTGTCAGAGGTGGGTTCCTACTGGTTCGGACTGGGTTGGCCAAACCGGTAGTGGATAAGCAGCCTGGGTCGCCGGAACCGGCAGGGACCCAGGCCTGCCAAGTCTCTGAACCAGTTCCCTGGTCAGCTGGCTTTTTTTTTTTTCCATTATTAAAGTTCTTCCCATGCACAGACTTATTTATGGGCAACTGCTCACGCATGCATGCAAGGGAAGCAATCATGCAAAGTATTCCAGGTGTGGCCTGGTAAGGCCACACCTGGAATACTACATACAGATTTGGTCGCCACGATGTAGAAAAGACGTGGAGACTCTGGAAAGAGTGCAGAGAAGAGCAACCAAGATGATTAGGGGACTGGAGACTAAAACATATGAAGAACGGTTGCAGGAGCTGGGTATGTCTAGTTTGATGAAGAGAAGGGCCAGGGGAGACATGATAGCAGTTCCGATATCTCAGAGGGTGCCACAAAGAAGAGGGAGCCAAACTATTCTCCAAGGCACCTGGGGGCAGAACAAGAAGCAATGCGTGGAAACTAATCAAGGAGAGAAGCAACTTAGAACTAAGGAGAAATTTCCTGACAGTTAGAACAATTAACCTCTGGAACAGCTTGCCTCCAGAAGTTGCGAATGCCCCAACCCTGGAAGTCTTTAAAAAGATGTTAGACAGCCATTTGTCTGAAATGGTATAAGGTTCCTGCCCATGCAGGGGGTTGGACTAGAAGACCTACAAGCTCCCTTCCAACTCTGCTATTGTATTGTATTGTATGCAAGTGAAACGAGTACGCACAAACAAAATATTGTGCGCACCAAACCAGCAGTAATGCCGGTAGCAACCCACCCCTGGTGTGTGTGTGTGTGGGTGTGTGTATGTGTGTGTACTTATATAGAAGTCACTGGTTTACAAAAATATAGGTATGATGTATTTAGACACTTATTAAAAGATCTTATTAGGACAAGGTAAAGTATAAACTTCTCAAAATTTATTTAAATTTATAATGACAACTAAACTTTATTCTTTGGAGAAATATAGCTAAATATCACAATTTGCCTATTGATCCAGTGATCATGACATTTGTTTAAAACAATTCAAAAAGTCATATTCATCCCTATATGAATCTTGATTGGCGCCCTGGCTATACAACTTTTTCCTGAGACATAATTGTTGGGAGAGTGTGAGAAAAGATCCAGAATTCCCCAGTTTCAAATTTTACTCTAGCCATAACATGACAAGCTGGCCTGAGGCAGACCAGTATTTTCTCAGCTTCACTGAAGAAATGCTATTCAATGGATTGTTCCCATTCTATGATTAATTGAGGTCCTGGCAGTTGCCTCTGGCTTCCCACTTTTCTAAACAGGATGTTCCACCTCAAAAGCAGAATGATTTAACTTCTTCTTTCTAGGAATTAAGAAATCTTTTGAATGTGAATCTTCCATATATAATTTTTGCTTTTATATTAGGACCTAATCTGAAACAAAGGGAAGTGTGTGTTCATTGCAAATATCAAACAAAGTAATGTTAAATTAAAACATGAAAATGTATACACATTTTCAGCTGTAGTTCTTTGGCCAACCAACTCAGATATTGTATATGGATCTTAAAAATGATATCTTTTATCTTTAGAAAGAAATGTCTTAAATAATAATTTTGTTCTAAGAAATGCAAAAGACAAATATCAGATTTTAATCTATGTAAGCTTTTATCACTTTTGTATTTAGTAAGTAAAGAGACCCAAATAATTAATTAGGTTTATGGAGGGTATCTAAAAAGGATTGGTTTTGTATTTGGGCTTTTTCTTCTGTAAGCCACCCAAAATCACCAGGAGTAAGTTAAGTGTCCATATAAAGTTTCTTAATAAATAAAAATAAATGTATAAAAAGATTTATAAGTTCTAGCAGAAATTTGCATTTAAAACTTAATTATTGTTCATAAAGATAATTTTGGAACCATATTATATAAATCTGGCATTTAGTCCAATGTTCTGCAGACACCCACCCTAACCATAAATGTCTTTCTTTACACAGTAAAGTACATCTCTGAAATTATTTTCCTGTTTATGAAAAAAAAAACAATTTAATACTTTGCAATAAAACTTTTAATGGCCAGAACAAAAGTAGGGTCACAATCAAGAAAAATATAACAGCATTCAGAAAATATTAGCTACTTTATCATAGGCAATATACTGCAATTTATAACATCTTCTCTGTAGTACACCAGTCTTTAGATTGTTTAAGAGTAGCAATCTGCAACCAAGAAAGTTACTTGCTGGCACCCAACTAATCAATGTAAAATTTGTTTATGAGACCTAGTACTTTAGTTAATAAAGGCCGAATTAGTCTTACCCAAGAATCAGCATAAAAATCTCAGTGTAAAAGGTCAAGTCTAATTGTCTCAGTCTCCTTCTTTTCTAGGGTTATAACCTCTAGAAAATTGGAATTTTATTATATCTACCTTCTCAAAAATGTCAGAGGGCGAGCACTAAAACAAGCTTTAGAAAATGTCCAACTGTTCTTAGAATGAATAAATGAAAATTGGTAAGCTGCAGGGGAGATTTTTCTGGGTCCTCTAAAGACAGTTTGGTGGCTTAAGTTGTGTTGCCACTCAGTGTCCAAAGTCCACTGCTTGATGGCTTCTATGGCCTTATTTAATGCATGAAAATAACAAATATTTAATGGAAAGTCCACACAATCTCGCTTTGCTCTTAATAGTCTTCCAACATTTTGACCTATGATTATGAGATATTAGAAATGAAAATAGTCTAGTGGTACTCAGAGGATCCTCAACTATGCTAATGAGATAGCTTGCAAATTCCAGCTTCGATTCTCATCAGTCCCGTCACCAGGACTCAAACTCCACTTAAGGTCATCTTGACCTTCAACATTTCTTCTAACTTCAGAGAGTCTATAGTATTCACCTTTTTTCTTGCATTTGGAATAATGGTGTGCAATTTGAATATACAATGCAACTTATTTTCTTTTTCTCTAATGTTTTTTCATTAAGTTCATTAGAACTCATGCTATTATACTTTATCTCTGGCTCTTAATTATACATTTGTATTTACTTCTAAATTACCTTAGTTGGATGGAAAGTGTACTAGCTATGCTTTATTTGTTTATTTATTTAGTGTTAGGCATACTAACTACTGTTCCCTCCCTCTCTTATCTTCTCCATCCCATCTTGTTTTTAATTTATTTATTTTTTATTTACCAACTTTGTAGTCCATCTGATTCCATAACAACATGGCCAGTTTCACTACAAAGAACATATAATAGTGGTATAATATTATAAGAACAGCAGCATTTTTCCTCCATTTGAAGGAGTGGTGTGTAATTTGAATATACAATGCAACTTCGCATACATTTCTGTTGTTTCTATTTCTTTTGCACAAACTGTATCCTTTATTTATTTCAGGTCTCCGTGAGATTTTCCCTTTGTCATGTGTAACATTTCCAAAGTTTTTGACACATGCCTTTAACCTCCTTTGAAACAAATGCATGACTTTTTTTAGGCCTGTTTTTGTGTTATTAAGCACTAATTAAGCCTGAAGGTTTCCTTAACCAAAAATACTTATACTGTTTAACTCCATTCCCATGGTAAAATAATGTTGCTGACTTGATTTATACACTGGAAAAAATAATTTTGATTCAAGCAAGAACCAGGGGATGTAATCATTTCCATTCTGTAAGGACATAAGAACATAAGAATAGCCTTGCTGGAACAGGCCACAGCCCATCCAGTCCAGCATTCTTTCTCACACAGTGGCTCACCATTTGCTTCAGGGTCTTCCCACGCAGATGTCTTCACCTGCTTATGATTCCCTGCAAATGGCATTGAGAAATATCCTGCCTATCTCTCCAACCTGGAGGGTGTCCTTAGGCATCCATAATGATAGCCATTGATACCCTTGTTCTCCATGAACTCGTCTAATCCTTTCTTAAAGGTGTCGAGGCTGACAGCTGTCACCACTTCTTCTGGCAGGGAGTTTCATAGACCAGTGATCCTCTGGGTGAAAAAGAACTGATTGGTAATGGGTACAATTCCATGAAATGCCTCTGAAAAATAGAGAGAGGAAGAATCAGTGGTGTCCATTTTATAAAGCAAGGGAAATAACAATAAATTGCCTCAAAATACTTTTTTAAATCATACTTTTGGCCCAAATGACTATCAACTCTGCATTCCGATAGCTATTAGCACTTCCTAACATTTCTCTGCAATTCACATCCTGTTCATTGTTTACTACTGTAATTAGAAGCAGGTGATTACAGCGGGTGTTGATAACTGTGGAGATTTATTCATTATCTGCTATGCAAGACAATGTTACATTCTTCTTCACTCACGGAAGGAAGCAATGGTGATGGCAGTGCTGAAAAAGATGTGATGGCAGTTTTCCTTGAAAGCTCAGGAGGCATAAACACTTTCAAAGACACTGTTAATACTATATGTTCCAATATGGAAGTGACTGAAAATAGAATATCTCATTTGGAAGCTTATGGGAAAATCAGTGGCTACATCTATAAGCAATTTGCTGTAGGTGGTTAAGACTCTTCAGGATAAAATGATGTCTTTAGAATGTCATTCTTACAGGGTTAATTGACATTTTATTAGAAACCCAAACGAAGCTAAGAAATGCCAGCCAGATTCTTTTATCAAAGTTCTGATTCGGGAAGGCGATGCTGAAAGATTATAAACTAGATTTCTAGAGAGCTCACCTTCTTCCAATTTTTCTTTGTAAATCTGATAAATTCTGGTCATCTATGGTAAGTTCTTTAAATTTGCTAGGAGGAATAAACTTTTAAATACAGCATGCTCTTCAAGGATAATTAAACAAGGAAATCAAAGTATCATCTTGTATTCCCCCTGATTTTAATAAAGAAACCTGGTAGCGTAGAAAAAAAGCTAATAACATGGGAAATATTGCTTGGGAGAAAAATATTCACTACTCCATCAGGTATCTGGCTAGTTCTGAAATTATCAAACAATATAGAGAAATCATTTCATATTTACAAAGAAACTGAAAAATATTTTTAAGCTTCTGTTGACAAAAGACACTCTTTTTTCTCTAATGTTTTACTATCAAGTTTTTTAGTATACACTAAATGCTATTATACAATAGCTCTTAATTATACATTTGTATTTACTTCTATATTATCTTAGTTATATGGAAAGTGCATTAGCTATGCTTTATGTTTTTATTATTTAGTGTTAAACACACTAACTATACTATTTCTTTTCCCCCTCTTTCTTATCTTCTCCTTCCCCTCTCCATTTTAATTAATTAATTTTTTATTTATCGACTTTGTAGTCCATTTGATTCCATAAAAAATGGTCAATTTCACTATGAAGAACAGATAACAGTGGTATAATAACAAAAGAATAGCAGCTATCCAGAAGGAACACATACACGAAATATTCACCACATCCCTTCTTCACAATGCTTCAATTCATTCATTTCAACAGTTAAATCTATGTGTCATGCCTGGAAGCCATCTTTTGCATTGGGCCTTCAAGCCTGCCATATTCAATACTGTGGGGAAATGGGAGGAGGGATTATATGGAGTATGGGAGATATATAGTCATAATAACATTCCTTGCTCAGAGAGTCAAGGACATCTTGCCCTGCACCTGGAGGGGTAGGACTGGGAGAACACTCCAGTTGGGATGATGCCTGATTGGGCCATGTGATGGACATGTGGGTGCTGGGCAGGGGCTTGGACTTTCATCTGGGTGGGGAAAACCTGGAAGCTTTCAGATTCGGGTTTTCCCAGATGTGCCAATATGACATCTCTAATAAAATGGAACTTTGAGAAACTTCAAGCCTCAGAGTCTTCTTTTGTTGGGGGGTGTTACTTGGAACCCTGACACTATGAAACTGGAAAATAATTCTTGTTCTGACTACATGGATTTTAAAGTATATTGGGGTTTTGATTCTTATTTTATTATTGGTGGGCCTCTATCTTTTACTTTTAAGGAGGCAAATGTCACAGTTATTCCTACATCAGAAAAAGATTTCAGTATGTCTTCTAATTGTAGACTTACCACTTTGATAAATATGGCTGCTAAGATTTTGAGAGTAACTCTGTATATTGTAAGATATATTTTATATCCATTTCAGGAAAGAAGGCTGCCAAGTTAAGCTTCTAATAATATAAGATTTATAATTGATGGTATTGCTAACCTCAAAATATATAAGACCCAGCAATCACAATTTGTTTGAATGCTGAAGCCTTTGATACAGCCTCTTGGCAGTTTTTGAAGTGGATGTTGATTTATTTTGGGACTTTCACAAAGTTTTAGAGTTTTGATTGACATGATTTATTCAGTTCCTAAACTATGTGTGCATTCCCCTTGGTTAAATTTATGTTGATGTAGATGTCAAGGATCCCTCTTTCTCATTTTCTTTTTAATTTACTTTTGGAACACCTTGCCTACATAATTAGAAATGAAAGTATCAATGGAATTATAGGGGCAATAGCATAAGAATATAACATTTGATGCCAATGATACTTCATGTTTTATAAATAGACCAACAAACATTCTACTTTATTGAGACCAACATATATTACTCCTAATGTTATTTCACTAGTAAGTGAGTTTAGAATATTGTAAGTTTATAAAGGCTGAGCACCAAAGAATTGAGGTCTTTGACTTATGGTGCTGGAGAAGACTCCTGCGAGTCCCTTGGACTACAAGGCAATCAAACTGGTCAGTCCCTGACTGCTCTTTAGAAGGCCAGATCCTTAAATGGACTCCAGGGGATAGTAGAGGATAGGAAGGCCTGGAGGAACGTTGTCCATTGGATCATGATGTGTCGGACACAACATTTTTTATCCATTCAATTAAAGGCTTCATATTGAAAGAACCCAAAATTCCAGACATTATGTAAGCCCATTTTTCAAATTTGATTTAAATTTAATGTCATATTTACTTTGGAAATACAATTTATTTTGAACCTTGATGCAAATACCCCAAGAAACATGCAAAACTCTTCCAGCAGTTACCATGTATAAAGCTAATTCAGTATACATTATGGGAATATAATGTTGAGTAAGATTTAATTTGAATAACAAGTTGAAAAAGAAATTAAGCTTTTAAAATTTACTTGATTCTTTTATAATTGTTCCAAAATTCTTGAACTTCTTTACAACATAGCCAGCAAAAATGTAAAAATTATCCAAACTAATTGTTACATTTCCAACAACTTTTAGAGAATGTACTATTACATGAATCTCTCAGCACTTTGAGGTAAGCTGAGGCAGGAAATAGACACCAAGTTTATAGGAATATTCTAAGGCATAATAACAGATCTTTGAAAACTTACCAGACTTTCTCTTTACCTGCTCTTACATCAAACAGAATCAAGGTGATGAAATTTTGAGTTTCTTTCTCACATTTTCCTGTTTACTAGAATTGTATTGTCACTTTTCCTCCCTTAACAGCTCCTGCAAATGGCCCCTGCATTCCTTCATCAAAGTTTTCTCTATGTACCTATATAGAAGCAATATTGTGATATACCAGTAATAAAGCATACCAGAGATAGACAAACAGACAGGCAGACAGAGGTATAGATGAAGTTCAGAAGAAAAAGGATCCAATATCTCATTTTTGTCCCCTTGCTTCTAATATTTGATATCCCAATTGTTTGAAGAATTCATTTTCATATTTTCATATATTCCATTCCAGGTTTTAATGGCAGACTAAGAAGTGAAATCATCTCAGT
Organism: Rhabdophis nuchalis; assembly: GCA_039707465.1. Lineage (NCBI taxonomy): Eukaryota > Metazoa > Chordata > Lepidosauria > Squamata > Natricidae > Rhabdophis > Rhabdophis nuchalis. The sequence continues at coordinate 245,844,773 of CM077643.1, read as the reverse complement.
AGGAGCGGGTGGTTGTTTTCCAAATGAAAGGACTGGACGTTAGACTTTCAGTGCTTCTGAGTGCTGTAAATCAGGGGTCTCCAACCTTTGCAACTTTAAGTCTGAAGGACTTCAGCTCCCAAATTCTCCAGCCAGCTTTGCTGGCTGGAGAATTCTGGGAGCTGAAGTCCTTCAGACTTAAAGTTGCAAAGGTTGGAGACCCCTGCTGTAAATCATCCAAGGTGGTGTTTGCTATGGAAGCCTGAGGATGGATCGACTGTGTTTTAATGCTTGGACCACCAAAGTGAATTAGTGGCTAGGAAAAGATATGTGAAATGCATATATTCATGAATAAATGTTCAGTATGCAGGTATAATGAGCACAGGTTATCAGCTTTTGGCATAAGTACATTGCCAGAACAATTCTTTTGTGAAGCCTAAGCTCTTAAAAAAAATAGAGAGTGATGACAGATTCTGTAACTTCTTTCTCCAAATGTTCTACCAGTAATGGCTTCCTGTTCCCTATTAAGTTTAGCAATACCTCACTGAGTTATGACAGGTGACATTTCCTCCAAAGCTGCATCTGAGAGAGAAAGTGTGCATTATAAGTAACCTGTTGCTATAAAAGGTCCTTCAACGTGGTAAAGTGGTTAAGCCATTGCTTTAGGATTAGGGGGTACCAGGTCCTGGGTTGCTTAGTTACAAAAACTCACTAACTTCTTTCTGTCCTCTTAGCCCATCCCAAAAGCTTTCTCATTTGTCCATGGGATGTGCCTCCATTTTTCCTGGACTTGGGTCCAGTCACCCTCTTTCAATCTTACCTCACAAAGGGGTTGTGGCAAAAATGAGGAAAAAGTGCTACCATGTAGTCTTGAATTCCTGAAAGAAAAGGATGGTATAAATGCAAAGATCATTCTTTTTCTTGGAAAAAATTCTAGGACAGATTTGGAAAATGGCAAATCTGAAAGAGATGCATAAGGATAAAACATGTTTTAAGTGTTTAAGCGTATAACTTTGCTTTACAGTGAAAAATTCAAGAGCAAAACCAAAAACTACAAAACTGCATATTCCAATAAAAAATATCTAAAATCAAACAGCATAAATTTATTTTAAAAGACAAATCAATTTCCAAATTTTTCACATGTATATGGAAGATTATGCACTAAATGATACCATTTGTAATGCAAAAGTTAAGTGACCAAAATAAAGGACAAAAATGAGTTTATGAAAAATAAATATATCTAAAGGAAGGGCATCTAAGGATGGCTTTCTGAAATTAATAAAAACCCCTGTCCTTTATAATAAAGAGCATATGGTCACCTAGATATAAATCTACAAAATAAATATATAAAATGGCTATTGAGGCATCAGCCCCATTTTGAAATAACTGTAAAACAAGTTATGTAGAATTTCAGCCTAACTGGTGAATATGTGCTCTGTTATAACATTAACTATTTGTATGTTGGAGGGGAAAATGACATGGCAAGGCAGTTTAAAAAGCCACCTTTGCAACTTTTAAATTGTACTGTGGATAGATGTCCCTGTATTGATAAATGCATTAAAGAAATCTTTCTTGGTAGACCTAATGGACATGATAGGCAGAATGCACATTTTCTCTGAAACATGTTTGTTTTGCACATTATGATAATGCATAGCTGTATAGAAAAAAAACCTCTTTTATGGACATCTGAGGTTTGTGGATGGGGTGGGATGAAAAATCCAAATTCTGGCTCTGAAAACTACTTTGAACTTTTAAGTCTCGGAGGCCTGGAATTAAATGAAATCATAGCTGAGCTTCGTTTAACTTCTTTCCATCCCCTTAGTCCATCCCAAATGCTTCCTCATTTGTCCATGGAATCTGCTTCCATGAACACAGTTTAATTCCATGCCCTGTGCAAAACCCCTTTATTGGGCATTCATTAACTCCCCAATTTTGGCAGCCATGTTATAAATCTTCTGGCTGAATTAAATGCAGTAGTGATTGGCTGGCAACATATGAATTAATAAAGTGGTGGCTGCTATTAAGGATCCTTAATGGCATAATGAAATGCCTCTTCTATGATTCTTTCCCTCTCAAGGCTTTCTCATATTATTGATAGCTAATTAGCCTGCACATTAAAAAGCATGAGAAGCATTAGTAATAAACAATCAGTCTGTTTAGTTTTAATATTCATCACGGCTGACATTGATTTTTAAAAACTGTGATAATACGGAAAACAACTGTAAGCTCTGGACACAAGATCCCCTGCAGCTTGGCACTGGGCTATGGAAGGGAGTATCTAGCAATTATTTTCATTGTTTCTGGGCTCTGACAAATACTTTGCACATTAATATTCCAATGTGTTCTCTCCCGCTAATCTTCTGTATCATCATCACTAGCAAAATGCTTGATTGTAAGTTCTCTGGACCTACAAAAAACCTTCCCTAATAATTTCTCTCTTTTGAACAATAGATAAAGAAGGCATATGTTGAGCCACGAGTGGATTGATTGGACTTTTTAAAGTTTCCTTTAAATAATGGTCGTTATGTTTGTAGCTGATTGATACATATTAATTGTGGGACATTCCATGTGTGAGCATGCACACACCCAGCCCTTGTTCTTCTTGAGTATAGGTACTAATATTCTTCATACCACTTTTTCTGGTTTCCAAGATTTTGCTTCATTTTCAAGATCAGAAGCTTAATTGTGTTCACACATGAGAAAATGGCTAACAGATGCATCCTTAAAGAGTGGGATCAACACTGAAGTGGAGAACTGAAAGAACCTGGATCATCAGAGAATCTCTGGATAAGGAGAAGACAAAGAGATCATCCATGTCTGCTTCAGAAGGCACCATGAAGCCTGCAAAAGCCCCACAAGGAAACGTACAAAAACCCTGCAGATGAATTGGAAATGAAAGGAGGAGAAACCAAGGAAGACCAATTGCACTTGCCACTTCAGCACAGCCTGTCATAGACACTGGGCCTGACCTAACTTTTAAAACTTTTAAAAACACATTTCTGTTATAATTACTTAAAAACTACAGAGATCTTTGGAACAGCAGAGCAATTCAATCTCCTGGTGAGTGTTCCTACAGCCCAGGGTGTGAAAAAAGGGAAACAGAAATAAGTTCAAGAATTTTAAAATAATCTATAGCAAAAAGCTTGCTAAGAGTTTGGACTATGAAAATTTGAAATAGATAAAGGATGATTGGATGAATTTGGATTTTTATTTATTTTAAATCCTTGAATTAATTAAACAAGTTAAATAAATAAGTACTGCACATCTTCATGGGAAAGAGAACTGTTTGGGTTTTCCAAAAGAAATGTCTAAGCAAAAAGTCAAAGGACTATCATTAATGAACAGAAATTATATAATGTGCTGAATGAGACTAATGAGAGAAGCATCCCTTTTTCTTTTTTTCTTTCCTGAACTCTTTCCTTTATCTATTTTTCCCTTTTAATTTTTTTTTCTCATGTTACTTTTGTTCATGTTCAAAATTACACAGACACACAAACACACACATACATATGTGTGTGGCCTTCATCCTGCAGTGGATAGGTAAAGGTTCCCCTCACACATATGTGCTAGTCATTCCCAACTGTACGAGGCAATGCTCATTTCCGTTTCAAAGGTGAAGAGCCAGCACGGTCCCAAGATGTCTCCGTGGTCATGTGGCCGGCATGGCTAAACACCAAAGGCACCCAGAATGCTGTTACCTTCCCACCAAAGTTGGTTCCTTTATATATATAGTTATGTATATGTATATATGTTAGGTTTTTGAGCTGATCAATAAACAAATCAGGGAGACTAGTATAGATCTATTTCAAGCTTTTTAGCTCTCATCAGCTAGCCCTTATTGGGATTCAAACCGGGGCTGTATTACATGCCAGGTAAGAGCCTTAGCCATTAAACCAAGCAGGTTCTCTTCCTGCTCAGCTGAGACAAAAACCTCAACACACATATAAAAAAAATTACACAACGGAACTCATGGTTCTCTGTCTAGATGGTCTCTGGTGATGAGCCGAAAGGCAGAGAAGGAAACAGCATGTCTCCTCCCTTAATGGGGCCCTAACAGGAAGTTGTGAAAACAATTATCTATCTATCTATCTATCTATCTATCTATCTATCTATCTATCTATCTATCTATCTATCTATCTATCTATCTATCTAATCTAAAAGTATATTAAATTTATTTTTATTGTTCATGATTGTTGGACATCTCAAATAAAATTGAAAAAGGTTGTCTGTAAACTTTATTGTACTTGAAGCACCAATGATAGATGGCCCACTTATAATATGAACCTCTACCATTAAAGCCTCATTTTAGTTTTAATATTCATAACATTTTGAAATGGTTTGGAAAGAATGATGTGGTTTAAAGATGTGAATACTGTTTTAAATTATATATTGAAAAGCTGAAATTCATCAATATATGAAGAAGTTCTCAGCATGGTGAAGGAAATATTACTTTATTATGATGGAAAGATTGTGCTACTCTGGATAGACAGTCTTGGACTGATGACAGATGGTTACTTTGTGCTTATGAACTGGCTCTTTATAGACATAATGGAAAGGATGATCAATATTATTCCATGTGGACAAGGTTTAATGCTTTGTTTGAGAACTGAGCTTGTGTTTCTGTGTTTGTAATATGTTGTTTCTGGGGGGGGGGGGGTTCTTGAAAAGAGAGAGAGAGAGAGAGAGAGGAGGGATGTGTTTTTCTGGCAATGTTTTCTATATTTTAGCCCAAGCATTGACTTTCATCTGAAGTCAATTTATAAATAATTAAAATCCTTATTTGCAAAATGAAAATACATTCAATAGCAAAAACATATGTGGAGACTTTTTCAGGCCCTACAAACAGCTCTTTTTCAATGGCAGTTCTAAGACAACAAGATTTAAACACTTGCAACTAAGATAAAACCACCATGTCCATTTCGTTTGGGTGTATCTCATATGTACATCATTACACATAAGTTGGAAGTTATTAATTAACTATAAGGACTTAATTGATAACATATATTATCAAATAACTACTAGAGAGAGGCTGACGAAGTCGGGTTAGCAGCAGGTGATAGCTAGGAGTGGGCTTCAAAATTTTTGCAAGGGAGTCTCTGTCCAGTTGCTTGGTGGGCATGGCCATAGTGGGCATGGCCTAGTCAGCCTTCTGCACCACAGTGTGTGTGTAAGGGGGGGGCTCCAGAGGCTTTTTTCGAGCCTCCAGGAGGGCAAAAATGACCTCCCCAGACTCCAAAGTCCCTCTGGGAGCCTCTGGGAAGTCCCAAACTTCCGGTAGGCCCATTTTTCACACACACACCAAGCCTCCACACACGCCCTGCACTTACCTGCATCCAAAACACATTGCGTGGGGACTTCTGGGAGGGGCGTGGTGTGGTAGGAGGGGTCAGCCAGGAGTGGGATTTGGGGGTTCTCCAAACTGTACAGAATCTTAGCTAGAGGTTCTCTCAAACCCCTGCGAACCCCCAGAAGCCCACCCCTGATGATATTACTGGGTTGCTTCTTACTGGGCTTGGAAATTAAACCTTGTTAGTACTTGGATGAGAGACAACCAGAAAATTGTGGGGAAAAAATCCTGGAAGGAACCAATGGGAATCACAGGGAGTCCATATGATGAAGGAGATATTTATACTTAGAAAACTTTGAAGCCCCTACCCACTTCCTGCCCCCTATCATCATTTTCAATATACAATATAATTAGCCAGTTATGAGTAAACTTTTTTATCCAAGGGTGAAGAGAACAGTTTTAGTTCAGATTTGGCATTCCCTGGTCCCATGAAACATTTCCCATTACAAATATTTGGAAAAGACAACTTCATTCAAAACCAAAGTTTCCTGCAACTTAATACAGAGGAGTCGATCCCGACTCAGTGGCTACCGATATTACCGCGATGGAAACACCACTGCCTTTTTTAAGCATACTGTATGATTTCTGCTCTTGAACTTAAATCTCTCTATTACAGAGATGACCGCAGAACGAAGAGACATTTCTCATCATCAGGATGATCAGGACATGATAGAATAGATTCTCACCAGCTACACTCCGGGTCTCGTCCCTGGTTTAGTGTAATGTATTATCAAAGCTTGCCAGGAATAGAACACTTGCGCAAATGTCAATAGCAAAATCAATTCTAATAAGCTTCTCAAGTGGATACTGTGGATTAGCAAATGGCTTTCTAAGCAGGATGGGGGTCCTTGATGCAACTGCATTAAGTGCACATGCCTTTGAGAGAGGGTGCCATGTGCACTTAAAAAAAAAAACCAGGCCATTGACATTCACTTGCAAAGGTTGGCAAGCCCGGACAACGTCTAAGCTCAGGAGTTACAGGTCCCTTAAGTATTATTGTTAGTATTCAATTGTCTGTCTACTAGGAGGAAACTGTCTGCCCATAAGTGTGCGTGTATTCGATGGAAACATACTGGGGCTCATCTTGCATTCTTATTCATCACCCTCTGGAAATTTCACCTGGCATGCACACTTAGCACATGGAATATCTACGAATATCCACATTTGCCTAATACTGACATTTACTTGGAGTCTTTCAGGCAAAATAACCCTCAAGGCAGTTAAAAACAGATCAGTACATAATGCACACATGGATACAAATCAATCTATCTGTCCTAAGTTTCCTCTTCAGCTCTGCACTTCTGGGCAAGTTGGATCTGAATTGCTATTATTTCTGCAGGAAGAGTGTCAGCATTTCCTTGCGTGTTGAGTCTGAATGGAGTCTTTTTGTAACAATCTTTTGGGGAGGCAGAAGGTCCGTCTGTGGGACACAATTAAAAATGGCAAGATGGCAGCCATGATGATGTGATTGAAGTTTGGCCTGTTTTTATGTGCACCACATGAGTGATCCACATTCAAAAGAAATAGTGGATCTTCAATTGCAACATTGTGGTGTCCATCTTTGACTGCACTCTCCAGATGATCTTGCCGCCAATGTTCCTCCAGTGAAGATGGCTTTCTTGCAGGTCTAGGACAACTCGCCATGGCCAACTTGCCACAACCAACTGGCTGCAGCCAACTCACTCCTAGATAACTCACCACAGCCAACTCACCGTGGGACCAACTTACCTCAGGACAAAATCTACACTAATATTGAAGAAATGGAAGTGGAAACTAGTGGAAACTAATTAGTGGAAACTAATCAAGGAGAGAAGCAACTTAGAACTGAGGAGAAATTTCCTGACAGTTAGGACAATTAATCAATGGAACAGCTTGCCTCCAAGAGGTTGTGAATGCCCCAACACTGCAAGTCTTCAAGAAGATGTTGGATAGCCTTTTGTCTGAAATGGTATAGGGTTTCCTGCCTAGGCAGGGAGTTGGACTAGATGACCTCCAAGGTCCCTTCCAACTCTGCTATTGTATTGTAAAATGGTGGAATAAAATCACTAAAGAAAGGATACAAAAGGAGGGATAAAATGAAATGTGAAAGACAAAAAATAAAATATTTTTTAAAATTCTTTCAAATAATTAAATTGAATTGTTGAGTTGTTCCATGGTGAGTTATCCTGTGGTGAGTTGGCTGCAGAGAGTTGTCGCACTGTGAGTTGTTCCATTCTGGTGTCTTGCTGCACTCAGTGTTTGCTTCCTTTTCTCTGTAATTGTGTGCCTGCTGCCAAGGTGAAAGAACAAAGCTTGGGTATTGTTAGATGAGCTACAGGTTGTAGGTTAATGGGAGACTTTCCCCAACCAGATACCCTTCTTCAGGTATCTAGACATCCAGTTAATAACTCCCAGCCTGTCCACTGCTGAGAATGTAGGGAGACCATGCTTCAGTACAGTGCTACATTGAGGATGCTTGGCAAAGTTATACTTGTATCTGGCATTCATTTCTGTCTCCATCACACCTCCCCTGTCTCTTTGGTCACTGTGCTCCCTTCCAACTTCATCATTTCCCAGGCTATTCACAGACAAATATAGAGTGGGCTGGAACATTTTATTCCATGTACAATTACAACATACAATCCCCTAACTGTGATAAATAATTTGTCAACATTTGCGAGGAAATTATTGTGTTCTTAGAGGATTGATTGAAATGAGATGTTTTCAATGTATGTCCTTATTTGGAAGAAAACTACTCTGTTCTTTTTTCTTCCCAACTGTCTTGGAGCATTTTATTTTCCTTTCTGTCAACACATTACTTCGATGCATGGCTGTCAATATTCACAACATATTTGGTCTTCCATACAAGATAAGGAGGTAGGTAGAAAGAATATGGATATCATTGTTTCAAACAAGTTTCTTAAGTTGATATATAGAGTCATTAAGCTAAATAGGATGCTTTTCTGAATATGGGTTGAATGGCTCTGCTGGATCTTTGGAATGATAAAATAATGTAAAGGCAATAATCGGTATAACTCTATGCAGGGTTCCCCAGTGAAGGGTCGCATTCATATTGACTCTACCTGGTTGGAAGGTGCTGCCATTCACTCCGCTGAGCAATGGCTTCTGCTCTGTGATGAGGAACATTTCAATGTTCTCAGGAACATTTCACAGGCTGCATGTTAAAAAGCTTCAGGGATCTTTTCACTTCTGGCAGTTTTGTGCAATACAACATTAACATTGATACATACAAGTCGATTGATTAATATCAATCGATACAAACTCAAGGTAAACCATTCCAAACTCAATTGCAGAAAATATGAGTTCAGCAAAAGAGCGGTCAATGCTTGGAATGCTCTACCTGACTCCGTTGTTACAGACTCAAACCCTCTCGGTTTCAATCTCAAACTGTCTACTGTGGAGCTCACCCCCATTCCTAAGAGGTCCGGTAAAGGGGGCTTGCATAAGCACATCAGCATGCCTACCATCCATGTCCTATTGTCCTCATCTATTTGTATTCATTTCTTTCATTTATATCCATGTTTATATTTAAACCTGCTATCTTGGACATGTTTAACAAACCAATAAATAGAAATACAAATTAAATCAATCTGGCTTATTTTGGTGACCATCCCTCCGGAAATCACCCTTGGGATTGTTCCTCCCACTCCCAGACTAGCTTTTTTCTAATTCTCATCCCTTTTGGTTGGGTCTCAAAGCAGAGGAAAATCCTGAAAAGGTTCAGCACTGCCCTGATGCTGCATATTAACTACTTCATAAACCTCTTGCCAGATGATTAATTTTCTGCCACCAAGACTGTTGAATCCAATCACCGGCTGGATTATTTAAAGTTACTCCAAATTTGGAAGGATGCCTATTAGAGCTCAAGCAGAATGAAAAACTAATGCCCAATTAAGCAATAGACTCTCCCACTCTGTTTGCAAGGTAAGACGTTGGAAAGAGGTGTTTTCTGCTTTCATAATGAGTGGCTGCCACTTCTATATCAATCATTCAAAATCAGCACCGGAAATTCATAGCTATACTTGCATTTAACCAACAGTTCACAGCATGCTTCAGATTCAAGATTATGTCAAAGGAGTGGAAGAGACCCAGAAGACTCTGACATCTATAAATGGAGGGCAGCTTGTGACGATAAATCTCAGAGACTAGTGGCCTTGTTTCTATCACTTTGGAAAATTCACAAATGCTGTATTCTAAAATCTGAAATTGACTTAACAGAGTTCGAAAAGAAAATCATGCCTTTCGGAACATCCAAACAATATATACATATGAAAAACCCCTTGGTTATTTATTTTTCACCATCACCAGTGATGGGTTCCTACCAGTTCAGACTGGTTCGGCTGAACCGATAGCGGTTTGGCAGCCTGGGATGCTGGAACCGGCAATGACCCAGGCATGCTATGCCCCTGAACCGGTACTCTGGGTGGCACTGTAGGCACTGTCATTTTGTTTTTTGCTTCTGCACATGCGCATAACAATTTGCATTGTGCATATATGCGAGACCGTTTCTTGCTCCATACATTCCTTCGACCGATCCGCTCCCATAGAGAGGGCCTTCTCAGGGTGCCGTTGGCCGGGCAAGGCCGGTTGGTGGCACCCAGGGGAAAGGGCCTTCTCTGTGGTGGGCCCTACCCTCTGGAACGACCTGCCCCCCGAACTACGCACCATCTCAGACCTCCGCCTTTTCCGCCAGTGTCTTAAAACGCACCTATTTCAACAAGCCGGCCTAGCATAACCTCCCGTTCCTGATTGTCATTAGCTATAAATTTTAATTAGGGGGATTTTACATTGTTTTAGCACAGGGTATGGGTTTAATAGGTTTTTAATAATGGTATTTTGTATATTTGTATTGTTTTTAAATTTTCCTGTGCGCCGCCCTGGGTCCTTTTTTAGGAGAAGGTGTGGGTTATAAATTTGAAATAAATAAATAAATGTGCACGCCGTGCGCCCATGAGAAAACCAGCTGTTGTCTCTGCCAGAACTCACCCCTGACCATCACCCCATCAATAGAAATGTCCTTCTCTTCCTCACCCTCATACCTCCCCTCCCCAGCTTTTTGAAGACCCTCCCTGATCTTTACAAAGCTGCTCATCCCTAGCTTACAGCGGACAATTTCCAGAAACTTTAGCATGTTGGTAATAAATGGCACCCTTAAAATGTACATTTCCCTCATCTTTGTACCCACCAGATGTCGTGACTGCAGCTTCTTCTCAGCTAAGGTAGCAAAAAGTGTCATGCTAAACATATCTGGAGGACAAAAGAAGAGGAGTCCTCATTTTTGTGCATCTTCTAAAGCCGAAAAGCTATCATTTTTGGGACAAACTGAAAGAAAAAACCTATTTGAATATCTATTTTTATAATGTTTCCCAGCAGGAGCAACAATTGATGAAAGAGGGAAAATCTAAATCAAAGGGAAAAGAGGGAAGGGTTGCTTTTAAATTTTGTGAAGTCAGGTACATTATCACAGGCTAATTTAAAACTTAATTAAAATATGTAAAGGATTGGGGGAAATAGCTTTTGGGAGACTATTTACAAGTCAAATCTTCACACATTGAAATCAAAAGAAGTTGATTTGCAGGGAGGGAGGGAAGCATCCTCTCCACTTAATATTTGCAGAAAAAAAAGGAGATAAACATTCATTTAGATGCCTCAAGTGTTAGCATTTTGCAGTTAGAAGACGGCTAATGTGGTAAATTGAGGGGGTGCATGGTACTCAAGTCCACCAGCCGCGGCATCCAGTGATGTGCAGGGCAATTATATCTCCTTTGCTTCAACATTTGGAACAATTTACACGTCACTGAAAAGCGCTACCGAAAACAGCACAAGAGCCAATGATCCTTTGCACCCCTCTTCACTGTTTTTGGACCTGACAATATGATTCTGCAGAGCAAGCTTTTTAGTCCATACTCAGTAAACTGGACATAAATCTCATTGTACTCAGAGTACATTGCTCTATTGACATCCCTTGCTCAAAGAAGTAGCAAAATTTGTTTCTGCATCAGTAGCAATGCCTGCCTACCATGGCCATGCCATTCTGCTATTCTGATCCGCTTAGTTATGAAATGGGATGAAATGTCTAGTTGATATTCCATTGTGTACAACCTCTCTACTGATCCAGAGCCTGTCTGTCTGTCTATCTATCTTCTTCGCATGATCAGTGAACGGCTGAATGTTCACTGGAAACTACAAACAGAGCAAGCTTCCTGAATCTGCATAAACTCTAAACATAGTGTTAACATCCTAACAGCCACTGTCTGACATCCTAGTGTATTCGGTTGACATGAGCAGCTGTTTACAGGGACCCAGTGCTGTGATTTATGATGTTTAGCAAGTCAGGGCACCAGCAAGAAGATTACTACCTCTAGTCATTTCGTATGAAATGAAGTTCCTGACTTTGCATACATTAGGCAAAATGGAATGAGACTTTAAGACCCTATATTGAGCCAAATTCCTTTCTGCTTGGTGCCTGGGTTGTTGTTGTTTTTATGTCTTGGAAAGGATAGAAAAAGGTGAAGGTGCCCCAGACAAAACTCTGCCACAGAATAAGCTGAATAATAATAATAATGATAATGTAAGGAAGATACTCTTTAATAGTAAAATAATAATAATAATTTGGATTAAGTCTGCCCATCTTTTGTGCAATCTTTGAGAAAAGAAATAAAGGACATTGTTTAGAAAATAGTCATATGGAGACAAATGGGGGATGAATTCTCACAATCTTTTCAGTCAGAGGTGGGTTCCTCCCAGTTCAGTCTGGTTCGGCTGAACCAGTAGTGTAATTCAGGCCTGGGTCGCAGAACTGGCAGCAGCCTAGTCCTGCCACACCCCTGAATTGGTTCCTTTGCTGTCGCTGGGCTGCAGCCATTTTGATTTTTAGTGACTGTGCCTGCACAGTTCACTGTAAATTGTTCTGCAAATGCATGAAGAACACTTTACATTGAACAGCGCATACGCATGCAACGCGCATTACACGCAAGTTGCAAACCAGTAGTAAAACTGGCACTAACCCACCCCTGTTTTCAGTATTGGAGAAAATGTTAATTCCAAGATCTCAGTAGCTGAAATACAATAATGGCATGGAGATGGAATAACAGGAGACAAAGCCATCCGTTGTATGGACAAGGGGATTTTAGCGGTGTTGCAAGACAAGCAATATCATCTGAAGTTCCCATTCTCCACAGCTATCAAAAATACAGAAAGCTAGACTTCTTTTGCACCTGGTCACCCTATGTTTCAGATAATGGAAACAATATGTTGGATATAACCAAGTATTCAGCTCAGCGAGCATTCATTAATCAGAGTGGCAAATGTTATTATCCAAGTTCTTGAGTCCCTCTGCTGCTGAAAAAAACAACATAGAAGTTCAGAAAGTTTAACACCTTGGTCTGTGTCATAATATATGTGGTTATATGCATACTTTTGTATTTATTTATTTATTCATTTATTCATTTAATCGTGTTTACGTAGTATATATTGGAGGTGGTGACCTTTTGAGAGCTGTAATGCAATGAAATTTCATTTATATATGCCAATTAGGGTACATTCAAAGTGGCAATAAAGTTATTTTTACTCTACTCTACTCTACTCTACTCTACTCTACTCTACTCTACTCTACTCTACTCTACTATACTATACTATACTATACTATACTATACTATACTCCACTGCACTGCACTGCACTCCTCTCCTCTCCTCTCCCCTCCCCTCCTCTCCCATCCTATCCTATCCCATCCTATCCTCCCTTTTAGATGACAAATTTTGAGAATGCAAACCAGAGGTGGATTTCATATAATTTTACCACCAGTTTGCCATGCACTGAAAATGTGAATGCACATGCAAGCACACAGCTTAGAAAATGTGGCTAAATAGGACAGCATAGCGCTGGGCAGGTGGGCTGGCCCACCCGCAGGTTGCCACTACTTGTTCGCTTGAACCGGTCCAAACTGGCTGAATACTACTACTGATGCAAACCCTGAACCCTTACACAATGGCAGTCCTCCTTAGTCTCTTTTACTCGTACTCCCATCCACCTTCCATGCTTCCCAAGGCCTGATCCATCCCTCTCAACCAGATTCAGAGAATTCTTTGAGAGAAAGGTATCTTTTTCAGGACACTGATGCAAATCTTTTCCTGAAATTCCTAAACTCTGAAAAATGTCGGACTTACCTGGAATGGTATAGAATCTCCTGCTTGAGTAGGGAGTTGGACTAGTTGACCTTCAAAGTATCTTCCATTCTGTTATTTTTAAACTTGCTATGTGTCAACAAAGGGTTTCATTTTAATCTATATAAAAGAAAGCAGCATCAGATCTAATATAGAGTACATGCTAGGGAAGCAGGGTTAATGAAAATTTGCCAGTTTCCAATATTTCCTCAGGTATCTTAACTTTCCGTGTACTGTTGAAAAAAATAAAGGGGAAAAAATATTAATCTGTTGTTATTCTTCTGTGAAATCCTCCTGGCAAAAATCTACCCATTAAATCAATTACAGTTTCATAAAAATTCAGCTCACTATTAGGACGTGGAGGAGAAAACTGACATGAGAAAAAAATAAAAAGAAACAGAACACTATTTTTTCCTCTCCTACCACACACAACATTGGATTGTTGTGCTCCGTTTTGCTCCTTTGTAGGTACACCAAGTATTCAACCTTTGTATGCATAAACAAAAATAATATAACTCATTCAGACCATTTTCTGTTTGTTTTTTTAAAATTAGTCTTTAAAAAAGAAAAGGCTCAATAAATACACAAACAGAGACACAGAAGGCGAGAAGAGACAGAATGAGAAAGAGATTATTCCCCATCTAACCATGGCATGGTGCAATGTATACACTAAATTGAAAATGCATAGAGGTATCTTTCTCATATGCAGATATTCATAGGTTTATGTTTATATCTCAAATTTTAGAGACTAAAGGTTTTTATTGCTGGTAAATATACGGATACATCTATATTTTCTTTGCTATAATATGGAAGTAGTTTGATGTTTCTTCAACTTTTGGGTTTAACGTGGAATTTTAGGATCTCCTAGCAGTCCAAATATTAATCTGGTTCAACCCTGTCCTCAAAACTTTGATATTTTGGAATTAGAGAATGTGTGCTAGATCCTTCCCCTCGCACATATGTGCTAATCGTTTCTAGCTCTAGGGGCCATCTCTGTTTCAAAGCTGAAGAGCCAGTACTGTCTGAAGACGTCTCTGTGGTCATGTGGCCAGCATGACTAAACACCAAAGGTGCACAGAACACTGTTAACTTCCCACCAAAGGTGGTTCCTATTTCTCGATTTGCATTTTTTACATGCTTTCAAACTGCTAGGTTGGTAGAAGCTGGGACAAGTAACTGGAGCTCACTCTGTTACATGGTACTAGGGATTCAAACTGCCAAACTGACAACTATTCTGATTGACAAGCTCAGCATCTTAACCACTGAGCCACCGCATCCCATATGCTGCTTATATTATACATAATTTCTAAATCCCACTACAAGTGATGCTGAACGTGTAACTGGTTGCTCAGCAACTATTCAGAGTTATGACAAACTTCTCCAGGAATATTTATGACCCTGGATTTGAAGTTCTGACAGTTACCTCTCCCACCCGTGTGTCACATGATCACATTTTGGGCACCTGGCAACCAGACTAAATTCATGGCTCTTTGCAGCATCTGTAGTTTTATGATCACAATTTATAATGTTTTTGCCTAATTCTGACAAAAAATAAACATCCACCATCCATTGTGGATAATGGATTTGCTTAACAACTGCAGCATTCCCTTAACAACCACTAAGGTTCACTTTACAAGTCCCTTCGGGGAGAGTTATAAACTAAAAATTATTATTATTATTATTATTATTATTATTATTATTATTATTATTATTATTATTATTATTATTATTATTATTATTATTATTATTATTATTATTATTATTATTATTATTATAAATTCTATGTTCACTAAATGACCAACCAAAAAAAGGTCATAAAATTGGATGGGGTCACGTGATGACTTACTTAACAACTGACACAATGTAGGACCATAATTCCAAGCTCAGTTATGGTCATAAGGTGAGGACTACCTGTTCTGACCTAGGCTTCCTGATATAGTAAAAAAACACATGCTTAGTCCCAAAAATCCTCTTATTATTTCAAAGGCTGTGAATTCACATAATTCACAGCCCGTAATGAGTCACAAATAGTTTGGAAATAGTCCGACAGTAGTCTGCCACAGTCCTTCGGGATAAGACTGATAAGTACCCACCTTTATCTTCCTTGAAATGCTGCCAAAGACCTAATTGCCAATTAGCTTGCAAGGCCACACAGAGCAAAGAGTCAAAACACCACAATCAAACACAGTTGCTTCAATGGTTCACATGCCTTTGCTCCTCCTTTATGTCCTATGGGAGGGGCCAATCACCTCCAAGCCTTACTCCCAAGTCGTCCCTTTTATCTTAACTGTTCTTGCCTTCTGGCAGCTCTGTGCTCCCCCTGTTCCTCTGCCTTGCTGATGTCCAACTCTGGAGGTTCTGGAGGCAGCACAAAACTCCCAGATGGCACAAAACTCCCAGATGGCCCTGGCCCATCTTCTGCCGCTGATGCAGAGCTCTTGTCCAAGCCTTCCCCAGACTCCAGGACTGGCCCATGCTCCTCCCCAACCTCCTCACTGTCCGGCTCTGCTGCCAGCTCTGCAGCTCTGCCCAGCTCTGCAGCTCTGCCCAGCAGACCACAACACTACCTATGTGCCACAATATTGGTTCAGGATGGCATTTACATCTTCCCTAAACAACGTAAGGTGAATTAGTTATTTTATCAGCCCTACTGGACCCGGAGAACAGAAGCAAGATGAGGCTATGCCTAACACACCGGCCTTGACACTTCCATCCTCTTTCAAATGTAGAACTCATCTTTTGGAGAAAAGAGCAATATGTTCTGTTTTTTGATCTCCTCAATTCTTCTGGGGTTCATTAGTGAGTAAGTGGTGATGGTGGTGGGGAAAGCTGCCTGATTCTGGATGTCACCTTCAATTAAAGTTTGCCAGCTGAAATAATCACAAAAAGACTGATGCTGCTCTTCGCTTCACTTTTAATTGACTTGGGAGCAGCTACTCTCCGTGTTACAGCCGTCTTTTGATTGAATCGGTAAAGGATATTTAGAATGAAAAAGCGAAGGCGGTAAAAAAAAATATATCCTGTGTTCTCAAAGACATTGCCCATTTTCTTATTTTCAGCACATCCAAATTTAAACAAAATGAAGTCTTCAGGTTCAGCAACTTTCTATGTGTTACCGAGAAGTGGGCTTTTCCCTTCACTTTGCAAAGAAAGAAAGAAAGAAAGCAAGCAAGCAAGCAAGCAAGCAAGCAAGCAAGCAAGCAAGCAAGCAAGCAAGAAAGAAAGAAAGAAAGAAAGAAAGAAAGAAAGAAAGAAAGAAAGAAAGAAAGAAAGAAAGAAAGAAAGAAAGAAAGAAAAGAAATGACTAGGATTGAATTATGATTATACCTATTGTAAAAATTAGGCACTTATTTCACTTCATAATGAAAAACTGAATAATAAGCATGCTGATCCAGAGATGACCCGATTTGACTTCAGCTTTTGGCTGATGTGCTACAGATAACCAGCATAGTGGTTAAGAATCTGAATTGAGAAATTTTGGATTCCAATTTAATCACAATCCCCAACTTTAAGAAAATTGTTACAAGTAGTCTGCACTTCGTGGCCAGTTGTTGAGAGGCCATTCCAAGTTATGACATCACTGCATAATGTGACTTACCACTGATCCTTGGCGTTGGGGCCATTGCAGCATTCCCACAATCATTATTTGGGCACTTGGCAACCCAAATACTTTTATGGCAACCACAATGCCCCATGGTCACATCACTACCATTTGCAACCTTCACTGCCAGCTTCCAGCAAGCAAACTCAAAGAGAAAGCTGACAGAAAGTTGCAAGTTTCAATCATGTGCTATTGTGCTTAATGACCCGTGGTCTTTGCTTAATGACTTAATGATTGCAGCTGGAATTGACACACTGTCAACCTACTGTAAATCACATGATTTCCTACTTTATGAGAATATTGCTTAGTTGATGGAGTTGCCAATTGCAATCAGTGAGGACTGCCTATATTCTCTTTCCCAAATTGAACTATTGCACCAGTTTCTTTTAAAGCTTAGTCACTTAAGCAATATCACAGTAAAGTTGGGAGACAGTGTAGTGTCTGTCTGTCTGCCTGCCTGCCTATCATCCATCTATCTATCTATCTAACTATCTATCTAACTATCTATCTCTTTCAATGGTAATAATAAGCTGAGCTGAATCAGCCTAAAGCAAGGCAAACAACTTTGCTACTATCAAGGAGGTCACATCCATAGGAAGTCACCTGGAGTCCCTATGTGTGACTTGAGTGGCTGTATAAACTTGTTTAATAATAAATAGTAAGTCATCACTAGTTGAATGTAATCATGGGTGGTGTTTAAGCAAGCCAAGGAAGTTATCAGAGTCCAAACAGGTTGGAACCAAATATTTTCTTTATCCTGCTGCCTTTTCTTTCTCCAACTATCTATGTCTTTCCCTGTGCAGCAGAGAAAGACACACAGTCTTGTTAGAAGCCTGGATTGCTTACTAGTAGAAGGATTTTAAAATTACATGGAAGTTGCCTTCCTAATAACTTGAATATTATCAGTTGTTTAAGATTGTCCAGATCAGAAAACAGACTCCACAATCCTAGAACTAAGCCTATATTAACAGCAACCTTCAGGACCTATTTCCCCCTCTCCTCCCTTCTTACACTCTGGATCCAATCTGAATTTCTTCCTAATGCTATCTGTTCCTCTAAGAATTCTTCTGTCCTCTTTGTTTTCGAACCAGAGAACTTGCCTCAAGTCCATCTCCATGACTTGTAATGCCTAGAAAATCTCTCTTGATTTGAGACCCAGCCAGTGTCTTCTTAACCTGTCCAGAAAAAACTTCATGGATTTTTCTAAGCATCCTCTATCTAACTTTCTGCTGGGGAAGAGAAAGGATATGGATAAAGTGAAATATAATGGCCCAAAATGTCTCTGAAGAGATTTGGGAACCCTAGTTTGCTCTTGTTATGTGAGACTAGATAAACTAAGTGCTTCTATAATTTTGGGGATGTTGTGATGAATTTGCTGGCATACCACTTTAGGGAACAAGCTGCTTTACCCACCTTGATTGCAGTGATAAATCCATCATTATGCTCAATGCAGTGGAAACAGCTCCGAGTCTTGCCATTTGTGGGAAATCTTTTGTATAGCAGCTTCATAGTAAATCAGTCTAACCCAAGCTGACAGTGATTGATTTTGAGCAAAACGTCATGGGCAATCAAATCCACAAGTTGATTTTTCTTTTCATCCTCTTTTTTTTAACTTCTTTTCATTTCTTTTTTCTTCATACCGATTTTTTTTCCTTAATACCCTGAGACTAACGAAATTCAGACTGTAATAAAATAGGATTTCATCAGTAGTCCTGGAGGGATATAAGATAGAACTTACACTACTTTGCATGTTATTTAAATAATTATTTTTAAATGGGAGAGGACGGGGAAAAAAATCATACGCATATCTGTCAGGAAGCATTCAGATGAAGACAAAAAGAAATGTAAGCCACTACAGGAAGATGGCTGAGACAAAGTAAGATTTATAAGCCTTCTGGGAAGATGGAAAGGAATTGTATCTTACTCTATGACAGTAAAAGAACTTGGCACTGCAAAGTCTAAATTTGATTGATATAGCTAGAAATCCTCCGTTACAGATAATAAATATATAAGTTGTATTAGCTACTACCTTCTCTTCCCCTCTATCCTCCCTCCACCCTTTTAATATAGCTCTTTAATTCCAATTTTTGGAGGACTTCATTATCATCCATGAGTTACTACAAGAGCATAGATGAGACGGCTGAGCCATCTCTCAAGAGTTCGTGACAGTCCTAATATTTTATCATTATGATTTACTATCATTCTATTTATCAGCTGATGACATTAACATATTAAGTTAGATGTTTTTAGAAATGAAACTGCACAGATACAGATGCACAGGAAAAACTGGCATTAACTGAGTGTCGGGTTTTGTAACTTTCAATGTTTTGTAAAAGAAACAATCGAACATTCTCCCATGGAAAAGCAATGAAGAAATGGTTGTTGTGGTGCTTTTCTTTTGATTTGAATGTCCAGTTAAGAAGAACTGGGCATTCAGAATGATCAGATGTGAACCAGTGGTGGGTTCCTACCAGTTTGGACCAGTTCGGCCAAACCGATAGTGGTTTGGCGGTCTGGATTGCTGGAATTGGCAGTGACCCATGGCTGCCATGCCCCTGAACTGGTTCTCTCTAGCTGTACGTATCTACCCCAAACCACCCCAGCGATGCCGTCAAAGTGATGTGTTGGTGTCTGGAGGCCGTGCGGGCCTGGATGGGAAGGATCAGACAGACTCAACCTGTCCAAGACCGAGTGGCTGTGGTTTCCGGCGTCCCGGTACAATCAGTTGACTCCATCACTGGCCATAGGGGGTGAACATCTAGCCCCTGTGGATAGGGCACACAACTTGGGCGTCCTCCTAGATGCCCGGCTGTCCATGGAAGATCATGTGACAGCCGTGGCCAGGGGGGTGTTCTACCAGGTTCACCTGGTACATCAGTTGCGTCTCTTATTGGATTGGGATGCCCTTCACACAGTCACTCACGTCCCGTCTGGACTACTGCAACGCTCTCTACATGGGGCTCCCCTTGAGGTGCACCCGAAGACTACAGTTGGTTCAGAATGCGGCCGTGCAGGCAGTTTTGGGAGCCTCTAGGTTCTCCCACATAACACCGCTCCTGCGCGAGCTGCACTGGCTGCCTGTGGTCTTTCGGGTGTGCTTCAAGGTGTTGATTACCATCTTTAAAGCGCTCCATGGCACGGGACCTAGTTACCTGCGGGATCGCATCCTGCCCCATACATCCCTGCGGCTGATTCGCTCCCACAGAGAGGGACTTCTCCGGGTGCCATCCACCAGGCAATGCTGGCGGGCGGCTCCCAGGGGAAGGGCCTTCTCTGTGGTGGGCCCGACTCTCTGGAATGACCTACCCCCCGATCTCAGAACAACCACGGACCTCCGCTCCTTTCGCCAAAAACTAAAGACCCACTTTTTCCGCCAGGCCGGCCTGGCCTAAGTTCGCCATCTGCTGCAGTCTGAATATTTAAATTGTTTTATTAGGGTTTTTAAGGGAATTGAGTTTTAGGTTTTTAGGATTTTAGCGCAGGGTTAGATTTAATTGTATTTTAATGATTAGAATTGTTTATGTTTTGTATGTTTTTAATTCCCTGTGTACCGCCTCGGGTTCCTTTGGGGAGAGAGAGCGGTTTACAAATTAAATTATTTTATTCTATTCTATTCTGGGTGCCGCCCAGTGGTGGGATTCAGCCAGTTCACATCACTTTGGGAGAACCAGTTGTTAAGTTTCTGAGCAGTTTGGTGAACTGGTTGTTGGAAGAAATAATTAAGGCAGAGAACTGGTTGTTAAATTATTTGAATCCCACCACTGGTGCCACCATAGGCACCACCATTTTGTTTTTCAGTTCTGCGCAATGACAGAACAATTTTAATTACACTGTGCATATGCATGCAGTGCACACAAGCAAACCAGCAGTAGTGTCTGTGGGAACTCACCCCAACCAGATCTACATGTGAATAGTTCATTTAACTACTTTATTGTTCAAAGCCCATTTCACAGAAATCTTCTCAGACTAGCAGTTTGCATCTGGGCTGGACTAAATAAGGTTCAGCAGCATTCAAGGGTTGAACCTTGCCCTTTTGTGCCTACCTAATGATTCCAGACTGACTCCCCATTTGACTCCTCCATCTGGCTAAACCAGTCTCTTTCTGACATCATAGAGAAATTAAAAATGCTGTCACAGGTTGAATTCAGCACAACTCTTCTGAACACAGGTTGTTTCAGGAACATTACTGCCTGTTTTATTGTGAAAAGAGCTGGAATCAGAAAAGGCATTTACAGATGGAAGGGAGAGAAGCAATTTTCACTTCTTTTATCTTCTCAATCAGCATCCCCATCAAAAAAAAAAGAGTGAGGGAGGGACGGAGCATAAGATGAGAGGCAGAAGAACTATTAGCATAAATAGTTGCCTCCCACCCATTATTTCTTACTTGTTGGCTAATATCTCACCTTTTCACAAAAAAAAAAAAAATAACAAGGTGGCTAACAATAAAGAAATGAATCATGCAAATCAAATTAATTAAAAAACAGAATTAACATAATACAGTGACTGCAGGCATAACATTTAAAACAACAATAATATAATAAGAAGCATTAGTAATTGATGGAAAAAGCTGGAGGAAAAAGTTTCTTGACTGTCCTTTCTTAAAACTGAGAGTACAGAAACCAAACACAATTCTGAAAATAGTGTATTGCATTCTTTGGGGAAAACATTGCAGAAATGGAAAATAATCCATGGATTTCAGAATATAGTCCACCGGCAGTGTTTTAATAAGAGTAAAAGAATGAATGTTTATCAATTTATATTGGAGAGAACATTTCTATGTTCTTTGTTGAAGCAAGTGCTGGGAATCCTAATTAACCATTAATATATAAAAATTAATATTTCAAGTTTAGAAAGAACTTTAGTACTGATGGGCTGTTTTGATGGGTCTCAGATATCATAAAAGGTTTGTTAAATGAAAGTCTTGGCCTTTGTCCAAAAGAGAATGGAACTAATATTAGAGCTTTGTTTTTGTAATTTGCCCGTTCTGTATATAACCATCTTTAAATATATCTTAATAAAGAAGCATACAAGTAGTTTATAAGAGAAACATTCACTAGAGAAGGAGAGGTTCCAGCTGCTCATTTGATATTTTCATCATTACTCAATTATTCAATTATTCTTATTATTTGCATCATGGTTATGCCACCACATATGTAAGAGTCTTGATGGCTTACAAAGACACAAATATTTCATATAATCACATGTAAGCCTGTTGATAATAAGACTCTTGAATTTTTAACAAAATTCATTTAAAAATTGAGCCACCTATGGATAAACCAACTCTCAAAATCTTTATATATTTTAATTTTCACAATTGGCTTATCATGGAATCCATTTTTCACTATATTTTGGTAAAAAAAATAATGAGGATCACTTTATCTGTGGAAAGGCTTACACACGACTATATATGGGAAATTTGGGTACAGTACTTTAAAAAAAGTACTACCCTAAAAATTCATCAGTAAACCTATCCATAATAAGCTGAATTCTTATCTCTGTCTCTCTATCTCTGCCTCTCTCTCTTGGCTTATTCATGAATATGCACAATAAGAGGAAAAATTGTAAAAACAACTCAAGCTGTAATAAAAACCATAAAAATGTTAACAACAAAGAAATAATCACAAAGGTCTGTTTGCTACCCTTATGAAAGAATCTGTAAAATACCTTCTTAACCTCAACATAGAAAATAGGTAGACTGGATGTGAAGAAGAGAGTTCAAGGTAACTGGGAGATAAATCGTAAAAGGT
This sequence comes from Rhabdophis nuchalis, assembly GCA_039707465.1. Classification (NCBI taxonomy): domain Eukaryota; kingdom Metazoa; phylum Chordata; class Lepidosauria; order Squamata; family Natricidae; genus Rhabdophis; species Rhabdophis nuchalis. The sequence continues at coordinate 245,821,936 of CM077643.1, read as the reverse complement.
TTTTTTGGTATAACCAACATTTTGAACTGTGCCTGAAAACCTGCAGATAATCAGAGCAAAAAGCAGAAAAGAGATCATGCTCTGCTGAATTGATTTTTATCTGTTAACCTCTGGGCCACTGCATTTACTACCAATTATAATCCTTGAATTTGTCTTCAGATCAGTCTCAAGTAAAGCATGTTACAGTAGCCCAGACACTGGATGGAGGCTTGGATAGTTGTCACCAGAGCATCTTACTCCAAGATTGACTGCTATTGGTGCCACAGCAACAGCTAGACAGCTTTTTGGAGAAATGTACACCCAGAAAGACTGGCAGATCATACATTTGTTCCTTTAAGGAGAATCCAACCCTTGTGAAGCCAAAGCTGAGACCTGTAAAGGGCCAAATGATTCTGGACAAACAGTCACTGTCCCAGAAACATTCAACGTGAGCCTATTTTATCCCAGGTTAGTCCTTCACTGCCTGAGACCAATGGTGAAAATTCATTTTTTTTTTTAACTACTGGTTTTGTGGGCGTGGCTTGGTGTGCATGGCAGGGGAAGAATATTGCAAAATCTCCATTCTCACCCCACTCTAGGGCCAGCCAGAGGTGGTATTTGCTGGTTCTCTGCACTACTCACAATTTCTGCTACCGGTTCTCCAGAACCTGTCAGAACCTGCTGAATTTCACCCCTGCCTCAGACCCTAGGTCAGGGGTCAGCAAACTGTGGCTCTGGAGCCACATGTGGCTCTTTCTTCTCTCTGCTGAGGCTCCCTGTCATTCAAAATACGCATCACAAGCGTCGATGAGCGACACCCACTGGCACATGATTTGTTAAGCTATTCAACCTCTGGTAGGCCAATTGTGGTTAAATCCAAGAAAAGAAAAGTTTCAGAAGAAAACATGATGTTTCATTCAACTACATATACTAGTTTTCGGGGCGCTCAGGAAATACCATGTTTTTTGGAGTATAAGACGCACCAAGATTATTAAAGAGGCAAATAAACAGTTTTTGCCCTCTGCAGACATCCCCAAAATGGCCCGTTTTTTGAAAAACAGGCCCATTTTTTGTCAAAAAGGGCATGCATAGCCTTTAGAGTGTGCCTGGGGGTTGGGGGGGGGCAAAAAAACAAGCAAAAAAGGCCCATTTTTTGTTCATTTTTGCCCTCTCCATCCCCCAGGAGCACTCTGGAAGCCTCCTAAAGGCTATGCACTGCCATTTTTGCAAAGGGGGCAGGATTTCAGGAGGCCAAAAATGCTGTGTTCAGTGTATAAGACACACCCAGATTTTTACCCTCTTTTTTAGGGAAAAAGGTGCGTCTTATACTCTGAAAAATACGGTAGTCAGGCATGCAAAGGGTTTTGTGGCTCCCAGTGGGTTTTTTTCAATGGGAAAGGGGTCAAATGGCTCTTTGAGTGTTTAAGTTTGCCGACCCCTGCCCTAGGTTAATATGTCTACTGCTTCTCCTACTCAGTCAGAATACAGATGTAGAGCAGACTATCATCAGATTATTGATGATGCTTCAGCCAGACCATTGGGTGATTTTTCCCAGATGTTTCATATGGATACTCCAAGAAAGATTTACATGCACTGTACTTCCTGATTTTTAAAAAAAATCTCTATGAGTTAAATGATGCTGTTTTATTTTGTTGCAAACCCTTTTCATTGGCAGCTATCATGAAGGAGAACTCACATACCAGAGACAAATTCCTTGTGTGTCCAATCACACTTGGCCGATCAAGAATATTCTATTCTATAATATCCTTTGTCATTGTTTTGCTTTGAGTAACCTTCAAGTAATAAGCAAGCGATAGCAGATAAAACCGGCTCATTTTAGACCCTGTTTGCCAAACGTCTAAAGAAAGCCAACCAAACTGTCTTCAAAAGTGGAAGAATCTTCCACTTTAAGAAATGTGCTACTCCTGTCTCAGAGCACCAAGCCTGATTTACCTGATATTGCTCGATAAAATATTGAAATTGCAAACCTTGCAAAAAGATTCCCTGAAAGGTACACAAACTAACAAGCATAATGTAGCTTTAATGTTTCCCTTAACAGATGTAACTTGTGGCCGTGGGGCTGGTGATGGGTGGTTATGTTTGTGCATAATGTTGCAAATACTTTTGAGTACGCCACAGCAGTGCAAGTTACCCAACAGAAACATATTCTTATTAAAACTTTACAGATTAAAGAGTTTCTAATTTAATATACCAGGTACTTAATTGGTGTACCATGGGTATAACTGATGTAATATGTTTCTGAATAGCAGAGAGTTCCTGGGGCTTTAGCATCCCCTTTTGATTAGCAGATTAAAACATAAAATAATTGTGAGCAATGCAAGAATCTCTAATCTTATAAAATGTTACTTTCTCTCCCTAAATCCCATCTTTGAATGCAAATATGATTGGAGAGGGGGGGTGGGAAAGTGTTTGAAATCATTATAGGAGAACTGAAGCCATTAACATGCCATGAAAGAGGAGAGGTGTGTACTTCTTGAATATTCTTTACCAGTGAAACCTATGTATATCTGCATATGCCATTGAAATTAACAACACTTGCTCATCAGCAAGCATTTTTTTTAGCATGGCAGTCTGCTCAATTCCATACAGCTTAATTGGCTGAACCCAAAGGAAAGTTAGTAGAAAGAAAATCTTTGTTGGTGCTTACTTACAAAGTCATTCATCTAGAATTCACATTGCATTGCAAGCTTAGTTCATACTATAGTCCCATGAAAAGATTCCACGAAAATTGAAAAACTGAGGAATTTTCTCGAAGAATTGAAATGCTGTTTGCTTAGGGTTTCTTTTATCCCGGAGTTCAGTCGAGATGCTGACCCATTCTAGACTCCCTTTGCCAACCTTTAAATCACTGCTTTCTCATTTCTATTCAATAAAAGCTATGAATAGCAAAAAAGAAAGAGTTATTCCCATTTGTTTTAATATATACAATTGTAGGGAGAAAGATAAAACAAGGAAAAAACAAAAGAAGGGGGTGGGGAAGCAAAGAAAAAGGACGAAAGTCTATTATAATGCATGGACAAAACACCTCCGTTTTCAAATGCAACGTTTAACCTTACCACATGAGGTAATATTGATCATTCTTTTCATTATCTTGATAGGGTGTCCATTTATAAGGATGAGCAAATACACATGATCAATGCAAGATGGTAAATCCATGGTGGTCCTACATTTCCATTGTAAAAGGTGTTTTTTCCCCCTTTTTTGATCAATCCAAAATTGTAAATCCATGGTGGTCCTACCTTTCCATTGTAAAGTCTTTTCCCTTCTTTTGTTATACCCCATGCTCAGTCAATCTTGATGGAAAAAGTCAATATTCTTCACACAATAATTCCAAATGATTTCATATTTTGCATGTAATGGAGAATCCCATTCATATCTTTAAATCATATTAATTTTTCCAAATGAACAAATGTATCTTATTCAACTGAACTGAGATGGTTGTGAGTCAAGCCCATTTTATACATGTGCCTCCTCCTTCATTTATAGTTTCACTATAAAGGAATGATAGAATAACGTCTTTTAAGGATTCTTGGTGATGTCCAATAAACATGAACATTTTAGTTCAACTGATTTCATCTTAAGAACATAAGAAAAAATCTGTTTTAACTGTACATTCTGACATTACATTCAAATGCCTTTAAAACATGACTTAGTTAGCTGATTTGAAGTAGAAATTCTCCTATTAACCCATGAATTAGATGAAAACAATGTCTACATTAAATTTATCCCAAACTGTAATTTATCAGATGAGTAACGATAACTTTTTTTAATCTCAAAATCTTCCATACCTATACCTTGTAGCCTTTAAAACTGGAAATACAAACAAAATCTTGATTGAAATAATAACAACAATAATAAAATGACCAAATGATCATGTACCAACTTTCAAATTGTGCCCCTAATAATTATGCTTTTCCATTTAATTTCTTAGATTCCATAGAAAAAAATAGGAATTGAAATGTCAGGTAAAGGCTAAAAGTCAGGAAAGTGGAAAAATACCCATCACAATCATATGGTAGTATAACTTCTGATATAGAAAATCTAAATATTTGTCCATCCATTAAAAAATGCTTAGTAACTTACCAACCTAAAATATTTTACAGTGAGTAACATGAGTCCATTCATCAGTCATGGAGTCTCATTCATGTTTACATTTATCTTTCCTCATAGATTTTCTAGGATTTTTAACCAACCTCTTTAAAGGAAATATAAAATCCCAAAGAGGATGAACCAAGCTTCTCCTGCAAGTGGATTCAGACTTTTTGAGGTCTGACTACAGATCAAACAATTTGTAAATTTGCTTGAACAAAATATTTGGGTTCCAACATGGAAATGAGTTCTCTCTTTAAATGATTCCTTTTTTTTTTAATGGCACATTTTATTGGCTTTGCTTACTGTGGAAATAAAAGGAAAGGTTTATTAAAGAAGACTAAACATAAGAGTATGGGCTTCTATCCAAAAAATTCATGAATGGCCTTTGGCTCTCACAGTCAAATGCCCCCTTCTGTTTTTCCACCTGCACCCCCTGAAGTCTTCAGGAAGCCATTTTTCTTCCCATTTACCACCTACAAACAGCAATTAATTTAACAATAATTTTGATTAATTTGCTCATACTACTTTTTCTCTTCATCTCAGTTGCCATGGGGATACAATCAAGCACAGGAATCCTGCTCTCAGGTAAAATAAATGCTTCCATGCTATCTTATCTTCAAGCAGTAATTATTGGAAGATCCTTTAGAAGTTAAATACCTTCTTTGTTTTCCTCTTAATAGTAGTGATAAAACATAAGTTAGCTCCAGTGATTGTATCATAGTTTGTAACTGCCTAGCTTTGAACACGATTCCTATCTTTGGCTCTTTCAACTCCATTTTAACCTTATGACCATCTCTTGTACCCCCACTCCAGGTTAGAAAAATAAGACAAAATTGTATTCATATGGTTTTTATGTTTAAGAGAACCCCCATCTAAAGTCAAGCATGGGGACAATTCTTTAACCTCAAAGAATGTCTGCCAATTGACTCCCTTTTCATCCAATCCATGAGATTCTAATCCAATCCATCCTTGTGTTAAATTGGCACTTCTATATTTCACCATTGCAGTTAATGATTAGAAGCAGTCATTCACAAAAGCATAATATCTAAATTTACCGGTGTGTGTGTGTGTGTGTGTGTGTATATACATACATACACATATTGCCAAAGTTAAAATAGAAAATAAAAAGGAGGAAACAAACTAACAACCAACCAAAAAAAAAGCATGTAAAACAAAAAAACAAATCAAATAACAAATGTATCAGTCACACTGACATAAAACAAAAAGTCTACCCCTGGCTGAATGCTGACAAATACATCAAAAATATCTATATTTTTACCATGACTTCTGTAGCTAACAAAAATTCTAAGAGGTCAATGTCCTAAATGCATGGGCAAACAATTAACACACATAATGAGATGGGAAAGGCTCAAAAAACAGACACACTTGTCTGAAATGTCATTAAAATAAGCAAGGCATCCTTGAATTACTCAAAAAGAAGTTGGTTTATTGTGAGTTAATTCCAAAAGCACATGGTATAAAAATGTAATTTGACACAAGGTGTATGAAGCGTGAGGTTTAACACATTTAGAATAGCGAGCAGGATTGAAATTTTAAAAAAATCTTATTATTTTAGCACAAGGAGCTCTGATTGTGTATTTGTTGCAGGATGCTTTGGCTTCAGAAAAACCTCTGTCTCATTGTAGAGACGTTCCTTCTTCAGATTAGTTGCTAGCAGAGGGGAGACTTTAATACAACCCCAAAAAAGAGTCTTTTAAATCATTTTTGTTATTTTATAAAATAGAACATTGTTCTGACTCCCTCCCTTCACAAGATAATTAACTAGACGGACTGATACTTGGCAGCTTGCCTGAACTAATCTGAACTAGACTGAAAGATTACACGACACAATTCTCCCACTCTGTAGCTTCTCTGTTGTTTCCTGCAAACCTACTCTTCACAGAGGATTTCTTTTAAAGCCTCTTGGGAAGGGCCAGGCAATTAGGCAGCTGATACTGATTATCTCCGATGGCGTCGTTCTGCTAATTGCCTCCTCTCAATCCTTAGCCTGACATCCGGACAAATTGGGTTTCCTCCTCTAGAGCCAACTCATAGGACTCCTCACTAGAGGAATCCATCAGCAGCTCATCTGGAGCCGTCTGGGCCACAACAGAACATAATCTACCCCACATAGATAAGCCACATAGAACAGTTTACATACTATTCCCTCTTTGTCAGGTCTGCAGCCATGCTCCTTTTGGATCTTTGGCCTGCCACATTTCTATTCTACTATGCGGTTTCTGTAGTGGGGAATTGGGAGGGGGGAATAGTACTGAGTAGAATGTTATGTAGCCAAAATAAAATTCATTTCTAGATTGCCAAGGTCATCCTCTGTCTGCACCTGACCAGAACTGGATGGGTGGAACTGCCAGCATGGCAGTGAAAGATTGAACCGTGTGGTGGACTTGTGGGTGTGGAGGCAAGATCATGAACTTTAACTTGGGTGGGGAAAACTGAGAAGCTTTAGATTCGGGTTTTCCCAGATGTGCCACCATGGCTCTCTTAATAAATTGGAACTTTGAGCAGTATGTTGCCTTGGACTCTGATTTAATTTTGGATGCTATCTGGAATGCTGACATTCTTCTCTCTCCATTCCAATCGGCTAGAAGTAATATGGCTGAGGAAAATGTAGGGGTTGGTCATTCCTAAAACTAATAATCTAATAATATGGAGAGGGAGGCAATAATCATGTCTCCCTCTCCATATTGTTCAACAAACTGAGTAGATCAATGGGAACCAATGATGAGATCTCAATATCACAGAATTCTTCTTAATCCTGCTTGTGTAAAAAGATAACTTAATACACGGTTTCCACAACATAGTTCATTGAGTATGACTCAGTGTGATTTGAGAACCCAGACACCTTTATCAATTGATGACTCAAAGTGTTCACCAACCAAGGCAATTGGTTGGCTAAACTATGATACAGTTAGCCGTGACCTATTTGAAACATCGAATAAGTGTGTGAGGAGAGACAGAAAAAGATTGAATGGGATATAAGTGAGGAAGACTAAGATGGTGAGAATAAAAGAGGAAAGAGAGCTAGTTTCTGTCAACTTTGGCAGAAAATCATAAGCATAGCCGGTGTAAGTTGCTTCTCATTGATGTTCACTGAATTTGTATGACCTGCTCACCTTGCTCATCCAATTTGCTGGGTTTGTGAAGCACATTGAGCCGTAATTATAACAAGGCTGAATTCACACCAATATGCTAGGCTATAATCGGGTTAGCTAAAATATGCCTTAATGTTATGCAAACACAAGTACTGCATGAGAACTTGGAGGTAATGAATAACCTCACTTAACTTAGATATTTCAGATATTTGAGACTTAGTGGAGTTCCTTGAATGGCCATGGATCTGAGGAACTAGTCACTTCCTTCAGTTCTATCTAGTTCTTCTTACTGTTGTTGTCAGTTGCGAAGTCGTGTCTGAGCCATCACGACCTCATGGACAACATTCCTCCAGGCCTTCCTATCATCCATCAACCTCTGGCATCCATTTAAGTTCACACTGACTGCTTCGATGACTCCATCCAGAATATTCTTCTTTTACCTTCAATCTTTCCCAGCATTAGGCTCTTCTCCAGTGAGTCCTTCCTTCTCACTAAGTGGCCAAAGTATTTGAGGTTCATCTTCAGGATTTGGCCGTCTAAAGAGCAGTCAGGGTTGATCTCCTCTAGGACTGACCAGTTTGATCGCCTTGCAGTCCAAAGGATTCACAGGTGTTCTCCAGCACCATAGTTCAAAGGGCACAATTCTTTGGCGCTCTGCCTTTCTTATGGTCCAACCTTCACAGCCATACATGGCAACTGGAAAAAACATGGCCTTACTACTTACTTCTTCCTTACTTCTTACTACTAGTGCAATTATATATATATAATTGCTGATTTAATAAATAAATAGACCAGAGAGACTGGTCTCTGGGAAACAGTATGTCTCCTCCCTTAATTGGGGCCTAATAATAACAGGTTGTTGTGAAACAATTACATATATCTATGAAAACATATATATATGTTTTCGTGTATATATATATATATATATATATATATATATATATATATATATATATATATATATATATATATATATATATATATATATATATATATATATATATATATATATATATATATGTAGATTTTGGTTTATTCGGGTCTTTTCCCGTGTAAAATAATTTTACACGGGAAAAGACCCGAATAAACCAAAATCTACATACCTATACCCGTGAAAACCTACGAAAACAAATATATATATTTGTCTGCCTGATGATGACAAGTGAGATCTTGTCGAAACGTTGCAATAACATTTCTATGCCTTATACACGGGAAAATCCCCGAAGCCAGCAATACCAGCATATATATATGCTGATGAAACAGGGTAGAACCGATTAGACTGGAGTACTAGGCTTCTTCCTTGGATTCATTACAGCCCCGGTTCGAAACCCAGTGGGGTGTGGTATTGCCATCCTCGGGTGTTTTCCCGTGTATATAGCATGGAATTAAAATAAAAATTCCATGCTATATACACAGGAAAACACCCGAGGATGGCAATACCAGCATACCTACACCCGTGAAAATCTACGAAAACAAATGTGTGTGTGTGTGTGTGTGTGTGTGTGTGTGTGTGTGTGTGTGTTACGTTTATTGAGCTGATCAATAAGTAAGTCAGGGAGACTAGGATAGATCTATTTCGAGCTTATTAGCTAGCCATACCCTTACTGGCCTTGCCAATAAGCCAGCTAGGTTCTGTTCTTGTCAGCTCAAAAAACGCAACACACATATAAAAAAATTACACAACGGAATTCTTGGCTTTCTGTCTAGATGGTCTCTGGTGATGATCCGAAAGGCAGAAAAGGAAAAGCAGTGTGCTGCCTCCCTTAATTGGGGCCTTAACAGGGTATTGTGGAACCAATTATACATACATACATACATACATACATACATACATACATACATACATACATACATGTTTATTTATTCTGTATTTGTAGATCTGACAAAACAATTACATTACTATGCCAGAATATAAAAGATGAAAAGAAATAATGTCTAGATGAACACATTAGGTCAAAAGAGATGTAAGATTAAAAAATGATAATATTTAATGTATTAAAAATAATAAAATACTTTTAAATTCAAGTTCACATGGCTAGGATAGCAAACTGGATTTGAGGGATATCATCCATCTGACAGAACTGAATTCCACATGGCATTTTTGAGTGTTTTCTTGGGGGCTTCTGCATGTATACAAAATATGGGCTGAATAAAGTTTTTGGAAAGTTATACATGGATTAAGAGTGTAGATGGACTTGAAATAAAAATTTTAAATTAATTGAATGATATTTTTTGTGGAAGGAGAATGGGTCTTCTTTTTAAAGCCTCTTGGGAAGGGCCAAAATGATAAGATGGGGCTTTGAAGTGTGGACACTAGAGGGGGGCTAAAAGGAAGTAAGAATTTAATTAAAGAGAAGAACACCTGTTTGACTGATTAGCACAGAATTTAGAAAAAATGCCTTAACATGTAATTGAATGTTATATGTGAACAAAGGATTCAGAAGTTAATTTTAAGAATGGCTGCCCTTATAGACCCATCTGTAGAATGATATTATGTAAGAGGAACAGGGTCTTCTGGAGAAGACCAAAGTAGATCTGAACATGGATTTTAAAATGACTGACTATAAGAAGGTTCTGGAAAAAGGAAATACTGGATGTATAAAATAAATTGGGTATATTTTAATAATTAAAATGAGCATACAATTAAGCAGGAGAATGACTTGGATATTTTTTTCTACATTGGAGTTACAAAGGAAACCTGTTAAAGTTTGGAAATATATGCCTTATGACAGGCCTTCTCCCTTCTGGCTTAACCCAACGTCCCAAAAATGTCATCCAAGGCAGGAAAACAATTCAAACCAGGCCCAACAACA